>OY728161.1:1496839687-1499339687 GCA_963277665.1 Viscum album
TTTAAAAGAAAATTGTATTTGTATCCAAAAGTGTTTTTAGATGAGTTTAAAAGAGTTTTTCAAAGGGTTTTATGATGAAAATTTTTTATTCATGAAGTGATACTTGAGAAATATATGATGGGGAATGTTAAATAGCACTCAGTGAGCCCATTATATCATACACAATAGGGTAGGCCAAATAACATCAGGTGAGCCTATTATAACTTACATAATGGGGTAGCCCAGATAGTGTTGGGTGAACCCATTACAGCATACACGATGGGGCATCCTAGATAGTTTCATGTGATCCCACAACATCTTATATTATGGGGTGACCCAGATAACACCAAGTGAGCCCATTACATCTTATATGATGGGTTGGCCCAGATAGCATTGGGTTAGCTCATTATAGCTCTCAAATGTATTGGGTAATGATAACTTTGGATTTTGGACTTATAGTTATTCCAATTAAAAGGGTTTTAAAAGAGTTTTGAAAGTGTTTTATGAATATTATTCTCTACTTCACCTAAAGTAGTTTTAATTTCTTGTTATGGATTTTAATTATTTTCTTTTAGAAAAATATATTCTTTTCATTTGAATTATTGATGAAATTTTAAGATAAAGGTAAAAGTTATATAAGTTTTCATGTTTTGACTGAATTAATGATTTCCTTTATTTTTATATCTCTTACTAAGATTTTGTTCTAATCCCAAGTATTTTAAATTTTTTTATAGTGTTTAAGAAAGGGTAAGGGAAAGTAAGAAGTCAAGTTTTAATTCATGGATATTTTCTATGAAAATAATTCATGCTTTATTTTAAAAGTTTTATATTATGGGAAGTTTTTATAATAATAATAAGTGTCCAATTTATACTTTATGTTTTTTATGTATGATTTGTGGCCTAATTCTTTGAAACTATAAACTTGAAAAGATCCATAAAGTAAATTCTTAACTGAAACTCATGATTATGTAATATTTAAGGTCGGGTCCTTATAGTTGGTATCAAAGGAAATTTTTAGATAACTTTAGAGGTTAGGATTGTGTTACTATCATTACCTTATAAAATTTTAATTTATTTTTAAGTTGAAATGATATATCATTTCAAGATTTCCATGTTTCTTTATCTAAAGTATGTTTGTTGAGAATGGCTTTCCATGGAGGAAATAAGGAAAATGTTGTGGGAAGGAACTGAGATGAAAATATCTTTCCAAAAAAAATCCTGAGATGGTTGTAATTATAATAAAATAGTGTTTTGTAGTGATGGATCAGTTGACACAAGTTATAAATGGTGGTGGTATCCATAATAGAGAGTAACCCGATGTACAATGAAGAAACAATTCTATAGTAGATCATTTCATGAGGAAACATCTCTTATCATTCAATGGATCATATGATCTAGTGGTATCTAAAGGATGGATCAATTCCCTGTAGAAGATATTTGAAGTCATTGGATGTTTGAAACATCAAAAGGTAACTCTTTTCATCTATCATTTTGAAGGTTAAGTTGATCGATGGTGGTCTTTGGTTAATAATACTAGAGAGAAATATGATCTTTATGCCATGTAATGGGAAATATTTTAGGATATTTTCCTTGATAAATATTTCCCTAAGTTTTTTTGACTCCATATGAAAACAAAATTCCTAGAATTGAGGTAGAAAGATGAATATTTTGTAGCATCATATGAGGAAAACTTCACAAGATTGGACAGGTATGTATCCAATTTTATTTGGGACACCGATAGCAAGATTAATAGTTTTTTCTTAGGGTTTAAACAAAGTTTATAAATATCTTTTGCCACATGAGAATTTAAAAGTTATGATAAAGTGGTTTGTTGTGCTGAGAAATTTGATATGGATTTTTCTTACACATATGTTCCTCGAGATGAAAATAGTAAGAAAATGTCAAGTTGGCAAGAAACGAAGAAATAATTAGATAAGAAGTATGTAGTTAATCCCCCAAAATGTTCCAAGTGTGGAAAAAAAATTCAAGAAATGTTTTTTAGGATCTGGGATGTGTTTCTGGTGTTTTCAGTCTGGTCACAGAGCTCGTGACTGTAAAAGAAAGAGTCTTAAACCATCAAAAAATGTGATAGAAGATATCAAGTCAACAGTGAGACATTTTAGTTTCAAGGAGTTATGTCATTATGCTAATATGTTCCCAAAGTTTCTTACTCAGTATGTAAATCATCATGATTATAAACAAAAATATGTGGTAAAATAATTTTCTATTACCACAGTTGATGTTGAGACATCTGGTGAAGTGAGGGAAGCTCAAGGGAGCTTGGTATTCTTTGAAGGTTAACCCAAAGTTCAAGGTTTTAGATGCTCCTTTTGATCTTTTAAGTGATGTTATCATAAAGTGATTAAGGACCTTTTGGGAGATGTTTAGCTAGGTTTATGTTTATATAAGGCTTTAGTTTAATGGGATGTACGCCTTTACTTTTGAAAATTAGAGATTAATGTATTAGATCATCACATGAATGTTTGAATTACCTTAGTACGTTCTAACCATTTTGGATTTGGTTAATATCTAAAGATTTTACGAATATTGTGTTATCATTTTGAGGATTATGTTATCCGTTAAAAGTTAATTCTAGTACTTCAGGCATGAAAAGTCATCTTGAATACTCATTCTTTGGAGAAAAAAATGAGATTGTGGTGGAAACTGGTTAAAGGATAGAATTATTCTCATCAAGTAAGTATATATATGTATTCTCTTAGTATAGATGGTGAAGGAATCCCGCGGCTTTAAAAAAAGGATCTTAAAGAAATAAAATGTTATCATGTTACCTTTTTATGATATCAATGACCTTTTCTATATATATTGTAATTGTGGTTTTGTTGCCATTAACTTTATCTTGATAAAGTTGTCTATCACTCTATTAGTCCATAGGAATTATTTTTTTCAACCAAATCAATCTTTTAATTTCCCACCAATGTTCTCCCTATATGGAATCTTAGTTATGCATATCTTCAGGTGACCTTTATTATTCCTTCTTTCCCTTTTTAAGTGTTGTTGTCTTTATTTTATTTTTATGATGTGGGTTTCAATAAAGAAATTCTAAAAAATATAATCCTTTCATAACCAAGATAAATTCTAAGGGTGAAGTTCATTTTAAGGGGGTAGGATGTAACACCTGGAAATTTTATGAAATATATTTTCATTCAAATTAATTTAAATTCTTTGATAGCTTATGTTACACAAAACAAAAATTTTATCTTCAATTACACACAACACAAATTTTAGCTTATGTTACACATAACACAAAGTTTAGATTAAGTTATACACAATAATTAGTTTCTATTATGAACAAACTGATAAGGAAGATTACCATATTCAAGTATAGTATTTTGTTTTCATGGAAATTCAAAAATAAAAGAAATTACCATACTTTTTTTTGAAAATCAGACTAACCGTTGTATTTGGAAAATTAAACTCGCAAATCTTAAGAAATTACATAGGATTAGGGATATGTTTTCAGGTAAAAACAATATTCAAACTCACCTTGAGTTCAAAATGAAAGAATTTATCATAATAAGGAAGAGAATATGATTCAGCATGGATCCAATATAAATCTGATAAATATTTTCTTTTTTTATTTCTCACAATTCATAATTAAGTTGTAAAACATGTGATACTATCTTAATGAAGGGAAGGGGGAGAAAATATGATTCCAATCATATTTAGGCCAATTGTATTTAGGAAAATTCTATTCAGGCTGATTAGGAAAGAAATATGTTGTTGTAGGAATGGGAATCATCAATACTTTCCATTATAAGTTAGACAATGATGAAGCTGATATTAAATGTTTCAAAGTCATTAATAATTCATGCTTACAAGAAAGAAGTTGAAGAAGAAGAAAAATCTAATTGTATTCCAAGTGGGTTAAGAGAAAAAGAATAAGAAGATTTTATTTTTTTACATTTGTTTTCATCCTAATGAGTAAAATCGTAATTGTAATCATACTGGAGTTTTGATAAGCCTTGAATTCTACTTTAAGAGTTTAAAAAAGATGAAAAAGTGTTGAAAAAGGAGAACTTGAAGCACAAATAATATGTTTTTTTTTATCAGTTGGTATTGATAAATTGGAATAGAGAAATCATAATGGAGAAAACAGAATAGAGAAATCAGAATGGTGAAATCGTAATGGAAAAATTGGAATGAAAAATAGGAATCGAATTGAAGATTTGTTAGAAAGACTAAAGGGAGATGAATTCAATAGAAGATTTAAAATTCAAGGAAGGTTAAAGAAGTCAAAGAAATATTTGGATTTCAAGGGGAATTTAATGAGTCAAAGAAATATTTGGATTTCATGGGGAATTGAATGAGTCGAATAAAGATCCGAGATTTAAGGAATCTTGAAAATTCTGGAAATTTGGTAAAGTGGGAAAAACCTTTTCTGAATCCTACTTAAACCATTCTTATGAGCCTATAAATATGATAAGAGAACTTCATTTATTCTGTGACTTGCATCGTTCGTGAAAGAAAAGAGGTAATATCCATGTTTATAGCAAGTGAAAAAGGTTTCTAAATTGTTTATTCTTAAAGAAGTTATCCAGAAAGAAGAAGAAGAAGAAGAAGAGAAATATTGTATTTAGCTGGTTATTATATTGGGATGAATAATTGGAATGGGAAAATCATATTGAGATTTATGAACTAAGGAAGAATAAGTTCATATTTATTTTAAGCAGTATTCTATCAAAGTTACATTTTCCACGTGGAACAATCGGACTAGGGAATTAGACTGGAATTTCTAGACTGAGATTAGAAGTGGTTTAGAATTTTCTTAGTGATATTATAACATAATTATGTTACTATATTGACAAAATCAGACTGGGGAATCAGACTGAGTATTATTACAAAGTATAGAAAGTTCTTACAAGCTTCTGGGTAAGAAAGTGAATAATTTTTTTGAAATATCATATTTGATCAAGTTGATCAAGAAGAACCATAAAATGTTTGTTACAAAAAATGTATTACATAATTTCATGCTACTTGAAGTGAATTCACTATTTTATTGAACATAGTGCTAAAAGAGTGTAAGAGCATGTCATACTCATTGTATTTTACAAAAAAGGATTGTTTTCTAGTGGATTTTGTGGTATTATAGAATTTTCTAACCATACTAAGGACTAGATACTCTTGTTGAGTAGTAAACCTTGTAAATTCTTTTTTTCTTATGTTTATGTGTTTGATTTGTTTTCAGTTGATAAATAAATCATTAATAGGATGTAAAGGTTGATTCTAAAGTGAGGAAATATAAAATAAAAAAGGTATCACTAATTCACACCCTCCCCCTCTAAGTGATACTTTAATCCTGTTTGGGTAATCTCAGTTGGTATCAGAGTGATGGTTCCCTTCGTTTACTCTTTGCTGAAGTTTTTAAAATAGAATTTGTGATGGAGAACTTGAATTGTGTGAATAATAAATGGATTTCAATATTAGATGGTAATAACTATCAAATCTAGAAAGATATAATGTTCCCTTATCTTATGTCCCTTGGGTGTGATGTTCTTGAAGTTACAATAGATGGATTTCCTCCTATTGATGATTAGAT
The DNA here is from genome assembly GCA_963277665.1 of Viscum album. Taxonomy (NCBI): domain Eukaryota; kingdom Viridiplantae; phylum Streptophyta; class Magnoliopsida; order Santalales; family Viscaceae; genus Viscum; species Viscum album. The sequence continues at coordinate 1,496,845,224 of OY728161.1, forward strand.
TCCTCTTATACCTATTGATAAGAAGAATCATGAGAATTATCAAAGAACTAAAAATGATTTACTCTCATCACTTTCTAAAAGTTATTTTTTAAGATTGAAGGTGTTTCCACTACCAAACGTATTTGGGATAAGTCGAAAAACATTTATTAAGGTAATAAAAAATTCAATAAGAAAAAGATATAAATATGGAGGTTTAAGTATGAAGATTTAAAAAATTGAGTATGAATCTGTTAAGGAATTCTTTACCAGGGTGAATTACATTGTCAATACAATCATATATCTTGGTGAAAAGTTGGAAGATTCTACAATTATTGAAAAAATATTAATAATCCTTCCCAACAAGTTTGATGAAAAATTATCCTCATTAGAAGATAGAGATCCTAAAACTCTATCTATGGATGATCTTCATAGAACTATAATTACTTATGAAATGATAAGGGAAAAAAAGTTGATAGAGAAATGTCTTTCAAATCTACTAATAAAGAAAAGTCTAAGAAGGTTCTTGAGAAAGATTATGATACTAGCTCTAACTCTGAAAATTAGGTATGTAAAAATTTCGATAAAATTTTATACTTATTTTTTAAAAATGTGTGAATAGGTACAAGTAAATATAAAAGAAAAATTCCCTTGAAGTGTTATAAATGTGGATCCATTGGGAACTTTGTGGATAATTTTCCCTAAAGAAAGAAATAATAGAATAGTGATGAATAAGAAATAATACCAAGAATGTTAGGGAAGAAAAAGGTTGATAAGGATAAATATTTTTCCATAGGGAAAGATAAAAAATTCTTTAAATCCAAAATCATAAATTTCTTATCTAAACATGAAGAAGAAGAAGAAAGTGATGTTGAATCTGAAAATATTTTGAAAAGGTTAGAGAGAATAATTTTATTTCAATAGTTAATAATGAAGAATTCTAAAGAATCATCTCTGATGAATAATAATAAACTCAATTATAATTCCATCTTAAAGATTAATTGAAAGAGTGTCTTTTAAATATTATAGGTTAAGAGAAAGAAATTAAGAAACTGAAGAATGAAAACTCTTAAATAGATAATCAATAAGTTTTTCATGATGAGAAATTCATGATAATAAAAGAGATTGATGATTTGAAAAAATATCTTAATGAAGAAAATAATCATAATGAATATTTGGAAGTAAAGTTGAAGGCAAAAGAATAAGAGTTAGAACTTGTCCAACAAAAAATTTCCAAAACTAAACAGAGGGATATAAGTTTCAAAAACACTATCTATGATGTTGGTGAAAGTTATCATAATTAGGAACATGATAAGGATCAAAAAAAGTTACCTTCAAAGGTTTAGAGTAAATCTAAAATTATTCCTGAGAATAATAAATATGTGAAAGTTATGTATGTGGCCAAAGTTAACAAAGTTGAAAAATCAAAAGTTTATAAAAACCCTGAGTCTGAAAATGTTTCTAAATATTATAAATATGGAAAAGTTCTCACAACTTCTAACATAAAGGTTGGTCAACAAAGTTCTATTAATATGGTTGTGGAAAAACATATTCACAACACCGATGAATCTGAAATTTTTAGAGGCAAATACTCTTTTTATGGATACTACTAGTATTTTGGTGTATCCAGACATATGGAAAATATTTTTTGGTTGAACCAACAATATTACTACTATTCTATAGGTTATGAACGGCAAGGTTTGAGGGGGAGTCAATCCTATCAAAAGAATAATTCTGAGAATGAATTTTTGAAGAAACCTGAGAAGGTTGGTGTGAAAATTGAGAATAGGTTTCAACCCATAGAAACTATTTATGAAATATGTAAAAACCTATACATATTTTTAAGGGTTGTATTGTTTTTTTATTGGAACAAAAAAAATTTCTTAACAATTCTCAAAAGATAGAGGTGAAGACAGAAAAGGGAGAAGCAAAAGACTCTTATTGTTGAAATCGCTTTGAAAGCTATAATAGGAAAACAACCTTGGATTCTGGATAGGGGGTGCTCTTATCATATGATAGGATATGTAAATTTTTTAAATAAAGTGAAATACTTTAAATAATTAATGGTGACATTTAGAAATGATGAATTTATAATAATTAAAAGTGTTGGATCATCCATCATTGGGAAATAAAAGATGAAATACAAGAAAAAAGTATATGTTGGTGGGGTAAAACACAACCTAATGAGTGTTTCATAACTTTGTGACGAGGTTAACAAATTTATCATTAGAAATTATGGGGTTTTTTTTAAAGTGAGGAATATGGAAAGATAGTTACCAGAGGCCAATATACAAAAGGAAACTTATTTTAAGTTGGTGAAATAAAAAACTCTTATTACTTGGGTACGGTAGAAGAAAATCAATTATGCCATAAAAGTTTAGAACACATGATTCAGAGAATCATGCACAATTTATTAAAGAGAGACAATGTTCATGATATTCCTAATATGTGAAGAAAAAGATATTGGTGTTTCACTACTTATCAAAAAGGAAATATTACAAATTCTGTGCGTAATAAAGTTGAAATTTGTTCAAAATGACCCCTAAAACTTATTCATTCCAATATATATGGGATAATGAGAAAACATTCAACTAATGGAGATAAATATTCACTTTAATTGATAACTTTACTCATATTAATTGTGTTATGTATATGAAACATAAATATAGATTATGATGGATTTTGTGAAGAACGCGCCTCACACTCCCGATGATTCTCAAATTGGTATGCCCATTGACCGTGGCTCTTTGGTGAATTTAACTCCAGTATGGGTGGTAGATCCAAGGCCATCCTATGTGGCAGTGTCACCGCTATTCATATCTGCTATTGAGGGTTTGAGGGTTCCAGGCCAGGGGACTGCTTCCTTCAAAGATGTGATATGCTACCCTTCCTCCTCTTCAGTGGAGGTTTCTTTTCCTGGTGTGTGTCTCAGTCCAATTAGGTATTCTGATATAAAGGTCTCGATCTTGTCTTTCCCAGTTTCTGCATTTGAGGAAGCCTCGGAGAAGCTTAAGGGGTCTCTAGTTTCCCGATTTGGACCCAAAAAGCCTCCTCTACTCTTATTCCGTGATTTCGTGAACTCGTGCGAGCTAGATTTCCCGGATAAGATATCGGTCCTAAATCAAAAAATCTTATGCATAGAACTGGATTTGGAGGTTTATGTTGTTAGGTATTTGTGCTCTAGCCTTAGATCTACAGGTCATTGGCAGTTCTACCTATATCAGTGGTCGATGGATGTGCACTCAGGGAAGGATTATTCCTAGGCGGCGGTCTGGATTTCCCTCCTAGGTCTTATGCTCCCCTTACAGAATATTTCCTTCTTATCACCATTGAAGACTCATTGGGATCTTTTATTTGTGCTAGAATTTAGACTCTTTAGCGTGAAGCCTCAACGGAGGAGAGGATTTGCGTCGAGGTGAAATTTTCCAACCCCTTATAGGAGAGGATCTCTCTTCATGTGGAAGGAGCAGTTGACTGGTCCCAATCCCTGATTTTTCTCATGCTTTCATCCTTCTTATCCAACTTCCATCTACAGGGACACTCTCTCCCTATTTGTTGCAAAAGTCATATAACCTGATCTAATAATCAGTAAGAGAAACAGATGAGGGTTTGTAGATCTTTTCCTATGTGAACATCCATCCCTTCTCCTCTGGGCCATACTTATCTGGGGGATGCTTCCTCAGTGGATCCAATTAACCTCGATGCATCTCCTCCCCAAGAGCCTCGTTCACCTGATCTGGATGACAGTCAACTATGGGTGATGGGGACGGTGTGTACTGATTTGGTTCCCTACTCCCCATCACCCAGCTTGTTTGGCTCCTTTCAACTTTACAGCCCAAATCTCAATTTCCCACTTTCTAAGATTCCTCCAATCATCATTTCTATATCACCTATGAAGATGGTTATTCGGGGCCCCTCTTTGGAATTTGTTCTAGAAGCTCCTGAGCCTGAATTGAGGGTTGATCTTCTGTATTCTCCAGGAAAGAGGTCGTTGAATCCAGAGCCTCGGAATGGGATGGTCTCCCCAAAAGCAGTCTCCCTGGTGGGACGAAGCATCATGCACACCAGATCTCAATCAAAACTCAAAGGCAAGGAAGTTTTGTCTCTGATATCTTACAAATATGTGTGTGGGGAAAAACCAGTCATATTTATCACTAATTTTAACCTTCTACTTATAAAAGTCCTATATCCTAGGAGCCTAGGTTAAATTGGATTTTTATCGCTAACAAATTTCTTAGTAGTTTAGTCTCTCTTACAGCTGTTTTAGAGCCGAAACAAAATTCTTAAAAAATCATAGACATGGCATACAGAGTTAGGGTGGACAATTACATACATGCAGCTCCCCATAATCTCAACATATGGTTATTCTATAATTATTCCATCTCAGTTGACCTAATTGCGTCTTCGGACCAGTTCTTAATAGTTAATATCACTTATGGATCACTCTACTTTTTCATTACATTTGTTTACGTGAAATATGTTTTGCATGATCAGGATTCCCTTTGGCATGAACTTGAAACTTTAAACCCTAGAAATTCTCCCTAGATGGTGAAGGTATATTTTAATATTATTTAAAATCCATCAAAGAAGAAGGGAGAGGTATCCTTCCCACATAAGGTAAGCCAATACTTCGTTGCTTTTGTGGATAGTAATGGACTCACGGACTTGGTATTTGAAGGAGATCGGTTCACGTGGTGCAATAATCAAAGAGAGGGGAATCGAACTCGGTGTCTCCTTGACTGATTCCTTGAAAACTACCATGTTATTTCTACCTTTCTAGATACCAAGGTCATACATCTTGCATGTAGCATGTCGGACCACTCCCCCCTCAGAATCATTTTCCTACCTAGAATGATTAGAACTGACTCCTTTAAGTTCTATCACATGTGGCTAGAGGATCCAGATTTTCAGCAAGTGGTCAAGGATTCTTAGTAAAAATATGGGTAGGGTAGCACCTGTATGAAACTCTACAACAAACTTCGACATCTCAAGGGAAATCTTCAATATTGGGCCAAAAATAAACCATCTCACTTTCAAAACCTATAGGAGATCATCAAAGAGATTGAAATCATGGAAACCATCCTGGAAACCAATTGGAATTAAAAGTTGTTTGATGATCTTACCAATAGAAAACATGCCTATTCTGATCTTCTTCTTTAACAGGAGAGGGAGGCCCGCAAACACTCAATGGTCAAATGGTTGTGAGAAGGAGACCACAACACGAGCTTCTTCCATTCCTGCACCCAATAGAAATAGAGTTTCAAGAGTCTCAACCTCTATATGCAGGATGGATTGTTTTCTAGTGAAATAGATGAAGTATGGAGGATGGTTAATGACTTTTATAGAGAGATTTTGTTTGGTCCTATCTCTAGAAGGACTGAAGGGTATCCACGGGGTAGTGAAAATTTTTTGGAGGCAATTCCCCAGGCTATCACAATAGTAATTAACAAATTCATGGAGGTTTCTCATGATGAAAGGGAAGTTCTGGGCACAGTCTAGTCCCTTAACCTGGAAGGTGTGCCTGGACCTGATGTCTTTCTAGGATCTTTCTACAGGGGTTGTTGGGATCTAATCAAGGGGGTATTATAGAGGCAGTCTAGGATTTATTTAAGGGAGGAAATCTTCCTTTGGTGGTTGCCGCCACAAAGTTACTATTTATTCCAAAAGTCAAGGATCCCCAATCCCTCCAACAGTACATACCCATTTGTTTGTGAAACTTCTCCTATAAAGTTCTTTCCTCCATTCTCAACAAATGATTGTCGATTTACCTTCCTAACTATTCCTCTAAAGACCAACACAGCTTCATCAAAGGAAGGTCTATCCTAGGGGTGATTGGGATGGCCCAGGAGATGATTGGTGGTATTAATTATAGGAATTTTGGCTCTAATATTTCAATCAAGATTGACATGAACAAATCCTACAATATACTGTAATGGAATTTCATCATCAATGTGATTTCCAGTATGGGTTTCTCTACTTGGGTGACTGGTCTTCTTTTCTAGTGCTTTAGTTCCTCCTAGATTGATATGACTTTTATAGGGAAACAATATGGTTTCTTCAAAGTGGTCAGGGGTCACAGACAAGGTGATCCCCTTTCTCCTACTTTTTTTATCCTATACCAAGTCTCCCACAGCCAGCACATAAATAAAAACATCATCCTGGGTAGCATTCTTCCATACTGTTCTAGGTACAATGATCTTGGAATATCACACCTCATGTTTGCTGATGAAACCTTGGTCTTTTTGAATGGTAGTAATAGGTCAATCGGGGGGATTAATGCATTATTTGCAGACTACTATAAATGGATTAGTCAAGTGATAAATAAGGAGAAAATAAATATCTTTATTTCTAATAAGTTCTCAGACAGAAGGGTTAATTCCTTGAAAAGAAGCCTGGGTATGAAAAGAGGGGTTTTTCTAATGAAGTTCCTGGGTGCCCCAATCTCACCTAGAAAAATATGCATCTATCACTTTGAAAAGATGGTTAACAAGATCACAAGAATAATATTGAACTTGAAGAACAAGTATCTATCTTTTGGATATAGAATAACACTGATAAACAGTGTTCTCTCCTTTATCTCCATGCACATTCTCTCCTCCATAAAGGTTCCAAAAGGGGTTTTGTCTAGGCTGGACAGTATTATGGACTTATTATTATAGGATGCACATTCTGAATAGAAGCACCATTGGGCGGCATGGATTAGGATTTCTAGGCCCCTGGATGAAGGGGGATTAATGTTTTGAGTGTTTCATCCACTATGCAGGGCCTATAGTCTAACCTCTCTTGGTAAGTTCTCAAGGGGAAAACATTTTGGGGAAATTTTATGCAAGACGGGTATGTGAGTGATATGGATAGAAAGAGAGGAATACTTTCTACCCCTAGTCACATGATTATGCCTTATATCTCGACTCTCCAACATCACTCTTGATAGATTGTGGGAATATGGGATATTAGCCTTTGGCATCATAACTGGGTAGGGGTTAGCCTCAGTTTCCCAGGCTGTCTGATCTTTGATATTACCTTCTATCAAGCTAATGTTTTCTGAGATTTATGAATGCTATCCTAAATGAGGAAAAGAGGTCCATCTTTGATAACATCATCCTCAATTCAGAGCTGGATAGATTCATTTTTACGGGATCCCCATCTGGTTCCTTCTCATCCAAAGACTACATCAGAGTTCTCTCAATAGACCAATATCATGATGTTTGGGGAGAGGTTTTATGGAAAAGAGATATTCCTAAAAAGTTCAACTTTCTAATTTGGAGAATCTTTAACAATGAAATACCTATTGAAGATAATATTCAATGTTTAGGAGTGACTTTAGCCTCCAAATGTCTATGTTTTAGGGTGGAACAGACTGAAAGCAATGACCAATTTTTTTCAGAAGTGACTAGGTAGAAACTGTATGGAATGCTTTTTCAGGCCTCATAGGTAAAGGATCCCATGTGGACTCATGCGTCACTTTTCTTGAAAAATGGTTTCATGGTGTGGGTGAATGTAGATCGGATAAAGAAATTAGAACAATTATTATGGCGGATGGATGTTGGAGGGTATAGAAGCAACAGAATAAGGCACGACACAAGGGTGTTCTGGGATTCAACGCGGGACTCATCTGCAAAACCAGGTTTGTTCTCACTAAACTGATCCACCTATGTTGTGTTTTCTAGGATTCCCCCTCCATCAAGTATCTTCTTGTGGGAACCGCAATTTCCACCAGTGCTCATAGCCTTAGATAGGGAAGATGGATACACTGGATTCCACATCACACGGGACTTAAAATGAACACTAACATATCATGAAACTTGGGTATAATGTGGGGTGGTGGGGTGATTTGGGGCCCAAGGGGATCGATGGTCCTTGTGTTTTTTGCTTAATTTGGAATAGGTGATTCCCTAAAAGACAAGGTGGAATCCATTCTCACTAGTTTGTTATTATGTGGCTGCAAAAATGTTCACCTCATGACTATTGAAACTAATTCTCTTATAATATATAATGCTTTGTCTGGAATCGGACCTATCCCATGGACTATTGTTTACACTATTCAGAGGTGCAAGGGTCTCTTGAGTAACAGCATGGAAGTATGTCATACATGGCGCAAAGGAAATGAGGTGCAGATTTTTTGTTAGAAAATATGAAAGTTATGTGTGTAAGTTGAAGAAATATTTGTATGGATTAAAACAATATTTAAGGGAATGGTATTCTAAATTGGATACTTGCTTAAGGAAGATGAGTTTCAAGAAGGAAAAATTTTATAGAAATATTTACATCAAGTAAAGTCAGGAGTTTCCCTTCATTAAAATTGTTTATGTTGATGACATTATCTTTTCTAGGAATGATAAAATAACTTGTGAAAGATTTTATAAATAGATGAAAAAGTTTTTTGAAATGTCCATATTGGGTGGAATGAAATACTTTATTGGGTTACAAATATTAGAAAATAAGAAACACATTTTTCTTTCTCAAGAAAATTATGCTAAGGAACTTCATAAGAAGTTAAGCATGGAAAATTCAAAACTAGTTTCCACACCAATTTTAGTGGGATCCAAGTTTTCTAAAGATGTATATGGTAAAGAAGTTGATTGGAAATATTTTTGAAATATGATCAGAAGTTTTTTATAATTTACTTACTCAAGACCTGATATAGTTTATGTTGTTACCTTATGTACACAATTTCAGAGTGATCCTAGAGAATCACATTTACTTGCTGGAAAAAGAATTCTCAAATATATAAAAGGAATAAAAAAAATTCAAAATCAGGTTTGATAGATCAGAAAGTATTAACTTTTTTGGGTATTCAGATACTAATTGGGTATGAAATATTGATGATAAAAGATCTAAATCTGGTGGAGATTAATTTTTGGGGAAAAGTTATGTTAGTTGGCATACAAAGAAAAAAAATTCAGTAACTCTCAGTACAGCTAAAACTGATTATGTTGCTTCCACTCAAGTTGATACCCAACTTATGTGGATGAAAACTCAGTTGAAATACTTGTTGAAGTAAAGTAACCCTTACTCTTGGGTTGTGATAATAAAAGTGCAATCAACCTTACTAAGAATCGGGTACAACATTCTCATTCAAACATATTAATATCAAGTACCACTTCATTAAAGAGAATGTGGAGAAGAATGAATTGAATATGGAGTATGTTCCTACATTGGAAAAAGTTGTTGACATATTCAAAAAACCATTACCAAAGGAACCTTTTTATAAAATGGTGTTCAATGTGGGTGTCCAAACTCTTTCTCATTAAGGTTGAGGTATGTGTTTTCATCCCCTATCTCATATTACCTTCAGATAGTTCTATAAAGTGGTAGAATTGTTTTATAAATATATCCTCATGGAACCATGCATAAAGGGGGAGTTGTGGATAATTTTTGAATCTAGCATGTATGTATGTGAACGATTATAACTTTCTGTTTGAGTGGTTGTAAGAAACAAAAAAATTATATTATAGGGAAGTTGAATAAGTGAAGAAAGATGAGGAAGAAAAGATGAGGAAGAAAGATAAGGAATAAAAGATGAGGAAGAAAGATAAGGAATAAAGTTAAGTAAGAAATATGAGGAAGAAAGGCTACGGAGGAAAGATAAACAGGTTCCATAGTCACTACTTTTGGACATCATGGTTTTTATATCAATGATTCTTGTTTCCTAAAATGAGTTAGCTCACACAGTCTTAGATTTTTTTATAATCAATACATTGATTGAGGTTATAAAGTTCATTGATTTATGAACCTTAGTTGACAACAAAATCTAAATGGGGATATTGTTAGGACCAAGATGATAAGGAAGATTATCGTATTCAGGTATTTTCTTTTATTGTCAAGGAAGTTTAAAAAGAAAAGAAATCACCTCACTTTTTTGGGTGAAAATAGGACTGATCATCATATTCATAAAATTAGATTCAAAAATCTTAATAAATTCCATCGGATTGGGGATATGTTTTTAGGTGGAAAGAATATTCAGACTCACCTTAAGGCTGGAATGAAAGACTTGATCATAATGAGGAAGAGAATCAGATTTAGCATGGATCCAATATAAATACGAAAATGCTTTGCTATTTTGTATTTCCCAAAAATCACAAGTAAGCTACAAAACTTGTGATGCTAGATTGATGAAGTGTAGGGGGATAAAAGATGATTCCAATAATATTCAGGCTAATTGTATTCAAGAAAATCATATTCAGGCTGATTAATAAAGAAAGATGTTTTTAGAAGAATGGGAATCTACAATACTTTCCATTATAAGTTAGATGATGATAAAACTAATATTAAATGTTTCAAAGTCATGAAGAAGTTATTATTACAAGAAATAAGTTGAAGAAGAATAAAAAGTTGAATTTTATTCCAAATGGGTCAAGAGAAAAGAAGAATAAGATTCTATTGTTTTACAGTTGTCTTTATCATAATGAGGTAGATCATAATTGGAATCAAACTGAAGTTTTGTTAAGCATGGAATTATGCTTGAAGAGTTTAAAAAAGATGCCAAAGTATTATAAAAGGGGAACTTGAAGCTCGAAGAATATGTTTATATTTTTCATCAGTTGGTATGGATAAATAAGAATAGAGAAATAAGAATTGAGAAATCAAAATGGATTAATCGGAATGGAGAAATAAAAATGAAGAAATCAGAATGGAGAAATCAGAATGGAGAAATCGGAATGGAGAAATCATAATGGGAAAATTAGAATGACAAATCAGAATCTGATTAAAGATTTGTTAGGAATACTAAAAGGATATTAATTCAATAAAAGATATGAAATTTAAGGAAGGTTGAAGAAGTAAAATAAAGATCTAGATTTCAAGGGGAATTGAATGAGTCGAAGAAAGATCTAGATTTCACAAGGAATTGAATGAGTCAAAGAAAGATCTAAGATTTAAGGAAGGTTAAAGATTCAGGAAATTTGGTAAAATGGGAAAACCTTTTCAGAATCCTACTTAAACCATTCCTATGATCATATAAATATGAGGAGAGTACTTCAAGTATTTTATGACTTTCATCACTTGTGAAAGAGGAGAGAGAGGGTCCAAAATTCTAGTAAGTGAATAAGGTTTCTAGATTGTGCTTTCTTAAAGAAGATATCTAAATATAAGAAGAATAAGAAGAAGAAGAATAGAAATATCATATTCAGTTGGTTATCATATTGGGCTGAATAATTGGACTAGAGAAATCATATTGATATTTTTAGACTAAGGAAGATGAAGTTAGGATTTTTTTCAAGAAGTATTCCATCAAAGTTACATTTTTCGTATAGAATGATCGAACTTGGGAATCAGACTGGAATTTCTAGACTCAAATTAAAAGTGGTTTAGAATTATCTCAATGGTATTATGATAGAATTATTTTTTCATATTGAGAAAATCTGACTTTGGAATCAGACTGGGGATCAGACTGAGTATTAATACGAAGTCTGGGAAGTTATTACCAGCTTTTGGGAAATAAATTGAAGAATTTTTTTGAAAGATCATATTCGATAAAGTTAATCAAGAAGCACCATAACATGTTTGTTACAAAAATTTAATTACGTCAATTCGTGTTACTTGAGGCACATGCACTATTATATTGAACATAGTGCTACACAAGTGTAAGAGAATATCCTACTCATTGTATTCCATAAAAGGATTTTTTTTCTAGTAGATTTTGTGGTATTGGATTATTTCCAAACCATACCAAGGACTATCTACTCTTTTTTAGTAGTAAACCTTGTAAATTATTGTGTTCCTATGGTTGTGTGTTTGATTTGTTTTTAGTAGATAAAGAAATATTTAATAGGAGGTGAAGGTTGTTTCTAAAGGAAACATAAAAGAGAAATATATCACTGATTCACCCCCTCCCCTTATCAGTAATACTTGAATCCTGGTTGGTCAATCTTAGTTTCCTTAAAATATTGTGTTGCATGCCAGACTGGGTTATACCGAACAATAATATACTATTAATATAATTATTTAATATATTAGTTATTGCCAAGAAATTATATTGGAAGGTAGGAATAAGAATAACTATATTATGTTTACACATTTTTATAAAATGTTTTGACATCCATCCAATATATTTTATAGGCATAAGATAACAATAAATCTAGTTTTATGCTTAAAAATAGTATTTTTTCTAAAAAGGAGCTTTACATCCTTTTAATGGAGACTTTTTTTAAAAATAAATAATGAAAATTTATTAAATTTTATTTGAAAAAATAAAAATTCATTTTTTTAATCATAATTTAAAAATTATATTAGGGTTATTTTTTGCTATTTTCTGAGAAGTTTCATTTCTTGATGAATAGTGAGAAATACTAAATTTTACTTGAGAACTATTTTTTCATCTAAATAATTTATATTATTAAATTACATTTTTAATTGGTTTTAAAGTAATAATAGATCAATAATACACCTTTTAATACAATTTATTTCATTTTAATCTTTTTTATATTTAATTTATATATAAAAACTTGGTAAACTTTTGAACGTTTTCACTTTAAAAACTCGTTTTCTCACCATGTATGCGGGATTAGCTTTAAATTTAATTTTATGACAACTGTGAGTTGAATTTATAAAAATGGATATAAATATTTGGATTAGGAATAAAATTTATAGTCTAATAATTTCAACTTAATTTTTTACCATAATAATTAGTGAAACGGTTAAAATTAACTAACGCGATTAAGGTTAAAATGGGGTTTTGCACATGACATGAATTTGTATTAAAATTAATTTTACACACACATAGGATTTTTATTTAATGAATTTTAATTCATATTTATAATAATTAGGTCTAAATTATCTAATAAATATCTTTTTAATTATATTATTAAAGGATAAATTTCCTAGATAAATAAAAAGATACAAGTTAGCTTAGTAAAAACTATAAAGATAAAATTGAGTAAAATTAAAGGCTAAGGAACAAAATGATAAAAATTATTTTCTTTTTGTGTGTTTTAAGTTTGGATAGACCATAATTTCCCTTTAATCCATTATTTTTCAATTTTTGAGTCACATGATGTAAGGGATATCACCCAATAGTGTTTACCATTTTGTATTTACAAGAATGTCACTCCTTCTCCACTATAAAAGGGAACTCACCCCCTCACTTATTCACACATTTAAATAAATTTTGGATCTTAAAAAACCTACCCAAATAGGATCAAAAAATATCTCATATCATCCTTGAATCCTAAATATTTTTAAAAATAAAACCAAGAAATTCATTTGGTGAAAACCAAAAGTAGTTTCCCAAAGAAGAGGTAACATTCTTCAATGAGCACTTTTGTTTTATTTATTTATCCACCCACTAAATTATTCTTATTCCATTATTATATAATAACCTCAGAATCCTAAATATACTTATATTTTATATGTTAAGGGTTCTACCTACACCTACACACACTTCCATCAAATGGGTAATGAAATTGTCATTCATGTGTATGACGGACTATTGTCTCGTGAAATGATGTCATTAATTTTTCCTTTACCATCTCTCATGATTGGGAATTATGATGGAAATTCTATTTTTATATTATATATATGATAATTTTTATATCTTTATAATTTTTAAATTATTATATAACACATACATTCATGCTTTCCATTTTGCAGGAATACAATAACATCGTTTGTGGACGTGTGAATTACCACCTCCTCAAAGCGATGTGATTCATTCACGCTTTAAATGGAATGTATTAAGGATGTTTTTAATAAAAATATGTGATATAAATTAAATATATATGATATTAATGACATAATTACCTTTCTTTAAATATAATATATCATTTTATTTATTACCTTTTTACGCATAGAAGATGTGATAATGTCGTTCATGGATGTGTGGACTACCACATCCTCAAAGCGATGTGATTCCTTTACATCATAATAATTATATATATAAGTATATATGATTAAATAATATGGTATTTATGATATAATTATAATTATTTAAATATAAGTATTACTTACCTTCTTTCCATAATGATCATTGAAAAATGGGAATGGTACTCTTTCGTACATACAGTATATCGTCTCTGTGATTGTAATGTTGGTTCATTTTTTATAACCATATTTTATGATTTGTTTTAAAAGTATAATTTATGTATAAATATAATAATTATTTCATTATTATTATTCTATATATGTTTATATAATGAGCTCCTTGACCATAGTAAACCAACCTTAGTCATTTTTTGACATGTAAGCTGAATATGGTCATAACATCTGATGTAAATTTAATTAATTAGGTAATTGTATAAAAAAATAAAAAGTGAAATAAAAGTAATAAAAACATTAAAAAGGTTCTTAAGAAATTAAATGATTAACATAATTTTATTATTCATGAATATAAAGACACACATGACAACTTGGACTCAAGGTAAGGGACTTCGTCTCAATCTCATTTCAATGAGGCATATTTTGATGTTATACACCCACCTTCTTTTATGAGGTGTATATACAGCCCCTTTGACATATTATATCAGTAATTTTTATATTTTCATATTATTTAATGTTTTTTTAAATGATATTATTTTATAGGGATTATGATTCAACTATTTCAAAGTGGTATGGGACACTTTGATTTAAAAAAACTCTTTTTTTAAATGTTTAATGATTTAATTTCAAAATATTTTTCTCCATGTCAATATCCTTGATATTATTGTATATATTTATTTATATTGATATAAAAGTATTATAAATGAAATTTTATTTCTATTTTTAATTTCATTCAATTTTTTTCGAAAGGGATATTTTTACGTGTTTCATACGAAACGTTTTGACAAATGATAAAAGGGATGTTTTATTCTTAACATACACTACGATAATGACTTTTCGATTATAGTTACAATTATTTAATTTATATATTCATTTTAAATATTGCATATTTTCTTAAATTAAATATATTATTTCCCTTTTTGGGTATTTTATTATTGAAAATGGTTTTTCAAAGAAAAGGGTTTCTTGGTATTGAAAATGGGTTTTTAAAATAAAATTGTATTTTATCTGAAAGTGTTTTCATATGATTTTAAGAGAGTTTTTCAAAGGGTTTTATGATTAAAGTTTTTTATTCATGAAGTGGTACTGGATAATTATATGATGGGGAATACGAGATAGCACTGGGTGAGCCTGTTACAGCTTACACGATAGGGAGGCCTAGATAACACCAGATGAGCCCATTACAACATACATGATGAGGCGGTCTAGATAGTGTTGGGTGAGACCATTACAGCTTACATGATGTGGCATCCCAGATTGCATTAGGTGATCCCATTACATCTTACACGATTTGGTGTCTTATATAGCACCAGGTGAGCATGTTACATCTTACACGATAAGGCGATCTGGATAGCGTTGGGTGAACCCATTATAGCTTACATGATGGGGTGGCCCAGATAGTGTCGGGTGATCCTGTTACAGCTTATATGATGGGGAATCCCAGATAGCACTAGATGATCCCTTTATTTCTCTCTAATGTATTTATTAATGATAAATTTTTAAGTTTTCTTTATGTTTATGCCAATTAATTTTTTTTAAAATAGTTTTGAAAGGGTTTTATGAATATGATATTTTAAGTTTCCTAAAGGAGTTTTAATTGATTGATATGGATTTTAATGATTTTATTTGAGAAAAATGTCTATTTTTTCATGTTAAAATGTTTCATTTAATATTCTAAAATAAAATTGAAGATAAATATAAATTTTATATGATTTTTCATGTTTTTATTAAACTAACTTTTTTTCTTTTTATATCCCTTACTGAGCTTTTGTACTCATCCCAAGTTTTTAAAATGTTTTCACAAGGTTTAAGGATGGGTAAGGGAAATGAATAATTCATTTTGAAAGTAGATGATATTTTCCATGAAAATAATTCATGATTTATTTTAAAATTTTTATATTACGGGAAAAAGTATACTAGTCAAAAGTTTCTACTTTGTACTTTATGGTTTTGTTATGTATGATTTATGACCTAACTCTCTAAAACTCTAAACCTGAAAAGATCCTCAAAGTGAAAGAAATTAAATTCTTGACTAAAACTCAAGATTATTTAATGTTTAAATTCAGTTCCATATAAAAAATGTGTGGTTTTAATATGTATAAAATTAATTAATTGGTTATCAATTAATATAAATATAAATAAAAAACATTTAAAAATAAAGGATATGGTTTTCTGAAAAATAGTTTGTATGCGTGTAATGTGTTTTTATCTTAATAAATTAACTTAATCACTATTAGTGAATTATTTTAATGGAATTTTTATATTATATATTCAATAAAATGTTTTAATAGTCATAAAAGTTTTTTTTCTAGTCATGGGATAGGAAGAAATCATGTTTTATGCTTACAAATGCATTTTTCTAAAAAAAATGTTTTCATCACATTTTTCATACTTATTTTAAAATGAATTTCTTCTACTTATAGAGATTTAATTATAAAAAAATAAATCTTATATTTTTAATTAGGTGGTTCAAAATTGGTAAATAGGTCCCTTTTATTATTAGGCAATATGAATAGTAACTGTGGTAAAATTTATCACCGCAATACAAGATAAATCGGGTTAATCTAGGTTAAAACTAAGTGTTAAGGTCACTATATTTCATATTAATTCTTTTTGATGAATTTAATTCGAACCTCATCACACAAGGATCAAAATTTAATTGTTTAAGGGACACTTTTCCATTAAAATTACCAATATAATATTTGTAGTAAAGAAAAATACAAAATGTGTCTCTCTTTCTTTTAAATATATCTTATGTGTTCACATAGGGACAAAAGAAATTTATGAATGAATATTAATTATTATTTTAATCATAATGAAACTATTTTTATGATTGTAATTTATTTCTAATTTTTAGTAATTATATAATTACCAAAAATGTTTATGAAACGCCGAAATAGTATTTCATCAATTAATAAAAAATAAAAAATAAATGATTTTAAAAATATTAAAAGTAATATAATTAAACTGAGTTATAGTGTTCCATGTATTATATAGATTAATATAAAATATTATTATTTTGTTAAAGGATTATATTCTAATTCCATATTTTTATTAATGTCTTTAATGTCAAATTAATTGAATAGTTTCAAAAATGACATTAATGATATTTTATGAAAATAATATTTTATTAAATTTTTTAAAAAACATAATAATCATGAAAGAGGATAAGGTGGATAATATATGGTCTAAAATTTCATCCATTTTCCATTTATGATCCAATTTTCATCTTATAAGTAAAATTATAACCCTTTAAGAGTAAAACAAAATTTACTACACTTGAAGTTAAAATTGGTTAACAAAGAGGTTAAAATAAAAGATAAGGTTTAAAACACTGCATAAACCTGTCTAAACTTTATTTTTTTGATGTTATTTCAACAAAATACTAACTTTAATTATAATATATTTCCATTTTGAACCATTTATCTAAAAAATTACTTTATTATATTTTAATCTTTTAAGAAATTCCAAGAGTTCCCCTCCGCTCACTAATAAAAGGGAACCCCTCCTTTCTCTTATTTATGTTGTATTGAACATTCTAGATCTACCTAAACATGAAAAAATTATCTTCTTTAAATCCTTAAAAACATTTAGGAGGTACTTTTCCTCCCAAAGGACCAACCCTAGGGTTCTTAAGAGGAGATCTAAAGGATTTGTTTCAAAGAAGAGGCAATCACCTTAACCAATCACATTATTTTTAATTACTCATTTGTATCCTATAAATAAATTATATTATTCATAAAATAACAAATTAATTATCCTAAATATAATTAAATTTTATTATTATTATGAAACCACCTTTTTTATTCCTCTTTTCCATCAAGTACGAAGTGAAATTATCGCTCGTATGCACATATGGCTTATTATCTTTACATAGTGATACAATTCATTTTCCATAACTGTATTTCATGAATGGTTATTATAATGGGTTTAAAGTTTAAATATTATAATTATGAAATAATTGTTCTTCTATAATGATAATATCATATCTACCTTCTTACCTTCTGACCCTTTGAAAAACGATAATGTCGCTAGTTCGTACGTGTGGATTATCACCTCCATAATGTGATGTGATTCATTTTTCATATCCTCTTTATATAGATGGTAATAATAATATATTTAATGAATATATATTATATATATAATATAATAAGTATTATTTAAGTGTGAATTATTATTTACCTTTCTTTTTTTCATCCATTGAAAAATGTAAACAGTGTTCATGCGTACGTATGGCCTATAGTCTTCATGAATGGTGTAATTCATTTTTTATCTCTACCTTTTATGGATGACTATAAATATATATATATATAATGAATATATATGATATTTATTTCATGATTAAATTTTTTTAGATTATGTAACAATGATCAATGTAGAAGGACCGGGACTACCGAATTGAGAGATGCATGAAAAACGATGCAACTATCACCCAGAACAGTAATTTTAAAAATATATTGTTAATTAATGGGTGTTAAGATTTCATAAGTAAATCATACATGGCATGACATATATGAGTATGGTTATGGAATAAATTTATAATAAATATTTATTTATAAAATATGATACTCGAACGTGTATGAATAAATATGGTACTTGATGTAAGGCATTTGTGTTTCAATCCTATTTTTAATAAGGATTATTTATGCTTGAATTCTTATTGATAAAATTATATGATCCTTATTTTATAGATATATTTCATTTTTCTTCTCCTTTACTTATTTCTAAATAATACATATTTTCCTTTCATTTTATCACTTTAAGTACTCAAGATATCAAAAGAATATTTTTAAGGAAAACCAACTTTATTTCTCTCTTTGATTGAAAATCATTTTTCTTCCATATCCATGTTCTCTAAAAAAATTAGGATTTTTTTAAATATTATACTTTGATTTTTTAAATTCATTTTTACCTATGACTGAATTTTTTACAATATTCTTTAAAATAAATATTCATATTGGTTTCTAAATGAGGTATTTTTTTATTTTTATAAAAGTATGAAAGGAATGTTTTATTTTAACTTATACAGCATGAATTGAATGTCCCACCATCATGGAAACTCAATGATTTGAAGATTTTTTTACAGTTTCTCAAGGTTATTTTAGAAGGAATTATTTTCATTAATATTTGGGAAATTTTTATATTTTAAATAAGTGATTTTAAAGTGAATAAGGTATTTTCCTTGGTAATATTCCAGCAATTTCTTTAAAGGAATTTTCATCTATGATAACATCCTTTGATGTTAATTATGTTTTATTGGGGATATGATCCAATAATACCATCCTTATTATTTCTCTAGATGGTTTATGATTATTATGATGAGATTTTTATAAAACTCATTTATTTTCCATGGTTTATGATATGATGAATTGATGAGATGTTTACAAAACTCATTTACTTTCCATGGGCTGTAATATGATGAATTGATGAGATGTTTATGAAACCCATTTTCATTTTATGGGTTATGATATGATGATATGATTATATGATGAATGTTTTATAATCTTACGATACACATATGTATTATTTTCATTATGTGATGGGTGGGCCCAGAATTATATAGCCCTCCAATTCATTGGGTAAAGTTTTATATATCATGAGATAACTGTGGGAAACAAGTCAATATGATTGATCCACTATGAGAAAAAGTTTATGTGCTTGATCCATTATAGGAAACAAGTTGATGTGTTTTATCTAATATGATAAAAAAGTCAATGTACTTGATCTACTCTAGGAAACAAGTAGATGTGCTTGATCTACTACAGGAAATAGGTGATGGTGGTTGATCCGTTGTGATATAGGAAATAGGTGTTGATGCCTAATCCATTATAATTTTATGATCTTTGTAGTTAAACATGAAATATAATATGGTTTCTTGGTTTCTATACATGTGATGGTGCCACACTTTTATATCATGAACTTATGGTTCATGATTTATTTATAATTATTTATCACTATTATGATTAATGTATTTTAAAATGATAAATTTTTATATCACAAATCATGTTTATGGTGCATGATATATTGGGAATGAAATTTTTAAGTTATTTTCATGGTCCCATAGCCTTATGCTTATCTTATTCTTTTATATAATCATCAATAGATTTCTCTCATGTTTACCCTTACTGGGAATTTAATCTCACCCTTTCCTATATTTTCTTTCCATAGGATATAAAGAAAGGTTTGAGTAGGGTAGGTATATGAAGAGTACTATGTGGGTAGATATTTATGGGATATATTTAAGATCATTCATGAAATAATAATATTGTGTATCTAGTATCCAACGATGCTAAAACTTTATTATTATGAGGATTTATTTGATAAATATATTAAATATTCATATAAGAAGATGTAATATTTATGTATAAAAATGTATGTCACTATACACTATATCCCAAGTCACCTTCCCTCGACCAACCAAGAACAAACCCATAAAGGAATATGATGATAACAAAATCACCTACTATATAAACATAAAGGTTTTAAACCCCAAACTGTGCAAGTAGGGTGTGATATACATAACATAAAAGGATTTCACCAAATATTATATATAGTATCTTCATAAATTAATCCAAATATACTAAAATAGGAGTACAATAAAGAGAGTAAAATATTTACATCTTAGAAAAATAAAATAAAACGATCAAGATTAAATTACAACAAAACCAAGTTTAAAAAATTATTTTAAACATTTCTAAATCATTTATGAAACCAAAGATGAAAACATTCCATTTAAAAACTAATTCTTTTCTTGAAAAATAAAATTGAATCAAATTTACAAGCTAATTCAGATAAATAAAGGTAAGAAAATGCACCTGATATCATCAAGTTGTTAAAGATTCAAAACAACAGATTCAAGGTGTATCATCTCAATAAGTAGATCAATCAAGAATGGTAATCAATCAAGAAAGGAAAATCTAGTGCTAAGTAGTGACAAAAAACATTATCATGTACCAAGTATCAAGTATAAGGATATTATGAGTAAGACCTAGATATGATAGTGATTCCACCATAGTCTATCTAATCAATATATCATGACTAGTCAGCATTCATACATCAAGTCTAAATGGGTTTTTAAGAAAACCAAGCCCATACACACCCTCTCTCTTAGTCGCACATTCATGGATAAATTTATTCATATTTTCTATAGATCCACTAGTCAGGGTGAGAGTTCACTATCAAAGCATAAATATATGTCATCTTATCCAACTAACTAGGTTCTCATTACTAGGAAAAAGAGATGAGTGAGATAATAAATTTACAAGGATTACAAAGGAAACCCCCATTAGTATCAACATGGGCTCATGCCCTCATCATTTCAATCATTCTTAGTTCTCATCTCACTCTCACCTAGAAACTTCCTTAAAGTGAATAATCCCATTTTCAAAATACATCAATGGGAAGTAAAAAAATCTAGTAAGTCATGTTAAGGTACTATTGAAAATATAGGTTCACTATAAAGTGACAGTTGTACCATCAAGAATCATCAATTCCAAATCAAGCCTTTATTTCCAAATCAGCATTCAAAAGGGTAATCATACCCACTTCCTTTCACAAATCATAATTAAAATTCAAAATGATCCATTGAACCAAGAATTTATTTCAAAAACATCCCTACATAATTCAAAGGAAGGTTACAATTTAAAAGGCTTGAAGTTATTTCAAAACATGGGCAAATACCCTTTTATTTAAATCAAGGAATCTTACTTTATAAATAAAAATATCATCCTAAGACCTTTATTTCATAAAAACATCCTTTATAATTTCTTATAATGAAAATAAAAACCAATATGGAATTCAGTCAATTTATAAAATAGTGAGAGAAAATCTGGATCATAACAAATGAAAATCAGGTCATAATAATTTATCCATTCTATATTCAATTCACAGAGAATTAGATCAAAGGATCTTCTTCAATTCCATTCAAGGTAAACATTAATATAACATGTGTTAGAAAATAATAAATAAATATTTATTAATTCTCAAGAAACAATGAATTTCAATGTAAAAAAACTATATAGAAACACATACCTCAATAATAGGCTTAAAGAACACCTAAAGGTGGATTTGAAATAGAAACAAGAGAAGTTCCATGTGCAATAAATAATAAAAGACACTTATAACACACTCCCAAAGATCACCCAGTAGCTGGATGCTTTAAAATCCCCAAGAGGATACCAAATCATCATGGGTAAAAGGTTTGGATATTTTTAAAATAAACCCAAGTGTGTTCTGGTTCACAACATAAAAATTTAAAATTAAATCCATTATTTGATTTTTTTACCCAAATCTTGAATGCGTAGGGTTTAAGAGAATTTAAAATATGAGTTATAGCCTCCAAATAGGATAAAGAATTAAATTTCATGGTTTCCATATTTTAAATATCGTAAAAAGGGCGTACAAGTCAAGCTGAAGGAAGAAGAACAGAAAACAACTTTTGAAAATATTTTTTCCAAAAAGAGTGTTGTGTAACGGTAACATGGTTTTACCCTTAACAACCATTTATTGTCACATAAGGGTATGGGGTTACCCTTACATAACCTTTTTAAACTCATTAATACCCATACTCATCCTTTATAAAAGTATAATTACATTTATAAAGTGACTTAAGTAAAATTATACAGCCTTTGAAAACCCAAGGCTACCCTTACATACCTCACCCTACCCTTACAAGAGTAGGGAAAACCATAGGTTAACCTTATATAACCCATAGTAATCACAAGATACCCTTATGTGTCGAGGTATTTACCTTTACATGAGAATCCAATTACATTTATGAAACTATTATAAAGACAAGGTTACCCTTACATAGTGCTAGGATTACCCTTATGCATCACATACACACAAAGGATTACCCTTACACAGCCTATAGAAAAATGGATTTTCCCTTAAAAATCCATTGAAAACCCGAGGCTACCCTTACGTGGATCACCCTACCCTTACATGAGTAGGGAAAACCTTGGGTAACTCTTATGAAACCTGTAGTAATTGCTTGATACTTTTACATATCCAAGGACTTACCATTACAAAAGCAGCCACTACATTTACACAGCCCATAGAAAGATAGGGTTACCCTTACAAAGTGCTAGGATTAACCTTATGAATCACATACACATAAGGTATTACCCTTACATAGCCCATATAAAAAGGTATTTTCCCTTACATGAAGCTGGGATAACCTTTATACAGTGCATAGGATCATTGGCTTTACCTTGCACAGTATACCTTAGCCTTACACGGGTATAGGAAATCTACTATTAGCCTTATGAAATGCATATGAAAGGGATTTACCCATACAAAATTCATAAAAACTCATATCTACCCTTTCTCAATTCATTAAAATAAGGATTTTCCCTTATGAAACTTCTAAAACCACCCTCTTGTAAAGGTAGGAGGGACTTACCCTCACACAGACCCTATACCATGCATAAGGGTAAAATTTGAGTTAAAACCATTTAATTTTTCCAAAAAAAGGATCATAAAATAAAATTAAAAAAAACACTTTAATTATTATTAATAAATAAGGTCATTACATACCTATTTACCCTCCAATCCATTGGAAAATGAAAACTTCACACATGCATATGTGCGGACTACCACCTACACGAAGCAATGTAATTCATTTTTCATTACCCTCTCACATGGATCATCGTAAGTATGGATTTAATGAATAAATATAATATTTAAAATATTATTATGAGTATGTAAAATTATATCTTTATCTACTTTATTTCATTTTCATCCATTAGAAAAATGAAAACGTTGATCATGTGTATGTGCAGATTACCACCCCCCCTAAATGATTTATCCTGTTTTTCATCAATGCCTTTCATTAATGGTTATAAAACTATATTTAATGGATAAACATGATAATTATAACATGATTAAGATTATGAAGATAATGGAACTAGGACCCCTTTGACTATGGTTAACACACTGAAGTTATTTTGGATATTATGAACCAAAAATCCTTAAAACGGAAAATGTAAACTTAATCTATGTAGTAAATAAATAAAGCATGGTAATAAATGAAAAAAAATCAATAATTCTAATGAAATGAACATAAAAATTATAATTTAAAAATTAATTAATTAATATAATTTTATTATTCAGGAAAGTATAAGACATAAGTGATGATTTGTGACTCTATGTAAGGGATTATTCTTCAAAACCTATTTTAAAATTTTCCTTTCAACTTTTTTTATAGCACCCTAACCCAAATTTCCACTCAAATAGTGCAACGATCTAAGTTCCACTAGGCCTTAAGAATGCATCCCCGAATGCCAAAGTATTTAGACTAGCAGTGAGGGTGTAAAGAGGTGATGGTGGGGAGACTATACCCTCTGGTGATAATATAATAATGGTCTATATAAATATAAAGTATCAGAATAGAAAGACTAAGTAGACATTAGACCAATAACTCTCCCATGTAGGAAGCATAAGTAATAACAATAAATAGTGGAAACAATAACTAACAACAATAGTGGAATAAATAAACAATCCAAACATACCATTTGTATCTAACCATTCATATCAAAACTATTCATACAGATAATAAGTAGAAGGGTCGCTAATGGTTGACCTCAGTGTATACATAGATAATAGCATACTGATACATAAAGGAAAACTAAAAAAAGAAACTCCAGAAGAGGTAAAAACCCATGGTTCCTTTCCTTCCATCCCATACTAAATATTCCAACAGTAAGGTATAAATCTAGAGACCGAACCTTTACCTGAACACAAATCCATAAAATCTACAAGTGTCCTGAAGGGATTATGTAGGGTGTGAGAAATAATCTCAGTAGGTCACCACCAATGTGTTCCTATCTTACATATTTGAAAAATTAGGTGTATATAAATAATAAAATAGAATATAAAAACATAAATTCATAAAAATAACCCACTCCCCTTGTGCTTAGCTTCCACAAGGGAGTAATCACCTACTTCATCCAACACTATAATGTCGTAGTGGAGAGGATCCTTAGCCTAATACTAAGGCATTCCCTAATGTAAATCAACCTAGGTGAACCCTCAGGTTCCACCATTAATAAAATCACCCGGAACCTTATGCTAACTAACACCTAATGTCCAAACAATATTTGACATACCAAAGGAACACCACAATAGTCAATATCTAGTCCCACAGACCTTATCTCATAAGAAACTTTGTCGGCTCAAAGCATGACATCTGAGGCATAGTGATACCTTTCCTCCAAGTAATAACACCATCATATCAATATTCGACGTCCTGAGGAATGGTTATATTCATCCTCCAAAACAAGTCCTGGACCAATGTCCTCAAGTATAGTGATGAATTGTTTTTGTTCACACTCTCAAAAATATTTATAACTATGTGTAGCACAGGGGCTGGCCTAGGTCGTTCTCTTGAGGAGCTTTTGTGGTCAATCAATCACTACTTCTAATTCACCTTTTTTATATTTTTATTATTTATAATACAAAACTAAATGAAATTGTGGTTTTAGAAATGATAATTCAAGATAACAAAATGTAAATATGCAATTCATAATGCAAACAGAATGAATGCAGACAAAATAATGTCAGAAAGAAAGGAGATATTCCCAAGAGAATCAGCCAGATTGAACCTTCATTGTCTCATTATTAGTTTTAAATTTAATTAATAAACTCAATCCATAATATGTGTTAATATCCTATTTTATATGTGGTTGTGAATATACAGTTCTATCAACGATTGTCGAGAGACCATACATCCACCTCCTCGATCGAGGGAAAATGTTATAGAAGAGAAAGTTAAGTCTCGAGTGGAAAATGGAGACACATAGGCACCTTACCCAATAATATCCCCATTGACCTAACTCTAATAAAATAAGAAACAATAAAATTGAATGTGATATGACTTGGTTTCAACACTGGATTGATCCCCCAGGAAGTTCCTCGGGTTAGTTACTCATGATCACGAGTATAAGAGATCACAGTGGAGAAGAATGGGGTGGAAAAACAAAAGATAAAAAAATGAGAATGAGATGAATAAAATAAAAATATATTAAAATTTTATAATACTATTAAAATTTAAATAAACTAAAAAACAATATAAAATGGTCACACATAAGTGTCAATGATTTTAGAAAAGGTGAGGATACATATTTATAGGGAGGAGGTGAAAGAATTCTCTCCAGAATCATCTTCTAAATGTTTCCTCATGGATGTCCCATTAAATGGAAGAATTGGTAACCGGTTGATTCATAAAATATGTTCCATAATATCTCCTAAATTCACCCTCCAAATATGATCTTTATTTTCCAAAATATGTAGGGGTTAAGGCCTATTTAATCCAAGACATTTAATTTGTCCATTTGACTGGCCAAATTCCAATTCTTCAACTTCCCTGGTCATTATGTCTTTGAAACCTAGAGATTCACTCCTTCCATCCTTAATAAATGTTTTTACAAGTGTAATTTAGAATCCCTAAACACAATATTATCCATTTTGTATGCATGGTCACTATGTTATGAATTAATTACTCAATGGAACTGTTTCTGCCTGTTGAGATGTTTCATCTTCCACATGTTTGGAGCATTCAAATAATACTTTAATGAACATATTTTGAATTTAAATTCATCCTGTACGTGGATACATGAATTCTACAGATATAACCATCTCATTTGTAGGTTTTTAGATCAATATATGTGTATGTTACAGAGGTGGGGTCCACACTGCCCTCCTGGAAAATTTCCCATATTAAATGATTTTTTCGGGCCTCTAAATGCTCGAATCAGTCTTTACTCCTGAAGAAAAAGTTGTAGAAATTAAATCAGGTATTTCAAAAAAAGTCACACAATTTTTAATAATAATGTAAATTTTATGACCAAAATACCACTATCATAAAAATCTATCAAATTTCCAGATTTAACCATTTTTTGCATTTGAGCTCAAAATACCACTAAAACCTAAAAACCTGACAATTTCTCATACAATAACACTATGGAGGGATTATAAAAAATGATTTACAATATAAAATTTATGAAAATGTGAGTTTTATCACTCCCCCACACTTAAGCATTACACTCTTGGGCAATCATCTTACATTCAAATCAAAATACATACAACAATCAAAAATGAGAAAACGTCAATGATATTATCCAAAATAGAATTCCATCATGTATAATCTATGAATTACAATACTATATTATTTTAATTTCAATAATTAAAATTTATTCAACCTCAGAAATCAATCCATTACCCAATCACAACCTACCTCATATTTAATTTTATGTCACTCTGCACTCAAGGGAAATTGAATCTAGAGTTATGCTCATACTTGGAAATCGCATGTATCACCATAGGCTTGGGAAAATTATCATTTCTCCATAGCGTGAAACATGAAAATGAATTCAATAATGAGTTATTTAATTAAAGGTTAAAATGATTTTGTGGATTAGGTTTGTTGGGAAAATGATTGAAAAAGTTTCGGGCTAGAAAGAGGAGGTTGGACTCTTAAGTACAATGCATGATTAATTCAAGTGAAAACATAGAAAATTCCTCTCAATCTCGCTTGAAAATGTGAAAAAAAACATCACACCTCTTTTATTACATGGTACATGAGAAAATCAATGATTATAATGAATTATATCATCTAATTTCTCATTTTTCTTTTTGCAATGCTCCAGAAAGAAACAACTTTATTTTCTCTTTTTTTATTTCTTTTTCTTTTTATTTTTCATGGAGGATGAGCTGAAAATTTAATAAAATGAATGAATGAAAATTTATGCCCTTGATTTTTGAGAGGGACATGATTCATGAAAGAATTTATAATGAGGAATTTAAGCTCATCTCTATTTTTTCATTTTTTAAGGAGAAATGGATGAAACAAATAAAGCATAGTAAAATGAAGACGCATGCCCAATTCTCTTATTGTACACAACCCAAAATATTGACACACACCTTGCACCACCCATAAATGATACACATTCCAATGAACGCACATTAAAGGCCCTTACCCTACACTCAAACTTGAAATATCCATCCAAAAAAATACTAAAAGTGCGGGTTGGTAAGGAAAAATTGGCTTGTAATGTGGCTTAAACCTATAAGGAAATTCATGGAATCTAAGGGCTTTTGAAGGATAAATGTAAAGGTGGGTATCAATATAAAATGTGGCTATCCAAATATATTCCTCAATCATTTCAAATACATTCCATGAAATCTAAATCTTCTAAAGAGAAAAATCACAAATTCTGGTTCTCACGCAAAATTCAAGTTTCTCTCAAGAAAGTGTGGGTATTAGGAAGAATATGTTAAAGTATTTTAGAATACCTCATAGGATTAGGAAAAAAAATTGAGTCAGTGTTTCATGGGAATGGATTTCAAAAATTAGTCAAACTCATAAAAATAATTGAAAATCCATTTCATGGAAAAATAATTCACATCAACAATCATTTAAAATCCATTATTTCAAAAATAATTTCAACTCTTTCAAAATAAATTGATGGGTGAAAAGTGATAAGAATATTCACTAAATCTAAAAAATCCTAAAAATATGATAAACAAAAATGAAAATCACACAAGAATAACTAAGCAGGTTGACACTCCCCCACACTTAAATTTTACTACCCCTCATTTCAACTCAAAAAAATATAAATATAAAGGTAGAAAAGCCAAGGGAAGGAAATGTACAACCTGATATTATTTTTGAAGTGGATGCCTTGAGTTAAGATCTTATCTACTTCCATTAGACCTAGAAATCCTGAAATAAAATAAATCATAAGAAAAATTAATAAAAAAAGAAAAAGGAATAGAAAAAAAAGGACAGAACATGGTTTAGACCCCCCATGTGGGTTCTAGGATTTCACTATCCCTAGTCAGGCAGTTGTAGTGGATTATCCCCAATCAGATGGTGGGTATGATTTCTTTGAGATGAACCACCACATGTGACTCTTCTCGATGTCCATGAGTAAACACTAAAAGTAAAGAAACCCAAAAAATATAAGAAAATTCATAACCCCTAAGAAAGAATAAAGAGAGAAATTAAGATCCAGAGTGGGAGGGAATAGAAGATAAGGGTGCTCCCTGTTAACTTCTATGGTGTCCTCCTCCATATGGTATGAAAATTTTTGTTGAGTAGGTAGTCGCACCACCATCTTCTCTATCTCTTCTTCTTCAATCACCACCACTTGGGTAGTCTTGTTTTTAACATCCACAGTCTTCTCTATTTGTGTTATATCAGAAATTTCAAAGAAAGAGAAGTCAGAAAACAATTTAGCTTGAATAATATTAAAACATGAAGAATTAATAAAGAAATCTTCTCTTTCAAGTAATTCAACTTGGTAATTGATCTCTACAGGAAGGACCATTGGAAACTCAATCTCAGTAGGTGCATCTTCTTCATTATTTTCTAAAGAAATAGAGAGGTAGAAAGTTTCTAATTTTTCATTATCAGGGATGGGAAGATCCTATTTCAAGTTAACTTCAACAAAGATATTCCATGATTCTTCCAAAAAATGTTGATCTCCCATCAGTGCATCATCTAGAATGTGTACTTCCGGGACCTCCTTGATCAATGGTTGAGTGTGGGATGATATTATTAATTCATTTAGTATATCCTTATCACCCTACTCAAATTATTTATCATAAAAAATTATTGGTGAAATCTCTTCCACCACTTGTTCCTGTTCAGGTTCCGGCTCAGGTTCGGGTTGATCCTGGGATGTGAGTATATATTCAGAAATCCATTCTATTTGGCTCTCTAGGTTTTGAACTTTATCAATAATCCTATGAAACTGAGAATCAAGTTTATTGTAAACATTTTCTTTCACTTGATATTGGTCAGTCCATGCATAATAATCACAATTTGAATACATCATGAATAAAGAATATTTTTTTTTAGTTTTTGAAATTTATGATTTTTTTGTTGTTTTTTTTAAATGAAAGGAAAATTATTTACACAATTTGATTAAAAAATAGTTAATTAACACCCCTTGGCTCCCCGAAAATGGCACCATTTTGATGAAGAGTTGTCGTGCATGCTCTCAAAAATATTTATAACTAAGTGTAGCACAGGGGATGACCTAGGTTGTTCTCTTGAGGAGCTTTTGTGGTCAATCAATCACTACTTCTAATTCAATTTTTTATATATTTTAATTATTTATAATACAAAACTAAATGAAATTGTGGTTTTAGAAATGATAATTCAAGATAATTAAATGTAAATATGCAATGCATAATGCAAACAGAATGAATGTAGACAAAATAATGTCAGAAAGAAATGAGATATTACCAAGAGAATCACCCATATTGAACCTTTATTGTCTCATTATTAGTTTAAAATTTAATTAATAAACACACTACATTGTATGTTTGAATATCCTCATTTATATTTGGTTGTGAATATATAGTGCTCTCATAAATCATTGAGAGACCATACATCCACCTCCTCGATTAAGGGAAAATGTTATAGAAGAGAAAGTTAAGTATCAAGTGGAAAATGGAGACACATAAGCACCTTACCCACTAAGATCACCCTTGACCTAAATATAATAAAATAAAAAAACAATAAAATTTAATGTGCAATGACTTGGGTTTAACACTGGATTTGATCTCCTAGGAAGTTCCTCAGGTTAGTTACTCGTGATCATGAGTATAAGAGATCACAGTGGAGAAGAATGGGGTGGAAAACAAAAGATAAAAAATGAGAATGAGATGAATAATAGAAAAATATATTAAAAATTCATAATACTATTAAAATGGAAATAAATTAAAAAACAATATAAAATGGCCACACAGAAGTGTCAATGCTTTGAGAAAGGGTGAGGATACATATTTATAGGGAGAGGAGGTGAAAGAATTCTCTCCAGAATCATCCTCTAAATGTTTCTACATGAATGTACCATTAAATGTCAGAATTGGTAACTAGTTTCTTAATAAAATATGTTCTATAATTTCCCCTCCATTTACCCTCCAAATATTATCTTTATTTTCCATCATATGTTGGATTTATGTCTGATTTAATCCGAGACATTTAATCTATCCATTTGACTGGCCAAATTCCAATTCTTCAACTTCCCTGGCAATTATGTCTTTGAAACCTGTCGATTCACTCCTTACATCATTAATAAATGTTGTTTTAAATGTAATTTATCATCCCTACACAAAATATGAGACATTTTGGATGCATGGTCTCTATGTTATGAATTAATTATGCAATGGAACTGTTTCTACCTGTTGAGATGTTTCATCTTCCACATGTTTGGAGCATTCAAATAATACTTTAATGAACATATTTTGACTTTAAATTCATAATGGATGTGAATACTTTAATCCTATGTCATCTAAAGCTATAACCATCTCATTTTGAGGTGTTTAGACTAATTTATGTGTCTGTTATGGAGGTGGGGTCCATGTTGTCCACCTGGAAAATTTTCCATATTAAATGATTTTTTCGGGCCTCTAAATGATTGAATCAGTCTTTAATCCTGAAGAAAAGGTTATAGAAAATAAATCAGTTATTTCAAAAAAAATCACACAATTTGGAATAATAATGTAAATTTTATGACCAAAATACCCTTATCATAAAAATCTGTCAAATTTCCAGATTTAACCATTTTTTGCATTTGAGCTCAAAATACCACTAAAACCTAAAAACCTGACAATTTCTCATACAATAACACTATTGTGGGATTATAAACAATGATTTACAGTATAAAATGTATGAAAATGTGAGCTTCATCATATAGCAAGCCTCAACCCCCAACCAAAAATCTCAACATTATCATCTGATGGATCCTCACTATCCTTATGGCTTTCTACGACAGTCACCTCAAACTATTTCCCTAAGAAGCAACTAACAAAGGCCTCTATTCACATGAGTGGTCAATACCACCTTATCATCTGAGTCCTACTATGTTCACACGGCTCTAAACAGCGCATTTTCCAACACGGATGAGTGGAAATTGCCAAATAATTCCCTAAGACACATCATATGACACTTCATTCCCCTATAACCATGTCACTCAAACCAATTTTCAAAACTATCCAAAATCACATAGGCCATGCCCACATCCCGAAAACCTCACCACCTCAATCAAATGACCATGATGTCCAACTGGTGATCAACATCACCCATATATATATATATATACATCATGCCACACCCTTCCTGATGATCATATCTCCTTAATCTAGATGGTCAACACTCTCAATCCTCAGGTAGAGCCCTTTATATTCCATTAGGACTCTGTAATTCAGTTTAATCAAATTAAATAATTCAATTTAATTAAAGAAACGCACCTAACCTAATCTACCAAAGTATTCTACGACCTCTAACCTGGCCTCGCACAAATAAATATGGTCAGGGCATGCCCAACAACATCCCACAATATCATAAAATTAATTTAACAATAAGAATTAAATTAATTTGGGTCTTGATCAATCTACCCAATAGAGCACTCAAAGTTGCACCCCTGAAACAAATGTCAAATCACAAAGAAAGATAATCACCACCTACCTTGTGTTGGTAGATCTCCACTCATCTGATCTTAGCCTCTAACTTGGGATAATTTGGAAGAAATCATCATTTTAGATAAACGCTCTGAAAATAGGGTAAATCTAATTGCAAATATTTAGCACTCTGTGAGAAGAAAGAAAAGGAGAAAGGAGGAAAGAGTATTTAAAGTATTACTGATGAAAATCCAATGAGGTAGAAAAATTGAGAAATGGAGCTCAGACGAAAAATCTAGCTCACACCCTATAGGAGGAGGAAGGATCTCCCACGATTCCTGGAGGAAGAAGTCCATGTGAGGTAAGAATAAAGGAAGGAAAGAAAGAAATATAGTTATGGGAAGAATGGTATTTTTACACTTTTAATGGGTCTCATGGTTAGATTGCACAGTTTGGAAAATTATGTGCCAACCATGTGACACCCACTGTCTAAGCTTTAGGCTCACACAGTTCATGCGCACGGTTTTCCAAACAATGTGCAAACCTTGTGTGAGACCTCTATAAAAAATTGTGGACATGGTTGCATGACTGTGCACCCCCATCATTCATGGTTTCAAAAACCATGTCCATTAGACCTATAAGGATGCACAGTTTCTCCTTGTAGTCCACACGGTTTGTCCAAATCATGTGCCTCATCCTGTGCACTTTGAAAACTTTGGTTTTTAACCTTTGAAGGACCAGAAACCCAACCAGACCTCTGAGAAACATTCCAAGCATCAAGACTCATCCAAAAAAAAGGTATTGTATCAAAGTAAAAAACTAGTAATTAGGTTTTGTTGATCAAGAAAATATTTGTTCTTCCCACCAAACTCTAAAAATCAAAATATGCAAGGAATTCAACCCACTCCAAAAACATAGAATGTTGAAATATCCCCATATTAACATAGATTTTCCCCATGTTATCAATCATAAAGCTTATATGGTACCAAAAATACCCATATCTTTAAGAACAACCTAATCTACCCTGATCATAAAGGGTATAGGTCAAATACCTCTAGGGATCCCCACCTTAAGAGTTACCTACCTTGGTCACTTCCTAACCTAAAAATCAAAGAAAAACAATGGTCCATCGACCATCCTTGGACTCATGGTCCTCCCATGATACATCATCACTCATGAACCTCATCAGGTGCCTCAATGTCATATTTGAAACCCATCATGTCCTGTATCTCATCAGATTCTCCTCATTTCCATTCTTCACATGACACCCATGAGGTCCTGCATCTCATAAAATGCTCAAAATCAGTTATGGTGCCTCACACCTCAAACAAGTCTCACATCACAATGATTCTCAAATACCAATGCACCTCAAAATCCACACAGTCAATGGTGATCATAAATAATCTTGGTTCTATGCAACTCATAAATATATATATAATGCATACGAGCTGATGAAAACCTACTAAATATCATCTATTTAGTCAATATATACATCTCATGCACCTCATGCACCCAAAATAGACAAGCCTCTAAAAAGGCCATTCCAAAATTAAAAAAAAACCATTCATTCCCATGGAATACTTATGATAGTAATTGGAACCCAAGATTAATCTGCACCTAGATTCTCCCCCACATGCATATAGCCAAAAGATCGATTGCATGAGGCATGGACTCCCTGTGGTGTTTCACCATCCACTAGTCATTGACCCCACTGCTGGGTCCCATGGTATTTTTCATGACCTCCGCATACAGTCGACTCCCGACTATCGACTCCTGGTACCACTCCTAGTCCGATCACATAACCCTGAGTCTACCATAGTCCCTAACTATTGATTCTATGATAAGGATTCCTACATAACCTATCGAGATGCCTAACTTGTCCACACGCTCGGAACTCCTTCAGTGCCCAATCACACTACGTCTCCACATAACCCGAATTCCAGCACTGGAATCACAATGTCAATGACCCACTCCCCAGTGGTCTACCTGAGTCCTTGTCCTGACTACCCTACTGAAACTCCTCTCGGCCTCACTTCCTGCTATATGATGCATAGCCATTGAAATCACCTAAAGTCATCACTCGGCTGGAGTATGACCGATCCATCAAATTTACCTTGGTTATGAGAACTTGATTCACTACCTCTAAGAATTATTCCAATTTGAATATGTTTAACTGCACCTGAATGGTGTGTTGTAAACCATACTTGAAACGACTCACCCTCAAGGTGTCATTTCCCACTATATAGGGTGTGAATTGATACAACTCGGTGAATGTTACTGCATAGTCCATGATGGACATGTCATCCTACTATAGTCTCAAGAACTCCCAATCTCTCTATACCCTCAACATCTCTATAAATAAGTGCTTGATAAACCTGACCTCAAAATCCCACCAGGTCAGTCCCTCATGTCACTGTCTGCCTAGACCTGCACGTCCCACCTGCTCTTTGTCGTTCCTCTGAGCATGTAAGTATCCAGCTTCACCCACTACCCTGGGGGTGTCTCAAGCTTCTGGAAGATCATATGCATCAACTCAATCTAGTTCTTAGTCACATGTGGTCCACCCTCACCTATAAATAGAAATGGGTATTTTGAATGGAACTCTAGAGTTAGGTATTACATGGAAGGCTCTACTCCCTGATCTCCCCTATCAATCCCCTAGATGACATGAACTAGACTCGCTCTAAGATGATCATCAAGACATGGACCAAAATCTATCAAATTTGATGATTATCCCACTTGCACTAAAGCTTGTACCTATTCTTGTACTCACGTTTCATGATTTTCTTAACCCTCTAGGGCCTCATCCTGACCCTCAAGGGTCTAAACATGTGCCTAATTCTGTGACATTAAATCATCATCTTCTTAACGCTCCATTGGATCCTATCTAGGTGGCATCCTTCTAAATACCATTAAAATGGTCAAACATCCATAATAACATATATATATATATATATATATAACTCAGATAGGGAAAGTAGTAACAAGAAGTGAAATCTCACTATCATTACCCTTATCCATAGCAACCAGGTCTCACGACATTCATCCTCTTGTCCCCTTACCCATACATAATAGATCTAGATATCACATATTCCTCAGGCCACACCCTTCCTTAAGAAACATGTCACCTCAATCTGATGGCCTCGTAGCCCAAACTGGTGATCAACATCACCCCATATCAATGTCCCTTCCAACTCCAATAAGAGATAGAACCGTATATATATATATGTGTGTGTGTGTGTGTGTGTGTCATATATCACAAACATATTTCATTGGGTCCACTTACCTGGATTGGTTGAGTAAAATTCCCCAAAAGGGAGGATAGGTGGGAAAATGTTGCTTAACTTAATTTATTTACACTTTTAACAACCTAACCCCTCTTATCAAAATCTAGGTCCCCAGTGATAATCTGAAACATTTATCACTGGCTCAAGAATATATATATATATATATATATATATATATAATATTCTATGTTCTTATCAAAATATAATCAAGTCCCCCTTATTATACCTGTTCAAGGGTAAATCATCTCCCTTACCATACCAATTCAATGGTCACATGTCATAATAAGTAATAATTCACATCCAAGTGCACCACTCAAGGTGGAAATAACATCAAATGTAAAATGAGCAGAGAAGAATAGAAATTATCACCCATGGAAACTTGGTCCATCCCATGTGCATGGGGTTGTTGGCACCCAAGCATGAGTTTTAAACCTAGTCTCGACAACATCCTAATCTTTGTTCTACCATATTCCAAATATTAAGTCCAAGAAAGAGGTAGAAAAAACTCCTCTAATTCCATTTTTATCACCCCAACCTGAATTTCCACTCGAATAGTGAAACAGTTTGAGTGCCATTATACCTTAAGCATGCCTCCCCAAACGCCAAAGGCTTCCGACTAGTAGTATGGTTGTAAAGAGGTGATAGTGGGTAGACTATACCCTTTGGTGATAATATAATAATGATCTATATAAATATAAAGTAGTAGAAAAGAAAGACCAAATAGAAATTGGACTAGTAACTCACCCATGGCGAAAGCACAAGCAATAGAGGAAATAATAACCAACAACAATAACAGGATAAATAACATAGATAAGCATACCATTTGTAGCTAAGCATGAATATCAAAATAGGTCATACATACAATAATAATAAGGTTCTCCAATGGAAGACCTTAGTACATACATAGATAATAGCATGCTAATATAGAAAGGAAAACTAAAAAAAGAAACTACAGGTGAGGCTAGAACCTATGGTATCATGCCTTCCATCCCATGCTAAACAGAAAAACACTAAGGTCCAGCTCAAAATCTTGAACCTTTACCTAAACACAAATCCATAAAATCTACACACGTCTTAAAGGGCCCGTGTAGGGTGTGAGAAAGAATCTCAGTAGGCCACCACTATTTTGTTTTTATTTTACATCTATGAAAAAAATATTGTATCTAAATAAATAAAATAGAATAGAACAACATACATGCATAATAATAACTCACTCCTCTTGTGATCAGTAGTCACAAGGGAGTGGTCACCTGGTTCGGCCAATGTAAGAATAGTGTATTGGAGAGGATCCTTATCCTAAACCCAAGTCATCCCCTAATGTAAATCATCCCAGGTGAACCCTCAGGTTCTACCTCTAATAAAATCACCTGGCACCTCATGCTAACCGACACCTCATGTCCAAAAAATATCTGACATCCCAAAGTCACACCCCAATAGTCAATACCTGGTCTTGTGGACCTTAGATCATAAGAAACCCATTTGGATCAAAGAACAACATCTGAGGCACAGTGATACCTATCCTCTAAGTAATAACATTGTCATCTCAATAGTCGGTGTCCAGAGTAACAACGTTTTTCATCCTCCCAGACAAGTCTTGGCCAAATGGTCTCAAGTACGACATGCATCATTCCCCAATTTACTGTCTCAAAACTACCATTTGATGTATCCTTACCATCCCCTTGGATTTCTATGGTAAGAACCTCCAACCATTTACTAAAGTTGTAACTAAAGGAGGCCTCAACCTACACGAGTGGTTAATACCACCTCATCACCTGAGTCCTACTATGTGCACAGAACTCCAAATGGAACATTGGAAAACACAAGTGAGCAAAAATCACTAAATAAGTCCCTATGACACATTATCTAGAACCTAATTCCCCTGTGATTATGTCACTCAAACTGATGGTCAACACTATCCAAAATCACCTGGTTTATGCCCGCAACCAGATGACCTTGTCACCTCAATTTGATGACCATGTCATCCAACCAGTGATCAACATCACCCAAATATATATATATATCATGCCATGCCTAGCATGATAATCATATAACCTCAATACAAATAGAAAAATCCATATTAATCCTCAAGTCGAGCTCGTCACATTCCATTGGAACTCAAAAATTCAATATGATCAAATTAAATAATTCAATTTAATAAAAGAAAAACACTAAAACTAATCTTCTCATGTGTTATATAGCCTCTAACCCATCCTATCATGAATAAATATGTTCATGTCATGCCCAATGACATCCCACGATATCATACAATTAATTTAACAGCAACCATTCAATTAATTAGGGTATCACTCAATCTACCCAACAAAAAACTCAAAGTTTCACCACCTAAATAACTACAATAATCACAAATAAATATTATCACCACCTAAGTCATGTTGGTAGACATACACTTATCCGATCTTAGCCTCTAACTCGATCTGATTTGGAAGAAATCATCATTTTAGATGAACACCCTGAAAATAGGGTAAATCAGCTCGTATGGATTTTGCACTCCATATGGTAAAATCAAAAGATAAAAAAGGTAATATGATTTAAAGTATTACCAATATGGATCCAATTTCATAGAAATATCGAGAAACAGATCCCTGATGATGAATTTAGCTCACACCCTAGAGGAGGAAGGATCTCCCATGAGGCCTGGAGGAAGAAGGAAACACGAAGAAAGAACAAATAAAGGAAAGAAAGAAATAGAAGGAGGGGAGGAATGGTATTTTCATACTTTTAATGGGTCACATGATTTGGAAAACTATGTACCAACCATGTACACCCACTATCCAAGCTCCAGTATCGCACAATTCATGCGCATCATTTTACAAACTATGCGCAAACCATGTGTGAGCCCTTTGTCAAAAATTGATGACATGGTAACATTTATGTGTACCCCCTCCTAAATGGTTTGAAAAAAAATGTCCATTAGACCTAAATGGATTTACAGTTTCTCCTTGGAGGCTGCACTGTTTTTCCAAGTCATGCACCTTGGTATGCGCACTTTGAAAACTTGGGTTTTTTGGCCTCCGACAAACCTGAAACCCAACTGAACCCCCAAGACACTTATCAAGAATCAAGACTCATAAAAAAAGGTCTTGGGTTAAATTAAAAACTATGAATTAAGTTATTTTTATTGATAAAAGTGTTGGTCTACCCACCAAACTCTGAAAATTCAAAACAGGTAAGGAATTCGGCCATCTCCAAAAACCCAGAATGTTTTAATTTTTTTCTCCATGTCCATGTTTTTTTTAAAATTTTTGAGAATGTTATTATTTATAATTAAAATATTTTTTAATTTCTTTTTCATTTACTTTTACTTTCATTACAAAGGTTTAAAAATGAATCTTTTTTACACTTTCCATACAGATAACTTTTGACTCTCTTTAAAAAAGTAGAAAAGAATGTTTTTTAACATTTATCGCATGAATACCTTTTCCCATAATCAAAACTATTATTTATTATCAATATTAATCTATAAGTTTCTATGGTTTTTTAAAGAATATATTATTCCCTTTATTTTGGGATTTTTTAGTTTTAAAAATAATTTCAAAAGAAAAAATATATATTTATTCTCATTTTATGAGATAACTAAAAGTGTTTTTTCTTATGGGCTCTAATGCCAAATTTTATGAGTTTTAGGATGAAAATGAAACTTTTATTTGTTTTTATCCTGATATAGTAATTGTAAAATTTATATGATGATAGGTGGGTCTAATATAAACCTCCAATTCATTGGGCAATGATGTGTCCTTGAGAGGAGACATATTGGCATTAATCATGAAGGTTTTTCCCTTGTAAGGGTTCTTGTAAGGGTGATTGTAAGGATGATGTCTCAAGATGTATACATGGTTTTTCTATGATTTCTATGAGTATTATTATAAATTTATTGATTTAAAAAGGTGATAAAATGAGCTTATGATTAAAGTAAAGTTTAAAACCTTTTAAAGGTGAAAGTTTTTTTTTCAAGGAAATCTTTCCATGAGTTCTCTTGTTTTCTCAAGACTATATCATGGTTTTTATTTTTAATTTATGATTTCTATAAAAAAAATTAGGAAAAACTTTGGAAAATAAATTTGATTTCATGAGTAATTAAAGTAGATGGGGTTGTAGTCTAGTCATAAAAGAAAACCTATAATCCTGCACCCAAAGCTCAGGTTCGAGTCCTGACAACCACATATTTCGGAGGAGGGAGAGGCACTTCTCAGAATAGGGGATAACCATGGTACAAGAGGCCTTGGAGGTGGCCATAGGTGGAAGATGAGGGTGTCACGGTAGTGGGAGTGTCTTAATGGTAGGATAGTGGGTCTCGAGGCTGTGTTAATGATTGATAAAACACTATTTTATTGAATATTTTATTGATAATAAATGATATAATTTCCTCAAATTGTGTTAAATATGTTTAATTAGAAAGTATTTGTGATTAGATCATTCATTTGAATATTTGATGAAAATTCCAGTTTTACCCTTTCAAAATCACTGTAGTATTTCAATCATAAATATTTTTATTTGAATTATTTGAACTTAATATTTTTTAAATGTTTTCCTTACTGAATTGGATACAACTTTTATTCAAGATATTATATCAAAAGAATTCATTTGGATAGAGTAATTGGGACATAAAGTCAAAGGTGGGCTGGACATACCAGAATTGAAAAGCTTCTGTATTTGGACCATAACTCCTTCATATAGGCTTGGATTTCGCCCAAATTTTAAGAGGAGATATAGGACCCATATCCTCACATATGATCCTTCTGGAAGAAGAGTGGATTCATGCGTTTTGTGGTCAAATTGGCGGTGTAAGTTAGAATAAAATATTTGGCCGAGATTCCCCATTCACACTTGAATCCTCTTTGAACCTAGCTTCCCCAACACTCTATAAATTGGTGTTTTTATCATTTGGTGAGGTTGGGACGTGCATTGGGAAGTTTAATAAAGAGGAGAAGTGGATCCACTCCAATTATACAACCATTTAAATAAGG
This sequence comes from Viscum album, assembly GCA_963277665.1. NCBI lineage: Eukaryota > Viridiplantae > Streptophyta > Magnoliopsida > Santalales > Viscaceae > Viscum > Viscum album. The sequence continues at coordinate 1,496,885,854 of OY728161.1, forward strand.
GTATCTCTTGAAGCAAGGATCCCTTCAACGAAGCCTTCTTCTTCTCCTTCGTGTTGTAATGATTTTGTTTGTGTAATAAACTTCTTTGTTCTTCTCTTATTTCTTCTCTTTTATTATGTTATGTTTAAATTTATTATTCTATTAATATTTCTATTTGGTCTGGAATTCTTGAGTAGAAGCATTATTGGTTTATACTCATTATAAACCTTTGCACATGAAAAACGCTTCTACGATGATTACGCCACCCATGGAAGAGTAGTCTTTTAGTAATCGATATATCTCTTACCTTCTACATTAATTTATTTTGAATCAATGATATAATGTAATTCACATAATATGATCAATTAATTTAGTTTTTAATTTAATTGAAACTAAGCAATAAATTGAACAATTAACACAAAAACATGCGAGGACGATATTTTGTGTAAATTGTGAGAGTGCGAACTTAATCGGTTATACAAAACCATACGGGATCAATTTGTAGTGATCAAATATAATCCCTAAACTCAATTAATTATAATTTATAGAGGGGAAATGTGCCTTAATTTACCACTGACCATAATCTAATCTTAGAACATCAATCAAAGCAGGGTGCTGCGATTGCATGTTCCGAAGTTAGCCTAGGGTTAAATTAAATTCATCTTCATGGTAAAGTTAATTCCTGTAGGGTTTGGGATTTAAAAACTTAAGGGTTAATAATTAATTTAATGTTAATTTAAATGATAATGATTAATAATAGATTGAATAGGTATAGTTATATTGATTACGTCTTTTAAATATTGTCTAAAAAAACATCTTCTTGTTGTGTCATTTAATCGAAATTCATTTCAAAACTAAATACAAAAAAAAAAATATACAATCTTCTTCCAGAAAACTTCTTCTAGATTTATAAACTATAACCAACCCTCATCCTTTCAAGTAGTGTTTTTATTATCTTTTATTTTATTTCTATAATACCTCTAAAAAGTTGTTTTAATTCACTTCCTCCTTTGAGAGACGACCTTAGTCAGCCACTCTACTGCACCTAAGTACACCAAAATCACACTAATCATTTGAGGGAGCCCAAGACAGTGCTCTTTAAAATTGGCTCCATTTCTAGGGAGGAAAGTAATTATTTCAACCAATTAGAGGTATTTATTTTATTTTACATTTTATTCTCTTCCTCTCTTCTTTCTTACTTCTTTACCGAATCTGATTTTTTTTCTTCTTTTATTTTCTTCTACTTCTTTTTGGACCATCAACTCAAACTTATTGTTTTTATTTTACTATGGTCCAATTTATTTCTTTTCATTTTTATTTTATTTATGACACAAACTAATCTCAAAGATCTCTTAGATCTTGACCCTGAGATTGAACGCAGCCTTAGGGAAGAAATCAGACATTCTTAGTCTACAGGAAGTTTCAACATTCAACCAGTTGAAGAATTACTCCAATATCAGAACATTGAAATTGGAAGCAATTCAAATTCAACCATAAAACAAGAACCAATGGCTGAAAATAATGGAAATGAACTTAATATAACCATTCTAGAATTGGATACACCTGATATTAACTATCAACCAAATTGTATTGCATACCCAAATCTCGAATCAGAATTTGAACTAAAATCTGAGTTAATTCACTTACTTCCAAAGTTTCATGGCCTCTCTCGTGAGGATACCAATAAACACCTTAAAGAATTTAATGTGGTTTTCTCAACTTTAAAACCAAGAAATGTTTCTAAAGATCAAATCAAACTAAGAGTATTCTCATTCTCACTTGATGGAGCTGCGAAATATTGGATGTATTATTTACAACCCGAATATGTAACTTGTTGGAATGATTTGAAACGTCTTTTTTTGTAGTGATTTATTCCAGCATAGAGGACCACTTCTATTCGTAAGGAGATCTCGAGGATCAAACAAGCACAAGGGGAGTCAATGTATGAGTATTGGGAGTCATTCAAGAAGTTGTGTGCAAGATGCCCACATCACTAAATCAGTGAGAAACTCCTCATCCAATACTTTTATGAAGGACTCAAACCTATGGAGAGAAGAATGGTAGATGCTGAAGTTAGAGGATCATTGGTGGACAAGATACCAGTAGCTTCACGTGCTTTTATCGACAAAATGGCCCAAAACTACCAACAATTTGGTGATAGAGTTACACCACATGTCAGGGGAGTACATCAGGTAAGTCCGTCTTCTCTTGAAATTCATTTGATTGATACCAAGTTGGAAGAATTAACCACTATGGTGAGGCAGATTGCTTTGGCTCAAAAGACATCCCAACCCACTCCTTCAAGGCCTTGTGGCATTTGCACTGAGACAAGCCACCCAACTGACTGTTTCCCACAACTACAAGAGACATAGGATTGTGCAACAATATTCCCAGGGAGACCATATCAGCAGAAACAACAGACATATCCCCAAAAGAAGTTTGATCCAACATACAAACAAGGGTGAAAGGATCAATCAGACATGAGTTATGGCTCTGGACAACAACAAAGGCCCTCTTTTCAACAAAACTTCCAGCATCCTCCACCTTACCAGCAGGGTTTCCAACAACCCCAAAGGAGATTTGAATCTCAAGCATCAACAAGCCAACAACAAGGGAATCCCCCACCCAAGGTAGATTCTAACACTGATGATACTTTGAAACAAATTGTTCTTAATTAACAAAATGAGCTGAAAAGTCAAGGTTCGGAGCTGAGGGAGTTGAAGACTCAAATGAGCCAGATTACCACCGCCCTCCATGAACTTGTAAGTAAGAATTCCAGAAATCTACCTTCCCAACCCACTTCAAATACAAAGGGGAATGTTAGTGCCATCACATTGAGAAGTGGGAAGCAAATGAATGATACATATGTACCTACCATTCCACCAGGATTCACCTCAACTCCATAGAAGCCGCATTCCATACCAACTGATGAGAAACCCAAGGATAAAGATAAAGGTAAGAAAAATATTGATGTTGTTCCTCCTAAACCCCTTCCTTTTCCAAACAGGGTTGTTCAAACCAAGAAGATGGTTGAAGAAGAAATGCAAAAGGAGGTTTTGGACACATTCAAGAGTGTGGAGATCAACATTCCTCTACTTGAAGCCATCAAACAAATCCCAAGGTATGGAAAATTCTTAAAAGAACTCTGCACCAATCGAAGAGGGCTCAAGGGAAATGATAGGATCAACCTTGGAAAGAATGTATCAGCACTCATTACACCAACTCTAGCAATTCCAACAAAGTGCAAGGATCCCTGGACATTCACCATCCCATGTACCATAGGGGAGTTTCACTTCTCTGATGCTCTTTGTGATTTAGGAGCTTCAATAAATGTGATGACTCACTTTGTATTCTCTTCTTTACAGGTTGGTCAGTTGAAGCCGATGAGAGTAGTGGTGCAATTGGCGAATATAGATACGGCATATCTAGTGGGATTCCTTGAGGATGTACTTTTCTAGGTAAGAGACATGATCTTTCGAGTAGATTTCTACATGCTTAACATGGAGGATGATCAGGTAAGTTCTCATGCCCCCATTATCTTAGGTAGACCCTTCCTCAAAACTGCAAAAACTATCATAAATGTCAATAAGGGTACACTTTCCATGTAATTTGGAGATGAAGTTGTGATATTTAATGTTATGGATTCCATGAAGTACCCCTCAGAGGATCGTTTTTCATTTTTTATCTCCCATTTTGAACCACCAAGTAAAAACACCATGGAATTGGATTGTCCTATGCTTAGGGATATTATGAGTATTGGTTCTAGTTTGATGTCTAAGAGTACTTCCACGCCCATTTCTAAGGAACAAGACTCTCTAAGATTTGATTTTAAAATGGAATCATATTCTGATTTTTATCATGTGAACTCTAATTATGACATGGTTGTTGAGTATGTTGATGGATTTGATGTTTTATTCTCTGATTGTGATGATTTATATTCTGATATTGATGCTCTTTGTGCACATATTTCAGTTCCTTCTATGTCTCCAACCATACAACACCCCCCTACACTGGAACTCAAGCCATTGCCACCAAATATCAAATACTCATACTTGTTAAGTGGTGACAAATTACCTGTTATCATTTCTAACAATCTCCCTTTTGAACATGAATAAAAACTTTTGAATCTTTTGAGGGAAAACATTAGGGAAATCGGGTGGACCTTGGCTAACATATCAGGTATTAGCCCCTCCATTTGTATTCATAGGATTCTTTTGGAGGATGGGGATAAACTAGTTAGGTAACCAAAAAGGAGACTCAATCCAACCCTTCTAGAGGTTGTTAAAAAAGAGGTTGAAAATTTGCTCAAGTCAGGTATAATCTATCCCATTTTAGATTCTCAGTGGGTAAGTCCTATTCAGGTTTTGCCTAAGAAAAGTGGTGTTACTGTTGTTAAAAACGAGAAATATGAGTTAGTTCTAATGAGGGTGAAAAATAGTTGGCATGTGTGCATTGATTATAGGAAGCTAAATCAATCTACTCACAAGGACCATTTCCCCCTCCCATTTATTGATCAGATGCTTGAGAGACTTGCTGGGAAAACACATTATTGTTTCTTGGATGGATTTTTTGGATATTTTCAGGTTCCTATTGATCTATAGGATTAGGATAAGACAACATTCACTTGTCCTTTTGGTACATTTTCCTACTGAAGGATGCCATTTGGACTTTGCAACACACCAAGTACCTTCCAGAGATGCATGGTGAGTATTTTTTCTGGTTTTATTGAGACCTTCATGGAGGTATTTATGGATGATTTTACAGTGTATGGGTCTTCATTTGATGAATGTCTAAGTAGTTTGGGAAAGGTGTTGAATCGTTGTATTGAGAAGAATTTGGTCCTGAACTTTGAAAAGTGTCATTTTATGGTAGAGCATGGCATTGTCTTAGGGAATGTAGTGTCAAAACACGGGATAGAGGTTGATAGATCTAAGGTAGATATTATTTTATCCTTACCATATCCTTCATGTGTGAGTGATGTTAGATCTTTCCTAGGGCATGCAGGATTTTATCGGCACTTCATCAAAGATTTTAGTAATATTTCTCTTCCTATGTCACGATTACTTCAAAAGGATTCTGATTTTGTGTTTGATGATTCCTACAGGACTTCCTTTGATGTGCTAAAGAAGTGTCTGACCACTCCACCAATCATACAATCCCCCGCGGTGGGACCTTCCATTAGAGATTATGTGTGATGAATCCAACTTCGCGGTTGGAGATGTCTTATCTCAGAGGGAGGAGGGACATTCACATGTGATTTCTTATGCATCGAGGACGTTGGATTATGCCTAATCAAACTACACCACAACAGAAAAGGAGTTTCTTGATGTTATATTTTCTTTAGATAAATTTCGTTCATATTTATTGGGATCTAAAGTAGTTGTTTTTTCTGACCATGCAGCTTTGAGGTACCTCCTAAAGAATCCAGATGCAAATCCACGACTTATACGTTGGATGCTCCTTCTTCAAGAGTTTTACATTGAGATAAAGGACAAGAAGGGGTTAGAGAATTTGGTGTTAGACCACATGAGTAGGCTTACTCACACACTAGAGGGTGACACCTTGGACCAGGTACCACTTCGGGACACTTCCCCTGATGAGCATATTTATACCATCTCAGGTGCACATCCTTGGTATGCTAATTTAGTTAATTACATTGTTGCCTCTGAAATCCCAATAAATCTGAAGAAGCATCAAGTCCAAAAATTAAAAAGTGAGTCTAGGTTTTATGTGTGGGGTGATCCTTACCTCTGGTGCATGTGTAGTGACCAAGTCATTAGGAGGTGTGTTCCCGATCATTAGTTTGAGTCTGTTTTACATTTTTGTCATACACTTGCTTGTGGTGGACACTTTGGACCCCAACGGACAGCTAGGAAAGTTTTATACTCTAGATTATATTGGCCTAGCTTATTTCATGATGCCCATGTGTTTTTTAAGTCATGCTCTAATTACCAACACACTGGGAACATTTCTAGGAGACACGAGATGCCCCAACAACCCATACTATTCTGTGATATTTTTGATTTATGGGGCATTGATTTTATGGGTCTTTTTCCTAGTTCATTTGGATTTTTATATATTTTGGTTGTTGTTTATTATGTGAGTAAATGGGTGGAGGCTAAGGCCACCAGGACTGATGATTATCATGTTTTTGTGGATTTTTTCAAGGCTCAAATTTTCTGCAGGTTTGGAGTACCAAAGGCCATCATCAGTGACCAAAGGACACACTTTTTCAATAAGAATTTTGCTTCCCTCCTTCTAAAGTATGGGATGACACACAAAACATCAACACCATACCACCCCTAAACAAATGGCCAAGATGAGGTTTCAAATCGTGAGTTGAAACAAATTTTGGAGAAAACTATGTAGCCAAATAGGAAGTATTGGAGCAAGCGCTTGGATGATGCATTGTGGGCTTATAGATAGCATACAAGACACCCATTGGTATGTCCCCATTTCATATTGTTTTCGGGAAAGCATGTCATCTCCCCGTGGAAGTTGAGCATCGGGCTTATTGGGCTATAAATAAATGCAACATGGATTTGGCCCAAGCTGGAATCCAAAGGAAACTGCAAATTCAATAGCTTGAGAAGATTCAATTGTCTTCATATGAGAACTCAAGGCTCTATAAGGAAAAATAAAAAGCAAATCATGATAGAATGATCCAACAAAAGGAGTTTCATATTGGAGAGAAAGTCATTATCTACAGTTCACGACTGAAGCCAATGCCTGGTAAGTTGCATTTCATATGGTTAGGTCCTTATATTGTATCTAATGTTTTTATATATGGTGTAGTAGAGATCACACAAGAGGACACTGGAAGGATCTTTACAGTCAATGGGAAACGTTTGAAGAGATACATTGAGGGAATTCCTACTAATGCAGTGGATTTTATCACACTACATAGCCCCATCATCACTTGAGCACATCAAGATATTCCTAACCCTTTCACTTTTATATTATTTTTCCTATTTAAAAATTATTCATTTCATGTTCATATATAATATCATGGGTTCACATTGAGGAAAATGAAATATTTAAAGTGTGGGGGAGGGAACCTTTCAGTTTAGTAATTTCAATTGTTTTCCTGTTTAAAAAAAACAAAAAAAATTGTGTGTTTTTCAAATTTTGTGTGTTTATTTTTCAATTTTCTTTGTGTTTCTGAAATTTTTGAGCTGAAATTATTCTCATCACAATTTTGAAATGTATATCAATGAGTGAAACAATTTATCCCATGAAACTGAGCTTAAATGAATGCTGAAAATGACTTTGTTTCAAGTTCAAATATTTAGTAATTTCATGAAAAGTACATTGAATTTTAAATCTCATGCCACATCTCGTTGTCTTTATATTTGAAACCACTTTCATGTGAGGCTTATAAACCATTATTTTCATATTATTTACATTCACCTCACTTCTTGAGAGAACCAAACCATGCTTGATTTAACCAGAATTTTATTTATTCCTATCAAAACTTGAGGGTTTTAGGTACTTATGTTTAAATGATTGAGGCATTTGTTTGGTATTAAAGCCCCTATTTCAAAGAATCCTTTTTTATAATGGCCTACCTTGAAAATTTAATCCTTGTAGCCCTTAGAATCTATGCATAGCCTGTTAGGTTAGCCACATTACAAACCAATTTTTTCTATCCAACCAACTCTTGAAGTGAAATTGCATAATCTAGTTGAGCTTAATTGTGGGGGAAGCTGTCTTGTGTTGTGCTACCACATTTTGTGATAATTCGGATGAAAAATTAAATTATGAAGAGATGTGTTTGCTACTGAAGAAAAACATTATATTGAAAGTTGTGCCTTTCTAGAGATTTCATGATAAAATAAGTTGTGCCTTTCTGGAGCTTCTAATAGAGGGGTAAAGTTGTGCCTATCTGGAGCTTTTAAGAAAATCATGTTCGAGAAGATTGACATTTTTACTTCGGAAATGTTGAATGGTGTGAAAATTACTTTATTTTTCATGATGATGGAGCGGAATTGATACTATGGGTATTGAGGAGAATACCATATTTAAGTAAAAATTAGATTAATGCAATTTTGCTTCAAAAAGAGTCAAGCCCTCTTCATTCAGCCTTAGAGTTTTTCACATCTAAATCCTAGCAAACAAAAGCCACAGAACAAACCTAAAAAGTCCTCATGATAAAAATATGTCCTTGACTCACATCAGGTGGTGATGTATGAATTTATCAAAGCCTATGGTGACCCTTGTATGAGTTTGGATGAGAAAGAGATTGAAAAAAAAATTGATATTTTTGTGATGAGAGAAAATTCAAGCGAGGTAAGTGTTTTGTGCATGGGAGGATAAATTAAATGGAAATATATTGAATGATATAAATGGAGAACTTGAAATATGGTTTTTTATGAGGCATGATATCTTTTTTTCCTTAGTGTGTAATTGTTTGATCTCAAGGATATGTGTTTTAAATTTGGTTTTGATTTGATATTGATGTTTACTTGATATGAGGTTTTGCCCAGAAGTGCAAAAGGGTAAGTGTGGGGGAGTTGATAAAACGCTATTTTATTGAATATTTTATTGATAATAAATGATATAATTTCCTCAAATTGTGTTACATATGTTTAATTATAAATTATTTGGGATTAGATCATTCATTTGAATATTTGATGAAAATTCCAGTTTTACCCTTTCAAAATCACTATAGTATTTCATTCATAAATATTTTTATTTGAATTATTTGAACTTAATATTTTGTAAATGTGTTCCTTACTTCATGGTATATAACTTTTATTCAAGACATTAGATCAAAAGAATGCATTTGGATGGAGTAATTGGGCCATAAAGTCAAAGGTGGGCTGAACACGCCAGAATTGAGAAGCTTCTGTATTTGGGACATAAATCCGTCATATAGGATTTTATTGTGCCAAAATTTTAAGAGGAGATAGAGGACCCATATCCTCACATATGATACTTCTAAAAGAAGAGCGTAGTCACGCGTTTTGGTGGTCAAATGGGTGGTGTAAGTTAGAATAAAATATTTGGCAGAGATTCCCCATTCACACTTGAAACCTCATTGAACCTAGCCTCCCCACCACTCTATAAATTGGTGTTTTCTCATTTGGTGGGGTTGGGACGTGAATTGGGAAGTTTAGGGCAGATTATAAGTTGATACACTCCAATTCTCCAACCATTTCAATAAGGGTAGCTCTTGAAGCAAGGATCCCTTTGACGAAGCCTTCTTCTTCTCCTTCGTGTTGTAATGCTTTTGTTTGTGTAATAAACTTCTTTGTTCTTATTTTATTTCTTCTCTTTTCTTCTATTTTGTTTAAATTTCTTCTTCTATTAATCTTCCTCTTTGGGCTGTAATTCTTTAGTAGAAGCGTTATTGGGTTATACCCATTATAAACCTTTGCACATGCAAAACGCTTCTACGATGATTACGCCACCCATAGAAGAGTAGTCTTTTAGTAATCGATCTATCTCTTACATTATACATTCATTTATTTTGAATCAATGATATACTGTAATTCACATAATATGATCAATTAATTGAGTTCTTAATTTAATTGAAACTAAGAAAGCAATTGAACAATTAACACAAAAACACGCAAGGATGGGATTTTGTGTAAATTGTGAGAGTGCGAACTTAATCGGTTATACAAAACCATACGGGATAAATTTGTAGTGCTCAAATATAATCCCTAAACTCAATTAATTCTAATTTCCATATTGGAAATGTGCCTTAATTTACCACTGACCATAATCTAATCTTAGAACATCAATCAAAGTAGGGTGATGCGATTGCATGTTCCGAAGTTAGCCTAGGGTTAAATTCACTTCATCTTCATGGTAAAGTTAATTCCCATAGGGTTTGAGATTTAACAAATTAAGGGATAATAATTAAGTTAATTTTAATTTAAATGATAATGATTAATAATAGAGTGAAGAGGTAGAGTTAGATCGATTACGTCTTTTAAATATTGTCTAAAGAAATATCTTCTTGTTGTGTCATTTTAATCGAAATTCATTTTAAAACTAAAAACAAAAAAAAATACAATATTCTTCCAGAAAACTTATTCTAGATTTATAAACTATAACAAACCCTCATCCTTTCAAGTAGTGTTTTTATTCTCTTTTATTTTATTTCTATAATACTTCTAAAAAGTTGTTTTAATTCACTTCCTCCTTTGAGAGACGACCTTGGTCAGCCACTCTACTGCACCTAAGTACCCCAAAATCACACTAATCATTTGAGGGCTCCCACGACAGCACTATTTCAATGATGGTGTGATGGCCTTGTCATAACAGCTGCATCGATGATGGTCCACGACATAATAGTGGCTTCAAGTGGTTGATAGGCGGTGATGAAATTGTGGCACGACCCCCTCCCCACAAGGTGTACCCCTCCTAGGTTGGAAATGGGATAAGAGAGATAGTGACCCCCTATTCCCACCTCCAATAGGCCCTGAGTTGGTGACTAGCACCAAGGGTATAATAAACACATATATGGGAGGCATTACCCTCTAAGAGAACACATGCGAAAGAGAGAGATAATACAGACACCAACAAAATCCTACTTAAAATAAAATATAAAAGGGAACCCAAGTAAACAAATGTAATGACATGAAATAACTACTACAACTGAAAGGAAAACTGTAAGTACCAAAATAAAATTAAAGACAACAGTGACCACAAAGCTCAAATAGATCATATAAAACCCCGGGCTAGTAGTAACCAGTCTAATCTCCAACCTAGTCCAACTGACTTAAAAAATATTTTATTTATATGTAGGGTGAGTATAATAGTATACTTAGTAGGATCATCCCCGGATCCTCTCATGAAATAGTAAAGAAGGCATGCCAAAGCACGATGAACAACAAGTGAAACTAACTCATCTCCTAAACATATATACAAACTCCCAACCTCACCATGGATACTCTCAACAAGTATTGCATAAAATAGTATATAATATAATAAAAAACATCAAGGGTACCCAATTACCGCTTCCCCATTGGTTTTATACTTTTCCCCAATGTCGCACGTCCTAAGCATCTCTCTCCAAAAAGGCTAGTTTGCAGGCACCTGGCTGAAGCACCACAACATGCACCTCATGCATCACACCACCACATCCACATAACCAAAAGTAACCATGTAGTTTTCGAGAGCCACAATAGCCTACATAACATCCATCATACTTCGGGTATTATACCTCAATCCATCACAGCCCATACACCGAGTAAGGATCCTCAAGCCATCACAACCTATACATGTTATACCTATAGTATCCCTTATGAAACTATATCCAGAATATATGTGTGTTAAATAAACACAAGCCATTACATCCCTATACACACCTATATGGGTAAAACTAACCATCTTACATACCAACACAAGTAACTACCAAGAGAAGACAGTGAAGCCAAAGGGGGTAGTCAGCTATCCATCCTCCCACCGGGATATTGGGGAAAACACCCCCCCTAGGGCTCAAAATCCTTGGGGTGTCACTTTCCCTAAATGATAGGGTGGAGTAGAGTATAGAAACACAAAATTTACATGATATAATATATCTCACAACCATACTATGGGTATAACCTTTTCTTAGACTCCACTACAGCTAACATCTCTCAGACTCCCAGCTTCCACTACTAAGACTAGATATTCTAAATGCACACAACCATTTAAAGAGATACCTTAAATTATCTTATTACTTTTTATCAGTTGAAATTTACGTTAATTGATTATTTAACAATTAATTAACCATTAAAAAATTACAAATTGTATTACATTATCACTACAACAAATATTCATACCCTATAACCATAATCAAACCAAGTCCAAAACTTCTCATAATTATAACCTCAGCATTGCATCCCAGCAAGCTCCAACCTCGTGGGTTAAACATTATTCATTTATCAACATTATTACTTTCCATATTAATAGGTACTATATGAAATATCTTGAGCTACCAAAAAAGAAAAGAAACCAATCACATCTATCTACCTCAATCATTGGTGAAAGGAAAGCAAAGAAACAAGAAACCTAGCCATCATCCAAATAATAGATTCAATAAACATCCATCTTTCATATCAATGGTTAAGCCTAGATTCAACCCATCCTATCATCTTTGGTTTCCTCCTCAACACCCACATGCATAAACTGGTGCATCTCTCCACTCTAGGCGTCAACTACTACCACAACAACTAGGTCTCACCACCCCACATACCACAACCGCCCTCTAGGCTTAGCTATCCTAGGCTCATGTCACATCCGAGCCTCACTTCCCCAACAAACCACAAAAACCCTCCAGGATTAGCCATCCCAAGCTCATGTCACATCACAGGTAATAGGAAACAAACATAGAAACTGGGCACTTAGCCCTAAAACAAGGCATTCCGCCTCCACACACAATGAGCTCTCACGACTCCAAAGCACGAGCCACTCAGCCTTCACAAGAAATCAGGAAACCCAATCCCTATAAAGGCATTATCTTTTATCACATAACCGATTTTTATTCCATCTTGAATTAACTGATTTATTAATCATGAGTTCCAAATACATGGAGCCTGAGAAACAAGTTATCTCAAGCTATCACAAATTAATTAAACAATTAATTTAACTTGTTGTTAATTCTTTTATAAAAAATAATTTTCATTCTTTAGGTACATTAACCAATTAAATTAAACATGCACACTTGCATCAATTTTATTATTATCAAATTGCAACAATAATAACTAGATTTATTAAACATGCCTCTTTAATTCCTGTATCCAATTAATTATCAATTAATTCTAAATTTACGTTCTTTAACAATTTCCACCAATAACAACATGCTAAACCAAGAAAGGCATAGATATCACACTATCTAGAAAATCAAGAGGCAAACTGTTATCATGGTATAAAGCAGCAGCATCACTATGTGATCAATGCCAATTATTTAATCCAGTTCAAATAATTATTAGGTTAATTTCATTATGATCCAAGGGGATAAATCATGTTATCTATATGATTTCACATAAATAAATATAGAAGAAACAAATCCCCTACCTCAAAATTTCATCGATGTTCTTCACATGAGAATAGACCATGCAACAGATCCTGATCACCCCTCCCATAAGAACTTCATCCACCTGAGGATGTCACGGCACAACCGCACCAACCAATAACCAAGAAAACTCTACTATAAACATGGAGATCAAGTGACATCACATGGAAAAGAGAAATGAGAGGAAATGGATTGAAGAAACCATAATAACGGAGGTATAACATACCTTGGATTGAATAAGGATCGCTTTAGATTGAAGGAGGGAATCTAGAAATCGATCCTTGGTGAAATAATCCCCTAAACATTGAAGAGGGGTCATTGGGTCACCTGGAATCGAGAGGGAGCCACTACATCCATAGGGTTTGACAAACTTGAGTGGATGAAAATACTTAAAACAGCATTGTATCAGTCCCTTTCACGTCGAGTAATCCTATGAATTCAGTTTTTTCCAAAAAAACACATCTCCTTTTCACTTTATTTATTTTTCAAACCCTGATAAATTACACATCATGAAACCCATATTCATGACATGTAACCTTCTTTCATGGCATGAAATCCACCCTACTTCCAGCTTCTAGTAGCTGAGTCCTTCTGGAATTCCTCCAAGCCTCCTCTGATCACCTCAGTCTTCAGAAACACACAAAGCTTCAATTCACATGGATCTAGGACCTTATATAAAATAAATCTCAAAGAATTCTCATACTCAATAATCCAAAACCAACCCAAAGAGGAAACAGAAAAGGGGTCATCCAAATAGCCACCCCATGAGATACCTCTCAAAAGTTATCGCCACCACAGAAGCACAACCACCCCCATCCAAGAACAAGGGGCTCAATATGATGAGTAGATGAAATTCTCATTGAGTCTTCACCACCTATAGTATGAGAGTAGATCCATCTAGCCTCAGGAATCTAAGCATGGAAAGCACATGGAACACCCCATGTGTCTTCACCTCCCATGGAAATAGAGTAATCCATAACAAGTAACAAGAGAGAGAGTCATCTCATAAACCATAAAAAGGTCTACAACCACAAAATAAACAAAATTAAAAGATAACACATAAACACCAAACAACTCAGGGTACTGATCGCATACCTATGACTCATGTTCCCAGGTACTCTCCTCCACACCATTATGCCGCCACAAGACACAAACCAAGGGGGTATCATGCCCACACAACACCTTATCCTGGTGGTCCTAAATATCTATAGGCTGCTCCTAGAAGGTTGCATCATCATCAATATTGATCTCACCCTAATAGATGACATGAGAGTCATCATGAAGATAATGATGGAGCTGCGACATGTGAAAAAAATCATGTATCTGGTTTATCTGCAGGGGGATTTCTATCTGATACACCATTGCTCCAATATTATCCAACACCTCGAAAGGCCCAAAAAATGGAGATAAATCTTTCTCCCATGAACAAACCTTCACTACCCATGATGGGTATTCACCTTCAAAAACACATGATCCCCAATATCAAACTCCAAAGGTCTCCTCCTATAATCGGTATAGGATTTATGATGATCTTATGCTACCTTCATCCTCTCATGAATCACCTGAACCATATCTATTGTGTTCTGTATCAGTTCCAGCCCAAGAATTACTGACTCTCCGACCCTAGTCCAACACAATGGAGAACGACGAGGTCATTCATATAAGGCTTCAAATGGAACCATGTTGATGATGAATTGAAAACTATTTTTGTAAGTGAAATATACCAAGGAAAAGTGCCTCATCCATGAACCTCTAAAATCTAGGACACATGAGTGTAACATATCTTCAAGAGTTTGGATGGTCTACTCTATCTAACCATCTATCTACAGATGAAAAGTAGTGTTAAGGCATAACTAATAACCAAAATCATGTTGGAGACCTCTCCACACCTTGGAGGTAAAATGAGGATATCGATCAAAAATGATCATCATTAGGACCCTGTGGAGTCTCACTACCTCCTCTAGATACTGCCTCATAAAAACCTCCACTGATACCAACTCCTTAATCACTATAAAGTGGGTTTATTTCATTAGACGATCCAATACCACCCATATAGCGTCATAGCTACCCTGAGATCAAGGTAAATAGGTAAAAAAGTCCATCGATATGTCTTCCCACTTCCACTGAGGAACATTTAACAACTGTAGGAAACCACTGAGAACACGGTTCTCGACCTCCACCTTGGAAGACCAAACATCAAGACACAAACCCTGCAACTACATGCTTTAGCCCAGGCCACCAAAACTAACCTCTCAAAGCTCATTATATCTTTTTCACACCAGTATGTACCACTAAAGGTGGACTATGGAACTCTATGACAACCATATCACGCATCACCAAAGGAACAAAAACCCTTCCTTAAAACAACACTCGGTGTTGTTCATCTTCAGACCAACCATCAGGGGTCTCACCACAAACAACTTGATCTCTCCGGACCTCCACCTCAAGATCCCCTAACTAGGATTCCTCCACCTACTACACCAAAGATGACTAAACTATCATCTAAAAAATACAACCTCTTCCCCAAACTTCTCCCATATTTGGATGTAATGCTGAAAGTTCTTCTATTACTCTCTAGGAATCACCAAATTCACACACTGCATCACTACACAACTTCCTAGTCAACGTATTGGCCAAAACATTCCCCTTCCCATGTGTATATGAAATCTAAAATTCATAATCCTGTAAGAACTCCATCCAATGATATTGGTGCAAGTTCAATTCATGCTGGGAGAAAACATACCTCAGACTCTTATGATCGGTGAAGACCACAAAATGATCGTTGATGAGGTAATGTCTCAATAAATTTAGGGAAAATACCACTACTTCCAACTTGAGATCGTGGGTGACATAGTTACTCTCATGGGGAAGTAACTAATAAGACCCATAAGAAACAACTGATCTCTACTACATTAGAACACAACCCAACCCAAGACACGAAGCATCATAGAAAACCTCAAACTGAACTCCTTTTGTTAGTAGGAAAAGAACTGGAGCACTGAACAACTTCTCCTTCAGATGCTCAAAATCTTCCTAACATTGATTAGTTAACAAGAACACCTGGTCCTTTCTAGTTAACAATATTAGACGAGTCGCAACCTGAGAGAAATTAGCTACAAACCTCCTATAATATCCTATAAGACCAAGGAAAATTCACACCTTTACCACTATCTTGGGAGCTTCCCAAGACACAACTAATTTTATCTATGATGGATCCACAACTACTCCCTTCTGGGATACAACATGTCCCAAGAAATGGACTTCTCGAACCCAAAACTCATACTTCATAAACTTCCTAAACAACTTCTCATGACAAAGAACTCCCAAAATGACATGCAGATGCTCTAAATACTTCTCCTCAGACACAAATTACATAAGGATGTCATCAATGAAAACCACCACAAATTTATCCAGTAACTCAGGAAACACAACGTTCATTAACCCCATGAACACAGCTGGAGCATTTTTCACACCAAACATCATCACAACAAACTTTTAATGCCCATGACAAAAATGGAAAGCAGTCTTTAGGGTATCCTCATCCTTTACATGCATATAATGATATCTTGATTGAAAATGATCTTTGAGAACCAACTTTCACCCTCCAATTGATTGAATAAATCATCAAACTGTAGAAGATGATAGTGGTTCTTCACTGTCACCTAGTTCAAGCGATGATAATCAATACACAACCTCAAGATTCCATCAACCTTCTTCACAAAAAAAAACCGGTGCACCCCAAGGTGACACACTTGGACAAACAAAACCACATTACAAAAGACCATCGAGCTGTATACGCGGCTCTTGTAACTCATAAGGTTTCATCCTATATAGAGAAATTGAGATTGGATACATGATTGTATGTAGTTTGATCTCAAACTTGATCTCTCATAGAGGGGGTAACGCTACAACCTCCTTTGGAAAGACATCAGGGTACACTTACACAACCCTAGGAAATTCCGATTATTGAACCTCTGATGAACTCTGCATCAGCTCATCCATCATGGATGACAAGGATAGAATAGGCCTCTGACCCATATAAGGGTCTCATTTCTCAACAAACACAACTGGATCTCTATCAATATCTAAGAACACAACATGCCTCCTGAATAAATCCATGATATCCTGCACAAAATACAACCAATCCTTGTTGAGGATGATTTCATATGGTTGTATCCATAAACATAAGAAATCCCCCCAAGAGCGGAGCTTCCAAAACACTAGATCACAATCTCTACATACTTCAAACAAGTCATCTTGACCTCCAACTGGCATAGTCAATGCCAAGGGCACTGGAAATCTCTCTACCTCAAGTCCCAAAGCATGGAAAAGGGTAGGTGATATGAAGGAGTGTGTTGCTCCTAGATCAAAAAATACATGCACCCAAGTAGAAAACAAGCAAAGGGTACCTCGAATGATGTCTGGCTCATCTAGCGCTGGCAACACTAAAGTATGAAACTGACCAAGACCTTCTCCATAGCCTCTCTGACCATAATGAATACCACCTTCACAATTGTTCTCTTCTCTTTGAGGATGGGGAGTGTTCTGGGGTTGTCCTATGCCTTCCCCATATACTCTATTATAATCCCAAATTGGAGAAACCTGATGTTCCTACCTTGGATATAGCTACCTCAACGGAGGAGCCCGAAGTGGAAAAAATGGCACAAGCTGACTAGACTTCTTAGAAAGGTTGAGCACTCTCACCATTGATGAACTCGGCCTCCACAAGAAAAATATGCATCTAATCCCTTCATATGTGCCTAAGAGATGTCACCCCTGAAGAAATGAAACATTGAGGGATGGGACCTACCCCCGTCTAATTGGAATCTCTTCTATCCTGACAACTGGGAACCCCAAACCACATATCTGATTTGTGAGGAATCCTAACGAATCTCATCTCATGATTATATGGTTCTGGCTAACGTCCTCTCAATGACCTCTTCTTTTGATGATGCCTCATGATGTGTCTTCAACATAAATGGGGTGACCTGGTGTTGAATATCTGGATGAAAAACCTCTTTGAAATGCCTCACCCTAGCCTCCTCATGTGGCAGTAGGTCCGAAGCATATCACAAAAGGTTCCTAAAATGGATCCTGAACTCTCGCACACTAGAGCTCTCCTATTGAAGGGTAAGAATCTCCTAGTGACTGGTCACCTTCATGGTCAAAGAAAGAAACTTGGATTTGAACTGGTCTTGGAACTCATCCCATGAGACTACCAACTCCTCGCAATCTCCAAGGAATAAGAACCACCACTACCTTGTTTCCCCACACAGCATCGTTATAGTGAACGGTACCCAGTCCCCCTTCTGAGAACGGATCAAACTGAAGGTTATCTCAACCTCCTCTAACTAGTCTTATGTGACTATATCTGAAATGGATCCCTCATACCTCTATAGACTCTGGTTCTGAAAATCTCGAAGTGTCCTCCTCCAAGTGTCATAATTGTCAACTCCTACTCTTCAGTGATCTGCTGGTGTAGCTTGTTGAACATCTTCTGCGTGAACCTGATGAGGATGTCGACCTGGAGCCATGCCTATAAAAGAAAAAACATGTATATCTCTTAAACCTAGAATATAGAAGACTTTAACATTAATTATTTTCATTTATTCATTTTAGGTTAACCTGTCCCAAGTTCTACCCATTCAAACACAGACGCAAAGAAGAAGGATGCATGATCCTTTACTAGGACTCTACCCTAAAACCAGTATCTCCTCGTTTAGTAGCCACTATAAACTTAAAGGTTTGTGCATCAGATCACAGGGGGGTATAAATACTTATGTCCAAGCTGGTCTCCCATGTTTACAACGCTTGCTAAACTTAGCTGACACCATTGTCCTACCATCCCATATAACCTCACATGTGTCTAACTCCAAACTTCATCATATCCCTTAACCAGACCTCTGATACCACTTTGTCATGACCCTCTCCCTACAAGTTGTACCCCTCCTTGGCCGGTAATGGGAGAAAAGAGATAGTGACCCCTGAGTCCCTCCTCCAGTAGGCCCCGGGATGGCGAATATCACTGAGGGTGTAATAAACATGTAGATGGGAGGCATTACCCTCTAAGAGAACACATACGGAAGAGAGAGATAAGATAGACACCAACCAACTCCTGCTTAGACTAAAATATAAAAGGAAACCCAAGTACACAAATGTAATGAAATGAAAGAACTACTACAACTAAAAGGAAAACTACAAGTACCAAAAGAAAAGTGAAGATGACAGTAACCATGAAGCCCAAATAGCTCTTATAAAACCCCATACTAGTAGTAACCAGCCTGATCACCAACTGGATCCAACTAACCTGGAAAACATTTTATATATATATAGGGTGAGTATAACAATGTACTCAGTAGGATCCTCCCTGGAGCCTCTCATGAAAAAAGTAAAGAAATCATGCTAAAGAATAGTGAACAACAAGTGAAACTAACTCATCACCTAAATAGGTATATTAAGTTCCCAAACTCACCATGGATACTCTCACCAAGTATCGTATATAAGATTATATAATATAATAAATAACATCAAGGGTAATTTTCTACCGCTTCCCCACTGGTTTGCCACTTTTCCCCAATGTTTCACTTCTTAAGCATCTCTCTCTAAAAAGGCTAGCTCGTAGACACCTAGGTGAAGCACCAAAACATGAACCTCGTGCATCACACCACCACGTCTACATAACCAAAAGTAACCATTTAGTTTTTGGGATCCACCACATCCCGTATAATGTGTATCATACATTGGGTATTATACCTCAATCTATAACAGCCCATACACTGAGTAAGGATCCTCAAGACATCATAGCCTGTACACGTTATACTTATAGTATCCCTTAGGAAACTATATCTAGAATATATGTGTGTGAAATACCCACAATACATTATACATTACATACCTCTACACACATATATGGGGAAAACTAACCACCATGCATACTATCACAACTAACTACCAAGAGAAGAGAGAGAGGCCAAAGGGGGTAGTCATTCATCCATCCTCCCATCGAGATGTTGGGGAAAACACCCCCCAGGGCTCAGAATCCCTAGGGTGTTAGTTTCCTTAACTGAAAATATAGAGTAGCATATAGAAACACAAAATGTACATGATATAATATGGCTCACAATCACACTATGGGAATAACCTAGCCTCAGACTCCACTGCGGCTAATGTCTCTCAGACTCCTAGCTGCCACTACTAAGACTAGATATCCTAAAAGAACACAACCATTTAAAGAGCTGCATTAAACTAGATTATTACTTTTCATCAATTTCACATTATGTTAATTAATTCTTTAACCATTAATTAACCATTAAAAAATTCCACATTACATTACATTAGCATTACAACAAAGATCCATGCCCTCCAAGCATAAGTAAACTGCATCCACGGCTTCTCAGAATTATAACCTCAACATTGAATCCCAGCAAGCTCCAACCCCATGGGTTAAAAATTATTCATTTATTAACATTATTACTTTCTATATTACTAGGTACTCTAGAAAACATCCTAATCTACCAAACAATTCAAGAAACCAAGCATATCCATATGCCTCTAGTAGTGGGGAAAGGAAAGAAGATAAACAAGCAACCTAGTTGTCATCCAAACAATAGATTCAACAAACATCCAGCTTTCATATCAATGGGTAAGCCCAACATCAACTCGTTCTATCATCTCTGGTGTCCTCCCTGACACCCACATTCATAAAACAACTGGACCTTCCCACCCCACATACCACAACAGCCCTCCAGGCTCAGCCATCCTAGGATCACATCACATCTAGGCCTCCCTACCCCCACAAACCACAACAGCCCTCCAGGATCAACCATCCTAGGCTCATGTTACAACACAAGTAGCAGGAAACAAACATAGTAACTGGTCTCTTGTCCCTAAAACAAGGAATTCATCCTTCACACACAATGAGCTCTCACGGCTCCAAAACACAAGGCACTCGGCTTGCACATACAAGTGGGAAACCCAAGCCCTACAAATACATTATCTTTTATCATACAACTGGTTCTTATTCCATATTGAATTAACCAATTCATTAATCATATTTTCCAACTATGGGAAACCTAAGCAGCAAGCTATATCAAGCTATCGAAAATTAATTAAACAATTAATTTAACATGTCTTTAACTCTTTTATCAACAATCATTATCATGTTTCAGGTTCATTAACCAATTCAATTAAACATGCGCACTTGCATCAATTTGGTTATCATCAAATTGCAACAACAACAACCGGATTCATTAAACATGAATCTTTAATTCCTTTAACCGGTTAATTATCAATTAATTCAAGCTTTGTGTTCTTTACCAATTTCCATCAAGAACAACATGTTAAACCAAGAAAGGCATAAATATCACACTATCTAGAAAATCAAGAGGCAAATCGTTATCAAGGTATAAATAAGAAACATTACTATGCGATTAATACCAATTCTTTAATCCAGTTTAAATAATTATTAGGTTAACTTCATTACAACCCAATGGGTTAAATCATGCTAGCTCTATGATTTCACCTAAATAAATAGAGAAGAAATGAATCCCCTGCCTCAAAATTTCAACAATGTTCTTCTCACATGAACGGACCGCGTAAGGGATCCCGATCACCCCTACTACAAGAAGTATATCCATACGAGGATTCCGCGACACAACCATACCAACCAACAACCAAGAAAACTCCATTACAGACATGGATATCAAGTTTCATCACATGTAAAAGAGAAATGGATCAAATAAACCATAAGAAAAGAGGTAGAACATACCTTAGATCAAAGTCGAATTATTATGGATCAAAGGAGGGAATCTAGGAATCGATCCTTGATGAAGGAATCCCCAAAACGTCAAAGATGGGTCATTGGGTCGCCTGGAATCGATAGAGATCCACTACATCCATAGGGTTTGACAAACCCGAGTGGCTGAAAAATACTTAAAACAACACTATATTGGGGAATTACATGATGTGTAATCCCATTTCATATCGTGTAATCTTTTGAATTTGGTTTTCACTGAAAAACATGTCGCCTCTTCAAAAAAAATTCAAACCTCAATAAATTACATGTTGTGAAACCTATATTCACATTGTGTAGCCTTCTTTCGTAATTTGAAATCCCCCAACTTCCAGCTTCTAGTAGTCGAGTCCCTCTAGACTTCCTCCAAGCACCTCAGTCATCAGAAATACAAAAATGGTCAATCCACATGGGTCCAGGCCCTTACACATCGATAGCGGTAAAAGGTGTGTCTCAATGGTGGGACGATGGGTCTTGGGGGAATGATGATGGAGGTGACCTTGTCACAACAACATCGATGACAGGCCATGACACAGTGGCAGCTTCGAATAGTTTACAAGCAGCATGGAGACATGGAGGATGTGCAGGCTTAGTAAGGCATGGAAAAAAAGAAGAGGGTCAGATTCTCAGGTGAAGATCCTAGAAGATGTATATAGCAAGAAGCAAACTTCCTTATGGATTTTCGATTTTTTCAAATGGACTAACGATTTTCCTTTCTTTTTATATCCCTTACTGAGCTTCGTTTTTCTCATCCCATGTTTTCAAATGTTTTTCACAAGGCCTAAGTAGTAGGAATTATAGAAAGATCAATGGTGACACATCTTGAATGAAACAAAAAGTCTCATGAATGAAACATGAGTGTAAACACAAGAACCCATTTCATGGAAAAAATGTACATTGTGTGGAAATGTCCACTTTGTTATATAACGGTTTTCCTAATTCTCTAAAACTTTAAACCTAAAATATATTTGAAATTTAATAAAATGAAATTATTAATATTAAACTCATAATTATGGGTTAGTTATGTACCGGTTGTTATATTTGGTGTCAAAGCTAGTATGTAAAGTATATAATTTTAGCATCAGATCTGGGTATTTAGGTTCATAGTGTTATACCTTTTCCTTAGAAGGTTAAGTCTAAGATATTATTAGTAACAAAAATATATAAGAAAAAAATAATTATTCTATGAAGGTCCAAGCTTGATACCAATTGATTGGTTCTTATAGGTGAGGTGGTTGAATGGTCAAGAGGGGGTGAAATGACCTCTTTAAAAAATTTAAAAAATTATCAGGGTTAATTTAATTTACAGTGGAAAATAAAATATCGACATAAGTATTTTTATCATAGTTCGGATCAAAGTGATCATATTTCCAATCTTCACACTCTCAATGTGAGAGTATGACACCCACTAATATATTGACCTGATTTTTGAAAAGAATCACAAACTTTTTACAACTACCTTTTTAACACATGGAGGCACAACCCAAAACTTGACTTTCAAACACATGGATTCACAGCCCAGAACCTTCCTTTTGAAGTGGAGGAAGATCCAACCATGAATTTATCAAGACCAAGGAACAATTAAAACCCCTACCTTTTACCAAACTAGAGAACCACCAAGAAACTACCTTTTTCAACCTAGAGGTGCAATCCAAGACATGCCTTTTGTAGGGGTAGTATAACCTGACATTAAGGTCATGCTTTTGAATGTAAAATCATAAACCATAGCTACAGTGCTCATAAAAGACAAAAAAAATTAGAACCGCATAAACTTGGTAAAATAATGAAGCTCTAAATGTAGAGGCAGGAAGGATCACTCTAGTATCAAAGGTTTAGAATGATGAAGTTCAATTGTGAGTGTTGTAGTGTTTGACCGCAAAAGTGTGAAGCATAATACAGTTTAAAAATATCCTTAACCTCCACAATTATGGAACCGGTTCTATATAACTCTATATAAATAGTTCTTTCATGCACAACAGCCTTCGAAAAATATTCATGCATGCATAGATATTGTTGTTTCATCTTTTCACATGTAACCACATTTTTTCCTCAAAAAAATAACTAACTATTTCAGAGTTAATTGAATTTTTTATAATTTGTAAAACATAATACAATTGTACAATAGAAACTTGTTAGATACAAACATTTAATACATTAGTAAATAATTGGTAATAAAGTCCTTAGAAAGTTCTCATAAATCATGTGAGACAAACTCTTCAAATCTCAAATGATTCAAATCTGAAACTCGCAATTTTCCAAGGAAACAACGTGAATATTAAACATGTTTTATCCCATGTGATTATCATTTAAATCCGCATAAAGTATGATTAAATTATTTTCATAGAATAAAAGTTAGTGTTTAATTATGGAACAGTTAAATCATGAAAAACATGGCAAATATGCAGTAAATTGATATATGAAAAGATATGTAAAACAAAGCATGTTTTGAGATTTATAAAAAACAAACCGTTGAAGTATGCCCATGCATGATTTTTTTCATAAGCATCATTCATTGTAATCATGAATGTGTGCATAAATCATTTCAGCATTATGCATAGACATCATCTAATCGCAAACATGACTTGCATAAGCATCATTTAACCGCAAATATGATATGTGTAAGCACCATCTTGTGTTCCGTAAGCATTATCCTATGATGTGTAACCATGATTCTATATTGTGTAACTAGGACCGGCTCGGAAAATCTTGTTGCCTGAGATGAACTATAAAAATGTTTCCCTTTAAATATGGATAGTAAAAGGATTAGACCAGAACAAACCAGATCAAAGATCACACTTTGCAGATCCAAAATTATAAATATATTTAAACCCACATTACATGAAAAATTCAAAAAATAAGTTCAGTAGTACCATTTTATTGTTGACCCGCATAATATTAAAAAGTAAAAAAAACAATACAAAAATATATGTTTAAAACTAAATCTGTATTGGTTCAAAAATTAATAAAAAATAACGTCAAACAAGGATTTAAATCATATAAAAACTTTGGTCTTCTATATATATAAATAATGAAAAACAACCCTCTTTTATTAAAGAAAAAAATTGTACACTTCTTAACCTTTTAAACCACTTCAAAACCAATCAAAAAAGACATTAAAGTCTGTAAAAACTATCTTGTTGAGCCTTTGAAAAAAAGAATGAATCATCCTCATCTTCATATTCACTACTCACTTCTTCTTCTTCAAAACCTATAAAAATTTGAACCTAAAAATTTAAAATAACATAATAGTTGTATTCAAAATCACACTTCTAAATAGTTAAAAACATTACCAGTTGGTGTAAAACCATGAAGCCTGCTTCATATAAAAATCAAGGATTGATTTTTTTTGGAAGAAAATAACAGCAATATTTGTTAAACCCATGTCCTCCAATGCTAAAATTTGATTCAGATGCTATAATTATGATAGAGATTCTTAATCAAACATGTTAAATAATCCAATTCAAAGAAAATAAAAAATTACAAAGAAATAGAGCATGACATACCAGAGCATGTTGTGGCACTTCACGAACCCAATTATGGTACTTTATAATCCAATTCAAAGGAAAACACTTCTCCTTGCATTTATTGATGCAAATTCTTCAATTAACTCATCATAATTCATACTATCCAAAAATTCATTTTCAATTGAAATCATTGCCAATGCACCTAATCTCTCTTGTGACATGGTAGTCCGAAGATAAGTTTTAATCAACTTTAGCTTCGAAAAAATTATCTTTGTTGATGCAACTGTAATGGGTATAGTCAACAAAATTCGATATGCCACCCATGTCATTTGAAACCCTCCATCCTTCCAATAAGGCTTGATAAAACCACGTATATCAATTGATTTTATCAGTTCACTTGGAAATATTGACTTCAAATGTTTGAACTCTTGAAATAATTCATCCCCACAAATATCATCATATTCATTGTGTTTCAAAAAACATTGAAATTGAGTGCATTGTTCCTTCAATTGTTCTTCAGAAATATTTCTAAAACTTGCTTTCAACAAAAAACCAAATATTTCATCAAAGTGTTCAAACTGTATAAAACATTCTCTCAATGACATAAGGGCCTGATCAATAATTTGAAGGAAATAATTTGTTCTAAATTTTTCCTCCATAGAAAAATTTCTAATAGCATCATCTTTCGCATCCTCATCAAATTGTTTCTTCCTGTGAACAACTCTTTTTTCTTCAAATATTGGATCAATACCAACTTCGAGTGCAAGTTCTTTTGCTTCGTTCATTTAACCTTCAAACCCCTCCGCTCGAAGTTCTTCAAAGAACAAAATCAACTCTTTTATTTTTATACTTGCATATTCGATATCCATCTCTTCTCTTTGAAGGATTTTACTGATATGATTAACGTTATCTAAAATTTTGTACCAAATTCATAAGTTAATGATGAATTCAAAATTCTCTAATTCATTAGAACACAATCCTTTAGCATCCAACATCACACCATCATCATGTTTAGAAAGATTGGAAATTTCAACCAATGCATTTCTTAACTCGGGTGTTTGTATTTTTATAGCTCTAATACTCTCGATGTGACTTTCCCAACGAGTTATTGATAAGGGTTTTGGTATAAAACCCTTCAAATAAGTCCTTAAAACATTCCATCGATGTGGTGAACCTACAAACAATGTATAAATATTTTTCACGTATGCAAAAAAAATCTGGCTTTCACACTAGATTTTGCCATGTCACATATAGCAAGATTCAGGCTATGACATCCACATGGACTGTAAAATGCTCTAGGATTTACATCAAGAAGCCTTTTTTGGACACCTTGATGTTTACCTTTCATGTTTGATCCATTATCATAACTTTTTCCTCTTATGTCATCAATGTTGAGTTTAAGATCAATCAAATCATCTTCAAGTGACTTGAAAAGGCCACGACCGGATGTGTCATCCACATTTATGAAGCCAAGAAAAAATTCCTCCACCTTAACTTTAAATTATTCCTAGACATCCACACATCTTATGATAATTGAAATTTGTTCTTTATGACTTAGATCCGGAGTTCAATCAAGGATAATCAAAAAATACTTTGCTCTCATGATCTTCTTCAAGATTTTTTCTTTAATCGCATTCCCCAACAAAATTATCAATTCATTTTGAATTTTATGACTAAGATGATGCTTTTGAATTTCATTATTAACAATACGATGAACATGATCTTGCATAACTGGGCCAAATTCAGCAACAAATTCAATAAGTTTACAAAAAATATCATTATCCTTCTCATAAATCTTCTCATTTGTTCCACGAAATGGTAAGTTATTTTGTGCAAGTACCTTCACAACTCCAATGATTCTAGCAAGTACCATCTTCCAACGAACTCTTTCCTTCTCAATGAGACATTCGATATTTTTATCAATTGTTTGTTTATTTTCAAGTCCTTTGTGCAAGTCCACCCACTTCACAACATTAGCAATGTGTTCAAAATTTCTTTCATGCTCCCTAAGTCTTGTTGGAAGGTTGTGCCAATCATTAGATCCTCCTTCAGTCAAAGCACTTTTCATCGATTTCGACTTAAATAATTTACAACAAAAACGAAATACCTTGTCCAACTCATTAGAATACACTAGCCACTTCCTCTCGTGTTTTTCACCATTAGGAAGTAGACAAAAATAATGATTAGAAGTAAAGTGTCTCCCACGGATGACTTCCTTAGGAAATGCATCATTTTCTTTTAATATTTTAATCAGGCCACGTCGAACCAACAAAATTCTCTTAACATCATTGATATTACCCCATAATCCTGGATCATAATTCACATCCACATCTTTCTCAAGATCAAGCATGCTTTGATCTCCAAGATCGTGAATCATATGAATAGTATTTTCATTGTCATCCTCCCTATAATTCACATCCACACTTTCATTTATCATATCGACACTTTGAGTCATAGATTCCTCTACAGATTGTTCATTCCCTTCAGAAACATTGTCGCCTAGAGATTGCTCATTAAATTGAACAGATGAACTCTCTTTTTCACTTCATACAGCAAATAATTTAGAAATCGAACCCACTAGTGTTTTTTCAATTTCATTCTTTCTTTGCTTGATTTTTCTGTTTTGAGATCCAGAATTTTGATTTCTCTTCATTATAGTACCTACAAGTTATAAATTATAATTCATTTAGAGTTATAACATATTTAAAGTAAATAGTCATCTCTCAAAAATAAAATCATATATTCCAACTAATTGGTTTTTTATTTAAAATTCAAAAAAAACAATTAATAAAAATAAATAAACTGAAAATTAAAATTAAAAAATGATTATAAAAACATTATTTACCTTGGAAAAATCGCAAACTGCAATTGAGATGGTAAAATTACAATTGAGTCGGGCAAGACACCAATGAATCCGCAATTTAGATAATTTCTGAAAATTAAACAAAACAATTAATAGAAATAAAAAAATAAAAAATCTATTTAAAAATGATTATAAAAAACACCAATTATCGAGAAACAAAATGAAAATTGAAATTGAATAGCCAAATTGCAATTGAGACGGAAATCCAACGATAAATTTGCAATTCAGATAATTTCTGAAAACCAAACAAAACAATTAATATAAATAAAAAAAATTGATGATAACAGAACTCTAATTACCTGCATATGGAGACAACAAATATCAAATCACAATTGAGACGAACAATATACCGGTAACCAGTTAATTTGCAATTCATTCACCTAATTACTGAAATTTAAACAAAACAATCAATTAATAAAAACAAAAACAAAAAATGATCAACCAATTTAAAAAAAATCAGAACACCTGTTGGTGGGGGCAAGGCCACACTGCACTGCGCAGGGGGCGTGCGGTGCTGCGGGGGGCGCAGGGGTGAGGTGAGGGGCCGGGCGCAGCCGCGCAGGGGCGAGGGGGCGTGCGGTGTGGTGTTGTGCGGGGGGGCGCAGGGGCGAGAGGCCGTGTTGGGGGGGGGGGGGCTTGGGCGAGGGGGGGGGGGGCGGGGGAGCGCAGCGCAACGCCGGGACGAGGGGGCGTGCGGGGGGCGCAACACAACGCAGCGCAAGGGCAAGTGCGGGGGGCGCAACACAGGGGCGAGGGGTGTGCGGGGGGGGGGGGGGGGGGCGAGGCCGCAACAGGGGGGTGCGGGGGCGGTGGGGAGGGGGGGAGGTGAGGTGGTGGGATAAAACAGATATACAAAGGAGAGGAGAGACGTTGGGGGAGGGAGGGGAGCGACGATGTCAGCACTCGAGCGGGAGGCTACCGGGAATCGAAAGGGGTGATTTTTGTTGCCCCTAAGTGAGTCGTTGCCCTAGCCCAAGGGTTCGTGGGGCTCACCCATGAGCCGACCCTGGTGTGCGGGGTGGGGGACGAGGGAGGAAGGAGGGGGCGAGGTCGCAACAGGGGGGTGCGGAGGCGGCGGGGAGGGGGGAGGTGAGGTGGTGG
Source organism: Viscum album (assembly GCA_963277665.1). Classification (NCBI taxonomy): domain Eukaryota; kingdom Viridiplantae; phylum Streptophyta; class Magnoliopsida; order Santalales; family Viscaceae; genus Viscum; species Viscum album. The sequence continues at coordinate 1,496,915,061 of OY728161.1, forward strand.
GGCGAAACATATATACAGAGGAGAGGAGAGACGTTGGGGGAGGGAGGGGAGCGACGGCGTCGAGACTCGGGCAGGAGGCTACCAGGAATCGAAAGGGGTTATTTTTGTTGCCCCTAGGTGAGCCGTTGCCGTAGCCCAAGGGCTCGCGGGGCCCGCCCATGGGCCGGCCCTGTGTGTGACCATGATTCTCAAATAGTTTAAGCATCATCCTATAATCTGCGTAAGCATGATTCTATGCTACATAAGCATCAATCCTTGGTGAAAAATATAAACTATAAGGATCATTTTGTAAGAATTAAAATGCTTAAAGATAATTTTTATAAAACCATAAAGATTAATCCAAAAAACATGAGGATGATTTAGCCAAAAAAGTAAATCATGTTGTGAGAAATTATAATTATTTAATTTTGAATGCTCTAATGTATGAGATATAACCCAACTCGTACCAAAGTGCGTTTTTTTCCCTAAAATAAGTTTCTAAAGCACATAACAAACTCAATGAAGAAAACAACATACAATACCAACAATAATATTTTCTTCTGCATGGGCAAGCATGAGTCAATAAGATATTTAACAAAACATATAAATATCATTAACAAAACATATTTAAACAAAATGTATAGTTATAATTATCAAAACAGAAACATAAATATCAAATTATGTTTTGTTAGGCATTAATGAACAAAGGCAAGCATAAGTCAATAAGATACATAATGATTAGGATCTCACCGATAAGACAATGGTTATACCATTATCAAAGTTCATGCATTGTTTAGGTTTGAGAGTTTATTTGCAAGGTGAAAATTTGAGAAAATTGATTCTCATGCTTCTATAAATTAAACTGCATTGCACGATCATTCTGTCTCCCATGCAAAAATGTTATCTTATCTTCTCATGCACATAGATTCAAACTGTATCGGTAATATATCAATAATAAGTAGAAAAACAGATCTAGTCCATGCCCAATAGTGGAGGAGCAAAAACATGCATGTGGTAATGGGAGAAGGAATCACTCCACCAAACCCAGCCTTCTTCAACTGTGTTCTACACTTCCTCATCACCCAAAATCTTCCCACTGGCGCAGTGACATCATCAATATCAGTTCATGTATTTGCTGTTGACGCTCCATTATCCTCTCTGAGCACCAGAAAAACGATCCATCCACAGCTGCACCTCAAGGATTACTGGTCCTTTATTAGCATGTTTAACAATGTTGTAAGAAGGGCATCCCTTTTCTCAGCCCTGCTCTCCTCCCTCATCTTCCTCTGTTCTTCCCTCTCCCTCCAAGTCTGCTCAGTCACCAGCCGCTCCCTCTCGAGCTTCTCCATCGACATGCGCCACTCCTGCTCAAACATAACCCTTTCACAGGCATGCCTCTCCATCGACTCCCACCACTGCATCTCCATCTTCTGCTGCTGTAACAAGAATTCACGAAGCATCTCTTTAATTCCCGCATTGCCACCACCACTAATAGAACTACTCTTCGCATTCAGAACAATCGGTGCCTGCTGCTCTCTTTCCGGCTTCCTTTTTCGTGGATTGCTGCTTCTTATGATCCTGTCATCTTCACTGACATCTTCATCCCCGCCTTCACCTTGAGACAAGTCATTTGAAGAGCCATCACCACTCATTTTCTTTCCCTTTTTCCTTGCTTGCAGCAAGCCGGCTTCAGACTCGAGCGAGGAATGATGCAAATTTTTCGCTCTCTCAGTGTATAGGGCACACAACTCTTCAAAAAAAGGGTATTTCCATCCATTCTCCATGTCAGATGTCTCCTTCCCCTGCATCATTGAAGTTTGGAGTGAGAAATTGTGGTGGAGTTAAAAAAACTTACCACGGTTGAATAAAATTCTACACACAGGTACACACGAATACAAGAACATACACGTGGATTAACATGGGTACACGCGGGTCTTTAAATTTAATTGCAGTAAAAATCTTTCAAAACACTACCCACTTCCCTGATTCATTAGGGTTGGTTTGATGGCACTGATTGAAAACTGCTTAGAGCGCTTTATCATTCATGAAACACAATTTCAAAAAAAAAAAAAAAAAGTGAAGTTTGTTCTGTATTTTTAAAAAAGAAATATACTTAAATTCAAGCATGAAACCACTTAAATAAGTGGCAGAAAAACACTTAGTGGAAGTGTTTATATCACTAATGATAAACAGTTCGAAAAAAAAAAGTCATGTTTGATTTGTTTCTGAAAAAGCGCTTACACAAAAATTACATAACAGAACAACTTAAATAAATCGCATAAAAACATGTTTTTTTAATAAGCAATTTCAAAACACTTAAACAGAAGCACTTATCATAAGTGGTAAGTACTATAAGAAGTGTTGACAGACGAAGGCCAAGTAATCTGAAACACTTTTCAAAAGTGATAAGTACTATAAGCAGTTTTCATTAAGTGTTGTCAAACAGAGCCTTAGTGAGTTGGAAATAATCATACCAGGGAACTAAGCACAGCCAAAATGTTGCATTCAGATGAGAAGGCTAGTTGGAAATTCAACATCCTAAATCACCTGAATTGCATCAACATTATAGATTCAAAGAATAAATCTCAAAAAGGAACCCCAATTAAACCTTGAAATGTTCATGGAAGAACTCAAGAAAACAGGACTATCCATCCAATTAGAGGCATGCAAAACAAGACATTTGGAACCAATAAATCATGACATATAACAAGAAACATTAATACATCCTTGGATGAATATATGCAAGAAAGAGAGACAGAAGAAAAATAGATGAGATCCAAGGCAGGTGGCTTGTAAAAACTAATTTGATCAAAATGCAAGTTTGATATTAACGAAACAAAATTCCTCTAAATTCAGCGAACAGTTGAAGACTCCATGCTTCCTGCAGCTACTCTTCAATAAAGCCTCATTATACATGCCAGAGGATATTTGAGAATCAATTGTCAACGTTATTCAAAAAAGAAAATGCCCCCAAGGAGCTCTGAAAGAAAATACGGAGAAGAAGACTACAGAAGGATCAAAAAGAAGTTGCTATTGCTAAAAGGTCCTAGAAAAATTAAAACCCTTCAAGAAATTCGTAGCAAATTTAAGAACTCAGAGTCGAAACAACAAATGCAGGCAGACCGACCTAATTGAGCACATTTACCAAATGCAGGGTTTCTCAATAATTTAAGATAGAGCAGGGCACGAAAAATGTTGACCTTGAATTTATTCGTGAGGTTCTTCCACTTGCATTTGCACTGATCGGGGGTCCTCCAGTAGCCTCTTTCCTTCATCTTCGCGGAAACAACATCCCAGAGAGTCTCGTTTCGCGTCGTCGCGATTGAGTCCCGCTCCAACTGCGCACGTATGTCAATGAGATCTTTTGTCTCCAGATGTCCCCAATGGGGAACCCTCTCATCCCTTCCCTTTGATGGAGTAACAACCGACGCCGTCGCCAACATTTCGCTCGAAATCGCAACCGGATTCAGCTGCATCTGCATCAACGACTCGTCCATGAGGTTCACGCTGCAACCCAGTGTTGCGTCGTCGTACTCATCCCCCATCATGTTTTCGAGACCACCTGTCACCCTCCCGTTTTGCTTGGCTAGGGTTTTACCACTTCAGGGTTCAAGGCATTGTCAATGGGCGCTGCCCAGGGCATTGTCATTCGGGGTCAAAGTTGTTATAGTTTGTCGGACCGGAATCGTCACCAGTTATGTTTTTAACTGAAATATTCAGTACACCATTCAGATCAGAACACGTGTCCGGTTATGTTTTGAGCCGTCGGATCGCTCTTCACGGCGATTCATTTGAATCGATCGGCCAAACGGATTTGTCCTTGCTTTGCCACTTGCGATTCAGGGTCGACTGCTCCTTGGCCGCGACGACGGCGACAAAACCCTGAGAGGCCGCCCTAAAATCCGGTGGTACGGCGACCACAACGACTCGAGCGACTACAGGAACAACAATGCTCGAATACTACAGCGGCTCGGGTGCGACAACGGCGACGAAAGCTTGAAATACCGCCCTAAAATCCGGCAGCACAGCGGCCACAAAGGCGTAGTTTTTTTCAACGACAACTGCTTCACTCCGGCGTGGTTTCATCTCACTGTGCGATAGAGATATTTGTACAAAAGAACATCAATGTCTGACGAAGGTGGCGTAACATAATTACAGTTGCCTAAATATGTATATGTATTTCATTTCCGTTACGATTTATTATTTAGAACTTTTGTGTTATGAGCTGTTTTCTGTAAATGTTCTCTGTCTCAATTAATTTAGAATTCCATTTTTTGCTGGTGTATCGTTCCTCATTGGACGTTCAAATGCAATGTCCCCTTGAGGTTTCTGTACGTTCCACTTTAACATGTACTAAGTTTTCAATGCAGGTTCCACTTGAAATCATTTTGTAGTGTGGAACTTCCAGTTGTACTTCGAATAGAAATCTCACTGGAAGTCGCACTGGAAGTCCCACTGAAAGTGCGCCACTCAAAGTTCCACCTGGGACTTCCACTGGAAGTTCCAGGTGGACTTCCAGTGGGACTTCCAGTGCGACTTCCAGTGGGACTTTCAGTGGAATTTTCAAATAATAAATTCAATAATTTTTACAATAAATATGTGTCACAAATGCAATGAATATTTGTTTTAAATTTCCACAGGAAGTCCCACTGGAAGTGCCACCGGAAGTCCCACTGGAACTGCCACTGGGACTAGTAGAACTTCCAGTGGCTGTGGGACTTCAAGTGGGACTTCCAGTGGCAGTTCCAGTGGGCATTCCAGTGGCAGTTCCAGTGGCACTTCCTGCTGGACTTCGAGTGGGACTACCAGTGCGACTTCCAGTGGGACTTTCAGTGAAATTTTCAAATAATAAATTCAATCATTTTTACAATAAATATGTGTCAAAAATGCAATGCGTATTTGTTTTAATTTTCCACAGGAAGTCCCACTGGAAGTGCCACAGGAAAACTCACTGGAAGTGCCACTGGAACTGCCACTGGAACTTCCAGTGGAAGTTCCAGGGGGACTAGTAGAACTTCCAGTGGCTGTGGTACTTCAAGTGGGACTTCCAGTGGCAGTTCCAGTGGGCATTCCAGTGGCAGTTCTAGTGGCACTTCCTGTTGGACTTCGAGTGGGACTACTAGTGCGACTTCGAGTGGGATTTTCAGTGGAATTTTCAAATAATAAATTCAATCATTTTTACAATAAATATGTGTCACAAATGCATTGTTTTAATTTTCCACAGGAAGTCCCACTGGAAGTGCCACATGAAGTCTCATTGGAAGTGCCACTGGAAGTGCCACTGGAACTTCCAGTGGAAGTTCCAGGGGGAATAGTAGAACTTCCTGTGGTTGTGGTACTTCAAGTGGGACTTCCAGTGGCAGTTCCAGTGGGCATTCCAGTGACAGTTCCAGTGGCACTTCCTGTTGGACTTCGAGTGGGACTTCCAAAGCGACTTCCAGCGGGACTTTCAGTGGAATTTTCAAATAATAAATTCAATCATTTTTACAATAAATATGTGTGACAAATGCAATGCGTATTTGTTTTAATTTTCCACAGGAAGTCCCACTGGAAGTGCCACAGGAAGTCTCACTGGAAGTGCCACTGGAACTACCACTGGAATGCCCACTAGAACTGCCACTGGAACTTCCAGTGGAAGTTCCAGTGGGACTAGTAGAACTTCCAGTGGCTGTGGTACTTCAAGTGGGACTTCCAGTGGCAGTTCCAGTGGGCATTCCAGTGGCAGTTCCAGTGGCACTTCTTTAATTTCTATACTGTAATTTTGTGGATGACCCAAATAATTCCTTAATTTCTATTTTCAGGTGTGCATTTTAGGTCAAATTTGACCTCCTTACAAAGACTTTTTCAAGAAATAAAAAATCAACTGAAAGATGGTCATAGAAATGCTTTGCGCACTACTCCATTTTGGAATATGTTTGAAGCATTCATATCCAATACAGTAACATCATCGGATTGCAAAAAATCTGATATTTCTGTTATGTATGTATTGGATAACTACAATCCTTCAACAACTGCTTTCCGATTCGGTGGAGGGGAAAGACATTTCTCTGAAGCTGATATCCAAAGGATCTTTGCAATAACTGAAGGTGAAATAGAACTGGAGGACTCCTACTCGTTCAAACCAACGAAGGCATCATTATATTTACGGAGATTTAAAACTGGTGTCAATTTGTTGACACAAAAGGCAATAAAATTGGCCCTTTTGGAAGCAATAAAGGGAGATGAAGAACCCGATCATCTTGACACAGCAGAACTACTATGTTTATACACATGTGCAACTGTTTTTTCCCTACTACAGGTTCTTACCTAAGTTGGGGTTTTATCAATTTTGTGAATACTTCAAGAGACATGAGAACACTAAAGTGGTCTCGTGCAATACACCAACAGTTGATGAGATCAATTAAAGAATTTCACATGCACCGTGCAAGGATTACAGGGGCAATTATCGTTTTACTGGTAAGGATTATTATTTATTTTCAATTCAATTTATAATAAACTAGTCATATGCTTCTTGTTATTGTAGTATTGGTATTGTGAAGAAAGTGGACTAGTGAAAGGGCATGAACAAACAACTAATACACCTTTCACAAAGTGGAGTCTGTCTGATTTTGATGCTGCTTTAAAGAAATTGAAGATTCATCAAGTTCCAACTACAGAGGACCCAACAATGGTTATGGAAGCTTCTTTTGGACGACAGATTAAGGGTATTCCAGAGAAGGACAAAATAAAAGTAGAACTAAATGAGCTAGCAACGGTTATGGAAGATTCTGTTGGACACCAGGGACAGGGAGAACCAGAGGATGACATAATTAAAGTTCTTGCAAAAGAAAATTCATCCCTGAGACGAAAACTTCATAAAATGGAAGCAATTATTAAAAAGCAGACCGAAAAAATTAAAATACTGAAGCAGTTAGTAAAAGAAGGTAGTGATGAAAGGAGTCATTCAATAAAGGTGGAAACCCAGACAGATAGTACAATTGAACCTGAAATGCAGTAAGATCCTTCTGAAAAACCCGCATCTCCCCCCAAAGCAGAACAGCAGAAGGAAAGCCAGAAAGTAGGAGCCAGGATTGAGGAGCCTGCAGAACAACTACAAGAAGATGCTGAACAGACAACACCTGTACATCAAAGCAGCCAACAGACAGAAACCGAGAGTCACCAAACAAGATCAATGATTAGAAATTTCAAGTCCAAAGTGAGAAAGTAGAAGAAATTAGATTCCGCTTTTCAGTATCAAACCCGATACACAAGACGAAGAACAACAACCGGACAAAAAAAGTCAGCAGAAGAAGAAACTCAGCTGGAAAAACCAATTAACGTAGGCTGTGTTTCAATGAAAACAGAACAAAGAAAGGCTTTCATAGGTTTTTCAGGAATACCTAAATGGGTAAGGCAGAGTAAACGGCTGTAGAAAAAAGACTACGAGTAGTTGGAAAAGATTCTCCAGATGGAACCAGGCCGGTATGTCTGCCCTTAATATCAAGGATTTCAATTTAATTCCCCTGAACTGTATTTGTTTTCTTATAAATTATTGTGTTTATAATGTAGTCAATATGTTTGGGAAGCTGAAAAAGTCTTGTATTCAGTTGGAATTGATGACATTTTACAACTTTTGACAAAAGCATGACAAGTAGCCGGGTGAGCCTAATTTAAACAAGCTTACTGTAAAGTAATATTCAATTAGTCTCACATCCACCATTGTTTTTTTATTGATATCAGGTTATAGATTCCTATACTCAGATTATCATTAACAAGTGTCAAATAGGGAAGACGGCTGAAATTTTCGATAATAAATCAACAATGATTACTAGTGTCGCATTGGTAAGTCTATTATTATCTATGTTCTTGAAGTTTTAAAGATAGTAATTGATATTTTGCCTCACTATACTCATTTTTTCAGAGCATTATATCCGGGCAGAACAACAATTTGAAAGAATTTTTGGTTGATAATCCCATAAAAGATGCAATGAAGTTGAATGGAAAAGTCTTCATCCCCATCAACACAGATAATCTTAATTGGACTTTGCTTGTCTTTGATATTGAAAAAAACATTTCTGCTACTATAACTCCATGCAGCCTCGCATGGGTCCTGCTGCAATTGATTGTTACCAACAAGATGCTCTCCAAATGGTAAATTATATCCTCTTCGACATCTAATACATTTTCATATACACAAACTAACTCATTACAATTTATACAACACTTGCAGAAAACATTTATTGAACAAGTCATCAGACAATGGAATCCCGAATATCTAGAGATGACTGCTGCAGCGCTTCCATTTATAGTGGAATATAGTCCCCAATAGGGGGATGCAACATTAGATTACGGGGTAATTGTATGTTATATAATTGAGAAGCTGGCGAAGGATCAAGGGTATAACAAGACCCTATCGCAAGAAGAAGTTGATGACATGCACCTGTATATGGCGCACTGTTTCCTGACAGACCCTGCATACAGTTGGAATGAAACATCATATAGAAGCAGGAGCTCTCTTGTGGAAACAGTACAACTAGAATAAAGAACATCTAAACTAGTCCGGGACAATGGATGAATTGTTCTGTTATCATTTTCACTGCGTTGGGAATATTATGTCCTTCCTTATGAGGAGAACCATTTTCTTTTCAGGGATTTTATTTGGTTTTGTTTTTATATTTAATGATCGTAATTGCTACTAGTAAGTGGATGATTCACAATTTAAGGATATTATCTTTACTATTTGTGAGTTAAGTTTGGCCAACATCTGGAATTCATCAGAAATTAGAAATAAGCATGTCTTTTTCTTGAATGAAGCATTTTGAGGACCTACATTCAGCAACTTCCAGAACTAGTTGCTCTGACAAACGTGACTGAGCTTTGTAACACTGTTGGAGAAGATTTTCTGCCTTTTCTTTCCATTCAGAAACCTGAAGAACATAAAAAAAGAACTTCTAGCAAACATATCTCTATTAAGTGTCCCTAACACACACAAACGCAGACATACACATACATATAAAGGGCATTAGGCTCCATTTGTTTCGGCTTAAAAAAATAAGTTATTTTGTGGCAAAACCAGTTTTCTGCTTATCCCATAAAAAATAAAATTAATGCAATTCTGCTACATTTGATGACCGATAATTTTCCTTATTTGTAATCTGCTTGGAAGTTGGAAGGGTCACCCTTAAAAGTTTTGGGATTCCTCTTGATAATTTTACTAAATTTTAAGATAAACAAATAAAAATAACAGCACATGCATGTGAGAAGTGAAGGCATGTGCAAGTGATGCATGTGCAGTGATTATCAGAAATGCAGGAACTGGAAATGGCGTCAATGGATTCAGGAGACAAGAAGATGCAGGATGCATGAAGTCAATTAATTTTTAATAACAAAGAACCATGCCTCATGGAGATAGCTGGAAAGACTACCAAAACTTCTTCCCATTTTTATTCTTGTTTCAAGTATTCTGGATTTCTTCATCAAAATTCAAGAACCTAGATTTATCACATCCTCATAGAACAAATGCATACAGAATTGTATAACTTGGATTTATCTCATCTTTATAGTTCCAAATAGAACAAATTCATACAACACATTTACAATTTCATGAAGTATCTCAATCCCACTATCAATCCATTACAACCGAAACTGGATACAAGCTATAGCTTTTTCAACTCAGTCATTACAATTTAAAAAATACTCCTATTCAATGTTGTCTACACTGCTCAGCCTCTTCCAATGCTATCCCAGCAATCTACCTCCCAAGATGAAGTTCCAAATTGGTAGACAAGTCTTCCTACATCAGAAAAAGTACAGAATTACAAATGGTTATGGAAAATAATGCTCATAAAAAAATTATGTGTGAAACTATTTTTCTAGATCGAACACAAAAATATGATCTTGCTTTCTCCTTTAATCCCTGCGTGCAAACAATAATGATATCAGATAACATATTAACAATAAATAACTGCACTTATAAATGAAATGCATCATAAAATGAAATCATACAGTCATCATAGCAGTAGGAATTTTTTTTATTCAACTGTTTCCCCTTTCGGCAGCCATTGTCTAAAAAGATTTTCAATCTATCTCCCTGATGTTATTAATATTTTCATGACTTATTATATTCCCTCTTTACTGATTTTATATGAAATGTTCATAATTTGTGTGAAATATTAATGTTTTAATATTAAGTATAATTTTTGAGCATTTTTAGAAGTAGTCCAATTGAGTCAGTTTAATGTTTTAATAATAACTATCACTATACTGATCCAAATTGTGTGATTCTTGTTTTTTAGGATTCTCCTTTCAATATAAAACATTTCATTATAAGGTACCATGATCCAATTCTACCATTTGAAGGGTCATATGGTCCTCACAAACAAGACCAAAGAATCTGTGAACAAACTGGACCAGCCTTGAAGATTGATTTACTGGGCTCAATATAGAAGTCCAAAAACATTAACTCTCCACCATAATTCGGGGAACACTACATGTCAACTTGGATAAAAATTTCAGGGCCCAAATCTAAGAACAATGGGCCCAAATAAAGCTTTAAAATCTAGCCCACCATTCTGGACGAGAATTAAAATCAGAATAGTATTCATGACAAATCTAATGATGTAAGCATCAAATCGAGCTGATATTTTTCAGTGTAAAAGAGGAGATATAGACGGCCGACTTTGTTGAAGAACCCATTCGGATTTGAAGGCATATTCATATTCAAAAACCCTTTCACATTCTGGACTTCAAAAAGACTGGATTGAAATGGACAGTTTTACTTTGTTTAATCAACCGACCATAACTTTTGATCCTTAAGTCCAAATGACTCCAACTTTTGAGAGTAGTTGGAAAACTTTATTATCTACAATTTGAAGAAGGATATTTCTTGAGATTCGGCTGTCTTAATGTCCATATTTGCGAGCCAAGTGGAGGGGTATTTCTGGAATGTAAACAGTCCACCACCTTGGGCTATAAATACATCCCATCCTCTCCTTTCAAAAGGGTTGGCATTTCAGAGCAAAGGAGGATTGATTGGAAGTACCAAGGACCTGAAAAAGGCTTGGGAGTATCTGCAAAACTCCAGTTTTTACTTGATAATCCCTTCCTCCTCTCTTTGTTTTCATTTACTTTTTCATTTTTCTTCGTTGTAATTTTGCAAGTGTTTGTCTTTGTAATTCTGTTTTAATGCAATTTTATTCTTCTTAATTTATTATTATCATCCACCTTCTGTAGTTCAATATTAATGTTCTTATTTTATATTAAATAAATCTGAAATCCATCATCTTATTTTACTTTATTATTCAATAAAAAGTCCGGTTTTTTTTACTCTCATCATCGTTCGTGTGTATGTTCGGCACACAACTCTTTTCTTATCCCTTTCTTTTTCTTCTATTTGTAATTCATCACCTCAAACATAATAGACCAGATTACTAATAATTTAAATGGATGACTAAATATATCATTGGGGTGAGTCAAAATTTAGGGATGTTAAGTGATTGAGAGTATTTTCTCGATGAGTATTCGTTAATTTAACATTGTGTATGTTGGACTTAATATGTCATGGATTAATGAAATATTTTGTTTAGAATGTGGTTTCCATGGATTATTGGAACCATAAATACACTACCATAAACATGTAATGATTGAGATTAAAATACTAATTAAGTTAAGGCTTGGATTAAAGCTTTAACACTTAGGAATTCTAATCGACGTCAACTTGTGAAGTGAGTGTTAATTTAAATGAAATATAAAGCAAAGCTCAAGGATATCACAAGATTAACTACCTAATGATGAACTCACCCCAATATTTATCAATTTGTTAAATCAATTATATAAAATCAATAATTTCAATTAATCTCTGCAAACAACCCCCCCTAATCAAAATACAATCAACTAAAAACAAACGACTATTATAAAGTATCATTGCCGAGGATTCGACCCGAGTGCTGCTATACACATTAGCAGAGCACCGGAACTTTGACCGGTCAATAGGCGACAATCGGCCGTGCATTTCAAATGGCGCCATTGCCGGGGATGGTGCTTTAATTATTCGTTAGTTTCTGGTTACTTTAATAAAAAACAAAAAAAAAACAAAATTTTAAAAAGAAATTGAAAAAAACACAAAGAAAAACCTGTCTTCCTCTTAAAAATCATAAAATGAAAAAATACAAAGAAAAACCCATCTTCCTCTTTCTTACAAAATCTCTCTGAATTCCCCGTAGTCTTCCAAACAATCCCTCGGATTTTTTTGACCCTGAAATTGAGAAAACACCTCGCCAACTTAGGAGGAACATCAGAGATACTCAAATAATTCAAGAACTAGTCCTCATCCAACCAGTTGAAATTGAAATGGCCAATCCTAGGGAACAAACCCTTAAAGAACTCGCTTCCCCTGATATGAATTACCAACCCCTTGGTATTCAAAATCCAAACATAGAGGCTGACTTCGAACTCAAATCAGTTTTGATTCATCTTCTTCCTCATTTCCATGGGCTAGTCGGTGAGGATCCACATCTCCACCTTAAAGAGTTCCAAGTAGTGTGCTCTACCATGAAGCCTCAAGGGGTTTCTGAAGAACAAATCAAACTTCGAGAATTATCTTTCTCCCTAGCTGACACTGCTAAGTCATGGCTCTACTACCTTCATCCTGGTTCCATAACCACATGGAATGACATGAAGCGACTTTTCTTAGAAAAATTCTTTCCTGCTTCTCGTACTGCTTCTATCCGAAAGGAAATAAGTGGTATACGTCAATTCCCAAGTGAATCACTCCATGAGTATTGGGAGAGGTTCAAAAAGCTTGTTGCAACCTTCCCATACCACCAAATTCCTAACCAACTCTTGATCCAATACTTCTATGAGAGGTTATTGGCTATGGATAGAACTCTCATTGATGCCGCAAGTGGTGGTGCTCTGGTTGATAAAACTCCTGCAGTAACAAGAGATATCATAAGTAACATGGCTGCAAACACACAAAAATTCCATACTCGAGCTCATGCTCAAGTCAAGCAATCCCAAGATAATCAAACAATTGAACCAAAAAAGATGACCGAGTGGATAAGTGAACTTATAGGTCTTATGCGACAACTAGCTGTGGCCACCAAATCCCCAACCTCGTCTTCTCCACAATCAATGTTTCCTGGACCAGTCAAAAACTGTGGAATCTACAACTCTCCATCTCATCCAACTGACACATGTCCAAAACTTCAAGAGGACCAATCCAATTCATCTGGACCAATGGAGATCAATGCAGTATATGCTCAACGGAAGACCAACCCTCAACTATCAGGTCAGTTTGTTAGAAACTTCAACCAACCTCACTCTGAGCCCTTCTCTTCTTCCTATAACCAAGGCCTTAGGTATGGTAATCCCATATCTCATCCCCCTAAATTACCTCCTCAAAACCCAAACCAGTTTCAATATGGTCAAGGTGTTGATAACTTCCATCAACCTTATCCTTTTATTCCTCAACCTCAAAGGAACAATCCTCCTCCTGGATTCCATCATCATAGTGAGCCTTCCCAATTCCAAAACCAATACAATCGATTTCCCAAGAACCAAAATCGAGGAAATCCCAATCCGGGACAAGCCTATTCTTCCAAGAAACCATGGGAAAGTGCAGTGGAAGATATTGCCTCCTTCACCCGTTCTAGCCTTAAAAACATTGAAACTCAAATAGGTTAACTTGCATCCCACCTGAGCCAGCAACAACAATCAAATTCTTCCCAACTCCCAGCTCAACCATTACCCATCCCCAAGGGTAATGTAACTGCAATTGCACTTAGATCAGGAAAGCAACTTGTAATTCCTCAAGATAAATCCTCAAACCCTCCTTTGAATGTTGACCTAGAAAATGAAAAGAAAAAGAAAATTGAAAAGGAATCTGAATCCATTCCATCACCTCCTTCCATTCCACTTAGGAACCCAATTCCTTTTCCTCAAGCTGTCTCTAAACCAAGGAAGTCCTTTGAACCTGATCCTGAAATGCTTGACATGTTTAGACATGTTGAAGTCAACATTCCCCTCTTAGATTCCATAAAACAAATTCCTAAGTATGCCAAGTTTCTCAAGGAGTTGTGTACCCACAAGAGGAAACTTAGGACCTTTGAAAATGTTTCCACCCAGCATTCAACACCCATTAAGTGCAAAGATCCAGGTACCTTTACAGTTCCATGCCAAATTGGAAGTTCCAACTTTGATGATGGACTCATAGACCTAGGAGCCTCAATTAATGTCATGCCAAAATCCATATTCTCCAACCTTGGTCTAGGTCCCTTGCACCCAACGGGTATTGTCATTCAGTTATCCAATCGAAGCACAACCAGTCCTGAGGGAATAATTGAGGATTTCCTTGTCCGAGTCAATGATCTTATCTTCCCTGCTGATTTCTATGTCCTTGACATGGAAGGTGAGATGAACTCTTCTCGATCTCCCCTAATTCTAGTAAGACCATTCCTCATGACTGCAAGAACCAAGATTGATGTCCATTCAGGCATCTTATCCATAGAATTTGGTGACCAACTGGTCAAGTTCCACATTTTCCAAGCCATGCGATACCCATCTGAGGATCACTTTGAATTCTCAATCCATGCTTATGAGGACACTTCTAAGATTCAATTGAACCCAAATCCACCATGTTCTTCATGTTCTAATGACAAAGGATCTTGTGAAATCTACACTAGGATTAACCAAGTCATAAATGGTGAAGTTGATGTGGACCTCTCATTCATAGAATCCATCAATCTAGAAGAACTTGAAAATTCTCTTGAATCCCACATCAACTCTGATATCTACTGCTCCACTTTGGACAATATTAAGGAGAATGAATCTGAAGCAACTGAACTCCCTTCATCCATTCCTGAGATGTCTAACCCACAAATAAAAGATGATACTAATCTGAAACCTCTTCCTGCACACCTGAAATATGCATTCCTCTTCCATGATCACTCATATCCTATCATTATCTCTACCACACTTACTGAAACCGGGGAGTCCAAACTTGTTCAAGTGTTAGAGGAAAACAAAAAAGCCTTAGGGTGGACCCTAGATGACATACCAGGAATCAACCCTGCCCTTTGCATGCATCACATCCATCTTGAGGAATCATACAAACCAATTAGACAACCACAAAGAAGACTCAATCCACTCATCCTTGAGGTAGTTAGGGAAGAGATCACCAAGCCTCTTCAAGCTGGTATTATCTACCCAATTTCTGATAGTGAATGGGTTAGTCCAATTCAAGTTGTACCTAAGAAGGGTGGGATAACTGTTTCCACAAATGATCATGGAGAGGTAGTCACAACTCGAGTGAAGAACAAATGGCGTGTGTGCATCGACTATAGGAAATTGAATGTTGAAACCCGAAAAGATCACTATACTCTTCCATTCCTTGATCAAATGCTAGAAATATTGGCCGGAAATTCACACTATTACTTTCTTGATGGATACACCGACTATTTTCAAATCCCAATCGCACCTCAAGATCAAGAGAAGACTACTTTCACATGCCACTTTGGAACATATGCATATAAAAGAATGCCTTTTGGACTTTGCAATGCTCCTGCAACATTCCAAAGGTGTATGATGAGTATCTTTTCAGAATTCATTGAACACTGCATGGAAGTCTTCATGGATGACTTCACCATTTATGGTGAGTCATTTGAGTCGTGCTTGCATTCACTCTCTCTAGTACTTCAAAAGTGTGTCCAATGTAACCTTGTGTTAAATTTTGAAAAATGTCACTTCATGATTACAAATGGGATTGTTCTAGGGCACATAGTTTCAAAAGATGGTATTGAAGTTGATCCAGCCAAAATTGAAGTGATCCAATCACTAACTGAACCCACTTCTGTTCGAGAAATCCGTTCATTCCTCGGTCATGCAGGTTTCTATCAGAGATTCATCCACAACTTCAGTAAAATTTCCCTCCCACTTACTCGTTTTCTCCAAAATGATGTCACTTTCCATTTCGATGAGGTTTGCAAGAGAGCCTTCATTGAACTCAAAACTGCTCTCACATCTGCCCCGATAATCCAACCCCCTGATTGGTCCTTACCCTTTGAATTGATGTGTAATGCTTCTGATAGAGCTGTTGGGGATGTTCTTGGTCAAAGAAGAGAAAGAATTCCTAATGTCATCTATTATGCCTCAAAAACATTGGATGAAACTCAATATCACTACACTGTCACTGAAAAGGAACTTCTAGCAGTGGTTTTTGCCTTAGATAAATTCCGGTCCTATCTCTTAGGTGCCAAAATCATCATCTTCACAGACCATTCTTCTATAAAGTTATTACTCAAGAAAAGTGATTCGAAATCGAGGCTAATAAGATGGATCCTAATGCTCCAAGAATTTGACCTTGAAATAAAAGATAGACCAGGAAAAGAAAACCCTGTGGCTGATCACTTGAGTAGAATTTCTAATTCTTCTCATTCAGAAATCATTGATCCTGAATTCCCCACTGAGCACCTTTCATCTCTCACTCCAAAAATACCATGGTATGCCCCAATTGTAAATTACTTGGTTTCTGGTGTTTTTCCTGAAAATTTTTCAAAAGCACAGAAAATGAAGTTGAAAAGTGATTCAAAATACTATTTTTGGGAAGAAAATAAACTTTTGAAAACTGGGACAGACATGGTAATTAGGAGATGTGTTGAAGAAAATGAGCATTCTTCCATCTTAGAATTCTGTCACTCACTTCCCAAAGGTGGCCACTTTGGACCACAAAGGACCTCCCAAAAGGTCCTAGACTCTGGATTCTTCTGGCCTTCACTCTTCAAGGACTCACATGAGTTTTTTCAATCATGTCCAACTTGCCAAAAGTTTGGAACAATTTCCAAGAGAAATGAAATTCCCCAAAAGCCTTTAATTTTCTGCGAGATCTTTGATGTTTGGGGCATCGATTTCATGGGACCATTTCCCCCTTCCAATGGATTCTCATACATTCTTCTTACAGTCGACTATGTTTCAAGGTGGGTTGAGTCCAAACCCACTAGGAAGGATGATGCTCATACTGTTAGTGAGTTCCTAAAGACCTGCATCTTCCAAATATTTGGCACACCACGTGCCTTGATCAGTGACTCAGGAACCCATTTTTGTAATAGAACCATGAAAACTCTTCTGAAAAAGAATGGGGTTGTACATAAAACTTCAACTGCATATCACCCTCAAACAAATGGCATGGCTTAATTCTCTAATAGATAAGTGAAAAGGGTACTTGAGAGAATTGTTAATCCCACCAGAAAAGACTGGCCTGAGAGACTTGGTGAAGCCCTTTGGGCTTATCGATCTGCCTATAAAACACCCATTGGGATGTCTCCTTTTAGGCTAGTTTTTGGTAAAGCATGTCACTTACCAGTTGAAATCCAACATAAGTCTTTTTGGGCTGTGAAAACCTGTAATTTTGATTGTGAAAAATCTGGTGAAGAAAGATTTTTGCAATCGGATGAACTGGAGGATCTTCAACTTGAATCCTATGAGAATTCCAATTTGTACAAAGAGAAGGCTAAGGTACTCTATGACAGACACATCCTGAGAAAGGTATTTCATGAAGGTGAAAAGGTAATGCTCTTCAATTATCGATTCCTACTTCACCCAGGTAAGCTTAATTCTCGTTGGGAAGGTCCTTTTGTTATTACTAACGTTTACCCATTTGGTGTAGTGAAAGTCCAAGACCCCTCTTCCAAAAGGACATTCATGGTTAATGGACATCGGTTAAAGCATCACTATGAGAGGAAACACAATCCTGGATCATCATCTACTTCCATTGGATACCCAACTTCTCCAGTCAACCCACCACCGAATAGAGACGACGACCCACCAAATCTAAACCAGGGGGCACCTCTTTCCCTTTAACTCTCTCTCTATATCTTCCTATCTCTACCTCTTTCTTCTTCTTCCTCTCTCTTTTTTTACCACTTTATTCATCAAACCCTTTTTTTTCTTTATTGTGTGGGTGTGTATTTTAAAAAAACCTTAAAAAATAAAAAAAACCAAAAAACACAATCACTTAAAAAAAAAGATTCATGCTTACTCACCATCATGTTTTGAAATTTTGTCCGACCATTTTGGGGAGTTAACAGACATGTTTTCATCTAAAAAATTTTGTATTTTCATTATGACTTTGGATAAAAAATTTTGTGTCAAAACCAACACATTTTGAATGTTCAATTTTTGATTTGGAAAATGATTTTCACCACCCGTGAGAACAAACATTTTCTTTCATGCCAAGGCCACCTATGGACATCTTTTCAAAATGTGTTTTTTCACCCCCATTTGTGAGTCTTGAGTTTTTGGACCTTCGAGCTGAATTTTCTACCTTAGTGTGCATTAATATGATAAATGCATTTTCTGAACCACATGAGAATCACAATAGCAAAATAGCCTCCCATTTCCCTTACATTAATCCTCCTTTTGAAAGCCCCTTCAAGCCTATAAAAACCTTTTCTTTGATAGCCACATTACAATCCTAATACCTTTTTCCCACCCAATATCAACATGGATTTTCATTGCATAATTTTTTGAAATTTAAGTGTGGGGGGGAATGGATTTTATTTTTGGGTATCATTTCCTTAATTTCCGGTTAGTTATCATCTTCTTGAGGGAAAGCATCCATTTTAGTGTGGGGGGGGGGGGAGGTTGTACTTAATTGGGATTTGGGAATGTATTGTACAAATGATATTGAAAAGTGTTCAAAAAAAAATTCAAAAAAAAAATCAAAATCAAAAAAAAATAAATAAATAAAAAAATGAAAAAATGGGTTGTGTCTTGGGTAGGTCAATAATCACTCTTCCTAAACCTTTGATCTTGTTATAACTATTACAATTAGTGTCGTGAGGAGATCAATCATGGGTTGGGTTATGAGTGTGAGATCTTTTCCAAGTTCAACTTTCGAAAAAACAAAGAGAAAAAAAGGAGAAAAAAAGAACACTTGCATTATATTCTTATTGGGAGAAGTTCTGTGTTTTGTAAATATTTAATCTTCTCATTACCTTCATATTTTCTTCCTCTATTGTTTCTTTCTTCACACAATCATTCCCTTGTAAATATGTGTTTTCATTTTCTTCCATGTTTTATTTCAAAAAAATGTGCATTGCTTTTTATATGTTGGTATTTTAACCCTCTTCTTATATCTTTTGGACATTATATTCCTACCACCCCCTAGCCAGAGAAAAACCCCTTAAAAAGACCTCTTGATTCTTGTGCACTTTGGATAGGGATTGTAAGCTGAGAGCTCTTTTCAAACTCTAAGATTTTCACTTTTGGTTGGTGAAAGAGTGAACCTCCACAAATAAATTTTATCATCTTGAGAGGTGTGAGTTTTGAGTGTCCACATTTTCCATTTCTAAATTTGAGCATGAAAAAAAATGAATTAGTTTTGAAACATTTTTTCTGTAACAACTTGTGGTGGAATTCAAAATGGATGAGTGAAATAGTCTAAACCTCCCCTGATTGGAGAAAATAAAATTTTAAAATCTGTTGGTGAGTAAAAATGATTTTTGTCATGTTTTTATATTTGTTGCACATGAGGACATGCAAAAAGCTAAGTGTGGGGGAGTTGATGTTATTAATATTTTCATGAATTATTATATTCCCTCTTTACTGATTTTATATGAAATGTGCATAATTTGTGTGAAATATTAATGTTTTAATATTAAGTATAATTTTTGAGCATTTTTAGAAGTAGTCCAATTGAGTCAGTTTAATGTTTTAATAATAACTATAACTATACTGATCCAAATTGTGTGGTTATTGTTTTTTAGGATTCTCATTTTAATATAAAACATTTCATTAGAAGGTACCATGAGCTAATTCTGCCATTTGAAGGGTCATATGGTCCTCACAAACAAGACCAAAGAATCTGTGAACAAACTGGACCAGCCTTGAAGATTGATTTACTGGGCTCAATCCAGATGTCCAAAAACATTAAATCTCCACCATAATTCGGGGGACACTACATGTCATCTTGTATAAAAATTTCAGGGCCCAAATCTAAGAACAAGGGGCCCAAATGAAGCTTTGAAATCCATCCCACCATTCTGGCCGAGAATTAAAATCAGAATAGTATGCATGACATATCTCATGATGTAACATCAAATAGAGCTGAGATTTTTCAGTGTGAAATAGGAGATATATGAGGCCGACTTTTTTGAAGAACCCATTCGGATTTGAAGGCATCTTCATATTCAAAAACCCTTTCACATTCTGGACTTCAAAAAGACTGGATTGAAATGGACAGTTTTACTTTGTTTAATCAACTGGCCATAACTTTTGATCCTTAAGTCCAAATGACTCCAACTTTTTAGAGTAGTCGGAAAACTTTATTATCTACACCTTTTAAGAAGGATATTTCTGGATATTAGGCTGTATTAATGTCCATATCTGCGAGCCAAGTGGAGGGGTATTTCTGGAATGTAAACAGTCCACCACTTTGGGCTATAAATACATCCCCTCCTCTCCTTTCAAAAGGGTTGGCATTTCAGAGAAAAGGAGGATTTATTGGAAGTACCAAGGCCATGTAAAAGGCTTGGGAGGATCTTCCAAACTCAAGTTTTCACTTGATAATCCCTTCCTCCTCCCTTTTTTTTCATTTACTTTTGCATTTTTCTTCGTTGTAATTTTGCAAGTGTTTGTCTTTGTAATTCTGTTTTAATGAAATTTTCTTCTTCTTAATTTCTTATTCTCATCCACATTCTATAGTTAAATATTAATGTTATTATTGTAGATTAAATCAATCTGAAATCCATCATATTATTTTACTTTATTATTCAATAAAAATTCCGTTTTTTTTACTCTCATCATCATTCGTGTGTGTGTTCGGCGCATAACTCTTTTCTTATCCCTTTATTTTTCTTCTATTTGTAATTCATCACCTCAAAAATAATAGACCATATTACTAATAATTTAAATGTCTGAGTAAATATCTCATTGGGGTGAGTCAAAATTTAGGGATGTTAAGTGATTGAGAGTATTTGCTCGATGAGTATTCGTTAATTTAACATTGTGTATGTTGGACTTAATATGTCATGGATTAATGAAATATTTTGTTTAGAATGTGGTTTCCATGGATTATTGGAACCATAAATACACTACCATAAACATTTACTGATTGAGATTAAAATACTAATTAAGTTAAGGCTTGGATTAAAGCTTCAACACTTAGGAATTCTAATCGACGTCAACTTGTGAAGTGGGTGTTAATTTAAATGCAATATAAAGCAAAGATCAAGGATATCACAAGCTTAACCACCTAATGATGAACTCACCCCAATATTTATAAATTTGTTAAATCAATTATATACAATCAATCATTTCAATTAAGCTCTGCAAACAACCCCCCTAATCAAAATACAATCAACTAAAAACAAACGACTATTATAAAGTATCATCGCCGAGGATTCGACCCGAGTGCTGCTATACACATTAGTAGAGCACAGGAACTTTGACCGGTCGATAGGCGACAATCGGCCGTGCATTTCACTCCCCCTTTCCTGTTTGGTTTCTTTTTAAAAGAAGCCTTTCTAAAAATTTTGTCTGAACTAGCACAACCATTAACTTTATCCACAGATGTATTTATGATAGACAACTCTTTTGAAAAATTACTGAAATTTGAGAAGGCGATGTCATAACCCGCATCTGTCTCACAAGATTCAGTAATTAACTTCACTCCCATTCGTGCTAAATCTTTGTAACATTTTTCTAAAACTAATTTTCTATCAGTATTTACCTCAACAGAAGATCCTTTGAACATCACAATATTTCTAGCCAATCGGGTCCATCTACCCAAAATATATTTTTCAGGTATTTCTCTCACATCAAGCCGGTTAATTTTTTTTAAAACATGACAACAAAGATACCCAACAGACTCGAACTTTTGACAAGAACATTCAACAACTTCATTTGAAGCTTCATATGATACACATAATTTATCTTCACAACGAACCATTCCAATAACATAACTGAATTGAACTCCACTTTCAATACAAGATATCAAAAAACAAGCACCAACCAATTGATATTCATGCTGAAATAAATCAAATAATTTAGGTGTATATCTAGTAGAAACCTAGCACATCAATGCATGGTAAGGGTAAATATTACGAGGTAACTTCTCCTGCATCTCAAATTCTGCCTTTGTTTCACGATACCGATTTTTTTCCAACAAGCGCTCAAACTGCTTAAAGAAATCAACAACACTTAACTTTCGATGAACAAAATCTTTAAGAAATCCATTAAAACTTTAACTTAATTGAGTTCTATGAATACCCAATGTTAAAGAATCTTTCAAATAGCAATGCGCCCACTTTTATTGCAATACAAAAACATCATCTAGCCACTGCGATTTCCCATCCCCATATTCTGCTCTAAGGGAAGACTACTCCTTATCAAACTGAATTGCATCATGGTATTCGAACATACACTTCTTAAATCTAGTTAGAAAACTAGATCCATCTTTCATCCAATTACCTAAATGCTTAATGCCATTTTGCATCAAATTCCACGAATAAAGGCAATGTCGAGTTCCCACTAAAACTACAGAAATGGATTTTCCCATTGTCGCATCTTGATCAGTAAAAATAGTTTGAGGACTCTTCGTGTGATGCACTAGTAAAAATTTATGAAATAACCAAGAAAACGAAGTCACTATTTCATCATATAAAAAATCTTCCCCAAAAACAACAATCTCCCGATGATGATTGAAACCCACAAAAACACCTAAAGGCCTGTACTCTTTATTAGTGCTAAAAGTGGTGTCAAACACAACAACATATCCAAACAACTCATAATCTGTTCTCATTTTTGGATCAGCCTAGAAAATATTACTAATTTTACCATTCATGTCAAACTGCATAGTATAAACAAATGATGGATTGTCTTGACTTTGTCTTTCCAAGTATTCTAACATGCAACATGCATCACCATGAAGCAAATCTCTTTCACGTTTAGATATTAAAAAATTCAACTGATCAACATGCGTATACCCAATAACATCTCGCCCCCCTACAATAGCTGTCACCAATGAGAAAGAATCATTTGGTTTAATACCCGTAGAAGCATTCAAATCTAACTCAGCTGCCTGTGCTTCTGTTATTTTTATTTGGGAACTCATCATATGAATTGATTCAGGCCTGTGCAAGGGATGATTATGCTCTTCAACAAATATAGTACATGCATATTGCCCAGAAGACAATAAACTAACCCCCATTCTAGCAAGGCAACCTGTACGTGTCTCAGCCTGAGGAAATTTCACCATGCTATCACGTTTTTCAATCTTCATATGACCTTCTTTGCTACATGCATAAAGGCTTGATGTGAAAACTGATTTATCCTTTCTCCTTTTATTAGAGTATTTTTGGCGTACACTGAATCCATTTACTCCCCCACATGTGACATAAAAACATTGTGCTTCATCAAGTGACTTGAACGTCATCCCTACAACTGGTTTATTACAAGCTGCTACAACATCCACATCAAGACCAACAACATTGCAATACCCTGCAACAAAAAACAATACTTCAAGAAAAGTACATTAAATTTATAATAGGATTTAATCCATTTGAAAATGTAAAACTATATGAACAGATCTGCAACTAAATAAAAATTATTACAAATATATATATATGTACATAATAAAAATTATTTTTCTGAAATTATAAATAAAAAATATAAAAAATATATTTCCCACTGGAACTCCCACCGGAAGTTCCACCTGGAACTCCCACCGGAAGTTCCCCTGGAAGTTCCACTGGAAGTTCCACTGGCACTTCTAGTGGGAATTCTAGTGCCAGTGCCTATGAAACTTCCCATGGAAGTGCCAGTGGAACTTCCAGTGGAACTTTCAGTAGGACCTACAGGTGGAACTTCTACTGGAACTTCCACTGCAAGTTACAGATATATATGAAACAAAAATGTAACTAAATAATAATTATAATATAATTATTTTTCTGAAATTTTAAATAAAAAAACTTATAAAATATATTATCCAGTAGAAGTTCGAGTAGAATTTTGAGTGGAAGTTTGGGTGGCACTTACAGTGGGACTTCCCGTGGGACTTCCAGTGGAAGTTCGGGTGGGACTTCCGGTGGAACGTCCAGTGGAAGTTCCAATGGAAGTTCCAGTGGAACTTCCAGTTGAACCTCCAGTGGAACTTCCCGTGGAACCTCCCATGGCTTCCGGTGGAACTTCCACTGCCAAAACAACTGAAAGTGCCACAATGCAACAAAACTATATAGCATGACAACTTGCAGTGGAAGTTGGAGTGGAACATCCAGTGGAACACCCAGTGAAATGTCCGGTGGAACATCCAGTGCAACGTCTAGAGGAACCTCTAGGAGACATCGAGACGAACTTGGACAACAAATGGAAGTTTCACTGCAAACACTCGAGCAAAAACCCGGGCAAAAACCCAGGCAAAAACCACCACTGGAAGCGCCGTAATGGAGAAAAACATCGTTCGACAGATTTACAACAAAACCAACCAAAAAGGACATCAAATAAACTCGCCCGCAATACCTTTATTGCTATCCATTATAAAAGGAACTTTGAAATCTCGAATGAGTGTCTCGCCCTACTCGAACGTCGAACAAAAATGCACCAGAGCGCCGCAACGCCATCCTACACAACTCTCGCCCTGCTCGAACCTCGAACTCGTCACGCGGGCTGCCCGAACGTCGAACGAAAATTCACTAGAACACTGCAACTCCGCCCTACTTCGGAACTACACCTACTCCACAATGAAAAATCCCTGGCACGCGCGCCACACGTGCTAAATTTTGGCTTTGAGATGAAATTGCCCTCCATTTCCTCAGACGGACCAGATGATGCCACCTATAAAAAGAACACGTGTTATGATCCCCCCATATCACTGAACCATCCTGTAAAAGGAGGTACTGGAGATGATAAAAAGCGTAGTTTGTCGTCTCCAACTCGATCTCTACGCTGATGTTTATTTTATAGTTTAAATCCTTGTAGAATGACATTCTATATTTTAATTTCATCTAGGAAGACATAAGGTGTAATTATGGAGGAATTAAAGCTATAAAAGGTTTTGTGCTAAAACTCTCATGTTTTCGAACTTGTCCTTCAAAACCTATCTTGCAGAACAAGGTTTTGAGTGTTTCAAAATAGACGACATGTGTGAACGGTGTATCTGAACTGAGAAGATACACACTCTAGTCACACCCATCTTGAAAATTCTCAAAGTGAAATGAAGCAATACGAAATAAAGCACTCACGTACCGAAAAACTTAGAGATTTACATGGGTCAGTCTTAGTCCTACCCCACAAGAAACACCACAACTTTCTGTTGAAAAAGAGAACAAGGTAAAAGTATCACTGAGTTACAAGTGTCATAAATACCAAATTAAGACTTAAGAGAATCAGAAGATTACATAATAATATTCAGTTATAACATACAAGTGACCCCACTTATCTATTTATAAACAATTTCTGCAGCGGTCAGTTAGTTTTGTTGGTTCCGCTACCATCTAATCTTTGCGGACAATCGCCGCTTGATCAAGCCCTCCACCAGTAGACTATTGACATCCATGATTTTGGTGAAAAATGCATGCATACAAAACACATCCTCCTATTCCACTTTTGTACTTTCCTGTTGCTGCATTCGGACCTCTAGGTTTCGTGAGTTGATACTTTTAGTTATGAAACCGAATTCTGGAATCAATCCTTCCAGAAAAAAAAGCCAAAAAATAGTTTCTCACACAAACCTAACAATCTCCCACTTGAGAAATGTTTCCAAGGTTTCAACCAAGTCCATGATCACTTTCCAAAAACACATCCTTTATTCTTCTTCCTCCAAATTTGTTGCCTCTGTGATCTTTAGATCATTAGTTATCTAAGTACTACTGAGGAACAATGCTACCCAAACTATCCTGAACTATGTCCTTGGTTAGAATGTCCTTAAAATTATGAAATCTTTCAATCTATAGCAACTATAGCACCCCATACCACTAGTAGAAAAAATATATTTCGCATCGATGTTTTAGCACCGATTATATGATAACCGATGTTAAAAATGTTTGAACATCAATTATTTAAATAGATGATGTGAAAACTCCTAACCCAAAGGGTTTTGACACTGGTTATATTAATAAATGATGTCAAAACCCAAATGTGGTGGGTTTTGAGGTTGATTATTTCAATAACCAATGTTAAAACCCTTCACTTTAGTGTTTGTCACATAAGTTATTAAAACAACAAACATGAAAACTATAGCCCTGGAGGGTTTTAACATTGGTTATGTATATAATGAATGTTAAAACCCCAAACACGGAGGTTTTTTAACATTAGTTACTTTAAAAATCAATGTTAAAAACCATTAACATTTGTATGTTTAGTGTCTGTTATTGAAACAACTGACGTTAAAAATGCGGAACTATTTTTTTTGCACCCCTCCCATATGATTTTACTTTCCTGCCTATAAATGTATTGCACTAGATATAACATTTTTATATTTTTTGGATCACGCCCACATGTTTTTTATTCCTTCCTAGAAATAATTTGCGCCTTAACCTCTTTTTTCATTTCCATCATAGACATTCATCCCCCCATCTTCCAATTTATCGTGCTCACATGATTTATATCCCAAGTTTCATTTATCACTTCATTGCTCATTTATAGATTATAAATCCTCACTGAATATCTATGATGAATATTTATCTAGATTGAATATAACAAGGGAGAGAGAATGGCATCGGTGATGAAATAAATGCTAGTCATCAACGATCTTGTAGAGAGGTAAAATCCATGGAATGGTCTATTTTATTCTCATTTGATTTTTGTTTTCCTTCATTATTTATACTTTATTTGATTATTTTGATAATTTATTAAATGATTATTATTTATTTTAGTTTTATGATTTCAAAGTATTTTTTTACCATTTCAAATTGAAATTTGACATTGCAACTGATGTTTGTTTTTGATTCATAATTTCTACATTGATTCTCTGAAATAAATTTGTGGGGTTTCAGGGTTATTTCTTATTTTTTTAAAGAAACACATATTTTTAACATTGGTTAGTTGAAAAACTAATGTGAAAATGGATTTTTTACATTGGTTATTTAAATAATCGCCGTTAAAGTCTATTTTCAAGTCAATTTTTCAAACAATCAATGTGAAAAGTTATAAAAAATCAGATTTTATATTTTTTTTCTAAAATAACCTATGTAAATTTTTTTAACATTGGTTATAAAATATAATATTGAAAATATATTTACAACATCATTTTCAAATACATCACCTCAGAAATCGATGTTAAAACCCCCAAAAACCAATGTTAAAGACATTTTTTGCACTCATTCATCATCCACAAACTTCCGAATAAAGTGATACTTCAACTGAATGTGTTTTTTATGTGAGTGAAATTATGGATTCTTTGAAAGATGAATGACACTCTGATTGCTGCCAAACAACATTCCATACCCCTCCAGCTTAATGAGTTCATTTAACAAATCACTTAACTAGTTCAACCCGTTCCCTTCTTTCGTAATTGTGATGTACTCTGCTTCTATTGTTGATAGTGCTACAATACAAATTGAAGTTATGGCATCAAACTCATGATAGTTTCTCCAAAAGTAAACAAATAGTCAGTGGTGCTCTTCCAAAAATTCGTATCTCTTCCAAAGTTCGCATCAACATATCTCAATAATGGATCATCCATTCTGAAACATAAGGATAATATTTCCACTATAAGAAAAAAATAGATTTTACGGTGGTTTTTTAGCGGCAGTTTTCAAAACCCCTGCTAAATATTTTTTGGGGAAAAATTAAGTAACAGTTTTTTAGCAGTGGTTTTAAAAACCACCACTAAATGTGTTTTTATTATTTTTTTTTTAAATTAAATATATTTTTAGCGGTGATTTTTGGAAACCACTGTGAAAAAGAGATCGTTTTTAAAAAATGAACGCTAAATTAAAAGGGAAAAAATTAAAATAAAAAACATTTAATTATGATTTAACATTTAATATTTAATATTTAATATTTAATATTTAGTATTTAATATTTATTATCATATATTATTTATTATTTAAATTTTTTATTAATTATAATGTGTTAATTAATAAATATTTATATTTATTAGTTAATAATAATTTGAAACTTAAAGTAATTCTTCAATAAGTTGAAAATCAGATTTCAGCATTAAATGACCATAACTCTTGATCTGGGAGTCTGTTTTAGCTCCACAACTAGTCAAATTGAAGCTTATAAAATGAACTAAGGAAAATTTGGATAAGAATTTGGTAATAATTAAAAGAATAAAATTTACTATAGTTTTAAAAAAAGTTGGAAATCAAACTTCAACTTCAAACGACCATAACTTTTGACCTGAGTGTCTGTTTGGGATTTACCACATATCAAATCAAGGATTTCAATGAGATATACACCATGGTGATCAAGGATAACTATGATCGCCTTTTTTTTGAAGCCAAAAGGGCCCATAATGCCTCCAAAAGTGATTTTTTAGTCAGGATACCCTATTTTTTTTTTAATATTTGGTAGTATTTCAGCTTCGTTTAAGAAAGTATTCATATGATTTTTATATTGTTTATGATTTTATTCTATTGATTTACATTCCTATTAATTTGAAGGTGTTGCAATTATTATGTATTCCCCTCTTTCGAGGATTTATTATCGATTATATATATATATATATATATATCTTTTATATGTATTTATGAATATTTGTGTATATTTATATACATCTATAAATGTTTATACATATTTATGTTTATATATTTTTATAACTTATATGTGTAAATATATATAGAGATATTTATATTTACTTGTGTTTATATATATATATATATATATATATTTAATATACAATTTTATATATGTGTGTGTTTATATATATTTATGCAACATAAATGTGTGTTTATATATATTTATGTAAATTTTGTTATATGTATATATATTTATAGATTTTTATATTCATTTATTATTTATTATTTATTATTCATTATTTAATATTTATTCAATTATTATTTTAATATTTATATATTACTTATTTATTATTTATTGTTAAATTATTGTTAACTTAATATTTAATATTATTTATTATTTATTATTTAATATATATTATTACATATTATTTTTAATTTATTATTAATTTATTATTTATTATAATTGACCATGGATTTTTTTTTCAGTTTTCCAATCCCTTTCAACCAACATCCATAAAATCTATCTTTGAACCCCAAGATCATTCATCTCGAACGTTCTAGACAAATCAACCATCAACTCTTCCAACCTTTTCCTTCACTTGTCCAGTTAAGGGCATATCATTGACATAGAGAAGAACGATGATGAAACTCCCATTGTTAAACACCTTTTAGTAGTAATAATGTTCCACATTGCATTGAAAAAACTTCTATTCTTCCATAAATTCATAAAACTTTTAGTTATATTATCTAGGTTCTTGATTTATCCAATACAAACTCTGTTTCAGCTTGAACACTAGACCTTCCATTCCATTTTGTATGAAACCTTCCAGTTGTTTCATGAATATTTCCTCCTCCAAATCACCATGAAGAAACATGAACTTGAAATTTAATTTCTCAATATGAAAACTTTCTAAAGAAAATAGGCTGAGCGCCATCTAAATTGTAGAATATTTTACAATAGGAAAAAATAATTTGGAAAAATTTACTCCTTTCATTTATTGAAAACCTTTCATAACTAGCCCCGTCTTGTACCATTTTCTACCATCTATTTCTTTCTTTAATCAGTAGACCCACTTATTCATCGAATCTCTTTTTACCAATGATAATTATATTACCTCCCATGTTGTGTTGGCCTGCAATGAATTCATATATTCCTTCATCGCTAAACCACACAATTATAAGTCACTGAGACCCGCTATATCTTCTAAGCTTTCAGGTTCTCTATCATCTATAAGAAAAGAGTAGTGCATTCTAGGCTAAAAAATCTATACGAGTCATCTGAACCTAGTAGATCACCTCAAATCATGAGTTTCCACTCCTAGAACCTATGTTTTCAAAATTCTACCCCAATCTTCCATAATCCTAGATCATTTCAATACATCTAGCCTTGGTACTTCCAGAACTTGATCAACATCCTCCATTTTGAAACTTATATGCACCTTATGAACTTATGTGCTCCCATAACTATCAAGAACCACCATACTTATATTAAAATTAACCTTAACATGCATTGGTTATTTTCTCCCAACTATATATTTATATAGGTTTCGATTCATATAAAGAATATCCTCTTTGAATAGGACATTCTAACTTATGATAAATTTCTATTGATTATTATCCCATAGTCAAAATCCAAAATTTTCATCATCGTGCAAAATAAAACATGTCTATGACTTTGCTTCCAACTATTCCATCTTCTTGGAATTGACATGGATATACACAATACTCACAAAAACCTACTACTGAGATATATCAACTGGGATTCTAGACTAGAGTTATTTTGGGAGTGCTTTTACCCATTGATATAGAAGGACTCTGATTCACATGGTATTTCATATAGTTCACCGCTTCCACCCAAAATTCATTTAGGAAACTGAAAGGTAACTTCATTCTTACAACTCCCTTATTCAAAGTGTATTTATTCCATTTCACCATGCTATTATTCTATGGTATTTTAGGAATAGTCTTCCCTATCTGGATTCCTATCATCCAAAAAAACTTCTAGAACTCTTTGCTTCCATATTCACCTCTATTTTCTGATCACAAACACTTAAAATTTACTTCTGACTCATTTTACACCGTGGATATCCAATTGAAAAAATTTCTGAAAACAAAAAACTTATGTTTTAAGAAAAATACCCACCCTTTCTATGTGGAATCATCAACTACAGGTAACATAGTAAAATCTGACTCAATGAGAACAAACTGAATTTGTCCCTCATACATCTATACAAACTAACTCTAGATTTTGATTCATTAGTGCCTTATGCAATGATGAAAATGACACATTTTACTACTTCCCAATGATACAGTCTTTGTATGTTTTGAATTCCACATGGTTAAGTTTTAGTATTCCTCTTTTATCCAATACCATCATAACTTTCTCACCAATGTGGCCTCAATGGTCATTCCATAACTTCATTATTCCAAAGTTTTCATTCTATCATTCATTTTTCATTCCAAATTCTGAATCATATACAATTTTATGTCTTTAATACCCCAATCCACTACCATGGAACCTTGTGTGATTTTCTACACACTACCCTCAAAGGTTGTATTAATCCCCATATCATCCAGCTAACTTACCTAAACTAGGTTATTCCATAATCCTGGTATATAATGAATTACCTATAACTATAACATTTATCAGTTCTTTGTCTGAACATTCACATCTCCATTTCCAAAAACCTTAATCATTTCTCTACCTGCAAGATTAACTTCAATAAATCTCTAAAAAAAGTTTCACATGCATACACTTTTAAAATTTGAGTGAAATTATGCTTCAAAGTTAACAATTCATGACTCCAACAAACTTGAAACACTTAAAAATAAAGTTTCTTCTTCCTCAAACACATAGTTTGTGAAATAAGTGAAAGAATTCCTTATGGAATTTAAATTCCAGTCTTTAAATTCTTTCTTTATATTCCCTTTCTTTATACAGTTCTAATATAAAAAATAAACTGGTCTTAAAAATTTCCCTTGGATCCTTTTTCCACTGTATTATTTCTTCTTCTATGTGGACCACCCCTACCTTCTACACTAAATTCCATTCCGATAGAACCTTGAAATTCCTTTAGTTTGATTTCTTATTTCAATATCATATCCTATATCTCTTCAAATTCTAAGTCATTCTTACCACTATAATTACTCACAATAGTAACCATCACATCCCATGAACCTAAAAGCGGTGATAAAAGTATCAATATCCACACGCCTCTAGTGAAATTAACCCTAAAAGACTCTAGCCAACTCCAAACCATATTGATATCAGTCACATGATTTCCCACTGAACTTCCTTATGAAATCTTTATGAAAAATGTCACCGTATTAGAAAAACTTTGTCCATTCTGGAAGGTTTCTCATATATGTTCACAAGCATAGACGTCAATCCAACATTTATCTTCTATTCAAGGGTTTTATTTCCACATTCCAATCCAAAATCATCTGAATCACTAATATAACCTTTTGATTGAGTCTTTATAATTATTATTTCTCCATTTCTTCTTGATTAACTCTTATCAACTGAAGGTCTACATATTTTTGGAAAATATTTTCTACTACCTGTATCCTCTAAAATTTGAAATCTGACTATTTGCACTGAATTCCGCATAGAGCAACAACAACCATATTGGGTAAATCAAAGACACCCTTTGACTCAATAGAACATTCTGAGAAGCCTAAGGCAGATTCACACAAGTTTTGAGGTGTGTGTGCAAGATGGAAATCCACACTCAAGACCCTTACACTCTCAATGCGACGTCAAATGACCCCTTTACACATGTGCCCACCGTGGCCCAAGACAAAGATGCATGAAAAACCTCTTCCACAATTGAAATATTTCATTCTACCATTGAAGGATTTGTCTATATATTAAAGTTCACCCCCCTTCTTCAGGGAGATCCTCTAAAAGTTGAAGCATAACTCTACTATGCGTAAGACACCTCTTCTGCAACCTCATGGAAGTCTTGAAACCATTAAGGTATAATATCTTGCATGACAGGTTCCCTAGGGGTCCTCTTTCATGTGGGACCATAGTGGTTTGACCCTCTCACATTTCTTTTAGGTCAAAGGCAAGTGCGTGCAACAGATCCCTCTTGCATGCTCCCCATTCTTAGGTGCACCCTAATCTTGCACTCAACCCTATATCTTGCACATGGACTTCCAATATTACCCGCACCTTCTCCTTGAATCTCCATGGATTACCTTTACTCCAAAACACCATGTTTGAGCCCCTATTGTGTGCAAGGCTCCTCTTCTGCACTGCCCTCTTGTGCACAATGTTTTTCTGGTCCCTCGCAAGGTGTCTCCTATTGGTTTTCCCTACCTCTTTCTTTTTAGCATAGGTACACTAATGGATTTTTCTTTTCATTATATCTATGTTAACATGGGCCTCATAAGTGACCACTTCTCCACACCATTCCATACTGGAATTTCTGAAGCCACCCCCTCCCAAGGGTTTATGAGAGATAGTTATATAAGCCCAAAGGGTGAAGAGCGAGTCCACCATGACCAAGATGTAGGATGTAAAACTACCAAGAACTAACATCCTCAACACATGACATTAAATTTTGATCTCACCCTATGTGGAAAGCCTAGGATGTCCTCGTGTATGTGTAACTTGGAATGAGACCCTCCTCTTTCATGGAATGAAATAATTTTCATAGGACCATAGAGGGTATGGGAACTAGGAGCCTTTCACTTCCTAATTGCTCAATCCTCCATCCCTCTCCCTTTGGGATTTGTCTCCATGCGCACCTCGGGCAGTCTCCACACGTATTCCCCAACTCACCTTTGATAGGATGTCTTGTGTATGAATGACATGGAATGAGATCTTCCTCACATGGAATATGATACTCCTCATATGAAATAAAATACTATTTGGGTAGCTTCTATTTTTAATCCCCACTCCATACCTCATTAATGCATCTTTCGTGACATGATAGTTAGGTCAACCACTTCCTTTTGTTTATCACACTGAGCATGACTCATGTGGTCTTAGCGGTTAGAAGAAACTGTGAAACCCACCCATCCTCAATGGGAATCACTCATGGAGTAATCACTAACCAATATCTATCCACCATTTTCATGGGCCTCCTCCTTAGGTATAATCCCAAATTCCCCTTGTAGAACTACGTGGACTTTGATTCCCAAATAACTGGAATATGTAGAAAACCTCCCTGAGGTTCAAGCCTAAAACTTAAACCAAACCCATCCAATCCACCCCTTTCACCCACTCCATCCATAATCTATCCTTATTTTTCCTGGGCTACCACATACTGGTGAGATCATTCCACCCATATGATGAATTCCTATAAGTAAGCCCCATCCACATCGCTTCCCCTAGTAGCAACTGAATAGCTCTAATGTGTAAGCCCCACACCATCTATCAAACTACATGGGTTTTGATACCCATCTAAACATGGTACGTAAGATGACTCTATGAGGTTCAATCCCAATGATTATCCAATAAAAAAATATATTTTAATTACATTTTAATGGTATTAAATGTTCATTTTTGATCTTATGGGCCTGAGTTAGTGCATTTTCATTATGAACATCCATTCTTATCATTTGTGCACATCATGCCTAATATACACCAATTTAGGCCCAATGAGTCATCTGATTATAAGGAATGTAATTATCAATATTTTAATTTTATATTTTTGTAACTATATATATACTTAAATGTGAACATTTTTCATTTAGGGATCAATGGATGATTCATAAACGATGATGGAGATATTTGGAGATGAATGGAAGCAATTCTAGAGAAGGTAGATTGGAAACCATTCCACTTATGAGACTGTGGGGCCCAACATACAGGCCCAATGAACCCCAAATTTTGTGGGATTCTATAAGACATGTATAGGAACAAATAAATATTCATGATCCAATGATAATTCAGCCTCCATGGTGTCAATTTAGGCGTCCCAAGTTAGAGATAAAATTCTGGGCCAAATTCTATGGCCCAGAAAAACATACCACTAATTTGATCATATCTTGGAATCCACAACTCCAAATGGGCCCAAATTTTACAATAGGTTATAAGACATCTGGAGCTCCATTTTATTCTTCTATGGACCACTCTGATTCTGCCATCTAGAATGTCATAAAAGCGCGTCTATTCGGTGGATGAAAGCTGGATGCCACCTCGGGTCAAATGTGGAAAAGTCTAAGTTCCACAAGCTTTCCACCACCCTAGGCCTACCATAATCAAGTGGGATACTTTGTAATGTTGGAGGCTCGAACCAAGGCTTCCAAAATTCCTATTTAAGGCAGTGGTGTTGGGGGATTTGGGGATCTTGGGTGCTTGGTTTCATTGTAGTGTTATGCTGCCGCTTTGTGTTTGTAATCGCATTTCTTCCTCATGTAAGTTGTTTAATTCACCTTAGTTTCTTAATAAAAGTTCTTAATTTACTCTTATTATGTTATTTCACTTATCACATTGATACCGTTGGTTCAAGGTGTGAATTTATTCACACCATACTTTGTGATATTTATCACACAACGGAGGAGTGATCTTTTGTTGTTGTTGTTTTTACTTCTTCAATTCCACCCTTGTAAGTCTACTTCCCGCTTCCGTTGAAGACATGTCATCAATGGAGGGCTAACTCTTTTATGGGTTGATCCAAGGGAGTATAAAGGGGCTGGATTGGATGTTATTTATCACTCCATTAATGGCTAATCACTTCTTTTAAATGAGATTTTAATTTGATGATTTTAAAACATCTTCATCCTTATTGAATTTAAGGTCACACATTTCAAGTGCTAATATTAACCTCTACCTTAGAGTGCTCAAAACTTTGATCCTTCAAGTGTATAGGTGATTAGTATTAGGGTGTGTAGGAATTAAACCAATAAGTGATTATTTCATTTGATCTTCTTAAATGAATCCATCTAAAATATAAGAAATTGAAATCATTAAAAAAGTAATTCATCCAATCCACCCCGAGCGATAACCTAGGATCAACTCATTCTCTTAAATTGAATTCATTTAAATTTGTTAGTTATCCTTTAAACCCATATTAAATCAACCCAATTTGGCCACTTCATAGCCAAAAATAGTCCATAGAATGTATGTGTCTATAGGTTTCTTCTTAGGTCTCTGAGGATTTGATAACCCAAGATAAACTACAAGGACCGTTCTACCTTCATATCTTGGGTAAATTTGAGCGATAATCACCCAACCAATGGTAAACTTGATGCCTCCCTCCTAGGTATGTACCCATTCATGGTGTGAAACCTTACCTTTATGGTACACACCTCCTGAATCCACCTCCATGGGGTGTTTTGATCCATCCATCGATAAAAAGTTTATGTGTTCCCTCCTAGGGATGCACCTTCCTGATCTACCCTTGAGATCATCCTGATAAATCCACTCTCTCTCTGTAAGACGTTAAACTCACGACCTGTCACACTGCTACCTCGTGTCAAAACATGAGATTCCTGAGGAAAACCTAGGAAGGTATGTATTTTTCATAAGACAACTCATGATCAACACAAAATTTCTCAGGTTCCATGCCCATGAGAATCCCTCCTATGAGGAAGAATACAGGTGACCAATGTTCCAGCGTCCAGACATGTCAGCAATGCCTAACATGACTACTCCTCTGATCAAAGGTTTATTTCTTGTCTAGACCCATTGAAATTTCTATACAGAAGCAACTTAATTAACCAGCATCCATAAAGAGATGGAACCAGTATTGAGTTTCACAAACATGTCTTAATTTATGAGGGAGATCCAGACTAGGCAAAGAATTCTAAAGAGGAATCCAAGGAAAAAGAAACTGACATCCCATCATCTTGTTTCGATCAATGAGAATACATCATTGAATAAGTGATGAATGTCGCCCACCTTTGGAAAGCAGGAGTGTGGGGTAACAATGAATGCCAACGCACAGTAACACGCAAGGTGGGGTGCCCTGGAGAAAGCAACATAAACAGAAATAGTGAAATCAATGTGAATATATTCTCCTCGACATGGGTACTGGTAGTGTTCAATACATCAATATATGTGCATGTCACTAGATCCATATATTTGGTTCTAGGACCCACTAATGAAATAGTGTCCCAGTGTGGAACTCACAAGAAATTGGGGTAGTTAATCATTGGGCATTCCAGTTTGCGACATCGTTAGCATGGATCTCTCTCTCTATCTCTCTCCAATTATGGAAGATTAAACGATGTTGGGGCATTGGGAATTTCTTTCCTTGCATCCATATTGGCAGCTAAATGTTCTTGCTTTGCAGGACCCAAGTTGCAGGAAACCAATCACCTCCCGCTCACAGACATAGGGGTAGAAGAAATGTTAATGTGAAAACCCTGCATAACTTCTTCCCTACCATGACATCATCCATGACTATGGATACCAGGTACCTACACCTCGTCTCACCCTTAAAGATCATTCATAGTAGGGTGACTGACATACTCGTATGATATTAGAAGCAGGAGAGAGTCATTCTCATGAGGGATATGGTTTTCCAGAACTTGGGGGATTTTGTGCCTTTCCGTCACCACTGCCCCCAAGGGCCTTACAGGGAGAAACTAATCCCCACTCCAACAACCAACCACTTTGGGAGTCTCTCCCTGGAGTGTTCTAATGAATTTCTCCCCTACGATGATGAGGTAGGGGATGTCTGAGTCATCTCATCTATGACTACTATCACATCCATGACTTATTTTAAATGTATTTTTCATTTAATTTATATTCTTTCTTTGTTTAGGGGGTTTCCCATGCATTTTTTGAGGAAATGGTGGGTTTTCAAGATTTGGGCCCAACCGCGATCCCATTTCCATATTTAATTTTTTTTTATTTTATAACTCCTTCATTTTTTAACATTTTTCACCCATTACACTTCCCACTTGACCTACCCTAACCTATTCAAACCACCATTTCCATTTGGACCCCTTATAAACCCATTATCATTTTGGATTTGGGTGATCTAGTTAGGCATTGGGCCAACCCGTGAGCTCATTTTCTCCTTTAAAAAAATTAATTTTTTAACATATCATTCAGTTTTTAATGTTTCTTCAGCTATTCCACCTCCCAATTGAATAAAAAAACCCTAGGTTCACCCCCATTATTTATTTTACCTCTTTGAAGCTCATTTACATCGTAGATTAGGGCGAAATTTCTTGGGCTTTCTCAAATCATCCAGATCTGAGAAGGTGATTTGTTTCATCCATAAATCATTAATTTTTCACTCTTCCCCCCCATTTCAGTCCCCACTTGACCTCATAAGCCTAATTAGATCCTCCATATCAGTTTTTGTTACTTGGAGATTCATCTTGTGGTGTATTTGGTGAGATTTATTCAAGATCTCTCAAGTGGGTTTCCTTCCTTCATCCTCCCATTTGATTAGGGTTTATTTCATTTTATTAGGGTTTCTTACAATTATTCTTGAAGTTACTATTGTCCAGAAAGTAGGGATTAGAACCTAGGGTTTTAAAGTGGGTTTTTTGGTCTAATATTGTGGTTTTAGGTGTGATTGAACTCCCTTATGGTGTGGCGGTGGTGCGGGTGAACTTTCGCACAAAGATTTGGTGTTTTGACACTTGTGATAGGTGATTCCATGTGTAAGAATAATTGTATGATTTATAATTTCTGGATTTATAATTTTTTCATGTTAATGTTCCTTGTTCATTGGTGAGAAAACTATTTTTGGTGGCATTTGTTAAGCTAATGGTGCTAAAATGGAATTTTTGTGTGAAAGTGGGTGTTTTTTCATGGATATCCCATGTTGGATCATTTGGGGTTGTTTTCTAATTGATGAAATGGTTTTATTAAAATGTTTTAGTGCTTTAAATTCTGTTTTGGTGAAATATGGGTATGCACATGGTCTTAAAATTGGGGTTTTCAATGGATATTATGTGCAAACATTGTTATATTTTGTGATGTTGTTTTATGGAAATTCTAAATGTTTTATTGAGTGATATAAGTGGTGAAAAGCATGTGTAGCTACTATTTTGAATGTGGGTAACCATAAATTATGATTTTATGTGCAATTTTATTTTTTTAACATGTGGAATTAGTTTAATCTCAAATAGGAAAACCCATGTATCTTGGTGGGCGGATGTGTACTAGTACGCTAGTGATCTGGAGTGGTTTTGTCCCTGTTTCACTTAGCAATTTGGACATTGAAAACAATAAAAAAAATATTGATAATGTTTGGGGACCAATAGGTTATGGGTATGTTCCCTACTAGTGGATCGTGCATGAGAACAAATATTACTATGGTTACTTTACACCGAGATATGAGGTACATGGGGTCGAAAACTAACTAGTGCCTGGGGGTGTTCTCGAGATTAGTGCTTGTTGGATATTTTGTATTTATCATTGGATTAAGGTGTTTTTGGCTTAAAAAAATTAAGTATCTTACATGTTTTAATTAAATGTGTTCACTCTTTAAAATTTCCCTTTGAAAATTATTTACCTTTAAAAGTTTCTTTCTTTAGAATTTATTGCCACCATTTCTTGTTTATCAAAAACTTGCATGATTTTCATCTTTTATTGATTAATATATAGAATAATTTGGGTGGTATCCTATTGGGATTAGTCTCACACCCTACTTACACCTCTGGGGTGTAAGTAGACTTGATCATGTTTGACACAGGTAAAGGCAAGTCCTTGGGTGACGGCGGTTCAGGTTACTAGTTTCTTCCATTGGTGCGGTGTTGTGGAGATGACTTGTGGGTGAAAACCCCTTGTCACATGAAGTCCCTTGGGCTGTTTGGATGATAATTTTATGTATATTTGGAACTCTTGTGTCATGTTTAAACCTATGTGTTCAGTTCTGAATTTTTATTTAAGGCTTATTTGGTTGGTAATTCTGAGATTTAGTTTATTGATTGTCTTTGGATGTTAAATGATTCTAAATTCAGGTAAATCATTCCCAAAACAATATTTAAGATACCCAAGAACTTGTACCAACCTATGGAGATAGGGAATACGCTTTGGGTCTTTCCATGGGCTAGGTTTGGTGCCAGTTTTAATGGTGACCAGATTCAGTTCGTGACAACTACTGCCTGGGAGCCGCTAAGGAGGGATCCCACCATGCCTCATCAACACGACCAACGATCGGTCTCTTAGGATAAGGAACAAGCATACTACAACCCTGTTTCTCTAGCCCCAGTCTAGGTGACCCGATGCTAACATCAGACACAAGATCAAGAGGATACCCATTAGGGGGCATCATCTTCCATGGCTCCAGTGGCCCATGCCAACCCCAATTCATTCCATCAAATCCCGGCTACTATAGAAAGGGGACACATCGATTCCCGATTGGAATTAAGACCTCATCTACCCCACAGGTAGGCTGGGTTGATTATTTCAGTCACCCACACAATTAGAAGCCATTAAGGGCCATTCCATCATGATGAGATTCAGTATGGAGGTCCTCCCTATACCATTTCTAGTCATAGTGGAGTTCCTCCCCACTATCACGCTAAACATGGAGGTCCTACCTATGTTCCCATCATCAATCCAAGCAGATGTACTCCACGTATTGTAGATATCTAGCATAGAGGTCCTCCCCGTGCCTATGGTTCCCCATATAAAGGTCCTCCCCATGTCACAAACCATCAACATGAAGGTCCTCCTCATGTCATCACCAGCTCAAGCAGAGGTCCTCCCCACTCTAGCACCGATAAAAGTGAAGGACCTTCCCACTTAATTTGATGATCAATATTAAGTTCCTCCTCATGATATTGCTACTAGACAACATAGAGTTTCTCCCCATGCCAAATCCAGCCAAAGTGGAGGTCCTCCCCACTCCTTTCACAACTAACATGGAGGTCCTCCCCATGTTTCCATCATCTCTAGCAGAGGTCCTCCCTGCTCCAGCACTTACCACCATGGAGGCCCTCCCCATGTGTCTAACAACTAGTACGAAGGTCCTCCTCATACTCATGCTACTCAACACATAGGTCCTACCCATGTCTAGATCAATCAGCATGAAGGTCCTCCTTACATCTCAACTCACCCAAGCGAAGGTCCTCCCCACTCTCAATGCCAACATGGAGGTCCTCCCCATGTTCTTTCCAACTAAATCAAAGGAACTGCTTGCTACATCAACCCCCAGAGTGGAGGTCCTCCCCACTCTCATAACATTCTAAGCATAGGTCATACCCACTCCGGCAGTAAAAGATACAGATGTCCTCCCTGTATCCTATTCATCTCAAGTGTAGTTCCTCTCCGCTCCATCACCAACCCACATGGAGGTCCTCCCCATGTTGAAGAACTTCCCTTCCTTGAAGAGTCATCCTAGGGAATAATGGAGAAATTTTTCTTCTGAAGAAAAATATCCAAGAAATTACAAGTTGTTAATACCATCCCCTTCTCATATTTTGAAGAAAAATGCAATTTCATGATGGAGCCTTCAACCTAGTCATCTATATTAGAGTCTGGGGTAAGAGCTTGATAGGTGAGATTCATCACCTCAGAAGGCGAGATCCATAAGATTCCCAAATCCCTTCACAGGTATATCTAGGAGGAGGAAGATTTGGATCCCTTTTAGGGTACTGCGGTGTAGTCATCCTTATTATCACTAGCTTCATTCTCTACCTCCACTCAAGATCATGAGGATTTGTTCTAGAGTTTGGTAGGCAGCAAGAACCTGCCAGATTCTCTACCAACAACTACTGCTCTCATACACGAGGTAGTGGTAAATAATTAGTCCTACAAGGATGTGATGATGTGATTGGTAAAAACTCTGAGAAACAATGCAGTGTGCGGTGAGTAGTTAAATCATGCAATGGATTCTCCACTAGCCAATCTACCACCACACCGATCCGCATCACAACTATCACCAGTTCCCCATCAAGAATCATCATAATCTTGGGAGAACGAAGGGTTGGACCCCATTTACTAGTAGGGAAGCTTGCGGGACACCCTCAACAAAAATCTGTTGTCCAAGGTGTTTTGGCTGATTGAAACCCTCAAAATTGATATTCTGGAGGCCCTCACCCAAGATGAGATTACTTTATTTCATCGAACCATCTGGGCGACATGTTTTCACCTTCGCGACCATCAGTTTGGTCTACCCAAAGAGCTTAGATCATTTTGATGACATCGACCAGCAGTGCTTCATGATTGAGTTGGAAGCACTCCCAGTGTCCCAATACCCCACGTCACCTGGCTACCATCAGACCCTCCAATAAAGATGAATCCATAGATTCACAGTGCTCCATAGAATTATTGAAGAGGGGTCCCTGAATGTGAAGATCTAGGGCTGGGGATGGTATGCTACTCTCCACTTCAATCCTATCTTGTGGCAGCCTGACTTTCCTGGTGATATTGAGGATATACCTCTAGGCACGGTCATAGTGAATATGGATGATCTCAAAGATAATGACACCGAATTAGGTCTGAATAAGAATACCCACCCCATGGGCTAGCACAATATCAAGTGGATCCTCATATTAATGTTTTCAGTCACCTATAAAGAAATACGCTCAGCTTTAGAGATCCCTTTTCACAATTTACTATCAATTGAGACCCCAATAAGGGTTAGGGAATATCAAGACCTATAACCCCTCTGATCCACCCAATTCCGTGAAATGGACAAAGGTCAATCCCACTAAAACCACCTTTCTCCAAAAAATCATAAAATATATTAGGATCATTGATGATATCCTTACATAGAGCCTTTCAGAGTGGTATCCAGACTATGGTAATCCTCGGAAGGATTATGTTCCTACTTCAATGGGGAAGCAGAGTAATCCATAGGTTATCCTTGATTAGATACCCCCAGTTGATCTCAAAAATCCTACACATTATGATAAGTTAGAGATAGGAGTTTATGGAAAGAAACCACTATATGAATCACCCAATACACCTAAAGAACATGACCTCCCTCATGACCCGAATCAAGCCACTCCTCAAGATGATCCACAGGCCGCACCACGCACTAATAGGACTACCTATAGAGTTGAAGATATTGTCAAT
Source organism: Viscum album (assembly GCA_963277665.1). Lineage (NCBI taxonomy): Eukaryota > Viridiplantae > Streptophyta > Magnoliopsida > Santalales > Viscaceae > Viscum > Viscum album. The sequence continues at coordinate 1,496,957,640 of OY728161.1, forward strand.
GCACTGGTGTTTAGGGACCCTCATCAAGATAGGGATCCTCACCAAGATGATATGATATCTTCTCTCACTACTCATCTTGAAGCTCTCAAGATGTGATAGGTGGAAATACCACCTAATGGGAAACTATATCTGGCATGGGTGGATGACATGAAAGCACCCCCTAATTTTGGGAATCTTACCTTCTCCCCCTTCAATGGGATGGGAAACCCACTACAACATCTGAACCACTTCATTTCAAGGTGTGGACCCATGTTAAGAACCCTAGATCAGCATGAATTAGCTAAGCTCTGATGTTTTGTGCAGACATTGGAAGTGCCTACTTTTATCTGGTACAACCAGTTACCCATAGGGTCTATTACTAGTTGGGAAGACCTATGTAGAATGTTTCTTTACCAGTTCAGCTACACCACATTCAAGACCAGTATTGTAGACCTCTTCAAGTGAAAGAAACTACCAAATGAGTATGTCAAAGACTTTTTTTCCCAGTGTAAGGGTCTCACGTATTCGTTTGAAATGCCACTGGCTCAAGTGTAGCTATTGATAATGTGCATGAGGAATGTTAAGACTAATATGGACCATTCCATCATTAATCAGAACATTCCAGGTGAATTCTAGGATTTTTATGACAAGTTTAAATTCCTAGGGGAAGCCTTACAACAAGCCAAGAAGGCAAACCCACTACCTCTCCCAGCTCTTGCAAGAAGAATTTCTAGAAACTACTACCGCAGTGAAGGTAGGGGTTCCAGAGCTGCTAGAGCTATTACCAATAGATAATTACCCAGTGTCACCTTAGAAATCATATCCTCAAAGAGGGAAAAATCCTCAGGCTCATCCTTACACACCATAGAATCGGCAGAAACCAACTCCTTAACAAGTACCATTGCCTATATGAGACAATGTGCCTCTAAAACCTTGCTAGGATCTGACCCTTTATCAAGTCTAGGCTCATAGAGCTCCCTTTCTAGATAGTAGAAACTATATATAATCCTTAAAGGATGTGCATGTTCTCTGTTATTTCTGTAGTTCCTTAGAACAAGGGGTTCTGAAGTTTCCAGAGTGTAGAAAGCTACATGAGGTTGAGCTCACTAATCGCCCCGAACACTACGCTTACCACTTGATCCTGATACATACCATCAAAAAAAGATATATATTTAAGGATTGGATTTAGGAACAAGTGGATAATGGTGTAGTTATATCAGTCCCTATCCCGATGCAAGTGACATGCATCACTTCTGAGCTTGGCAACAACAACGAAGGTGAATGGCAGCAAGTTTTCAACCATGGGACTCAAAAGTATGACGACTGGTTGGTTCAAAGAGTGGTCACTCACACCCATGGAATCATCTGTGCCTTATTAGGATGGACTGATCCACCTAAGTTTGTCATTCCTTCTCTGGAAGATACCTCTATAGCCACGTCTCAGCCTTATACATCTCAGAAGAGTAGGTACCAATGACTCAAGGGAAAACAAAGTCCCCCTCCAGCACTGAATTCGTCCTGTACTCTTGTTAATTTCATACCTTTAGAGATAGGGAATCAACCCCAAATCTTTTCCATCATAGGAATACTCTTTTGATGATGATATAGACTTTTCCTCTATGAATTACATTGAGTTGGTGGATACCTACATGGTTCCCAATGATGAGGAGTACCAGGAAAGCCCTCAGAATATATCATGTCAATGTCATCATCGAAGGGACCAAGTATATTTGAATCGTTGGAATATCCTGGCTAGTGCTTCAAGACAAGAAATGCATGATACCAAGACCAAGCAATAGGTTCTGCGCAGAACTCTGCAGGCACAATCCTCTCATCCTATTTTTTTTCCAGATTTGTCACTACCTCCGATTATGCTACTTGAACTGAAAAAAAAATCATGATCACATCATGTCTGACCACATCCAGCTATAGCAGGGTTCCATTCATCCAAAAATCAACCAGTGGTAGTTCTTAGTGTATTTTTTGAAAGGCAACATGATATTTCCATCACCAGCCAAAATCCCCCGATTTAGCCAGCAATACCCATTGTGCCTCCTACCAAAGAGAAACATCCTACATGCAAAAATATGAACCTAACATGAAATTATGATGTGATTAAGAATATTTCTAGCATCCTTGAGAAGCTCTAAATCCTTGATTCCATCTACCTATCAGAGGATATGTGTGAAACTCTTGCATAATCTTTGAGAAACCCCCTCCAGTTTGAGACATAGGTAGTAGCCGTAGAGACCTTCTATGATTCGGAAGTAAAGCAAGAAAAATGCCAAGACATAATACTATTATTTAGAGAGGATGAAGGATCTCTCATGTAGGGGAAAATATACTCAATGTACATCATGGATCAATTCAATGGTGTGGAAGTCTGTCGTTGTTTGGTTGACACAAGTTCTGGAATCAATCTCATCCCGAAATAGACGCTCCACAAGCTATGACTGATTGAAGCATATTTATGTCCCTATAACCTAAAGATACAGGGTTATGAAAGGATCAATAAAAGATCATGTGGAAGAATCCATTTTTAGACTCAGTTTTGTGGCTTGATAGAAAAAACTTAATTCATGGTTGTCTCATAGGATACCGCTTACAATGCACTGATGGGTAGGCTCTGGATCCATATGCATGCAACATTTCCCTCCTCATATCATAAATGTATCAAGTTCTCCCTTAATGATTGAGTAGGAATAATCTAAGGGGACGAATGTACCCTCGGCTCTTTTTAGGCCCGCTATATGGATGTTGAATATTACTAGAGAAAAGGTAAGAAAGTTCAGGCCAATGAGGTAGAGCGTAACATGGTTGTAGACAACCCGTGGACAAACTTGGAAGAAACTTTCATCCTCCCGATTCATCAGCCAGAGTCTATGACACTAGAATTGGATAATTTCTTCATTGTATCTAAAAGGAAGGGGTGATGTGTTCCTAGGTAGAAGGAATGTTGGAATATTACCTCATACTCTTACATGAGATAGGCTCGAGTGATTCCCAAAACTCCCACCCCTATGAAGTATTGATATGTTTTTCTAATTTCCACCATTTCGCGACACCTTGGTCTATTTTTTGGGGGCCATGTTGAGTCTCCAGAAGCCAAAAAATCACCATTTATTTAATATCAAGCATGAAATCCATGGTCTAAGGTCTGATGTAATTGGGTCGACAACTTCTATCACCATGGTATCTACAGAGCAGGACTCTCCCAATGAGGATTTCTCATCTACTGCCCAGGTCAGCCCTAATGTTCCTTTGAAATCAGGCAGTTTGAATGAACCATATCCTCCCATTGATCATCCTACCTCTAAAAATGAATAAGACTTGGAAGATTCTTCTCTCACATTCGAAGAGGGAGTCTCCACCACCGTCGATAAGCTAGTTTAGGTGAATATTGGCACTACGACATATCTGTGTCCAATGCTGATCAGTGTTGATAGGCCTATTTAAGAACAACATCAGTATGTGGACTTATTGAAGAAACATCATGATGTATTTGCTTAGAGCTATGATGATATCTTGGGACTAGACCCCCATGTCTCCATCCACCATCTTGGTCTCCTGATGAGCCATCATGGATTCAAGAAGCCTCCCAAAAAAATACATCCATCTCATGGTTCCATGGTTGAGGCCAAAGTTGATAAGCTCATCAAATCTAACTCTATCAAGGAAGTTCAATACCCTAGGTGGATAGCCAACATAATTCTCATTAGGAAGAAGAATAGACAGATCAAAGTCTATATCGACTTCTAGGACCTCAACCGCTACTATTAGAAGAATGATTATCCCTTTCCTGTGACATAATTATTGATCAGTTCCATAGATGGATTCCAGTATCTCTTCTTCATGGATGGATATTTCAGGTACAATTAGATCCAGATGGACCCTGAGGATGTGGATTCTACTTCCTTCAGAGCACCGTAAGTAACCTTTTACTATCAGGTAATGCCCTTCGGTTTGAAGAATTCAATATCTACTTATCAGTATACCATGCACTATATCTTCAGACTAATCCTCAGGATGCTAGTGGAATTCTATGTGGATTATTTGGTGGTCAAATCCCACTAGTGTTAGGACCATATCATAGATCTCTATAAGGTGTTAGGATTCCTCTATTCCCAACATCTGAAGATGAAACCCTTGAAGTGCGCCTTTGGGGACACCTATAGAAACTTTCTTTGATTCATCATTAGGTATAGAAGCACCAAGATCGACCCAGAGAAGATCAAGACCATCATCCAGATTCCTCCTTTGAGAAATATAAGAGAGATCTTAGGACTCCAAGGCACTTATCCTACATATTCTGATTCATCATGAATCAGTCTAGAAAGTGTAAGCACTTATCTATGAACATGAAGAAGGGATATCTACCAATGGGATGAAGAGTATTGTACCGCATATGAGGAGATTAAGTAGTATCTTCTATAACATTAGGTTCTGATGCCACTCATCTTAGGGAATTCATTGGTCCTTTATGTGACTTCCTTGGAGTGATCCCTCGGCACCCTGATCACTCAGAAGAACAATGAAGGGATAAAGAATAGTTTATACTATCTTAGTCGCATGATCCTCAATGCAGAGACCATATATTATCCCATCAAGAAGAGATACCTTGAACTGGTCTTTAAATTGTATAATTTTTGGCATTATTTATAGGATTATGAGATACAACTGGTGTCCCACAGAGACCCGCTAAATTATATACTAAACCTCCCTATATTGACAGACTATCTAGAATGATGGGTAGTGATTCTTCAGCAGTTTGATATCATGTATGTCCTAAAGAAATCTGTTAAGGGTTATACTTTGGTAGACTTTCTGTCCAACCATTCAGCCCCCGTAGAGTATTCCTTAAATATTGAATTCCCATAAAATTCTATACTATTAGTGGACTAAGTTTTTCCATGCTGGAAGATGCATTTCGATGGTGAATCCCAGAGCCCAACTGGAAGAAGGCTCAATGATCCCAATCTCAATAGGGTAGGCCTGGGGATTGTCTTGATCACCTCGACACAGGTTTTTCTTCCCTACTCATTTCTACTATCAGAAGGTTTTACTAACAATGAGGAAGGGTATCAGGCTCTCATTAATGGTCTCAAGTTGTATCTTGAGATTGATGTTCCCCACTTTCACATGAAGGTGGATTCTAAGTTAGTCATCAAGAAGATCAATGGTGAAAATGTCGTCAGGAAATTAGAGCACACTTCCTTACTGAAGTGCACTCACCAGCCAATAGCCCATTAACCTTCTTAGACAGAGGTAACTCATGTCCCCTATTTGCAAAATGGCTGAGTCAATGCTTTGTCTAGTCTAGACACATCCCTTACAGAGCCTGACCATGGTAACCTATTCATCCATGTGGCACAACGAAGGGTTATAACTCCCATCATACCATATGATGATGATAGTTATTAGGTAAACCACTTGACCATCAAGGCCTCCAAATCAGGACCTAAGGATCCCCAAATATCTGAAGAAACCTCTGATTGGAAAACTCCCTTCATAAAGTATCTCTAGCATAGTGTTCTCCCACTAGATATAGCTAATCACGAGTGACTCCATCAACGTGCAACACAATTCACCCTCTATAGTGGTCCCAAACTTAATAGAACTCTTGAAAAATGTGTATTTGATGGAATTATCCTCCATTTAATATAAAGAGATGAGATTACATAGGTTATGAAAGAAGTTCATACCGGGTCCTGTGGTGCTCATCACATAGGGTTGAAGCTTTCTCACCAGATTCATTTGATGTGCCACTTCTGGCGCACCATGGTCCATGATTGTATCGAGTTTTCTAAGAGGTTACACACATATAATATCCATTCCAACATTGTACATAGGCTAACAAATACCCTTCATACTACCAAGTATTCTTGGCCCTTTGCAGTATGGGGACTCGATGTCGTGGGACTGTATCCACCATCAATAGCTCGCCAATGCAGGTTCATTATGACCTCCACATATTTCTTCTCAAAGTGGGCAGAAGTGATTCCTATTAAGGAATTCAAGGCCCAATTAATTATTTAATTCCTGATCTCCAATATCATCTATAGATTTAGAGTCCCTCACGCCATACTCACAAATAATGGCACCAAATTCCAGGCAGTTGAGATGAATAATTTCTATGCTAAGTACAACATCTGGTCTAACCACACTTTTCACTATCATGCTTAGGTGAATGGATAGATTGAGGCGTTTAACAAAACCATCTATAGAATTTTATTTAATATTTTAGTCCAAAATAAGAAAAGTTAGCCATAAAATCCCCCCAATACCCTCTGGGCTTATCAGACGACAACTCAAAATTTCACCCAGTCAACCCTTTATTCCTTGGTATATGGAACAAAGGTAGTACTTCCCATCGAGATCCAGTTTCTATCACTATGAATAGTTTTATATGATCAACAAATATTAGAAAGAATAGTCTAATTCTGTCTAGACAAACTGTAAGTCCTCAATGAGAATAGGCTCCGAGCCTTTCACAATCTAAAGAGGCACTAGAACAAGATAACTAGAGCATTAAACAAGAAGGTTCAGCTTCACTCTTTTCTTTAAGGTGATACAATATTGGCTCTCTAAACACTGATAATACTGGGTATGAATCCACCAAAGTTGGATCCCAAATGGGAAGGACCATAAATCATTCATAAGGTCTATCCCAATAGTGCATACTCTTTGGTCACCATGGATGGGAAGTGCATCACTCCTCTAACCAATTTAAAGTTTCTCAAGAAGTACTTTGCACAAAGGATGAACCCAAGGTCCAAACTCTATGAACCTAAACTAAGAGTTAATGGTCTGAATTATATGACCTTAAACTAATAACTATATAGTCCGAGTTTCATGAATTTAAACTACAGAGCATCGGCATCCTAGACACACGATATTAAACTGGGCACATGGTCTAAGCTATTCAACCTTAAACTGGAAGAACAAGTCTAAAAATCATGACTTTAAACTGTGTATGGGTTCTAATTGGGAGTGTATGGTGTGTCATGGGACTCCGTGGTCCTCATTCACATCAGGTTATAGCCAACTCACCATAAAAATCTCATTTGGAACACCTCTCCCCCCAATATCCCAGCTGCATTATGATAAACTGTGTTACAATCATCGTACTAGCTGCACAATGATAAACTGTGTAACAACCGGTGTTCTTACCACATGACATTAAACTTCATGAATCAGTCTTGTCACATGACCTTAAACTATGGTGTCATTATCCTAGATGCATGATGAAAAAATACATAGCATTATGCTATTCTTGTCTAAGAGGACATCACCTTAGGCATTGGTCATGTACCATGCCACATGTCAAGAACTATGTATGGATTGATTTATGTCTACATAGGATATGTAGTGATGACAAAATTCTCCATCCTAGTCCATCCATTCAAAAAAAGTGGAGAACAACAACAAAAGAATAACTCCCCTCTCCTTATGTACGGGTCATACCTACGCAGAGATATCCTCTTTTAAGAACTACATGTAGCTTTATTCCTATCTACACAGGATACATAATGATGCCCAAATTATCCATATTTCTCTAACCATTCAAAAAAAGATGGGAGCAACGATGAAAGAATAACAACCCCCTCCTAGTGTATGGGTTAAACCTATGCATATGATCCTATTTTAAGAACTATGCGTGGATTGACTCCCATCCTCATGGGATAAGTAATGATTCCTGGATCATCAATCTTGATTCCAGCCGCAACATTATCCCTCTTTCACATTAGTTCACCTATGTACTTACCACATTAAATTAAACTTCATGGGATTTTAGAACTATGTGTGGCTTTATTACCATCCTTATGAGATAAATAGCGATGCCCAACCACTTGGTATTTGTACCTAGACACAATTTCACCTTCACTTTTTTTTTCACCCATAGGCTGCATTTATAGAGCACAAACCTCCTTGGTTTGTTTATGTTCAATTTTCCTTCTATTAGTTCCATATGGACATCTATAAGAACCATATCAAGATCCTCTAGTAAAACATGGTGTTTCAATAGGCCTCCTAATCCTTCGTACATGTCTGAGCCACATATAACCATTTTTGGGAGCATCCTCCCCTAGGTAAAAACTCCATGACCTTAAACCAATAGCCTATAGTCTGAGAATCATGACTTTAAACTAAGTACAAGTATCTTTCGGGATGTTTTTTGTGGTGTTGGGCCTCCTGGGCCCTCATTCATGTCAGATTTATCATAACACCTCACCACACATGTCCATTAGAGATATCCTCATTTATGGTTCAAAATATATGACATTAAACTAAGAGTCAATGTACTTATTTCATGATGTTAAAACTAAAACCATACCCTAAACATGTTCAGGATTCCCCATGATAATCATGGGATACTTTAGTTCCCTCTCTAGATAGGATTTCCTCTACCAGTGTTGATATTCTATCACACTGTGTTCGAGAACTATGTTTGGCTTGATTCTCATCCTAATGATATATGTTTTGATGTTCGGACGTTTCATATTTGGGGTCTAGCTACAAGTCCTTTCAAACCCTCAACCCCTTAGCCTCAATTATGGCCTAGGATGCATAAATTTAAACTCTACACAACTAGTGTCAAGGTCATTTCATGTAGTGTAGGGACTCCTTGGCTCATTCACGTTGAGTCTTTAACTCTAAAAATACATGAACATATTTGAACATCCCTTTTTATTCATGGTTTGGGAATTATGACCTTAAACTATTTACAACCCCTATAGTCCAAGAAACATGACTTTAAACTTCCTGTATGATCCGGGTTTGGATTCCACCTTATGGTATACTCCATTCCACACTTCAAGTCATTCTTGGTTCATATTTACAACCTCTTTCAAATCCAGATGGACCCCCTAATGGTGATGGTATCATGCCATTATGGTTCACCTCTTGTGCCGAGCCAATTCCCTAATGGATCTAGCATCAAACATTGAATCTTGTGTTTCAAACTTGGTTAATGGTTGATTTTTCATTTTCTCACCCCATTCTTGACCGGTGTGGTCACAGTTCCTATTTTTCAAACATGGCCAGTAGTCGATCCTTACCCACCAATTGTCCCTTTATCCATAACTTGAAATTCTTTAATTAATTCCTTTCCACCCACCACATTTTGGTGGAATTACACCATTGGCATCACCTCTACTCTATGCTCCCGCATGTCTGATAGACCCCTCATTCCATTTCTTATTTCCCACACTGCGCATGACTCACGCGGGCTTAGGAATTATGGTGGAGTGTGTACTGATGTGGTCAAGAAACACATGAGCACATCCTTAGTCCAAACCCTATGACCTTAAATTATGAGCTTTTTCTTATTTACCTCATGATACTTGTGTGGTATGAAATCTACTTTTGTATCATTCACATCAGGTTCCTTTCCTTTGTTCCATACAAATATCATAGGAATAGACATATCCATAGTCCATGCTATATGAATTTAAACTGATGGCTAGGGTCTAGGTAGTATGACCTTAAACTGTGCGTAGTGTCCCAATAACACGATATTAAACTATGAGATGCATCCTGATCATACGAAAATAAACTATACCATGCATCATCCTCACCGTATGATGTTAAAATGCATGTTTATCATCCTCATTTGCACAATGTAAAACTATAAGGAAACCTAGGATCTTTCCTAAGAGGTCCTCTCCCTTAGTGCAAGTCATCTACCACCCTATTTATATCCTCTACTATTGCTCTACATATGAGATGATTTTCCTATGTAAGATGTGTTTGATCTTTGTTCAAACCAATATTCCTACAAAAATGTTCTCTAATTCATGGTGGTGTAGTCTTGAGAGTGTTAGATTCTATTCTAACATTACATCAATCCATTTACACACTTCTTATTCCCCTCATTTGGATCCTCATCCTCTTCCACATCTGAAGGCCCCCCTAACGGTCTAGTCTCACACCACTTTGGCTCACCTACCATCCTGATCCAACGTTCTTGAAGAATTTAGATGACATTTTGAGACAACTCCTATGTTTCGAACATGATTAGCGATCATCCCTCATTTGTTTGTCCTTATTTCAGGATAAGCAATATGTATACTATGTTTCGAACATGGTAAAAAGTTTTCCTATATCGTGACTCTTCTCCTATTGTGTTTTGAATTTTGGGTATCATGATTCACACTTCTTATTCCCATTTGTTCGGATTGATTCCAACACATTTGGAATTATCCCATTCGTGCACTAGAGAATGTCAGGAAAAGAAATTTTGCTGCTCTGAGATCCCCATTCTCCAGCCATAGCTTCTCCCAGCCTGGACACTTAGAATGGTTAACCAACAATAATAGACCCCAAGTTCTTGATGGTTATCCAACACTCCTGTACAAAGTGAAAAATTATGTGGTCATACCTTGTTTATCACACCAAGAATGACCCACATGAGCTTAGTTATTGTTCATTAGTTGTCTCAAAAATATAATCTAAGTGTGATAATTAATCAAGAAATAGATGTGTTCATGCACATAGAATGTTTCAATAAGAAAAGTATGAGTTTTGTCATAATTTATCCTATATATCTACACATGTGATTTAGCGAATCAACTATAAAAACATTTGGTATGTGGCCCCAAGGATTTGTTGCCTCATCCAAAGCTCTGATTCCTCATCATTGTTCACTGGAAAAAGATCATAAGCACTTTTCTGTGCCTGGATCCATTTAGCATGAAGATCAATAATCTGAGTAGTCACCTGCTTCATTTGGACCTCAGCCTCCTCAAGTTGAGCCCTCATCTTGTTGATTATTTCCGACCGAGTCATAAGGATAACAGTATGATCACCTACTTTCTCTTCTAGGTGTTGAATCTCTGGGGTGACTTCTTGGAGTTTACACATGCTGTCAAATTTTTCCTAGCACAAAAAAACTTCTAGATATTTTCTCCCCTCCTGTATCTTTCAACATGTTAATAATGAACTAGAACATGAAGGTTTTGAGCATCCACTCCTCTGATGCATAGGTTTAACAACCAATGGTGGAGTGAACCCATCTAGACCACCAGTTGCGGTTCAGGGGTCTGATTAATAAAGTGCTGGATGCACCTCTATGCCCTGTGCTGGATGATGCGATTTTCTATAGATACCTCAGGATCATTTGTATCCAACTCCTCAGGATATGAAAGCTCACACTCTGAAAAAATAGCCAAGAGTTATCATGTAGGGTGTTCCTATAGTATCCTCTCCAGGGGATATGCTCCATATCATGGGGAAAACCATATTTTCTTGATTCTTCTTCAATATCCTCACCACTGTTGGCCTCAAGTTCCGCCCTTTCAATTGCATCACTCAAAGCCACATCTGCTTGTTCATCCAGAACCACGAAGGATTGATTGGTTTAGATGACCAACTCCTCATGAACTGGCACAAACATCAGAAGGGATTCCATGGATATCCTAGTTCCTTTATCTCACTAGGTTCTCAGTCTTTTAATCACTGCATGGAACAAAACACCTTAGTTAATTTTCTCAGCCGATGAAATGTATGAATTTTTGAAATTAAAGACTTACAGGAGCTGAGCACTGCTAGGTCAAGATCTTGGGTCACCGTAGGGACTTCCAACATAGGATAACCTTCAACACTTGGTATTTCAATGATTGGAACTAACCCTACTTCCATTTTTTGAGCGAGAGCTTCATAAGATAGGTAAACATTGATGTTAAAGCTATGTGGAAACCTGATTATGATCAGATAGTTCAAGATTTTATCTTACTTGGAGGAGGAAGAATTTAGATGAAATACTATATCGTATGTGCCACTTTAGGTGCCACCATAAAAATTCCAAGGCATGGTCCCCCATAGATGATAGGAAGGACCTAGGGTTCTGAGATTTCTACCCTGACCTCCTTGGCTGGACCACTACTAGTTACCTCAATTGCGACCGGTTCACCAACTTCCTCAGCCCTCGGTACAAGATCTGGAGTATCCTCCGCCACACCCGTTGGAACATTTTCACCCCTAAAGTGGGGAAATATTGTTCACTATTTATTTTCTCCTGTATGGAACAATTTTTGGTTAGTGGACCTGCATGGTGAAAGGGAATGATTGAAATAAGTAAGTCAAGGCTTACTAAAAGGTACTCATAATACTCTTTATTAGAGCCTAAAATCTCACTGATCTCTTGGGGACTCCCTTGATGAGAATATATTCCCAAGGACCCCTCATCACTAGATCCTCCCCCCCCCTCTTCTTCTTCTTCTTCATCTCTATCATCCTTGGGTGGCGTCTCCTCCCAATCTGACTCTTGGCCAAGCATTACCTTCACCAGGGTGGGAGGTGCCTCGTACCACCCCCTCGGGAATGTGTAGACATCCATGACTATTAGATATTCATTTTGATGATGCAATATCACCTTATCCACCACTTGAATGCGCCTGACTTCTAGAAATATGATCTTGTCCTGTTTCATTTTCCAAAATAGGTCTTCGGGTAACATCGATTGCCGCAATGTCCTCCAGGAAGACCAATAAGTTGGGAAGAAAATTTCAGTAGACTATTACAATAGGTACCTCATATTCTTTCAAAAATCCTCTTTGGATGGATCTTGAGACCACTTTTGGGACCACCCTTCTTCAGAAGGAGGAGGTGTGTCCTCACTCTGCGATGTCCCCACCACTATGGTTTTATCTTGTGCCACCCCAGGTGCCTGACTTGCCTATTGGGTAGCAGCCCACCTACCTTCCCATTGATCTAGATCCACTCTCTCTAGTTTGATCATCCAAATAAATTTTCATAAGACTACCTACGTATATGACTCCATCCATTTTTATCATATTCCGTTGATAGGATGGAATCAAAATCCATAGGCAGTAGCATGATTGTTTCGCCAAAGCCCGCAGTCACTAGCATGAACCGCAACTGGAAGAGGATACAGGGGTGTCACTCTTCATGAAACTCCATATACACTTTCTTTTACACATTTTTATGGAATCCTAACTACCTGGTAAAGTAGGTTTGTACATACATCTCATAGAGGACCTTTCCATTGATCTAGGCCACTAACACTTCACCCCTGAAGCTCTGTAAGTACTCCCTCTTCTCCCAAGAACCTCACAAGTTATCCACCATTGGGCCAAATGGAGTGAAGAAGGTGTGGAAGTTTAAATTTGAATGGTTTACAATATGGATTATGATTTCATCATTTTAGAGGGTTAGTGGTTGAACCCTAGCGATGTTAAACATATATGGCCGTAGGTCGGTTCCTGGGGGATAGATGGAATTCGATAATTAGTACCCACCAAGATGTGTTGTGATCTAGACATGTAAGATCTAGAACAGACTAAAAATTCTCCTGGGAATTATTCTTCTTAAGATGCATCCTAGAATACTGTAGAGCCTTTCTAACATAGTCACTCCAAGGTCAAGCCTGTTGTGAACTTCTAGGATCCTCTCCACCACTAATGTCCCCGGGCATATCCCCATCATTGTGTCCCTCACCGGTAATAGCCATCCACTAAAAAAAGTGGATATAAATGTGACATATCAAACTAGTGATTCCTAGAATTAAAGAATGTTGAACCCCCACATCTAAAATTATCTTACCTCTAGGATCACCCAATATGATCCCACCTTTACCATTTGCAACATGTTCAGACACTACTTCCCTTGACCCGATATCCTCACCCTTAGATCCTTCTCAAGGAATAGATCAAACCATGACTGATACGAGATGTATTTCTAGATATATTTTATATTCATATTCTATTTAACCACCTATAAGAGATGTCATTTCAGGATTGGGGTCCACTCACAATACACCCAGGTATTCTCTGGTGGGAGGAAATCATTGTATTGGAATACCTCTAGAGGAATGCCTCCGATATAGTGGATGTCCCACAATCTAATGCCGACTTCCCCATGGTGGAGGTAGAACATGTTTGTTTCTAGAGACCATCATCTAATTATATCTAACACCAGATCCTATTGATAATAGATATGGAACTGCGATGTCCATACGACTTCATACAACCCAATTTTGAACAGATCTTCTTCAAACTACTCATATATGTAGCATACCCAATACTCTCATTCTCATTAACTCATGAATTTTCCCCCATACCTTAGGTATCAGTCCTTTTTCTATCCCACACTGTCATTCCTCATGCTACTTTGGAAGGTACTAGCTTGATGAGCATGGTATTCCTCCACTTTCGACTCATCTCCCGTGATCTTCCTGGTCTTTGCATTAAAGACATATATAACCATTTCATGATGATATCTAGTGGCGTGACCATGAACATTGATGTTGTATCACTAGAGGTTGTCTTCACGTGTGAACCATGACCACGATGAATCAGTTTCAAAGCCTAGGATGGCTACTTTGTCTGGTATCTTGAAGTTTCATAATGGGAGGCTATTAGTTAGAAGATAATCCTTCTACAACTGTGTCAGTAGGCCCAAGAGCATTTGATTATCCGATATGACCCTCCTAGAGTGAAATATTTGTGTCTTCCTAGTCATATATGATATTCATGAAGTAATGGTGGCTTTCCTCTCATCCATGTTATGTTGATTGGACATATTGATCGAGTTTGAAAGTCTAAGGATGGAGTAAGAAAGACCAAGGGATACGTGTTCAAAAGGCGGTCACACGCACAAGATCATTCGATGACTGTGAAAATGGTTGATATTTTTTCAAAGTCTAAATTAAGGAAGATTCAGTGGTTGTTCATAAAAAATGATTGAGAATTGGTGTTATGTGCCAAAATGTCTGACTTACATGCTTGAGAGCGGTTTGACTATCACAAAAAAGTCAAGATACCATACATATCCCTCCCCACATATTTATAATCATGGACTGGTGCTTCCATGCACAAAAAAGTTATCTTCCACACCGAATGGTGGTTTTTCATGCACCTCCATGGATTCAACCCTCTTTTCTGTGTTTCCCTCAGAACCTGACCCTTTTGTCCCCTTTTATCTCAGATTCTGATGGGGGAATTTATTAGTGTCGAATTATACATAGAGACACAATGAACATCTTTGGGTAAAACAAATACACTATTCAACTCAATGGAACATTCTGATAAGCCTAAAGAATATGTGCACAAGTTCTGAGGTGCGCACACAAGACAAAAGTCTACCTGCAAGACCTTTATGTGCTCAATATGACATCAAATGGCCCCTTTGTGTGCAAGCCCACCATGGACCAAGCCATAGATGGATAAAAAACCTCTTCCATTCCTAAAATCTTGCACACCACCGCTAAAGGATTTGTCTATATATCTAAGTTCACCCCCTTATTCAGGGTGATCCTCTAGAAATTGAAGCGTCACTCTACCGCACATAATAAACCTCTTATGTGACCATGTGAAAGTCATGAAACCCTACAGGTAAAAGATCTTGTGTGATAGGTTCCCTAGGGGTCCTCCTTCATGTGGTCCCATAGTGGTTTTATCCTCACCCATTTCATTCAGTACAAAGGAAAGTGGACACAACATACCCCTCTTGCGTGCACCCCGTTCTTGGGCACAACCAAATCTTGCACTCAACCCTTCATCTTGCGCACGTGCCTCCAATATTGTGCACACCATATAATTGAAGTTTTGTGGGTTTCCTTTACTTTAAATCACCATTTATGTGCCCTTATTTCATGCAAGGATCCTATTTTGTGTTCCCATCTTGTGCACAACCCTTCCAGCTTGCACACAATGATTTTCTAGTCCCTCGCAAGGTGTCTCCGGCTGTATTTCCATACCTCTTGATTTTGAACATAGGTACACTAATGGATTCTTCTTTTCAGTATAGCTACGCTAACATAAACCTCATGAGTGACCGATCCTCCACACCATTCTAACCTGGCATTGGTAAATCCACCCCCCTCCCAAGGGTTGATGAGAGACAATTATGTAAGACCAAGGGGTGAGGAGTGAGTCCCCCACTGCAGGATGTTAAACTGCCTAGAACTAACATCCCAAACACATGTTGCTAAACTGTGATCTCAACCTGTATAGAAATCCCATGATGTCCTCGTGTATGCATTATAGGGAATGAGATCCTCCTCACATGGAATTACATCCTCCACACAGGATCATAGAGGGGATGGGAACCAGGAACCTTTCACTTCTTACACTCTCAATCCTCCATCCCTATACCTTTGGGGTTTTTCACCATCTTTACCTCAGGCAGTCTCCACACATAAGCCCTAGTGCACATTAAATAGTATACTATGTATATGACTGACATGGAATGAGATCTTCCTCACATGTAATAATTCATCCTCATACAGAATGTCATCCTCCTCAGGAAGCTTCTATGTGTAATCCCCACTCCACCCCTCATTGAAACATCTTTCATGACATGATAGTTATATCAACTACTTCCTCTTTTTTCTCACACCGATCATGACTCATGTGGTCTTAGAGGTTAGAAACAACTATGAAACCCATCCATCCTCAATGGGAATCCCTCTCAAAGTAAGACCTCACCAATATCCATCCTCTATTTTCACAGGACCCATCCTTAGGTATAATCCCCAAACACCTTTTAGAACTATGCGGAATTTTATTCTAAAATAACTATGATACATAGAAAAATTATCTGAGGTTCAATCCCAAAAATTCAACCAAACCCATCCACTCCATCCCTTTCACCCACTCTATCCACAATCCATCCTTATTTTCATCAGTCCGCCACATCCTAGTGAGATTATTCCAACCATATGGGTCATTACTACGTGTAATACCCATCCACATCGCTACTCCCAGTAGCACCTGGGAAGATCCAATGTGTAATCTGCTCACCATCTATCGAACTATATGGGTTTTGATCCCTGTCTTCTAAATAGGGTATGTAGGATGCCTCCCTGAGGTTCATTCCTAACCAATGATAAACTTGGTACCTCCCTCCTAGGGACATACCCCTTTATGGTGTGACACCTTCACTTTATGGGACACACCTACCAGATCTGCCTCCATGGGGTGTTTTGAACCATCCATCAATAAACATTTTAGGTGTTACCTCCTAGGGATGAACCTTCATGATCCAACCTCAAGAGAGTCCCGATCAATCCACTCTGTCTCTATAAGATGTTAAACTCAAGACCTATCACACTGCTACCTCAAGTCAAAACATGAGATTCATAAGGAAAACCTCATAAGATATACCTTTGGCATAAGAAACCTCATGATCGACACAAGATACCTTGGGTTCCACACCCATGAGAATCCCTCATATGAAGAAGAATATAGGTGACTGATGTTCCAGCATCCATACATACCAGTGATGCCCAACGTGACTACTCCCCTGACCGAAGGTTTCTACCATATCCAGGCCTATTGTAATGTCCAGACAGAAGCAACATAATTATCCAACATCCACAAAGATATGGCACTAAGAATGAGTTTCAAGAACACGTCTTAATATATGAGGGAGACCCAGACTAGGTAACAAATTCTAAGGAGGAATCCAAGGAAGGAGAAACTAAAATCCCATAATCCTATTTCTATAAAGGATTAGACATCACTTAAGTAGTGATGAATTATTCCCTCCTTTGGAAAGTAGAAATTTGGGGTAACAATGCATGCTAGAACACAATAACATGCAATAAAGGGAAACCTGGCGAAAGAGTCAGAAACAAAAAATCATAAAAATTATCCAAATGAAACCTTCCCTCTTCCAATTGTTGTAGTTGGTGTCCTAAGACCAAATGATTGTACTTTTATTATATGTATATTTGATGAATTAAATATTAATAAAATATTAATAAAATATCTTATTATATATTGTTCATTGTTATGCATGATTTTAATGTAATAATGTCCTAGGGTATCTGTCATATTGATAAGGTTATAGAAGTTCCCCACTATGATGAGAACCTTGAAGTGCTATGATGATATTATTAAATATATTCATATGATTGGATAACTTACTATGATAGGATACATAATATGTAGACTATTAGGTGTGAGTAATCATAAGTGGATGATGATTCTTCTCATGAAGTTTGCACTTGGTAATCTCCAAGATGAGAGATTATGATAACATACTTGCTATTAGAAATTCTATATATTTTTGTGTCATTAGATATTCCTATTAGTGAGTGTGTGTAATGGTCCTTAGAATTTAAGATTATCATTGACGCATGTCATGACTTACACACTAAGATTCACTAACAAAAACTTTTATGCCATATGTTTATGTGAGGTAGGGTATGTTGGGTGCATCACGAATGACATGTTATTAATGGATAAATTGAGGAAGTATTTTTCCCTTCCATATATATAGAAATTTATATCTCATAAATTTGATTGAAATATAATTGTTACATTAAATTCCATGGACATGGTGTATCAACATGTTTATTTTAGATAGTCAAAGAAAAATGTATTGAGCACATAGGTTGATGGCACAAATGTGGAACCTGCATGATGAGATATTGTGACAAAGGGATTATATTTCATAGTGAGTGTTCATATGTGGCTATCGAATTTGTAACATTAAGTTCATTCTATTGGATACCTTCAACTATTTTTAGATAGTAATCTTGAATTTAGGTAAGCCCTCCTAATGCGAATGAGAATTAATCATAAAGGATCACACAATAAGTATTTCTGCTAATCTTGATTAAATTCTATTTGAATTTAATTATTAAAATACATATTATTCTCAATACAGAGGAATAGTTTTATTAAAATTTTATGAATAAAAAATATTTATTGATGAATGAAATATTTATTATATTTATTTAGGTATTTAATAAATTTCGAGGAGGATTAATGAACCATGACCATGTCCATTGATAAATATTAAATTTCTGTTCATTAAAAATATATTTATCATTATGTAAGTTTTCACACACCATAAATTATAACAGTATTATTATTATATGGCATGGGGTTTGTTAAATATTATTATATTATTTAAGTGTTGGTACACAATTAAAGAATATATTAACTTAAACCCTAGCTATATAAATACATGGTTATGTTTATTGTGTAGGGTTAATAAAAAATTAAGAATAGAGAATCGTTGCACACGACAAACTTATCTCTCTCTCTCTCTCTATTTCATACTCTCTTACTCTCAAGATGAGAATAAATCCTTTAAAACTAAAGGATCTTGGAGAAATCAGGATGAACAACACTAGATAATTTATTCACTACACCAGCACTCAAAAATCAATTAGCATTGCTCGAAGATCAAATGAGAATATGTAGATCACCGCTAGATGGATTCTACACTTGAATCATTATAGCACAACAAAGGTAATTCAAAAGGGTTTCAAAAGATCAAAAACAACATTAAATAAAGGACCCTAATATGAGGAAATTATTTATTCAGATATAAATAAATTAATTATAAATTTAACATGTAATATCCTTTATTGGGGATTCAAAAAACTCTAACTTAAAATAAATTTTAATATAATTCCCACTAAAGGTGCTTGAACTACGTTCGAAACCTTCAAATGGTATTAGATTTATGTTATGTTTCAAATTTATAATTATTTATTTGATTGTTGATATATATGCACAATAGTGGTTAGATTTTCATTTCAATAATTATTCATTCTTTAATCCGATTTTAATTAACATTTTTTTGACATATTAATTATCATAATTCAGTGTTTTATTTTATTAAAGGATTAAGAATAGATGAATAACGACTAAAGATACCATCAGGAAGTGTTGAGGATTCTAGATGGATAACATGGGATTACATAGAATGTAGCCAGAGTACACGCTGCGTACCCAGGTGCACTACACTTGGTTGTGTCACGGGATACACAACACGCCGAGCAACAATTATACGTAGTGAATTTATTTCACACCACATGCAGATTGGGACAACTTGACATATGAAATATTAGATTACACAGTGTGTATCTGGCATACATTCCATATAGTCTATACAGTTTAGTAATTTGTTTTCTCAAACCATGTGGTCAAATACATAATCAAAATCGTGTGAGAATGACAGTCTGAAGTATTAATGAAGTACACAGCATGTATCCAACATACATGGTGTGTAGTTCATTAATTCACACATACAAAATGAAAAATAAGTTCCTCAATGAGTTATATGGACACACAACACATGAGATACACAATGTGTATCTGAATTATACACGTCGTGTAGTCCTACATCTGATGATCACATCGAGTTTTTTTCAGTGGGTTGTGTAGACACATGAAAAGAGGAACACATGACGTGTAGTTGGTTAGTACACATCATTTAGTTCATATGAGTAACATACCGAAGACCCAGGCATATACCCTAGATATACAAAAACTGACATACATGGTGTGTATATGGTTAGTACATGCAGTGTAGTCTCTCAATAATGGGTAGGATTAAAATTACATTTTCTAATAGAAACATTAAAAAAAATATTATATTGATTGGAACCTATGATGTTTGACAATTTAATAATGGATTTAAAGTATTTTAAATGATTAATTATTTTATGGTAATAATTTGTAATTATTCATTCTTCTTTCCATGAAATCCTTTAATGATGAGTATCTCCAAGAGAATTCAAATGGTCATTAAGTTGAAACAAAATTAACTAACTAATTAATTAATTAATGAAAACATGTTTATCTTAATGATAAATAATAGATAAGAAACTAATGTTAACCAGTTTTTATTTTTTTATACATTACATATATGACCATTCATGAGCTTGACTAAGACCTATATATGTATTGGTAGTTTTAATTTAATTTATTGCATGGGTTTGTGATGTGAAATTTTATTCAAATGTTTTTTCACATCTCTTTTGATGAATAATTTGTGTATTTAGTGCTCAATTATGTCTGTTAGTGGTTAATTATAGTTTTAATATTAATTTATTATCATTTAGTAAATTGTTGATTATTTTGTTAATTTTTTTTAAGTTAATTCTTAAAAAATGAGTTTTTTATTCCTTATTTATTTTATTTGTTTATTTCATTATTAATTTTGTTTTAAAAAATTAGTTCTAAGTTTTGTAATTTAATAATTTGTTTATTATATTTTATTTTGTCTTCTCTTAGTTTATAAAAATAATTAAATTATTAATGTTTTAGTTTTTTGTTTAATTTATCATATGTATTTTGTTTGTAGGATTTTAATTTGCGGTGTTAAATCGTTTTAGTTTTTTTCTTATATATGTTTATTTTCAATTATTTTTCATTTTTAATTTCTTTTTTACAGTGTATGATTTCTATTGAAGATAAAAATATTTTAATCTACAAAGGATGTATAAAATATTTTTAGCAGTCCAGTAATATAATTTAACAGTGCAGTAATATATTCTTTTTTTATCTACGTAATATAATTTCATGCTCTTGAAATAGAATTACACGGTAATAGAAATTGATGGTTTATTTGTGCATAAGATAATTTCATGTAGATAATTTATCCTATGGGATGATCAAATGAATAATTTATGGGAAAACTGGAGATAAGAGCCGGACCTAGGCAGTATGACTTACGAAGCATGAAATATGGAACCAAACTAAAATCGAGGGTAACCCCTTATAGATTCAATATGAATCTTTAAGACAACCGACACTTGAGTGAGAGGAATAAAATCAACCATTACACCATCAAAGAATCTGAGTTAAGATTTTTATTCAGTGGATTAGGGTTTTTAGATCCACTGATGTTGATAATGGAACTTCCTAGGTTCAACAGGCTAATGACCAGAGATGATGATTGAAGGAAGATGTGATATATTTGGAAGAAGATGATCCCATGTCATGGTTGAACTGAATTCAACCTCCATATCCATTAAATACATGGAGAGGAAGATGGAATGAGGTTGTATAATGTTGTCGAGCTCAAATAATCTGACCAATCCCCTAAAAAAAACTAGAAAGGAAGAACGACATATTCGATTGACAGTGGCTGAGACTCATTTGAAGCCAATGATTTTGTGAAGATGATGAATCTGAATCCAATCTTTTCAAAAATGATGAGATAAATTTGAATTTGAAAGTTGGATGAAGATCTAGACGAAGAAGGGTTATTCTGATTAATGGCAACAAGTTTGTCTGGTATCGATCTATGCTGACTAGTTGCTTCAGATATGTTCTTTGATGAAGGAAATCGAGTCAATGTCCACTGATAGTGTTGATGAATTGTCAAAACCATATTGGTTAAATATGATCTGATCGAATATGGAAATTAAGTTGATTGAGCTTGTTTGTCATTGATTTTTAGGGATTAATTTATAGTTGAAGAAGGTTTGGACATCGCTGAATTAGATCATTTGTAGTAGAGGTCATCGATGAAGCTCTTTCCAATTAGATTAAAGTGGGACCATGGTTAACTGAAGAGATGCGTTTGGTGGTATTTTGGTGTGAACTAAAGGATTATAATAAAGATGGTGGGGCCTTAATTTCCTCCATTTTTTTCGCTGTTACTTCAAAGAATTGTGAATCCAACATGTTTAATGTAATTTCTCAAAGAATGGAATTGGTTGGTGTCGAGGTCCCAAGACGATGATGTTGGGAGAAGTTATGGTGTCATATGATTTTTTTATTTTCCAGTCTAGTTTTCATAATTTTTTGAGGAAATTTTTAAATTGACAGGGATTTAGTAGAAAGGAATAGTGAAAAAATGGCAGTGACTATCGATATGTTAACTTAGAAAATCAAGGCCGTGCAACAAGTCATTGCAAATGAAATAAAATGATGAAATCATAAGAATTTGTAAGACTCCATAATTATTTTGTAAGAATATAAAGAGATTGGATTAGAGAACATGAGATGTTGTTGGGAGTATGATATGGAATTCACCAAAGAGAGGAAGCTGAAGATGAAGTTTGAAGATAGAGTATCTGGTTTGAGAAGAATCTTCCTCTATCTCTTTTTTTCATGTACATCTAAATTTTCTCATGAGATATTCTTGTATAGAATATGGATAGCTAATTTTTTTGAGGAATTAACATTTCTAGGTTCATTTTTAAATTCTTAATTCTAGTTCTTCATTACATTTGAGTCTTTTAGTGATATTGATTTGAATTTATGAACTGCTTGTGTTTCTTGCAAATGAATTTTCTATCATCAGAATATTTTGAAAAAATCAATTTTTTTGACATTTGATTCATTCATTTTATTGTTGGATAAATTTTATAAGCGGAGAGTTGTAATAATTATTCAACTTAAGGTTAATTTATTAGAAAGGGAGATTAAACTAAACAATTTTTTTCAATTGCACGTGCAATTATTTTTCAATGAATAAATAAATCCATTTTTAATCAAGCAGTCAAAATTCATCTTGCACATTCTCACATAGATATTTCTAACTTTTATTTTTTA
Source organism: Viscum album (assembly GCA_963277665.1). NCBI lineage: Eukaryota > Viridiplantae > Streptophyta > Magnoliopsida > Santalales > Viscaceae > Viscum > Viscum album. The sequence continues at coordinate 1,496,980,889 of OY728161.1, forward strand.
TTTTTCACATTTTATTCTAATTTTTTTTTCAAAATCAACATCATCTCTCATACTATTTTCATTACATTTTAATTTAATAAATCCCTTAAAACATCAACCGACCTTCCCTGTGGATCAAACATGTTTTCCACTATCCTAATGTTCAATATGAGTTTATAAATTTCTAATTTGATAGTGCATCAATGATCACATCATGATCAAAATTTGGCACCATTTCTGAGGAAGTCCTGTGCTGAGTGACTTTGGGTAAAAAACAACAATAAAAAAATAAAAATCAAATAAATAAAATCTTAAAAAATATTCTGAAGAACCTACTACTTGAGATGATTTTCAATCTATGTTGAATTTTGTGAGTGCGTTGAGATTTTAAATCATAACTTCCACTTGTTACTATTATTTTTAGTGTTTTGTGATGTTTGGTGATTTTTTACTACTAAGTTTTGTGCTGAAGGTGAAAATAAATTGTTGTTATTATTTTTAATTTCTATTAAAAAATGGAATATCAAGGGGGATGAAGTCAAAAAAGTGAACTTCATTGTGTCTATTGTGGATATTGTAGGAAAAATTATTGATAACGTGTCTATAAAAAACCAAAATAGGTAGACCAATTTGAGGAAGGCCATGAATTCTATGGACCTGAACCCAAGTATTATTCAATACTAGAATAAATGATAACAATTTTTTTGATAAATTTGTTGAATTTGATAAAGCTCATGAATCCAAAATATAGAGTAAAAAAACTGATAAATTAGAGTCATAGAAAAAAATAAAAAGAAAAAAATTGAAATAAATTATGAAGTTAATAGTTTGGAAGATTTTGAAGAAAAACATGAGGAGGTGAGTGAGGCTGAAATTGAGAAACAAATCAGTTATTGGGTAGAATATAAATCTAATGAATAACTAAAGGTTTATATAATAAACTCTCTAAATGAAGAAAAAAATGATATGTACATTAAGAACTTAATGGGGGTTGAGTTGGAAAATTTTGAGAAACAACTGAAAGAGATTGAAGAAGTGTACCCTATTCTCTACATGATTCTAGTTTTGAAAAAGTTCATTATTTTAGGAGTTTTGAAAATGTGATTTCTCAGGTTGAGGAGAAAGTGAATAATGAAAACTTAAATGAAAAAACTCTTCCCACTATTTTTATGAAATTCTAAGTAATGAACCTGAACTTGTATTTGGGCATAATTTAGAAAAGAAAAAAAACATGAAAACTAATGATTCTAAAATCCTTAAACCTGATTTGAAAATCGATCTTCCATGTTTTGGAACTCTAAACCCAATAATCTATGAAATGGTGATTGATGAAAATAATGATGAAATTTTCTTTGAAGAAAAATTGGTTGATGAATTTTCACTCCCTTGTTCACTCACTTTTGAGTACTCTAATGATTTGATCAATAAAATAGAAAATAATGTGGACAAACCTAGGGAAAATTATTTAAATCTGAAAGTACTTGAATATGATTTTCTTGGAGTTGAATTAAAAATTTTTCCTACTAAAATTTAATTAGAACACTCAATAGACCTTGATTTGGGGGATGAAATCATGGAACTAGATCTTCAAGGAGAGTTTGAACTCACACTAGATGGTCAAAGAAGAATTAATTTTAAAAAAGTAGTGGTTGATGAATTTCTATTTTTAGAGGAGGATATTTTGGAATAAATTTATAATATAGTGAAACCTAAGTGTTTTTTTGATAAAAAAATTCTATTCATTTTTCTAAAATGCTTATTTATTTTATTTGGGCACTAAATGTATTTTTGAATACAGGAGTAAAATAGATGTGGAAGTTCTCTTGAGTTTAAATGTTTCAAAAATTGTTCCAAATTCTATTGTTTCATTTTCTATTGAACTTATTTTCCAAATTTTATCCCCCTTCACCCCTTTTTAAAAAAATGAGATTGAATTTGAGAGATAAATCTGTGAGGATAGTTTCAAACCTCCAAAAGCACATAGTTCACAATTTTCCCTTCAAGAAAATTTGAAATTTTCCAAATCTGAATTAATTCCATAAGTGTACAACACACCTTCCTAGAATGATCCCTATGAAGGGCTTAAAATATTATTGGTAGATCTTGAATGAGAACCTTCTTTCTTACCTGAGTATGAATGTATTATAACCACTAAAAAAGTGAGCTTGGGTGATGAATTTTATGCTCCACTTAAAGACTCTTTTGAGTAGTTCGTTGATGTTGAAGGGTGTTTTCTAGGGACATTTTTAGTTTTTTAGAGATTTGAGAGATGTTTTGGAAGTTTTAGTTCCTATATAAATCATTATTCAATTAAAAATAAATGGGATAAACAAATGTAGTGGTTTATGGATGAAAAATCACACCCCCTAGTGACTATAATTAGTTTATAGGAAATTCTAGTTGGGGACTATAAATATAGAATTGCATGGGTGGAAACCCATGAATGAATAAAATTTTTATTTCTTTTGTTAATTTATTTTTCTTGAATAAAAATATATCATCAATATGGTTAGTGCATATCACATAAACTCCCACTCACTTAGCCCAATGCTTATAGTCACACACTCTCACTATTATATTGGTCTTATCTTTTTTATTTTCAATGTGTGTATTTAATCTTTATTTTGTTTTTTCTCATGAAGATATTTTCATGCAAGTGACCAAGTTTAGTTGAAATACTAATGGAGGGTGTTCACTGTTTAATCTCAACAAAACAAATAAAAAAATTTTCATGGGAGTTACCTTTTTGTTTTCTTTGAATATATTAATTTTATAAAATCATTGCCTATATCTCTGAAATTTTCATTTAGAATTCTACCCTTTCTTGGTAATTAAGTATAGAGGAGTTTACTGGCTATTTGTTTTTAAGTTCATGTTATAGTCTTAGTTTGGTGTTTAGCATACTTTTTTATATTCTATTGAAAATATAATTGAAACAAATTTTCAAACATGCTGACACCTTCTTCACTTGTACTCAGTGATTAACATGCCACTAGTTTCACTTTATTAAAAAATTCTTTTGTCTGTGCCTTAAAGATAAAGTATATACATTTTAAAATTCTGTTTTTTAAAATTCTATAAGTGTGTGGGAAAAATCATATTTTACTATACTCCAACTTTTAAACATGTCATTGAACTACTTAATTGATTTTTTTTGTGAACTAAAATGTCTAATTGTTTTCTTTCACCTTTGAATTCAACTTTGAGGACAAAGTTGAGTTTTAAGTGTTGGGGAGAGAGTTTCTTGAATGATCTTAACTATTCTTTAATGTGAAGACCATAAAAACCCATTTATTTTTTTTACAAAATTATGAGTTTCTCAAGTTTCTATTTACATTTTTAGAGGTCACAATTTTTATTAAGTTTGAAGATTTTAATTACACTTTGAGGTGGTTAATTTCTATTACTCCTTAGATTTAATTAAGTACATCATTTTTATTTGAATTTTGAAAAAAATGATAGTAATTTTTTTGGAATGTTATAAAATTTTCATTAGATTTGAAATTTTTAGATATAATTAAACTCATAATATATGCTTCCACTTAGAATATGAAATAAAAATCCTCATATAGGTTGTGCCTTTATTTTTTTTATTTAATTATTTAAGATGAAAGATGAGTTATTTATTCTTATTTTAATTATTAAACTCTCCCATCCAATTATAATAACTATTTATTATGCCTTTTAATTATGTGCATCAGTTCACTTGGAGTTAAATAGAATTTTGGATTTCTATTTGGATGCAAATTGATATTTTTTTAATTATATTCAAAAGTTTCAATTTCAATTTTTTTTATAAAATAGAAAATCATTTTCATTGATGTTTTTGGGTTTTAAGGGGGGAATTACATTTTTAAGAGTCCATGGGGGAAAATTTATTTAAAAAATAATTCTTTGTGGAATTTCAATTTATAATTCTTAAGATTTATTTTTCTCAATTGAAATTGATTAAGTAATTTCTTGAGGAAAATAAATAATTAAGTGTGGTGAAATTTGATGTGTCATTTTATTCATGTGTTTCACCATATCTATTTTGATGAATAATTTGTGCATTTAGTGCTTCATTATGTCGATTAGTGGTTAATTATAGTGTTAATATTTATTTATGGTCAATTAGTAAATTGTTGATTATTTTCTTAATTTTTTTAATATAATTCTTGAAAAATGAGTGTATTGTTACTTGTTTATTTTATTTATTTATTTATTTAGTAATTTTATTTTAAAATATTAATTTTTATGTTTTATAATTTAATAATTATTTTATTTTATTTTATTTTTTTCTTTAAATAGTTTATGAAAAAAATTAAATTGTTAATGTTTTAGTTTTTTGTTGAATTTATCATATACATTTTGTTCGTGGAATTTTAATTTATGGTGTTAAATCTTTTTAGTTTTTATTTTTTCATGTATTTATTTTTTTAATTATTTTTCATTTTTATTTTCTTTTTTACAGTGCATGAATTATATTAAAGATGAACATATTTTAATCTATAGTGGTTGTGTAAAATATTTGCATCAGTCCAATAATATAATTTGACAGTCCATTAAGATATTATTTTTTAATCTGTGTAAGATAATTTTATACTTCAGAAAGAGAATTAAATGGTAAGATGAATTGATGGTTTTTTTTTCATCTAAGATAATTTCACATAGGATAATTGATCCTACGTGATGATCAAATGAATCATTTAGGGGGAAAACCAGAGATAAGAGTCATACCCAATTAGTATGAATTCTGAAGCCTGAAATATGGAACCAAACTGAAATTGAGGGTGATCCATTCTAGATTCAAAATGAAGCTTGAAGAAAACTGACACCTGAGTATGAGGAAGAACATCAACCATTCCAGCACCGAATAATCTAAGTTGGTATTTGTATTTAGTGTATTAAGGCTTTTAGATTCACTAGTGTTGATAATGGGGATTCTTGGGTTCGATGGGTTGATGATCTTAGATGGTGATTGAAGGATAATGCAAGATCCTAGGAAGAAGATGATCCCAAGTCATGGTTTAACTGAAGTCGACCTCTATCTCCATTGAATATGTTCTGAATATGGAATAAAGTTTTTTGATGCTATCATGATTGAAGAACCTGACTGGTCCCCTAAAGAAAATTGGAAATGAAGAACAATCTATTCGATTGAAATTGGCCAAGACTCATTCAAATCAAATGATTTGGTAAATTTGATGAATCCAAATATGGGTTTTTCAAACATGAAAAGACAAATTTTAAGGTGAAATTCAGATATAGATCTCGATGAAGAAGGGTTCGTCTAAGTAATGACAACACAGTTTGTTAGATACCAATCTATGTCGACTATCTGTTTTAGATCTTTTATTTGATGAAGGAAATCGAGTTGATGTCTGTTGATACTATCGATGAATCGTCAAAGCCTTCATGGTTAAAGATGATATAATAAAATTAGAAAATTAAGTTTATTGAGGTTGTTTGTTGTTGATTTTTAAGGATTTATTCATAGTTGAAGAAGGTTTTGACATCGCTGAATTGGATCAGTTTTAATAGAGGTCACTGACAAGTCTCTTTCCTATTATCTTAAAGTCAGACCATGGTTGCGTTTTTGTAATTAAACAGATGTATTTTTTGGTATTTTTGGTGTGATATTTGGGGTCAACTAAATATTTTAGGGCCTTTATTTCCTATATTTTTTCCTTTTTTGTATTGAATAATTGTGAATCCAATATGTTTGATGTAATTTACCAAATAATAGAATTGGCTAGTGTTGAGGTCCCAAGATGATGACATCCAAAGAAGTCATTGTGTCAGATGAAATTTTTATTTCCCAATGAATTTTTCAAAATTGTTTGAGGTAATTATTAAAGTGAGGGGATTTGGAAGAAGGCAATAGTGAAAAAATTGGCATCAACGACCGATGCATTAACTTAGAAAATCAAGGTGGTGCAATGATTCATTGCGGAGGAAATAAAATGATGAAATCATAAGAATTTATAGGACTCCATCATTATTGTGGACTCATATATAGAGATAAGAGTGGATAGTATATGATGTTGTTGGGATAATGATATAGACTTCAATGAAAAAAGGAAGATGAAGATGAAGCAGGAAGAGAGAGTATCTAATTCAACAGAGAATAACCTATCTCTCTCTCTCCCTCTACTGCATCTCTATATCAATTTTCTTGTGTGTGCTTCTTATATAGAATATAGATAACTAATTTTGTTTTTTAGGAATTAATATTTCTAGGTTCATTTTTAAATTAATCACATTAGTTCTCCATTTAATTTAGTCTTTTGGAAAGATTAATTTGAATTGTTGAATTGCTTGTGTTTTTTAAAAATGAATTTTTTGTCCTCATAATATTTTGGTGAAATAAATTCTATTGAAATTTGATTCATTCATTTTTATATTGGATGAAAATTTTAAGTGGCGAGATATAAGAATTATTTAACTTAAGGTTACTTTCCTGGTGAGGGAGATTGACCTAAACAATTTTTTCAGCTGAAAATGCAATTATTTTTCTGTTAATGAATAAATCCATTTTTAATAAAGTAATCAAAATTCATCTATAATGTTATCACATAGCTAGTGATAAATTTTATTTCTATTTTTATCCTTTTATTATAACACACTTTTCAAAATCAACATCATATCTCCCATCATTTTTAGTAGATTATAATTTAATAAAGCCCTTAGAACATTCACCAGCTTTCCCTATGGATTGAACCTACTTGCTGCTATCCTAATGTGTAGTATGAGTTTATAAATATCTAATTTGTATGGTATATAAATGGGTGCACCATGATCAATTTTCAATTATTTAATATTAAATTAATTTTGATGGCATGTGAGTCATATCTCCCTCCATTATTATGTAGGACCTGTGTGTCCAAGGTTTTTTTATATAATTCCCTTTAAAAAATATTTTGGTTCCCCTCACTTGTGTGTGAGTTATAAATACATGTAATTAATGGAGTATCCCAAGGTGTATGGAGGTGGTTCAAGACAAAACCATAATGATGCCAACCCAAGTGATACACTAGAGGATAGGTGGAATTCTATAACTCATGCCAAGATCGACATAAGGAGTTAGTCTCCAATGTCATAGGTTGATTTATTATACACTTAATAAATCAACCATTATATAAACTCATGATCTGGTTATTTATTTATTTATTTACTTATTTCTTTAAAATATTTAATTTATGGATATAAGACCATGATCACATAAATAAATTAATTAACGTGCAAAGATAAACTTTAAATAAATGTATTTTTTTTAATTTTTTATCCAACAGGGTTAATTAATCAAGAAAAATCCACTTCACACTAAAAATTCATGTAAAGGATAAAACACAATAAAATATATACACAATAAATTAAAATAACTTAACTAAATATTAATTCATACTTTTCCTTCCATTACTTTATTAGGAATGAAAGCCTTAGGACTAAGTGTTTGAACAACCCTCATTGGGAAACATACTTTTAATGTGGAGTTATTATGATTTTTATGGGTTGAATTAACCATATTACATCAAGATAAGTATACCTCTCTATACTTGATGTAACTTGGAGGCAAGTGTTGAGGAAATCATATTTAGGATTTTAGAATTGGGGAGACCACTCACTACTGGAAATACAATCTTTCCCAATGGTTCTGAACCATTGGGAAAGGCTGCAGAACCGTTGGTATATGTTATACCAACGGTTCTGCAAACCGTAGGGAAGTAAGCCATTGGGAAAGCTTTTCCCAACGGTTTACTGTGAACCGTTGGTATAGGGTGGGGAAAGCCTAACCTATCCCAACGGTTGTGCCAAACCGTTGGGATAGTTTTTCCCAACGGTTTGGCTTTAATCGTTGGGAAATCCCAAGGATTCTCCTCTTTCCCAACGGTTTAGAAACTGTTGGGAAAGGTTTTTTACCAACGGGTCATTGAACCGTTAGTAAAAAAAGCATCAGAGATGCTATGCCAACGGTTTGAAACCGTTGGCATAGCCTATGCTGTGCAAATTGCACAGCAGCCTACAATTTGCACAGCAGCTCTGCAATTTGGACAGCAGGCCTCATTCTGTGCATTCCCTCCCATTTTCAATCCAATTATTATACCAGCAATAAACTAACACATACATATACAATTATTGTACCCGCAATAACCAACTAACACATACATATAGAAAAAAAATTCATACACATTTTACATATAATGCATCCTGGAACTATACACATCCATAATTAAATTAGAATTCATAACGTAATTATAAACGTACATAATTAATTTAGAATTCAATTTAAAATTTAGATGACAATTATATGTGGAATCCGGAATTCAATTCATTATTTGATCGGTTTTTTGTATACCATATATTTTTACCTAAAATTATGTCCATTTTAAACAAAATACATACACCTGGAGTGATACCGGACACACCATGCCCCGGATTAAGGCGATGTTAACTCTTACACGTCACAAATGACCCATCGATCATTGTCCTAAAGTATAAACATATTCCGAAAGCGTTTGCTCGGTTTTCCATATGTCAGTTGATGTTTTTCACTTAAAATGATGTCCTTTTAAAACAAAAGACAGACACTTTGAGTGGTGCTGGCCACATCGCATCTCAGATTGAGGCGAGGTTGATTTTTACACATCACATATGACCCATGGATTGTTCTCATAAAGTTTCAATGGAAACTGAATGCGTTTGGTTAGTTTTCCATATGTACTTAAAATGTTGTCCATTTTAAACAAAAGAGAGACACTTAGACTAATCCCGGCCACACCGTGACTCGGATTGAGCCTAGTTTGGCTTGTACAGGTCACATATGACCCATGAATAGTTGTGATAAATTATCAACAGATTCTGAATGCGTTTGGTCGGTTTTCTGTATGCCAGTTGTTCTTTTCACTTATAATCCTGTCCATTTTAAACAAAAGAGACACAATTAGAGTGGTGTCGGCCACACTGCACCTCTTATTGAGGTGGGGTTGACTCGTACACCTCACATATGACCCATGGATCGTTGTGCTAAAGTATCGACACAATCTAAATACGTTTGGCCAGTTTTCCGTATGAAAGTTGATGTTTTTCACTTAAAATGACATCCTTTTGAAACAAAATATAGACACTTTGAGTGGTGGAGGCCACACCGCACCTCGGATTGAGGTGGGGTTGACTCGTACATGTCACATATGACCCATGGATCGTTCTACTAAAGTTTCAACGGAAACCGAATGCCTTTGTTCAGTTTTCCGTATGTACTTAAAATGTTGTCCATTTTTTAAAAAAAGGGCGCCACTTAGAGTTATCCCGGCCACACCGTGCCTCTAATTGAGCCTGGGTTGATTCGTACATGTCACATATGACCCATGTATCGTTGACCTAAAGCATCAACACAATCCGAATGCGTTTGGTCAATTTTTCGTATGTCAGTTGTTCTTTTCACTTATAATCCTGTCCATTTTAAACAAAAGAGAGACACTGTGAATGGTGTCGGCCACACCACGCCTCAGATTGAGGCGGGGTTGACTCGTACACGTCACATATGACCCATGGATCGTTTTCCTAAAGCATAAACACATTTTGAATGCATTTGGTTGATTTTTCGTATGCAAGTTGATCTTTTCACTTATAATCCTATCCATTTTAAACAAAAGAGAGACACTATGAATGATGTCGGCCACACCACACCTCGTATTGAGGCGAGGTTGACTCGTACACATCACATATGACCCATGGATCATTGTGCTAAAGTATCAACACAATCAGAATCCGTTTGGTCAGTTTTCCATATGTACATAAAATGTTGTCCATTTTAAACAAAAGAGATCCACTTAGAGTGATTCCGGCCACACCATGCCTCATATTAAGGCAGGGTTGACTCATACACATCACATATTACCCATGGATCATTTTACTAAAGAATCAACACATTTCTAATGCGTTTGTTCAGTTTTCCATATGTTAGTTGTTCTTTTCACTTATAATCCTGTCCATTTTAAACAAAATACATACACAAGGAGTGATCCTGCCACACCGTGCCTCAGATTTAGGCAAGGTTAACTCGTACACATCAAAAAATGACCCATCTATTGTTATCCTAAAGTATCAACATATTCCAAAAGTGTTTGCTCGGTTTTCCGTATGCCAGTTGATGTTTTTCAATTAAAATGACGTCCTTTTGAAACAAAAGACAGACACTTTGAGTGGTGTCGGCCACATCGCATCTCAGATTGAGGCGGGGTTGATTCTTACATATCACATATGACCCATGGATCATTCTCCTAAAGTTTCAATGGAAACCGAATGCGTTTGGTTGGTTTTCCATATGTACTTAAAATGGTGTCCATTTTAAACAAAAGAGAGACACTTAGACTAATCCTGGACAAACTGCGACTCAGATTGAGCCCGGGTTTACTCGTACAGGTCAAATATGACCCATGGATTGTTCTCCTAAAGTTTCAATGGAAACCGAATGCGTTTGGTTTGTTTTCCGTATTTACTTAAAATGTTCTCCATTTTAAACAAAAGAGAGCCACATAGAGTGATTCCAACCACACCGTGCCTCAGATTAAGGCGGGGTTGACTCATACATGTCACATATGACCCATGGATCGTTTTCCTAAAGCATCAATACATTTCAAATAGGTTTGGTCGGTTTTGCGTATGTCAGTTGTTCTTTTCACTTATAATCCTGTCCATTTTAAACAAAAGAGAGACACTGTGAATGGTGTCGGCCACACCGTGCCTCAGATTGAGGCGGGTTTGACTCATAAACGTCACATATAACCCATGGATTATTGTACTAAAGTATCGACACAATCCGAATGTGTTTGGTTTGTTTTCCATATGCCAGTTGATGTTTTTCAATTAAAATGACGTCCTTTTGAAACAAAAGACAGACACTTTGAGTGGTTCTAGCCACACCACATCTCAGATTGAGGCGGGGTTGATTCGTACACATCACATATGACCCATTAATCGTTCTCCTAAAGTTTCAATGGAAACCGAATGCATTTGGTTGGTTTTCCGTATGTACTTAAAATGTTGTCCATTTTAAACAAAAGAGAGCCACTTAGAGTGATTTCGGCCACAAAGTGACTCAGATTAAGGCGAGGTTGACTCGTACATGTCACATATAACCCATGGATCATTGTGATAAAGTATAGACACAATAAGAATGCGTTTGGTCAGTTTTTCGAATGCCATTTGATGTTTTTCACTTAAAATGACGTCCTTTTGAAACAAAAGACAGACACTTTGAGTGGTGGCGGCCACACCACACCTCGGATTGAAGAGGGGTTGACTCTTACACGTCACATATGACCCATGGATCATTGTGCTAAAGTATCGACACAATCTGAATGTGTTTGGTCAGTTTTCCGTATGCCAGTTGATGTTTTTCAATTAAAATGACGTCCTTTTGAAGCAAAAGACAAACACTTTGATTGGTTACAGCCACACCGCATCTTAGATTGAAGCAGGGTTGATTCTTACACGTCACATATGACCCATGAATCATTCTCCTAAAGTTTCAATGGAAACCAAATGCGTTTGGTTGGTTTTCCGTATGTACTTAAAATGTTGTCCATTTTAAACAAAAGAGAGCCACTTAGAGTGATTCCGGCCACACCGTTCCTCATATTGAGGCGGGGTTCACTCGTACACATCATATATGACCCATGGATCGTTGAGCTAAAGTATTGACACATTCCGAATGTGTTTGGTCGGTTTTCCGTATGCCAGTTGATGTTTTTCAGTTAAAATGACGTCCTTCTGAAACAAAAGACAGACACTTTGAGTGGTGGTGGCCACACCATGCCTCGGATTGAGGTGGGGTTGACTCTTACACACCACATATGACCCATAGATCGTTGTTCTAAAGTATCGATACAATCCGAATGCGTTTGGTCATTTTTCCGTATGCCAGTTGGTGTTTTTCAATTAAAACGACGTCCTTTTGAAACAAATGACAGACACTTTGAGTGGTGCCGAACATACCGCATCTCAGATTGAGGCAGGGTTGATTCGTACACGTCACATATGACCCATGAATTGTTTCCCTAAAGTCTCAATGGAAACCGAATGCATTTGGTCAGTTTTCCGTATGTACTTAAAATGTTGTCCATTTTAAACAAAAGAGAGACACTTAGAGTGATTCCGGCCACACCATGCCTTAGATTAAGGTGGGGTTGACTCGTACACATCACATATGACCCATGGATCATTTTGCTAACGTTTCGACACAATCCAAATGCATTTGGTCAGTTTTCTGTATGACAGTTGATGTTTATCACTTAAAATGACGTCCTTTTGAAACAAAAGACAGACACTTTAAGTGGTGGTGGCCACATCGCACCTCGTATTGAGTCTGGGTTTACTTGTACACGTCACATATAACCCATGGATCGTTGTGCTAAAGTATCGACACAATCCGAATGCGTTTGGTCAGTTTTCTGTATGCCAGTTGATGTTTTTCAATTAAAATGACGTCCTTTTGAAACAGAAGATATACACTTTGAGTGGTGCCGGCCACACCGCATCTCAAATTGAGTCGGGGTTGATTCGTACATGTCACATATGACCCATGTATCATTCTCCTAAAGTTTCAATGCAAACCGAATGCGTTTGGTCGGTTTTTCATATGTACTTAAAATGTTGTCCATTTTAAACAAAAGAGAGCCACTTAGAGTGATTTTGGCCACACCATTTCTCATATTAAGGCGGGGTTGACTCATACACGTCACATATGATCCATGGATCGTTGTTCTAAAGTATCAACACAATCCGAATGCGTTTGGTCGGTTTTCTGTATGCCAATTGATGTTTTCACTTAAAATGACGTCCTTTTGAAACAAAAGACAGACACTTTGAGTGGTGTCAGCCACACCGCATCTCAGATTGAGGCAGGGTTGACTCATACACGTCACATATGATCCATGAATCATTATCCTAAAGTCTCAATGGAAACCGAATGCGTTTTGTCGGTTTTCCGTATGTACTTAAAATGTTGTCCATTTTAAACAAAAGAGACCCACTTAGAGTGATTCCGGCCACACCATGCCTCAGATTAAGGTTGGGTTGACTCGTACACATCACATATGACCCATGGATCATTTTTCTAAAGTATCGACACAATATGAATGCGTTTGGTTGGTTTTCCGTATGCCAGTTGATGTTTATCACTTAAAATGACGTCCTTTTGAAACAAAAGACAGACACTTTGAGTGGTGGCAGCCACATTGCACCTTGGATTGAGGAGGGGTTGACTCGTACACATCACATATGACCCATGGATCGTTGTGCTAAAGTATCGACACAATCTGAATGCGTTTGGTCGGTTTTCCATATGCCAGTTGATGTTTTTCAATTAAAATGACGTCCTTTTGAAACAGAAGACAGACACTTTGAGTGGTGCCGGCCACACTGCATCTCAGATTGAGGCAGGGTTGATTCATACAAATCACATATGACCCATGAATCTTTCTCCTAAAGTTTCAATGGAAACCGAATGTGTTTGGTCGGTTTTCCGTATGTACTTAAAATGTTGTCCATTTTAAACAAAAGATAGCCCCTTAGAGTGATTTCGGCCACACCGTGCCTTAGATTAAGGCGGAGTTGACTCGTACACATCACATATGACCCATGGATCATTGTTCTAAAGTATCGACACAATACGAATGCGTTTGGTCGGTTTTTCATATGCCAGTTGATGTTTTTCACTTAAAATGACGTCCTTTTGAAAAAAAGATAGACACTTTGAGTGGTGCCGGCCACACTGCGTCTCAGATTGAGGCGGGGTTGACTCATATACGTCACATATGACCCATAAATAATTCTACTAAAGTTTCAATGGAAACCAAATGCGTTTGGTCGGTTTTCCGTATGCCAGTTGATGTTTTTCAATTAAAATGACGTCCTTTTGAAACAGAAGACAGACACTTTGGGTAGTGTCGGACACACCACATCTCAGATTGAGGTGGGGTTGATTCGTACACATCACATATGACCCATGGATCGTTCTCCTAAAGTTTCAATGGAAACCAAATGTGTTTGGTTGGTTTTCCGTATGTGCTTAAAATGTTGTCCATTTTATGAGAATCCTCATGTGTCTATTAGTGGAATGGTATTTACTTAAAATCTTGTGAAAATTCATATAAAATATTTTTACATCATTCTTAGTATGGATTAGATTTTAGTTTATCATGCTATGAAACATTTCGGAGCTAAAAATGTCATGCCCAATGAATACATATCTTTTATAACATACCAAAAATCTATGATATTGATTAGATGTGTAAATGTGATTTACATTGATTATCATGATGAAAATAAATAAAATATATATTATATATTTTCTGGTATTAAATGAAATCAAGGAGGGTGGGGGGACTGTCCGGCGGGGTTGTCCGGGGGGCTGTCCGGTGGGTGTCCGGGGGGCTGTCCGGGGACCAAGGAGGAGGGTGGGGGGGGGGGGGCTGTACGAGGGGGCTGTGCGGGGGGTGTTTGGGGGGTTGTCTGGGGTCCAAGGAGGAGGGTGGGAAGGCTATCTGGGGGGCTGTCCGGGGTCCAGGGAGGAGGGTGGGGGGGGGGGGGTGGGTCTGTCCGGGGGGTGTTCGGGGGGTTGTCCGGGGTCCAAGGAATAGGGTGGGGGGGCTGTCCGGGGGGCTGTTCGGGGGGCTGTCTGGGGGATGTCTGCGGGGTGTTCGGGGGGTTGTCCAGGGTCCAAGGAAGAGGGTGGGGGGATGTCCGGGGGGCTGTCTGGGGGACTGTCTGGGGGACTGTCCGGGGTCCAGGGAGGAGGGTGGGGGGTGGTGTCCGGGGGGCTGTTCGGGGGGCTGTCTGGGGGCTGTTCGGGGGGTGTTTGTGGGGGGGTTGTCCAGGGTCCAAAGAAGAGGGTGGGGGGGGGGGGGGGGCTGTCCGGGGGGCTGTCTGGGGGGCTGTCCAGGGTATAGGGAGGAGGGTGGGGGGGGGGGGCTGTCCGGGGGCTGTTCAAGGGGCTGTTCAGGGGCTGTCTGGGGGGGTGTCCGGGGTCCAAGGAGGATGGTGGGGGGTTGTCCAGGGTCCAGTAAGGAGGGGGGGGGGTTCCCAAACACACAACCACTAAAAGACAACAACATCCATAAAAACATATAATATATAAAAATAAATCAACTCAAATACTATACTACGAGTCTAGATAAAATCAACAACTAGAATAGATTAAATATTAAATCTCAGTAATATTAGTCAAAAATGTAATGGATCAATTTGTCCCACATCACCATCACCATCATCACCCTCATCCTCATCCCCATCATCATCTGTTCCCTCCTTAGCACCCTCCTCCTCACCCTCGCCCTCCTCCTCGTCCTCGCCACCCGCCTCGCCCGCCTCGCCCTCCTCATCTCCCTTCTCTTCCACATCAGACTCCTTGCCATCATCATCTTCAAGCTGGACATCGTCCTGACCACCACTAGAACTGCCACATGGTGCACCATATATAGAACGTATCGATGAAATATATTCATCAAAAGCTGGTCTGACTTTTGCTGGAAGTATTGGACGTAAAACTTCAATAAATTTCATAAACACACTATTTTCCCTAACAGACTATTCTTCCATCTCTGTGGCCCTTTTATCAGCCTGTTCGGCCTGTGACCTAAATTGCTGCAGCTTGGTGGCACTATAGCTTGTACCTGAGGAGGGCCAATACCTTATCAGGGCTATCCTAGGTTGGCAACGTACTCTGCCAGAATGCTCCTCTCCCAACACCTGATGTAAGTGATCTGTTGGCCCAAAATTGTCTGGTTATTAGGCATCATGGGCCTCTAAAGCAGCCTATTACAAATATAAATATATCATTAAGTTACAAAATAGATATTAAAATATAAATTCAACAGATTAAAACTTACAATCTGCTACTGAGTTGCTTCGTTGACGGAACTTCCATCCTTTTTCCGTGTACTCGAGCAAAATAGTTTAGCTCGAGGCACACATCCTTCAATATTTTGTATTTGCCTCTATAATGACATTGAAAACTAAAGTTATATGAAAAATTTAGCAAACTAATAAATAATTGAGGAAAAAAAATAAAGTGTAAGTATTAAAGAAAACTTATAAACAATTGTCATACCTACTTCCTCTCATGATCAGGCATCGTAGTGCGTCCTAGTGTGTGGAGGTATTTTTTTGCATCAATGTTCTTTTTATTTTTTCCAGATGATTCATAAATAAAATTCTAAAATGCAACAGATAGTATTAATGAAAAACATGAAAGTTATTATTTAAATACTTCAAATGTTATTAATACCTTAAATTGGGTACTTGTCCAATGAGTAATCATCTGACGATACTGCTCTATAGGACAATAATCCACCACTGGTACCGCCTCTAACTCAGTGCCAAATCTAGCAACCCAGCCAATATAAAACTCATGCTTGTAGGCTATTAAAATCTCACCTAAATCCTTTAGACGTTCCGGTCATGCACCCTCACCATCGGGAAAATTAAATCAAAGCTGACATCAAAATATTAATTCATATAAATACAAAAATAATTGATGGCATTAAATAGAACAGATTTTTTTACCCATATCTCTGCCCAAGATCTATCCTTGACCTCATGTGGCAAATGTCTCCACGATAGCGGGATGACGGGAATGATGTCGGAGTATTTGGAAAGCATCGCCAAAAAAATCCGACATTGCTGCCCTGTTTTCTCAACCATTTGGTTGTCTTCATTATAATCCACCATAACCTGTGTGCGGAGGTTCCACACCGAACGCATGCGTGTACGCCCCTGCCCACACCTCCTGTCAGTATATGTATCTGTCATTAAAGAAAAACAAATATTTTACCAAAACATGTTATAATGAAAATAAATATTTCTATAAAAATTTGTTAGGGTTCTATAAATATACCAGTGCCGGTCTGATCGCTGAGCACCACTGGATCCACAGAAACTGATGGAACACCCTGTGGTGGAACAGGAGTCGAAAATGATGGAATATAGAAGCTCGGAGAGATAGAAGTAGAAGGAAAAGAATATGGGACAACTATCTGACCGGATGCTGACTGGAGAGTGGGAATCATCATGGGATGTGGAAATGATGGGCTAGAAGATGCAGAAGGTAGCGAAAACATGGGAGGCCTAAATATCACGTGTGTCCCTAACGACACACCAAGATCAGAATGTGGGAAGGATGACATGTCAGTGGGAGGGGCAGGGCCTAGTTGGGTATGTGCAGCTACTCATCCACCTCTGGTATGAACCCTCCTTATACCACTGGTCTGAGTACTAGGACCAGTACTAGGCTCCTCATCGAATAACTGTCGACGTATAGGTGGATCCTACAAAAATTTTTACAAAAAAATTTATCACATGACATTATATATTCTTTAAATATACCAATTTGAAATAAAGTACTCACTACAGGCACTATTGATGGAATTCCCAACTCCGTCATTCAACGATTGTTCTCCATCATTTTTTTCCTTAGTCTCTCTTCAATTAGATTCATTTATTGCTTTTGAAAACAAATATGTAATTAATTAGAAAAAGGAAACTAATGTGTAACCCAAAAAACTAAATATATGACGGAATAGGGGGATTAATTGGTAATTTAACTATCAATTGTTTTAGAAGAGCTTGAATGGATTTAATAAATCATACAAGTTGTAATGTTCACCAAGTTAGAAATATTGTTTGACTATGTTTGAATACAGTTCAATTCCAAATTAGAAAATGCAATTCAAATAAAACTGCAACCAATAAACATTGAAAATTCACATAACGGTCAAGTCACCTATCAATTGTTTTAGAAGATCTTGAATGGATTTAATAAATCATACAAGTTGTAATGTTCACCAAGTTAGAAATATTGTTTGAATATGTTTGAATACAGTTCAATTCCAAATTAGAAAATGCAATTCAAATAAAATTGCAACCAATAAACATTGAAAATTCACATAATGGTCAAGTCAGATATCAATTGTTTTAGAAGAGTTTGAATGGATTTAATAAATCATACAAGTTGTAATGTTCACCAAGTTAGAAATATTGTTTGACTATGTTTGAATACAGTTCAATTCCAAATTAGAAAATGCAATTCAAATAAAACTGCAACAAATAAACATTTAAAATTCACATAACGGTCATGTCAGCTAAAACATATTTGTGATCAATACTAAATCAATTTTAATATTACCAACCTTAACAACCCAACTCAAGGTAAACCAAAAGAATTGAGAACATGGATGAATGATTCTATATATTTTAAACCACAACTTCTTGTTCAAAATCAACTCGAACAATTGAGATATTGGAGTCATCAAAACAAATAAATGGATTGGTTACAATGGCACTAAGGACAGTGTCAATTCCATCATCACCATCATCAAAAATATGTCTTGGAATTACTTCAACTATGACACAAAATTCAGGTCGAAGTTGGTCTTTGACATAAAAAACTTGTTTAGGCATTGATGCCAACACATATGGTTCTTCGGTAGCAAGAGTGCGAGTCATATTAATTACTCGAAATACAAAATAATCAATAAATGTGACATGCATCATCATCAAATAAAACCAATGACATTTCATCATTGTGACTCATCCATGAGAGTAATAATCCAATATTATTATTTTCTCAATAACTCCATAATAACCCACATTTTCAAATCGTGGTCTACTATCTGATGAACTTGCATAAAAATCTATTGTGGTAGTAACCATAACACCATAATGTTGTGTTCTCATGTTCTTTGCTCATTCAATGACAATAAATTTGTAACCATTGATAATAATTGATTTACAGTCACGAACCACGGTATTAGGACAAAAAGCCAAAGCTCTTATTTCCTCAGAGACAGAGTTAGTAGACAAACTCAATACCTGCAATATAAATGACTATTAAACTTAATTAAATATTGATATAATTATTTTAAACATTAATTTTTTTACCTTCAATTTTAACCAAGCAGAAAACTCTTTTCTATGAAAAGTCTCTCTTCTTCTCAAAGATAAAGAACGATGCTTCCTATTTATCATTGTTTTATGTTCCCTATAGATAAAAATATGAATAGTTTAACAGATATATATATAAGATATACATAATAAATTTAGTTACCTGATATATTCATCGAACAAATCACAGTTGAACAAAACTGTGTGATGTGCCATCTCCCGCTCTTTATGGCTTAATATCTTTAATGCATATGATCCAGGAATTCCTCCTGTTTAAGGAAGTGATGGAAAACTGGGTTCAATTTTCTCATACTATTATTCTTCATTTCTCATTGGTCTGTTTAATCTTGTAGTAAGATCAGACAAATACATCGAGCAAAAATCCATACATTCTTGAGCCAAGTAACCGTTCACTATAGAACCTTCGAGAAGATTTCTATTTCGGACATAAGACTTTAATGTGAACATATTTCTTTCAGTTGGATACATAAAACGAAAAGAAATAGGTCCTCCGAGAAGTATTTCAGTGGGAATATGGACAGTCAGATGCAGCATGCATGTGACAAATGATGGAGGAAATATTTTCTCCAACTCACACAAAATTAATGGGGCATCTGTCAACATTTTTTACAAGAAAGAATTGGAAAAATTCTTAGCACAAAGATGTCTAAATAAATGCCACAACCAAATAATATCCACCCTTACATTATTGGAAAAAAGATGACGGATTGATATTGGAATCAAATCATGCAGTAGAACGTGATAATCATGAGTCTTCAAAGATTTTAGCTTCAACTCTCTTCTGTTGACCCGTTTAGATATGTTGCTTGAATAGCCATCAGGAACTCTAATAGTCTCTAATACTTCCAGAAATTGTTTTTTTCCGTAGGTGTCATCACATAAGAAGCACATGGAAGTTGCCATTTATTTTCACTGATATGCACAGGATGTAATTCTGGTCTGATTCCCCAATCCACCAAGTCATGAAGAGATCGTAAATCATATTTTGTCTTCCCCTTGACATTTAGAAGAACTGAAAGCAACATTTCACATATATTCTTTTCAATATTCATTACCTCTAATAAATTACGTAAAAAATTGGTTGACCAATAAGGTAAATCAAAGAAGATACTCCTATTCCTCCAATTGTAACAGGTTTCAGTGGAAACATTCTTTCTCTTTCCAGATTTCATTTGACCCTTCCCGAATGAAAAACTGAAATCTTTCAATTCATTAAGCATGTCAGTTCCAGACATATGCTGAGGTGGATCATCAGTCTCTATGGTATTATCAAATATTCGACGATTCATTATATATGGATGATCCTTTGGCAAGAATCGTCGATGTACCATAAAACTAAAACTACAATAATGTTTCAGTCTTATGGATCATGTATTCTTCATACAAATTGAACATGAAAATTTTCCCTTCGTGATCCATCCAGACATCATTGTATAATCCAGAAAATCATTGATCATCCACATAAGTGAAGCATGCATCTAAAATATGTCTTTCGAACATGCATAGTATGTGCGCACACCCACATCCCAAAGAAGTTTCAACTCTTTTATTAAATGTTGCATGTATACATCAATATCAATGCCAGGATCAGAAGGACTAGATATGAGTATACTCATGAAAGTAAAAGGTTTTTTCATACACAACCATGGGGGAAGATTATAAATGTGTATAAAAACTGGCCATGTGCTGTGCGAAGTAAACATCTGCCCAAACAGATTAAAACCGTCGCATGAAAGACCCAACCTCACATTATGCACGTCAGCTGCAAAATCAGGATGTTGAGCATCAAATCTCTGCCATGAAAATCCATCTGCAGGATGAACCAACTCATCATTAGTCTTCTTTATCTCGGTATCATGCCATTTTATTTTTATTGATATGTCATCAGACGTAAAAAGATTTTGGAGTTTGGGGATCAATGAAAAGTGCCACATTACTTTCTGTGGAACGTGGAATGGTGTTCCATCAGATTTTGACTTCCAATGGGATGTTCCACATTTTATACAATCATTTCGTTCAGTGATTTCCTCCTAGAATAAACTGCAATCTTTCGGGAAAGCATGAATTTTGTTTCTTGAAAATCCAAGTTCCTCAACTAACTTCCATGCCATATAGTGGTTTGAGGGAATATCTGCATCATCTGGTAGTAAATCCTTCAAGAGGGTAAGAATGTAATCAATTTTTTATTAGAAATCCCATACATAGTTTTCCCATGAAACAATAAGATTAAAAATTCCAGCTTTTTCATTTTATTGCATTGTCGATATATTGGAGTCGTGGCAGCATCATTCAATTTTTTCACCCTATAAATATCATAATTTTCACTAGATGCATCAGCTGTCCTCATATCTAAGTCTTCTTGAGTGCAAATCTTTTCTTTTTCATGATGACGAATAAATGAAAACCGATCATCTAACAAATTCTCCATTCCAGTCCTTTCATTTCGATCATCACCAATTTGAGATTTCATTTTCTCCCCATTGTGATACCACACAAAGTAGTTTTCTTGAAAACCATTTTTGGTTATGTGGTAGCTGACTTCTTCACGGCTCAACCAAGGTCTACAAACACAATTGGAACATGGGTAGTGTATGCGACCACTATCTGAAGCATTGTGAAATAAAAAATCTATAAAGCTCTCTAAATTGTTTTGAAAATCTCTTGAGATCCGATCAGTTTCATACATCCAACATCTGTCCATTCTGTAAAAAGAATTTATATAAGTCATTTTGTCATAAACAATTTAATAGGATTGAACTTTAATAGAAAATATCTTTCGAAATCCATTTTAAATAATAAAATCCCTTTGATCATTTTTAACAAATATTTGGAGTATTCTCAAGGCACCCCCATTTGGAAAAGTCACATTAAATGCCGAATTTCCATGCCAAACCATTGAAAACAATTAACATGAGACAATAATCAACCACAAATAACTTAACTGGAAATTAAAAAAATAGAAACCAAATGTGATATAGAATTTAATGTTAAGTTAGGGGAAATGAGATTAAATAGAGACAACAACATCATAAATGGTTCCAACATCATAACTTTTGATTAAAACCACCCATAATAGGAATGGGAATGCCTTATACACCTAATACCTAATAAAACAAACCAAATCTCCAATTAAAACATTGAATTTAGGGTTTCCACCCCACTTGGACAGCCCTACCCCCACCCCACCCACCCCACTTGGACAACCCTACCCCCACCCCACTTGGACAACCCAGCACCCCCCACCCCACGTGGACAACCCTACCCCCACCCCACTTAGAAAACCCAGCCCCCCGCCCCCACCATGCCTAGACACCCCTACCCCCCACAACCCACTTGGAAAACCCAGCCACCCCCCACCCCACCTGGACAGCCCTAGCATCACCCCACTTGGACAAACCATCCCCCACCCTACCTAGACAGCCCCTCCCCCACCCAACCTGCACACCCTCCCCCACCCCAAACAAACCTACCCCCACCCCATTTGGACAACCCAGCCCCCTACCCCACCCTACCTAGACAGCCCCCTCCCCCACCCTACCTAGACAGCCCCTCCCCCACCCCAAACTGCCCTACCCCCACCCCATTTGGACAACCCAGCCCCCTCCCCCACCCTACCTAGACAACCCCCTCCCCCACCCTACCTAGACAGCCCCTCCCCCACCCCAAAATCCCTACCCCCACCCCATTTGGACAACCCAGCCCCCTCCCCACCCTACCTAGACAGCCCCTCCCCCACCCTACCTAGACAACCCCTCCCCCACCCCAAACAACCCTACCCCCACCCCATTTGGACAACCCAGTCCCCTCCCCACCCTACCTAGATAGCCCCTCCCCCACCCCACTTGGATAACCCTAGATATCCTCCCCCACCTCAAATTGAAACATAAATTCATCCAAATCAAAATCCAATTTTCAACTAAAATAAATTCCACCAAAAGTACCATATCACCCCACTAAACAAACCCTTTACCATGTTTGAAGTGTAGAACAAAAAACATAAAACAAATCCAAGGGTTTCGTAGACAGCAACCCTAATTTAGCCAAAATCAAAACATCAAACACTAAAAAAATAGAGAAATAACGCTAAAACTAAGGTAACACTTACTAATTTGAAGTGTGAAATAATATTTTGTTTGATTGAAGATGGATCTTGGGTGGAAAGAGTGTCACGGCTGAGAAGAATTCAGGAGCTCGATTAGGTTCTGTCTGCAATCGGTCTGCAATCAGGCTGGGTGGGGGGTTTGGCTGGTCTGTATTTGGGGGAAATCTTTCCCAACAGTTTTTAAAAACCATTGAGAAAGATAGAGTTTTCCCAACGGTTTCATTAAACCATTGTGAAAACTGATTTTTCCCCATATTTTCCAACAGTTTGATGAAACCGTTGGGAAAAATAATTTTCTTCCAATCTTTCCCAATGGTTTCATCAAACCATTGGGAAAAATCTATTTTTATAGATCAATACCAACAGTTAATGCAAACCGTTGGTAAAGATCACCTATACCAATGGTTCAAAAGAACCGTTGGTATACAACTATTGGGAAAACCATGATTTCCAGTAGTGACTCAACAGATCAAGGATCTACAAGACTATATTTGGCATATACACACCTTCTTAAATACCTTCAAATAGCTCAACCAACCCTCATTGGGATTATATGAAGGGAATATGGATCCTTTAAACTAGAATTTTCTAGAAACTAGACATTTCTAGTTCAATGGTGAGATCTATTGGGATTTAATAAAATTATGGAAGATTTAATAAACTAAAATTTATTATTTCTCACATAATTTGTAATCAAGATAAGTACTAATAATATATTATTTTAAATTATAGAATAAAATTGAAAGTTAATTATCCACACTATCCGAGCGATAAATATTATAGAAAGGTCATATCCTCACTGGTAGTAACTTTTAGGAGTGTTTTAGATTCCTTCAGGTTGTGCTGCACCACAAACAAAAATATTAGGTGCTAGAATCCTCAATGTATGATCTTACTGCCAAGGAGGTGAGTAATGAAGAGTTCCTTGTCTATGAAAAACATTTGAATGAAATGGTTGAAATTAAATGTTTGATGTTATCACCTATGTTTAGTGAACTCATGAATTCTCATGAAAAAATGGATTCTTATAACATGATCAAGAATCTCCGTGATCTTTATCTGGAGAGATCACAACATTAACATTTTTTGATTTAAAAAGAACTCTTTTAGAGTAGTCTTGTGGTGGTTGTGTTATCTAGGACTCATGTAGTAAATCTCATTGGATACATTGATCACTTAGAAGTTATATGGGTTTAAACTCCATGATTAATTGTTCACTGATCTCATTCTTGAATCACTCCCTCATAGATTCTCCATTATTTTCATCAATTTTAATATGGAAAACATTTAGAAGACTCTTCTAGATATGATCACTCTTCTTAACAAAGTATATTAGGAAACAATGAGATAAAAAAGTTCTACCCTTATGGTGAATAAATGTAATGGGAAAGAGAAGAACTCTAAGACCAAAGATTCTTCATGACTTTCCAAGAAGATAAAGATAAAGGGGCAAGCAAGGGAGAAGTACGTTATTTATTTTACATGTGACAAGAAGGGACAATAGAATAAAAATTACACCCATCCTAAGAAGAAAGGGGAAACTTTAGGTGTGTTTTTATTGAGTAAGATTTATCTATTTCTAAAAATCAGGTATTAGATACAAATTTTGGTGATCACATATGTATTCAAATACATGAACCAAGTAGATTAAGAAAGATTGATTGAGGTTAGATAGATCTATGAGTCACCAACAGATCCAAACTAGCTATTATGACTATTGAAGACTACCACCTCATGTTTCCAATGAGAACTATCTTGGTTTTTAAGGATTGTTATTTTGTGACATCAGTTACCAAAAACATTATTTTTATATCCAGGCTTGATATAGATGGATTTATTTTCAAGTTTAGGAATAAATTTTTCTTATTTTATAAAGATATAATTTATTATGGTAAGACACCTTTAAATAATGATATTTATGTGTTGTATTATACAAACCAAGTAATGGAAATCAATAACAAAATTACTTCACATGAATCATACCACACCTAACTTTAGCATCACTAGATAGGTCATGTAAATAAGAAGTGTTTGACTAAATTACATCAATATGAATATTTAGATTCTTTTGAACTAAAACCACTTGGTGTATGTTATGCATGTTTACAAAGAAAAATAACCAAATACCCATTTAGTGTAAAAAGTGAAAGGGTCAAATAAATTCTTTAATTAGTTCATATCATTGTGTGTGGACCATTTATTATTGAAGAAAGTGGTGGGTATTCATAGTTCATAACTTTTATAGATAATTTTAGTAGATATGAACGTGTATAATTGATGAGGTATAATTATGATCCCTTTTAGATATTAAATGAATACAAAAATTAAGTTTATAACTATCTTGGTAAGAATATTAAGAAACTCAACTTAGAACATGGTGAATAATATATTAATCAATACTTCATTGATTATTTATGGGAGTATGGGTTCCTATCCTAAATCACTCCTCCTTGAAAACCTCAGTGGAATAGAATAAGAAAAAGGAGGAACCATAAATTTTTAGACATAGTGAGATCAATGATGAGTCATGTAAATCTTCCATTATACTTTTGGTGGCACAAATTAGAAACAAAAACACATATAATAAACCAAGTACCAATTAAAGTGATATATGATATCCCATAATAATTGTGGAACATTTTTTTCATACTTACATGTGTGGGGTTGCAAAGAATTTATTAAGGCCTCTTCAGGTAACCAACTTGTACCCCAAGACACAAAGTGTACCTTTATTGGCTACCCCAAGGAAATAATAGGATAATAACTATAATATTACTAATAAAAAAAGGTAATAATGGAAAGAAATACCATATTACTTGATATGGATCACATATCTAAAAGAGATAGTGGGAGTGAGATAGACTTCAATGAAGTCTAGGCTCAAGGTAAAAAAGAGTTGGCATAATAATATATTACACAAATCACAATGGAAGAAGAAGAAGTTATAGAGACACAAGTACTATGTAGGATTACAAGAGAGATTAGAGAACCAGAATGATATGGTTTTCTAGTCACCAAAGATTGTGACTCATTATTATTTGATAATAATGACCCTCTAACATACAAGTAAGCAGTAAGTGACATAGAAATTGCAAATTGGAAAGAATCCATGAATTTTGAAATAGATTCCATGTACCAAAACCAAGTTTAGATTTTGGTAGATCCTCTAGTAGATTTAAAGAAAATTGGTTATAAATGGTTATTCTAAAATGGATTCCATGTACCTATAAGGAATGATTTGTTGCAAAAGGGTTTAAATAGTGTTAGGGTATATACTATGATGAAACCCTTCACCAATTTCAATGTTAAAATCCATTATAATTCTAATTATCATTGTATCCTTATATGAATATGATATTTAAAAAATGGATGTCAAAACAACCTTCCTCAATGGGAACCCTTACAAAGATGTCTATATGACACAAATTGAAGGGTTTGTGACTCAAAATGATGCCAATAAGATATGAAAATTGAAAAAACCCATTTATGGATTAAATAAAGCATATAGGTCATGGGATATTCAATTTGATGAGTCAATAATGGAATTTGATTTCATAAAGAACAAATGTGATCCATGTGTCAATAAATGGTTTAGTGGGATTACAATCATCTTCTTAATAGTATATGCTGATGAGATATTACTTATTGGAAATGAAATACTAGTCTTACAGTTTGTTAAATCATAGTTGAATAAATGATTCTTTATTAAGGAATTAGGTGAGCAAATATACATTATTGGGATCAAGATACATCATGATAGATCCAAGAGACTGCTCAGCCTAAGTCACAATACATATATTAAAAAGGCACTGAAGAGGTTCAATATGGAACAATCTAAGAGGGTATTATTAACAATGTCACATGGTATTCATCTTTCCAAGAAAATTTTTCCTTAGAAATACGAGGAAAGACAAAGAATAAAAAGGATTTCACATGAATCTGCAATTGGATCAACCATACATGATATTCTATGTACTAGGATGGATGTCTATTATGCCTTAAGTGTGGTATAAAGATATCAAGCTAACCCAAGTGACCTATATTATATTTCATTCAACACTATACTTAAGTATTTAGGGCATCCTAAGGATATATTCCTAGTCTATGGAGGAGGAAAAGGAACTATTCATTAGAGGACATGCTGATGCAATTTTCCAAATAGATCAAGATGATATGAAATCTCAAATGAGATACATCTTCACTTTAAATGGAGGTGTTTTGAGTTAGAAGAGCTAAAAGAAGGATGTATCCGTAGATTCTACATTAGAGTACAAATATATTGTGGCTTATAAGATAGTTAATGGAGCAGTTTTTATACAAAACTTAATCAAATAGATTGAAATTGTTCCCAGAAGTAAAGACCCTATCACACACTATTGTGATAATACTGTTTCAATGGACCTTTCAAAGGATCCAAGGTCACATTAATAGATGAAGAATATAATTTAGAAGTATTATCTCTTGAGATATTTTTATAAGAGAGGTGAGGTTTTAGAGAGCCGTATTTCCATGAAAGTCAATGCAAAATACTCTTTTACTAAAGCCTTTACTGTAGCAGTACTGTAACGGTACTGTAGCAGCGACGAAACTATTCATCAGTGGGTACTGTAGCAATGGCAGGGCACTATAGCGGCGGCGGTACTGTGCGGGTACTGTAGTAGGAGGGTTACTATTCATAGAATGTGAATTGGGCCAAAAATTTGGGCCTACGAGCTATGTAATGGGCTACAAGACCACTGGGACTTTGGGCTATGTTATGGGTTTCCCTCTACCCAGTTAAAAAGGGTCTTTGATTTGATTTAATAATAAATATGAGGCTTCAACACCAAAATTTAAAAAAAAATGATTATCATCTAAGGTCCAACAGGTGGGGTTGGTTTCGTCATGATTTCGGTTGAAGTTTGAAATTTAAAAATCTGAATTGTAATATGGATGGTTCGGATACCGCACTATGGTTCTAGTTTGAATTTGGAAATTTGTTTGTTCGGTTATCGGTTACCCTTAAACCGGCTATTTAGAAAATTAAAAAAAATGGCTTTGGATGCTATTGGATGAGGATTCTTATCATAAAGTTCACACTTGGTAATCTCCAAGATGAGATATTATATTAATAGACCTGCTAACAGGATTTCCACATGTTTTAGTGTCATTAGATAATAATATCTAGGAGCATGTGTAATGGTCCTTAGAATTTAAGATTATTATTGATGCATATCATTACTCTCAAACTTATATTTATTGAACAAAACCATCACTCCATATATTGGTTGGAATTAGGGTAATGTTGGATATGTCACAAATGAAATGTTATCAATGGATAAGTTAAAGAAGGATTTGTCCCTTCCATATTTATAGAAGATGATATCTCATCCCTTTTATTAAAATTGAACTATTGAAATAAATTCCATGGCTATAGTGTATCGACATGTTTACTTCAAATAGTCAAAGAAATACTTATCAAGCACATAGGTTGATGACATAGATGGGAAACCTTCTTGACGAGACATTGTAATAAAGAGATTATATTACATAGTTAGAGTTCATACATGGTTTATGATGTTTCAATATTAATTTATTTATCTTGGATACCTCGACCCATTTATATATAATAATCTTGGACTTTCAAGACCAACTAATGAAAATGAGAAATAATCATAGAGGGTTACACACTAATTGTTTCTGTTGATCTCGATTAAATTCTATTTGAATTTAATTATTAGAATAAATATTATTTTTAAGACTGAGGAATAATTTTATTCATGTCTTATCGATTGAAAATATTTATTGATTAATGAAATATTTATTAAATATTTATTCATATATTCAATAAATGTTAAGGAAGATGAATGGACCAAGACCAAATCCATTGATAAATATTAATTTTCTAGTCAGTAAAAATATATTTATCATTGTGCAAGTTAGTGTATTCCATACAATAATAATAATAATATTATTATATGCCATGGGGTTTGTTAAATATTATTATATTATGTAAGGGATGGTACATAATTAAATAATATTTTAACCTAAAACTTAGCTCTATAAATAGATATTTATGTCTATTGAGTAGGGTTAATTGGAAATTGAGAATAGAGAATTGTTGCACACAAAAGACCAATCTCTCTCCCTATCTCTCTATCTCTTGAGTTCCTACTCTCTTCCTCTAAATAATGAGAAGAAATACTTTAATACTGAAGGATATTGGAGCAATTGATAGAAAAAAAACATGATAATTGATTCACTGTGCTAGCACCCAAAAATCAATTGGCGTTACTCAATTATCAAGGGAGCACAATTGGATCACCACGAGAGGGATTATAAAATTGAATCCTTACAACACAATGAAGGTAATCTGGAAGGGTTTTAGAATATCAACAACATAATTGAAGAAATGACCCTAATATAAGGTAATCATTTATTCAGATCTAAATAAATTAATTATAAATTTAACATGAAAGATCCTATCTTGGGGTTTCAAAAAACTATAAATTGAAATAATTTTTAATATAATGACCACCAAATGTGCTTCCACTTCACCCAAAACCTTCACCAATTCCATCCTTTCAAATAGTATCTCCAACTTAATGAATAATTTAATGTACAAGAACTTTCTTTCCAGAATTTACCTTGCACAATTTAAATGCCAAACCAAACATCTTCGATACCAAATTCTATTTCGAACACCATAATATTTTGGAACTTGTCTTCTGCAAACACTCTCATAGAATAAGGATTCATATGTTCGGAAATGAAAAACACACGTGAATGGTGTATCCAAACTAATAATATTATCACCCCATCCATGAAATAAAAAAAAACCCCCTTGAGAACTCCCAAATAAGAGAAAATTAATATGGAATAAATGAATCACAAAATTAAACACTTAGAGATTTACGTGGTTTAGATATAGTCCTACTCCACTGAAAGCCTGAAAAATTATATTAAATAAGAGAATAAGAGAGAGTATCACTGAGTTAAAATTTTCCTAAATATTGTATCACTATATAGAATAATTAAAATAAAACAAAATATTTTTCAGTTACAATATACAAGTAACCCCAAACATATATTTATATATGTTTTCTAAAGTAGTTAACTGGTTCTGATAGTTCCACTAACATTCAATCTTTATGAATGACTACTAATCATTCATTTCCATTATTAATAGGCCACCAGATTCAATTGAATCAATCAATGCTTCAAATAAAAAATGTATTCTCTTTGAACACATATGTCTATTCCATTTATAAACTTTGATATCCCTATGTTCATACCTAAAAGTTCATCAAGCTGCAACATCTAGTTCCAAAATCAAATTTTAGAATCCCTATTTCTGGACATCTATAAATAAATTTCAATAAATATTTTCTCACAAGAGAAAAATAAAATAGATTTACCATATTTTTCTATGAATTGAATCTTAACCCATGTTGTTTAGTTCTATATAATGAGGCATGTTGTACCTTTTAAGGCCGTGTATCTAGGACCATGGCATCTTATAATTTAATGTAATAAAACTAAGGCATCTAGGTTTGGGTGATTAAAAATGGCATGTTGTGTGATATACATTTGAGATATCCATTATTTTTTTTTACTTTAGAGAATAAGATAAGAGGAGACATTGGGTATTACACCATCTTGGAGTCCTAAATGATAAGGGTTGTGTGAAGTAATCTTCTGGGGGAAAATTGTAATTAGAATAGATCCATTTAGGTCAGAATCAATGCTTTGATAAAATGGATGAGTTTCATATAGGTAGGTGACTTGGGAAAGGGTTGTGTAAAGGTTAGTCCTTGAGATTTGAGATAAACCATTATCTTTGAGGTAAAACATGGGAAAATTGGTTCCAAATGGGTTATAAAGACCACTAGTATAAAAATGAGGATATTCTCTCAAGTTGGATGTAACAACTTACCTTGGTCTATCTAAACTGTGACTGATCTAATAAAACCAATAAATTTTAGGCACATATCTTCTTAATAAAGAGGCTTCCAACTAGAATAAAGTGATTTTAATAGTTTTATAGAGACTATTATATAAATAAAACACCCTAGGTCCATGAAAAAATATACCAAAACTTTTACATGACTTGTCCATATAACGGACATCCTAAAAAACATGTTGACATAAAACATAGAGCTAAGAGGGTCCCCTATAGGCTAGAATATAAAGAAGTAAAATTCAATATGATTAATCACATATAACAATGAAACCATAATAAAATATACTTAACAAGTATCAAATATGATATAATGAATAATAATAAAAAACTATCTCACTAGCCGATACATATGTAGTGCCACTAAAATAAACATGATATAATAGAATCCAACCCCACTCATAATATAAATCCTACCGACTCATTAAATTACACACCCTAATAGAACCAAACCATGTTTACAAATCTAAGAGATACTTTTAATTGAAATAAAATATAAAGTCTACCCATGTACATCAAAACCCATGTTATGTGCACAGGTAGGGGATGAGTCTAATGACCTAGTTAGATTCCGATGCTTGCCTTAATACACTTAATTCTAATGATCAAGTGGATGTGCATAAAAATATTAGGATAGAGTTTAATTTGGTTTACAATGAAACTCAACCACTCAAAAACATAACTGAATAATTGTATGAAAACTATATCTGGGTCTTTATGGATAGAAGACGCCCCCCTAAGACTCATACAAATGATACCCAACTCATTCTAGGATCCATCTACCTATAATAAATAACATGCATACCATTGTGGACCAATAACATATACCACACCTATATCATCTTATAAAATGTAATCACCCTGAGTTCTCCCTATACCCATAAAATACCTTCATCATATTTCTACTTTGTTTATATGTCATCTCACTACTCAACCATATTCAAAACCCCAAAATATCATGATATAAAGAATGAAATAATGTGAAATAATAGTTCACCAAACCATAAATTCATATATGTACTAAAATCCCATGATAAAAAATGGAAAGATAAAGAAGGGGGGTAAAACCTCATAAATTAAAAAATCTCAACTCTCATGCCCTTACTCATCTTATCTCATCGGTTCTCTATTGAACTATTTTCTAGAATACCCATAAAACACTACTGGATCAATCCAATACATCAAATTTCATCATTGGAGTTGGCTCTAAATGCATGAAGGTTCATCTCTCTATATTAACCATGATTAATATAATTGTATCCCAAAATCTTCATCAACAACAAAACACAAGCGTGTGTTATATATTTGGTCATACCTGAAGTTGGTCTTAGAAAGATCTGGGTTAGCTTTATTTTATGCATCCCACCATTTCCTCTAAAGGGTCATCCACCAACCACCATCTTGAAAAGTTCCTCATTATCCATCACTCCATATCTAAATAACCATAGGGAAGGGAACATCAAGAATGATATATATACAAATTGGATAAAACAACAAAGTAGAAGACCTCAAAAAAATGAAAAATTAATGCTACTTATTGAGTCAATCATCGATGTCATCCAAGATGTCACTGACCGTAGGTATTGATACTCTATAAGAGGTCTATCACTCAAATATTAATGATATATAGGATATGTGCTCAATTAATCTTCCTTATATGAAATAATACAACATTCTCTAGGAAGAAAACTTACCATCCACCACTAAATTACATAAAAGAGGCATCTCACCTCTCCTATACCATTACTAGGTCCATATCAAGGATTTTATTTTCACAAGGAATATAACTCATGACTAAAAAACAATCCATTAATTGAAGAATATAAGGACTAACATCCACCTAAACCACTGAGTCTAGTCAAAAGGCACTCCCACCATGACAAAGGAGGCTAAAAAATCCTCAAGAGCATCAAACATCACCCCAAGGACAATGTTTGATAAACCACCCTAACATAACCCAACCCATCAGGTCCCCACTCAGGATAATAGTAAATTAGTATGGCACCATAACCCCACCTTCAATATTCTAGGGGATAGTGACTAGAACCATGTATGTATGTCTAATAATATGAGATGAATTAGCCTATATTAACCTAAAACAGATACATATATCCAATGAAAAAATAACTAGTAGTATATATATAAACACTAAACTATATAAAAAACATTAATGAGATAACCACTACTATCCATATAGATAACTAGAACATAAACCATAATGAAAATGGGAAACATACATTCCCAATAACTGAAAGGGAAACTTATATAAGTAGACAAGACAAAGAGGTCCTCGATGCAAGATATCTCCAAAAAAGAACACTTCCTGCTACCAACACCTCATGGTACCACCAAGATCTACTAACCCCATAACCCCCAAGTCTCTAGGTGTTATCTCCGACCTAGACACAGCAACTCATCATCTACCAAGACCATCTCTGACCCATGCACTATCTATATATGAAAAACCACATGTGGGATCTGTAAGAGTTAGTGTCCTAGAACCAACTAGTTGTACTTTTATTAAAAGGATATTTAATGTATTTAAATATTAAACATCTTATTACATATTTCTCATTGTTCTTCATGACTATGATGTAATAATGTCTTAGAGTATTTGTTGCATTGATAAGTTCATGGAAGTTCCCCGCTATGATGAGAACTATGAAATTCTATAACAATATTCTTAAATATAGTTCTACAGTTAGATGACATACTATTATGGGAAGCATAGCATGCGGAATATTAGGTGTGAGTACTCATAATTAGATGACAATTCCTCTCATGAAGATTGCACTTGATAATCTCCAGGAAAGAAGATTATGAGAACATACCCGCTAGTAGGAATTACACATATTTTGGTGTCATCATATTTTTCTAGTTGTGAGTGTGTGTAATGATCCTTAGACTTTAATATTATCATTAATACGTGTCACGACTTGCAAAATTTTATTTACTAATGAAAACCATCATTTAGACAGTTGGTGGGAAGTAGGGTATGTTGGGTGCGTCACAAGTGGCATGTTATTAATGGATAAGTAGAGGAAGGATTTACCCATTCCATTTATGGAAGTTGATATCTTGGCCCTTTGATCAAAATAGAACTGTCGTGTGAAATTCCATGTCCATGGTGTAATAGTATGTTTATTTTAGGTAGTCAAAGAATGACGTATCAAGTATAAAATTTGATGACACTATCCTGAAACTTTTTTGATGAGATATTGTGACAAAGGTATTATATTAAACAGTGAGTGTCTGTATGTGGATGTCATTGTTGCGACTTTATGTTCTTTCTATTGGGTTCCTTGACCCATTGATAGACAATAATCTTAAACTTTAGGCAAGCCCACCTCATTCCAATGATAAATAATCCTAGAGGGTCACACACTAAGTGTTTCTAGAAGTCTCCGTTAAATTATATTATAATTTAATTAATAAATATTATTCTCTAGACAATGGAATAATTTTATTCAAGTTAAAATGATTGCTTAAATTAAATAAATATTTATTCACTGGATTGTGGGTAAGATATATTTGTTTATTTTATTTAACATTTGATAAATATTTACTTACTAGTTTTTAAATAAAATATTTATTTAAGAGAATAAATTATTTATTTATTTATTCAGGTGTTCAATAAATGGAAGTGGAGTTCGAGAGGACCAAGGCCAGTCCGATAGTGAAATAATTATTTTCAAGACAATAAATAATTATTTAACTAGTTAAAACAAATTAAAATAACTTAGCTATTATTTTGTGATGTGGAATTTTATTTATAATTCTGTTTTGTGCAAGTTGGAGCACCATAAATAATGATGCGGTATTATTATTAATAGCATGGAGTTTCTCTAAGGTTATGAATGTATTTAATTGCTGTTACATAATTAAATATTATAACTTAATCCCCATGTCAATAAATAGACACATACGTATATTGTTACAAGTATCGAACTGTACACCCGGTGAGTTGAGAATTGTTGAGACAAATAATTTCTCTCTAGAATCCTCTTCCTGCCCCTCTCAAGAATGAGAGATATTCTTCAAGGATGAAGAACAAGAAATCAAGAACGACCAACACAAGACACTCGCTTTGCTGTGCTAGCATCTGAAAAAACGAGCGGTGTTGATCGGAGGCCATTATAGCACGTGTGGATTACCCCTATAGGGATTCTAGTTTGGATCCTTGCAAGAGAAAAAAGATAACCTAGAAGGGTCATTATGTATAATCAACATCATCAATGAAGAAAATACCAAAGATCCTGGTATTATTCTCTTTATGAAATTAATTAAATTAATTATAAACATGATGTGCAAGATCCTCTCTAAAGGTTTTGGGCCTCTTCCTTATTTATCTAAATCTTTGATTATATTTCATAGAGACAGGCGTTCATCGTTTTATTAATCCCAGAATAATCATTGATCATGGTAAAAATCAAAGTTGGGTGCTGGAACAACCATACTTCCACTGCGCCTGGAACCTTCAAGTGGTATCAAAGGGAGGTTGCATCATTTTTTATAATTATTTAAATATTTTTTTGATGATTTACATATTTAATAATTTAGTTATTTCAATTCAAGTTAATAATTCTACAAATCTGAATCTCAAGATTTGTTCCTCCTCTTTCATTTCTCATTCACCTTATAGAAACAATATTTTATTTTAATTTTGATTAAAATAAAATAGAGGATCTCATCTAGAGGTGCCAGAGGTTCCTGGCCGTACAACACTAGAACACACGACGTGTATTCAACAATACATTCTATGTAGCCAAGGTTCAATGCATCGGGTCTGGTCCACTAAAACAAGCCGTGTCATTGGACTTTGTCTAAGTATTAATGACTTTATGTGTTGACCAAGAAAAGGTGGCACACTATTTCCAAATTACATGCCATATGGCCCACTGAACACGACGAGTAGTCCCTTTTGGGTTAGGGTTGGACCGTGTACCCTGTACACGACTTGCCTTGCTAGAGACCGTGTAATGAGGAACTACACGACGTGTGACCCATTGGACATGCCATGTACTCTAAATATTTCCAAAGCACACACACACGCCGTTTCCCTAGGAATGTACTTTGTATGGACGGTGAAAAATAGTACACACCGTGTAGTTGGAACTACACACCATGTACTCATCCAAATTACATAGATTTATTAAAATTTATTATTATATTATACAAACCCTTGAGACGTGTATCATCGTACTGGCATAAAACTGAGGCACAACACGTGATAGGTGTTTTATATGTATGTGTTTAATTTAACATCTTTGTAATGTTCATTTATACTCATTGGGTAGTTATAAATAGGAATTCACTAAGTTGCCTTCAAGATACAAGTTACGTACAAAGATAATTTTAAATAAATTTTTTTGTTTAAAATTATGATGGATGAGAATCTCAAGGAAATTCAGAAAAGGTTTTAAGATAAAATGATTGATTAATTAAAGATGACAATTAATTGATTTGAGCATTATTTAGCTTAAATAAGAACGATTAAAGAATTTAATGCTAGTTTTATTTATGTGTAAATATTGTTGTATGTATGGTTGATCATGAGATAGACCAAGACCTTTGTATGTGGATGGTTTCTTTTAATTTATTTATTTAAATTAATTTTGATGGTCTGTGATCCTTCTCCTTATTAATATATAGGGTCTATGTGCCCAAGGTTTCTTTTATATAAAACCCCTTTTGACCCCTCACCTACATGTGAGTTAAAAAAGGCATATATAATGGATTCAAATCCCAAGATAGTGGAGGCGGTTCAAGCTGGAGCTGAGATGAAACTAATCCCAGCAGATACAGAGGTGGATAGGTGGAGAGCTATAAAAATGAACCCAAAAGGTTCAATATGTTTCTCCCCTAGGTCAGGGTTAGTTTATCATCCGCTGGATAAAATAACCATTAGAAAAGATAATGATCATCTCCTTTACTTTATTTTATTTCTTTCAGTGGCATGGTTTATTATTATGGATATGTTGTCATGATCACATAATTAATGAATTGAAAAAGCATGCAAGATGGAACTAAAATAAACCAGACTTATGCGTAAATATTATCAAGACATGGTTAATCACTTAAGTAAGTTCCACTTAATATTAAAAATCATGTGATAATGATAATAATAAATTCACACATAAGAGATAAAAATCCCTCAAATAAAATATTAAGTCAGACCAAGACTTCTGTTACTCGATTAAGGGAAAAACTCAGTAAAACTATGTGTTTGACCAACCCTTGTTGGGACACTTAGTTTTATATAGGAAGCCCTTATAAAAGATTTCAATTTTAATTAACCATACTAAATAAAGAGAAGTATCCCTTGCTAGAATTGGTATACTATTGGAGACAAGAGTTGAATAAATACAAAAGTCATTATTTAAAAATTGGGGAGTCCACTCAACAGATCAAGGAGCTACAAGCCCACAGTTGGCAAAGACCTACCTACCTAAATACCTTATAATAGCTTGAAAAACCCTTGTCAGGGTTATGCAAAGGGGAATATGGATCCTTGACACTGGAATGTCATAGAAACTAGAAATTTAGAGCTCAATGGTGAGGGCCATTGGGACTTGATAAAATAGTGGGAGACTTAATAAAATTTATTATTTCTCATAAAATGTAATAAAGAAAGTATAATTGATCTGATATTTTAATTATAGAATAAAAATGAAAATCTCTTCAACCACACTATCCCTGTGATCAATTTTGGATAAACACAACATCCTCACCAGTAGTAATTTCCAGGAATGGTTTAAATTCCTTCGGGTTATCCTAATCCATGAACGGAAGTCTTACATTCTCGAGTCAGCATTACCTAATTCACCTGCCAAATATGTGAGTGATGAGGATTTCCTAGTCTATGAGAAATATATTAATGAAGTAGTTGACGTTAAATGTTTGATACTATTATCAATGTCTAGTGATCTCATGAAGTCTCATGAAAACATGGATGCTTATAGCATGCTAGAGCACCTTTGTGGTCTTTACCAGGAGAGAGAAATTCAAGAAATATTTGAGATCTCTAAGGCACTCTTTCATAGTATGGTTGGAGAAGGTGCCCTAGATGGGCCTCATGTAGTCAATATCATTGGCTACATTGAGCACCTGGAGGTTCTAGGGTTTAATCTCCCCAAATAACTGGGCACCGATCTCGTTCGTACATCACTCCCTCAGAGCTTCTCTAATTTTTTTTGTCAATTTCAATATGAACAACATTGAGAAGTCTCTATCTGATATTATTATCCTCATTTTCCAAGTGGGAAAAGATATGAAGTGTGAAAAGCCTTCTGTACTTATGGTGAATAAGAAGAAAGGGAAGGAGAAGAGCTTTAAGACCAAAGTTTCTTCACAACCTTCCAAGAAAAGGAAGATCGAAAGGGAGGCAAAGGAACATGAGGCTGTTTGTTTCGCATGTGGAAAGAAGGTCCACTGGAAGAATAACCACACCCAGCCTAAGAAGCAAGGGGAAGCTTTGGGTGAGTTTTTTATTGAATGAAATATATCTTTTTCTATAAATTGGGTATTAGATACATCTTTTGGTGCTCAAATATGTATCCAATATAGGAAATAAGTAGATTCAGAAATATTGAATGAGGGGAGGTAGATCTACAAGCAGCCAAAAGATCCAGACTTACTGCTATAGCTATCGAGGACTACCACCTCATGTTTCCAACTGGGATGATCTTGGTGTTAAAGGGTTGTTATTATGTATCTTATGTTACTAAAACATTATTTTTATATCCATATTAGATATAGATTGATTTGTTTTCAATTTTGTAAATTATTATTGATTCTTTTACAAAGATAACATTTGTTTTTCTAGGGCACATTTATATAATGGTCTTTACATGTTGGATTACACAAACCAAGTAATGGAAATCGATAATAAAGATAATTCACATGAATCATACCACACTCAACTTTGGCATCACTGACTAGGTCATGTAAATGAGAAGCACTTGAAAAAGTTACACTAAGATGGATATTTAGATTCTTTCAAACTAAAACCACTTGGCTTATGTCATGCATGTTTACAAGGCAAAATGAATAAATACCCATTTAGTGGGAAAGGTGAAAGGGCTAAAGAACTTCTTAAATTGGTTCATACTGATGTGTGTGAACTATTTCTAGTTGAAGCAAGGGAAGGGTACCCATACATAATAACTTTTACTGATGATTTTAGTAGATATGGATACATCTACTTAATGAGGTATAAGTTGTATTCTTTTGATAAGTTCAAAGAATACAAGAATTAAGTTGAGAACTTGCTTGTTAAGAATATTAAGAAACTCCGCTCAAACCGAGGTTAATAATATCTTAATCAAGACTTCATTAATTACTTACGGAAGTTTGGAATCCTATCCCAACTCACTCTTTCATACACACCCCAGTGGAATGGTCTGAGTGAAATGAGGAACTGCACTCTGTTGGATATGGTGAGATCAATGAAGAGTCATGCAAGTCTTCCATTAGCCTTTTGGGGATATGCGTTACAAACAACGACACACATATTAAACCAAGTACCAACTAAATCGATAAATGGTATTCTATATGAGTTATAGAGTGGAAGAAAAGCCATGTTATCGAATTTACATGTGTGGGTTAGCGAAGCATTTGTTAAGGCCTCTTCAGGTAACAAACTTTCACCTTGAGGCACAAATTGTATCTTTATAGGAAACCCCAAGGAAACAAGGGGATATTACCTATACAACCCCTCATACAAAAAGGTTATAGTGGAAAGACATTCCACATTCCTTGAGAGGGATTACATCTCAAAAATAGATAGTGGGAGTAAGATAAACTTCGATGAAGTCGAAGCTCAAGGTACACAAGAGTTGGTAAAGGAACAGATTCCAAAAATCCCCATGAAAGAAGAATCTATT
Source organism: Viscum album (assembly GCA_963277665.1). Lineage (NCBI taxonomy): Eukaryota > Viridiplantae > Streptophyta > Magnoliopsida > Santalales > Viscaceae > Viscum > Viscum album. The sequence continues at coordinate 1,497,020,739 of OY728161.1, forward strand.
CCAGAGGCACAAGTACTGCGTAAGAGTAAAAGAGAGGTTAGAGAACTAGAATGGTATGGTTTTCTAGTTACCAAGGATGGTGACTCATTATTAGTTGATAATAATGACCCTCCAACCTACAAGGAAGTAATAAGTGACACAGACATTACCAAGTGGAAAGAAGCCATGAATTCTAAAATGTATTCCATGTACCAAAACCAAGTCTGGATTTTGGTAGAACCTCTAGTTGATGTAAAGCTTATTGGTTGCAAATGGGTATTAAATAAGAAACTGGACATGGAAGGATAAGTCAGTACCTATAAGGAACAACTATTTTTAAAGGGGTTTAAACAACTTCAAGGAATTGATTATGACGAAACCTTTTTACTAGTTGCAATGATGAAATCCATCATAATTTTAATTGACATTATGGCTTACCATGAATATGAGATTTGGAAAATGGATATCAAAACAATATTCCTTAATGATAACCTTCAGGAAGATATCTCCATGACACAACTTAAAGGGTTTGTGACTCCAAAGGATGCCAATAAGGTATAAAAGTTGCATAAATACATTTATGGATTAAATAAATAATCCAGGACATGAAAAATTAATTTTTATGAATCTATAACAAAATTTGGTTTTATCAAGAATGAATTTGAGACTTGTGTCAACAAAAAATTTAGTTGGAGTTCAGTCATTTTACTAATAGTACATGGTGACAACATATTACTTATTGGAAATGAGATATTAATCTTACAATCTATTAAGGAATGGATGAATTATTTATTTTCCATGAAGGACTTGGGCAAGTCAGTATATATTCTTTGGATCAAGATCCATTGTGATAGATCCAAGAGGTTTTTAGGCCTAAGTCAAAGTAGATACATTGATAAGATACTGAAGAGATTCATTATGGAACAATCTAAGAGGGTAATATTTCCAAGAAAATGTGTCCTCAGACACATGAGGAAAGAAAGATAATGGCAAGGAATCCATACACATCAGCGATTGGGTTAGTCATGTATGCCATGATTTGTACTAGGCTGGATGTCGCCTACGCATTGAGTGTGGTAGATAGATATCAAGATGACCCAGGTGACCATCATTGGATGGTAGTCAAGACTATCCTAAAGTATCTGAGGTGTAATAAGGATATATTCTTTGTTTATAAAGGATATGAGGAAATTGTCATCAAAGGATATGCAGATGCCAGTTTCTAGACTGACCAAGATGACATGAAGTCGCAAATGAGATACATCTTCACTTTGAATGGAGGTGGATTGAGCTAGAAGAGATCAAATTAGAGTGTGGTCATAGATTCTACAGAAGATTCCGAGTATATCACAGCTTCTAAGGTAGCTAAAGAAGCAGTTTGTATGTGAATATTTATCCATGAGTTGGATGTGATACCTAGCAGTAAAGATCCCATCACACTGTACTGTGATAATATTGCAGCGGTGGATCTCGCAAAAGAGACAAGGTCACATATCAGACAAAGCACATAATTTGGAAGTATCATCTCTTGAGGGATTTTTCTCATAGAGGTGAAGTTTATGTGAGAAGTATTTCCATGGAAGAAAATGTTGTGGAATCCTTGACTAAATCCTTGACTCAGCAGAAACATGATCACCATGTGAGGTCTAGCGGAATGAAAGTCATAGGCAGTTGGATCTAGTCCAAATGGGAGTTTGTAAGAGTTAGTGTCCTAGAACCAAATAGTAGTAATTTGATTATAATGATATTTAATGTATTTAAATATTAAACATATTAATAGATATTGTTCATTATTCTATATGACTAAGATGTAATAATGTCCTAGAGATTTTTTTTCATTAATAAGGTCATGGCAGTTCCCCACTATGATGAGAACATTGAAATTCTATAATAATATTCTTAAATATAGTTCTATAGTTGAATGAAATACTATTATGAGACACATGGCATGCTGACTGTCAGGTGTGAGTACTCATAAGCATATGATACCTCCTCTCATGAAGTTCACACTTGGTAATCTTCAAGATAGAAGATTATGAAAACAGACCCGCCAATAAGAATTCCACATGTTTTGGTGTCATCAGATTTTTCTATCTATGAGTGTGTGTAATGATCCTTAGACTTTAAGATTATCATTAATACGTGTCACGACTCACTTAATTCGATTTACTGACAAAAATCATCACACATACAATTAGTGGGAAGTGGGGTACGTTGGGTGTCACAAGTGGCATGTTATTAATGGATAAGTCGAGGAAGGATTTTCCCCTTCCATTTATGTAAGTTGATATCTCGTCCCTTTGATTGAAATAGAACCTTCACATGAAATTCCATGTACATGGTGTAATGATGAGTTTATTTCAGGTAGTCAAAGAACAACGTATCAAGCATAAAATTTGATGACACTATCATGAAACCTGTTTGATGAGATATTGCGACAAAAGGATTATATTACATAGAGAGAGTTCATATGTGGATGTCGTTGTTGTGACTTTATGTTCTTTTTCTTGGGTTCCTTGACCCCTTTCTATACAGTACTCTTGGACTTTAGACAAGCCTACCTAATGCCAACAAGAAACAATCCTAGAGGGTCACACACTAAGTGTTTCTGGTGGTCTTGGTTAAATTCTATTTGAATTTAATTAATAAACATCATTCTCAAGACAATGGAATAATTTTATTCAAGTTAAAATGATTTCATAAATTAAATAAATATTTATTCACCGGATTGTGGGTAAAATATAAAAATATTTATTTACTAGTTTGTAAATAAAATATTATTTAAGAGAATAAATTATTTGTTTATTTATTCAAGTATTTTATAAATGGAAGTGGAGTTAGAGAGGACCAAGGCCAGTACGGTAGTGAAATAATTATTTACAATATGATAAAAAATTATTTAACTAGTTAAAAAAATTAAAGTAACACAGCTATTATTTTGTGACACAAAATTTTATTTATAATTCTGTTTTGTGAAAGTTGGAACACCATAAATAATGACGTGGTATTATTATTAATATCATGGGTTTTATCTAAGGTTATGAATGTATTTAATTACAGTTATGTAATTAAATATTGTAACTAAATCCCCATGTTAATAAATAGACACATAAGTCTATTGTGCCAAGTACCAAACTACACACCTAGTGAATTGAGAATTATTGAGCTAAACAATTTCTCTCTTGAATACTATTCCCACCTCTCTCAAGAACAAGATATGTTCTTCAAGGTCAAAGAACAAGCGATCAAGAATGACCGACACATGACAGTTTCTTCATCCCACTAGCACCCAGAGAACAATCAATGTCAATCAGAGGCCATTAGAGCACATGTGGATCACCGCTAGAGGGATTCTATTTTGGATCCTTGCAAGCACAAAAAGATAATCTAGAAGGGTCATTCTAGACAACCAAAATCATCAATGAAGAAAATATCGAAGATCCATGTATTATTTTCTTTATGAAATTAATTAAATTAATTATAAACATGATGTGAAAGATCCTATATAAAGGTTTCAGGCCTCTTACTTCTTTATCTAAATCTTTGATTCTATTCCATGGGGACTGGAGTTCATCATCGTATTGATCCTGGAATAATCATTGATCATGGTAAAAATTAAAGTTGGGTGCCAGACCAACTATGCTTCTTCTACACTCGAAACCTTTAGGATCAAGTCCCATGCATAAGTGAGTATTAACATAATTAGTAATATGCTCCAAAACTAAAACAAAACACCAAAGAAAATAATCAATTCAAAATCCATTATATAAGGGAGTAACTAAGAGGAAAGAAATAAAGAATATAGATATGATCAACACTAGAAGTATCAGGGACACAATGAAGTTACATTTGTCTCTGATCCCACCCGTGGTGATTTTCATCTCATGAGAAACTAAGGATACTCAGATAATTGAAAACACCACAATGTATAAAGTCAACAACTAGATGTATATTTCATCTAGAAGGAAACCTAAGGGTTCCTAAGGAATCAAAAATCTTGAAATATCTGTACTAAACTACCTTTCTTCTACAAAACTTATAGAAACCATGATGAATGACCCACTCCTTGTAGGAGTAAACATGCCAGTCGAGGGGGTACCACACCTTATAATTCAAAACCACCGATACCATTCTTCCATACTAGAAACCCATGGAGAGACCAAACCTTGGAGAATAATAGATATTGATCAAGGGGGTACCGAACCCTACCATCATAACCACTAAGGTATGATGTAAAGAAGAGAACCCATGATATGGGAGAGAGTCCTACTCTATTAGTCCAACTATAGGAAAAATCAACACATAGCTTCAAAGATATAACATATTGAAACATAGAAGAAAAAAACAACCTATATATAATATTATTAGGGGAATCATGACTTATAGAGGAAATAAACATCAGTTGAGGTAGTACCAAACCCATGGATAAAGGAACTATGTCCCAAACATGAGGGGTAGTATCGAACCCTATTCATATTGTGTATAGGACTCACACATCATTGGTGCTGAGGGATTCCTGAACCCAAGATGATTTAGAGGACTCACTACTCAAGTATATAGGGGAGTATTGAAATCTATATAAAAGAAAACTAGGGACTTGTGCCCTATCACAACACATTTCCAAGGGATAATTGGCTCTGAGAACACTTAGATCTCCATGCTTGATACTCGCCATCGACCCTATGGAGATAAAGAAAAAAATTGTCTATATTTCCTAATGAGTACCCTAAAGTGGATAAACATACCAAATTTATACAATATTCATGGAAAAGTACTCTAGATAGGATATTTATTTAAGAAAAACATACAAAAAATGAAAAAAAATTAATTTCATCATATCAAACATGTGATACATTACATGAAAGAGCCTGAGACTCATGTCATGAGTTGGATTTAGGTACCAAATACAGATCCTAAATTATTCATCCCAATGTTTAATTTATGACACTACAGATGGATCATTGATTTTATGTCTTCATAAAAAGTTACACATGAAACAAGGCTCTATAATAATAATAATAAAATATAATAATAATAATAATAATAAATAATAATAATAATAATAATAATAATAATAATTTATTATTTTTATATTTGACAACTGGAGGGGGGGGGGGGGGTCATGAGAAATCATCCCCTTATCTCTAATCGATCAAGATGCCCCTAATTATACCTTTTATTATATATTTTTATTTTATTTTATAAATTTATATATTTTTTTCTTTGGTACATTAATCCCAACTGATGATCCTCCCCTTCACGCTATCCATAGTGGTGGCCAACCTCCCCCTTACTATTGGACCTGACCACCAAGGTGGACAAACTTGTGTCTATTGACACTTTCCACCAAGGGTAGTTAGTTCTACTCCATATAAACTAACCAACATTATATGAAAAACCATACTACTTTACTTTGAGCCATCCCGTGTATTCTTCCCCTCACCATATGTCATCAGCCATCGATGTAGGATTTACCATCACTTACCCTTACAAAGGTACCATGTGTTCCATGACCTCCTTTCACTGTTTCAACTAGATGAGTCCAATGAATCCAAACTATTTCAAGGAAATGAACATTTTGGTCATGGAGAGGAAATAATTCTAGTGGTTAGACCCTTTTTTTCACCTCATGTTGAAATACAATTGAAAATAAATCACCACAAGGAAATCAATAAGAATTAGGGATAAAAACTCTACCCTAATAATAATTACATGGGATTGAAATTATAAAAAGTATAAAAAATTATAAATTGAATAAATAATTTTCTTTAATACTATAATCAAAATTAAATAAAGAATCTTTACTTCAAATTCAGATCGATCAATGATAAATAACACTCCCGTCAGTCATTATTGATGTTGTATACTCATCAATTTTTCCTATGGCTTGCAGAATCCTCACATGATCATACATCTCTTCTCCCCTTACTTTAATTATGGTATATATATAAGAATAATTAAAGGTTTAATGATTTTTAAATATGGGTAGGGATCTAGGGTTTAATTAAATAAATAAATAAATAATTCCACCCAGTCATCCACCTGCAATGATGCATCCCAAAATTCTTCAATTCGAACAAAAATTATACCTCCCCTAGGGTAAATTACTTATTCCAGACATAAAAATCTTATCAAATTGTCCACCCAAGACTTCATTTATTAGTTAAAATTTTCTTATTACAGACACATGCATAGAATAAAAATAATATTTTTATGCATACAATATTATTATCAAGACCCCGTCATGCCAACAATTATGCGAAAACTCATAATTTCATCCAAAATAAAACTTAAAAATATTCCAAAGCTAAAAAAAAATCAAGGTTAACACATCACAATTTGAGCTCAAAGAGTACAATTTCCTTAATAATAAATATTAAAAATCCCATAAAACTTAAAATTCTTAGAAATTTACCAAAAAACATTAAGGGGGTAAAAATTGTATTCTAAGATCAATAAAACCATCTAATTTTTTCTTGAGGTCTCCCATTATGAAAAAAATACTATTTTATCCCTATTGTGGTCCTAGGACTTCTTAGATGAATATTAAGCTAGGTATCATTTGGGAAATACTTGGGTCACTACATCCTCCCCACCTTAAAACCATTTTTGTCCTTGAAAAAGAAACAACTAGAGATGCTAAACAAGAAATCTTACCAACAACTTCGTGTGAAAAAACCACCACCATAAAAACTTATTTCATATTCAAAGGACTTAGCTCTAATAAAACTCAATATAACCCCTCCTAAGAAGGAAACATCCTCTTTAATCATGGAATATATCATCTTCGATTCATCGGGAACCACAACCTATGCAAGAACATCCATCTAGTCAAGGCGAGTCTTTCCAAGCCTCTGCACCCAAAACAAAACTTCATCTTAAAGTAATCTTATCACATAGGATGAAACTAATCCATGAACCACTGGAATCCCATTATAAATGCTCTATTCCAAGTTTAAATATAGCGAGAAAACCCTGATCTCCACATTTAAAGAGTATTCTAGATGATTTTTTTCCTAAAGAAAACACATCCATTCTGGACTCTAACACCGAGAAACTCATATTAGTTTTTCACTAGCACAAAAATATTTTCAAGGAATCATGCTCATCTAGTTACACATTAGTTTATACATCATATTTTCTTATATTTTACAAACAACAATATCGAAATCTCATTCCATAGAGGTATCATTGGCCTAATTTTCTTATCTAGAACACCCATTGGAATTATCCTTCCACATATCAATTTCTAATATATTTTCATTAATTGTTGAATATAGACTAGTTGTATTGTCATCACTCTTCTAAAAAAATTATCAATGATCACATCATGAACAAAAAACCCCATAAAACTAAAAATCATCAAAAAATACCTATTATGTGTTACAATATTCCAAAATATAAATGAATGACCCTAATAGTTCACATGACCTTGTTTTTTTATCTCTAGAACCTAATAAAACACCTGCCCGATCAACCAAGGTCCATAAAATCTTGAGAAAAACTCCTCATACACCACATAGAAAGTTCTATCATGTGATTGGTATATATAAAAATATCCACTAAAAATACCAAAATTAGGTCCACACTCCATTATATAGGTCCCCACTCTAGCTTTCCACCACGAAATATAATATAAAAAGAAATAGAAAAATACCACCCATTACTACATCCCTTTAATACCATCAAATGTCATAGATTCAATTTCTTGAATAATGACCAATATACCATGAATTGAGATCATAACACATGAGTGTTATTTATCATATGGTACTCTCATGGTTAAATTATAATTTTTTTCCCAGACACCAAAAAGGATCCTCTAAAAAATTGATACCAGGAGAGGATTTAACCCACACACTCATAAAAACTTCATAAGTGTTCATAATCCCAATTAGAAATATTAAAACATAATTCTTCATAATAAAATTTGATGCATACATAAACCTATTGATGAGGGTAAATCATGGTTCACCTTTCAAAATCACACAAGAATTTCACTTCACTCATAGAAATTGAATATATTATCCTCATAGATAACACATAAGGTCACACTTACCGCATGTTGGGAATCCAAATACCACTCCCAGAGGGTGGGATTAACTCAGAATATTTGATAGGATCCCACCCATCAATGAAAGTGGAACCCACATCATTTACTTAACTGTGCATCACTATGAAATACTAGCACTGGTACCCAATCCATACTAATAATGGTATAACTAAATATTATCTCTTACATGAATAGGTCTCATGAGAGACATCTTTATCTATTAAGGATAAATCCACTTTATCATAAGATCTAAATGAAGGATGATTACCATTAGTGGAATACATCTAGATGATAAGGGTATGTATAGGGGTACCATTGGAATATCTAACTCCAAAACCTTTTATGTAGAAGAGTAACTCATGCTTGTGTCATCTAGTATAAGGTTATATGAAGAAAAGACACAAATAATTCTATAGATTGAATCCAATGATTCTTGACCAAATCCATACATCAAATACATATTCATGTAGCTTTGATTGTAATAACTCTACTCCTTGAAGGAGCTATCCAAATGTATTGTCATGGGAGTGGGTCAATGCATCACTGTAACACGCCTAGTTTTTATAAATTTTTTTTTCAAATAAATTAAAACTCTTTGATGTCTTGTGTTGCACGCTACACTAAGTCAAGATTGATTTATTCACAATATTACGCTACATGAAATAAATTTTTTGGATTGGGGTAAATGAAACAACAATTTTGTCTTGTGTAACACACAATAACGAGTTCCTTAAAAATCTTTTGTTACACACAAGACTGAGTTTTACCAAATAATAATATACTATTTATTATGATATTTATCACCCAACTGTTGGAATGGTGAGAATAAATAATATTAACTAAACGATAAAAATATTTTTTACAAATGTTTATAAAATTAAGTCTTTGGTGACCACTTAATTATAAATTAATATAAAAACCAAATGAAAATAAAGGATGTGTTTTTATGAAAAACTATATTTTTCTTCCCATAAAGGGATTTTATCTTAGTAAATTAAATTAATCACTTTTATTGAATGATATTAATGAAATTTATATGTTATATATTCAGTAAAATGTTTTTTAATTCATCCAATATGATTTATAGTTATAAAATAAGAACAAAACCATTTTAAACATAAAACTGTATTTTCCTAAAAAGTAGTTTTATCGCATTTTAATGACAGACTTGTTTTAAAACCAAATTTTGAAAATTTTATAAATTTTATTTTACAAAAAAAAACTTTTCTTAATATGAATATAAAAAAAATTTTAGGGTTATTTTTTAGTATTTTTCTGAGGAGTTTCATTTTTTGATGAATAGTGAAAAATACAGGATTTTAATTTAAAATTATCTTTTCATCTAAATAATTTATAAGGTTAAATTATATTTTAAATTGGTTTTAAACTAAAATTATATCAATTATAAATCTATTAATTCAATATAGGTCATTATAATCTTTTTTATATTAAATTTGTATATAAAAACATTTCAAAGTTTTGCACATTTTTACTTTAAAAACCTGCTTTCTCACCCCGTCTACAAGATTAATTTTTAATTAATTTTAGCCACTTATGTGTTTTGAATTTTTAAAAATTAATTAAATATTTATAATCATAATTTAAATATTTATTAAATATTTCCCTTTTATTTTTGGATAATATGAATAGTAAACTTAGTAATTTTATTACTACGGTTAAAGGTAAACGAGGTAACTAAGGATAAAAATAATATTATAAATAATATAAAATTACACTAAAACTCTCCCAAATGTTATTTTATGAATTTAATTAAACCCTTAAAATATAATGTTAGAAATTTAATTATTTATTGGACAATTTTCCATGAAAATGACTTAGATATTATTAAAATCAAAGAGAATGACAAAATATCACACTTACTTTTAATAAGTATAATATTTTTAATATGGTTATAAATAGAATATATGGTCAAATATGAAAATTATTATGAAATATAAAAGGTTTATATATATAATAAAAATTTATCTTTAATTTTTAGTAAATAAATAATTACACAATGATGATGTAGTAATTATTTGATTAATGAAAATTCAATTAAATTAAATTATAAATAATAAGCGATATATAATTTAGATTAATTAAGGTTATAAAATAATTTTATAGGTGAATGATACATATTATGGGTGTATTTAATGATTGGTTTTAAGTTATCTTTTTGTGTTGATTTTCTTAAAGTCAAAGTAATGAATAATGTCAAAATTGACACTAATGATATTTTATGAAAATAATATTTTATTAAATTATTTAGAAATCATAAAAATATTAAATAAGGAAAAAGGGATGATATATGGTCGATAATATCATAAATGTTCCATTTATGGTCCAATTTACACTTTATATGTAAAAATTACAACCTTTTAATATTGAAAAAGTTGTTACCATAACTAAAAGTAAAATAGGTTAACTAAGGGAAAATCAAAATGATAAAGTTTAAAATAACACAAAAACTTGTCTAAAATATATTGTTAGATTATATTAAAACCTCATATTATCTTATATTAGAATAAATGTCCTTTTTTTGGTATTTATATTGATATTGAATTTATTATAAATTAATCTTTTGAGAAATTCCAAAAGTACCCCTCCCCTCTCTTATAAATGGGAACCTCTTATTATCTTTTATTAACACCTAAAAGCCTATTTTTTTAGGTAAAAAACTATCCAAATATCATCCAAACTTCTCTAAATTTATACTAGAATCCTTTATTTTTACATAAATCCAATTAAGGAAGTCTTTTTTGGGAAACCAAAACGAGATACCCGATAAAGAGGTAACGTTCATCAACAAACATTTTTGTTTTATTTATTATTTAAAAATGTTAAATTATTTTTAAATAATGTTTATATAATAAAATAAATATATTAAACATTATTTGATGATGTTATGTTAATTTTATGACATATAACTTTTCATACTTCCATCAAATGAGATACACAATCCTCATTCGTGTGTACAGAGGACTACCGCCTCACAGACCGATTTCATTAATTCTTCCATTACCACCTTAAAAGGTTGGGAATAATGATGTATTTATAGTTTATATATTATATATATTATTTTTATTCTTTAATTATGATTATTTAATTTTTATATCATACATACCTTCATGCTTCCCATTTTGTGGGAACACAATAAGATCGTTCGTGTATATGATGGACTACCGCCTTGCGAAGTGATATGATTCATTAAAGATTTTAATGGAATGTATTAAGGATGGTTTTAATAAAAATATTAGATATAAATGACATAAAAAGTTTATATAATTATAATATATCATATAATTTTTTTTCTTTTAATATGGCAAGAAAGTAAAAACAACGTTCATGCGTACATACGACCTACCATATCCCTGAATCATGTATTTATTTTCTACCTCTAAAATTTATGAATCAACATAAATAAATATATAATAAATATATATATATATATATATATTATATTTATATCATTTTTATAATTCTATAGATGATGAAATTATGATATATGTAATAGGACCAATAATAACAAGTAAAAACACGTACAGAAAACAAAGCGATAACTTTAACATGGATTTGTTAATAAAAGAGTAATATAAAGTCATAATTAAATCATATATGGTATTATATATATGAATATGGTTATGTGGTAGATTTATAATAAAATTATATTTATTATGCATGAGGGTTTAACATGTACGAAGGAAGTCAAGACTTAAGGTAAGGGGATTCTAGTCTCACTTTTATTTCTATAAGACTTATTCCATATTCACCAATAGTTTCTTTTGTGTGGTGTATATATTTACCATGAATGTAATCTAGGATAATTATCCTCAGATTTATATTTATTTACATATCCATTTTATTATCTTTATTTCATGGGGTTTATATTTCAAAAGTTTTCAAACTGGTAAGGTAATTTTGTATCAATTTTACTTCTTTGAGACAAATGTTATGTTATGCACCTATATTATTTTACAAGATGTATATAATAATAATTGACATGATTTATCCTGAATATAATTATTTTTATGATATTATAAGTTTCATTTAATTTTATTTTCTCTTCATTTGTAAATTTATTTTATTCAGAAACCATGTTTTCTAAAAGTATTTTAAAAAATGATCTTTTAAGAATTTTCAAGGAAAATGATTTAAAATAGGTTTAAAATATTTTTAAAAGAATAATTTATATGTTTTAAAGTTTATTTTAAATGAAAATGTCTTCTAAATGTTTTATGATTTAAATATCATTTTTCAAAGAGAAAAGAATATTTTTCTCAATAAATGTTTTTAAAAAAGACATTTAAAATTTATTTTTCCATATAAGATGATATATGTTGGTGTTACTCATGATTTAATGGGGATATGATACATGTGTACCATTAATATTATTTATATGAATGGTTTATGTTTTTATGGAATGATATTGATGAATTACATTACTTTTCAATGAGATATGCTATGATGAAATGTTTACGAAACCATTTATTTTCATGATTTTTGATGTGATGAATGATTTAATTATATAAAAATTTGGAACTATATCTCCCTAAAATTAATTTGTTAATGATTTATATATCATGATATAAACATTTCTTAAATAGGGAGTGAACCCGATTCAGTAAATGACTTTATCGATTAAGATGGTCTTGGGAGTGAACCTTGACTACTAAGATGGTTGTGGGAGTGAACCTTGACTACTAAGATGGTTTGGAGAGTAAAATAATCCTAATAATATATCCATTTACACAATACTCTATTACTATGTAAATAATTTTATATATTTACGTGTATGCTATAATTACATGCCTGATTTATATGTTATGCTTTTGTGTCACACCCGTTTTTTTGCCTTTGTATTGATCCAGTCCATTGGAAATCCAGATCCTTTTCATGGGTATTTTATGAGATTAATCTTGAGTTTTTAAGTTTCATATATTTCTAATCACCCTAATTTTGGTCCCCCATTTTTTGTTTAGGAGTTTTTGAAGAAAGGGTGGTTAGTTCATGATTTGGGCCAACCGTGAGCCCATTTCCAGTTTTAAAAACAAAATTTGTTTCTTTTATAACTCATTTGTTTTTCAAATATTTTCACCCATTCCACTTCCCACTTGTACTATACTGAAATATTAAAACTTATACATCCTTTTGGACCCCATATAAATTCATAATCATGGTGAATTGGGGTTACTTATTGAGGATTGGGCCAACCCATGGGCCCATTTTCTGTTTTAAACAAATAATTCGTTTATTTTATATCTTTTTCATTTTTTAATCATTTTCGGTGATTCCAACTCCCTCTAGAATACAATAACCCTATACTCACCCTAATAATCGATTTACCTTCTTTGGAGCTCATATGGTTCTCGTATTAGGGCTAAATTTCTCTGGATACCTCAAATCGCTCAGAATTGATAAGGTAAATAATTTTATACATAACTCATTCAATTCGTGCTATTTTTCAAAAAAATATTCTTTAACTGGTTCTTCCATACCTTAAGAGACTCTCCATGAAGTTTAATCTCATTCCCTTTTCTCTAGTGGTGTAAATCTAATTGAATACGAAAAGTTTTCTTAGGGAGAAGGTGAGATTCCATTTCCTTTATCCTCCCTCTTCTTCCTCCTTTCAATTTTCAGGGTTTTATAATCTACCCTAGTCAGGATCTACCTAGGGTTCTGTTATAACATGGTTTTTATTGAGTTTATATTCATTTAGTTCTGGTCTTCATAGTTTTAGGGTTTATAAACCCATGACGGGTGATTTCGGGTGTGCGTTTCCGTTATGCCAAGGATTTGAGGTAGGATACCCCTTGAAAAAACCTTTATCATTTAAGTTTAATAATTTTAATTCTATTATATCCTTATTTATATGATATGTTCTGCTGTGAAACTTTGTTTCTAAAGGTTTTGTTTGCAAATTAGGTTTTATGACTTATTTTGTTAAAAATATAGTTGTTTTGGTATAAATGTGCACTCCTCTTGTTTGATAAATTATTCCATGAGATTTCACACTTGTTTTATGGTATTATGAATATTCTTCAGTAGATTTAATAACATTATGGAATTAAAGTGGTGTTTTATCCCTTTTTAAGTGCTTAACACAAGTTGTTTTGTTAAAGAATGCATGCCATGTGTTCGGCAAATTGCCCGTTTGGCTTTTATGTGTCTAGTGCAATTTAATATAATTTGTTTGGATTTTTTTAAATATATTGGAATAATGTAAGAAAATTATTTTGGTATCCTTTTATGGCTTTAAAATTTGGATTTTGTTTTACAAATAATTGGTTTTTTTGTTTACAACATGTTTTGGCCTGCGTTGCCGAAAAATGGCATGTTTCACATTCTTATAAAAATGTTTGTGTTTTGAATATGTCACCTAAGTGTTTTAAGGAATTTATAAATGTGGTTTTATTATGTAAATGGTGTTTACACAACTCCTTAATAAAATTTAAATGCATAACTTTGTCAAATGTTAGTTTTGAGAAAATGTTTAAAGGCCCGTTTGGCCTTTCCTAAAAATGAAGGAGTGTTTTACTTGTATATACCAAGTTGTGCAATTGGGATTGTTTTATGGTCCATTAAATGATTTTATTAAATGTTTCTAGGGCTTCCAAATATGATTTGGAATGTTTTTTATGTGTGTTTATAATTTAAAGAGTTTTTTTAAATGAGTTTTATGTGCAAAGCCTCAATACACTTCTTGAAATTGTTTTACGAAAATATTTAGCGGTTTGTTGATTTGTGTAAGAAATGTGAAGAAAGTTTATGGTATTTTTGTGTTTTTATGGTTTGGGAATAGAATTTGGATGTGAATTGTGTATTTTATAATATGTGTAACTTGATTGAGCACTAAAGGGAATCCCAGGTATCTAGGTGGGCGGACGTGTACTAGTATGCTAGTGATTCTGTGGGCTTTGGTCCCTGTTTCACATAACAAGTTTGACGATGAAAACACTAACTAAACTATGATGATGATGATTATTGGGGACCACTAGGTTATGGTTATGTTCCATACTAGTGGCTCGTACATGAGAATGGATATTTATTTTGGTTACTTTCATCGAGATATGAGGTACCTAGGGCTCACAACTGACTAGTACCTAGGGGTGTTCCCATGACTTATGCTCATTAGATCTTTTGTAGTCACCATCGGCATACGGTGTGTTTGGTTGGTAAATTCAGTAGTGTGTGTGATTTATTTAAAAGATAAAATTCTTTAAAGCATCCCACCTAAAAACTATTTTCATTTTGAAGTTACACCTCTTTGAAAAGAATTTGTTACTTGCATTTTTGTTTATTAAACATGCATGTTTTTGTCTAATAATTATTATACCATGGAAACTCATTTGAAAACCATACTTTCATATATTTAATTTAAAACTATAAATTGATGTTTATTTTATTTTAAAGGAATGTGCATTGGGAATAGAATATCGGGCTAACCTACTGAGTTTTAATACTCACGCCCATAGTCTTCTTCTGTTTTTAGCCCCTATGCAGGTTTCAGCTTGAGTTCGATAACCTTGGGCGATGTATAATCATTTTTTTGTAGAGTGACTAGAAAGGTCACATGGATTTAGCTGGTTATCGGTTTTGGTCAATTGAGTTGTTTTCTTAGTTGTACTTTCAGTTTCTTGTACAAATAATGTTCAGTTCAATTTTTATATAAATATATTTTGGGTTGTCCTTTTCTTTCCACTGTTCATTTGATTGTTCATATATGGGTGAAATCATTCCCTTGTGTACTCTATTGATTCCCTTGGTGCTTGTCTCCATCCCGGGAGGATCGGGAACGCCTCTCGGGACTTGTCGCGGGCTGTCCTGGGTGACCGGTTCAGGGTCGACTCAGACTGGTTCGTGACATTTAATGGTTTATGATTTTGACTCACTTATGATTCATGTCCTATGAAATTAAAATCTTTATAATATGACTCATGTATATGATCTTTGATATGAAAGTTAAGATCTTAAAATTTTATTATTATGTTCTCATACCCTTATGTTCATTTTATTCTTACATATCTCCCTTGTTTACCCTTACTAAGCATCTGGTCTTACCCTTTTTTATGTTTATCTTCCCCAGGATACAAATGAAGATATTAAGTATGATATGTCATAAATGGTTCTAATTATGAAGAAATAGGTGATATAATATGTATATGTATTATAAACCATTTGTTTATGTTTCTAAGTTTCCAAATGAACTAAAATATTATGGTGTTTGAGCTTATGTTTGTGTAATGTATGGAATATTTTGTAAAAATGATGTAATGTCTATATACGTTAAGCTTGGGTTATTATAGATGGTATCAAAGTAAAGGTTTAGTTAAACTTTGGAAACTAGGATAAGAAACCCTTATTAAAACCCCTAAGGATAATTATAAGTATAGGTTAAAATCCTAGAATTTTGGTAATGATAATGAATAACCAAGGATTAAACCTAAGATGTTTTAGATTGAAGTTAATTTACCTATATTATGCGGTTTTTAAAGTATGGTTAGTGTTTCTGTTAGGTACACTAGGTCAAATACCATAATATTGAGGGTGGGGGGGGGGGTGAACCAGGGTATGAAAAATTAAAACTACTACCCCTTTGGATCTTGTTTCTTAATTAAAAAAACACACAAATCTCTTTCTCCTGTATCAATATACAAACATTAATGAAATCATGCACATGACACAATGATTTTACTTGGTTCACCCACACTGGTCTAAGTCCAAGGAGCATAAAACGATGATGTGATGATGTACCAAATCCACTAAATCTCACTTCCAATTACAAGATTTGGCCTAGATCCTCTATTCCCAGGATCATTGCATTTACAAAGTTTAGGGTCTGGTCACTTCATTCTCAAGGGTCACTCCCTATATCTCTTCCTCTGGATCACTATCGGTGGGAAGGATCACCGTCTTCATCTTCCTTCACTAATTTATCTTGGAAGGGATCCACACATAGTTTATGGACATGTAGGTCCCTTCATTTTCATTAAATAAAACATCCTCAACTATAGGTAGATTCTTTGTTGAAGTTACCTTTTCACCCATAGATGAAATCCACTTTCCCACAAACTATTAATTAGTGGAAATTGCTTTCATGAACTATTTAAGTACCTTCATGAACCACCTGCTTCCTCTGAGAACTGTGTAGTGTGTATGATTCATGGACCACATCCTCTGCATACTGCCTCCACTTTCGCCACTGTGTACCACCTCTGATTTCACTGCCACATAATGCCTCTGTGTACCGACTCTGTAAACCACTTCTACGTACCGCTTCCACGTACCAAACTTTCTTCTTCCATAGACTGCATCTTTCGCAGACCACTTCTCCTATATGAACCACCTCTCTTCCACATACCATTTTACTTTGTGGGATACAATGCCTCAGAAAACCTCTTTATAAACTATTTCCACGAACTCCTTCTCCTTTCACGGAATCCTCCTCACAAACCACTTCTCCTTTGAGGACTTGTTTCCCATGAATCACTTCAGACTTAGCCAAATTCCTAGAGAAAAGATGTTTTATTATGAAAATAAATCTAAGTAATGAAGGGATTAACACTCATTATATAGTCAAATAGATCTAAAAAATCTTCTAATATGATATTTACCAAATCTTCAAAGCGGTATAGCCTTTATAGCATACCGTGCATCCTCCGTGAACCGTAATAATCACACGAACCATTTTCCCTATGTGGTCCGCATACCTCTTCTCTTCCTTCATGGAGTCCAAAATAGCCATCTCATTTTTCCAAAGACAAGCCATCCTAGGTACCACAAGCCTCCCATGAACTGCATTCCATCCTACGAACTGCTTCCATGAACTGTTCACCTTCCACAAACCGCGAGCCTCCCCGTGAACCATTTTTCCTTCCATGAACCATTCTGTGTACCTAATTTTCAATATGTGAACTATACTTCATGGTCTATCTACTGTTCAATCCTATGTGGAAATATTCTTTTTCCAAAAACTAAACTCTCAATTTTCAAACCCAAAAATTTGTCAAACATTGGGAACTACGCCACCTTAAATACCTGCTTTATAAAACACCAACCATACTTATTAATGGTCATATGGATTTTTCGAAAAACACAACCACACCCAAAACATACCGAGAAGACACATTAATGTTTTTTAACCAACAATATCCCCCTTTGGGTTTGTTGACAACACTTTCATTTTTTTATATCTCATTAAATCTTCTTCCAACTTCTACCAGCATTTACTTCTTGTGATTATGATAGTGATCAAAGATTTACTCAACACATACTCTAAGCCCACATGATCCATGATCAGTATGAGAAACAAGAGTATAATACAAAGTTCATCAATGAGTCACTTCATTCCATTCCAATACTACTCTTATAATTTCATCATGATCCTCATTTGTCATGATATATATCCTTTGATCGATCACATCTAGAATTGTCATATTTAATACCCCCCTACGCCATTACTCCCCATAATATCTTCAACTTACCCTATCTTTCTACTTGACCTAGTAGATTCTCTCCATGTCTTGAATAAGACATTTTCTCCCTTTTGTGGTAACAATTTATCCCCCTTTTCCAACAAACCTGAAGGGAATTATTTTGAGGTTAATAATAGGGTAAAGAACACAAATCAACACATTAAGAGAAAAAACACCATACCTCAAGGAGAGGGGGTACCACATCTATAGTTTTTCAAGTGTGGGGAGTAGACTGAACTCCCAAAACCAGTTTATTTCTTTCAAATGATTCTTTGGGTAAGGAATTTTTCAGAATATCTGCAACCTATTGTTTTATAAGCACATAATCCAACTTCATAATCCATTTCTCCACCTTCTCCTTGATGAAATGATACTTCATTTCAATGTAATTTTTACTTCAGTTATGGAATGGATTTTTTCTAAGAATTATAACACTTGAATTATTTCAATGGATTTCGATTAGATATTTCACTTCAACTCCCATATCATCAAGCTGCTGCTTAATCCAAAATAACTACATGCAAGCTTGAGTGGCTGTAATAAATTCATCTTCTACGATGATCAATGAAATGAAATATTTTTTCTTGATTTTACAAAAAATAAAAAATCCTCCAAGGTAGAAATCAACCCCTTACATTAATTTCCTATCATCTGTTGGTATGGAACAATTTTCATTTGTATATCCCAATAACTCTTATTGAGATTTATCATTTTACATCAAACCAAAGTCCACTATGCCCTTGATATATCAAAGTATTCTTTTTTACTGCAATAAAGTGGGTTTTCTTGGGATTTCTTTGATACCATGATGCTTGACACGTGGAAAAAATAATATTTTGTCATTTCACTATTAAATACAACAAGCTTCTAATGATATGCCTGTACTCTATGACATTAACCATTTTGAATTCATCATCCCAATATAGTTTTATATGATTAGCTATTGAAGTCATAATCTCCTTGGAATTATCCATTTCAAATATTCTCAAAACCTACTTGGAATATTTTTATTGAGAAATGAATGTTCCATTCTTTCCTTGTGTCACCTATAAACCAAGGAAAAATGTCATTTCACCCATCGTTGACATTTCAAACTCAATTTTTATTAATTCCAAAAACTATCTGCACTGAACTTCATCTAATCCACTTAAGATTATGTCATCAGCATATACCAACACCATTATCCTTTAATTATTTTCATTGTTAACATATAGATTGTAATTAACTACACCACGCTGAAATCTAATCTTCTTTAAAAAATAATCTAGACTTGAATACCATGATCTTGGTGCTTTCTTAAAACCATATAAATCATTTTTAGCCGAAAAAATCTGTTCTCATCTTCATGAATGAGAAAACCATATGGCTGCTCAATATAAACCTCTTATTATAGAACACTTTTCATAAATGAAGACTTGAAATCCATCTAGAAAACTTTGAACCTTTTTTGTACTATTATGATCAAGAATAGTCTAATTGTATCTATCCTTATAATAGGTGTAAATGTTTCATCAAAATTGATACCCTCTATCTAGAAGTACCCTTTGTACACTAGTCATGTTTTGTTTTGAATCACAACACCATATTTATTCAACTATTTACAAAAGACCCATTTCGTCCTAATGAAATTCTTATATGTTGGTCTCAAAAAAATCTCCCATGTCTGATTCTTCTCAATTTGGTCAAGCTACTCATTCATAGCCTGAAGCTAATTCTCATCACTAACTGCTTCATCAAAAAAATGAGTCTCTACCTAGGATAAGTATGATTCTTACCATAGAGCCTTCATTCTACTTGTATGCACTAGAACTGTCTGATCACAAATTATGTTCTATTTTTCAATTTAAACTCTTATCTTCTGTCTTTGTGTAGATACTGAATTGTGTTCATCCTTTTCATCACATGAATCTTCTTCTAAATCAAGCTATAGAACTGGAGCATCCCCTAATATTATTGTCTCTTCATCACTATCCTCCTAAGACTGATAATGTATTTACTGAATATTCTTCTAATTATCTACTATAGTAACATCATGACTTTAAACTACCTTTCCTAGACTCTTTTTGAATCATTTATTTGCTTTTATTTTCTTTGAATATCCAAGAAATATACCTTCATCTCCATAAGATTCAAAATTCACATGTTTCTCTTTATTGAGAATGAAACACATACTTATAAAGACAAAAAAGTACTTAAATGATGGATTATTTCCATAACATATCTCATATAGAGTCTTCTCTTACTTTGGACATAGAAATTCTATATTTGAAATATAGAATACTTTCAACACTGCTTCTTTCCAAAATTTATCTGAAAGTTATTTCTCAATGAGCATTGTTCTGGAAATTTTGTTGACAATCTGATTTATTATCTCAAATACTCCATTCTGATATATAGTTCTAACCACTAAAACTTGATGCCTTATCCAATGTTTCTTGAGATAATCACTCACTTGGATATTTTTGAACTCTATTCCATTATCTATTCGTATCTTCTAAATTTTTTGACCTAACATCTTTTCAACTTCCCGTCGATATCTTGTAATGCAACTAAACACCTCAGACTTATGGGAAATGATTAATACCCATGCCATTATTCCATATTCATTAATTAAGAGAACATAATATCTCTTTTCATAAAGAGATCTTGGTGAAATTGGTCC
The DNA here is from genome assembly GCA_963277665.1 of Viscum album. Lineage (NCBI taxonomy): Eukaryota > Viridiplantae > Streptophyta > Magnoliopsida > Santalales > Viscaceae > Viscum > Viscum album. The sequence goes on from OY728161.1 coordinate 1,497,041,905, forward strand.
ACACACATCAATATGAACTAACTCAAGAAATCTTGTTGAACTTTTCTCTTTTTTCTTATATGTCTTTTGAATGATCTTCCCTTGTTGGAGGACATCGCATATAGGTGTACAATCATATGATAATCTAGGAAGATCTCGAGTGGCATAATATTTAACTAGATCTTCCAAAGAAGCTTGTCTCACGTGGCCAAGACGTTTATGACATAACTTATTTCCTTCTTCCTTAGACAGAAAGTACATATATCCTTCTCCACTCACGAGGTAGAGATTCCCTTTTTTATATTTTATCTAAAATACAACATCACCATATTTTTCCTTGATGACACATAATTTATTGGAAAAGCTTATGGTATGTCCTGATTCACACAATTGACTTACACTTTATAAGTTGTGACTAAGACCATCAACAACCAAGACATCTGCATGTCTCATGTATTTTCCCCTAAACTTTTATTTCCCAGAGCCAATAATTTTTAACCCTTCATAATTAAAAAATATTATAATACCATCTTTATCATACCTAATTCTCATCACTAGATCCTTGTTTCCTATCATATAGGAGGTGCATCCACTATAAATGATCCATATCCCAGTGCAATCTGATGCCTTGAACACAATTTCTGCAACCACTTCCTACTTAGCTCTTTTCTTTTTGATATGTTTTTGAAATCATACCTAGTATGGATTGGTACTCTTGACATTCCTTGGAATATAATGGTCTGGATTCATATTGTAGACTTGAAAATTGATTTTTCATTTCATCTCATTTGATTACACATTTGTTTTATCCTTATAAACAACCTCAGTCTACTTTGGAACATTCCTCTGTATTATTGATGAGAAATATCTTTCCATATGTCCAAATCCTTCACACCTAAAATAGTGATCATCAAATGATGATCTGGAAAATTGAGCTCTGTATGACTACCTTTGTCGGTCTTGTTCACTTTGATACTACTTTTCTATGGAAATTTTTTTTGTGAGTGTCCCATATTTCCACAACAATAGCATCTTATGCGGGATAAATTCCTATGTGGCAATACTACACCACTGGTTATCCCTTGGGTTCTCTGAATCTTTTGATTATGGTTTATGCCCAACTCAATCTTCAATATCAAAGTGGGTTATTGTGGTTTAAATTAATCTCTTACTACTTTTTGTTTTTGATAAATCCCCACACCAGCCTTATCATTTTGATTTTATTGTTTCTTCTATTCTACTATAGGACTATTCTTCACTTTCAACTTTTCTGTTTCATGTGTTATCTGTTTTCTCGATGCTACTCTGCGAGTAAATAATTTTTTTTGATCCTTAACACTTTGTCGTAGACTGACTAATTTCTATTCAAGTTATTTGATATATTTTATGTGATCTTTTCTAGTTTCAGTCAAACTATAGATCTCTCTTTTATATTTCTCAATTTTGAGTTTTTACTCAATCCCCTTTTATGAGATTTATGGCATTAAAGACATCAGTTTTTAAATTTCTTCATTCAGATCAGAATTCTATTCTTCCAGCTTCTTTATATAGAGACTTTCATCATGAACCACTTTTTTTAGATTTCTTTTTTTGGATCTCCAAACATCTATCTCTTCAAGGGCATATTTTAATTCAGCCTAAATACCAACTCTTCCTTCTACTTATCCCACATCACTATCGATTTCTTATTTTTTTTGGGAATTTCCCACAACTATTACCATAACATCTGCTTTATAATCTTTGCAGTCATCCAAATCTTTTACCACATATTCCCACTAAACTTTCATCTTATTTTGAAAGAAGATTATTCTTTTTAAAGAAATTTCTCGTCACACTTCTCCTACCTTTCATATTGGCTGAATAATTATTCCAAGGAATTCCATCATTGTATTCATCATCATCATCAAACTTCTTAGGACACTTTACTAAAAATGTCCAATATTTACACATTAGAAGCATGCAAGTGGAATTTTACCTTTGTAATTTCCTCTTTCTCTTTTCAAATTTGAGGAGAGAAATGTCATGACATCATCCAAATTGTATTCCTCTTAACTATATTCAACATAGAGATTCTTCATGGTCTTGAATGCCACTTATTTGGACTTCCCATTTTCCATATCATCATTGTCATCATTTTTCATTTCATATGCAGTAATATTACTGTGCAAGTTATCTAATGTCAGCTCCTTCAGATCCTTGTCTTCCAAAACAGAAACCTTTATATTAAACTGAGGTGGAAGTTTTCTCAATATGCTCTTAACAATCTTTATATATTCAATGATTTCTCTAAGACCACACTTGTCTTCCAAAACTACATTCACTTGATCAAATAATGTATCAACAATATCATTAGGGTGCATTCTGAGATCCTCATATTTGTTCCATAGAACCTACAACTTTGCTTCAATGAGTTTTGAGTCACCCTCATAAATATTCATTGACTTTTCCCACATAGTATGTGATGAATTACGTGAAATTACCTTCATATAAATTTCATTTTATAGGGCTCCTATTAAAGAATTGACCCCTTTAGCATCAACATCCAATTCTATTCGATCAGCTTCTGATAAAGCACCACTGTCAATATTGGATGATATAACACACATAGCTACTGTAAAGGCATCTATTCCTAATGATCGGAAGTAGTGCTGCATTTGATTCTTCCATAGCTGAAAATTATTTCCATCAAATATCAGAATCCCTTTGTGACTGACATCATCCATTTATTTTACTAAGAGAGATACAAAAACTTTCAACCTTTCCCTCTGATACAAATTTTCAGGTCCATTAGGTAAAATATCCTGAAGGGGGGGGGAGAGGGGGGTGAATCAGGTTATGAAAGATTAAAACTACCACCCCTTTGAATCGTGTTTCAGCATTAAACAAAACACACTTATTTATTTATCCTGTAACAATATACAAATAGAAATAAAATCATGTATGAGACACAATAATTTTACTTAGTTCACCCACATCGGGATACATCGAAGGAGCATACAACAGTGATGTGCTGATGTACCAAATCCACTAAAGCTCACTGCCAATTACAAGGTTTGGTCTAGATCTTCTATGGATAGAATCACTATCTTTACAAAGTTTAGGGTCTTCTCACTACATTCCCAAGGGTCACTCTCTATGTCTCTTCCACTGGCTCAGTACTGATGGGAAGGATTTACATCTTCCTCTTCCTTCACTCACTGCTCTTGTAAGGGATCCATACATAGTTTATGGACTTGTAGGTCCATTAATTTACCTAAAACCATGAATCCTAAACTATAGGTAGATTTTATGTTGAAGTTACCTTTTTAACCCATAGATGAAATCCACATTTCCACATACTATTAGTCAGCAGAAATCGCTTTCATGAACTATTTAAGTCCCTTCACAAACCACCTGCTTCTTCTAAGAACTACATAGCATGTATTCTTTATAGATAACCTCCTTTGCATACTTCCTTTTCTTTTTCTATCATGTACTGCCTCTTCTTTCACTGCCACGTTCTGCCTCTGCATACCATCTCCATATACCAGACTTCCTTCTTCCACAAACTGCCTCTTTTGCGGACTGCTTATCCTCCTAGAACCACCTCTCTTCTGCATACCATTTTCCTTTGTAGACTATAGTGCCTTGAAAAACCTCTTCTCTAACTTTTTCCATAAACTCCTTCTCCTATCACAGAATCCTCCTTGTGAACCACTTCTCCTTCACATACTTGTTTCCCACGAACCACTTCAGACTTAGCCGAATTCATGGAGCGATGATTTTTTATTATGAAAATCACTCTAAGTAATGATGGTATTAGATCTCCTTATATAGGATAATTGATCAAAAAAATATTATAATATGAGATTTACCAAATCTTTGAAGTGTTACATCCTTTACCACGTATTGTGCATCCTCCGTGAACCACAATCATCATGGAAACCATTTTCCTTATGCAGTCAATACACCACATATCTTCCTTAACGGAGGCCAAAATCACTATCTTTTTTTTTCCAATGAGAAGCCATCCCATGTATCATAATCCTCCCATGAACTACATGCCATCACATGAACCACTTCTGCAAACTATTCACCTTCTGTGAATCATGATCCTCCCCGTGAACTATTTTTCCTTCCATGAACCGTTAAACATACCTACTTTTCAATTTGTGAATTGTACTTCATGGTATACATAATGTTCACTCCTATGCAGAAATATTATTTTTCCAAAAATCAAACTCCTAATTTTGAGACCCAAATATTTGGAAAACACTGAGAAACTACTCCACCTTAAACACCTACTTTAGAAAATACCAACTATACTTATTCACATTCATTTGGATTTTTCAATAAACAAAATCAAATCCAAAACATACCAATACAACACCTTGAGGTATTTTTCCCAAAATTAACCCCCTTTGGCTTTGTTGATAATACTTTAATAATTTAATATCTCACTAAATCTTCTTCCAAATTATACTAGCATTCAGTTTTAGTGATTAAGATAGTGATCAAGGATTTATTCAACACATACTCTAAGCCCACACAAGCCATGATCGACATGAGAAACAAGAGTATAATGAAAAGTTCATCAATGAGTCACTTCATTACATTCCAACACCACTCTTCTGTTATCATTAAAAACTTGAGTTGTCATGATATTTATCCTTTGATCGATCACATATAGAATTTTCATATTTAATACCCCCCTATGTCACTACTCCCCCTAATAGCTTCAAATACCCCTATATTATTACTCCACCTAGAAGCTTCTCTTAGTGTTTTGATTAAGACATTTTCTCCCTTCTGTGGCCACAATTTCTCCCCCTTTGTCAAAAAACCCAAAGACCATTCTTTTGAGGTCTACAATAGGGTAAAGAATAAAGATCATCACATTAAAATAAAAACACAACATACCTCGGGGAGAGGGGGCCCCACATCCACACTTTTTCAAGTGTAGGGAGTTGACTAAACTCCTGGAGCCAGTCGATGACTTTAAAATGATTCTTTGGGTAAGTCTCTTGTTAGAAGGTCTACAACCTATTGTTCTATAGGCACATACTTCAACTTCAAAATCCCTTGCTCCACCTTCTATTTGATGAAATGATACTTTATTTCAATTTGATTTTTCCTTGAGTGATGAACTATATTTTTTCTAAGATTTATAGTACATGAATTATCACAATGGATTCTGATCAGAGATTTCACTTCAACTCCCATATCATCAAGCTGATGCTTTATCCACAATAACTGTGTGAAAGATTGAGTGACCACAATATATTCAGATTCTTTAGTGCTCAATTAAATTAAATCCTATTTCTTACTTAGCCAAGAAATACACAATCTTCTAAGGTAGAAATCACCCCTAAAATTGATTTCCCGTCATCTGCTGATCTATCCCAATCTGCATTTGTATATCCTAATAACTCTTATTAAGATTTATCATTATACATCAAACCAAAGTTCACTATTCCCTTGATATATCAAAGTATTATTTTTTACTATAAGAAAGTGGATTTCCTTGGAATTTCATTAATACTGTGCTACTTGACACGTAGAAAAAACAATATCTAATCGTGTCACTATTGAAAACAACATGATTCCAATGATCTGCCTGTATTATGTGACATTAAATATTTTTCCTTCATTATCTTGGAGTCACCATCTCCTTGGGATTTTCCATTACAAATATTCTGAAAACCTTCTCGGAATATTTTTATTGAGAAATGAATGTACAATTATTTTCTTATGTCACCTGTAAACCAAGTAAAAACGTCAGTTCACTGATCATTGATAGTTCAAAATAAATTTTTATAAATTCATAAAACTATCTACACTACACTTCATATGATCCACCAAAGATTATTTCATCAACATATACCAGCACCATCATCCTTTGATTACTATAATTATTGACATACAGATTGAAACCAACTCCACCATGCCGAAAGACGGGCTTCTTCAAAAAACGATCTATCCTTGAATACCATACTCTTGGTGCTTGCTTCAAACCATATTAATTATTATTTATTTGAAAAAATCTTGTTCTCATATGAATTAGAAAACCATCCGGCTACTCAATATAGAGTTCTTATTCCATAACCCCATTCAGAAATGATGAGTTAACATCCATCTATTAAAATTTAAACCTTCTTTTCACTACTATGGAAAAGAATATTATGATTGTCTCTAGCCTTGTAACAAGTGAAAATGTTTCATCAACATTGATAAAAACTATATGAGAGTACACTTTTAACACTACTCGTGCTTTTTTTCAAATCACAACACCATATTCATTAAACTTGTTACGAAAGACCCATTTCGCCTCGATGACATTCTTGTCTGTTAGTCTCGAAACAATCTCCCATGTCTGATTATTCTCAATTTGGTCAATCTCTTCATTCATATCCTGAATCCAATTCTCATCACCATCCACTTAATCAAAACATTTAGGCTCTACATGTTATAAGTATGATGATTACGGTAGAGTATTCATCCTCCTTGTCTGTACAGATGCTATCTGACCACAATTATGTTCTGTCTATCAACTTCAGCTCTTCTCTTATATCTTTGTGCAGATATTGAATTGTTCTCATCATTTTAATTATATGAATATTATTCAGAATTAACCTATAGAACTAGATCATCCCCTGATGTAGTTGGGGTTTGGCTTAGTGGTAAGCACCCCTTAATTCGACATGTAAAATGGAGATTCAAAACCCATTGGGTGCAGGTTACTGTAGAAGTACTGGAGCGTACTATAGCAGTGGTGGTACTGTAGCAATGGTGGGCACTATAGCGGCGATAGGGTACTGTAGCAGCGACGGGTACTATGCAATATTGTTGCAGCATGGGTACTGTAGCAGTACTATTCACAGAATGGGTCTTGGGCCAAAAAAATGGGCCTACGGGCTATGTAATGGGTTAAATGCCCACTGGGCCTTCGGGCTATGTAATTGGTCTCCCTCTACCCAGTTAAAGAGGTCTTTGATTTTCTTTAATAATAAATGAGGCTTCGCCCCCAACCTTTTTTAAAAAAACTAGATCATCCCCTGATATTCTTGTATCATTATCACTATCCTCCTGAGACTGATCATTTATTTGCTGATGATTCTACCCATTATCCAATATATTCACATCATGACTCTCAATTACCTTTACTAACTACTTGTTAAATCATTTATATGAATTTATTTTCTCTTAATATCCAAGAAATATACCTTTATCTCTATGAGATTCAAACTTCCTATGTTTCTCCTTATTGATAATAAAACACCTACTTCTGAATACTCGAAAGTAATTTAACGATGGATTATTTATATACCATAGCTCATATAGATTCTTATATTATTTTGGACATAGCAATGCTCTATTTGAAGTGTAGACTTCTATCATAACTACTTCTTTTCAAAATTTCTCTGAAAGGTATTTCTTAATAAGAATTTTTCTATCCATGTTGTTGAAAATCCAATTTATCCTCTCAACTACTCCATTTTGCTATGGATTTTTAACTACTGAAACTTGATTCCTTATCCCATGTTTCTTGAGATAATCCTCCACTTGTATATTTTTGAACTCTATTCCATTATATGTTCTAATCTTTTATATTTTATGACCTAGCATCTTTTCAACTTCCTTTCAATATCTTGTAATTCAACCGAACACCTCAGACTTGTGGGTAATGATTGATACCTATGACATTCTACTATAATAATCAATGAAGAGAACATAATATCTCCTCCCATCAAGATATCTTGGTGAAATTGGTCTGCACACATCAATATGAACCAACTCAATCAATCTTGTTGACCTTTTCTCTTTTACCTCATATATCTTTATAATGATATTACCTTATTAGAAGGCATCACATGTAGGAGTAAGATCACGTGATAATCTAGGGAGATCTTGAGAAGCATCATATTTCACTAGATCTTCCAAGGAAGTTTGTCTCATGTGGACAAGATGTTTATGACACAACTTATTTTCTTCTTCCTTGGAAGGAAATCACATATCTCTTTATCCACTCATGAGGTAGAGATTCCATTTTTTATGATTTCCCTTCAATAAAATTGCAACATATTTTTCCATGATGACACATAATTTCTTGGAAAAACTTATGGTATGTCCAGAGTCACACAATTGACTTACACTTAATAAGTTGCGACTAAGACATTCAATAACCAATACATATGAACGTCTCATGTATTTACCCCCTAAAATTTTCTTTCCTAAATCCAATAATCTTCATCCCTTCATCATTACCAAACCTCACAATATATTTTTTATTGTACATGATTCCCATCACCATATACTTATTTCCTATCATATGGGAGGTGCATCAACTATTAATAATCCATATCCTAGTGTGGTATTATGCCTTGAATTAATTTTCTACAACCACTTCCTACTCATATATTTTATTTTTGATCTATTTTTTTGACTTTATACCCAGTATGGATTGATACTATTGAAATTCCCCAGAATATGATGGATTAACTTCATCTTGTAGAGTTTCAAGTCAATTTTTCATTTTCATTTCATTTGATGATACATTTTTCTACTGCTTATAATCAACCTCATTCTACTTCGGCACATTCCTCTATATTATTGACGATTAATATCTTTACATGTGTGCGAATCCTTCATATCTAAAACAATGACCATCAAATGATGACCTAGAAAATTGAGCTCTGCATGACTACCTATATTAGTAGTTTTCCCTTCAATACCTCTTTTATATAGAGAAAATATTTGTGAGTGTCCCATATTTCCAAAATAATAACATCTTATACATGGTATATTCCTGTGTGGAAATACTGGACCACTGGTTATCCCTTGGGTTCTCTAAATATTCTGATTCTACTTTCTACCCAAATCTATCTTCAATCTCAGAGTGGGTTCTTGTGGTCTAACTTCAATTGTTATTGCTTACTATTTTCTATCAAGCCCCACACTAGCCTTATCATTTGGATATGACTGTTTCTTCTATTCTATTGGAAAACTATGCTCCACTTTTATCTTTTATGTTTCCCATGTTATCTATTTTTCCAATGCTGTTCTGTGAGTCAAAAAGTTTTATTAATCCTTAACACTTTGTCATAGACCAATGAATTTCTCTTCAAGTTATTTGATACATTTGATTTGATATTTTCCAGTTTTAGTCAAACTAATGATCTATCTTTTTTGTTCTTCAATTTTGAGTTTGTACTTAACCACCTTTTCTGAGATTTCTATCATTGAAGACTTCTGTTTTTCAATTTCTTTATTCAGATCAGACTTCTATTATTCCTGCTGCTGCATATAGAGTTTGGAATTATGAACCACTTTGTTATATTTCTTCTTTTGGATATCTAAACATCTATCTATTTAAGAAAAGATTCTTATTCAGACTGAGGATTAACTCTACCTTCTACTTCTCCCTCATCACTATCACTTTCTTCCTTTTTTTGGAATTTCCCATAACTGCTACCATAGCATCTAATTTATGATCTTTTGAGTCCTCCAACTCTTATGCCTCAGATTCCACTAAACATTCATCTTCTTTTGAAAGATGATTCTTCTTTTGAAATAAGATTATTCTTTTTGAAGAAACTTCTCTTCACACTACTCTTACCATTATCATTGGATGAATACTTCTTTTGGAGAATTTATTCACTGTCTTCATCATCATATTCAAACTTCTTAGGATAATTAAAAAAAAATTTCCAATATTTCCACATCGGAAGCATGCAAGTGGAAGTTTGACTTTGAAATTTTCTCTTACTCTTTTCATATTTGAGGAGAGAAATGTCATGACATCATCCAAATTGTATTCCTCTTGACTATATTCAATAGAGAGATTCTTCATGGCCTTGAATGCCACTTCTTTAGACTTCCCCTTTTCCACAAAATCATTATCATCATTTCTCATTTCATCCACAACAAGTGTACTGTGTAGGTTATCCGATGTCATCTCCTTTGAATCCTTGTATTCCAATATAGAACCCTTTAGATTAAACTGAGGTGGAAGTTTTCTCAAGATGCACTTGACAATATTTATATATTAAATGATTTATCCAAGACCACGCATGTATTTCACAACTACATTCACCTAATAAAATAATGTATCAACAGACTCATTAGGGTACATTATCAGATCATCATATTTGTTCCATAGAACCTGAAACTTTTCTTCTATGACTTTTGAGTTTCCCTTATAAATATTCATAAACTTTTACCACATAACATGTGATTAATTATAGGAAATTACCTTGGTAAAAATTTCATTTGATAGGGACACCCCTAAAGCATTGATCCCTTTATCATTAGCATCCAATCCCCTTTGTCCAATTTTTGATAAATCACCACTATTGATATTGGCTGATATACCATGCATTTCTACTATAAAGACATCAATTACAAATGATCAGAAGTAATGATGAATCTTATTCTTCCATAGCATAATATTATTTCCATAAAATATTGTAATCTATTTGTGATTGAAAAACTTTAATTCTTCTTTTGAGAGAGATACACAAACTTTAAACCTTTCCCTATGATACCAATTGTTAGATCCACTAGCTAAAATACCCTGAGGGGGGGGGGGGTGAATCTGGGTATGAAAGATGAAAACTAATGCCCCTTCAGATCTTGTTTCTTTGTTAAACAAAAAACACCTATCTCTTTCTACCATAGCAATATATGAACAAAAATGAAATCATAAACATGAAACAATGATTTTATTTGATTCACACACATTGGGATAAGTCCAAGGAGCATACAAAAGTGATGTAATGAGTACCAAATCCACTAAAGATCACTAACAATTAAAAGGTTTGGCCTAGATCTTTTATGCCTAGGCTCACTGACTTTACAAGGTTTAGGATTTTCTCACTACATTCCCAAGGGTCACTCCCTATGTCTCTTCCTCTGGCTCAATTTCGGTGGGAATGATCTATGTCTTCCTCTTACTTTGCTCACTGCTCTTGGAAGGGATCCACACATAGTTTATGGACTTGTATGTCTCTTTATTTTCATGAAATAATGCATCCTCAACTATAGGTAGATGATTTGTTGAAGTTCCCTTTTTAATCGTAGAAGAAATCCACTTTTCCAGATATTGTTAGTTTGTGGAAATTTATTTCGAGAACTGTTTAAGTCCCTTCACAAATCACATACTTCTTCTGCAAATTACATAGTATGTATGCTTCGTAGACCACCTCATATATGTACTACCTATGATTTCACTGCCATTTAATACCTCTGATTTCACTTCCATGTACCACCTCCATGTACCATCTCTGAAATCCACATCCGTATACCACTTTCGTGTACCAGCCATCCTTCTTCTACAGACTGCCTCTTTTGCAGACTGCTTCTACTTTGAAAAACACCTCTCTTACATGTACCATTTTCCTTTGTGTTATACAGTACCTCAAAAAAACTCTTCACAAACCATTTCCATGAACTTATTCTCCTTTCACAGAATCCTCCTTGCGAACCACTTCTCCTTCTCAAACTTATTTCCTATGAAACACTTTTGACTTAGCCAAATTCCAAGAGAAAAGATGTTTTCTTATGAAATTATATCTAAGTAATGATGGTATTATCACTCTTTATATTGGAAAATAGATCCACAAAATAAGATAATATGAGATTTACCAAATATTAAAAGAGGTACAACCTTTACTGCGTACCATGCATCCTCCGTGAACTTCCATCATCACATGAACCATTTTCCCTATGCGGTCAGCATACCACCTCTCTTCCTTCACAGAGTCCAAAATAACTATCTCATTTTCACCAACAACAATCCATACCACGTACTACAAGCCTCCCGAGAACTGTAGTCCATACCATGATATGCTTCTGTGAGTTGTTCGCCCTCCATGAACCATGAGCCTCCCCACAAACTATTTTGCCTTCCGTGAACCATTCCATGTACCTCCTTTGAAACCCATGAACTATACTTCATGGTCCCCGTATTGTTCACTCCTATGAAAAAAATATTCCTTTTCCAAAAACCAAACTCCTGATTTTGATACCCAAAAATTTGGCACATGGAGAAACTGCACCACCTTAAACACTTAATTTGGAAAACACCAACCACACTGATTTGTGGTTATCTGGATTTTTCAGCAAACACAATCACACCCAAAACATACCAAGAAGACACATTGATGGATTTTCCAAAGATTTTCTCATACTATTATTTTTTGGCTTTAGTTATGGATAGAACCCAAAGGAACCTTGTTTGTGATGAATTTAATGGGAAATGCAATAATTTTCTTCTTGGGAAACCAAATGTTATGGGAGATAGAATGAAAAATCTTATTTCTATACTAACAATAACTATGAATCATTCTAGACTTTCAAATGAGTAGATGAGGAAACAACATTCTATTGAGTCCTGCATGAGGTAACATCCACCTTTTTTTAGTGGGTCTTTTGATCTACTTGTTTCTGAAGAATGGATCAGTACCACTAAAAATATATTTTCCGTCATTAAGTGTTTGAAACATGAAAATTCATTTTGGATGTTTATCATTTAGATATAAAAGCAGACCAATGGTGTAATATAATAAATAATACAAGGTAGAAAGATAAAATTGAATCCATTGATTGAGATGAGTTCAATAACTTATTCTTAAATAAGTACTTTCCTCATATTCTTCATATGAAAATAGAGAAAGAGTTCCTTGAGATAAAGAAAAATAATAAATAATCCATTGGTACTTATGAGGAGAATTTTATAAGACTTGAAAGGTATGATTTTGGTATTATTATCCAACTTGAAAGTAAGTTTTATCAATTATTTAGTGGATTAAAACCAAGTGTTCAAAGAGAATTATCCATAAGATACTTTAGTAGATATGAAGATATTGTGAATTGTTATATCAAGGTAGAAATGGAGGTTGGAGTTACATATAAATCTCATGCTTTTGAAAAGAAAATAAAGGCAGAGTACAAAGGAAAATCTAAAACCATGGAGATAAGAAGAAAACCTTTTCTTTATGCTAAAAGTGATGGAAGAATCATTAGGGAAATTTTCTAAAGGTTATTGGTAAATGTTTTAAGTGTGGAAAGGAATTTCAATGGGTTTTTATTACTGAAGTGACAAAAAGAAATTATATAATAATACGAATAAAAAGAATACTACCTAGAATTCACCACCCACACTTCAATGCTTCAAGTGTATGGAAAATAGGCATTATGATAATTAGTGCCCAAATCTAAGGGTTAACTATGATGATCGATGTCAAAAACCTATTTAAGCTAAAGAAAAAGGGAAATCTCATGCGTTCATTATTGGGGAAGTGGAGTATGATAATAAAGTGGTGAAATGATTGAGTGTTTATATATTAGAATTCTTGAATAATGTTATAGAAGTAATTTTATGTTATTATGGAATAATGAAACATCTAAGGATTAGTCCACTGTAATTTTTCCTTAAGTATTTGAGAGCATATGTTGAATGGTACTAGTAACCATGAAAAGTGATTGAGGTGGTAAGGTTATATTTTTGGAGAACACAAGATTAAGGGAAAGATAACCCTTAATATGTGCATGATGTTTTTATAATAATGAGATAAAGATATTTTTGATTGTGATAAAATTAATGGGATAATATTAATGATCTTATAACTAATGAAAAGGTAGTTTATGATATCATGGTTTTAGTTTATAGAATTTTTGGATTTATGGTATGAGGAATGAGTTAATTTTTGAAAGCATACATGCTTTCACTAAGGTCTTATGGTAATTTAGAATATTACCATGTTTTAAGGGAATACATGATAATGGTATTCACATGTTTTGTGTAAGAAAATTAAGAGCTACATCATGTTGTTTGGGGGATTAATGATAAGTTATTTTTTGAAATTTAGTAACCGTCTTTTGAAAGTTTTGGATTTTAATATTTTGGAAGTTTCATAAAGGGAAACATTTATGAATTTTTTTTATTGAAATTTGGGTAAGGTTTTAGATATTGATGTTTTAATTAACCATATAATGATTTATGTATATTGGATAACCTATACTAACCAATTTTTAAAGATAAATAGAGACATAAAGAATAATTTTTCATACCATTATGGATCTTATGATCCACTAGTTTTCCAGACATTACAATTTCAACCTCATTTCTTAGTTTAAGAGATAAACCAGAAATTGATCAAGGAACAATTGATGGATGATATTATGCTTACAAAATGAAATTAAATCATGTAAGTATATATTATTGTGAAAATTATTCAACTTTAGGAAAATTATATTGAAACAAAAATGTTATCCTAGTACCTTAATTTATGACAAATCAATTGGCCCCTTATACCATCATAGATTTATAGTTATGTGATGGTTAAATTTATAATGACCATGTTCTCTATCACTCTTCACCATAACTTGATAGTTGGAATTCTCTTCTATATCCATGCTTTCAATTTCTGCTAATGTTCTCCTAATTGAAATCCTAGTTACGTGGTGATCTTAGAATTTCACTTTAACTCTTTTAAGAGGAATTTTTATTGAACATTTTTATGACGTGGGTTTCCCACAATTAAATTCTCAAATATTCACCTTTTATTATTGAAGTGAAATTTCAAATTTCAAGGATGAGATTTCTTTTTTAAATTCTTGATCATATCAGAATGGTAGCTTATCAATTGGCGCTTCCAAAAAACATATATCAAGTTCATTATTTTTTCCATGTATCCATTCATATAAAGTAAATACTAGATCTTTCACATATAATAAACTCATAGGTCATACCACTGGAGCAATAAAGAGAATCTGGTATACATTTTGTATCGTATAGATAAAGTCCTATAAAACCAGACCACTCACTTGGTTAATGTTTTTTAGAAGAAACCACTATTTTGAAAAAGATACATGAGAACTTAAGGATATTATAAGGTAGTGGTATATTTATTTTTTTTTATATTAGAGTGATGAATTTTGAGGCATAAATTCATTTTAAGGGGGAAGAATGTAACATCCTGAGTTTTTATGAATTATTTTTTTTCAAATAAATTAAAATTATTTGATGGATTGCGTTGCATGATACACTAAGTAAATATTTATTTATAAAAAATATTTTGATAAATGAAACACAGATTTTTTCTTGTGATACATATGAGACTAATTTTCTCTTGTGTAATACACAATAAAGAGTTCCTTCAATAGCTTATGTTACATGCAAGACTGAGTTTTACCAAAGACAATTTACTATTTATTATGATAGTTATCACTTAGCCATTGGAATGGTGGGAATAAATATGATTAACTAAACTATGAAAATATTGTTTTAAAATGTTTATAAAATAAATTATTTGGTGACAAATTAATTATAAATTAATATAAAAACCAATTGAAAATAAAGGATGTGTTTTTTTGAAAAACTATTTTTTTCTTCCCATAAAAGAATTTTATCTCAGTGAATTAAATTATTAATTTTTATTGAATGATATTAATGAAATTAATATTTTATATATTCAATTAAATATTTTTTAATACATTGAATATTTTTTATAGGCATAAAAAAGAACAAACCCATTTTTAAGTATTAAAAAACCGTATTTTTCTAAAAAGCAGTTTTATCATCTTTTAATGGCAGACTTGTTTTAAAAATAATTTTTTAAACATTTATAAATTTTATTTTATAAAATAAAATTCTTTTTTAAAGTTTAATATCAAAATTATCTTAAGGTGAATTTTTTATTTTTTCGAGATGGTTCATTTTTTGATGAATAGTGAAAAATATTGGATTTTAATTGAAAATTGCATTTTCATCTAAATAATTTATAATGTTAAATTATATTTTAATTTTTTTAAAGTAAAATTTTATAAATTAAAAATATATTAATCCAATATAGGTCATTTTAATCTTTTTAATATTAAATTTGGCTATAAAAACATTTCAAACTTTTGAACATTTTCACTTTAAAAACCCACTTTCTCACCCCATCTACGAGATTAATTTTAAATTAATTTTATCTAATTATGTGTTTTTAATTTAAAAAAATGGATTAAATATTTGGAATCATATGTTAAAAATTTAGTAAATATTTTCCTTTTATTTTTGTATAATATGAATAATAAACTTAATAATTTTATTACCATGGTTAAGGGAACATTAGGAAATTAAGGGTAAAAATAATATTATAAATATTATGAAATCACACTAACACTTTATAAAATGTTATTGGATGAATTTAATTATACCCTTAACATATAAGTTTCAAAATTTAATTATTTAATGGACACCGTTCCATGAAAATTACATAGATATTATTAAAATCAAAGAGTGAAAACATGTCACACTCTTACTTTTAATAAGTATAATATTTTTAATATGGGGATGAATAGAAGTTATTATTAAATATAAATATTATTATTAAATATAAAAGGTTTATATATATCATTTTTTTTAATTTTTTATCAAATAAATAATTTCACAATGATGATGTAATATTTATTCAATTAATGAAAAAATCAATTAAATAATATTATAAATATTAGAATAAATATAATTTTAATTAATTAAGTATCTAAAATAATATTATAGGTTAATATGACATATTATGGGTGTATTGAATCATTTTTTTCTAATTTATCTTTCTATATTTATTTTATTAATGTCAAAGTAATCAATAGTGTCCAAATTGACACTAATGATATTTTATGAAAATAATGTTTTATTAAATTATTTATAAATCATAAAAATATTAAATAAGGACAAATGGGATCATATATGGTCTAAAATATTATAAAGTTTCCATTTATAGTCCAATTGACACTTTATATGTAAACATTTTAACCATTTAATATTGAAAAAGTTGTTACCATAGTTAAAATTAAGATAGGTTAACTAAGGGTTAATCAAAATGAAAATGTTTAAAATAATACAAAAACTTATGTAAAATATATTGGTTTATGATGTTACAACCTAATATTATCTTATATTATATTCCATTTAATCTTTTTAGGTATTTGGATTGAGATTGAATTTATTATAAATTAATCTTTTGAGAAATTCCAAAAGAGCCCCTCCCCTCTCTTATAAAAGGGTACCTCTTCTCCTCTTTTATTCACACTTAGAAACCTATTTGGTTCAGAAAAAACCTATACAAATATCCTAATAACTTTACTAACATCATCCTATAATCCTTCCTTCATGAATAAATCCAATCAAGGAAGTCCTTTTGTAGAAACCAAAAAGAGATACCCGAAGAAGAGGTAACATTTATCAACGAATGTTTCTGTTTTATTTCTTCCTTAAACCCATTATTTTTTTTATATAATAACCCCATTATCTTAAATATAATGAGTTGTTTTTATGTTAATTTTATGACCTAAAAATTCACACACTTCCATCAAATGGGATACATAATCATATTTTTTTGTGTATTGCGGACTACCACCTCATAAAACGATGTCATTTGTTCTTACATTACCACATTTAAAGGCTGTGAGTAATGTTTTATTTATAGTTAATATATGATATATATTATTTTTATTATGTTAATATGATTCTTAAATTATTATATCACACATACCATCTTGCATTCCATTTTTTGTGAATACAATAATGTCGTTCGTGTATATCGTGGACTACCGCCTCATGAAGCGATATGATTCGTTCAAGATTTACATGGATTTTAATAAGAATGTTTTTAATAAAAATATGTGATATATATAACATAAAAATTATTCTGTAATGATAGTATATCATATAATTTTCTTTCTTTTAATATGACAAGAAAATGAAAACAACATTCATGCATACGTACGACCTACCGTCTTCATAAAATATTTATTTTATTTTCTACCTCTAAATTTTATGAATCAAAATAAATAAATATATACGAAATATATATATATATATATGATATTTATATCATATTTATCATCCTGTAGATAATGAAATCATGATCTATGTAAGGGGACCAAGAATAACAATTTAAAACATGAACGAAAAACAAAGCAGTAACATTAACATGGATTTGTTAAAAAAAGAATAATTTAAAGTCATAAGTAAATAATATATGGTATTATATATATAAATATGGCTATGTTGTTGATTTATAATAAACTTATATTTATTATACAGTAGTTTTTAACATGTTTGAAGGAAGATAAGACTTAAGGTAAGGGGATTTCTAGTCTCACTTTTATTTTTGCAAGACTTATGCCATATTCACCACTTGTTTATTTTATGTGGTGTATATAATAAACATGAATGTAATATATGATACTTATCCTAAAATTTATGTTTATTTACATATCCATTTGATGATATCTCTTTCATGGGGTTTATATTTCAAAAGTTACCAAATCGATAAGTCAATTTTTTCTCAATTTACCTTCTTTGAGACACATGTTATGTAATGCACCTATATTCTTTTAAAATGATTATATACTTATATTTGAAATTTTGTATCATGAATATAATTATATTCATGATATTATAAGTTTCATGTAATTTTATTATCTCTTCAGTCAGAAATTTATTTTATTTAAAAACCATGTTTTCTAAAAATGTTTTAAAAAATGATCTTTTAAGAATTTTCAAGGAAAAGGATTTAAAAGAGGTTTAAAATAGTTTAAAATCATAATTTATATGTTTTCAGGGTTATTTTAAATGAAAAATTCTTGCTAAATGTTTTATGATTCAAAGATATATTTTCAAAGTAGAATGAATATTTTCTTCAAGAAATGTTTTTAAAAAAGATATTTAAAAATTATTTTTCCATATAAGATGACATCCATTGATGTTACTCATGATTTACTGAGGATATGATCCTAGGGTACTATTAATATTATTTATCTGAATATTTTATGTTTTTATGGTTTGATATTTATGAATTTCATTACTTTTCAATGATATATGCTATGATAAAATGTTTATGAAACCATTTCTTTTCATGATTTATAATGTGATGAATGATTTTTGATCTTATGGTACATATATGTATGATTTAATTATATGATTAGTAGGACCTATATATCTATATAATTCATTGGGTAATGGTTTATAACACATGTGATAAACATGGATGAAATTGGGAGTGAACCCAGTTCAGTAAAGGACTTTTTCCGTTAAGATGGTCTTGGGAGTGAACCTTGACTACTAAGATGGTCTTAGGAGTGAAACTTGACTAATAATAAGGTCTTGGGAGAAATCATTGACTAATAAGATGGTTTTGGGAGTGAACCCATTCCACAAAGATATCCTTTTCCATGATCCTTTACTACTATGGAAATCATTTTATATATTTATGTGTCTTCCATAATTCCATGTCTTATTTCTATGTTATACTTTATTGGTTTAAGCTATTGATTACATTATGATTCATATCCTTTGAAATTACAATATTTATTCCATGAATCATGTATATTATCTTTTATATGCAGGGTATTATCTTCAAATATTATGATTATGTTCTCATACCCTTATGTTCATGCTTTGCTTATGCATCTCCCTTGTTTACCCTTACTGAGCATTTGAGATGACCCTTTCTTATGTTTATTTTACACAAGATACAAATAAAGGTATTAATTATGATATTTCATAAAGTGTTTTAGTTATAAAGAAATAGGTGGGAGAATATGTAGATATATTATGAAGTAGTGGTTTATATTTCCAGGTTTTCAAAGGAACTAAACTAATAAGGTCTTTAGGTGTGTGTTTATGTAATTTATGAAATATTACAAAAAAATGATGTAGTTTATATGTATGTTAAGCTTGGGTCATTATAATCACCCATCTCCAGCTACTTTCAAACCACCAGATCTTTTAAAAACCACTTTCTTGTAGGAAACTAACTTATAATATAAATGTATCTGTTCTTGATGCTAATTACCATGTGCATATCCATCCATGAAACCCCACTAGAAATCATTTGGTAAAATGCTATCCTGAACCAAAATCTAGGTTGAATCTCCACTAAGAATCCTCAATCTTCCAACACTCACTCAGGGGACTTTGCTATATGTAGAGTTGTATGAAAACAAACCAAATCTTGAAAACTACTCCCCTAAATTATCCATCTAAAATGATGATCTAAAAAAATTTCAATACAAAAAATTACTAGGGAGAACCTCTCAAGGGATTTGATCCTTGATAAATTCTCATACATAGTCACATTACCCAACATAGGGTCCCCACAACCTCAGATAAAAATTCATCCTGAATGAGGGATTAAAATAAAACCAAGATAAATCAATATCATCATGAATTTGAGAAACACATCGTCCATTAATGTATCATTGAATAATCTAGTAGTATTTATAAAATAATTGAAATCTAGTGATTAAATTTTTTAACTTTATGGAAATATGAGTCTAAAAATCTGGTTAATCACCCATTAGCCGAGGATCAGATTCACCTCATAATTTAATGAGGCCTTAGCCATTATAATGCACCTAAATTACCAAGTAAAAGGCTAATATATTCAATCTCAATGAGAACCACCATCCACTCTTTGAGTAAAATATATGATATACATGAATAGAATAGAATCTACCCTATATCACATGGAAAACAAATCTCTTAACCATGTATTCATAAGAAACACCTAATTGATCTCTAATTGGTAGTGAGAGGTCCAAACATAGGCATGAGATCATCCCAAACTTACCTCAAAATACAAGTAGGCTATTATTGGGGAAAGTCCTTCATTTTATAGGATAAAACATCAAGAATTAGATCATATTTATATTTTCTAAAATAAGAGTGATAATAAAGATCATAACTAGCCGCTATATGATGTATATAACAATTCACCTATACCCCACACCAATGTCTTAGAGATATGGATTGACTAACTGGTTATCAGAGTCCTAGAAAAAGGATATATTAGTTACCAAACATACATTGGTGTCCCTATTCTAATAACCAAACTCAAATCCCCTTAACATCATTGTTCTATATTTCTAAAATAGTCTTTACATGACTACCACCTTTTAATTATATCCCTAGGAAAAACCTGACCCGTTACCACTCTGACATGACCAACCCACTGAAGCCCAACCCAAACTATTATTAAGTAATGTGAACCACTCCAAGAACACCTTCAATAGGATAGAGGATGGTGATTAACACCAAGTATGAATAACTCATAATATTGGAGGCCTTATCCTATATAAACCTACAAAAGATACATATCTCCAATTCATAAAAATAAAAAGTAGTATATATATGAACACTAAATTGTATAAAACATATGAGTTAGACTACTTCTAAGATCCATATAGATAACTATTATAGAAACCATAATTTAAATGGGTATGATACGCAACCAATATCCAAAAAGGGAAACCCACATAAGTAGCTGGGGTAAAGAGGTTCTCACTACAAGATGGATTTAAACACAAATGTTTCTTGATACTAATACCTCTAGGTATAACTATGATCTGCTAACACCAAATCCCCCAAGGTATTTAGGAATTAACTATAAATAATCGACAATAACTCCTCACCTACCAAGACCATATCTAACATATGTTTCATCTACACAAACACATCATGTTTGGGCCGAAGGCCCATATCGGGGTGAATATAAACATTCTCAGTGCAATTTCTTGAAACCACAAAGAAAAACAAAATCAAATCATCAACTAAAAACCCATATTATAAGGGAATAACCAAGATGAATTCAAGAAAATATCTAGATATGATCCACCACTAGAAGCCTTAGAGACACAATGAAGTCTATATCATCTCATCTCTGACCCATGATTATTCTTATCTCATAAGAAATAATGGATTATCAGAGAAATAAAAATACTATAAAGTATGAATTTGATATGTATCCATATATTTCATATTGAAGGAAACCTAGGTGTTCCCAAGAAATCATAAGTCTAAAATTATCCAAACTACACCACCTTTATTCTATACAATTATTAGAAACCATTAAGAAGGACACAATCCTTGATAAAGTAAACACATCAGTCAAGGGGGTACTAGAAACTATTGTTCACAATCACTAATACCATGCCAAACCACGAGAAAAACATGTTTAACTTGAACCTTGAGCAATAATAGATATAAATAAATGGTAAACTAACCCCTAAAATCAACACTACTCGAGTATGATGTTAAGGGTAGAATCTGGGACATAGGAGAGAGCCTGCTCTACTAGACTAGCTATAGAAGAAATCATCACATATCTCTAAGTATTTAAACTATCTAAACCTAATAACATAACATAACATATCTATATTAGTAGTAGGGTACCTATGACTCACCAAGGTAAGTAACATTTATAATGGGAGTACCAATCCCATGGATAGAGGACCCACAACACATGCATGTAGGGGAGAAATGAACCCTATCCATAGTGTGTGAGGGACCCAAAAATCATCACAACTGATGAAAAACTGATCCAAAACTAATTTGGAGGACCCAAACATTGATTATAAGGTGGAGTACCAAACTCCATATGTAATATTATGGGGGACCTACACCCTATCACAAATTTACGCCAAGGGAGTACCGACCCTAAGATCACTCTAATCCCCATGATTGATCCCTTCCATCAAACCTATGAAGATAAAACCAAAATACTCCCATCTCACCTTAAAAATGGATTTGGGTGTACAAATGGACCACACAACTATGATCTATATGAAAAAATACTCAAGAAAGGTCATTTATTTATCGAAAACTTGAAACAAATGAAAAATGTGCATTTTATTATATCAAAAACATGAGACATCACATTAAAAGACCTAGATACCATACCATGAGATGGTTTTAGGTACTAAATATTGGAATTTAATCATTTTTCTCAACGTCTAGTTCACGATACTATAGACGAATCATCAATCCGATGTCTCAGAAAAAAGTTACAATGAAAATAATGTTTTATAATAATATTGATAACAAAAACAACAAAAAAAATAATTATAATATTTATTATTATTATTATTATTATTTATTATAAAATTAGAGGGGGGGATTCACATGACATCACCCCCTCTTTAATCAATCTATACATTCCCTCACTCTCCCTTTCATTATTTTTTAATTTTATAATTAATTTTATAGGGTAAATCCATCCTAGATCAAATGACCCCCTTCAAACCAACCATAGTAGTATCCTGCCCCATTTCTTCCATCATCAACTACCACAAGCTTCTAACCTCATCTATATCGCCTCTACCTACCCTTTCTGAGGAACTGAATGTGTCACGAACTTCTTTCACTATTGTTGCTTGTTGGATATAGTAGATCTAAACCACACCAAGGAAATGAATGGATTGTCCATAGAGGGGGAAAATTTTTGGAGGAAAAACCCTTCAATGGACACCCCCATTTAACTATAATAAAAAAAATCATCATAAGGAAATCAACAAGAATCAGGTATTAAAACACTCCACCCTAATAATCATTGAATGATAATAAAATTAAAGAAGATGAAATAATTTAAAAATCTAAAAAATAATTTTACTAAATAATAAAACCATAATTCAATAATTAACCCCACTTCAAATTTGGATTGATCGATGATTAATAATGCACCCACCGGTTGTCATCGACAATTTCTCCTCATCGATTTTTCCCACATGTTCTAAAATCCTCACAATATCCCCCTCTTCTCTACCCTTACTCTAATTAGGGTTTATGGATAACCCTAATTACAGATGTTAAAGATGTTTAAATATATGGAGTGAGCTTGGGTTTCATTAATTAAATAAATAAATAATTTCATCCTACGATGAAACATCCTAAAATTCCATGATGCAAAGGAAAATTATACCTCACCTAGGGTAAAGTCCCCATTTCAAAAGAAACCATGGTATTAGATTCTACATACAAGACTTCATTTAATTGATAAAATCATTATATTATAGATTCATTTTCACATATTAAACACAATTTTTTATATGTAAAATATTATTATTGATATATTTTCAAGCATTCAATTCCATAATGAATCAGTATTTCATCTAAAATAAAAATAAAAAATATTAAAAATCTCAAAAAAAAAACTAGGGTCATAAAATAACTATTCAATATTTGAGATTACTATTGATTTAATAATTAATATTAAAAATCCCATAAAACTCAACATGATCATAAATTTATCAAAACTCTTCTTGGAGGTATGAATTGATTTATGAGATCAACTGAACCCTCTATTTTTTTCGGAGATCGTCATCTAGGGGAAAATTACTATTTTAACCCTAACTAGGTCCTAGAACTCCTTAGATAAAAATTTAGTTAAGCCTCGTCTTGGAAATGCCCAAGTCATTTCATAATCATAACTTGGTTAATATCTATAAGTCATACCAATCTCAAGGGAATCCAAAGGTTCCTATGGACCTATACCAAAAGGAGCCTAATAAGCATCTCAATCCAATCCAACCAACCCATAACCAAAGGTAATGTTTCTCCTATGGTTCCTATTCTATCATGAAATAAGGGATAAAATACATATAGTCATGACATAAAACTCACACAATCATAGAACTTTTAAAAAATAATTTATCACCCACATGCGGTCAAACAAAAACATGTATTAAAATAATCCATTTTAGTTTTTATTTTCAAAACCAAGTCCAAATTATACTTTCAATCATTTTAGAAATGGAATCACACTCCCTCTTTACAAGTACAAGGGAATTATCCCAAAACCCAATGAAAATAATTTTAGAAACCCACTATTTTTCATTATAATAACATTTCAAAACCATCACTTTAAACCACCACTTACTTTTAGAATTTTTATTTAAAACCATTTCTTAAGCAAAGATATTTTTCATTAGAAAAGAATTCAAAACCACTAAATCTATCAAAAAAAAACTATATAATGGATCATTAACACTAGTTCAACTAGGGCACCATCAACAAACCATTTATAAATCTATACTATCCTTGTTGATTATTTGTATGGAAAGTGACCATCCCATTTTATGGAGGATGACCATAACATGTCACACAATCATGCCAATAAAAATAATAATAATGTTATATAAACATAAAATAACTAAATGATAAAGTAAATCATTAATTTAAAGGACACCAACCTCATACTATGATCCTAAACTCATACCAACCACAAAAAATACCTAAATTCTACATTGAGACTCTTATTCTAGAAACCATATTCTAAATCTCAGATGATGAATAAAATTTTAGAAGGTCTAAAAATGAATGATTCCTGACCTAGTGTATATAAACTAAGAAGTCTTTACACTATTACACACACTGAGTACCCACTAAAAAACCCTTATCCACTCCCAATGAGTAATTAAAAAAAAAACAGAAAGAGAACACTCAAAAAATAAAAACAAGAATTTATGTGGTTTGGAATAATTTATACTCTATGGGAAACAAAATTACTTTATTAAAGTTAAAAAAGAGAGGAAGAACTCATTGATTTACCCAATATGAAATTGAAAACAAAATTTATAGTCAATCCAAAACTCAATAACAACAAAAATAAGAAAGTGACCCATACCCATCTATTTAAATACAAGATCTGAAATAGACCTTTCAATTACACTGCATCCAATATCTTCCGATATTCATGGTTATCCATCACTCGATTAGGGAAACCACCAAATTCTTGCTAATACATCGAATCTACTACCTATTTATAATAAAAAACACAACATATAAAACTCATCTATCCACCCTTATGATCTTATCCACTATGAATGATACTTATGCTACTTTCATTACTTCTAGAACCTTGGTTCCACTATCATCACTACTATCTAGTTCTATATTCTAATTCCATATTATATCCTTCTAAAATGTTAGATACTTATCCTAAAAAAGTTTTCACACATAAAATCCTAACAATATCCCACTCTAAGACTATTTTATGGATACCAACAATTCCTTGGTTACTTATTAAACATAACTTTATTATTTTCCTTTCATCATGGTTTCTAAGATCTATGGATAAATAGTCATAAAATCACCATAAAGACACAACATCACCCCAAAATTTCCTAGACTATGACTTTAGTTAGTATGTCTGTTGAATTTATATTCCCACTAACCTTTCATACCTGTGAATGAAGTGATACTTCAACTAAATATGTTTATTTATGGAGTGAAATAAGGGATTCATCAAAGGATGAATCTTACTATGAAAGTCACCAAGCAATGTTTTTTTATTTCCATAATTTTTTATAAGTTCATATAAAAAACCCTTTAACCATATTAAATGTAAGATACCAAACTTTCTTGAGGTATATTCTCATTTAATATTTGGTTTAAGTCTATTTATATTGGTTAAAAGAATGTTTTTCAAATTTGTATGAGTATTAGGGGTGTTCCAGAGGTTCAGTTCATGAAAGAAGTAAAAAATGGACATCTAGTGAATGCTGCATGGTTGGAACATGATTAATAAAAAATGTGTGCCCAAACTGTGCATGTTTAGAGGAGGGATGCATGGTTTGAAAAAACCAATCAAGGGGTAAGGGAAAACCATATGTGATTGGATAGATCCACCCAACATGGTCTATGTATGGTTTTTCAAACCATATGGGATCCCCAGGTTACTATGTGACCAACCCCCTCTTAGATAGAGGGTGTATCATGGTTTGGCTAACTGTACGGCCAAACCGTAAGCCCCTTTAAAAGTGTAAAATTAACACATTTCCCTATCAGACCATAAATCTTCTAACTTAGGATTTACCTCATTTATTCTTCATACAACCCCAGTGATGAACCAAAATGCCCCAAGATTCCCAAGGACCGATATCCTTCAAATCCAGTCTATTTGGAGTGACATTGGTTGAAAATCGAAGCACTTGGTTTATTCTAACACTCCTCTAACTTTTTTTGGATTAGTGATTATGTATTTTCTCTTATTCTTTTGAATCCCTAAAACCCTTTTTCCATAGGATTTTAGGTTGGGGCTTTGAAGGGTACTCAAATTAAAGTAAAAGGCCAATTTTAAGCAAGTATTCATCTTCGGAATCAAGGTAGGTGTTCTACAAGTGATATCATATAGTATTGTTGGTTATTTATGTGTGTATGTATGTGATTTGGTGTGTTTGGGTTACCCTTTTTGGGTTTCCTTGGTAGGAATGATGTATTGGTTGGGTAAATGTTTAATTGAACCCCTTATGATACTCGTGGGATTTTTTGAGGTTTATTTGACCAGGTTAAGGGCTACCCATGGGGTGTTCCACTTATTGGACATGAAAATTTAAAAGATAAGCATAAAATAGAATTGTTAGGACATAGAGCCCCAAATAAGTGTGATGAAATGTTAGCTTTGGTTATGAATTGGAAACTATTGGTGATTATATTGGTTTTTAACTTAGAATAAAGGGTTGTTTGAAATATTATGAATGATCCAAATGAATTAAAGTGAATGGGTTAAATTGATTATGGTTGTAAATAAAAATGTGTAAATGGGTAAGACATAAAGACAATTTATTCACTGAATGAACCATGAATTGTGAATGTTATGTGTATTGTTTGATTATGATTTATTAGAATGGTTTATATGATGAATGGTTAAAAAAGCATGCGAACATATCTTGGTGGTATGTGGGGTATTGGACTAAGTCTCATCTTATGGGTCAGGTTGGACTGAGGGTCTAAACCCAACCCCTAGAATGCATGAGTTAGGGAGTCAAACTAATGCTATAGTCCCCTAATGGTTGCATCAGATGAGACTAATTGGAATGATTCTCTAATGTAAGTGTGATGTAATTAATTGTGAAATGGTTTCCCTAGTGAGATAGGGAACTTGTTTTATTTCTTAGTCTTAGTGGTTGAACAATATAGGACAATGTGTTATAAATGATTCTCCTTACCCTTAGACTAAATAATGTGAATGGTTTAAGTAAATATTGTTAAATAATGTCATGATTTATCTTTTTTACCTTGTTATTATTTTATTAAAAGTATAAAATATTTTTTGACTAGCTATTTCATAGACACCATTGGTGGTGTCCTAATGAGTTGTTATCACACCCTGCTCGAGCCACCATTGGGTAACTGAGTAGATTTTATGGTTGTAGGTTTGGACAAGGGAAAAGAACCCATGCTAGATGGTTGATTAGGTATGAGATGTGTATGGAGGAGGGGAATATATTTTATGTGAGAACATATTTTGGGGATTCTCCCATTTTTATTTATTTTGGGGTTTTCCTTACACTTGGAACTAAATGACATGACATGACATATTCACTATTTAGTTGTGGGCTTATAGCCAGTTTTGGGAAATGTTTGATAATTTATGTTGATGGTTATTATATTTACATTATTTATATTTATTATCTACCACATATTAATATGATAAAGAGGGTATAGTCTACCCACATGATCTATTGGACCCTTTCTGCTAGTCAGAAGCCTTTGGAATATGGGGAGGCGTTTTTGAGGTCATGTGACAACCCATATCATGGAACTTGTTTAGTGACATCCAAGCTAGGGGCCTTATAAAATGGTACTAGAGTGGTTATTTTATGTTGTATTATGATTTTGGGATGATATATGAGAGACTAGGATGTGTCAGGACTAGGAAATGATCTCGTTCATGGGAGTAGCTAACCCATGTATAAGGTAAAACCCAAGTACCTAGGGTGGGATTGTTTTTTTGATGTGTGTTGTTGTTGTTGAATGATATTTCCCTATTGGGTGGTTTACTTATTGTGTGATGTAACTATTTATGATATTTTTCTCATGGACAAAATGGTACAAGGTTCTGCATTCATGCATCATTTTATGCACCTAACAATATAGATGGCATGTATCATGGTAAGTACACAAGGGGAGGATGTTTGGGATATGAAGGGTAGGATTCATTTAATTATCTTTAAAAATTTGAAAAAGTGGTGTCTAATAAATATGATTTGAATGATTAAATGAAATTATGTGAAAGAATGATTAAATAATAGTGCCTAATGAAAAGTCATAATTGGTTAAAATACCAGTTTTGAAAAGTTGTAAATATGGGAATATGCCTACAAGAGAATGATTAACATTGTAGAAGTGGAAACATTTAAATGGGGATTTAATTAAATGACTTAAATAATTGTGGGTAGATTACCCCATGTTGACCATAAACCATGGTAGGGATGGATAAGGGTAGTGATGGATGTGTAATGAGATCCTTTGGGATAATGTATGTGAAGTTAAAACTCAGTTTTCTAGGTTAATAGGGGAGAGGAGTAGTTTTGTGAGAACTTAACTCTTTTTATGCAGATGATGGAATGAGATATAGGGTGGGATGTTCTGAGTATGTTCGACATGACTAGATAATTTTAGCTGAAACACCCTATGAATTTTTTTGGATAAGGTGGAACTGATGAAACCAAGTTCTGGATAGAGTCTATTCAGACAATTCTTGATGATTTAGATACTCCTCTTGAGAAGAGAGTCAAGTTGGTGGCTCAAATTTTGCGAGGAAAGACATAACACTGGTGTGATGTTTTAGTACAGACTCAATAGGCTGATGGTATGATATAAAAAGATTTTCAAGATAAGTTTCTGGAACCTTCTTATCCAAAAACCTTGAGATAAGAGAAGGTAGTGGAGTTTATGAGGTTGAAATAGGGGTCCATGTCAATGATGGATTATGCTAGCTGCTTTACCAACTTGAAACAATTTGTTCCAGCTTTGGAAGAGGATGAGGATGCTATGGAGATATGTTTCTAGGATGGACTTAGACATGATATTAAGTATCAGGTGAATATATTCTGTTTAAATAGGGTTGTTGAGGTTGTATCACCCAGATGTTTTTATGAAATATTTTCTTTAAAGAATTTTTATTCTTCAGTAGCTTGCTTTTCAAAAAATCATGAGTTTAAATAAACTAAGAGATGAAATTAATATAAAATTACCATTATATCCTAGTCTTTATGTTAGTGGTAATAATTATAACTAACTTATGAAAATTCATTATGAATTTGTTGGCTATTAATTAATTATGAAAAATATACATAAATTATATATTTGTATTATTTTCAAGTAAATTAATTTTGGTAATGAAGTTAATGAGATATATATGTGTTATACACTTAATAATTTTTTTTTATATTCATACAATGGATATTTTATTCATAGGATATGGATAAATCTCTATTTTATGTATAAGAACATTTTTTAAAAGGTTAATTTTTACACCTTTGAATGGAAAACCCATTTAAAAAAACACCTTTGAATGGAAAAACCATTTTAAATTAAGATTTTGATACATTAATAATTTCTACATGAAAACATAAAAATGTTATTTTGAAGCAGGATATAAAAATTTACATTGGATAAATTTATGATATTTTTCTGATAACTTTCA
Organism: Viscum album; assembly: GCA_963277665.1. Classification (NCBI taxonomy): domain Eukaryota; kingdom Viridiplantae; phylum Streptophyta; class Magnoliopsida; order Santalales; family Viscaceae; genus Viscum; species Viscum album. The sequence continues at coordinate 1,497,072,120 of OY728161.1, forward strand.
TGTTTTGATAAATAGTAAAACTATGCTAAATTTTAATTTAAAACAAGTTTTTTCATCGAGGTAATTTATATGGATAAATTATAAAATTGAATGGTTTTAAAGTATAAATAGAATATATTTTTACCATTTAATATAATTTGTGTCATTATCATTAATTTTACATTGAATTCATAGGTAAAAACATTTCAATCTTTTGCAATGTTTTAACTTTTAAAACCAATTTTCTCATTTCAACAACGAGAATAATTTTAAATTAATTACTGCAACTTATGTGTTTTGAATTTGGAAAAAGGATTCCATATTTTGAATCATAAGGTCCAAGTTGTGTGAAAAATTATCTTTTAGTTTTGTACATTATGAATGGTAACTTCATAATTATTCTATTTACCATGGTTAAAGGGTAAATTTGGTAAATAAGAGTAAACAAATAATAATTTAATAGTACAAAACTATCCTAAAACGTGTCCTAATCCTATTGAATGATATATTTACGACCATGGGAATTCTTGGGCCTATTTTGGGACCCCATGGATTCACTTGGATGAGAAAATGACATTTTATAAGAATTAATTTAAAGTAAAGATAATAATAACATAAACATATATCTTTTACTAATTCAATTTTAATACAGGGTTATATAACTGATATCTATATATATAAATAGTAATTAGAAATATAAAAAGATTTTCTACACCATTATATTTTATTTATAATTTTTAGACATTATATAAATATATTTATTTATGACACAATTATGATGTATTAGTTACCTCATTAATGAAAGATTCAAATAAATGAATTTATAAATATTAAAATAAATTTAATTTGAGCATTTTGATGACATACATGAATTTTTTAGATTATATTAACATACTAGGGATGAGTTAATGCCTTTGTTTTTGAAATAATCAAGTTGTTATGAATTTTTTAAAATGTCAATTATGAATAGTGTCCAAAATTGACATAATTCATAACTTAAAACATAAAATGTTTTATTAAATGATATTAAATTCCTAAAAATATAATATTCATCCCGATGATTAATATAAGTCCAAATAGGTCATAAATAATTTTTTTGAGTCGTTTGACATGATATAGTAATTACATTAACCCAAAATATGTAAATAAAACGATATCACAGTAAGATTAAAGAGGGTAAAATAATGGTTAAACCAAAAATATAAGGATAAAAAAAATATTGAAAAATTTTCTAAAAATTATTGGATTATGGTTATTAGAACTAAAATCATCTTATATTAGAATTAAATAAGTTTTGGACCATTTTTAATCAAACTTGAATTTATAATAAATTAATATTTTGGGAGTTTCCTAAAGTACCCCTCTCCTCTCTTATAAAAGGGAACCTCTCCCTCTATTATCCACTCCATTTTTATCCTTAAATCTCGATAAAACCCTGAAAATTTATTTTCTCAACTTCCCTAGTTATATTCTAGAGGTTCTAGTCTTCTCAAAATACCAGCTCTAGTGACCTAAGAGGAAATTTAAAGGAGGCACATCGAGGAAGAGGTAATCTCTTCTACCGATTCCTTCAAATTTATTTCTTCTTATAATTCATATTCTTTAGTTGTTTCATTATAAATTAATAACATAAGTAACAATTATATACTTATATTTTATTATAAAAATGAAACAACCCTATTTCACCTTCTATCCATCTTACAAAAAATGAAATCACTGCGCGTGTGTACGTACGACTTACCATCACTACATTGTGGTGTAATATGTTTTTCACCATCACCTTACATGGATGGGTATAATGGTAGAAATAATAAATATATATTATTATTGTAACATTATACTAATTCTGAGATACTATACACCATCCAATTCAACACCATTCAACAATTATGGGAACGATATTGTCTCTCGTGCGTACGTACGACTTACCGTCTCCACGGTGCGATGAGATCCATTCTACATAATCTTTATTAAAAAATGATTATATAAATGAATTTAATGAATAAATATGATATATATTATACTAATACCATGATTTAAATAATATAACATACCCTAAAAATATTAATATGAACTTATCTGAAAAAACATACATAAGAACATAAAGCAGTTAATACTCGAATAACGAGTAATAATGCAATGTTACTAACAAACAGATGAAAATATGATCATAAATATTATCATAAAAATTATTATGATTCTATAATTAATCATTAAAATTATTTAAATCATTATACATAATGTTTTGATACATACGAATCATATCGAACCTAAGGTAAGGGATAATATTGCAAATCTCCTTTTTTTTTTCGAGATTGTTTATTCATAAGTATTTACTGGGGTATATTTATCATCCACATCCATGTTTACTAAATATGTATTTAAAAATATTCTTTATATCCTCCTATAATTTTTTAAAGTCAATTTTACCCATTGGTGATTTTTTACTAAACGGTATGAATGGGATCTTTTTTCGTTCTCGGTATGAGGGACTTTTTGACCTTTTCGACAAAAGTACAAGATGTTTTTTTAACTTATACAACATGAATGTATTTTTACGGTTTCATGAAATATTATTTCTATGATGATTCATCTACATGATTTCAATATTATTTTCAACTAAATTATTTTCTTTTAAATTTCATGGAATTTTTAAAAAAGAAAACGTTAAAAAAAAAGAAAGGATATTTTACTTAAGAATTAATTTCAAGTGTTTTCTCAAAATTAATTTCCATCTAAGATGTCACTATTTAAAAAGGGTTATATTTATATCCCTATTATTACCATGATTTTATTTTTTTATTATGGAATGTTATTTAGGAAATCAATTTTTTTTATATAAATTATGATGGAATGATGTTTAAGAAACCGATTTTATTGCATGGGTTATGATATGGTAAATGTTTATTTGTTTTTGTGGAACATGTAAGAATGGTTTCATTATGATATGGGTGGGACCTGTATATTACTCCAATTAATTGGGTAAAGATTTATATATCATGAGATAGACATGTCTGAAATGACAAGTAAATTCGATTTAGTGATATAGGGATGGAATGAGGAGTGAACTCAGTTCAATAATGGACTTTGTCCGCTATAATGGTCTTGGAAATGAGCCTTAACTAATATGAAACGATTTTATATGCTTATGTGTGTATGAAAAAAAGTTTCATGTCTTATGTTTTGACTATTGGGATTACATTTCACTTTTATGATTTATCCCATGACATGATATTGTGATCTATTATATACAGGATAAGATTTTCAAATGTTATGTTATTATAAATATGATATGATTGATATTTTATTTGTTTACCCTTAATGATAATTTGAGCTCACCATTTTATATGTTTCTTTTCATCAGGTAATAAAGAAGGGTATTAATTATGATATTCAAAAAATGAGTGTAGTTATGATGAAATAAATAGGAGATAATGTCGATGTTTTATGAATTAGTTGTTTATGTTTCCCAATATCTGAAAACACTATACCTATATGATCTTGCCATGGTTTTGTTATATATTATAATAAATATAGTTCAATTCTAAAGTAATATCAATGTATATAAAGAATGGGTCTCTATAGTTGGTATCAGAGGAAATTTATAGTTAACCTTTGGAAACTAGGATGAGAAAGTCTTAATGATATGTATAAGTATTGGATACAATCCTAGTGTTTTAGAAATGACCATGAATAACCTAGGATAAACCAAAAGTTTACTAAATTTAAATTTTATTCTTGATTATTTAGTTTTCCTATTATGATTTGTGCTGCTTATACTATGATTCTTGGTTTTAGTCAATGGATGGAACTTGAAGGAACCATGTTAATGCTGAATGCGATGGGAAATGAAATGATTTTACCCATGAGTAACCAAATGTTACGGGAGATGGAATGTAAAATCTTTTAGCCATTCTCACAAAACCTTATCAAGCTATAAATCTTTCTGGACATCCAAACGAGTAAAGGAGGGAGCAACATTCTGTTGAATCCTTTATGAGACAACACCCACCTTCATTCAACAAGTATTCTGATCCATTTGTGGATGAACAATGAATCAGTACCACTGAAAAGATATTTTCAGTTCTGCAATGTTCTGAACATGATAAAGTCATCTTAGTAGTATATCATTTAGAAGGTGAAGCTGATTAATGGTGGAATCTTATCAAGAATATGAGACAAAAAGATGAAATTGATTCCATGGAATGGGATGAGTTCAATAACTTATTTTTCAATAAATACTTTCCTTGTATTCTTCAAACAAAGATGGAGAAGGAGTTCCTTTAACTTAAGAAAAAGGATGATCAATCCATTGGTACCTATGAATTGAATTTTATAAGACTTTCAAGGTACACTTTTGGAATTTTTATCCAACCTGAGAATAAGATTTATCGATTCTTTAGTGGCTTAAGACCAAGTCTCCAAAGTGAATTAGCCATAAAAGACTTCAATAGCTATGAGGAAATTATTCGATGTGCTCTCAAGGTTGATATGGATATTAGAGTAACCCATCAGTCATATGGGTTTGATAAGAAGTGGAAAAAGGAATTCAAGGGAAAATCTAAAGACCACACTGAAAAGAAGATGAGTTTTCCCTTATGCTCAAAGTGTGGAAAGAAACATGGAGGGGATTTTCTTAGAGGGACTAGTAAATGTTTTAAGTGTGGAAAATAAGGTCACCAGGAAATTGAATGCCAAAGTGATGAGAAAAATATTTCTAATGATGCGAACAAAGAAAAACCTACACAGAATGTACATACTACATGGAATGAATTTTCTTAAAGGGACTAGTAAATGGGGAATTATGCCAATAATTCCCTAATCCAAGGGTTATTGATGATGATTGATGTAAACAAATTCTTAAGGCAAAATAAAAAGGAAAGTCACATGAAATTCCTATTGGCGACATGGAGTACGATAATGAAGTGGTTAAAGGTACATTTACGATCCAATCTAAAGTAGAAAATGTTTTATTTGATTTTAGATCCACCCAATATTTTATTTCTGAAGAATTTTCTAAGGGTATCATCATATTACCTCAATAATTAGATGTTGAGTTAGCTGTAAAAAATCCTAATAGAAAAACGGTCGGATCGAAATTTTATAAGTATTCTCTGATAGAAGTTTGTGGGAAAGTGATTCCTTCAAATCTTATGATCCTTCCTATAGTGGAATTTTATGTGATTCTTGGCATGGATTGGATTTATTTATATAGAGATCATGTCAATTTCCAAATAAGGTAAGTCATATTTATTATTCTAGATCAATCTATGATCATATATCGATGTAAGGATGAATATAACCTTCCAGTAGAAATTTATTTTATCTTATGGGTATTGATTATAATAAATAAAGGTTATTTATCTCAAATGGTTGGGGAGAAAATCATGATTAAGAATACTCCCATTGTATAAGAGTTTTATGATGTCTTTCCAGAGGAATTTCCAGGTCTTCTACCAAATTGTGAAGTTGGGTTTTCAATAGAACTCATACTAATTACTATGCCTATTTCAAAGACACCTTATAGAATGACCCCAATTGAGTTGCAGGAATTGAAGAATCAACTCCAAGATAATCTTGATATGGGATTTATACGCCCTAGTGCGTCACCTTGGGGAGCACCTGTTCTATTAGTTAAGAAGAAATATGGATCAATGAGACTTTGCATTGATTATCAAGAACCTAACAAGATCACTATCAAGAAAAAAAATCCCCTCCCATGCATTGATGACTTATTTTACCAACTACATAGATCACAATACTTTTACAAGATTGATCTTCGTTCATGATATCATCAATTAAGAGTCCAAAAAGGAAGATATACCAAAGGTGACATTTTATACAAGGTATGGACACTATGAATTTATAGTGATGCCTTTTGGTCTTAATAATTCCCCTACTATATTCATGGATCTAATTAATATAGTCTTTAGATACTATCTTGATCAGTTTGTGGTAGTCTTTATAGATGATATTATTGTTTATTAAAAGAACAAGGAAGAACATGAAGATCACTTGAGAATTTTGCTGAAGACCCTGAGAAAGTATAAAATTTATGCCAAATTTACCAAGTGAGAATTTTGGCTTCAAAAATTTTCATTTTTGGGTCACATAATCTCAATAGAGGGGATATATTTAGATCCATAAAAAAAGTTTATTGAAATATGGTCGATACCAACAACAATAACTGAGATCCAAAGTTTTCTTGGTTTGGTTGGATATTATTGATGTTTTGTGAAATATTTTTCATGATTATATAATCCAATCACCAAGTTGACTCAAAAAGGAGTTAAGTTTGTTTGTATGGAGGAATGTGAAGAGAATTTCAAAGAGCTAAAAAGAAGGTTAGCCAGTGAACCTGTGCTCACACTGCCTTGTAGTGGAGAAAGGTTTGTGATATATAGTGATACATCCAAGAAGGGACTGGGGTCTATTCTCATGAAAAATGATATAGTGATAGCTTATGCCTCACAATAGTTGAAAATCCATGAGAAAAATTACCCAAACTCATGATTTGGAGTTAGTTGCTGTAATATTGCATTAACAATATGGAGGCATTATCTTTATGGTGAAAGGTGTGATATTTATACTAATCATAAAAGTTTAAAGTATATTTTCAAACAAAAGGATCTTAATATTCACCAAAGAAGATTATTGGAGTTGATTAAATGTTATGACTTCTCAATACAATACCACCCTAGGAAAGTGAACAAGGTGGAAAATGATTTGAGTCGAAAAAATCATGCTAGATTATCCATGATGAGGATCACGAAAGATCCAATATTTATGGATTTTCAAAGGATGTATCTTAATTTTTTAATGGAAAGGGATAAATATTATCTTTCTTAAATGATTTTTTAACCATCTATACAAGTAAGGATTAAAGAGGAACAAAAGGAAGATGTATAGTTACAAAAGAAGGTGAGAAATGTTCCTAAATTCAACCTTGATGGTGATGAAATAATAAGGTTCAGGAACCAATTTTGTATTAATCCCATACCAAAATTAAATAAGGAGATATTGGATGAGGCTCATAGTTCATATTATCTATTAACCATGGAAGCACAAAGATGTACATGGACCTGAAAGAGTACTTCTGGTGGGATGAAATGAAAAGAGATTTTGCCGAATATGTTTCTCGATGCTTGATTTGTCAGCAAGTTAAGGCTGAGAGAAGAAATTCTAAGGGGATGTTACAACCATTACCCATAACATAATAGAAATGGGAAAACATCACTATGGAATTTTTCATCAAACTTCCAAAAACATCCAAAATAAATAATGCTATTTGGGCTATAGTTGATTGTCTTACGAAGTCGGAACACTTCATTACTATTTGAGAGTATTTCTCTCTTGATATGCTTTCTAGGATATATTTAAAGGAAGTGTTAAGATTTCATGGAGTACCAATTTATATTATATCTGATTGGGATCTGAGACTTACCTTAAAGTTTTGGCGAAGCCTTCAGCATGCTCTGGATATAGAGTTAAGTTTCATCACTTCTTATAGTCCTTAGATAGACGGTCATTCTGAGAGGAAAATTAAAACTTTGGAAGACATGTTGAGAGATTTCTCTATGGATTTCAAAGGTTGTTGGGATCAACACCTACCATTGGTGTAATTTTCTTAAAATAATAGCTTTCACTCCAGTATTCAGATGGATCATTATGAATCCCTCTATGGAAAGAAGTGAAGAGCTCCAAATTGCTGGTATGAAGTTGGGTAAGGAAATCTATTAGGACCTAATCATATTGATAAAATGGTAGAAAAGGTCAGATCTATTCAACAACACATAAGAGCAGATCAGAGTCGACAAAAAAGTTATGTTGAAAATTGAATAAAAGACCTAGATTTTGAAGTCGGTGATAAGGTGTTCTTACGAATATATACTTGGAAGAGAGTAATGATATTTAGAAAGAAGGGAAAGCTGAGCCCTAGGTATATCAGTCATTTTGAAATACTTGATCATGTTGGGAAGGTAGCATACCAATTGAAGATTCCACCGAATCTCTCTCAAGTTCATAATTTGTTCCATGTATCTCTCCTGAGAAAGTACATACCCGATCCTTCACATGTACTAAGCTCAAAAGTTATACCGCTAGAGCAAGATCTTTCTTATAACGAACAATTGATAAAGATTCTGGATCATAACGAAAAAGTTTTACGAAACAAGACCACTCGCTTAGTTAAAGTGTTATGGAGGAACCAAAAATTTGAAGAAGCTACATGGGAACTTGAGGATATGATGAGGAATATGTATCTTCATCTGTTTGTTTCCAAATGAAAAATTTCGAGGGTAAAGTTTAGTTTAAGGGGGAGTACAATGTAACACCTAGATGTTTTTATGAAATATTTTCTTTAAATAAATTTTATTCTTCAGTAGATTGATTTTTCACAAAATCGTGAGTTTAAACAAACTGTGAGATGCCCATAATATAAAATTACCATTATATCCTAGTCGTTAGTTTAGCGGGAATAATTATAACTAACTTATGAAAATGCATTATGAATTCATTGGCTATTAATTACTTAGAAAAAATATAAATCAATTAGATATTTGTATTTTTTTCAAGTAAATTACTTTTGATAATGAAATTAATCATATATATATGTGTTATACACTTAATAATTTTTTTATATTCATTTAATGTATATTTTAGTCAAAGGGTATGAATAAAATCCAATTTTATGTAAAAGAACCTTTTTTAAAAGGTTAATTTTTACACCTTTGAATGGTGAAACCATTTTAAATTAAGATTTTGACACATTAATAATTTATATATGAAAAAATAAAGATGTTATTTTGATGTATGTTATAAAAATTTACTTTGGATAAATTTCTGATATTTTTCTGATAACTTTCATGTTTTGATGAATATTAAAAATATGCTAAATTTTAATTAAAAACAACTTTTTTCATCGAGATAATTTATATGGTTAAATTATAATATTGAAGGGTTTTAAAGTATAAATAGAATATATTTTTACCATTTAATATAACTTATGTAATTATCATTAATTTTACATTGAATTCATAGGTAAAAAAATTCAATCTTTTGCAATGTTTTAACTTTTAAAACTCGTTTTCTCATTTCAACAACGAGAATAATTTTAAATTATTTACTGCAAATTCACTATTTTGAATTTAGAAAAATGGATTCTATATTTGTAATCATAAGGTCCAAATTATTTGAATAATTATCTTTTATTTTTGGACATTAGGAATTGTAACTTCAGTAATTATTTTATTTACCATGATTAAAGGGTAAATCTGGTAAATAAGAGTAAAAAAATAATAATTTAATAGTATAAAACTACTCTAAAACATGTCCTAATCATATTAGATGAGATATTTCCGACCATGGTCATACTTGGGTCGATTTTGGGACCCCATGTATTCACTTGTATGTGAAAATTACATTTTATAAAAACTAATTTAAAGTAAAGATAATTATAAAATAAACTTATATATTTTACTAAATCTATTTTAATATAGGGTTATATAACTGATATCTGTGTCTATAAATATTCATTATAAATATAAAGATATTTCACACATAATGGTATTTTATTTATAATTTTTATACCTTAAATAAATATATTTATTTATGACACAATTATGATGTAGTGATTACCTCATTAATGAAATATTCAAATAAATAAATTTATAAATATTAAAATAAATTTAATTTGAACATTTTGATGGCATAAACAATTTTTTTAGATTACATTAACATATTTGGGATGAGTTAATTCCTTTTTTTAGAAGGGATCAGGTTGTTATGAATTTTTTAAAAAGTCAATTATGAATAGTGTCCAAAATTGACATATTTCATAACTTAAAACATAAAATAGTTTATTAAATGATATTAAATTCCTAAAAATATAAGATTCATAAAAATGATTAATATAAGTCCAAATAAATCATAATTAACTTTTTTTGGTTCATTTTACATGATATGGTAATTACATTAACCCACAATTTGTAAATACCATGATGTCATGGTAAGATTAAAAAGTGTAAAATAACGGTTATATAAAATAGATAAGGATAAAAAAAATATTCAAAACATGTCTAAAAATTATTGGAAAATGGGTATTTGAACCTAAATTATCTTATCTTTAAATTAAATAAGTTTTTGACTATTTATATTCAAAATTGAATTTATAATAAATTAATATTTTGAGAGTTTCCTAAAGTGCCCTTCTCCTCCCTTATAAAAGGGCACCTCCTTCCTCTCCTCTTCACTCCATTTTGATCCTTCAAGATCAGAAAAAACCTAACCATTTATTTTCTAAACTTCTCTAGTTACATTTTAGAGGATATGGTCTTCTCAAAATACCAACTCTAGTGTCCTAAGAGAAAATTTAAAGGAGGAACGTCGAGGAAGAGGTAATCTCTTCTACCGATTCTTTCAAATTTCTTTCTTCTTATACATCATATTTTTTAGTTGTTTCATTACAAAGTAATAAAATAATTATCACTCATATAATTATATTTTATTATAAATATTAAACAATCCTATTTCACCTTCTATTTATGCTAAGAAAAACAAAATCACTGCGCGTGCGTACGTACGACTTACCGTCTCCATGCCGTGGTGTAATATGTTTTTCACCACCACCTTACATGGATAGGTATAATGGTGGAAATAATAACTATATATTATTATTTTAACATTATAATAATTCTAATATACTATACACCATCCACTTCAATACCATTCAACAATTATGGAAACAATATCATCGCTCATGCGTACGTACGACTTACTGTCTCCATGGTGCGATGTGATTCATTATATATAATATTTATTAAACCATTATTATATAATTGAATTTAATGAATACATATGATATATATTATACTAATACCATGATATAAATTATATAACTATAACCTAAAAATAATAATAATAACTTATTCAACAAAACATACATAAGAACATAAAGCAGTTAATTCCTGAATAATGAGTAACAATGAAATGTTACTAACAAATAGATGAAAATATGATCATAAATGTTATCATAAAAATGATTATTATACTGGAATAAATCAGTAACATTATTTAAATCATTATATAGGAGTTTTAGAAACATATGAAGCATATTGGAACTAAGGTAAGGGATAACTTTTCAAATCTCATTTTTATCCGAGATTGTTTATTCGTAAGTATTTACTGGGGTATATTTATCATCCAAATCCATGTTTCTTAAATATGTATTTTAAAATATTCTTTATATCATAATATAATTTTTTAAATTCAATTTTACCCATTGGTGAATTTTTACTAAACTGTTTGAATGGAATCTTTTGTTGTTCTCGGTACGAGGTACTTTTTGACCTTTCCAGAAAAAGTATGAGAAGAATGTTTTTTAACTTATACAACATGAATGGATTTTTTATGGTTTCATGAGATATTATTTCCATGAATATTCCTATACATTATTTCAATATTATTTTCAACTAAATTCTTTTCTTTATGTTGCGTGGTATTTTGATAAAATAAAATGTTTTTGAAAAAAGAAAGGATATTTTCCTCAGGAATTAATTTCAAGTGTTTTCTCAAAATTATTTTCCATATAAGGTGTCAATATTTAAATAGGGTTATATTTATATCCCTGTTATTACCATGATTTTATTTTTTATGATGGAATTTTATTTAGTAAATCCATTTGTTTTATATAAATTATTATGGAATGATGTTTAAGAAACCCATTTTATTACATGGGTTATGCTATGATAAATGTTTTTATGTTTTTGTGGAACACGTAATGATGGTTTCATTATGATATAGGTGGGACCTATATATCCCTCCATTGCATTGGGTAAAGATTTATATCTCATGAGATATACATGGCTGGAATGACAAGTAAATCTGGTTTAGTGATGCAGGGCTAGAACGAGGAGTGAACTCAGTTCAGTAATGAACTATGTCTCCTATGATGGTCTTGGAAATGAGACTTGACTAATATGAAATTATTTTATATGCTTATGTGTGTATGAAAAAAAGTTTCATGTCTTATGTTTTGACTATTGGGATTATATTTCACTTTTATTATTTATCCCATGACATGATATTGTGATATTTTATATGCAAGATAAGATTTTCAAATGTTATGTTCTTATGAAAATGATATGATTGATATTTACTTTGTTTACCCTTTATGATCATTTGAGATCACCCTTTCATATGTTTATTTTCCCCAGGTTATGAAGAAGGATATTAAGTATGATATTCCAAAAAGGATTATAGTTATGATGAAATAAATGGGAGATAATGTAGATGTTTTATAAACTAGTTTTTTATGTTTCCCATTTTCTAAAGACAGTATACCTACACGGTCCTGTCACAGTTTTGTTATATGTTTTAATAAATATAATTCAATTCTAAAGTAATATCAATGTATGTAATGAATGAGTTGCTATAGAGGTGGTGGATTAGGTCCTTATTTTAGAAGGGATTCTTAAGGAGGATTCTAGTGGTGGATATGTAGCTCTAGTTGGGTGACCCATTGTTGTGGCTTGTGAAGGTATGAATAACTTATTTTGAGATTTTACCCCAGGGAATTGGGGGGAAGGGTAGTCAAAAAAGGGAACTAACCTCTCAGGGTTACAAACAAGTTTTCTTCTATCAGTTCATAAGGCCATGGCACATGTGTGGTTAGTATCCCCAACTATCATTTGAGTGATGATCATGCAAAAGTTTGAGGCAAGTGAAAAGGTTTTGTAGGAATCCTCAAAAAATGGGTACTAATGGAGGATCAAGGATAATTTAGAGTGTAAGTAGGGGTTGGTTACCCCATATCATGCAATTAGTTGGAGATATACCAGCCATACTGGTCAAGGTAATGGATTTGACAATCTAGGATGAGAGCTTCCACATTAGAAGAGCAGTGGAGTGATAGGAACTTAGACCAGATATTAGGGTAGAGGACCAGGTTAGCTTCATGAAGTTCATCCTCCACCTGGAGGTAGAAAGGCTGGGCCATTGATAGTTCGAGGTACGATTCTTATAGCTTCCACTCTTTCTAGTTCTTTTTTTGATATAAGTGCCCCACATTCTTTTATATTTTCTTAGTTTGTGAGTGTGTTGGGTGTAATAGTTGAATATATGTGTGGAGTTATATCAATTGATACACCATTGGGAGTTTGGGGAAAAAATATATGGTGGGGTAAGGGGTGTACCCTCAAGGTCGGTGGGTACCATTTTCATTGGGACTTGTTTGAGATAAAGATGTAAGGTTTTGATATGATTTTGGGCTGGGATTGGATAGTGATGTACCAGGACTATAATCTAAGGAGCGTCTCGTCAACCATGAAAGGGATGCACAACAAAATTTCATAGAAGGCTATGGAAGGCTGAAATTTATGGGGAATGATCATGCATGATAAGTATGGGTTGAAGGTGGTGGTGTAGAGGTCTTGGGTGTCAAGCATATGGAACTTAATTCAACCGCACATGGAGGCCCTCCGTCCTAATTTAAGGTGGGTCATGGGAAAAGGTGATGTAAAATTTTGGCTCTAGGATTGGGGTGTGGGAGTCTGTGGTTTCCAGGGTGCCCGACCCTGGATATGCTGTTCATAGAAACAGGCGATCACCCCAGTTTTATTCAGTATATCCTCTAAGAAGACAAACATGATTACTTTAAAGAGATTGTTCTCAGTGAGGATCCTGATATAATCATATTCATGGGTTCATCTTCTGGTGAGTTCTAAATCAAGGATTATACCCACGTGAGAAGGGAATCAAATACAAGCGACCCATTGGGGGAAACTTTGTGGTGAAAAGTCATTCCTATAATGTTTAATTTTATGGTGTGGTTAGTGAGGAATAATGCTATACCCACTGATGATAATATCCAATGTATGGGTGTGAACATGGAATCCAGATGTTGGTGTTGAAAAAATTCCAAAAAAGAAATGATGGAGCACCTATTTTTCGAGAGTGAATGGTCTTGTTAGATATGGAAGTCTTATGGTATGTTTTCTGGTTGGAATGAAGAAGGTGGAATGTAGGATAACTTCTATAGTTGGTGGTTTAGTAGTGCTATTGATCAAGGTCCTGAGAGGAAAGGCCATGTTACAATTCTAATGGCGGGATGATGGACCCTTTGGAATGCCAGGAACGATGATTTCCACAAAAAAATCAGTGGATCTCGAACAAGAATCAACTTCAAAATGAAGAATACCTTTTTGGACTTGATCAATCTGTGTACAAAATGTAAGGGATCCCTATCAGTAAGAACCCTAATCTCAGGTACGTATAACCAGTATGAGAGGATGGATCGGGGGCATTAGGTACATTGGTTTCCCCTAAGTAGAAGGCTCAAACTCAACACAGATGGGTCCCTCCTGGTGGGGGGGAGATGAGAGGCGAAGGTGCAATAAGGGATCATAGAGGGTATGTCATCGCTAATTTCTTGGATTATTATGGTAGAGGTGACATAATTCAAGATGAGTCTAAGGCAATGGTTATGGGTTTAAAATTATGCGAGAAAAGACACATTAATCTAAAGGCGGTGAAGACCGATTCTTTAATACTCTACAAAGTGATAACAAGAAGTGGTAGTTGTCTCTGGAACATAGCATATCACATTAAAAAGTGAAAAAAGATCTTGGGTGCCCATAAGAAGGTCTATCACACATGGATATAGGGGAATAATGTTGAGAAATTCTTGGTATTACAGGCATCTCCACATCAAAATGTTTCCCTATTATTGAATTTAGGTTCCTTTCCTCTTAGTGGCATTAAATTTTTGGTCAATGATGCTTTGGTCTCCCAATATGTTAGGCCCCCATGATGTGTCTCTATGTTTTCTGTGGTTTTCAAAAAATCAATAAAAATGATAGTGTTCATGTCATGTACTAGGACTATATTGACTGTTACCTTTATAGGGTAATGTTTACATCCCTGGAAGGGAGTGTTTATGTTCACTGTGGGGAATGAGATATCCGAGAAGGCCATGTAGGTCCAGTATATCATTAGTTGGGTAAAATCACAAACCATTTGGATCATCTCATGATTGATGATGGGGGAGTAGAGTATATTTTCTTTACTCCTATGGTGGATTAGTTTTAGGATCTATTTCATAAATACTTATCAGGGCTACCACTTGAGAGGGAGGATGAGTTCATGATAGAGCTACTATCAGGAACAAAACCTGTTTCTATTTCACCATATAGAATGGAACTGGAAGAACTCAAGGAACTTAAAACTCAGTTGGAATAACTATAGAATAAGGGATTTATTAGCCCAAGTACAACACCTTGGGGGTATCCACTACTTTTTTCTAAGAATTTTGATGGATCCTTTCAGTTTTGTGTCGATTATAGGAAGTTGAATTAGATAAAAATTAAGAATAGATACCCTATTTCTTGAATATATGATCTTTTTTAATAGATAAGGGGCACTTTTATGTTACCTAATATTTATTTGAGATCAGGATATCATTAGATGAGGGTAAGACCTTCAGATATACCACATAATTCCTTCAAAAGCTAGTATGGGTTTCATGAGTTTGTTGTGATGCCATTCGAGTTGACTAATGTAACAATAGTATTTATGGACCTAATGAAATGAATATTTCACCAATACCTGGATCACTTTGTATTTTTATTTGTTGATGAAATATTGGTGTACTAAAAGACTCATGATGATCATGTGAAACATATTGACATCATCCTAAGTACACTAAGAGAGTATACTCTATAGGCCAAGCCATCCAATTTTTATTTCTGGATTGAAAAAGTTTATTTCTTAGGTCACATCATCTCTAATTAAGGTTTGTCAGTCGACCCAAATAAAGTTAAATCTATTGTGTCTTAGAAGAAACCCAATATGTTTTTTGATATATGAAGTTTTCTGGGTTTGGTGGGCTATTATCGAAGGTTCATCAAAGAATTTTCCCATTTGGAAGAACTAATTTCAGGTGTTACTAAAAAGGGAATCAAGTTGGAGTGATTTGAGGCATGCGATAATTACTTCCAAGAGTTAAATAAGTGACTGACTTCTACACCAATTTTGATCCTACCTGAGCTAGGAAAAGAGTATAAATTGTTTTTTGATGCATTCGGTGATGGTCTTGGGGCAGTGTTGATAGAGGATGACTGGGTTGTGGCATATGGGTCATGTTAGTTAAGGCCTCATGAACAAAATTATCCTACGCATGACCTTGAATTGGCCATTATGGTTTATTCTTTAAAGTGTTAACAAAAGTACATGTTAGGAGAGATGTTTATAGTGAATAATGATCATAATATCCTTAAGTACATATTCTCCTAGCATGATTTTAATATTAGATAATGAATATGGGTTGACCACATGATGTCTTTTGATTTTGAACTGTCATACACACCAGGAAAGGGGAATAGTGTGGCCAATAAATTGATTCAGAAGACTCCAAACCAGGTGGTTCAAGAATCTAGTTTTGTGTGGAGTATGATGCTGTTGTTTGATGAGATGCATCTAGAGTTGCAGAATGAAAAGGGCAGATGAACCTTGCGTCCTTGGTAGTTGAACCTATGCTTCTGAGCCAGATCAAGGAGAGGTAGTATTAGGATCCAATGTGTTTGTACTTGAGGGAAAGTCTTGAAGGTGGGGATAAAACTTCAGGTTGAACTATTGGTTAGGATGAGATCATTTATGTCTGGAGTAACATGGTTGTGCCTACATGTATTTGGGAAGAATTGATGTGAGAGTTTCATGCATCGAAGTGGGCGGTAAATCCTAGTTTTACAAAAATGTATCATGATCTTCATAGGATGCAATGGTGGTGATGGATAAAGAAGAAAGTTTCAAGTTTTGTGGTGCGATTCTACACCTTATAGTAGGTTAAGTCCAAACATCAGTGACTGGGTGTTTTTTTACAGCCACTTCCCATTGTGGAATGGAAATGGGATGACGTAATGATGGATTTTTTGGTGGGTATTATAAGAAATCCTCAGAATAATGATGCGATCTGGGTAGTTTTGGATCCATTCACCAAAGTTTCACATTTTCTACCTATTCGAGAGACCTTCACCATTCATCTATTGGGGTAGTTGTATGTTCGAGAGATAGTGAGGTTGTATGGGGTGCCAATAACTATAGTTTCATATCGTGATACACATTTTAATTCCTGATTTTGGAAGGGGTTATGAAAAGTGCTTAGTGCCTAGGTGTTTTTGAGTAAAACTTTACACCAACATATAGATGAGAAGTCAGAGAATACTATTCAAGTGATTGAAGACATGTTGAGGGTTTTTGTCGTTGATTTTGGTTGATTGTGAGAGAAGCACTCTGTGCTTGTTGAGTTCTCCTATAACAATAGTTACTAGGTAATGATTTATATGGCACCATACGAGTCTCTATATTATATTCCATGTCGATCTATATTATGTTGGATGGAGGTTGGGGAATTAGAGTTTTTGGGACTGATTCTTGTGTAGGAGACATCAGAATAGGTTTAGTTAATTATAAAGCATATGAATATGGCTTAGAGTAGGAAATATTCACATGCATATTGGCATCACCAAACTATTGATTTTTTGGTGGGTTATCATGTGTTTCTTTGGGTGTCGCCAAGGTTGGGTCATCATTGGATTTATAAATAGGGTAAGTTGGTGCCTATGTACGTGGGACCATTTGAGATAGTGGATAGGATCGAACAAGTGACATACCAGTTGGATATTCCATAATAGTATAGTGGCATGCATGATGTTTTTCATGTGCCACATCTTTGGCAGTATCACCCTGACCCATCTCACATGACTTATTTTGATGATGTTGAGTTTGAGGTTGATGCGTCCTTTGAGAAGCATCTGATTCATATTGTGGATCATAGTGATAAATTCTTTCAAGGAAATAATGTTCACTTGGTCTGTGTTTTTAGGTAGAATAGTAATGATCATGAAGAACCATGGTAGAGGGAGATAGATATGTGGGCCCAATGGCCTAATCTTTTCAACTTGGAAGCATAGTTATGATTGGGAAGGCTGGCTCAAGGATGATCCATTACAAGGTGTGGAGGTTATAAGATACTAGAATATCATGAGTTAGGTTATCATTTAAGTTTTGGTTTGGTTAAAGGAAGGTTTTAAAATGTTTAAGGATTGTCAAGGGTGTTACAGGGGTTCAGGATAAGAAGGAAGGGAAAATGGCCATCTAGTGCATGTTACACAGTTGGTGCACAATTAGTAGAAAACATGCACCCAAACTGTGCATTCTCGGAGGAGGGATCCATGGTTTGAACAAACCATGAAAGGGGGAAGGAAAAACCATTTAGGGTTGGATAAAGAAATCCTACATGGTATGAGAATAATTTTTCAAGACGTGCAACATCCTTAGGTAACAGTGTAACCTAGTCCCTTCTAGGGCAGATGGTGGCGCACAATTGACATACGGTTTGGCCAACTGGGTGGCAAACCGTGTTCCCCTTTAAAATTGGGAAATTACAACTTTTCCCTCTTAGACCTTAAATTTTATAACTTGTTATTTCCCTCATTTCTTCCTTCTATAGCCCTAGTGATGAACCAAAACGCCCCAAACTTCCCAATGATCAATCTCCTTCGTTTCTAGGCCTTTTGGAGCACCATTGGTTGCGAATAGAATCTCAGGGTGATTCTAAAACTTCCATCCCTTGTTTTTTCTAGATTAAGGATTATTTAGTTGATATTATTCTTTTTAATCCATAAAAATCTCCCTTTTTAGTGGATAATAGGTTGGGGATTCTAAGGGTGTTGCAATCCGATTCAATGCCAAGGTTAAGCAAGTGTTTATCTTTAGAATCGATGTTGGTGGTCTATAAGTGATATCTGATAGTTTTTTGGTTATTTTTGTGTGTATAGATGTTCTTTGGTATGGTTGTGTTTCTCGGTTTGGTTTTCCTTGGTAGGAATGATGGATTGGTCAGGTAAATGTTTAATTAAACCCCTCATGATCCCCGTGGGATGCATGGAGGTTTATTTTACTAAGTTAAGGTCCACACAAGGGGTGTTCCCAGTTTTGAACATGGAAATTGAAAAGATAAGCATAAAATGGAATTTTTATGAAATAGATATCCTAAAATTGTGGTTAAATGTTAGCTTGGTTTATTAAATGGAAACTAAAAATGATTGTATTTGTTGTTAATTTGTCATAAAGGGTTGTTTGGAATATTGTGATTGAGCCAAATGAATTAATGT
Organism: Viscum album; assembly: GCA_963277665.1. Classification (NCBI taxonomy): domain Eukaryota; kingdom Viridiplantae; phylum Streptophyta; class Magnoliopsida; order Santalales; family Viscaceae; genus Viscum; species Viscum album. The sequence goes on from OY728161.1 coordinate 1,497,091,265, forward strand.
GAATGGGTTTAATGTATTGTGGTAGTAAATAAGAATGTGTAAATGGGTAATACATAAAGATTATTTATGCATTGAATGTACTATAAATTGTGAATTTTATGTGTATTGTTTGATTATAGTTTATTGGAATGTTTTATATGATTAAAGGTTAATAAAGCATGTGAACATGGATTTCTGGTATGTGGGGTATTAAACTGAGGATCCTCCTATGGGTAGGGTTGGACTAAGGCTCTAAAAACCACCCCAAGAATGTATAGGTTAGAAATTCACACTGATGCTCTAGGCCCCAAAAAATTGCATTGGACGAGACAAACTAGATTAAGGATCCAAGGTAAGTGTGATGTAATTAATTTTGAAATGGTTTCCCTAGTGAGATGGGGAATATTTTTTATTTCCTTATGCTTGGTGGATGACCAACATAGGCCATTTTGTTATAAATGATTTGTCTAACCCTTGGACTAAATGATATGAATGGTTTAAGTGAATATTGTTAACTAATGGCTCAGTTTATCTTTTTTTTTTACTTTTTTTAATATTTTAGTACATGCATACACTATCTTTTTAGACTAGCTATTTTGTAGAAACCATTTGTAGTGACCTACTGAGTTGTACTCACACCCTTCTTAGGCCGTCATTGGGTACCCCAGAAGATTTCATGGTTGCATTTTAGGACAAGGAAAAATGACCTAATCTATATGGTTTATTAGGCATGGGATTCCGATGGAGGTGGGGATTAGACATGGTATCAAAACATATTTTGGGGATTATTATATTTGTCTTTATTTTGGGGTTTTTCTTACACTTGACATTGTATGAAATGACATGGCATATTTACTATTTGGTTGTGGGCTTGTACCTGTTTTTGGTAAATGTTTTTAATGCATGTTGATGGTTATTTTTTTCCTTTATTTATATTTGTTATCTTCTAAACATACTATTATAAAGAGGGTATAGTCTCCCCATGTGCTCTATTGGACGCTCGTTGCTATTCGGAAGCCTCTGGCATATGATGAGGTTTTCCTGAGGTAATGTGGTAACCCATCTTGGCGCACTAGTTTAGTGGCATCTGAGTTGGGGATGTTACATTAACTCATTTACTATTTCCATTATCCCAACATACTTTTATTTGAAGGATTAAGGTGAAAGTATAGGTTGTAATTAATACATCTATCTCATGGTTGTCTCTATAAAAGTAGAAAAATCCAATAGTAATATTAAATGTGTTGGTATCTCATACAAATTATAGATCTTCAAGCTCCTATAATGAATCATATGCTCCATAACATAGTTTTAGGTTTACCAAACCATTGAGATATTAGATAATCAAATTCACTTATTCCCAATTAACCTTTCCCATACTCTACATGAATCAACTAATTACTCTCACTACATGTTTTATAACCATACTTGCACAAACCATAACATACATCATAATTCCTACTACTAATGCACACAAACCCCTCTCCATGTACATGAAATATTATTTCATTATAGGCACCTTCTATATGGGTAACATGAAATTACCGACAGGGGGGGTCAACACATGATTATAATCACTCATTTTCAATCTCTAAAAGACCTTTTGGATATACTAAACCTAATACAAAAACAAATTTCCAGTAATCCAGTCCCTTTTAATATGATTCTCTAAAATTTGATTCATGATACCAAAATCCTTCATCACGAATATTCGAGAAAAAAATCCTTCAACTCTTCCAACCATTACTTCTTTGGAAAAGCCAAGAGTATATTATCCATTTAGAGAAGAAAAATCAAGAAAATCCCATAATTAAACATCTTCTAGTAATAATAATGACCCAAATTACACTGGATGAACACCTTATTTACCATAATGGTATTTAACTTCTATTTACACTGTCTTGGTGCTTGCATCATCATATAAATACTCTATTTGAGCCTATATAATAGAACTTTTATTTCATTTTAAATGAATCCTTCTGGTTTCTCTATATAAATATACTTCTCCAAATCACCATAAAGGATCATAGTTTTGAAAATTAACTTCTTAAGTAAAATACCTTTTAAAGTAACTAGGTTGAGAACCATCTAGATCATGGAATCCATTCCAACTAGAGAAAAAATATCTCTAAAATAAACTCATTATGATTATTGAAATCCATTCACAACCAGCCTTACATTGTATTGTTTTCAACAATCAACTTCTTTTTTCAAGTTTTAATCCACCTATTCAGTAATATTATTTTTCCTAATGGATTTTTTTGTGAGCTTCCATATTCTTGAAATATATAATGATTCCATATCCTCTTTTATTGCTAACTCCCACTTCTCTAAGTCTCATAGATTTATCACCTATTGTAGGATCTCTGGTTCCACACTCTATAAGAATGAAACGTTTCATTCTAGATTCAAACCCCTTCAATAGTTTTCTAACCCTAATAGACCACCTCAACACCTAAGGTTTAGTTCTTTCTAGACCTTATCTTTCTAAAAATCATCCTTAATATTATGTAATCCTAAATCATTCTGGTATATTTGGTCTTGGTACATATGAAACTTGATTATAATCAACCATTATAGAAATTCCTTTTACCTCTTCAAAATTTATTATTTATTATAAATACAAAACCATAGGACCTTTATTAAAATAAACTTGACATGATATTTTAATACTTTTATCTCAATTTTACATTCTACAAAGTTCTGACCCTTCCATTGGATCTCTTTATTAAAGAAGACATTACAACTTCTAATAATTTTTATCTTATAACTAAAAATAAATTTTTTCATCACTGTACCAAATAATTAAACTTGGAAGGGATTTATCTTTCAAATTTTCCATTTCCCTGGCACCAACATCATTATATTTGATACTTATGAAATAATTTTAAGTGAGACACATCAATCAACATTCTGGTCTAGAGTCCCTCTAGATGTTATTGCCCCATCAATTTAGAAGGACTCTGATTCACAAGATAATACTCACTTATTATCACTTCTACAAAAAACTCCTTTGGTAAACAAAAATTTAACCTCATTATCCTGAATATTTCATTCAGTCTCTAATTCACATGTTCTTCCACACAATTATGCTCCGATGTCTGAAGTATAGTCTTCTCCATCCAAATAACTTTTATCCAACATAAATTATTAAAATACTTACCTATGTACTCATACATATTATCCAAATCATAAGTATTTCAGATTCATTTTGGTCTTATTCTCCACCATGTTTCTCTAAATGATAAAATTTCTAAAAATCTTGTACATGTGTTTTAAGAAAAACGCCCATAGTTTTCGTGTGGATCCATAAATAAAGGAAACATAATAAAAATACCCTCTATTAGATTGAACCTAAATTATCCCATATACATCCATATAAATCCTCTCAAGATTCCAATTCTTAGGTTCCTTTCCTAATGATTAAAAGGACAACTTATGCTAATTCCTAAGGATACACTCTTCTCATGTTCTGTACTCCGCATGATCAAGTTTCAATATTCCACATGTAACCAAGATCTTCAGGCCTTTATCACCAATTTTTTCCATGTGGTTATACCAAAACTTTTTAGTTTTAGAAGTTATTATTCTATCATGCATTACTCATTCTAAATTTCTCATCATATACAATGTTATTTCATTAACACCACATGAAAACTTCACACAACCTTGTGTTATTTTCCAAAAACCTTCCAAAATTGTTGTATAAAAACCTGAATAATCTATTTGATATATTGATATTATATTCTTCCATAATTGTATCATGTGAAAAAACAATATAATTTGAGCATCCATCTTTCTTCATTTAGATATTCACATCATATTCTATAAAATTTCAAGTTCTTCTCTATCTGTAATATAAACCTTGAAAAATATTCTGGATACATAATTCACCATATACCCCTTCTCATATATTGAGTGAAATGAATACTTAGAGTCAAGGATATAGGAATCCAATGAACTTGTAACAATTTATATGAAAGTGAGTTCTTCCTTATCTATAGAGTTTTTTAATGAACTAGAAACATACTTTATGAAATTATCTTACCTCAAACCATATTATATACATAAATTAACTTTATTACAATGTTCTAGAAGTGATGATTGAATAACCAATGGCCAAAATTCCCCAATAAAAATCACAAACACTAATTACAATTGAATCTAAATAAAATTAAAGTAATTTTTATAATTCTATATTGAAATTTTTTATAATATATTTATACTAAAAATTTTCCACATTATAAACACTTTGTTTATTACAATTTTCTTCGCATAAAATTTGACTATAATAGACATTAATTCCAGAAAGGTATTAACCTCTTAGATATTAAAGAACACATTTTAGGAAAATATCATTCATATCACTCCTAAAAACTTTTATTCAATCCTTTTCCACTCTCCATTTTAAATTTATTTAAGATTGAACACCATAAATAAAATATCCGTATATCTATGGAACATATAATCTTCTACTTAAATCCTCTATTATATTAAATTAGATCCATTGAACTTGTTCTACCATAGCTTTCCATATTCCAATTTCATCCTTTTGAAACCAAAGTCCCACTGAAACAAAAAATCATAAAGGATAAGAAACACACTTCCAAAAAATATCATGGATAAATATTCCATCAATCCATTATACCACTTGTTACATTAATACATTAATTCCAAAAAATATCTCTTGAATATCAAATGATGAAAAAGATTTTGGAAGGTCCAAAAAACAAATGATTCCTAACTCATTGTATCTAAATGGAGATGTGTTTACACTCCATCCATGCAATGAGTACCCAATGAAAAATTCTCAAACACTCCTAAAGTGGAATAAAAAAAATAATGAGAACACTCAATATAAAACACCATGAATTTATATGGTCTATAGCAAGTCATACTTCACAGAAAAAATTACTAATTCATTGAAGATAAGAATAAGATTAGGTACTCACTAAACTATAAGTTCCCAATCAAGAAAACTACATAGTATAAAATATAAATATAATTTATATCCAATCCAAATCATAATGATAACAACAAAATGTAATTAACCTGCACCTATATATTTATAGACAATCTACACAAAAACTCTTCTTATTTTTCTAATTATATTTCCTTATATTTTTCATGATCATAAGTATAAAATGAATGAAATTGTCAGTTTCCAGCCGATTCAATGACTATACTACCCCCTTTTAGTGAAAAATGTTACATTTGAAACTTATTTGTTCACTATTTTAAACTTTTCTACTTTTTATGATGCTACCACTTATTTTTTCCACTTCTAAACCCCTAATTCTTCTACTAATGCCTTTATTTGGTTCTATATTTTGATTCTAGATTCTCACTTTCTAAAATGTTAGAAAATTATCCATAAAATATATTTCTCATTGAAAATACTAATACCTAAGAACCTATATCATCTATAAACATACTGACATCAACCAATAAAAAAATTTAAATAAAAAACCTTAATTTAAATAATCAACATCAAGCCCACTAGAAATCTATACATCATAAAAATGATAAGCCATGGGTGTATTCCACTCCGGAAACACACCCTAGGATAATCTATATAAAATACTTAATTATGAAATCTTAATCAACAACCAATTTTATCCAATTTCACAAAAAAACAAAGGAATACCCATTGGTAAACATATGTAAACTCAAATAGTGCACAAAAGTAAGTAAACACCCTTCACAATTATCCTCCAGGAACTGTATATAAAATACCCATGAAAGAGTATAATTCCACTAAGATATTATGGAATAATTATTGAATAACTAATATGGTTCTAATGAAATTAATAGATAAAGAAGGAGATAAAAAATGAAGTAGGAGGAGGAATCTATTACCTTTGATTGATATGATTAAAAACACTAAAAAAATACTAGATCAAGAAGGAGAAAATAGGAGTAAGAGAGGAGGGGGAGGGTCAGCCTACCCCTAGTTTAGTTTTCTAGAAAAAGATAACTCTGAAGGTGGTTCATATAGATAAAACTAGAAATTCCCTTTTCCCACAATTTTAAAAAAAATATACCCAAGGACCATATAGTACTTGGTGAGACTCCACCAGATAACTGGTAGACCACTAGGTACCAAGGGGAATAATGTTGGCCATTTGGTGGCTAGTTTAGTGGGACTATCGCACTGAACTCTTTACTTAGTACCCAATGGCCCTATACTAGGTACCTGGTATTAAAAAAGTGCTACCACCCTCCCATTTTCATCCACTAAACACTCAATAACTCCTATGAGGTATTGTTACACTAACCATTTACCTAAAAAATCTCTTAAAACATTATAAACATATCGAAAATCCCATTCACCTAATCTAGAAACAAAAATAAAAATCCAACCATTCTCTAAAATAATGGGAACCTATCATGCCTATGATTTCACTAACACTAAAATACATTATTCATTACATAGGTGACATGAGTGAGTGGGGTTCCCAAATAAGAACTTGTGGGTCAGGAATGACTCCAATATGAAATGAAACTATTTGAATGAGTCATTATAATAAACCCTTGAAGGAAATGTGTGGCTCTAGATGAAAGGAAACTGAGCACCACTATACTTAGAGACTTTCTTAAAAATTGGTTCTTAGACTTAACCTATATGGAGGGCCAGTAGAAGTGATATTTTATGAGGGTTTGAGGTATAAAAACACTTAGATGACCTAAATAAACCTAGTTTGCATTAATTATAATCAATTTTGATTCCAAAATCATATATGGGATAATTATTTTAGAAATATTGGGATTGCAGGCTAGGTAATTGTACTCTTAGGTGATCAAGGTCTCTTTTAATGGGTTCTCAGTTTAGCCTTTGGTGGTATAGTGGTTCTTTGTGTCAGAATGGGAGGTTAGATAATCCTTTTATATTCATCCTTATCTTAAGAAACTAGATTTATGTGGTAACCATTTTGGCCATCCAAGGGACTTATATTAACTGCTCTAGGTACCTAGTATCTACCCATAGAATGTGAAATTATTGAAATTATTCCTCAAACATAGTATTGGATAAGGATGGATGCACAATAATTTTTTAGGGTGCATGCATAGACATTATTTGGGTAGTCACTAAGAAGAATTTTCTAAAACTCCATTATAAAAAATTCTAACTTAAAATGATCATAAATTTTGATTTGGATATTTGTTTTAGCTTTATGATATATCAAATTTAAGTTAAAAATTATTTATACCTAACTAATGGGTATACCCACAACCTGATTTTTTCATGGATAAAATAATTCCATAATTCACTTAAAAATGAATCTAATGATTTGGATAGAATCCATCATACAACCCTAGTTTCTGGTTCTCACCACTAGTCCAACATATTGTGAAATTTTTAATGAATCTCCATCCCTCAATGTATGAGAAATTGAGAAATATATCTTGTTCTTTCAATGAGATATATTTTTTTTTCTAAACCTAACTTATTCCATCTAAATAAGGACCCCATCATAATTTTTTTTGAAAAGTTCATGAAAAATATTTTTTTAGTTCCTATAAATTTTCCCCTTAGAATCAAATTAATTGGAAAAAAATAATATAATTCTAAGAGAAAATTAGAAACATTGGTCTGTTCCTCATAAAATAAAAAAGTTCATGAGCTCAAATCTATAGGAGTAAGGTTTCAGTGAGGAGTATATTAACCCTAGGATATTTGTTTTTAACACAATAATCTTAATTCAAGGTCATTTTACAAACCCAATGGAGGATATTCACTCAAGGATATTTTTAAAACCTAGAGGAGGATCTCAAATCAAGGTTTTTATTACAAAGACAAGGATCTTTAATTATGTAATTTGGGAAACCAATAATGGAATATCTACTCAAAGATTTTGAAAACTAATAACTGGATCATAAATAATTTTTTTTTTCAAACTAAGAGAAAAATATCCAACAAAAACCTTTTTACCAAAAGTAGGAACTCAACTCATGGCTATTTGGGACAAATTGAAGGATCCCAACTTAAAGAATTTTATAATCTAATAGAAGAATCATAAAAAAGGTTTTTTATGAAGATAATGATATCAAATCAAGTAATTTTGGAAACCAAAATTATAATTTCAACTCAAGGATTTCGAAAACCAATAGGAGTATCTCAAATGAAGGATATTTGGGTCTAAGGTGAGGATCTAAACTTGAAGGATTTTGAAAAACAATAGGAGCATATCAATTTAAGGATTTTTTTACTAAGATGAGAATATTTCCTCAAGGAATTTTGGAAACAAGGTGGAGAATCTCAAATTAGGGATTTTGAAAACCAGGATGAGGATCTCATCTATAGGAATTTTGGAAATGATGAAGAGAATCTTGAATCAAGGATTATTTTACCAAGATAATTATCTTGAATCATATAATTTTGGAAAACTAGGGGATAATCTTGAATTAAGTATTTTTAAAACCAATAGGAGAATATAAAATCAATGCATTATGTAAACTAAAAGGAGATCCTCAACTCAAATAATTTTAGAAACCAAAAGTTTAATTATGAATCAAGGATTAAAAATAATGGCGATGGTCTTGACTCAAGAAATTTTATAAAAATAAGTGGATAATCTCAAATAAATGCTTTTAAAAACCATGAAAATGATATTGAATCAAGGTGTTTTGGAAACCAAGTTTAGAATCTCGTTTCATGAAATTTTGGAATCCAAAAGGAGAATCTAAGTTCAAGAATTTTGAAAACCAATAGTTATATCTTGAATCAAGGGTTTTTGGAAACCAAGAGGGGAATCTCGAATCAAGGATTTTTCTACCAAGAGGATGACCTTAACTCAAGGAATTTTGGAAACCAAGATGAGAATATCATCTCAAGGATTTTTTTACCAAGTGGGGAATATTGAATTATTGAATTTTGGAAAGTAAGAGGTGAATCTCAACTCTAGTATTTTGAAAACCCATAATAGGATATTAAATCAAGTCATTTTATTACTAAGATTATAATATCAACTCATGGATTTTGAGGATCAAGTTGATAATCTTGACTCGAGGCTTTCAGAAAACTAATAGGAGGATCTTAACATAAGGATATTTTTTCTAAGAGGAGGATCTTGACTCAAGGATTTTATTACCAAGAGGAGGATCTAGAGTTAAGGCCTTTTAAACTAAGAGGATAATATCAAACCAATGATTTGAAAACAAAAGACTCTCAACTCAAGGATTTTAGGAACCAAGAGGAGAATATTGAATTAAGTTTTTTAATACCAAGATGAGGAACTAAACTCAAGGTTTTTGGGACCAAGAATATAAGTTGTTGTCAAGGCCTATTGAGGAACCAAGAGATGAACACTGACTCATTTTTTTGTCTGCATAATAATGAATAACTATATATGGGAGGGAAAAAGAGTAAAATATCATTAAATTTATTTGAATATGAGATTGGTACATAAATGTTTAATATCAAGGGTATTTTTATCCACTTAAATAATAGAATATAGAGAAGTTAAATCAAAACTTAAGAATTATTGTGTTAAAATTGGGGAAGGATACAGGTAGAAATATTTTGACCATTTTTAATGGAAATACCAATATCACATCATAAGAAAATAGCATATGGAATTAGGGTAGCCTTTCTTCAAGACCATTAATATGCCTCTAGTGGTTATGTAGAAACTAAAAGGGAATTATTTTTTAACTCTTCTAAGGGGTTCTATTTTTATTAGTCAATAAACTTGTTACTAATTTCTATGAAAAGTTTGATTGGCGATTCCATAAGATAGTTCATGGAATTAAGGGAATAATTCTTTGAGACGATGAATATAACCTAGGTGGTTACTTAATGGATCAAAGGAATTATTTTATTCACTCTATGAATATTGTTCCATTTAAATTTTTCAATGAACTCATTACCAATTTCCTTGAATGGGTTTATTGGTGATAAAAAAATATTGTGCATGATATTAGGGGAACCTTTATTTATGATTATAAAAATGACATGGGTGGTTAATTTATAGATTAAAGAAAATTATACCATCCAATTTTATGGGGGGATCTATTCATATTAATTTATAAACCAATTACTAATTTATATGAAGGGTTTTGATTATTGGGGACTCAAAAATAAAAGATATGAAGTGGATTTAGGAAGAAAAAGATGTTCAATAAGGTTTAGAGCCACTTAAAGTTCTCTCCACCATGTATTGATCAATTTGATTTATGAAAAATGATATGAAATAATATGATTTGGATAAATTATTTTTGAACATTAATGGAGTTAAAACCACTACACAGAGTAAATATCACCTTGAATAATCAAAGCCCATGTGCCTGGGGTAAATAAGGTTTTCTCCAAAATTTTCCTAGACTAGTGGGTATATTGAGTGTAGATTAAATTTTTATAGGGATAAATATTGATATCTACAATATTTGTTCTATTTTATTTTATGACCTAATTCTTTCCCAAAACATCGAAAGGAAAATCTTAGATAGTAGAGACTTGAATTTTTCTTAGGCCTCTTTTTATGAGTTTTCAACCTAATTTTTTATGACTTTTCCTTTCACGATCTAACTTTTAACTAATCTATAGAATGGAATGGATTAATAGGAAGATATTTGATTGTTTCTTAGGTTATCCTTTGAGTGGTTTTAACCTAGAAAGAATTATTTATTTTTCTATTTCAATTTAAGGTATTATAGTTTTGACCAATGGTATTTGATGTTTAAAGTAATGTATATATGACCAAAATGGTGGTTCCAATTTGATTTTATAGAGCTTAAACCAAAATAGGGTTTCTCATCTAGAGTAATCATAACTAACTCAACATGAATTAGAAATCAAACATCAGTGCATATAACTGTGATGTATTAAAAGGGAAATATAACCCTAGAGAAATGAATTTATTTTTGGAATGGATATAAATTTATCCTAGATACACCAACCTAATGAACACTACTCAATGTTTTATAAATTAATACATTGACTTAATGTGTTTGGTGTATTTTTTTACTCTAAATTTTTCCTAAGACATCAAAGGTAAAGACTTAATGAGTGAATAATATACTTTTTGTTAGGATACCATTTATGAGTTTTCAATATGACAAGTATTTGTGTCTATTTTTATTGCATTTTAAGGTCTTAAAGGTTGGAAGACAGTCAAGATATTTTAGTTTAGGGTTATAAAACTTGGATCAAAGTGGTTTTATATTTAATATCATGTATATTTGTTTGAATGTGCAATTTTACTTATAATGGTAAGGGAAATATTAACCAAATGTGAATGATGATCATAACATTGGTATATGAAACCATGGTGGAATGTAAGCATATAGTTTAAGGCCATACCTATTAAATAGAAGTATGGTTGAAATTTAAGGTCATACAGATTAAATCAAAGTAAGATTTTATATTTAACGATATAGGAAATATTGACCTAATGTGAAAGGATGAATCCAAATTTAGGATAAAAAACCCCAAAGGGGAGAAAATGTGAATATATTTTAAGATAAAACTATATAGAAAAAATATAGATCCTATTTTGATGTTATATAGGTTGGACCCAAAGTATGGATAGAGATTATACCATAGTATTAGACTAGAAAAAGTGACCCAACATGAATTGGTGTGGTCAAGCACTATGGTAGAGTATATAATGAGAAAATGAAATTTAATAGGAGAATATGACAGGAAATAGGATAGGGAATCTGGGTACCATTATATAAAATTACATAGTTAGAAAATCATATAAAACCCAATGTGAAATGACAAACTATAGGCTGTGTAAATGGGGTTCATTCCATTCACTTTTCCTTATAAGTTGTTTATATTATTTTCTCATCCTAGAGTTATAATTAGACCTATGAGTAGTCTATTGTCTATGTTTTTCCTCATAGATCATAATGGTTATATCCTTTTGGCGTTTATAGGACTTTAGGATGGTATTTCATTTTGGGAGAGTTTTAGTGGGTGGATTTATTTCAGGTTTCATTTCAAAATCATCCCATGGGTTGGGTTGTGAGCCATGAGGCCCAAATGAGAGTCATGAGCTTAGTGATTGGCCTTTCTTAAGCATTCCAAGGTTATCTTTTTTAGGTTCCTTTGGATAGTTTCTAAATATAGGATCCAATTATTTCTTGAATGCATATTTTTATCCATATTATTTAAGGTTTTAGTGGTCAAGAATATAGAACACTCAATTTAGGTTTTAGATTTGATGTTTAAGGATCAGTTATATTGGGACCTTTGGGTTTGGTCAATAATAAAGGGTGTCAGGTATGACTAATATTCATAGAGTAGATTTTTAGATGGGCCTATGGGATTATTTTTTGATTCCCCTAAGAGTGAGGTAATATTTGAGAATGGGTTATATACCAAGGAGGATAGATAAGGTTTTCCTGTGATGGGCCTTTCTATGAGGTTTCAATTTTTTTAAAGGATTCCATTGTATAATTTCCTGCTCTTGAGGTGGTACTGAAGATCGTTAAGAATTCCCATATAGGCATAGTGTTTCTTTTGGATTCCCTTATAGGCACATTGTTGATCGAGGATCAATAGTGGGACCTTGAGGAATTCCTAGAGATGTTTCTCTTATCAGGATTGTCATGTGGTTTGGTTATGATATAGGATAACCTCATTGGGCGTCTTGTTCTATACTTATGGATTCCCTTGTGGGAATTTTAATGGTCATGATTGGGTTGGGTTTTGATCCACCATTTGATATTTCTTACATTAGGTGTGGATATCATTTTGTTTAATGTGGTCCAAGGGACTGAGGGAGCCTTATGTTTTGGTTGACCTAGTGAGGGGTTGGTACTTGCTCAAAGTTGGCAACATCAGGTATCCCCTTATGACTTAGAGACTGATGGTGAGTTTACATAGTGGTTGTCTTTGTGTTTTAGGGGACCAAATAATCCCTAATATTTTTTTAAAGTGAGGTGGTAGGTGCTAATATTTCACCAGTTTTGATAATGGATTTGAGAGTTGATGCACCCTTTCTTTTATATCCTATTTTTAGTGGTGTCTGAGGAAGTTTCTACTCAATAATTTTATATGGGAGGATAATTTTGGGATAGTTTTGGACTAGGAGTTAAAAATGAAATTTATCTAGTTATATCCTCCATTTTTTGACTATATTTAGATAATAATAGGATGAAAATGGACAATATGGAGGATTGTAGACCTCCCATAGGACATTAGATAATTACCTGACTAGTGTTTGGGTGTTTGTGGTCCATAAAAATTGATTGACCTAGTTGTGGGATACTCCTTTCCCTAAAATTATATTTTAAGATGATTATTAGTTTTATAGGAATATTTTTATTTGGATAGGTTTTCTAATTGTTAGTAGAGTTCCTATCACTATATCATATCATTCCATTGGAGTCATAGATCCTGGTAGAGCTGTGTGTTGTTGTCTTGGATGCCTATGGTTATGCCTTGGGTTATGAAAATTATTCTTGTTGAATTTTAAACATCCTAGAGATCCTATAATGATTTAGAAGATGTGCCTAATGTCTAGTGGATGGGTGATCCAGGTTTTATAAGTCATCTGTAATGGGAGAGTGTAGGGAAATATTTTCCTTGGATGTCAAGATATAACCCATGGTTAGATATTTTATTTGTTTTTGTTTATACTCTTTTATTTTATTATAGTTTTTTATTTTATGAAATCTAACATTAGTTTTCAACTAGGATTGTAAAATCACATGTGCATGCACTTGTTATGGTATTAGATGTTAGGTCCACCTTTGGGGGTGGCCTACTAAGATTTATTTCTCACCCTCTATACATGAACCTTGCTGTGTGTGAAAAAAATATGTGTTATTTTAGGTTGATGTAAAATTTGTGAATTGGTTTTAGCAGCGGTACAATGTTTCTTGACCGATAAAAACCACTCATGAGGAGTCTTAGGATCAAGGTGGAGCAGTTCAACCACTGTGGAGACTTGGTATGTGGTTCGACTTGGAGTTAGAAGTTGAGCCTGATGTATTTATTTTCAATTTTTTTTATTTTTTATATGTGGTAGGCCTAGTGTGCAACCATTTTTCATTTATTTTAGAATTATTTTATTCTTTATGATGTATTTAATTTTATTATATCATGTTGTTGTTTTAGTTTATTTTTATTTCATACTCTGATAGTTATGGATGTGTATGAGTTTAGTTATTTTCCACTATTATTGCATTATGAAAAGAGGGTATAGTCTCCAAACCATATCTTTTGTACCCTATACACTATTCATAATCCTCTGACATATGAGGAGGAACACTTGAGGCCATGTGAAAAGATAGATTGGGTAATGATTTAGGTCGACCTAGGTTGGATCATTATAGTCCAGGAAAAAAGACTTGGACATCATTATGTATCCTATGGGTATAGGAATAAAGTCACACATGGTTCTAAAATGTGTTGTTTTATCCTAGTATAGTATTAATGGAATGAAACACAATGTGAATTTAGAATCCCACACACTAGGATGATATGAAAGGTGAGTGGAGTGAAAATTGGATTTGGGGTAAGAATGAGATAGAAAATACCAACATCACTATGTATCTTATAGTAATAGAAATAATTCCACACATTGTTCTAGAAATATTCTTTAGTGTGGTTTTAAATGAGGAAAACCCAACATGAATTCGTGGGATCATATACATTTAGTAGAAATAAGTTCAAAAAATGGCATGTTAAAGGTTTTTAAGGACCTTCGTGAAGATATAGCTTATGAAAAGGTAGAGTGTCATGCATCACAATGTGCCATCATGATATGAAATTGTGATTTTATGCAATTTATTAGACCTATGATAAGGGTCACTCAAGATAGTTTAGGATCATATGGGATGGGTCACTCTAAATAGTTTTGATTCATGTGGGTTGGACCATATGTTTTATAATTTAAGGTCATGTGATGAAGACCACATGTATTATAGTTTAAGTTATTATGATAATTCATGTAGTTTTATTTTCATGTGATAATAAATTTTTAGTAACATTTTTGTTCAAGCATGATACTTTTATAAAGGATTTAGGATCGGTTACACACATTTATCATGTGTCTGAGGCCTCTCCAACTCTATTAATCATTTGTTTATATATTTTTAAATCTAATATTTAAACATGATGCAATATTTGATTATATATTCAAAAAATTGGTAATAGGGAAAATAATTGGGACAATCACTATAACGCCCCGACCCTAGTTACCCAGAGTCGGTGCATTATTACATAACATTGGCATGATCACAAGAGATCAATTACCAAAAGACCAATCAGTTTAGTAGGCTTGGAAGTACTAGATATATACATAAGATCTTCATTACATTATGAAATGAAAAAAACAAAATTGTGTTTATTTTAGAAACACTCATATCCCTTATCCTATCCCTATCGGTTAATCATAATATACTTCTTCGCATCCTGGGAAAAATAAAACATAAGAAAGGGGTGAGCTCAGATGCTCAGTAAGGATAACAACATAGAAAAAACTATCATAAATAAGCATAAAAATTTAAGGAAATGTATAAGACTAAAATACAAGACTTTTAAACTTAAAATTTAGCATAATATGGAAAAGATAAATCAAATAATGCAATTTACTTATTCACATGGATATTATACTAGTTGAAAAATCACATGTAATATCAAGTGCTAATTTCATAATGATGGAATGCATAATGCCGAACATCATAACCATGTAGTCAGGGCCTCGTTCCAAGAATAAAAAAAATATGTCAAGGCCTTGTGAAAAGACACTAGTTTATCTCATAATACCTACCAATGCATTGAGGGGCTATAGTAGGCCCTGCCCGTCACTTACTATATCCAATGTATTCCTCATATGAAAAGGTTGAAACATAACATAAAAATTCGTATTAAAACTAGCATACGAAATGTTAATATTTTAACCATAAAAAATGAATGGTATAAAAATATCACATCCACAATCAAATACATCAAAAAACCTTCAATACAATATGGAAGATTGTATCATAATAAATCAAATTCAAACAAGTGTAAAATATAACAAAGGATGTTGACGTAGATGAAATCAATCCAAAAACTATTTGAGAGAAATATCCCTTTCTACTTTGAAATAATTTAAGATTTTAATAAAAATAAAAAATTTGTTTTGAAAATATTCATATAATATTGTAAGGTAAGTTTCGAAGGTGTTATAATGGGGTAAAATAGCCACGCCCACTGTATAAGTTAAAAAAACATTCTTTCCTTAATTTGTCGAAAAAGTCATAAAGTACCTTGTTTGGAAAATGACAAAAAGATTCCTTTAATTTTTTTTTATAAAATGTAAAAAAGGGTATAAATGAATTTAAACCATAGTCTATGAAATAGTAAAATTGTTTTGAAATAAATTTTTATGAAACACGGATGTGAATGATAAATAAGTCCCAGTAGATACTTACGTATAAACAACCTCGGATAATAAAGAGATTGTAAAATTAACACTTACCTTGTAATTTTCATTAGTCGAGGGTAAATTAACCTCCTGTATAATGGTTAAATAATTTTTATTAAATTATAAAATAACCACATAGATAAATACTATATCACATATGATCCTCTAATATTTCTTTGTTAATAATCTTTCAGTAGTATCATTGTTTCGATTGTTAACTGATTCGCTTTCCTTTATATGTTTTGTTACATAAGTCATGTTTGTTATGGATAGGATATATTTGATTAATATAAATAATGATATTAAGTTCTTAATAATTATTTTTAATAATCAAATGAAAATTATTCTTGAATGGTTACGATGGTGAATGAAATCTCATCGAGTCTTGGAGACGGTAAGTTGTACGTACACACAAGCGACAATATCATTCTATTGATGGTTAAATAATATGTAGTTGGATGATATATTATATAAATATAGAATCATTAACATGTTATATTTATTATTTATATCAATTATTCTAATTATTATACCCATCCAAATAATAAAGTGTTGAATAACAAACTACACCACGACGTGGAGACGGTAAGCCATACATACGCACGTATGGTGACTTTTTTCATTCATAGGATGGATAGAATAATGAATATGGTTGTACCATATTTATAATAACATAAAATTATGTATAACGTACTGGATTTATTATTTTGGTATGGAAACAACAAAGAAAGAGGAAGTGGAAGAAGAAAAGAACTTTGAAAGAGGTGATGAAATAATTACCTCTTCTTTGGGTGCTTCCTTTTGATTTGAACAAAATAGATCCTTAGGTTGTATTTATGAAAAAAGTAAGGAATATAGGTTAAATTGAAGTTATTTATAAGGATATTTGAGTAGTGTTTTTCTGAGACAAATGTCTTTGGAGGCGTGAATTTGAGAGAAGGGGAAGTGCCCTTTTACAAGAGAGGTGAGAGGAACTTTAGGAAAAGATTGAAATATTAATTTATTATAAAATAATTTTCGGTTTATAATAGCTAAAAATGGATTTATTTAGAGGATAAGGTGGGGATGGGTAGAAATACTCTCAACTAATAGGTTTTAGACATGTTTAGGTTACCATATTAACCTTGCCTTTTAGATTTAACTCTTGGTTAAATAGTTTAACATTTACCATCTCTTCTTGTATTTTTATATTACAAGGTTAACAAAATTACTATAAAATTACAATATAACCTAAAGTGGTTTATTAATGACATATATAACCTTATATAATTCATTTGGCAGAATATTATATTTTTAGAAGTATTATATCAATTAATAAAATAGTATTTGTTTTAAAAACTCATTTATGTCAATTTTGACACTATTTAGTATTTGGTTTCTGTAAAAGTCATAACAACTTGATTAATTTGAGAAAAATACATTTAATCAACAATAAAATGTCATATTTACCTAAAAAATTATTTTATGGAATCAAAAGTTTCAATTTACATTTATTTTAATATTTATAGCATCAGTTATTTTAATCTTTCATTAATAAGGTAATTACTGCATCATCATTGTGTCATAAATAAATTTAATTATTTAATGTATAAAAATTATAAATAAAATACCATGATGTAGGAAATATTTTTATATTTATAATGAATATTTATATTCTAATTTATCTTATGTATAACCCCATATTAAAAATGGTTTAGTTATTAAAATTTGAATTTAACACTTTTAACTCCACTTTGAATAAAATATAATAAATTCCTAATCTAATAAAAGTGGATCAAAAAATATCATATTTTATTCCTAATATTGATTTTGGTCGAAATACAATTATCTTAAAGAATCAGTACATGTGTTGGGGGTAATTATAATATCATTTTTACCTTTAATTACCCTACATACTTTTAACTGTGGTAAATAAAATTGAAAAGTTACTAATCACAAAAAAATATTGTCATCCTATTGAACCACATCTTACTTACTGATGAAAAAAATGTCTATCATATTTTTGAAATTCAATTTATAGATGTAGTAAAATTACATTTTATGAAAATTTGCAAATGTGCCTAGAAGGTGGGTAAAAGACGTTAAATAGTTCAATAAAATTTTATATATCTAATCTTATTATAAAATGAATCCAATGAATTACATTGGACTAATATAGGTATTATGTATTTATTTTGACATTAAAATAAATTTAAATAAAAGTGATAATTATTTAAACAAAAAGTTGGTTTTAAACAATAATGGAGTGTTTTCACTATTCATCAAAAATTGAAAGTTTTTAGAAAAATACAAAAAATTAACCCTAAGATAATTTTTATATTATAAACCCAAAAATGGAGTCCATTTTGAAAAAAAAATAATAAAATTTCAAAAAGTGGGTATTGTTATTCATAACTGCTTTTAAACAGCTTGTTTGATTAGTCATGGTGTGTTAGAAATTGAAGATGCGTACAATGCAAGCTATTGTATTATTCAAAGAGAAACGTATTGTGGAAGAATGAGGTGTTAAATTCTTCCCTCATTTAAATAATTTTTTCCTCAAAATTTCTAGAATATTACTATTTTAAAATATTCAGGTGGTTATTCATCATAATTTCCCCAGGTTCCCACTTTGCCTCTTCCATTTTATGGTTTCTCTAAATAACTTTTACCAGTCGAGTCATCCAGTTTCTCAACACTTATTCTATGGTATCAAGAATCCTGATAGGCTCTTCAAAATAAGACAGATCGGGTTCTAGTTCTATTTCTTCATAGGTTAGTACATGCGTTGGGCCATGCATGTATTTTCTCAACAGTGATACTTGGAACACATCATGAAATTTGGAGACTTGGTGACAATGCCAAATGGTAAGATACAACTCCAATTCGTTCCAGAATTTTGAAAGGTCCGATATACCTGGGACTTAATTTACCCTTCTTACTGAAAGATATAAAACCTTCCATGTAGATACCTTCAAGAAAACATGATCTCCTACTTGAAATTCCAAATCCTTCCTTTGGTTATCATCATAGCTTATTTGCCTACTTTGAGATGATTTGATGCGGGTTTGGTTAATCTTAAACTTTTCCATTGTTTCCTCAATAAGTTATAGGCCTATGAGTTTTCTTTTACCAACATCATCCCAAGAAGTTGGTGTGCGACATCTATTTCCATATAATGCTTCATATAGTTCCATATGAATACTTAAATGGAAGCTATTATTATATGAAAATTATACCATATTTAAATACTGATCCCACGTACCTTGAAAGTCAAGTGAGAAAGATCTCAACATGTCTTCTAAGGTTTGAATAGTCTGTTCTGATTTTTCCATCAGTTTGAGGGTGGTAGGAAGTGCTCAAATGAAGTTCAGTATCCAAGGATTTCTGAAGACTCTTCCAGAATCTTGATGCAAAATGAGGATCACGATCAGAAAAAATTGATAGGGGTACTCAATGAATTCTTACAACTTCATTTATATATAGTCTTTCTAGATGTTCAAGTGGTAAATATTTTCTTATATCAAGAAAATGTGATGACTTGGTAAGATGATCAACAATGACCCATATTGCATCATTCCTTCTCGGAGTCTTTGGTAGCCCTATGACAAAGTCCATTGTAATATCATCCCGTTTCCAATCTGGTATGGGAATAGGTTGCATGAATCCTCTAGGATATTGTCTTCTAGCCTTCACCTGTTGACAAACCATACATCTTGACACATAATAAACAATCTCCCTCTTCATGTTGTCCCACCAAAAATGTTCCTTAAAATCTCTATACATCTTAGTGCTACTAAGGTTTATAGAGAAATTGGATTTATGAGCATCATCCAACAATTCACTTTTTAGATTAGGTATGTCGGGAACACAAATATTCCTCCCAAATTTTAGAATTCCATTTTTATATACGAAGTTAATCAATCTCCCATAATTCACAGATTTAATTTTCTTTTAAAACTCCTCATCATGTGTCTGAGAACATTTTATCCTTTCTAGTAAATATGGTTTGGCAGCCATTTGAGAAAGTATTAATGTTTTACCTTCCATGATTATTCCCATATCCATCTTTACTAGATCCATGAACATAGGATCCCTTTCAACCCTCATCTTTTTCAGAACTCCATGATCCTTTATACTCAAAGAATCTACCACCTTATTTTCCTTCCCCAGGTGGTAGTGTATAGTGCAATCATAATCCTTGAGTAGTTCGAGCATTCACCTTTGCCTCATGTTGAGTTATTTCTATGAGAAAATATACTTCAAACTCCTGTGATCAGTATATATCTTACAATTTTCACCATAGAGATAGTGTCTCCATATCTTCATATCAAATATTATAGCCACTAACTCATGATCAAAAGTATGATAGTTTTGTTCATGAATTTTTAGCTGTCGTTATGCATAGGAAATAACCCTATCATTCTACATAAGGACGCAACCGAGTCCTTTCTTTGAAGAATCATTATAAATAACAAACCTATCATTCCCTAATGGTAGAGTCAATATAGGAGCATTGACTAATATTATTTTCAATTATTTAAAAAATTATTCACACTATTTTGTACAAACAAATTTATCCCCTTTACGTGTGAGCTTGGTTAATGGGTTATCCAAATAAAAAAAATCCTGAACGAAACACTGAGAGTAACCTTATAAACCAATAAAAATGCATACCTCAATTATACTCGTCAGTGCTGGAAATTCTTGGATTTCCCTTGTCTTTGAAGGATCAACAGAGATTCCATCCTTAGAGACAATATGGCCAAGAAAAGAAATCTCTTGAATCCAAAATTCACACTTGCTGAACTTACCATATAATTCATTTCTTCTAAGAGTTTTTAGAATACTACCCAAGTGATTTTCACAATCTTCTTAGATTTTGTACTATGCCAAGATATCATCAATAAATACCAATAAAAATTCATCAAGATATTCCTTGAAAACTCTATTCATTAGATCCATGAAAATAGAGGGTGCATTAGTCAGTCTAAAAGACATTACTGTAAAATCATAATTCCCATACCTAGTTCGAAATTCTATCTTCAAAATTTCTTCCTTCTTCACACACAACTGATGATATCCATATTTAAGTTCAATCTTTGAAAAATAATGAGCTCTATGAAGTTGATCAAATAAATCATCAATGAGAGGTAGGGGTAATTGTTCTTTATTTTTATAGAATTGATCTCCCTATAGTCAATACACATCCTCATAGATCTATCTTTATTATTAACAAAAAGAATAGGGGATCCCCATGGAGAAACACTATGGAGAATAAATCCCTTATTACTTAATTCCTATAGTTTTTTTTAGTTACAATAATTCTACAGTGGCCATTCTATAAGGGGCCTTCGATATGTGCCTTGAACCAGAAATTAAGTTAATGGAAAATTAAATTTCTCATTATGGAGGATGTCCAGGTAAATCCTATGGAAAAAAATGAAAATATTCTTTCACAATAGGTACATCCTCTATTTGAACATTCCTTTCCTTACCCATAGTTATTTCACTCCCTTCCTCCCCAATAATTGAATTTAGTAGAGCTACTGGGGGTGGATCTAGATGAGAATCATATGCTGACGTTTCTTCTCTAAAGATGAGGTATTCCTTATCATTATAAAAAATTGTAACCTACTTCTTCTTACAATAAATTTTCACATCATGGTTCAAAATCCAATCCATACTGAGGATTATATCAAATTAAATCATGGGTATAACAATAAGATTAGTAGATAAAGAACGTTTATATTCCATGATGGTAACTTATTGATAAAACATTGTTGTTATGATATTTCCATTATAGATTTTGACTGAAAAGTCTATTGTTAATTCAAATTAGAAATATCTAATTATCTTGGAAAACTGGGAAGATATGAAAGAATGCGATGATCCAGAATCAAATAAAGCATTGGATAATTTTGAGGAAACGATTAAAGTACCTACCACCATGTCATTAGGAACTTCAACCTCAGTAGTTGTGATCGCAAAATCTTGGCCTTTATCCCTTTTCATTTTCTGAGGTAAATTTCCTTGATACTTAGGACATTCATTTTCATAATGCCCCATTTATTTACAATTCTAGCATTCAACATTGACAACCTCTTTCTTTCCCTTGCAATCATAAGCTTGGTGGCCTTTTTTCTCCACACATGTAACAAACTACCTTCCTCTTTAGGCATGTACTAGGATGTTTCTTCCCACAATTACTATAGGATGGAAATTAAACTTTTCCTTTCTTCCCCTTATTTCCTTTTTCAGAGTGTTCAACAGATCTCTTCTTCTCTTGCTTCACTTTAAAGTCATAAGACTTAGATAATTTTTTATGTCTTGATAACACATAATACTATATCTTCGTACAATGAGAAGTATTGTGAGACTATTTCCCTATATAGAAATGGTTTTAACCCATCAAAGAATCATTCAATCTTAATTTTTGGGTTATGTATATAATCTGCAACATGTCTTGCTAACCTTGTAAAGTTAGCCTCATACTTTGCGACATTATCATCCTCCCTTTTCCTCAGACTTAAAAATTACCTTTACATATCCACTCAATGTTCATGAGAAATTTTTTTCCTAAGAAAAGATATTTAAACTCCCTCCATTCTATATTTGAAACTTATTTATCTTCTATGTTTTTAACTAATTCCCACCATTGATCTGCATCTCCTGTGAGGTGATAAACTGCCATAACAACTTTTTCCCTTTCGCTACTCCCCAAAGCATGAAATATTTTATATAAGGAACCTATCCATTTCTCAGCTAAAAATGGATTTTTAGTCCCATTGAATGTTGGTGGTTTCTTCCTCATGAAGTGGTCTAACATTGATCTTCCGTGTTGGGGATCAGGGTGCTCCAAACGGGTAAGGTTATTATTTATAATCTGAGTGAGTTATCCCAGTATGGTTATAATCTATTCATCACCAGTTGCATCATAATCTCCACTATAATTATCTTGAGTAAGAGGGAAATCCCTACATGGATTACATGCATTGATACAGTTTCCATTCCTTCCACTAGGTGCCATTTCTAAACAATGTAATACACTAGGTTAGTTTATGAATCTCAATGCATAATTCCAAACTTGTAAAATACTAAACATAAATTTAACATTTTATGCATATAATCCATAAAAATGTTTTCTTTGGGTAAGTATTTAATCACAAATACTTTATAATGGTATGTAGAGAAAATGTGAATTATCCTAAGCATATCCCCCAGAAGTTTCAAACCAAGTGTGCAGTAAGACCCATTGTCATGTACCAGGATACCCCGAGTCAATCCTAAAACTCCTTGTTGGAGTTTTCACTCCTAGGTACATCTGTTCCAGAACCACATCCACTTTTAGTGTCTAGATAGGGATGTTTTTCTTGAAAAACCCATATAATATCTACATTACCCAAATTTTTGTATGTTATTCTATAATAATCCTCAAAGTCTATCTTAGGGTAATGTTATCTAATCAGAGTTTTTCTAAATCCCATTTCTATGGTTTGTACTAAACTTCCTCTGATGCCAACTATAATGCCCTGAACCTAGTTACCCAGAGTTGGTGCATTATTACATAACATTGACATGATCACAAGAGATAAAGTTCTGAAAGACCGATCAATTTAGTATCCTTGGAAGTACTAGATACATACATAAGTTTTACATTAAATTATGAAATGAAAAAAATATTGTGACTCCTTTGTACACACTCATATCCCTTAGCCTATCCCTATAGGTAAATCATAATATACATCTTCTCATCCTGGGAAAAATAAAATATAATAAAGGGATGAGATCAGATGCTCAGTAAGGATAACAACATAGAAGAAACTATCATAAATAAGTATAAACATTTAAGGGAATTTATTAGACTAAAACACAAGAATTTTAAACATAAACTTCAGCATAATATGGAAAAGATAAATCAAATAGTTCCATTTACTTATTCACATGGATATTCTACTTGTTGAATAATCACATGTAATATCAATAGCTAATTTTATAATGATGGAATGCATGATGCATGATATCATAACCACATAGTCAAGGCCTCATGCCAAGAATACAAATAATTTTTTTTTTCAAGAACTTATACCAAGATAACAGTTTGACTAATGAGACCTACCGATGCATCTAGGGGCTATAGTGGGGCCATCTCGTCACTTACTACATCCAATTAATTCCTTATATAAAAAGGTTGAAACACAACATAAACATTTGTATTAAAACTAGCATATGAAATGTTAATACTTTAACCATAAAACATGAATCATATAAAAATTGCACATCCATAGTCAAACATATCACAAAACCTGCAATACAATATAGAAGATTGTATCATAGTAAATAAACTTCAAACAAGCATAAAATCCAACAAAGGATGTTGACATCGATAAAATCAATCAAAAAACTATTTTAGAGAAATATATCTTTATAATTTGAAATAATTTAAGAGTTTCATAAAAATAAAACATTTATTTTGAAAATATTCATATATGCTTATAAGGGAAGATTAGAAGGTGTTATAATAGTGGAAAATGTCACACCCACTGTATAAGTTAAAAAAATATTCTTTCCTTAATTTGTCAAAAAGGTCATAAAGTACCTTGTTTGGAAAATGAAGGAAAGATTAATTTAATTTTTTTTTATAAAAAGTAAAAAAGGGTATAAATGAATTCAAACCATAGTATAAGAAATAGTAAAAATGTTTTGAAATACATTTTTATGAAACACAAATGTGGATGATAAAGAACTCCCAGTAGATACTTACGTATAAACAACATCAAATAATAAAGAGATTGTAAAATTAACCCTTACATTGTAATTTTCTTTAGTCGAGGGTATGTTAACCTACTATATAAGAGTTAAATCATTGTTATTAAATTATACAAGAACTGCATACATAAATATGATATCATATATGATCATCTAAAATTTCTTTGTTAATAATATTTCAGTAGTATCATTGTTTCAATTGTTAACTGATTGGTTTTCCTTTTTATGTTTTGTTACGTAAGTCATGTTTTTTATGGATATGATTTATTTGATTCATATACAGAATTATATTAAGTTATTACACATTATTTTGAATCAGAAAATGAAAATTATTCTTGAATGGTTATGATGTGGAATGAAATCTCATCATGTCGTGGGGATGGTAAGCCATACGTACGAACGAGCGACAATATCATTCTATTGATGGTGAAATAATATGTAGTTAGATGGTATATTATATATATAAAGAATAATTAAAATTTTATATTTATTATTTACATAAATTATACTCATTATTATACCCATCCAAATAACGAAGTGTTGAATAACAAATTACACCACAACGTGGAGACGGTAAGCCGTACGTACACACGTATGGTGTCTTTGTAATTAATAGGATAAATAGAATAATGAATATGGTTGTACCATATTTATAATAACATCATAGTATATATAAGGTACTGGATTTATTATTTTGGTATGGAAACAACAAAGAAAGAGGAAGTGTAAGAAGAAAAGAACTTTGAAAGAGGTGATGAAATAATTACCTCTTCTTTGGGTGCTTCCTTTTGATTTGAACAAAAGGGATCCTTAGGTTGCATTTCTGATCAAATTAAGGACTCTAGGTTGAATTTAGGGTAGTTGGGAGGATATTTGAGCAGTGTTTGGCTGAGAAATATGGTTTTGTAGGTTTTAATTTGAGAGAAGGGGAAGTGCCCTTTTATAAGAGAGGTGAGGGGCACTTTAGGAAAAGATTGAAATATTAATTTATTATAAAATAATTTTCATTTTCTAATAGCTCAAAATGTATTTATTTATATTATAAATTGGGTATGGGTCTAAATAATCTCAGCCAACAAGTTTTAGAAAATTTTAGGTCACTATATTAACCTGATCTTTTAGATTTAACTCTTGGTTAAATAGTTTAACATTTACCATGTCTTCTTGTATTTATATATAATATGGTTAATAAACTTACTATAAAATTACAAGAGAAACTAAATTGGATAATTAGTGAATTATGTAACCTTATATAAGAACTTTTTCTGAATATTAGATTTTTAGGAGTATTATATCATTTAATAAAATAGTATTTTTTTTAAAATAATTCATTTATGTCAATTTTGACACTATTTAGTATTTGGTTTTTGTGAGAGTCATAAAAACTCAATTACTTCGAAAAATATATACATTTAATCAACCATAACATGTCATATTAATCTATAAAATTCATGGATGGCATCAAAAGTTTCAATTTACATTTTTTTTAATATTTATAACATTAATTATTTTAATCTTTCATTAATAAGGTAATTACTGCATCATCATTTCATCATAAATAAATTTAATTATTTAATGTATAAAAATTATAAATAAAATACAATTATATATTAAATATATTTATATTTCTAATGAATATTTATAGTCTAATTTATCTTATGTATAACCCCATATTTTAAAAGGTTTATTTATTAAAATTTGAATTTAACACTTTTAACTCTACTTTAAATAATATATAATAAATGTCCTAATCTAATCATAGTGGTTAAAAAAGGATCATATTTTATTCCTAAGGTTGATTTTGGTCTAAATACACTTATCCAATATAATTAGGACATGTGTTGGGGTAATTATAGTATCATTTTTACCTTTAATTACCCTATTTACTTTTAACAGTGATAAATAAAATTAAAAGTTACTATTCACCCAAAATTATTTTCATCATATTGAATTTTTTTTTTAATTATTGATGAAATATTTGTCTGTTTGATTTTTAAAATTCAATTCATAGAAGCATTAAAATTACGTTTTATGCAAATTTTCAAATGTGCCTAGAAGGTGGGTAAAAGATGTTAAATAGTTCAATAAAATTTTATATAACGAATCTTATTATAAAATGAATCCAATTAATTACATTGGACTAATATAGGTATTATTTATAGATTTTTAATTTAAAATAAATTTAAATAAAAACAATAATTATTTAAATAAAAATTCAGTTTTAAACAATAATGTAGTGTTTTCACTATTCATCAAAAATTGAAAGTTTTCATAAAAATACAAAAAATTCACCCTAAGCTAATTTTGATATTATAAACCCAGAAATAAAGTCCATTTTAAAAAATAAAATTAATAAAATTTCAAAAAGTGGGTATTACTATTCATAACTTCTTTTTTAAATGGCTAGTTTGATATGTCGTGGTGTGCTAGAACTTAAAGTTGCGTATAACGCAAGCTATTGTATTGTTCAAAGAGAAACGTATCATGGAATCGTGGGGTGTTAAAATCACATAAAATTTCCTCCATACACTTCTTGATCTCTAAAAAATATGAATTTTATGCTCTATGGAATAGTTAAAATATGAATCCACCTTGGGCCAAACAGAATAGAAATTTTATTCACTATCATTGAGAGATGTGTAGACTTAGTTCCTATATACAATGTGTGTCTTTTTCTTAGGCTCATAATTTGGATGAAATTGAGGTTTTAACTTTATATAGGGACCCTAATTATTGGATTAAACTTTGAATTTAGGAATATAATCCTTCTTTAAATTTATTGGTATAACAAACAATTTCTGTATATTCATCATGCCTAATTAGCACATTGTGAACATTGTTCTCTAAAGCATCGATAAGGGTAAAGACCTCTTATTTAGAGGTAGATGTGATATATACAAGAAATTATTCATCAACACTAGGAGTATAGAATGAGTTAATGTCTTGAGTATTAGAAGTTTTTATAATAATTTCATCATCTTTATCAAGAGTGAATATTTCATAACTAGGGAAATATTCCTTGAACCCAACTAATAGAATGTGGGTAGAAATAGTGGTTCCCAATTCATAAAAATATTATTGATCATTATAATTATCCATTAATCTAATAAAATTTATATAAGTGAACTAGTGCTTCTCATTATAAGAGAATCTTATTTTTCGGGATGGTTATCATCCTCATAATGCTAAGGGCATGAAATCTATGAGGTTCTGAACCGATTTGAGAACCCATAGGGGATTATATTAAGGTTACTTTGTGAACTAATGTTTATTGCATAAATTATGGAAATATTTTTATGTTTAATACATTGAAACTAGGTGTATATATTAAATTGGTTCCACCACTATCTGATTCATTTACAACTTGATGATGTTGTGCACATGATTAATAATTTTAAAGTAATCCAATCCTTAAATTTACACACATAATTAATTAGAACATTTTACCACTATAATAATTATTATTCTTTAGAGACAATAGTATCCATGTGGTACACATGTTCTTTTTCACCATCCAATACTAATTCACCATTTTAATAATCCACAAATTTATGGGTTGTTGATTTCAAGGGAAATTTGAATTTTGAGTCCTAGAGTAGGGGTGTTTTAATAATTGGGACTTAAATTGGGATTCTAGGAGTTGATGCACCTCTATGAGTTTTTTTTTTCATTTTTTTAGTAGTTTTTTATAGATAAGGATTATTGGGATAAGTTTAGAGAAGTTTATAGTACTATTTTAGAGAAGTACCATAGGGTCATGTTGTAGTGGAGGTCATTATATCATGATAGTGGTTCCTTTCACCGTGGAGGATAATGTCATTTCATAGTACCTAGGGTGATATGTAAAAATAATATTGAAGGGAGAATCATTCCATAACTTAGGGGGTTTTACTATGATGTGATATAATATATAGTTTTCTATAATTGATATAGATAATGACACAATCAAGGATATTTCATTGTAAAGGGTGCTCACAAGTGAAATTTTGGACCATAATATATGAGGAGTTTAACCATGAGCCACACCATAAAGGTTTTAGGGTTCTTAATTTGTGAGAGGTGTTGTTTAATAGAGCCTAAGTCTTTTCCATAACATGTGGCCATAGGTTCTATGTGTAGTTATCTAGGGGTATGTATTAAACCATAACCTAGTGGGTCACATCACAATGAAAACTCAGAAGAGGGGAGTTGTTTCATGACCCCTTTTTCTATGCCACAATGGGACTCTTATCTAGTTTTTATAAAATTAGGGGAATATTTCTATTTTATAGATTAGAATTATAATGATTTAGAAGGGAAAGAAGGATCATGGGAGCCATTTGGTCAACTCCTCCCCTCCTTCCTCTCATGTATCTCCCTTAATGGGGGATATTTTGCGAGTCATTTTCATAGAAATTTTAAGGCATGGTCTGCCTCCTTCACCTATATTATTCCTATCCTTTATATAACATTTATTTTTGTGGTTTTAGTTAGGGTTTTGATGAATATTAAACTAGATCATGGTGGAATAGTCCCCAAATAATGGGGCTTTGGTGTGCGATGGAATGAGGGTGCTGAGGAGTGTTGAATACATACTTACTTTCACCATTTAGGTTAAGGTTCACTGACTGGTGGGATTTATTTGGGATTTTAAAAAATTCAATATTAATTATATATTTATTAGAAGTTGTTTCACAAGGATTTTATTTATAGTAGTATGATAGGAATACCACAAGTGGCCAGAATGCTATTGGTTGAGGTTTTATGCATAATTGGTTTATCAGTGGGTTTTCCATGGTTATAGATTAATATAGTAAACTATTTAGTTAATTATATTTTTTTTACAATTAACTATTTTTATTTTGTTCCATGAGATAGGGGATTGATATTTTTTTGTTGCTTTGTTTGGGTTTGGCCAAGGCTTTGCAAATGTGGATTTAGGATTCTTACTCCTATATAATGGTAGGTATTCCCTATAAAACTTAACCATATAGTTCATTATACAAGATTATTTATTCCTTAATGGTTGTTGGATTTGGTAAAATGGTTAGGGATTTAGATAAACCTATATAAATAAATTAGGTATCTTATATCCTCCCTATCCTAGAGATAGTGCTATATTACATTTTTAAAGAATTGGGATTGCTCGATGACTACTTTTATAAAGGGGAGACAATTTCAATTAAGTTTACTAGAGACATAGGGAAATTATTAGGGTTGGTATGAACTAAAATTATACTAGGTTTGACCTCCTAGGGTTAGTATCATAAGTAAGAGGGGATTTGGTCCATGGGTGATAGGGGATATATTTGTACATCTCACTTATGTTCATGAGTACCCCCATTGATGACATGTGTAACCATGGTACATTAGGTGAGCATAGAAAGTCCTTTGGTTCTTGGTATGGTGTTCTAAGGTGGCTTTTTTATAGATGATGGATTGGAGGGATGTTATATGGGAGAGTATTTATGGGGTCCAACAGTGGGTTGTGGTAATTTCTTCAAATGACATATAAATGAGTTTCCAAGGGTCATGAAAATGAGTTACCAAGGGGATTTGATAGTGTTTGGGTGGAAAAAATCCTTGGGTATTGGTACCAGGTGATGATAAGGTAATTTAAAGTGAAGCTAGTCTAGATTATTGATGCATGGTTCAGGTAGATCCTATGGGATGTGGTATTACTGTAAGGTAGAGGATTAGAGTTTTCATTATAAATAAAAACCAATTTTGGTTTGAGGTACATAATGGTTTCCTCCTTGAGTGAGATGAGTACACTGATGGGTGTGTATTATTATAGTCTTTGAGATTAGGCATGGAATGGAGGGGTCTGACTAGTATACTAGATATTATTTAGATACAACAAGGGTAGTGGGTCTAAGATACATATGATCAATTTCTAGGTTGTGATCCATGATGCAGGGTGAGACAGATGTGTGGGATGATATATGGGAACTATATATAGGACCATGAGTTCCATGTTTTCTATATTCATCTAAGTTATACTGATATAAGTATTAAGGTGATGGTGACATGGTCCCCTGGGTAGTGGGGTGTTGAGTTACATGAACAAAATAGTTATATCCTTATATGAGTTTCATTTTTGATCCATGGTTAGACCTAATGAGATATTAGGATACTATATAAAATTTAGTATCTATGGCCAGACTGATAGAGAGTCCAAGACACTATTTGAAATTTTCCATCTATGCTCAGATCAACCGCACACTTAGGATTCTATATAGAACTTGTTAGTGTCTATGATTAGACTGATAGAGAATCTAGGATGCCATATGATGTTTCCACCTATGTTTAGATCAACTGAGAGCTCAGGTTACCACCTAAAATTTATGTATATGGTCATACTAGATAAGATTATGAGATTCCATATGAAATTTGACACCCATGCTCAAATCGATCGAGGGTCAAGAATCTATCAAAAATTTATTATCATTTATGACTGGACTAGTAGTTGTCCATGACACTGTATGACATCATACTATTCATGAGTCTGTGATATATATGGTTTACCAGAGATTATTAGACTAGGTATGGTTGGGGGTTATGGTGTCCTGGTTAACACATGATGACCCAACACACCTGAATTTATTCCATTAATTTATATTATTTAATTTTACACATTCATAAAAATGTATATGATGGCATATATTAGGGGAACTTAGTGATACCCTTGTGATTTTACTTTTTGTATCCTATATGGCCACCCTGGTACATGTGTAGAACTTATGTTTGACTTGTTGGTCACAAGTGGTATTGTGTATCAGGTTGGAGTTGCTCGACATGATTAAAGATGGTTTAAGGTTAGGATCATATTATATTGGAGCCTATTTGTACAATTTTTTTAATTTATTTTTCATGTGTGATTTTCCCAGTGGGTGATCTATAGGATGCATGACTATATTGATGCATTTATATTGTTATAACATGGATTTGTTTTTATTTGGTTATGGTTTTCTTAGGCTTAGTTTCATACATGCTTACTCTAATTATCTTTTTTATTTTAGGTTTGTTTATTTATTATTATTTATGGATAGGATATTGAGGTTATATTCTCCACAACATTGATCATATACTCTCATAACTAGTTGGAAACCCCTAGGATATGGTAAGGTGCACCTAGGGTCATGTAGGAACCCATATGAGATTATCATTTGAGTGATTTTATTTAGGGAATTAAAATTTAGTATCAAAGACTTTATTTGATTTTATTACTATTTATGGACTTGTATAATTATATAAGAATTTGTTTG
The DNA here is from genome assembly GCA_963277665.1 of Viscum album. NCBI lineage: Eukaryota > Viridiplantae > Streptophyta > Magnoliopsida > Santalales > Viscaceae > Viscum > Viscum album. The sequence continues at coordinate 1,497,123,606 of OY728161.1, forward strand.
GTCCTATTATGGACCTTGTGTTTGTGAGTGATGAAACTTTTTCTAGTTGGAAGTCTAGGTTATCGGGGTTATGGGATTATTGTTCTTGATTTTCACTATTATAATTGAGACATTTATTCATGTATGATGTTTTGAATTGAGATTTATATTTTTTGGGTTTACTCTAATCCCAAAGTGGAAAATGGCACGCTTACATGTAACTTTATTGGAATATAGGATTCACATGTCATTTTCATGATTGTATGTGGTTGGTTTTACTAAATAATGAGGGTTTTAGTTCTTTAAAAAATAAACAAAAACTTATATAACATTTACTTATATAACTTGTTGGTATAATTATACTTATATGGACCATGGTATTTTCTAGTGATTGGTTTTGTTAATATTTTCATGGGACATAATCAATTTATGATTGTATAGTCCATAGGTATAGGTGATTCATAGAAACCCTTGGTGGTTTAGTTTGGGAAATTAATATCATGGTGATGTGTGGATTGGTATTGTGACACCCACTGGGTCATTGGTATGTTTTTTTTTGTTTTTTTCCTTTTTTTTAGTTTCAAGGAGTGGGTATTAAAACACTCAAATTTTGGAGGAAACATGCTTGGATGTATAGTTAGTGTATGGTTATTGTTGACTATGCACCCATACATGAAGGGGGGGGGGTGAAGGCTTCCAATGTAATTTTTCATAATTACCACATGGTTTTTCAAATTATATATAACTTTCTACGTATCATTGTAGTTATTTTATGTATGGATGGTGACCTACATTGTTAGAACATGATTTTCCTAACTGTGTGGCCAAACCACATGACCCGACCCAAATTCTTAAAAATTGAATTTACCAAACTATCATTATTGATTTTTTAGGATATTTCCCCTTTTTTCTTTTCCCTTGTTTGAACGGATGCCTCTTCCAACCATGGATGTCATTTCACCTTTTATTTTCATGGATTTACTTTGAGTTTTGGTGGATTATCTTGAGGTGACCATTTATTCTCCATGGGATTCCCCTTCTTCCTTCATCTTATTCCATGCTCTTTTTAGTTTCTTCAATTCTTCTAAACCTAATGACCATAGAGGGCCAAATTTAGGGTATAGGTTGGGGAATTTATGAGATCCATTGGATATCTAACCCGGTGAGGATCCTTATCTTTCACTTCTTGAGTTATTTTAAAAAGGAGGTCACTTGTCAATGGATGAAAGGTAAGTGTATATATGTATCTCATTGTTTATGTTGGTCAGGGTGGAAACTCAAGAGGGGGGTGGGGTGAATTGAGTTCCCACTTAAAATTTCTATTAAAAACTTTATGATAAAATCCATAATTTGAAAACAACCCAGTTAATTAAGTTAGAAAAGATATAAATTATTGATTGGTCAAAAAGTTTCTCAAAGGTTGATTAGTCCTCAGTTGAATCAGTGTAAAACACCTATCCAAATTTTGAAACAGGATTACTAAATTAAACACATATACACTCCAACCAAAACTAACTATCAGAGTAGATATAAAATAGTTTTCTATTTTGAAATAATAAGTAGTGGAAAATAGAAAAACAAAGTATTAAAAAATATAGTACACAACAGAGTTAAACAAGAGGTTTAGTCTCAAGATGAGACTTAATCCTCTCCACTTGGTGATCACCTACCACTAAGCTGTTTATATTAACAATAAACATGATACACATCCTGTATCAGGCTTTAAAAAAGTTTTCACAAACTGTCCAGGGCTCACACCATCTACCACAGTTGTTCGTGAAAGAAAAACACAACTAGGACACACATGACCTCTTCTATGGTTAAACGTGGGAAAACAATGTATGTAATGTTTAGTGTGAGGATTTTTAGTTTCCTCCAGTTCAAGAACATGAGACCGTGGGTGTAACAAACAAACACACACTTCTTAGAAATGTAAGATATATAACACAATAGAGATAATATTATAAAGATTGAGTTTAGAAGGCTCTACATGTTTGTAGTTCAGATATTGACTCTTTGAAGTGAAGAAATTGCAGTTTGAGTCTTTTTTTGGAAGTTATCTCCAAAACATAGTGTCACAACTCTAGGTTCTAGCTTCTAGGTAAGGAAGTGTTCTGCTTCATGGTTTGAAAGAGATTTGATGATGCACAAAAGATAGTCTTGAATTTATTATCCCAAATGATCTTCATGAAGCTCTTGGTTTCACATTGTAAGTGCTAGTATTCCCCTTGTTCTTCAGATCTAGCTTGTAATGTTCCTCACACATGCCTCCATGGTCTTCTCTTCCTCGGTCTTCTATTTTATATTTGAGTTCTGACAATAGGAATAATAAAACCATGTTTAGTCTTCCTCGTACCTTGCACTGTATTCAGATATGGTCTCTTGATATGTCTATAATCAATATTAATTAATGTCATAAGCATTAAATTTACCAAATATCCATTATAATAATATTAACAAATTGACAAAGTATGGAGTAGAAGAGTAGGTATTGGTAGACTGGTAGCAGTAGACTTCTCAATGGTAGGATTCATCGGTAGCCTTGTAGCAGTATCCATTAGTGGTAACTCTACAACAATAGCCTTTGATCGATAGACTCGTAGTGGTGATCTTGAATTGATAACTCATCAGTGAGGTTCCTCAATGGTAACCTATATTGGTTACCTTCCAACGGTAACCTTCCAGCGGTAACCTTCCAGCGGTAACCTTCCAGCGGTAACCTCAATCGGTAACCTCTATTGGTAACCTCTATCGGTAACCTCTATTGGTATCTTTCTAGCGGTAACCTTCTAGTGGTAACCTCTATCAGTAACCTTTATTGGTAACCTCTATTGGTAACCTATATCGGTAAGCTTCCAGAGATAACCTTCCAGTGATAACCTTCTAGCGGTAACCTCTATCGGCAACCTCTATCAGTAACCTCTATCGATAACCTTCCAGCGATAACCTTTTACTTCGAGAAATTTTTCACTAAAAACTTAATCAAGAGAGTAGTGAGATTAAAAATAAATAGTTATTACTTAATAGAAACTATATTAATGAAACATGATTATCATATAAAAGAGACATGATTTGGTATTATCAAAACATGTGAGTCCAATAATCTACCCCCTTTTGATAATCACAAATTATGTTAGTGAAATTTATATTTAAGAATTTTTGAACCAGGGTTAAGAAAAATTTCTAATCTCTTAAAATGTGTTATTATACATATATTATGTATCAATAGTTTAAATAACAAAGAATTGAACCATGTTTATTGTTGAAAATATATCAGAGCATATATTCAAGTGCTCCAGTTTTAAAACTTCTCCCCCTTTGTGATTAGAAAAAAGAATATAAGAAAAAATGATACAAAGGAAGATTTTTGTATTAATGAAATAAGAGTAAAATATTCAATAAGATTACAACGATCTCTATCAACTAAGACAACCCACATTCAATCCACATCAGAGATGTCCAAGGGAGCTTTGTCTTTGAGAGATGAGGAGGCAGGTTCAAAAGATGGAGGTGCAACCCTAGGTATGGCAGTGAGCAAGGTAGGAGGAGCTGCTACAGAAGCATCGACAGACCGGTAATAAGTAGATATCTGAGGAATCATAAGAGTCAAGCTTTTGATGGCCTATGAAGGAGTCATCAAAGGGGAAACACTGTTATCTCCTGATGCAGATGAGGATAAAGGCAATGCTGGAGGGATAATAATAGGAGTACAATCCACATGGAGAAATGGAAAAAAGAGATTCCTGAAATTCATAATGATGCTTCCTCCTCTTTCCATAATTTAGATGAAATCATACTTATTCTTTATGAAATTTTCTAAAGAAGGATTCAACTCTCTATTCCTGCTAACTTGATCCTTAAAATCCTGAGTGACAGGTGGGATCCTCAAGTTCTCCAACAACAACTTGAAGTGACCATCCATATGATGCTTAGTGTAAAACCTTTTATAATAGAAGTCAAATTTCTCTTTGATGACCTTCTGATCTTGGGAAGCCTCTTTCAAGTAATCTCCTACAAGATAATGAATGTATCTGGTAGTGGAAATGACCTGATTCATAGATTAAGGTTCTGAGGTACTTTCACCAGATAGCTTATCCAATTATTCACTAACAACTGATCTGAAAAATTCTAGATCAATAAGAGGATATGATGATGAGAAAGAAGATGCACACAAAAGTTCCATGTTAAAAGCTATTATTTCCTTAAAAGACTTGGTCAGTCCACTGATCAACCTCTTCACATCATCATCCTGATCACTCACATGTGTCTCTATAGACTTCTTAAAGTCCTCAAAAATAGTGACCATCTACTAAAAAATACTCTTAACAAACTTAAGGTCTTTGTACACTTGAGATATTGAAGCTATATATGGGTATAAACTCATAATAGACTATTTCATAGACTCTAAAGATTAAGTAATTCATTCACTTCATTTATCAAGTTGGAGTGAAAGGTAGAGATTATTATTTCCAAGGTAGATGCCATAAGATCTTGATTGAGAGCCACTATTCTCTGTATCCCAAAGAATATCTCATCAAAGTGTCTATTCAAATATTATTTTAATGACTCTAATTCATCATTCTTCACATAATCCCGAGGAAGAAGAACTACTGGTTGCACAATAGTGGTCTCTGAAACAGAACGAACTAGAGGGATTCTGTTAGGTTTTTCATCTTCAGAATATTCATAGTCTAATCCCAAAATAATGAATCCATTTTTTTTCTGACCAATATTCTATCTCATGAAAAACAGAAAATGAACCTGTGGAAACAGGTTCCTCCCCCTCAATTGGAGCATTCCCCTGGTCAACTATATTCAATTTTTCCATTTCTCCTTGATCAACTGCATCAATAGGTTATTACACTACTATTTCATCTACAAAATCTTCAACCACAACCATAAAAATTCTAGATCCAACCAATTCAACATCCTCTTCCTCTTCACTCTCTCCCAATTTTGTATATCCTATAAAAGGACTAAGACTTAGGCATTCCTATTTAATTTCATCAATAACTATCTCAAATTCATCATGACCATATTCATCTTTATCCTCCTCCTTTGAGGTCTCTCCAATAGTAATGTCTCTAAAGAAATTCTCTTCTACTTCTTATTCAGTGGTTTTCTCATCATCACTATCCCTTAGGACAAGCCCTATTATGGGTAATATTTTTGGTGGAATAGGCTCTACAAAAGATACTGTACCAATATGGGGGCTTGATGGAAGGTCAGGATCACTCCTGTCATCAATAGGAGAATCCCTTATCTCTTTCCCAACAACAACATCCTCTTCATCATCTAAGTACACTGGCTCTAATTCATTAGGTTTTAAACCTAGAACTCTTTTTTTCTTTGGCCTAGTAGGATTGGTAACACTATTGAATTCCTCATATAGTTTAGCCTCATCATTCACCCAATCCCTTTTCCAAGGGTTCAAGTTTATCTTCATAAAATTAAAAATAATTTTGGTAATGCAGAAGTTATCCCTTAAAAATATTATTTCTTCCTTATTTCCAGCAAATCCTTTCACTTTTAACATCAAGGATATCAAATTGTCATAAAATAAAGTATTTGACTTGGAACTAGGCTTAGTAATATCCTCTAACTTAACCATTATCAACCTGAAAAGATTTATTCTTTGTCCATGCTTCAACATATATAACAAAAATATGTCTTGATACTTCAGAGCAACAAAGTACCCTCTCTTGGGACTCAAGAAATGTTGAACAAATTTTAAAAGTAATCCACTTTAACCATACATCTCAACAGAAATTACCTACTTATGGATTCCATTCCCTGTCAGTTCATCCGGAGCCTCTTCATAGCAGAAATACTCACTATTGAGAGGCATCACTTTAGAGTAATAATCGAATATTCCTTCATGTGGGACTCTTAATAATTCATCCCATTCAACATAAGAGATGCTCACACTTACTCTATTTACCTTAGAAATCATTTGGTTCTCATCCTCAGACTGTTCAAACTTCATAAACTCATAAAATTCCTTTACTAGCTTTGGGTAATACGGTCAATTTTTATTTTCAAAACATTCTACCCAATCCTGAGCTTCAAGTGCCTTTAGCACCGGAGACCAGCTCGATAGCAGCCATTACGAACTTAATTCCTTTTCAACCACAATTTTCCTCTTAGAAAAATGAGAATTGATCTGCTTCACCACAACCATCCTCCCACCACTAGACCCATCTTGAGGTCTCTTAGGGTTCGACAAATATCTTTCATCACCAACCATCAGTATCCTTACTCTTACCATTTCAATCTGACGCGGGTTGAGGGTTTTAGAAAAAGGTTAAGTTCCAATATTTGGGAGAAAGTGGTTTGGGAGAGGATTGAAGTGGATCGAAATGTGGTTTTTACTTTGTTTTTATCATTTAGGGATCAAAAAAAAAATCGATTAAAAAAATAAATAAGATTAAAACATTTTAGATTCTGGCAGAAAAATGCTATGTCCCGGACCTAAGTAAGGCCGAATATCAGTAAGGTGCTAATAGTGAGGTCTAATGGTGAGGTGTCCTAATGATGAGGTCCAATAGTGAGGTGTCCTAATAGTGAGGTCCAATAGTGAGGTGTCTTAATAGTGAGGTCCAATAGTGAGGTGTCCTAACGGTGAGGTCCAACGGTGAGGTGTCCTAACAGTGAGGTCCAATGGAGAGGTGTCTTAATAGTGAGGTCCAACGGTGAGGTTTCTTAATGGTGAGGTCTAACAGTGTGGTTTCCTAATAGCGAGGTCTAATGGTGAGGTCCTAAAATAAAAATTTATCATACCTAACTCACATTTTATGTAATTTAACCTCTCAGAATTCAAAGTCTTTATGAATATATAAACCAATTGATTTTCAGTGCCAATGAATTCAATAGTGATATCTCTTATTTGATAATGATCTCTAAAAAATTGATGTCTCACATAAATGTGCTTTGTCCTAGCATGAGATACTAGATTTTTAGATATGTTAATAGCACTTGTATTATCACAATTTATAGAGACATATTTGAATTGATATCCATAGTCCAGTAAAGTGTGTTTCATCCACAGAATTTGAGCACAACAACTACTAGCAGCTATATATTCATCTTCGATAGTGGATAATGCTACAGAATTCTGTTTCTTACTACACCATGATACTAGTGACTTTCCAAAAATGTGACATGTTCTAGAGTTTATTTTTCTATCTAACTTTCAACAAGAAAAGTCAGTATCTGAATAAATTATCAAATCAAATGATTATCCTCTTAGATAAAATAGTCCTAAATTTGTAGTATACTTGAGATATTTAAAAATCCTTTTAACATCACTTAAATTAGATTCATTGGGAATGGATTGAAAATAAGCACACATATATACACTGAATATTATATCAGGTCGGCTAGTAGAAAGGTAGAGCAGACTCCCAATCATACCTCTGTAATTGGTTTAATCCACTAGTTTACCAGTTTCATCAGCATCTAACTTACATGTGGTACTCATAAGTGTATCACTACCTTTATTACTATCAAAACTTAAATGTTTCAAAATATCCTTAGTATATTTACTTTGATTTAAAACAATACCATTTTAATTTTTAAAAATTTTAAATCCAAGGAAAAATTTAAGTTCCCACATTAAACTAATTTAAAATTCATTTTTCATCATCTTTGAAAAATTAGTACATAAATAATTTTTAAAATATCCAAAAATAATGTAATCTACTTAAAATTTTACTATTAAAACATCTTTGGAAATACTTTTAATAAAAAAAAGTAGAATAAAATATCCCTTTAGTAAAAACTTTTGAAATAAGGAAAAAACTGAGTCTATCATACCAAGCTCTAGGAGCTTGTTTTAGACCATATAAAGCTTTAGAAAGTTTAAAAACATGATTCAAAAAATGGGTATTTGTAAAGCCTGGGGGTTGTTCAAAAAACACATCCTAAACTATATACCCATTTAGAAATTCACTTTTGACATCCATTTGATAAATTTTCAAATTCAGATGAGTTGTATAAGCAAGTAGTATCCTAATAGATTCTAGTATGGCTACATGTGAAAAGGTTTCCTCATACTCTATCCCTTATTCTTGACTATATGTTTGTACAACTAATCTATCCTTGTTTCTGACTATATTTCCAGACTCATCAACTTTGTTTCTAAACACCCATTTAGTGCCTATGGTCAAAGTGTCCTTTGGTCTTTCTTATAATTCCCAAACTTTGTTTCTTTCAAACTGATTTAATTCTTATTTCATAGCTATCACCCAAAATTCATCATTGATAGTATCATTAATATTTTTGGGTTCAAGTTGTGAAAGAAAAGCTTGATGTTCAACCTAGTTTCTTAGAGAAGATCTTGTTTGTGTCCCTATATTTAGATCACCTACTACAGCATCTAAAGGATGATTATTAAGAGTTATAATACCATTAGAAAGAGTTATACTAGACTCATCATGATTGTCTATAGCTTTAGATTCAACATGCTTAGATTCTGGAAAATTTATAGAACTAGTTGATTTCATTGGGGGTTCACTGTCTTTATCATTGTGGTCCAGAATTGACACATCTTCCTAAAGATATTCAAGAGAGGTTTTAGGTTCATGTGGATCAGTATCATCAAATTTTAAATGAACGTATTATTCCAGACATTTGGTTCTCTTATTGAATGGTCCATAGGCTTTACTAGAGATTGAGTAACCTAGAAAAATTCCTTCATTACTTTTGGAAGAAAATTTGTCAAGATTATCCCTAATATTAAGGATAAAGACTTTGAAGCCAAAAACTATAAAGTAATTAACCTTAGGTTTTATATTATTCCATAGCTCATAAGGGGTATTCTTAAGAAAATGTATAATTAAGACTCTATTGATGATGTAGGAAACTATATTAACAGATTTATTCCAAAAATAGATAGGTAGGTTATACTCATTAAGCATAGTCCACGAAATCTCTTGAAGTGTCCCATTTATTCTTTCTACAACTCTATTTTGTGGAGGTGTTTTAGGAAAAGGTAAATTGTGATTATAGCCATTATGTGAACAAAAATATTCAAACTCCTGATTTTTAAACTCACGAATATGATCACTTCTCAAGGTCTTAATTCTAAGTCCACTAAGATTTTCTACAGACTTGAAATATTTAATGAAGCAAGAACATGTTTTACTTTTGTGAGCTAGTAATTATACCCAAGTGTATCTAGAAAAATTTTCTACAAAAATATATACATAGTTATTCCCATTTAAACTTGAAACTCTTGATGGTCCAAAAAAATCCATGTGAACCGACTCAAGCGATTGAGAATTTGATACTTCTTTCTGTGGTTTGAAAGAAACTTTGTGTTGTTTTCCCTTTCTAAAAGGATTAAAAATTTTGTTTAGTGGGAATTCCAATTTAGGTAAGTCTCTAACTAAACATTTCCTAGTTATTTTCCTAATTGAGTGCACATTGCAGTGCCCTAATCTTCTGTTCCACAACCAAGATTGCTTATGAAAATCATTTAAACAAGAAACATGTCACGAACTGGATCTGGTCACCGCCAAAACTGACACCAAACCCAGCCCGTGACAAGTCCCGAAGGTCGTTCCCAATCCCCACAGGCTGGCACAAGTGCCCGGATATCATATAATTATAATTGGGAATGATTTACCTGATTTTATAAACATTAAACAACAAAAAAACTCAATAAAACAAATCTGGATTTTTCAACTAAAACCATCTTTTACAAAATTTTAGAACTGAATTACATAAGTTAAAACTATGTTTAAATACCATTATAAAGGTAAAAAAACAAATAAGGACAGCCCAAGAACCCTCATGGAAAGGGGAACCGCCCTTATGCTATCTCCAAAATACTTCACCACTAAGGACCTGCCAGAAACCCGAACCACTGGAACTAAAAACTGTACCCAACCTGCGACAACAAAAATAACCAAGTCTACTTACACCCAAGGGTTTAAGTAGGGTGTGAGACAAAGCCCAATAGGATACCACCACTAATAGATTCCATGTGATAAACATTTAATGTCGAAAAGCATGCAAGTTTTCAAAGATGAGATGCTAGTTAAAATTTCTAAAAGAAGCAACATTAAATAAAAATAGTTTTCAGGTGGGCTAATTTAAAGAATAAAAACATTTAAAATAAATACCATAACTACTGAATTTTCCATCCTCTCATACCGTATACCGACTATAAGAACAAAATATTCAGTGAGCACAAGCAATGGGAAATAACCCCTAGGCACTAGCTAGCTGTGGGTCCCAGGTACCTCGTATCTCGGTGAGAGTAACCATCACAAATATCCATTCTCATGCAAGATCCACTAGTAGAGAACATACCCATAACCTAGTGGTCCCCAATAATCATCATCATAGTTTAGTTAGAGTTGTAAGCGTCAATCTTGCTAAGTGAAACTGAGGCCAAACCCCACAGATTCACTAGCATACTAGTACATGTCCACCCACCTAGATACTCGGGTTTTCCCTTTGTGCTCAAACAAGTTCAACAAGCCAAGATATATAATTTAACATGAAAATATCATTTCCATATCAAAAATTCACCAAAAAGCCCACATGTATACCACACAAGTCACAAAGGTACACTTTTCATTCAAATTGATTTTGAAATCCGACTCATACAAAAATAGCTCACAACACTCTTCACATTACATTGAAACTTCCACAAATCATTTAAAAAAAAATTATAAACCATTACAAGGCATTCTAACTCACATAAAAGCCCACTAAAATAACATATAATACCACTTTCATCAACAAAATTCAATTTTCACAACACACTCACACAAAACAGCCCACAACCATGTTTTGCAGCTCTCTTCCCATTTTCTAAAACATTTTTGCACTTTATAAAACATTCTAAAAAAATATTTGAAATCTTAAATAACCACCATACCATTAAAAAACCAATATTAGTTGAATAAATCCCCCCAAACAGTACATATACACCCTTTTATCCACTTTGTTTAACCAAACAAAATATTCACAATTTTCATAAAACAACTCAAGGGGTGTAACTTTGTCTTGCACACAAAACCCATTTCAAAACCCCCAGTTAAGACCAAAACCATACCAATTCCTATAAAAAATAGAATTGGAAGTCCTAGATACATTTATAAAAACACATTCAAGTGTTATAAAATAACCTTGAATAATACCACAAAAGATACAAATGAAAACACACATTTTCCTAAAATGACCTCAAGAAGTATAACAATGTTTTTCACATCAATCCTATTAAAAAACCTTCTTTTTAGGACCACATGACACTAGTAAATTATCAAAACTGAATTGTCAGGCCAAACAAGGTTTAATAAACCAATTTCATAAGTTATAAACCACACCCAAATAAAACCCCCTGAGTTACACATGAAAACACCCAATTTCATGTTAAAAAGCGACTATAAAATTTAACACATAACTAAATCAATCATAAACAGTTTTATAACCACACCCAACATATGAGGAATATGAAAAATGGTTAAATACAGCATGATAACTCATCAATAATTGTTTACACATGGAACCACCTACCTTTTGAGTCAAAACCCTTGAATTTTGGTGCGAAACCTCAACCGCACCTCCGCCGCACCACAAGGATGTGAAAACAAACCCTAAACCATAATATTTCATCAAAACTACCCCAAATCAAATCCTAGGTATGATCCCTAATATATGGACACTCTATAAATTTATGAAAGTGGGAGGAAACCCTAAAGAGAAGGAAGGAATTGAAGAGAGAAACACATACCCAAAATAATCTTGAAGAAAATGACTCAAACTCCACCAGAATATGAATTTGAAAACATAAAAAAATTCATGGCATGTTCGAAAATAGATTATTATATATTTTAGGAACTGGAATGGGGCAAAAAGAGTAAAAATAGAAGAAGTTATTAAAGGATCAATTTACCTCTACAAATCTGGACGATTTCTGAAATCCAGTGAAGTTTCGACCTGTTTCGAGATTCTATCGAGCTCAAAATTGTGGGAGGAGGGAATGGGGTCTCGCCTTAGGTATGTGGTCTCGGGTGATAGTTGGAATCACCGAAAAAATGCAAATAGTTAAGGAGATATTAAAGAATTAAAATTTATTTTTAATGCAGAAAATGGGCTTTCGGGCAGGCCCAATCCCTTACCTAAAAACCCATATCCACCATGATTATGGATTTATAAATGGTCCAAATTAATATGGTGGTGTTAATAGGTCAGGGGATGACAATTAGGAATTGTAATGGATGAAAATGTTTGAAAAATGAAGGATTTATAAAGGAATAAATATTTATTTTTAAATCTGGAATTGGGCTCACGGTTTGGTCCAATTCATAAAAACTCCCCCATTCCTCCATAAAGGCTTGGGAAACCCTCAAAACAAATCATGAATGGAAATTAAATGGAATTTAACTTTAAAACAAGTCATGTATGTGATAATTATCCCCACCATGAAAACTTTCCATCCCGAAAAGTCACATCAAGGACAAAGCAACAACCAAACCCAACTGAGAAACCAAGAGGTACTACTTTTCCAGGTTTCACCCCCAAAGGCCAAAACACCTCCAGTGATCAATTAAGGATTACTATCAAAACCAAAACAGACAAAACTTTCCTGAAATGATCAATCAAATTCATACTTTATCCCAAAAGAAAACTCCTCAAACACTATCTGAACAAGACTCAAGCAATTCACCCAAACAAACAACAACATCGAACAAGGATACACTTACCTTTTACTAAACCATTAGTCACTCTCCAATACCAACGTTTACTCAAGGAATATGTTGGTAGCTAGATAGTTCCGAATAAGACTACCTACTACCAAGCCAATACCATGGATAAATCTTAGTTATTGGTACGGGGTGGACACAAATAGGCTCCCCACCATAAGAGATAACCAATAATTTTTTTTCCGAGACAAAAACAGGACACTAATAGGGGGAGGCCTGAACGAACTCCCTAGTACATAGGGTAGACTTCCATTCAATGTTTGTGAAGGAATGTACATGAGAATCATAGTGGGTCTCCCCAACATAATAACTAACTATCTTAACTGACCAGCATGGGCCGACACAGACATGCCCAATTTTTTTTTAAAGATTTGGGAAGGGCATAGGGTTAGTCTGCACGATTTGGGAAACCGTGCACTAGCTATGCAGATCATTCTTTCTACATTGCTTCCTGGAACACGGTCACTACTAATCATGCACAAACTGTTTCCTCAGTATTTCTATCCAAATTTCCAACCATTCTCTAATGACTCCATGGAAACCAAAGTGGGAGGGAATGACATTACGTGAAGTCATGGGTACAAGTCCCTCCACCTATTTCCACCGAACGGGAAAAAGAGAGAAAGATAATGAAACCAGAGGTTTAAAATCTTCCTATATTTAATGATGAGGATAAGACATTGTACAAGGGTTTAAACGACCCTGGGATTTCCCCTGACTACGAGCCAGCTTCTCTCCGAGACCTATGACTGGAGCTCAAATGATTGAAGCATCTTCGGCCTCGCAGTTGGGCTTTGGAAACCCCTTGGATGATAATTATTCTTTCGATGCAACCAATAACTACACTGCAATCCCCGATATGTTTTCCATGACATAACACATTCCAAACTCACATTACCCTAACCCGATGTTTCACTGAAACAAGGGCTTAGAAAATGAACACATAACAATACTTGTTTGTTCTGGTGAGAAACAATAGAAGTAAATAATACCTAAACTCACCTTCCTCTAAAATGGAATATTTTGAAGTTTTTCCAAGGGATACATTCTCCAAACATAACAGGGACTCTCGGAGGATTTCACGACTTTCACCTATACGGTCAATCGAGCACATGACATCATAAGGCATCACCGAACATGACCATTGCGACTGATATAAACAATGCATGGAGAGGGACCTTATACGACATCCCCAAACAACACACAATTCTAGAAAGTGGCCACAATATCTTCTCGTGACCAGATTTCCCACACTGGTAGTTTATCGTGAACTCTTTCTTCGAAGAGACTACGAAGGACTCAGAGGCCCTCTTAGACACTATCCATACTGACAACCCTAGAAAACTTCCACCTTCAATGAATCAGGTAGCTTAAGAAACTAAGGTCTGTTTTAACCATCCACGAGCACTCTTCCACAACAATAGGATCGAAAAAAAAACCAAGAATGTAAATGGTGTAGACTCATTCTACAAAGCTCAAGAAAATATTCCTTACATTGATCAACTGGAGGATTTTCCAATGATGAAACAATTCGAGTTTCACTTCAGTTGTGCGCTAACCCTAAATGGGGGCATACCTTATCCAATGGGAGAACCCAAGGACCCAACCAAGATGGTCCATTGGTAAAAAAAACCATAAAAAAGATCCAAACACATGAAGTTAACCACCATAAAGGTGTCCCGAAAGATATCTCAGAGGAGACTACTAACCGGTCCTTCTACCCAGCTTACCGACCAAACATAAACCCAAAACGTAGTTCAAATAGGAGGGGTTATTGGACTAAAAAAAAACATCCCACAAAAACAAAATTTTCTAAAACCCATAATAAAAACCATCCCAAACTATTCACCAAGACATCATGTTTTTCTTTAAAACCATTTCTTTGAAAACAAATGGTTCAGCGATAAGAGTATCGACCAATGGTACCCCATGGGCCTCACACATGCATGTTTTTGTGCCACACCAGACACCCTCCTCATATTCTTCCCGGCACTCTTCCAGTCGTGCCGTCAACCATCCATCATCCCATATAACCCCATGCATGTGGTCGCTAATAGAAATACCAAAGGTTAAAACAAAAATTCTTTCAACTTTTCAAAACCAAAACGGTCAAACAACACATCCTTTTTTCTCATAACCGCTAACCATGAGATCAAAATACCAACTAACATCTTACAAATTTTTTTAGAAAGACACAACCTTTTAAACAATAACTCACATTCATGTTATTCACATAAAATTCATAACATCTTATCCCATTAAAACACCCTATAATTGTATAGAAAACTCTATTGGAAACACTTTTTCAAAACCAACTTCAATACAGTTTCTACCTTCAAAAGAGGTGTAATCAAACCATTTTCCATTTCAAAATAATTCTGAATATTCAATTCCAAAATTTCATAAATCATAACATTCCATCTTTATTTGAAAATCATTTCACAAAAACATTACACTTCTTAAAACTAAGTCACTTTAAAACCAATGTTCCAAGATTTCAAAACTAAAGAACACAAGATAATGTGAGAGGAAACTAGTTTCAGTGGGTGACCTGGACATATGGTTGGAAGCCATATTCCAATCACTTCACTATTATAGAGAGTGTTCTAGGGAATATCCCTGGCTCCACATGGCTTGCCAGGCCCTGCGAGCTCACTGAGACCATTAACCCAACACTCTTTTCATTTCCCCTAATCATCATTAAACCAAGAAATCCAAAGGACTATATGAGTTACCGAATTCCCCTGGAGACGTGAATCCCATAATGAGGTGTGGAGATCAGTCACACTACTCATAATCGAAATTCCAAGTCCCAAAATTCCTAACTCCAGACTATCCTGACTGTTCCCCAAATAACATGAATCAAAGAGAGTGAACCTCCTCGGATACCATTTTGTCACGAACCGGATCTGGTCTCTGCCAAAACCAACAGAAAACCCATCCTGTGACAAGGCCCGAAGGGCGTTCCCAATCCACACGGGCTGGAACAAGTTCCCGGGTATCATATAATGATAATTGGGAACGATTTACCCGATTTTATAAACATTAAACAAGAAAAAAACTCAATAAAACAAATCTGGATTTTTAAACTAAAACCATCTTTTAAAAAATTTCAGAACTAAATTACATAAGTTAAAACTATGTTTAAAGACCATTACAAAGGTAAAAAACAAATAAGGACAGCCCAAGAACCCTCATGGCAAGGGGCACCGCCCTTATGCTATCTCCACAATACTTCACCACGAAGGACCTGCTAGAAAACCGAACCACTGAAACTAAAAACTGTACCCAACCTGCGACAACAAAAATAACCAAGTCTACTTACACCCAAGGGTGTAAGTAGGGTGTGAGAAAAATCCCAATAGGATACCATAACTAATAGATTCCATGTGATAAACATTTAATGACAAAAAGCATGCAAGTTTTCAAAGACATGAGATGCTAGTTAAAATTTCTAAAAGAAGCAACATTAAATAAAAATAGTTTTCAGGTGGGCTAATTTAAAGAATAAAAAAATTTAAAATAAATACCATAGCTACTGAATTTTCCAGCCTCTCATACCGTATACCAACGGTAAGAACAAAATATCCAGTGAGCACAAGCAATGGGAAATAACCCCTAGGCACTAGCTAGGTGTGGGTCCCAGGTACCTCATATCTCGGTGAGAGTAACCATCACAAATATCCGTTCTCATGCACGAGCCACTAGTAGAGAACATACCCATAACCTAGTGGTCCCCAATAATCATCATCATAGTTTAGTTAGAGTTTTAAGCATCAATCTTGCTAAGTGAAACTGAGGCCAAACCCCACAGATTCACTAGCATACTAGTACACGTCCACCCACCTAGATATCCGGGTTTTCCCTTTGTGCTCAAACAAGTTCAACAAGTCAAGATATATAATTTTCACATGAAAATATCATTTCCATATCAAAAATTCACCAAAAATCCCACATGTATACCACACAAGTCACAAAGTTACACTTTTCATTCAAATTGATTTTGAAATCCGACTCATACAAAAATAGCCCACAACACTCTTCACATTACATTGACACTTCCACAAATCCTTTAAAAAAAATTTATAAACCATTACAAGACATTCTAACTCACATAAAATCCCACTCAAATAACATATAATACCACTTTCATCAACAAAATTCAATTTTCACAACACACTCACACAAAACAGCCCACAACCATGTTTTGCAGCTCTCTTCCCATTTTCTAAAACATTTCTTCACTTTATAAAACATTCTAAAAAAATATTTGAAATCTTAAATAACCACCATACCATTCAAAAACCAATATTAGTTGAATACACCCCCCCAAACAGTACATATACACCCTTTTATCTACTTTTTTTTAACCAAACAAAACATTCACAATTTTCATAAAACAACTCAAGGGGTGTAACTATGTCTTGCACACAAAACCCATTTCAAAACCCCCATTTAAGACCAAAACCATACCAATTCCTATAAAAAATAGAATTGGAAGTCCTAGATACATTTATAAAAACACATTCAAGTGTTATAAAATAACCTTGAATAATACCACAAATGATACAAATGAAAACACACATTTTCCTAAAATGACCTCAAGAAATATAACAATGTTTTTCACATCAAACCTATTAAAAAAACTTCTTTTTAGGACCACATGACACTAGTAAATTACTGAACCAGAATTTTCAGGCCAAACAAGATTTAATAAACCAATTTCATAAGTTATAAACCACACCCAAATAAAACCCCATGAGTTACACATGAAAACACCCAATTTCATGTTAAAAAGCGACTATAAAATTTAACACATCACTAAATCAATCATAAACAGTTTTCGCACCACACCCAACATATTTGGAATATGAAAAATGGGTAAATACAGCAAGCTAACTCATCAATAATTGTTTACACATGGAACCACCTAACTTTTGAGTGAAAACCCTTGAATTTTGGTGCGAAACCTCAACCGCACCTCCGCCGCACCACAAGGATGTGAAAACAAACCCTAAACCATAATATTTCACCAAAAATACCCCAAATAAAATCCTAGTTATGATCCTGAACATCTGGACACTCTATCAATTTATGAAAGTGGGAGGAAACCCTAAAGAGAAGGAATGAATTGAAGAGAGAAACACATACCCAAAATAATCTTGAAGAAAACGACTCAAACTCTACCAGAATATGAATTTGAAAACTTCCAACAATTAATGGAATGTTTTAAAAAAGATTAGTATATCTTTTAGTAACTGGAATGGGGCAAAAAAAGTAAAAATAGAAGAAGTTATTAAAGGATCAATTTACCTCTACAAATCTGGACGATTTCTGAAATCCAGTGAAGTTTTGACCTGTTTCGCGATTCTATAGAGCTCCAAATTGTGGGAGGTAATGGGGTCGCGCCTTAGGTAAGTGGTCTCGGGTGAGAGTTGGAATCACCAAAAAAAAGCAAATATTGAAGGAGATATTAAAGAATTAAAATTTATTTTTAATGCAGAAAATGGGCTTTCGGGCCGGCCCAATCCCTTACCTAAAAACCCATATCCACCATGATTATGGATTTATAAATGGTCTAAATTAATATGGTGGTGTTAATAGGTCAGGATATGACAATTAAGAATTCGAATGGATGAAAAATTTTGAAAAATGAAGGAGTTATAAAGGAATGAAAATTTATTTTTAAATCTGGAATTGGGCTCACGGTTTGGCCCAATTCATAAAGACTCCCCCATTCCTCCATAAAGGCTTGGAAAACCCTCAAAACAAAGCATGAATGGAAATTAAATGGAATTTAACTTTAAAAATAAGTCATTTATGTGATAAAACATTTTTCTTATCTAAAGAGTTTAAATCAACAACATATACATTTTTATTTCTAAGAGAAATGAATATTAAATCATTTTTAGAATTAAAAAAATTGCATGCATCATTTTCAAACTTAAAATTAAATCCATCATCACACAATTGAGAGATACTAAATAGATTGTACTTTAACCCATCAAAAAAAATTACTTTTGAAATTAATATAGTATTAGGTTTACCAATTTGGCCTAAGCCGATGATATTCCCTTTAGCATTATCACCAAATGTAACATGTACACCATCAGCTTTAATTAGCCTCTTGAATAATGAATTGTATCTTATCATATGTCTTGAACATCCACTATCTAAATACCATAGGCTTTTGCAGGAGCTCTTTAGATAGTTTTACTACAAAATAGACTAAGCATATGGAAACTTTGGTACCCAAATTTTCTCCATTCCAGAGAGGTTAGAAAGTAAAGCTTTGGGAACCCATATTTGTCTTAGAGGTTTCCAATAACCAACAGATATGTTTTGAGACATGAACACTTTGTTAGGTTCTTTATAATTTTTTTTCAAAATATGGACCAGAACTTGAACTAGCAGTGAACTTTCCAAATTTTGGAACAAATTCATTATTAATAATCCTTCTCTATCCTGGTTGATATCCTAAACCATTTGTGTATTTTATAGAAATTGTTTTCCCTATAAACTAGGTCAAGGTATCCCTACCGACATTAAATTTCTCAAGATCTCTTTCTAATTTCTCATTTTATAATTTTAGTTCAGTATTTTCTTTTAATAGATGAGAAAATGTTTCTTTTTCAATATCCAAATTAGTATTATAATTGGAATTTAAAGCATGTTGTCTTTTTAATAATTTATATTTATCCTTGAGATCATTAAAGGTATCCTCAAGCATACCAAAATATTCATATAGTTCACCCTTATTCATATTTTCTTCATTATTTGATTCAATCTCATTCCCAGAATAGTAATCATTATGTATAAGGGAATTGAGTGTTATCTCAGATGTTTCTATCATGAAACACATGTTTTCATGGTTGTTCTTTTCAGTATCAGAAATTTCATATCCAATGGAGCTATCTTCTTAAGAACTCCAAGTAGCTTTCATATCCTTTTATATACCTTTACCTTGTCTTCATATTTCTTCTTAAACTTTAGCTTGGGGAAATCATCCTTCACATGACCTTTTCATTTACAATCATAAAAAATTATCTCATTTGTGTTGTCATTCAATTTTATATCTTTTTCCCAATGTCCTTTACAATCATACCTTGCTCTATAATTTGAATTTTAAAGAACTTCTTATTTCAGTAGAAATTTTTGAACCTTCTAGAAAGATGAGACATCTCATCATCATTGTTAGAATATGAATATTCACTGGTGAAACTGTCTACAAAAACTTGAACTTTATCTTTATCTTTTCTTTTTGAGGTAGCAGTATTGAATGATACAAATTTCTTTCTTGGTTCTTCATTTGCTTATATATTCACCTTATGATCTTCCTCATACATCATGAGTTTTCCGATTAGTTCCTTCACTAGTAGCTTTCTTATGTCACAAGATTCTCAGAAAAAAACATAAGTTACTCTCCATCTGTCAGGTAGGCATCAAAGAAATCTCATAATATGATCCCTGCTGTCTACTAGTTTCCCAAGAAGAGTCATGGTATTTACTATTTAATTGAACCTAAGATACATTTCAGAGATAGGTTCATCAGGATTTATTTTAGAATTATCTTATTTAATAGTATAATTATTTAATATCATTTCCTTAACATTGGTTTTTCCCTCATTGGTAACAGCCAAAGTATCCCAAAATTCATATGTAGTTTTACAATTAGTTATTATATTGAATTCTTCATCACCTAGAGCACAGTACAATGCATTCATTTATTTATAGTTATTATTATATGTAGCTTTAGTAAAATGAGACCATGTGTCCCTTGTAGTAGTAGGTAATGCATGTTTTTCTTCAATTGTTTCCCATATTTTAGGACCCATGATCTCTAGATACATTTTCATTTTCAATTTCCACTGAGCATAGTTAGTACCATTAAAGAAATGTGGCCTGTTAGTAGCCGAAACCTCAACTCAGTTATCCATAGTTAATTAGAATTTAAAGAACTGGAAATTTAGATATGATAGAAATTTTACGATATTTAGGATACAACTAAAATCATAGTTGAAAATAATATGAAAATATTGAAAAATAGTTCTGATGGTAGTAATAAAAACAATCCTATGATACCAAATGTTGGTCGGGGTGGAAACTCAAATGGGGGGGGGGGGGTTAATTGAGTTCCCACTTAAAAGTTTTACTAAAAACATTATGATAAAAATCCCCAATTTGAAAACAGCCCTGTTAATTAAGGAAGTAGAGATATAAATGTTCTATTGGTCAACAAGTTTCTCAAAGGTTGATTAAACCTCAGTTGATTTAGTGTAAAAAACCTATCCAAATTTTGAAACAGGTTTACTGAATTAAACACATATACACACCACCTAAAACTAAATATCAGAGTGAATATAAAACAATTTTCTATTTTTAAATAATAAACAGTGGAAAATAGAAAAACAAAGTATTAAAAAATATAGTACACAATAGAGTTAAACAAGAGGTTCATTCTCAAAATGAGACTTAATCCTCTCCACTTGGTGATCACTTGCCACAAAGTAGTTTATATTAACAATAAACATGATACACAACCTATATCAGGATTTATAATAGTTTTTACAAACTGTCCAGGTGTCACACCCTCTACCATAGTTTTTCATGGAAAAAACACACAACCAGGCCACACACGACCTCTTCCACAATTACACATGGGGAAAAAGTGTAATTAATATTTTGTGTGAGGATTTTCAGTATCCTCCATTTCAGGAATATGAGACATTGTGTGTAACAAACAAACACACACTTCTCAGAAATGTAATATAGAGAACACAAAAGAACATATGCTATAAATATTGAGTTTAGAAGGATCTATGTGTTTATAGTTCAACTCTTGCCTCCTTGGAGTGAAGAAATTACATTTTGAGTCTTTCTCTGGAATTTTTCTCCAAAATAGAGTTTCGCAACTCTAGGTTCTAGATTCCAGGCACTGAAGTATTCTGATTCTTGTTTTGAAATAAATTTGATGATGCATAGAAGAGAGTCTTGAATTTATTCTCCCAAATTATCTTTGTGAAGCTCTTGGGTTCACAGTGTAAGTGCTGGTATTCTCCTTGTTCTTCAGATCTAACTTGTAATGTTATTTGATCATACATCCATGATATTATCTTCCTCAGTCTTCTATTTTATATTTGAGGTCTGAAAATAGGAATAAGAAAACCACATGCGGTCTTCCTCGTACCTCGTACTGCCTCCAGATATGGTCTCTTGATATGTCTACAATTAGTATTAATTAATGTCAAAAGCATTAAATTTACCAAATATGACCGTTTGAATAATCTTAAGAAATTGAAAAAGTATGGAGTAGAAGAGTAGGTATTGGTAGACTGGTAGCAGTATCCTTCTCAATGGTAGGCTTCATCGATAGGCTTCATCAGTAGGATTCATCGGTAGCCTTGTAGAAGTAACCATTAGTGGTAACTCTACAATTTTATCCTTTGAGTGGTATACTCGTAGTGGTGATCTTTCATTGATAACTCAGTGGTAACCTCTATCGGTAACCTTCCAACGTCATCCTTCCAGTAGTAAACTTCCAGTGGTAACCTCTATCAGTAACCTCCATCGATAACATCTATTGGTAACCTTCCAGCAGTAACCTTCCAGCGGTAACCTCTATCGGTAACCTCTATCGGTAACCTCTATTGGTAACCTTCTAGCGGTAAACTTCTAGTGGTAACCTACCAGTGGTAACCTTTATCAATAACCTCTATCGGTAACCTTACAACGGTAACCTTTTACTTATATAAATCTTGCACTGTAAACTTAATCGATAAATCATTGAGATTAAAAATACATAGTTATTACTTGATAGAAACTATATTAATGAAACATGATTATCATATAAAAGAAACATGATTTGGGATTATCAAAACAGGTGAGTCCAATAGTTTATTTTTAAAAACTATGGTTATTGATATTTATTTTAGTTTTATTGAATAAATGTTATTGAAATTAATTATTAAGGGCTGATGTGTCTAATTTTATTTGTTATGTTGGATTATGCTAATATAAATGGTGGTTCCACTCAAATTTTCCATTAAAAAATAGTTTTATTTCTATATGGGGTTTTTGAAACACTTCAAAGGTATTTTATGTATCTAAGTTAGTTTTTAAAGAGTATTTTGAAAAAAAGTGATTTCAATTTATATTATTGATAATGGAATATTGTTTTAATAGTGTATGTTGATTTTTATGGGTTTTGATTATGTTGGAACATGGGATACCTAGGGTAGAGAGGTGACCTGATGGGTGATACCCTAATATTTGGTATAATATGGCTAGTGGTCATTTTGGTGAGGCCTCAAGAGGTCCCAAGTTACATTACTTATTTATTATCACATAGGATGGAAATTATTTCATGAGATATCCTAGTTACCCTTTGAACCTATATGCAAGGGTTCTTCCCATGTTTCTTATATTATTATTGTGTTGATGAATGATATTTGTGCACAATATCATTATATTTTTGATGAAGTGATTATGGTTTACTACTCTCATTCATTTTAAATGTTTTCTTTACTCTTATAAATAGTTAAAGTTGAGTTTTTTTTAAAAACCAAAGGGGTTAAAAATGTTTCTTTTTTAAATCAAATTTTATTTCAAGGAATGTTTTCTTTTTTAAACTAGTTTAAATGGTTTGAATTTTGAAAAGTGTTATATATATATTTATAGAGGTATCCTACTATAATTTTCTTCACAACCTACATGTACCTTTGGGTGTGAGCAGATTTAGTTTTTTTTGACATAGGTAGGATTAAAAGATTCACCTATTCTAGTAGATATTTTAGAAATGTTGTCTCCTTCAATGATATATTTTTGATGGTGGTCAAAGGCCACATAGAGATATATTGACTATGAAATTTTAAATCCTTAGATTTTGGGTTCTTATATTTTGATAATGTATCATCATAAAGGGCCTTAAGGAAATCCTGAGACTCATGTTTATCTATATGACTATGTGGTTTATCTCTTTGTTTACATTTTTATATCAGTTATTAAATAATATTTTTGATTTATTATAATCTATTTAGATTGGTGTTTATTATTTTAATATGTTTACGTGATGGATTTAATGTTCAATATATGGATGGTTCATGCTAGGTTTAACTCCAAGTTTTTATTATTCAGATTTGAGGGTGAAATAATTCCCACATAGTAAGTTTTGATACTTTTTTTATTTTCTCTAGCCCTTGGAGACCAATAAATAGATTTGGGCATTATGTTGAGTTGGTTTTGGTGAAATGGTAGGATAACCTAGGTTTTCTTGTTAATTTTTTTTATATCCAAGTTTTTATTGGGAGAGTAAAGGTAGTATAAAGATATGAGCATCGAGGCTCAATTGGTAAGTGTAATAAAATTCATAGCCATCTATTCTTCATATTGGTCCTCAAGTTTCCATGGACGATCAACAGTGTTTTATTTAATTTAAGATTAATTTTGAGTTTTTTTATTTATATTTTTTATTATTATTTATTATTGGTTTTAGGAAAAAACCATGTGCTTTTTTGAGAAATTTTGATTTTTAGGGTAAAATAGGGAAGGAAATTAGAGATGCATAGTTTAGGTGAATGGTTAGGAGAAAATGTGTTGCACCTATAAAAATATATATGAAAAAACATCCAATTTCACTTTTAATATTTTTAAATAGTTTTCCTAATAGTATGGTCAAACCATTCACAATGATAAAATGATTTTATTTTTAGTGTTGTTAACACATTTGTATTTAGAATTACTATGATTATTGTTATTACTTGTTTAAGAGTAATTGAATGGGTTTTTGGGATTAAATTGAACTTTTTACAATTAATATTTCTTATTGATTTTATTTTATTTATTTTGTTTTATAGATCATACCACCCCTGAAGACTTCTATACATTATAAAGTGGGAGTTCTAGGGTATAATACCCAGGATAATCCTACCATAGATCCTCATTGTGTTTATTTTTGTCTTAATAATATTTAGTATTTTGGATAGGGTGGTATGGTGGGGTAAGCTTAGATAGTGGGTAATGCATAGGAATTCACTAAGAAGAATCCACATTCATTATAAGATGATTTAAGACCTCAAGAACTCAAACAGTGGTTAGAGAAGATCAAGAATTTATTTAATTTACCATGGACCCCTGAAACGTCTAAGGTTTGTTTTTCAACCTATTTGTTAGAGAGGACTATATGAAAATGTTCAGAATCAATCATGTTGGATAAAATCCATAAATAACCATCATGTATTAAATTAAAATAAATAAATAAATAGTAATTTTATCTAGAGACATTAATAGTGATAAAATACAAAGAGTTTGTGACACTCAAGAAGAAAGATAATACTATTATGGAATATGTCACTTGATTTTCTAAGATGATTCAACTTTCACTAAAGATTCTCAAGAATTAATATTTTAATTATCATTGTTTTAAAATGGGTTTAAAGCCAGAGATTAGGTTTAGGATCATCCTTATTTATCTATCAGTCAACACATATGTAAAAAAAAATGTAGTGATGGATGAGGTAGACATAACTAGTTTGACTGGTATGAGTGGTTCCCCAATTGTGAAAGGTGGGACTTAGAGTTATTCTTCAAGTCAAAAGAGGGAATACAGGGAGTCTTGATGAGGTATAAGTGGTATCATGTGGAATATTGAACCATATTCTAGGGAATTCTCAAGATCAAATTAAATGGTATGTTATTAGTTCTAGAAGCCAGGACATACCAAGAAAGTTATCTAGGGGGATTTAAAGAATTTTCACCAGTGTGGGAACCTGGTACGTATTAATCAATATTTCATATCTAAATTCCAAGTTAATAGTGTGGTATATTCTTATAACATGGGTTATTTAGTTCTACAATACACATCAAAGGGAGGGTTATCCCACCCTTAAGAAAAAGGAGATTCCTATTCTTATAGGGAGAATGAGATCGACACTAAATTTGGGTTCTTATACATGGTATATCATGTTCTAGTAGAGTCATAGACCAAGTTAGAAACTATTTTAGGTACGATGTTTGTTTCTTCATTGATGAATATGGAGTTTTTGTCATATATGCATCTCATTCATTCTTTTCAGTCAAATTAATTGATTCCTTATAAATTAAACTGAAGTTTATGCCATATATATTAGACTTTTACACTACCTTTAAGATAAGTAAATAGTAATTCATTAAGTGATCTATATGACACATTTCTATCTTAGATGTTGAATTCATTTATAATTTCTTAGTGATGGATATGGTTATATTTGACATGATTTTTGGAATGGATTAAATGGTGAATGTAAAAGTTTAGGTAGATTACTACCATCAGAAGGTATTTTTTCGTTCACTAGATAGGAACACTCACATATTCTAAGGTGAGTGGGACCTAAGGTATGGTAGGTAAGGGCCTGTAATTATAATGGTGGATTTTTTTCTCATAATATATCCAAGATGCTTCTAGATTCGCTTGAATAAATCTCAAATAATCAACTTTCATTGGTGGTTGATAGGTATCCTGTAGTATTCCCTAAATATTTCTTTGTATTACTGACCTAGGGGGAAGTGGAGTATATTATTTACCAACTCCCCAAGATGAGATAAATATCTAAAATATCCTATTAGATGGATCCTACTAAACTAAATTAATTTAAAATTTAATTGGATGATTTTGAGGTAAAGGGTTTTATTTGATCCATTGTATCTCTATGGGTGTCATTGGTCCTTTTTTCTATGAAGGCTGATGAAAGATTATAGCTCTATGATTATTATTAAAGTATTAATGCAGTTACCATTAAGAATAGACATCATTTACCCTAGATTGTTGATATTTTTGATCAGTTTAGGGGAGTGAGATGGTTTTCGAAAGATCAATATGAGGTTGGGATACAATATATTGAGAGTTTGGGAAGTGAATGTTGTTAAGACCTCTTTTAGAAGAAGGTGTGACAGTTATGTGTATTTTTTATTCTATTTGGGAATAAAAAATCACCTTTTGTTTTCATGTCCCTAATGAATTAGATATTCAACCAAAACCTTGACACTTTTATAGTAAATTTCACTGATGATATCCTAGTTTACTCTAACACCCAAGAAGACTATGGAGACCATCTAAGAATTAATTTTGGAACTCTAAGAGACCACAACTTTAATGATAATTTTCTTAAGTTCCAATTTTCAATCTATGAAGTTAAGTTCCTAGGCCATGTGGTATATGTAAATGGTGTTATAGTGGACTTAGTGATGATATAGGATATGATGTACTTGGATAAAACCTATAATTTATTCAAGATTATAAGTTTTTTTGGGGATGAAAGGTTTTTACAAGTTCTTTATAAAGGACTTATCCAAGATGACATCAAATTTTACAACACTAACCCAGAAGAGTATAAAGTTTGAATGGAATGAGAAGTGAAAAATGTTATTTGAGGAGTTGAATGTATGGTTGACCTAAACTCCAATGTTGGTTCTTCCTAAGCTTGGCATGAGATATAAAGTGTTCTGTTACATATAAGATATAGGTTTGGGGTGTGAGTTGATGTAGGTAAAACATTTCATAGATTATGGACCTTGTTAGTTATGCATTGATGATAGGAATATCCACTAAAAAATCCTTTAATTAGCAACTTTGATAAATTATATTAACACTTGGTGAAGTTATCTATTTTAGGAGAAGTTTATCATTTTGTATAACTAAAAAAACCTGAGGTATATCTTTACTTAGAGGGATCAGAACCTTATACAATGATGATGGGTGGAGTACCACTAGATGTTTTACATTAACTTAGTGTATATACTATATAAAGGAAATATTATAGAAGAAAATTTGAGTAGGAATCTAATAACAGAAGTAGTAAAGGTGTAATAAGAATAAATAAATATGATGAGCATATTTTTTGAATTTCATGTGAACATTCAGCAGGAGGATGAGCATATGTTTTTGAATTTTGTATAAGTCATAACCACTTTTTATGAACTGGTCTGGCATGGGTATGTTGAGGACCCTAATTTCTAGTGAATTGATAGAACTTTATATAGTGGGGAGACCTCAAGTGATTTTTATAACTCTAATAGTGGCACTCCCAATTTCTATAAATGGATAGTGATTTCTATGAATTTAAGGTAGGTGGTGATGAAAATAGACATGTCTCATGTTGTCCATTGAATCCCAATTATATACAATGTATTATGATATGAAGAAACAATACTAGTGACCTAAGATAAATTTAGAAATTACTGATTTTGTTTCTCAGTTCCTTTTTTCCTACTATATTAACAATGATATTTTATTAATCAAGTAATGAAACAAAAAAAAACACCGAGCAAAATTCGAAAAAGTTAAGTAGTCTATGGAGGGTGGAAATAGTGGATTCCAAGAGAATATACTTTAATAATGTAAAAAAATGCTGAGGTGATGGATCCTATTATAGAAAAACTAGAGAAAATATCATGGGGAGTTCTTGAAGAAAAAAAGTCATCCACCATGTTTCCCTCCTGTTGAGTGTGTGAAATTTCATTATTATTAGGAATAAGACTAATTCACTTGAACACATGATAAGAAATGTTCCATAGAGAAGAGTAAAATATAATCATAGTGTTTTAAATCATCTTGGAGTCGGTTTCAACAATTTAAAGTCTGATGTTTTTGGAGCAACAAATTTCCAAACCTATGAGCATGGAATTGGATTCTGCCAGTAAAGAGTCACTGACCCCAAAAGGGGATAAAAATGAAATGATAACAGAGCCACTGAAGTCACAAAAAACATCCCTACCATGCATTCCATACATATTACATGATCTATCTGTATTGATTTTTAAGCCTGCAATAGGGGGAAACCAACAAATCCAACAACCCGAGGAAGGGATTTGGGTACCTGAGAGGGACCATCCAGCAATGTTGAGAACATTGAGGGAGGGAGCTAACTCACAGTCCTTAAATGTATGAACTAGGTCAAGTATTTTTTTTGTTTTGAAAACAATGGCTAAAGTCAAGGTACTAATCCCCTAAAACCAAGTCTTGTTTCTATCTTTCCAAATGAACAAAAAACCAGCAATAAGGATGATTTCCATTGATTTATTTTCTTGGCCATTGTTTCCAGAACCATGAAACCAATGAACCAAAAAATCACCTAAAAGATCATGGGAGAGGATTCCAGTGAAACTACCAAAGTATTTCAAAAAAATAGAAGCCCATTAAATCTTGAAAAATAGGTGATGATAGATCTTGACATGTTGCTTGATACATCAAGAACACCTTGAGGTGAGAGGAATATCCATGCTTTGGATGTTATCATCAATTGGAACCATATGGTTACTCAACCTACAAACAAGGAAGAAAAACTTAGCAGGAAGAAATTTTCTCTAAAGATTACCTCCCCAATTGTACAACACATTTTAAGATTAGATATCCCTATAATAATATTTTGTATAGAAGGAACTAGACAATTAAGAAGTGAAAATGCATATGTCATACTTTTGAGATAGCTCAGTAATATTGAAGGTTGCGTGCTAATCCTCATCCAATATAGCTTGTATAAACACTAGATAGTTTTACGCCTCCTTGAAAGATAATTATGGGATTAGGAAACTAGGAAAATCAAGTTTTTGACTAGACCAATTGTGTAACTAGAATTAGATGTCTCCTAGAATGATAATCCATTGCACCTGCAACTCGAGACAAGGAATAATCTCCTTAATACCATGTTAAAGTGGAGAAGGCCTTACATTGAGATGTACTAGATTCGTGCCGTATTTTGAGGTGGTAAACTCACCCCATAACATTCCACCTTCGAGAAATTCCCAAGAAATCTTAGCATGGAGATCAAGTATATCACCCACGAGACTCTTGACATTGATTCCACCCTCCCCCTCAAGCTTGGACATTTTAGACCAGGATTCCTAGTGGCGCTTCCCCACTGTATGAGAATCCATAAAAATACTCCATGTTGTTTTGAATACTCAAAATTATAGAACTTTTAACCTTTATTTAAGAGAGAGAATGCATGAAAATTGAATATAGGATATGATTAACCGGCATAATTCTCCCTCCGAAAGAAAGATAGTGGTTCTTCCAGTTGAAGATGCAACCAATGATATTTGAAACATCCTTGTCAAAGTGATGGATTCAGATCCTAGATGCAGATATAGGAACACCCAAATAATTCATAGTAACACTCTTAATTTGAATAATGAGGAGGGATTTGATTAATTTTACCCTTCTTGTCGCACACTGGGTGGAAATGAATAGACTTCTCTTCTCCCGATTGATAAGCTAGACACTCCACTTGAAATAATAATCAAGGATTTTATTAATCCCCAGATTGAGGACTTTCCTCCATTAATGAAAATAATGGTATCATCCATGAACATGAGGTGAGAGACACCAATACAAGGTCATATTCACCTAAAGGGGGTAACACTATCGTCACTTATACTCCTCAAAATAAGATTACTTAGAGTATTCTGCATTAGAATAAAAAAGTTGGGAGATAAGAGATCTCCTTGTATGAATCCTCAGATGGACTTGAAGAATCCCCAATTCTTACCCTTGAAAGCAATGGATATCCATGGGTTGATAATTAAACTAAAAAGGATATCATTCACCCTGATATAGAATCCAATGCAAGAGAGGGACTTAATGATGAAAGACCATTCAAGGTGATCAAATAATTTATCCATGTCGAGTTTAATAGAAATGTTATATCCAAGAACCTTTTTGTTAATATCATTTATCATTTCTTGAGCAACACATATGGCCACTTGAATAGATTTTAGAGAAACAAAACCATGCTGTTACTCTATAATCTATTAATAAAGATGAGGAGTTAAATGATTGTTGTCTAAGAAATCTAGAACCTTGTATGGAAAATTGAAAATGATGATGGGTCTAAAATGATTTAGAGAGGTAGGATCTTTGAGATTTGGAATGAGAAAAATAGATGTAGAACTTTCCACTCATATAATACAACCCCCACAAAAGACATCTTGCACCAATTCCATGAAAATGCACTTAATTAGATCCTAGGATTCAACATATAAATGTATAAGGAAGCCATCTAGGCCTAGAGCACTAGATGGATCCTGTAAGAGGACAACCTGAAGGATATCCTTATCACCCAAAACTGACACTAGAGAAAATTTAACATCAGGTGAGACCAACCGATGAATAAAATCAAACAAATATTTCAACTCAGATAGATACCCTCCTTTCATGTGAGAGTTTGGTCCATTGAGAAGAAATTAAAATAAGGAAACAACCATACCTCAAACTTTGTACCTATCAGAAGTAAAGGATCCATAATCACATTGAATATTATGACTGCAAAACCATCATATTTTCTTGATACATCCAAGGAAGATTGATGTATTCTTGTGTCATTCTTTGAGACACTTGACCCTAGATTGATCACGAGTCGAGTGCTCCTGCGTAAGAAGAAAAACCTCCAAATCATGTTTTCTATGAGATAGATCATGAAATAGAGACTCATCCCAACTATTATAAAGGCTTGTTTTCCAATTGATCGACATCCTCTTGAATCTCCTCAAGATATTGAAAACCAGAAGGGTGGTTTTTGGCCCAAGATACCAGATCACCCTTGAGACGACAAAGTTTATTATGAAGATCCAACCATAAAATGCTGAAAATATGATTATTCCCGGAGAATTCTACAACAATATTGAAAAAATGAGTTTTAGCCACAATTATATAGCCACGGGTTAAAAAACCTATGTATAGACCCTCACATATTTCCATAGCTCCATGGATGTAGCCCAACATGCCATTCATTCTTCCCTTTCACTCGATCTATCCTCTACAAAACAGCCCTGATGCCTTCCCCGATGCCTCCTCACTGCAACCCTACTCCTCCAGCGAAGTTGCTCCGATCGAACTCCCCACCTATTCTCTTCCTTCCCAATAGATCTCTCCCAAAACACACCCCCAAAAAATGATTTTGACACCCCTGATACCCTCCCTAATGCCTCCTCCCCAAAAACCCTTAATACCCTCAACACCTCCTCACTACGAACCTCCTCCCCATGATCCTCCTCCTCCAGCGAAGCTACTCCAAGCAGCCTCCCCACCCCCTCCCTTCCTTCCTAAAGGCTCTCCCCCACAACCCTTAACACCCTCGACGCTATGGTCAACACCCCGATTCCCTCCAAGATGCCTCCCATGATAACTCTCCACCAACAGTATCTTAGATTTGGGATTTTCATTAATTTTAGAATCAATCACAACTGTTTAGGTATCTTCTTGAGTTTCTTCAGTAGTGAATTTTTCCCCCAACCTTCATCTAAATTTCATCATCATCTTATATATTTTATTGGATTATTAATGATCACTTTGACACCTCTCTTCCTTTATTTCCATGATTTATTTCCTTGATTAATCTTTAATAAGTGATTTATTTTTTTACTTCCACCTCATTCAAGTCCAGATCAACTGATTGATTTATTCTAGCTTTATGTTTCTTAATTACAAAAGAGTTGGTGAAATTATATTGATCTCAGTTCCTAATAAACATGTTATTAAGGAACCTTTTTATCCTCCAAAAAATAAACAATATTTTCTATTTTAACAGTTCTATTTCTTGGTTAAACACTTTCATCATATTTCAAAGGGGTGGAGTGCCTCCTTATGAAATCATTACCCCTCTATTCATTCCTCTAATTATAATAAAATAACATAAATGGTGGTTAGGAAAAATAAAAAATTATCCATAGGAATCATACCTCATTTAGTCTCTCTATGATTGATATATAGGAATAGTTATAGTTATCCCATTATCCCTGGGATTTGAGATTTGAATCACATGCTCATAAGGTGCACAATAATTCAGAAATAGTATAACTATGGTTCCTCTTTCTTTTGTGTACCATCACACATATATTTTATATGGAATTTATATTTTTTATAGATTTCATAATTGGAAACATTATATATATCAAGGATAATTTTAGAGTTATTTTCATCATTTCATTTGAGGTTTTCATCCTACATTTCGTTCTCTAATCTTCTTATCTTTTTATTTCAACTGTGAAGCTATCAACTTTATACTTGAACTAGAATCTATTGTGGGTTTTTTCCTTCTTCAAATTGAGTCTTGAGTGGAATGATTCTTTCCTTAAATTCCTTATTCATGTCCATTTTCTTCCAAATATCATCGGACAACTCTTCAATCATGTAACTGTCTTCTTTAATATTTGTTCCCATTTTCATTACACAAAAATTCATGGTCAATTATTATCTATTTTACTTTAATTTTATAAGGAAATATTTTCAATAATTTCATAATAAACCTCAAGAATGACTTCAAATTATTTTACCTTCTCTTATAGATTTGGATGTAAGTATTGTGAAACATTAGTTTTTATATTTTTAATGTTTTAAAAAAATAAAAAATCCTCTCAATTAATTATTTAAATTTCATTTGAAATTACTAATTATATCTCTATTAACTATTTTGATAAATAATTTCATTAAATTCTAAATTAATATATGGGTTTAGGAATAATTCATCTAATTAATATTTAATTAGAAAATTTTTAGTACTGAAAGAATGAATTGTATGTAATAATTAAATTAAAATTTGAAATTTTAATATTTTTTATCATTTCCCATGTGATGTTCATTTTCATGATCATGTGTCCTAATTTTTGTATCACATTTCTGTGGGATGATTGTTTTGAACATGTTTTAATATGATCAAATGTGATCATATACTTTGTCATATATTGTGTTATTTTCTAAGTGTTGTTGTTTAATATCATCTATATAATTAGTATCTAAAATTTATGTTTAATTATTTTGTTTAGAATATTTTCCTATTATTAAAATTTTGTTATATATTGTATATAGTGGAATCAATACATATATAGTTATATAAAGTTTATATATATACATATTGAAAGTATGGAAGAATATCTTTATCCCATTAAAGAAGTTACACATATATTGAAGCATAGCATTGCATAAGGGTAAATTTTTATACCTTTAAAAAATGGTATAAATTTAGTCCCCAAATATATAATAGGTTTTATTTGTAAGGGTAAACCTATCTACTCATATAGAGAAACTAAAATATCTTATAAAAACCTGTCCTCCTTATAAGTTCATCATATATATCATAATGTTCACCCATATCACACTGTCACATCATCATAAAACTCATCCATGGAAGGTCAACATTGTGGAATCCCTTACCATGGAAAACCCATGGAAACCTTGTAATGTTTCATATATTCATCCTTGTTAGAATTAGATGTTTCTCCATGTAAAACTTGATTTTACTTATCTAGTTCTATAATGAATAATTTGTATCAAAATCCATTGGCTTCAACATCACTTGTATTTATCCAAGAATAATATCATCTCATGAACCTTGTTTCTTTATAATGGATAATTTTATTCATAGTGTTTTTTGGACCGGTTTGGCATGCATGAATTTTTTTTTATACATAAAAATATTCTTGGTTCAACACTAACAATTATCATGCTAAGGTACATTCATATCCAAGATTCCATTGAGTTCATCTTATTCTCATTATTTCTTCACGTTATTACACCATGTTATAGCTCATACCATGATCTCTATTTATCTTATTCCTATCCACATCTCCAGTTTATTCTTCATGAAAATAGCTCAAATCAGATTATAAGGTCTTATATTTTATATTCAGATATGAATCCTTTAGATTTTGGTTTAAACCATTATTTATCTATATGAACATTATTAAGGGTTAAAATAATGGGTTTGGAGCATCATGGGATTTTTTGAGAATAAAGCTCTATTTTTTTTTGAGAAATAGACAAAGGTTCATGGTTGTGATGCTACCAAAATTCTAGAATAATCAAATGAATTGTTATCACCTTGCTTAAGGTTGTCCTAGAAACCTAAATTTTTCATCCTAGAATATTTAACTCTATTTGAGCCACCCCTTAGGGTGAATCACATTTAATGTCCCATAATACATATAATTGAATTTAAATTGAACCTCCAATTGAGGTATGTTGATTTGGCCCCTATTATTGAATTGTAGTGTGAATCTAAAAATGGTAAAATGGAAAGCCTATATTCATAGGACCTTGTTCATATTTATTATAGATTGAATTGTCATTATAAATTAAATTCTCAAATGAAATCATGTGAATTGTAAAATGGTATGGTTTACACTATTCATTACCATCCAGCATGACATGGAAAGACTGATACTAGTGTTCTGACATGAAACACCATGTATGCGATCACCGATCTTTTTAAAATAAAATGAATTATAAATGGAATTTCATTACATTATAGATGATATATGGATTCATGGGTAGAATTAATTAGATGATATCACACGGAGAGTGGTCTTAAATTATGCCACACATGACAATTGGGTTCCCTATATTGAATATCAAGGATGGTCTCAAATGGAAGTGTGTTACATTATATATTGAGTGACACTTGGGTTCCATATATGGATTTCCAAAGACAGACTTAGGATGTGATGAAATTATACTATGAATTGAAGATACTTGAATTCCTATGAGGATTAAAATATATGGACTTGTAGGAGGATAGTTTTACAGTGCACTAAATAAATATTGCACTTACCTAAGTTAAATGACTTGGATTAGACTAAATTTAAAATTAAATTAATTTGATGAAATGTATTCCAGTTCAAAGAACATACTTGGATTTAGTAAATGATTCAAATACATGGAGAAATTTATTATTTATTTCATTCAGTTCTAAATTCCATGGGTATTATTCATCCCTTATGTAAGTATTACAATATATGAGCCTAGTTTCTGAGACAATATTATAATTTTATAATAATTAATAAATGTTTATACATATCCCAGTATAGGTTGAAGCGGGTTTTTTAGATGGTTGTTCTATAGGGAACCATGAATGACATGGTTTATTTCTTCAACTCCTTTATTCAATTTAATTGTACACTACTCATTTTATATTCACAGATTATTTTTTCCAAAACACCATTGATGGTGGGTTAGTGAGTTTATCTCACACCCTGTTCGAGCTACCAATTGGTTACCAAACAGACTCCATGGATATAGGCATGGAAAAAGGGAAACATCATGCAATGGGTGATTGATTTTATATACTATGATAAAGTATGGGAGAAGAGGACTGAACCAATACTCACAATTCTATTTGAGATAGATTTTGATCTTTTTTTACACTGTTCTATAATAAGTTGCATTTCCCCTACCACTCTAGTTCCCTTATATTACCTAATTCTGTATATAATATAGTCATGATTTATTTTTACATGATACTATATATGATATTTTTATTATTTACGATGTTATTCCACTATTTATTATTATTATGGATACTACACTTCATCAGTTGTATGTACATCTGATCTTCTATTTTATCAGTTTTTCCACCGTGTGTAGGTCTGATCATGAGGGTTTAGTCTCCCTATTGTACCATCATAGAAACTCGCTCCTAGTTGGTATAATATCACACACGAATATTCCTTATAGAGGCAATGTGTCCATCTAGCTTTTGTTACTTTTGAGTGAATCAGGTTTGGGATGTTACATGGGGGACTGGGGGAAGTGTTTCTGTGTGTGTGTGGGGGGTGTAGGGGGAAGTGGGTTGGGGGGGGGGGGGGTGCAGGTGGGGGGGGGGGAATGGGGGTGCAAGTGGGGTGGGGGGGTGTTAGGGGTTGGTTTAGGAGGGGCTAGGAGAGTACAGGTGGAGGGGGGGGGGCTGGTGGCTGGGGGCTGGTGCAGGAGGGGCTGGGGGCTGGGGCTGGGGGAAGGAGGGGCTTGTGCAGGTGGGGGAGGGGGGGGAGGGTGGTGCGGGGTGCTGGGGGGAGGGGGTGTGCTAGTGCAACTCATCTCAACCAAATTTTCCTTGAATGTAACCAACTCATCTCTCTTGTCCTCAAAATTTTAAAATTCCTTTGATTTATAGCCTGTCTCATTAGAATCAACATGTCTAACTCACTTTATGGGTTTCCATCAATGTCCCAATCTTTTTAAAAAATCATCTTAGGCAATGTACACACATTTTATCAAAAAATACAACACAACCTAGGGTGAATCAAATAGTTTCAATATCCCCTCATATATTTCATGTTTTCCATAGATATTGGAGAAACCTACTTCATTATGGAATACTCACCAGATATAGAATAATATTACTTCAATGATTATATGGTGTATGTATTGAATGAAATTGGGTCATTTATGAATGTGAATCAAACAACTCAAAGTGGTTTGAATTGGTAAAAATTTAATTTTCATTTATACCCTTAATATTTTAAAGGGTTCAGACACCATTTTCCTTCTCCTCATTTAATTGGGGATTATTTAATAACACCCCTCCATACTATTTTGTGTGCATTGAATTAAATTACAATATGGAATACTATTTCATCTATTAATATGTTCTTTATTGTTGAAGAATCTCCTGCAACATTTTTATGAAAAAGTTGCCTCTGCAAATAGAAATAATGTCATCTGTTTGGATTTTGTTAGCTTAGGAAGGAATGAAATTCAATATTCCTTTTCATCCCCTTCCATTACAAAGAAATGAGGTCTGAAAAAATGAACAAACATTTTTCCTTCTAGGTCTGACTTCAATGAAAATGCTTATGGTTCTTATAATGCTTATAGATACACTATAATACATATACATTTTCAAAATTACAGTTCTTATGATCATGTTGGTATTGGATTCATGTATCATTTATCATGTACAGTTTACATACTAATCAAATATATTTAATAAGTATTTATATCTCACTTCTTTTCCCATTATTTATTTATAGTTGATTTCTTATGATGAGGCTGGTTCTATCCACCACCATCAAAAGCACTGAGTTCGACATCATATTTGGGTAAGGTTTCTTCCGTTTTTATTCTCTAGCCCAATTTTAATTAGGGATTTTTTGTTTTTTGGGTTTACTATATTTTTGTAGTGTGTTTTGGTTCTCGTTGAGGTATATTTAATCCACTTTTCGAAGTTGAATCACCGCGTATTAATAGGTAAGAATATATACAATAAATTCTCCTGTTATATGTATATCTTCCCTTGGCAGCGCAATTAAATATAAGGAGCTAGTTATGCTTATGTATATATATGGAAAGTGCATACATGTGTGGGTGATAATGGGATTATGCATGTGAGCATATATATAAGTATGAGCATATATATAAGGATCCTCTTATTCGTTTTCAAGGCCATGCAGACACATACATAAGGGTTAGGGAGTCATTATGTATATGAAAATGTGCATATGTCCAGAGGATTGATGGAGCATCTTATATTTGTCACTGATAAAAGTGTCAAGCACCGAGTGTGGCTTGGATCCTTTGAGGTAGGGTCCCCCTCCTAGCCTCTTTAATTCATGAATTTTTTAAATTTCATTTACCTACCTTCTTAATTGTTCTTGTTTATATTAAATTTCAATTCTTGAATAAGTGGTTGTTAAGATAATTATTTCATTTGATAAACAAGTCATGGTTTTGTAATAAAACCACTACATTAGAGGTGCACTATCTGAGAGAACTCACAAAGGTAGTTTATGCTTATATAGCTTGTTTAACATTATTGTATTTATGTTTTCCATTTTAATCCTTACCCATTCTTATATCATTTGAGACACCACAAGCACCTTCAAATATTTTTTTGACTCATAGTTTCTTATAGAAAAATTATAATCTTACCAAAATCACCAAAACAGCCCCTTAATAATTAACTATGGTGTGTCCAATATACCTATGATGATTGGTCTTTCTGAACAAAAAATAATGTTTTGATAGATTGAATTACTTTACACGTTCCTCTCTTGGTTAATTTTTTAACAAAATTCATTTGACTATGATGACGATCATCTATGGAATGTAAATCATGATAGTATCAACCTTCACTCTAGCTCTAATAATTAGCAATATGTCTTAGTTGATTTTGGAATTCAGCGAACTATGATTTTCCTAACCTTTTTTTGTGCCTCAAATTATTATATTAAAATAAGAGACCATTGGAAAGACTTGGATATTATATTTGATCAGATGTCCCACAGTTTGGAGATTTTGGGTTATTTTAACACTGTTATATGGCCTATTGAAAAAAATTGTTTTCATTTCAATAGGATAGAATCATATGAATTCTGCACTTATATTGAAAGATGTAGTATGGTTGATGTTCTAATTTTGGAAGGATACTACACATGGGGTAGATACCCCCTAAATGGTAGGAACGATAGAAAATTGGATAGATTTTTTCCCAGGTTGATGAGAGGAAGGATACGATTGATGAATTTGGCCTCATTCTTCACAAATTCCACTTGGATCATAATCCTATTTTGGTGAATATTTTCATAAGAAAATTAAGGTCATCTACTCTTCCTTTTAACTTCATCAATACATGGATTATTTTTCCAATATGCAAGGATGTTATCATTAGTTCTTGGAAAATGGAAATTTATGGTAGCCCTCTTCAAATCATGTCAACAAAGTTAATTCATGTTAGAAAAATGAATCAGGAATAGGGAAAAGCATCATTCACTATCATTTATAATGACATTAGGGATTATTAATAGTACCTATTTCAATATCAAAATTAAATTAAGAACCAATATGTTCCTTATAGAAATTATATTCAAGCCCCATTGGAACTAGATTATATTATTTCCCTCAACGAATTACTATCCTAGGGTGTAGGGGTGTGCAGGAGGGGTGCACGGGGTGGTGAATGGGGTTTGTGAAAGGGGAGTGCAAGGGGGTGTGTAGGGGGGGTGCGTGGGTGTGCAAGGGGGAAAGGGGTGCAAGGGGAAGGGAGAGTGTGCATGGGGTAGGGGGTGTGCAAGGAGTTGGGGGTGTGTAGGGGGGTCTGTCCAGGGGGTCTGTCTAAGAAGGAGGGGGGGGGGGTATCCAAGGGGGAGTGGAGGGGAGGCTTTGTTGGGGGAAGGGGGTCTGCAGGGGGAGTGGTGGAGGGGGCGGGGGGGGGGGGGGGTGGGATTTGTAGGGGATGGGATATTACAAGGGGAGTGTGTGTGTGGGGGGGGGGGGGGGTGAGGGCGTGGGGGTGGGGTGTGAAAGGGGAAGGGGGTGTAAGGGGGAATAGGGGGTGTTTAGGGGGTGGGGGTGTGTAGGGGGTCTGTCCGGGAGGGGGGGGAGTGTATGTCCAGGGAGGGGGGTCTATCCAGGAAAGAGGGGGGGGGGGGTCTGTCTAGGGGGTGTCTGTCCCGGGGGGGGGGGTGTCTAGGGGGAAGTGGAGGGGGGGGGGATTTTGTGTGTGTGTGGGGGAGTGGGGATGCATGGGGAGTGGGGGGGGGGGATTTTTATGGGGTGGGCTTTGTAGGGGGTGGGATACTGCAAGGGTAGTGGGGGGAGGGGGTATGCTGGGGGGATGGTGGGGGGGGGGTGTCTTGGGGGGGAGGGAGGGTGTCTAGGGGGTTGGAGGGGGGATGTCTGGGGGGGGGGGGTGGGGGTTTCCCAGGGGGAGGGAGGGGGATTTAGGTGGGTGGATATCTAGGGGAGGTATGGGGGTGTTTCTTTCCCGAGGGTGGGAGGGGACTACAAGGGGAGGGGGTTGTCCAGGGAAAGGGAGGGGGGATATCTAGGGAAAGGGAGGTGGGATGCAAGGGGAGGGAGGGGGTTGTCTTGGGGGAGGGAGGGGATATCTCGTGGGGCTATGTAGGGTGGGTTTGGGGTGTAGGGGTGGGGGGCTACCCTAAGGGGAATGGGTCGGGGG
Organism: Viscum album; assembly: GCA_963277665.1. Lineage (NCBI taxonomy): Eukaryota > Viridiplantae > Streptophyta > Magnoliopsida > Santalales > Viscaceae > Viscum > Viscum album. The sequence continues at coordinate 1,497,164,002 of OY728161.1, forward strand.
GTCTACTGAAAGGGGAGTGGGGGGGGGGGCTATGAAGGGGAGAGGGTGAGGGGGCTATTTTTTTGATTTTCTGACCCTATATCCATGGTTATAAACCATGGAAATAGAGTGTGTCCATCTTGTGGTATAGCCACAGTTCTAAACAGTGGATATAATAATATTACCATGGTTTGAACCGTGTCTATATACTTATAGCCACAGTTTGAACCGTGGATATAGACTTATAACCAATGTTCGAAATCATGGATATAGGTCTATGCATATAGCCACACCAAACATAGACATGATTTCTCAAACCATGGCTATTACCTATATCCATGGTTTGAGGAACTATATCCATGGTTTAAAGCTGTGGCTATAGAGCGAATTTCCAATTGTGCAACCTAATGGTTATCATGGTATATAGTCGCACTTTTAGAGAAGAAAAATATATTGCTACAAGAATGTTTGTAGGAAAATTCGATAAATAGAGGGTAGTGATTGGAAATATATCTAATTAAGTGGGAAACATTGATATTCAGGAATAAAAAGTTTCCATGTAGTTTGGCCAAGAACCTATCAATACAACACCAGATTCTTCCAATTCATTTCTGATTGTTACACCATGTAAAATAGGAGCCTGATAAACCCAAGTATTTCAGCCCCGAATTGGACAAGAATAATGAGAAATATAGACTGTATTTCCTCAAAAATTCCAATGCTACCATATTTTCCAATGGACATAATATATCATTGAAATAACCTCTGACAAACTAGGTTGACACTCTTGGGTGAAAGGATGAGATATCCTTCCACAAAATACTCTATCTTAGGCTTCATAATGATCATATACAAAATAAATGATGAGTGTTTTAGAGACTATGTTAATTATGGTGGTTATGAATTGATCATAACCACCCATAAAATCAACCGATATATTTTGTTTCTAGAACACCTAAATGTGATAATTTTGAGTTTCATGAATTCAGTGTTTTATATTCATCCTACAGGTGAAGTCCAATAACTTCAAATGATGCTGCTTAGATTCTGAAACAAATAGAAAACAAGACTTACTTTTACATATCTCATGTGAAAGAACTTCCATTTTTTCCCATTCTCTAAGGCCACAAGAATTTCATATGATAAATGAAAACATTAATTAAGGGATTAAATGGGTTTGAAAACAGCCAATTAGGAAAACATAAGGGGAGAGGATTGAGAGGCAATGCACTTTTTTTTGTCCTAGTAAGGGGAGGAGGGGGAAGGGACAAGGGAGGATAACTCATTAAAAAGATGAAGGATGGATAAAAGATAAAAAATGTTTAAAGTAAGAAGTGGTTCAAGTTCTATAGGGACCAAATTGGATGAAGATTAGGGAGGGTATAGAAGGAAAATCTCCTTACATTTTGAGAAAGGTGGGATGATAGGAAGGGGAAAATCTAAATCTAGGTAGGAGAACAACTGCTTATACAACAATAAATCCATGAATACAGGGATACCTAAAGAAGAGGGATAAGGGGGGGGGGGGGTTAATGGGATGGAGGGAAATGTGGAAGGAGGAAACATGGCCATCGAAGGATGAGGACCTAGAATTGAGATGGAGGGTGCTGAGGGAGATGTAAAGTGAGGGAGGGGGAAGGAAGAGGACATTCCAAGGATATAGAAGCCTTATTATGGTAGGAAGAGGGGAATACCACTTAAGTATTTAGGGAGGAGGAGAGATGAGATTTCAAACCTAATCTTCTACAAGAGGAAAAAGAATGGCCATAGAGCTTTCATTTTGAGCAATAGTGTGTCAGTGAGGAAGGAAAAATATTCTACCCCCAAGAGAAGAAATTGCCCACCAAGAGGAAAATATGCCTTAGGATGGGAGAAGAAAGGTATACCTCTACACAAATCCTTTCCATATAGGATTTTATTAGCTAATAATTATGATAAAAAACACATAAAAAAACTCTCGCAACATCATTGATAGAAAAAAGGAAGGCAAGATTTTAGAACAGAAAGGGGAGACCTGAAAGATTGAGCTACACAACTGCATGAGAAGATTCACTACCTGAATGAAAGCCTAATGACCACCTAGAAAGAAGAAAACACCATTTTCCATAATATCTATAGTGATGTGACCAATCCTTCATGAAATCCTCTATGGAGCCAAGAGCCATACAAAAGGATCTACGATTCAGAATCAAGATCCTCATTGGAGAAGCCAATCCCCATGAAACCAAATAGTTCTAAAAATAATGAAGTGGAGGAAAATACATAACAAAATGAGTAACCAACATCCACTGATGTTGGAGAGATGCTTCTTCAAAAGCAACCATATGAAACTGGATCACTGGAGATTTGTTCCTTAGGACCCAAGAAAATCCCTTTAAAGGAACATATAAGAAGGGAGAAAACCTAATAGGATGTAAAGGAACCAACCATGAAAGAACATATTTCATAGAAGGAACTAAAAAAATCTCTAGGGATTTTCATGTATGTAAAGCAATAATAGAGGATGGACCAATATCTGATGGCCGATCCCGAGAAGGTGAAGACCAAGAAGGAATCACTACTGGCACCCTTGATACTGGTGAGCTTAGTGTAACAATCAATTGAGTTTGAAAAAACAAAGTACAGTTCCATGCATTCTTAGAGTTGAGATCCATTTTTTCCTTTGTCTTCTTTTTATCGGTTCCTTTCATGTTATAGAATTAAGGAGGAGCACCAAAAACCAATAGGTTTTTTATATCCTCTCCCCATTCCCATGAGGAGGTTCAATGAGAATTCTATAGATATTTTCATTATCTTACTTCAATATCCTAGTGGTAAGGATTCCATTTGGGTAGTTATTTATTGTTTAAGTAATTTTAACAATTTCCTTCCTAATAAGGAATCGAAGAAGGTGGAAAGGTTTGGATGCATGTAATCCTAAGAGATTTGGAATCTATATATATTTACCTTAATCATTATTTTTGATCGAGACCCACATTTTACTTCTTATTTTTTAAATGGGATTCAATAAGAAATGGGTTTCTAGTTGATTTTGAGAATATCCTACCATCACAAGATATATGGTCAAATAGATAAGGATATCTAAATTATAAAGGATATGATTTGGTTATGTGTTATTAATTTTAATTTCTCTTGGTCTAAGAATTTATTCCAGAGTTCTATTATAATAACAATTTATAATCCTTGATAAAAATTGCTCCCTTCAAATCCTTTTATGGATAGATGCGCTAGTTTGCTTTTTTTTTTGGAAAAAATTAAAATAATTTTATTTTATAGGGTTGTGTATTATTCAAGATATGATGAGTAAAGTTTATCTAATCCATTGAAGGATGTCAATGACCCATATTATCCAAAAATACTATGATGATCATGATCAATGTTCATTAGAATTCTATATGGGTGATCAATTTTTTCTTTGGATTTATCCTAGACTGAGGCATTATCTCTTGGGTAAGCATAGAAAGTTGATGTATCATGATGTAATACCATTTTATATCATGGTTTATATGAAGAAGTTTCCATATAGACTGATATTTACACCTCATATGATGGTGATTCATGATGTATTTCATCTTTCTTAGTTGAAATGGAATCACCTATACCCACCCCACATAGTAGAGTGGGAAGATTTTGAATTGGAAATTGATGCCTTTGTTATTGAGTAGTAAGTGCATATCATGGATATCCAGGAAACGTTTCTATATAGAAAATATGATTCTTTTGATCCATGTGCTATGGTATTGTGACTGGGATAGAGATGAGACATTGGATTATGGTCCTTTGGTAAAAGAGAAGCAACCTCACCTCTTTTATTATGTGAAGACTAGAGGAATTTAAAGGGTAAAAAAGTGGCATGATAAAGAGTATTGTAACACCCAATGGGTTACTGGTATGTTTTATTTTGAGTTTTTTGTTTAATTTTTTACTAATTTTTTGAGTTTTTAAGGGTGAAGGGTCAAACTTTCAAATTTTGAGGAAAAAAGTCTTGGGTGCACGGTTAATGAATAGTTAGTGATAACCATGAACCCAACCATGAGAGGGGTGGGTGAGACCTTCTAATGGTATTTTTCATGGTTACCACATGATTTTTTTAACCATGAGGAACTCTCAAGGTAACCATTCAATTATTTTGTGTATGGGGGTGATCCAAATGGTTGGTGCACAATTTTACAAACTGTGTGGCCAAACTATACAACCTCTCTAAATATATTAAAAAAATGAATTCACTAAACTACCCTTTTCAATTATAATTCCATTACCCATAATTTATTCCCCCTCATTTGACTACACAACTCTCAAAAACATAGATATATGAATCCCTAAAACTATATTTTTCCAGAGGATCTTAGGTTGGGGATTTGAAGGGTGTTAAAATCCAAGTCAAATGACCAGGTTAAGAGAAAATTCTTCTTTATAATCAAGGTATGTGGTATTTAAGTGATATCTTATAGTATTGTTGGTTATTTATGTGTGTATGGATGTGATTTTGTGTGTTTGGGTTTCCCTTTTTGGGTTTCCTTGGTAGGAATGATGGATTGGTTGGGTAAATGTCTAATTGAACCCATTATGATCCTTATGGGATGCGTTGAGGTTGATTTTATTGGGTTAAGGGCCACCCATGGGGTGTGCCCCTTCTTGAACATGGAAATGTAAAAGACAATAATATAATGGAATTGTTATGACATAGAGCCCCTAATAAGCGAGATGAAATGTTAGATTGTGAAATGAATTGGAAACTAATAGTGATTGTATTGGTTTTCAACTTGGAATAAAGGGTTGTTTGGAATATTGTGAATGATCCAAATGAATTAAAGTGAATGGGTTTAATGGATTATGGTTGTAAATAATAATGCGTAAATGGGTAATACAGAAATTTTATTTATGAATTAAATTATCTATGAATTGTGAATGTTGTTTGTATTTTTTGATAATGGTTTATTGGAAAGTTTTATTTGATGAATGTTTAACAAATATTTTTCACATGGCTTGGTGGTATTTGGGGTATTGAACTGAAGATCCTCCCATAGGTTAGGTTGGAATAATGCTATAAAACCCACCCCTAGAATTCATATGTTAGGGAGTCACACTGATGCACTATTCCCCTAATGGGTGCATTGGATGATACTACCTGTATTGAGGCTCCAAGGTAAGTGTGATGTAATTAATTGTGAAATGGTTTCCCAAGTGATATAGGGAACTTGTTTTATTTACTTATTATTAATGGTTGACCGACATAAGCTATTGTGATGTAAATGTTTTTCCTAACCCTTGGACTAAATTATGTGAATGGTTTAAGTAAATACTATTAACTAATGGACCGATTTATCTTTTTTTACCTTGTTAATATTTTATCACATGCATACACTATATGTTTAGACTATATATTTTGAAAAACCATTGGTGGTGGCCTACTATGTTGTACTAATAACCTAGTTGGGCCACCATTGGGTACCCAAGCATATTTCATGGTTGTAGGTTACGAAAAGGGAAAAATCCCTATGCTAGATGGTTGATTTGGAATGGGATGTTCATGGAGGTGGGAACCAAACTTGGTTTAGAAACCTATTTTTGGGATTCATCCATATTTTTTTTATTTTGGGGTTTTCCCTACACTTGGCACTGTATGAAATGACATAGAATATTTAATATTTGGTTGTGGTCTTGTACCTATTTTTGAGAAATGTTTGGTAATGCATGTTGATGGCTATTATATTTCCTTTATTTATTTTTTTATCAGCTATGACTTACTCTGATAAAGAGGGTATAATCTCCCTATGTTCTCTATTAGACCCTCATTTCTAGTCAGCAACCTCTAGAGTATGGGGAGGCGCACTTGAGGTAATGTGGAAACCTAGTTTGGGGAACTGGTTTAGTGGCATCCAGGTTGGGGATATTACATTAACTCCTTTCCTATTTCCATTATCCCAACAAACCTTTCTTTAAAGGCTTAAAGTGAAACTATAAGTTGTAATTAATATATCCATATCATGTTTGTCTCTATAAAAGTAAAAAAAAATCCAATAGTAATCCTAAATGTTTTGGTATCTCCTATAAATTCTACATTTACAAACTCCTATAATAAATCTTCTACTCCATAACATAGTTTTAGGTTTACCAAACAATTGAGATATTAGAGACTCAACTTCACTTCTTCCCAATGATCCTTTCCCATATTATATATGAATAAACTAATTACTACAACTATATGTTTTATATCTGGCCCTAAAAAACCACAACATACATCATAATTCCCACTTCTAATACACACAAAATCATCTCCTTGTAAATGGACTCTTATTTCATTATTGGTTCCTTTAACATGGATAACACAAAATTACTAACAAGGGGGTCAATACCAAATTATAATCACTCAATTTGAATCTCTCCAAAACCTTTTGGATATACTAAAACAAAGACAAAAAAATTTCTAATATTCCAGTCCCTTTTAATATGATTCTATAGAATTTGATTCATGATATGAAAATCCTTCATCTCGAATATTCCAGAAAAATAATCCTCCAAATATTCCAACCATTCCTTTATTGGAAAAGATAAGAGTATATTATCCATTTATAAAAGAAAAATGAATAAAATCCCATCATCAATCATCTTATAGTAATAATAATGAACCACATTAGACTGGATGAACACCTTATCTAATAAAAAGGTATTTAACTTACATTTATATTGTCTTGGTTATTGTATCATTTTATAAAAACTCTATTTGATCCTATATTACAAACCTTCAATTTAATTTTTAATGCAGCCTTCTAGTTTTTATATATAGTTCCACTCCTCCAAATATCCCTAATGAATCATAGATTTTATATTTAGCTTCTCAAGTAAAATACCTTTTAAATTAAGGAGGTTGAGAACATCTAGATCATGGAATACTTTACAACTAGAGACAAAATATATCTAAAAGTAAACTCATTATGATTATTGAAATACCTTCTCAACTAGCCTTAAATTATATTTTTTTCAACCATAAACTTCTTTCTCCATGTGTTAATACACCTATTGAGTAATATTATTTTTCCTAATGATTTTTTTCAACTCCCATATTCTATAAATATATAAGGAGTCCATATCCTATTTTGTTTATAACTCCCACTAATTTGAGTATCTTATATTTATCACATATTTTGGGATCTCAAGTTTCACTATCTATATGAATTATATAGTGGATTCTAGATTGAAATCCCTACACTAGTTGTCTTTATAAAACTCAGCCTTAATCTACTATAATTCCAAATAATTATAGTATATTAAGTTTTGGTACTTATGGAACTTGATTATAATCTCCAATTCTAGAAATTACATTTACCTCTTGAATCTTAATTATTTATTAAAAATACAATACCACTGGACTTTAATTCAAACCAACATGACATAATATTTTGATACTTTTCTCTCAATTTCACATTATATAATGTTCTAATCCTTACACTAGATCTCCTTATTACATAATACATTGAATATTCTAATAATTTTTATCCTATCGATAAAACTAAATGTTTTCATCACTGTAAAAGATAATTAAACTTGGTTGGAATTTATCTTACAACTTTTTGATCTCCCTTGTGACGACCCAAATTTTTTGAGTAGTATATTAACTTACTCTTAATGATTTAATAGAGATGTTAATGGTTAATGCAGAAAGAGGAGTCGATGACTTCATCCAGTAGACTCGAACCTTATGAAGCCCACTTATCAGAGCTTGGGAAGGAGGTGGCATCTTTGGGCTTCACTTTAGACCAAGCCCAAGCCAAACTCCAGCGTGTCAAGCTTGAACGGAAACGCCTACGGGAGAAGTTCAAGTTAGTAGAGATTACTACTAGGTTAATGTTATCTGAGCCTCCATCAGATTCTCTCACCATAGCACACCTTACACTTTGGTCATATGCTGGTGTTATAAGGGGCTATGTGACGAGTCCCTAGCTTCTTTGTGTAATCCTTTGGGATGAATAAATTGAGATTTCTTACTTTAGCAAAGTTTGTGAAATTTCAAATGTCCGGCTAATTTTAGGATGTATTTATTGATGAATTTTGAAAAAAAGGATATTTTAAAATATTTAAGTAAACCTTAAATAATTAATGATGTGTAATGATTTTCAAAAAAAGGTCTTCTGCAAAAGTGTTCAGTAAGGAATTTGGAGTCTAATAAGATCAACTTAATTTTTGATGAATAGTAAATTATGAATAGTGATTTTACGCTTAGGATTAGGAATGTGACCAAATGGATTAGTAATTTCACTCAAAGAAAGTTTTAATATAATTTAGACACCTAGATTAAGTAACGTGATTCAATAAAATGGGTAAATAACGGTTTCATAAATTATTAGTCAAGTATTAGTTTTTCGGGTGAATAGTATTTTTTAATTAAAAATTAAGTTAAAAATATTTAGAAAAGTATTTTTATAAAATGGACTTTATTTTTGAACTCAGAGCACCGATATTATGTTATGGTAATTTTTGGGGTTTTTTTCTGAAAAAATGAATTTTTAGTGAATAGTGTTTTTATTTAAAAATTAAATTAAAAATATTTAGAATTTTTTTTACAAAATGGAGTTCATATTTTTAATCATAGTGTCGATATTTGGTTAAGGTAAAATTTTGGGATTTTTCTGAGAAAGATAAATTTTCAGTGAATAGTGAAAATACAATTTTTAAGTTACGAGTGTTTAATGACATCATTAAATGATGTATTAAGTATGTAATCAATATGGTCGACTTATGAATAGTAATATAAGGTATGGGGTGTCCCAAGTGGCCAATACCATGGGCAAATACCATGGGCAAGCCCATGGTTTTTCCAAAACCACCAATGAGGTGTCCTTTGGCCATTAATGCCTTGTCCCCTCACTTTCCCTATAAATACCAAGCCATTCTCTAATCCATTGGACTCCAAAATCATTCTCAACGAAATTATGGTCTCCTTACCTCCCATGGAGTCCTCCCAATGTTCCCTCAAGCCTCTCAAGGTCCAAACCTTTGAGTTTTAAGAGTTACGTTTAAGGTAAGGGATCCGACCTCTCTCTTTCTTTTCAAGTAATCTCTTTTATGTCACTCCTTTTATGATCCATGTTCTTATGTGAGAGGATGTTCTTTTATATTCCTCTTACTGCCATTTTTATTTTCATATGATGAGAGATCCCCTCTTACTCTCATCATTTTGTTTTATGAATGTTTAATTGGCGCCGTTAGGCTGCTGAATTTTTAAGGGATTCTTTCACCCTTCTCATTTTTAAAGTTCTATTTTCATGTCAAGTCTTTCAAGTTTCTTTTTATTATGTTGGGGTATGATCTATATATCTATCATACTGATCTTTTATGATCATATTATGAGAGTCCCTATTTGATCTTGTCAATTCATTTTTATTGAAGTTTAAGTGACGCCGTTAGGCTGCCGAATTTTTATAAGAGAAATCTTATTTTTGTCTTACTTCCATGTTTTTCATTTCAAATGGCATGTCCTTAAAATTTAATTACCTGATTCATATCCTTTATATTCTGTCCCTATACTATTTTTATAGATCATTTATTATTGGGTGACTCATGTCCCCTCTCTTTTCAATGTTTTCTAAAACCCTGTAACGTAGTCGTTATGCTGCAGAATTTTCGTCTCAAAATGCCTCTCTCTTTTTCTCAAAATTATTTTAAGTTATTACGTTAATACTCAAAGATCTTATTTATACATGGTTATTCACATATATATCAAAATTTTCTATTTTAAATTCTGGGATTTACATACATGAAACCCGCTTTCTCTTTCCCTGGGTTTAAAGTGACATAAAGATCATGTCTTTAAAGAAGTTTTTAAAAAGTTATGATTATGAAATGAAACCCATTTCTTTTATGCTATATGGGTTGTTTATGAAATGATTGATGATGATATATGTGGATCACATGATAATAAAGACATTTCAAGGTTTCACCCAGATAGCACTCCAATGCATTGGGTAAAGACTTAATCTTTAGAGATGACCATTTAGACTGATACCTTGGTGAATAACCTTGGTAATTTTTAATGAAACCTTAGGGATGTACCTTGGTGAAACGAAATGATTCTCAATATTAAATGTTGCAGCCACATATTGAAGTTATGAATTTTTTTTATTTTTATTATGATATATCTCATTATTTCTTTCTCATTCCTTAAAGTTCTTTTCATGACCTTATTGAAGTATCTGAAGTTCACTTGTAAAATGTTTCTCTTGTTTCCCTTATTGGGCCTTCTTCTCACCCTTTCTTTTGATGTATGTCCCCAGGTTATGAGATACAGTAATGAACCTAGGATAAACTTAAGCAGAAGCCTTTAAAGTGTTTAAGAAGAATGTTTTTTTTTGTTTTCATGTATTATGTTCCTGGTTTCCAAGACACTAAACCTTAAAGATCCTTAGTTCTGTGTAATGTAATGAAAGTTTATGTTATAAAAAGATGAGATGCTATATCCCGGGAATCAAAATGGTTATATTTGAAACTTAAGAAATAATTTTAAGCGAGAAACATTGGTCAAAATTCTGGTTCATAGTGTCTCCAGATGTTATTTACCCATAAATTTGGAAGGTATCTAATTCATAGGATAAGCCTCATAGATTATCACTTCTACCAACCAATACTTTGGGAAACCAAAATTTAACATCATACTCATGAATCTTTTATTCAGCCTCTAATTCATCTATTCCACTGCACTATTATTATCTAGTGTCCCAGGTATAGTCTTGTCCATCTAAATACCTTTTATCTAACAAAACTTTTGAAAATACATACCTCTATACTCACATACATTACCCAATAATAAGTATTTCAGCTTCATTTTGGTCTTATTCTCCCCAATGGATCTCTATATGATAAAATTTCTAAAAATATTATACATGTGGTTTACGAAAAACAACCATAGTTTCTCTAGGGAAACATAAATGGAGATAACACAATAGAAATACCCTCTATTAGATTGAACCTAAATTAGCCCATATATGTCCATATAAATCCACTCGATATTCCAATTCTTATGTTCCTTGTCCAGTGATGAAAAGGAAACCTTCTGCTACTTCATAAGGATACACTCTTCTCATGTTCTATATTCTACATTTTCAAGTTTTAGTATTACACATGAAACCAAGATCCTTAGGTATTTCTCACTAATTCTTTCCACGTGGTTATACCACAACTTTGTAGTTTCATAATTTATTATTCTAGCATGAACTACTCATTTTAAATTTCTAGTAAGATACAATGTTCTTTCATTAACACCATATGAAAACTTCATAGATTATTGTGTTATTTTCCACACACTATCCAAAATTGTTGTATAGAAAAATTAATCATCTATTTGATATATCGAGATTATATTCTTCCATAATCTTATCATGTGAAAAAAACCTAGAATTTGAGAATGTATATTTCTTCATTCTGACATTCACATAATCTTCTCTAAAATTTCAGGTTATTTTCTATCTATAAGGTAATCCTTGACAAATATTCTAGATACATAATTCACCATATAACCCTTCTCATATGTTGAGTGAAATTAAGGCTTAGAGTTAAGGATTTATGAATCCAACAAACTTGTTACACTTTAGATGAAAGTGATTTATTTTTTAGAAACAAAATTATTGAATTAACTGGACACATAATTTTTGAAATTAACTTATCTAACCCAATAGTATTTAAATAAATTAACTTTCTTAAAAAGTTCCGAAAGTGATGATAAAATTAATAATGATAATAAATCCCCAACAAAAATTACAACCACTAATTCCAATTAACTCTAAATAAAATTGAAGTAATTGGAATAATCCTATATTGACCTTATTTACAATATATTTATACTAAAAAGTCTCTAGATTATAAACACTTTGTTCATTATAGTTGTATTCTAATATAATTTGACTATAATAGACATTAATTACATAATAGTATTAACCTATTGGATGTTAAATGAATCATTTTAGGCTAATATCCTTCATATCACACCTATCATAATCTACTCAAGCCTTTCCCACTCTCCCTTTTCCATCTATTTCAGATTGACCACCATAAATAAAAGATCCAAATATATATGGAACAAATAATCATATACTTACACCCTCTAGTATATTGAATTATATCCATTGAACTTGTTCCGCCACACCTGTCCCTATTCTAATAACATCCTTCTGAAACTAAAGTCTTATTGAAACAATAATTCATAGAGGATAAGAAAATCACTTCCTAAAAATATCATGGATAAATCTTCTAAAAAGATCTAATACCACTTTTTTATATTAATAAATTCATTCCAAAAAACATCTCTTAAATCTCAAACGATGAACAAGATTCTAGAAGGGACAAAAACAAAGGATTCCCAACTCAGTGTATCTAAATTGAGATGTGTTTACACCCAATCCATGCATTTAATCCCCTATAAAAAATCCTCAAACACTCCTAAAGTAGAATAAACAAAAAATAATGAGAACAAACAATATATAACAACATGAATTTATATGGTCTATAACAAGTACTACTCCACGAGAAACACTAATAATTCACTGAAGATAATAATAAGAGAAGGTACTCACTAAACTATATGTTCCAAATCAACAAAGATACTTAGGAGAAAAAAGAAATATAATTTATATCCAATCCAAATCATAATGATAACAACAATAAGTAATTAACCCACACCTATCTATTTATATATGATATCCACAAAAAATATTATTCTTTCTCTAGTTATATTTCCTTCTCTTATTCATGATTTTCATTATCGAATCAAGGAAATTGTGGGTTTTCTACTGATGAAATGACTATACTAACCCCTTCTACTGAACAATGTTACTTTTAAAAATTATTTTTAAATATTTTAAACTTTTATTCTTAGTATTATGTTGTTACTTTTTTTCCACTTCTAAATCCCTGGTTTTTCTACCACTGCCTCTATTTGGTTCCATATTTTGATTCTAGAATATCTATTTCTAAAATATTAGACAATTATCCATAAAATATATTTCTTATTGAAAATAATAATACCTAATCACCTATATCATCTATAAACATACTCACATCACCCAATAGAAAATTTTAAATAAAAAACCATAATTTAAATAATAAACACTAAGCCCAATAAAAATATATACATTATAAAAATAAGAATACATGGGTGAATTAAACTCCGAAAACATACACTAGGATAATATATATAAAATCCCCAATTATGAAAACTTAATGAAAAACCAATTTTCTTCAATTCCACAAAAAAACAAAGGAATACCCATCGGTAAACATAACTAGACTCAAAAGGTGCACAAAAGTTAGTAAAAACCCTTCACAAGTCTCACCCATGAATTGTACATAAAATCCTAATGAAATAGTAAAATTACACCAAGATATGATGGAATAATTATTTAATAACTGATATGGTTGTAATGAAATTAATAGAGAAAGAAGGAGGGAAAAAATTAAGTAGTAGGAGGAATTTATTACCATTGATCAATGTAATAAAAACACTAAAAAACCCTAGTTCAATAGGGATAAAAATATGAGTAATAGAGGAGGGGGAGGGTCAGCCTACCCATATTTTAGTAGTTTATAAAAATATAACTCTGAAGTTGTTTGAAATAGATAAAACTGGAAATTCTATTTTCCCCCTATTTTATAAGAAATCTACCCAGGGACCATCTAGTACTTGGTGAGACTCCACTGGGTAACTGGTAGATCACCAAACACCTAGGGGAAGATTTTTGGCCATTTTTTGGGTAGTCTAGTGGGACTATCCCACTTAATAGTCTACTTGGTACCCAATGGTCCTAGACTAGGTACCAAGGGATACACAAATGCTACCACCCTCCCATTTTTATCCACCAAACTCTCAATAAATCATATCAGGTATTGTTCTATTAACCTTTCACCTCAAAACATCTCATAAAACATTATAAACATATCCAAAACTCTATTCATATAATCTAGAAACCAAAACAAAAATTCAAATATTTACTAAAATAATGGAAACAAATCATGCTTATGATTTCACTAACACTTAAATCCATTTTTCATTACATAGGTGACATGAGTGAGTGGGGTTCCCAAATAAGGACTTGGGGGTTGGGAAAGACTCTAATATGAAATGAAACAATTTTAATGAGGCATTATAATGAATCCTTGAAGGATGGTTGTGGATCTATATGAAAGGAAACTGAACAACACCATGCTTCCTTCAAATTGGTTCTTAGAATTAGCCTATATAGAGGGCTAGGGAAAGATATATTTTATGAGGGTTTGAGGTATAAAAATGCTTAGATGACCCAAATACACCTAGTTTTCATTACTTATATTTGATTTTGATTCCAAAATATTATATTGGATATTTATTTTAGAAACCTTGGGATTTAAGGCAAGGGAATTTTACACTTAGGGGCTCAAGTTATCTTTATATGGGTTCTCAGTTTAACCTTTTGTGGTCTACTGGTTCTTTTTGTTAGTATAGAAGGTTATAGAGTCCTTTTATATACAAACTTCTCCTAGGAAACTAGATTTTTGTGGAATTTTTTTCCCATCTAAGGGCATTGTACTAACTGCTCTAGGTACCTAGTCTCTACCCATGGCATGTGAAATGATTGAAATTATTCATCACACATAGGATTGGATAAGGATGGATACACAATAATTTGGTAGGGTGCATGAATATAAATTATATGGGTAGTCACTAAGGAGAATTTTCTAAAACTCCTTTATAAAAAATTCCAACTTAAAATGATCATAAATTTTGATTTGGTTTTTTAGCTTCATGAGATACCAAATTTAAGTTAACAATGATTTATCCCTAAATAATGGGTATAACCATAACCGGAATTTTTCATGGATAAAAGACTGACATAATACTTTAAAAATTATAATTATTTAGATAGAATCTATTGTACAACCCTAGTAACTGGTTCTCACCACAATACGAATATATTGGTAATTGTTTTAATGAGTCTACATACCTAAATGTATGAGAAATTGAGAAAATATATTATTATTTAAATGAGATATATTTTTAGTTAAAATCAACTTATACCATCTGAATAATGACCCCATTATATTTTTTGTAGAAAATTTCACGATCTATATTTTTTAGTGCCTATAAATTTCCCCCTTAGAATCAAATTCATTGGGATTTTTTTTTATAATTCTAAAGGAAAATTGGGAACTTCGATGTGTTCCTAATGCAATAGGAAAGTTCATGAGTCCAAATATATATGATTAATGTTTTAATGAGACAGATATTAACCTAAGGCTATTTGTTCTTAAGAGTATAATATATACTCATGGTCATTTTAGAAACCCAATGAAGGATCTTCACTCAAGGCTATTTTTAAAACCTAGAGGAGGATCTCAACTCAATATTTTTATTACCAAGACAAGGATCTTTATTTACATAATTTTGGAAACAAAGAAGATAATATCTACTCAAATATTTTGAAAACTAATAAGTGGATCATAAATAAAGTAATTTTTGGAAACTAAGAGAAAAATATCCAATGAATACCTTTCTACCAGAATGAGAATCTTGACTCATGGAAATTTGGGACCAAGTGGAGGATCCCAACTTAAGGAATTTTAGAATACAATAGGATAATCATAACTAAATGTTTTTTATGAAGATCATGATATTAAATCAAGGAATTTTGGAAACCAAAATTATAATTTCAACTCAAGGATTTTGAAAACCAATAGGATTATCTCGACTGAAGACTATTTGGAAATAAGAGGTGGTTCTCAACTTAAGGGATTTTAGAAACCAATATAAGCATCTAAAATTAAGTATTTTTTTTACTAGTATAAGGATATTGAATCAAATAATTTTTGAAACATTACGGAGAATCTCAAATCAAGGATTTTTAGATCCAAGAAGAGGATCTCTTCTAAAGGAATTTTGGAAATGAAGAGGAGAATCTTGAATCAAGGATTATTTTACCAAGAGAATGATCTTGAATCATGGAATTTTGGAAACCAAGAGGATAATCTTGAATTAAGGAATTTTGAAACTAATAGGAGGATATCGAATCCATGCATTATGTAAAATAAGATGAGAGTCTCAACACAAATAATTTTGGAAACCAAGAGTTGAATTATGAATCAAGGATTTTTAAAAAAGGATAGGGTCTTGACTAAAGTAATTTTAGAAAACAAGAGAAGAATATAAAATAAATAATTTTGAAAACCAAGAAAATTATCTTGACTCAAGGTATTTTGGAAACCAAGTATATAATATATATTTATGAAATTGTGGAAGCCAAGAGGAGAATATATGTTCAATAATTTTGAAAACCAATAATTATATCTTGAATCAAGGGTTTTTGGAAATAAAGAGGGGAATCCTATCACAATTATTTTTTTACCGAGAGGATGACCTTAACTCAAGGAATTTTTGAAACCAAGAAGAGAATCTGAACTCAAGGACTTTTTACCAAATGGAGAATAATTAATTATTAAATTTTGGAAACCAAGAGGTGAATCTCAACTCCATTATTTTGAAAACCAAGAGGAGAATCTTAAATCAATTCACTTTATTACAAAGAGTATAATCTTGGCACCTGGATTTTGGGGATCATGTAAAGAATATTGAATAAAGTATTTTAGAAAACTAATTGGAGGAACTTGAATCAAGGATATTTTTTACCAAGGGAAGGATATTGACTCAAGGATTTTATTACCAAGAAAAGGATCTAGAGTGAAGGCCTTTTATACTAAGAATAGAATATTGACTTAATGATTTTGGGAAACAAAAAGGTGAATCTCAACTCAAGGATTTTAGGAACCAAGAAGATGATCTCGACTTGATTTTTTTACTACTAAGAGGAGGAACTTAACTAAAGGTTTTTGGGACCAATATTAGAATTTTGACTCAAGGAATATTTAGGATCCAATAGATAAATATTGACACAAGGTTTTTTTGTCTTTATATTGATGCATAAATATATATGAGAGGTAAGAAGGGTAAAATATAATAAATTTTCATTAAAGATGAGAGTGATAAAAAATGTGTAATATCATGGGTATTTTGATTCTATTATATAATAAGAATATAAAGAATGTAAATAAAAACTTAATAATTATTGATTTAAAATAGGGGATGGATGCAGGTAGAAATAGGTTGACCATAAGTAATGGAAAGACCACTATTACACCATAAGAAAATAGCATATGGAATTAAGGTATCCGTTCTTCCAAACCATTAGTATTCCTAGGATGGTTATGTAGAAACTGAAAGGAAATTTTTTACTACTCTACTAAGGGGTTATATTTCAATTAGTTAATGAACATGTTACTAATTTCTATGAAATGTATGATTGGTGATGGCACAATACAGTACATGGAATTAAGGGAATAATTCCTTGAGACCATGAATGTACCCTATGTGATTAATTAATGGATAAAAGGAAAATATGTTATTCACACTATAAATGTTGGTCCATTCAGTTTTTTCAATGAACTCATTACCAATTTCTAGGAAAGGGTTTATTGGTGATAAAAAAGATTTTACATGATATTAGGGGGAAATTTATTTATGACTATGAAAATGACATGGGTGGTTAATTTATAGATTAAAGAAAATTATACCATATAATTTTATGGGGGGTGGGGGGTCAATTCATCTTAACCAATTACCAATTTATATGAAGGGGTTTTATTTTTTATGACTCTAAAATAAAATATATGAAGTGTATTTTTGAAGAAAAGTATGTTCAATAAGGTTTAAAGCCACCTAAAATTTTCTCCTCCATGTATTGATCAATTTTATTTATGGAAAACTGATATGACATAATATGATTTTGATATAAATTTTTTGAATATGAATGGATTTAAAACCACTACATAGAGTAAACATCCCCTTGAATAATCTAAGCCAATGTTCTTGGGGTAAAGAAGGTTTTCTCAAAAAAATTTCTAAACTAGTGGGTATATTGAGTATAGCTTGATTTTTTCTAGAAAAAATAATTAATATCTATAATATTTGTTACATTTTATTTTATGGCCTAAATATTTCCCAAAACATGGAAGGTAAAATATTAGAGAGTGGAGACTTGAATTTTATTAGTAATCCCTTTATTGGTTTTCAACCTAATTTTTTTATGACTCTTCTTTTCATGCTCTAACTTTTACCTAATCCATAGAACAGAATGGACTAATAGGAAGAGTCTTTCTTTTTTTTCATAGATTATACTTTGAGGGGTTTTAACTTGGAAGGAAATATGTATTTTTATATTTTAATTTATGGTATTATAGGTTTTACCAATGGTATTTAATGTTTAAATTCATGTAGCTATGACCAAAAGGGTGGATTCCAATTTAATTTTATAAAGATTAAACTATAATAGGGTTTCTCATCTAGAGTAATCATAACTAAATTGAAATGAATTAGAAATAAAAAATTGGCGCATACAACTATGATGTAGTAGAAGTGAAATATAACCCTAAAGAAAGGCCTTTATTTTTGGAATGGATATAAATTTATCCTTGAAATAAAAATCTAATGAACACTATATAAATTTTTCTAAAGTAATATTTTGACTCAATGTATTTTGTGTCGTTTTTTAATCTATATTTTTCCTAATCCATCAAATTTAAATTCTTAATGACAGAATAATAGACTTTTTATAAGGATACTATTTATGATTTTTCAATATGACATGTATTTGTGTCTATTTTGATTGAATTTTAAGGTATTAAAGGCTGGAACACAGTCAAGATCTTTTAGTTTAGGGTCATAAAACTTGGATCAAAGGGATTTTATATTTAATTCCATGTATCATTCAATGAATGTGTGGTTTTACTTCTAATGTTAAGGGAAATATTAACCCAATGTGAATGATGATCTTAACACTATTATAGACAAACATGGTGTAAAATAAGCATGTAGTTTAAGGACATACTACTTGAACAAAATAATGGTTGAAGTTTAAGGTCATACCGATTTAACCAATGTAATATTTTATATTTAAAAATATGGGAAAGATTGGCATGATGTGAAGGATGAATAAAAATTCAGGATAAACAACCCCATAAGGGAAAAATGTTAATATAGTTTAAGATAAACCTACATAGACAAACATGCAGCTCATATTTGGTGGTTACAGAGGTTGGAACCAAAGTATTGATGGATATTATACTCTAGTATTAGACTAGAAAATGTGGCCCCACATTAATTGGTGTGGTTGAGCTCTATGTTAGAGTATACGATGAGAAAATGAAATTTAATAGGAGAATATGACAAGAAATAGGATAGGGAATCTAAGTACCAATATATGGAATTACAAAGTTATAAAATCATATAAAACCTAATGTGAAATGAAAACTATATGCTGTGTATATGGGGTGTATGGAGTTCAATTTTACTTCTAAGTAGTTTTTATTATTTTATCACCCTAGTATTATAATTGGATATGTGAGTAGTCTATTTATGGGTTTTTCCCTCATAGATCATAATGGTATATCCTTTTAGCATTTAGAGGAAATCTGGATGGTATTTTTGATTGGGCTAGTATTAGTGGTCGGATTTATTTGAGGTACCATTTCAAAATCATCCCATAGGTTGGGTTGTGATCCATGAGGCCCAGATAAGGGCAT
This sequence comes from Viscum album, assembly GCA_963277665.1. NCBI lineage: Eukaryota > Viridiplantae > Streptophyta > Magnoliopsida > Santalales > Viscaceae > Viscum > Viscum album. The sequence goes on from OY728161.1 coordinate 1,497,183,574, forward strand.
GATCTTGGTGATCGACCTTTCTTGAGCATGTCAAGGTGATCTATTTTAGGTTCCTTCGGATGGTTAATGAAGATAGGATCCAATGATGTCTTGAATGAGGATTTTTATCCTTATCATTTAAGGTTTTAGTGGTCAATGATCTATTCTAATCAATTGAGGTTTTAGATATGATGTTTGAGGATTAGCTATATTGGAAGATTTGGGTTGGGTCAATAATGAAGGGTGTCAGGTATAACTAAGAGTCATATAGTATATTTTGAGATGGGCCTTTGGGTTTTTTTGGATTCCTATAAGGGTGAGGTAATACCTACGAATGGTCTATATACTAGGGAGGTATACTAGGGTTTTCCTATGATGATCCTTTCCCTGAGGTTTCACTTGTGCTAAAGGATCCCCTTGTATAATTTTCTTATCTTGAGGGGGTTATGAGGACCATTAAGAATTACCATATAATAATGGTTTTTCTATTGTATTCCCTTGTGGGAAAATTGTTGGATAAGGATCAATGGTGGGTCATTGAGGAATAATTAAATATTTTTCTCTTGTCTGTTTTTTCATGTGGTTTGGTTACGATAGAGGAAAACCTCATTGGGTGTCTTGTTCTATCCTTGTCGATTCCCTTGTGTGAAAGTTAATTGTCAAAGTTGGGTTGTGTTTTGAGCCACCATATGATATTTCTTACATTAGGAATGGTTAAATTTCTGTTTAATGTGGTCCAAGGAACTGATGGAGCCCTGTGATTTTGTTGACCAAGTGATGGGTTTGTTCTTGCTCAACATTGGAAACATAAGGAATCCCCTTGTGACTTAGATACTGATGGTGAGTTCCCATAGTGGTTGTCTTGGTGTTTTAGGGGACCAAAGGAGCCCTAATCATTGTTAAAGGTGAGGTGGTAGGTGCTAATATTTCACCAGTTTAGATAATGTATTTGAGAGTTTATGGACCCTTCCTTTTATATATTATGGTTGAGGATGTTTGAGGAAGTTTCTATTCAATAATTTATATGGGAGGATACTTTTGGGATAGTTTTGGATTGGGTGTTAGAATTGAAATTTATGTAGTTATATAATCTATTTAGATAAGAATAGGGTAAAAATGGAAAATATAGATGAGTGTAGCCCTCCCCTAGGACATTGGATACTTACCCGACTAGGGGTTGGGTGTTTATGGTTTATACAGGCTGATTGAACCCGTTTGTGGGATACTCATTTCCCTAAATATATATTTTATGGAGATGATTACTTCTATAGGAATATTTTTCTTTATATATGTTTTCTCAATGTTAGTAGAGTTCCAATCGCTATCTTAAATCATGCCACTAGAGTCATAGATCCTGGTAGAGTTGCGTGTTTTTGTCTTGGATGCCTATAGATATGCCTTGGGTTATGAAATTTATGCTTGTAGAATTGTAAAATTCTAAGAGATATTATATTTATTTAAAAGATGTTACTGATGTCATGTGGCTAGGTGATACATGTGTTCTGAGTACTTTGGCATGGGACTGAGCATGGGTATATTTACCTTGAATGTCAAGATAGAACCCATGGTTGGCTATTTTCATTATTTTTGTTTATACTATTTTATTTTATTAGAGTTGTTTATTTTATGAAATATATTAATAGTTTTTACCTAGGATAGTAAAATTTCCTGGGCATGCAATTGTTATGATATTATATGTTAGGACCACCATTGGGGGAGGCCTACTAAGATTTATTTCTCATGCTCTGTACATGCACCTTGGTGTGTGTGAAAATAATATGTATTCTTTTAAGTGGATGAAAAATTTGTGAAGTGGTTTGATTAGAGGCCCAATGTTTCTTGATAAATACAAACCACTCATGTGGAGCCTTAGTATTGAGGTGGAGCAGTTCATCTATTGTGGAACCAGGTATGTGGTTTGACTTTGAGTTGGCAGTGGAGCCCGATTTATTTATTTTTAGTTTTTTTTTGATTTTTTGTAATTTGTAGGAATAGTGGGTGAACATTTTAATTTTATTTTAGAATTATTTGATTATTTATGATGGTATGATGTGATTAATTTTATTATATCATGTTTTTTTAGTTTATTTGTATTTCATATTCTAATAGTCATGGATGTGTATAAGTTTAGTTATTTTCTGCTATTATTGCACTCTGAAAAGATGGTATAGTCTCCCCACCATATATTTTAGATGCTCTACACTATTCAATAGACTCTGATATATGGTGAGTCACACTTGAGGCCTTTTGGGAATATATATTGGGTGATGGGTTAGGTAGACCTAGGTTGGTTCATTACAATATGGGATAAAAGACCTGGGCATCATTATGTATCCTATGGGTATAGGAATCAAGCCACACATGGTTCTAAAATGTGGTGTTTTATCCTATTATATAATTAATGGAATGAAAAACAATAAGAATTTATAATCCCACACAATAGGATGATATGTAAGGTGATTTGAGTTAAGATGGGATTTGGGGTAGGAAAGTGATAGAAAATCACAACATCACGGTGTATCATATATTAATAGAAATAATTCTATATATAGTTCTAGAAATATTAATTAGTGCGGTGTTAAATTAATAAAAAAAATTGGTGGGATCCTATACATAAAGTAGGTTGAAGTACAAAAAATGGTATGTAAATGGTTGTGAAGGACCTCCATGAAGATATAGCTCATGAAAAGGTAGAGTGTCATGCATCACAATGTTCCATAATGATATGGAAGTGGAATTTTATGAAATTTATTAGATATATAATAAGGATCACTCTATCTAGTTTAGGTTCATATTGGATTGATCACTCCAAATAGTTTATATTCATGTAGGTTATACCATATGTTTTATAATTTAAGGTCATGTGATAAAGACACATGTATTTAAGTTTAAGTTTTGATGATAATTCATGTAATTTTAATGTCATGTGATAATATATTTATTGTGACATGTTTTTTCAAGCATGAAAATTATTATATAGGATTCAATATCGGTTACACACATGTCACATGTGTCTTAGGCCTCACCAAAACTATTAATAATTTGTTTATATACTTTTAAATCCAATATTTAAACAAGATGAAATCATTGATTATATATCCCAAAAGTTGGTAATAGGGAAAATAATTGGGATAATCAATCAAAATTTCCTCCATAAACTTCGTTATCTATGAAAACCTATGAATGTTATGCTATAAGGAATATTTAAAATATGAATCCAACTTCTTGGCCCTAAAGGAATATAAATTTCTTTTACTATCTTTGAGAGATGTTCGGAATTAATTCCTTTATACATTGTGTGTGATTTTCTTGTTCTACTCATGTGGAAGAAATTGAGGATTGAAATTTATATAGAGGCCCTAATTATTGGATTCAACTTTGACCTTAGTAATATGATTCTTCTTTAAATTTAGTGGTATAAATACTATTTTCCATAGATTCATCATTCTTAATTGGCACATTGTGAAATTTGTGATATGAAGCATCAACAAGGGTGAAGAACCCTTCTTTAGAGGTAGATGTGATATCTACATGAAATTATTCATCAACACTGGGAGTAGGGAATGAGTGAAACTCTTGAGTCTTAGAAGTTTTTATAATAATTTTATCATCTTTATCGAGAGAGAATTTTCCATAACTAGGAAAATATTCCTTGAACCGAACTAATAACATGTGGGTAGAAATAGTGGATCCCATTTCATAAAATTTTTATTTCTCACTATACTTATCCATTAACATAATAACATTAATATAGGTGAAATAGTGATTCTCATTATAATAGAATCTTATTTGTTGGGATGGGTCTCATCCTCATAATGCTAAGGTCATAAAATCTATGAGGGTATGAATAAATTTGAGAACTCGTAAGGGATTCTATTAAGATTACTTTGTGCACTAATTTTTATTGCATCAATTATGGGAATATTTAGATGTTTAAGAAATTGAAACTAGTGCTATATATTATATTGGGCCCACCAATGTCATATTCATTCACACCTTGAGGATGTTGTGCACATGATTGACTAATTTTTAAGTAATCTAGTACTTAAATCTACACACATAATTGATTAGAACATTTTACCAATATACTTATTATTATTATTTATAGAGGATAATACCAATGTGGTAAACATGTTATTTTTCACTATCTAATTCTAATTCACCATTGAAAGATCCAAAAATTTATGGTTTGTTGATTCCAAGTGAAATTTGAATTTTGAGTCCCATAGTAGGGGTGATTTAATATTTGAGACTAAAATTGTGATTATAGGAGTCGATACACCTCTATGAGGTGTTTTTTTCATTTTTAATCTATTTTTTAGAGATAAATATTATTGGGATAAGGTTAGAAGAGTTGATAGTACTATTTTAGAAAAGTAGAATATGATCCTGTTGTAGTGGAGGTTATTAAGCATGATGGTGGTGCCTTGCACTGTGGAGGAGAATGTCATTTCATGGTAACTAGGGTGATACGTAAAAATAATATTCAAGGGAGAATAATTCCATAACAAAGGGGTTTAACTTGTATGTGATGCATTTGATAGTTTTATACAACTTATCTAGATTATGACATGGTCAAGGATATTACATTGTAAAGGGTTCTCATAGGTGAATTTTTGCACCATAATATAAGGGGATTTGCACCATGAGCCACACCATTTGGTATTTAGAGTTATTAATTTGAGAGAGGTGTTTTCCTGTGGAGCTTAAGTCCTTTCTATAATAGGTGGAAATAGGTTCTATTTATAGTTCTCTAGGGGTATGTATTGCACCATAACCTAGTGGGTCACATCACAATGAAACCTCAGAAGAGGGGATTTATGTCGTGAACCCTTTTTATATGCCAAAATGAGACTCATATATAGTTTTTATTAAATTAGGGGAAGATATATATTTTATAGATTAGTTTTATAATGATTTATAAGGGATATGGGGTTCATGGGGGGCCATTTGGTCAACTACTCCACTCTTTCTTCCTCTCATGTGTCCACCTTAATAGGGGTTATTTTGTGAGTCATTTCCATATAAATTTCAAGGTATAGACTGTAACATCCCAAGTAAGTAATGAAAAATAGATATTTTTATCTATGTCTATTAATGATTAAGATAGTGTTATAGAGGCTTAAAATGAAAATAAATACAATCTTATGCATGGAATACACTAATATTCTTAAAAGATTGTTTTACTACCTTTTGATGGAAAACCATTTTTGAATCTATATTTTGACAATTTTATAAACTATTTTTGTCAAAATAAACTTATCCTTTATGATTGGGACATAAAAATTTACCTTTTGTGAATTTTTGGTATTTTTCTGACAATGTTCATTTTTTAATGAATAGTGAAAAATACTGCATTTTACATCAAAACTTCTTTTTAATATAATTTATTTATATGATTAGATTATGTTTTGAATTGGTTTTGAAGTGAAATTAGAATATATTTTTACCATTTTATCCAATGGTGGTCATTGGAATCAATTTCACTTTGAAATTAGACTTAAACTGGTGTCAATCTTTTGATACTTATTGTTTTGTAAAAACACGCTATTTGCTCTGGCAGTGGGAATTAATTATTAAATTAATTAATGTGACTTATATGATTTTAATTTTTTAAAATAGACTTTATTTTTGAATTCGGAATATCAAATATAGCTTAGGGTGAATTTTTGGTAATTTTCTGAAAAACTTCAGTTTTTGATGAATAGTGAAACCTCTAAGTGGTAATCAAGCAAACTGATTTTTCAGTTAAATGAAAGTTTACCACTAATTTGTATTGAATTTTGAAAATCCTACATACATGGTTTTCATTAAGAAGTAAAATGTGGTTCAATGAGATTAAAATAATTTTTTTGGTGAATAGTAACTTATTAAGTTTTTAAATCGCGATTAGTGGTAATTAGTGTAGTTTAAGGTATAAAAAATGCTTTAATAATATGAAATTACCTAGAAACATGTCCCAACCTTATTGGTTGTGTCATGGCCGACCAAGACAAGCCATGGGTCAACTTTGGGACCCCATGGAGACATTTTGGTTGGGAAATGACATAAATAACTTTTTATTTAATGTAAAAGTAAAAATGACACAAACATAATATGTTTTACAAAAACAATTTTTAAATGGGGTTATAAAGATCATATATTTGATTATAAATAGTCATTGGAAAGATAAAAATATTTCCTACATCATAGTATTTTTTTAATGATTTTTAGACACTAAATAAATTAAATTATTTATGACATAATAATGATGCAGTGATGACATCATTATTTGACGATTTAAATAAAATGGAAAGACAATGTAAAATCTATGAACTAAACATGGACAAAACCAATTGGATGAGTGGATTTAGAGCCCTTATCACCTTATCCACGAATTATATCAATGTGGGACCTTTTAAAACCGAAACACATTTTCAAATGAAGTAATATTTCTTTACTTTCCAAAAGTGCCCCTCCTCTCCTCTTATAAAAGGCGCCCACCTCTACCTCATTTCACACACTCCTCAAGCCTTTGGCTCGGCCAACCCCTGCCCATTTACTCTCTCCACATACCTCTCCTCATCCTAGAGGATTCCATTTGGGCAGAATCCTTTGAAAGGAAGCCTTTAGTCTCAAATCAAAAGGAGTCACACTTTTAAAGGTAATTCATTCTCTCATGTTCATTTGTTTTATTTTGCTTCTCCAACCCCCTAAAATCTTTTTATTTACTTATTTTGTAACAACACCAGTATCTTCAATATACAAGTATGTTGTTATAATATTTATTTGATCTACACTCTCACACAACTACATCAAATGGTTAAAGAACATACGGTTTCTGTGGATGGCGAAATTCTACCTCCGAAAACGATGATTGTTCAATACTCATTTAACACCTTCAAAGGTGGCCATTATGATGTCACTATTTTTATATATGATATATAATATGTTTATGTTTTCCTTAAGCTTCTGTTTTTTTCATTTTGGGCATACATTTATGGTTTCCATTATGGGTAAACACGATATCTTCATTTTAGGAAGTGCGGACTACCGGCCCCTGAAAGTGATTTGATTCGTTAATACCATATGTGGGATGTGTAAAGGATAAAGTTAATGATATTATATATGTTATTATACTGGAATTATAATATACTCTTATATCATTATGATTCCATTCCAGAAAATATGAAATAGAAATGGAAGTAGCGTTCATGCGTACATACGGCTTACCGTCTCCATGAACGGTGAATTTCATTTCTTACCTCTAAATGTGATGTAATATTATAAATACATGTATATGATGAATATATATGATATATATGTTATCCAAATCATTAATATCATTCTGGATATAACGAACCTATGACCAAATTAACAACATGTAAGTGTAAGAAGTCTATTTTTGACTTAAGAACCAAATACCGACAAAATGAACATTATTAACTTAACTGATTACATGATGTTCATAACATGGTATAAAAGGAATAATGAACTTGAAAAAGATTCATAAGCAAGTAGAGATTAACTCAAGTTTATTATTCAGGAGATTAAAGAATGGTCGGGTCAAGTCGGATATGAGGTATGGGACTTCGTCTCAATCTCCTTTCATTGAGGCATATTTTATTTATACACAACTTTCTTTTATACGGTGTATAAACCCCTTTGACTTTTACATTTATTCAAAAGGAATATTTTTTATACGAAGTGTTTACTAAACGACAAAAGGGAATGTTTTTGTCGTACGTATGCGGCGACAACGACTTCTCCGCCGTCATGACCGTTATTTGAGTTTCAGCTTCCTCTACAAGCCATACCTTCTTTTTAAAAGAAAAATAAATACAATGTTTTACTTTTCTTTTATTTTGGTATTGAAAATGGTTTTCACAATTTTTCTGTGTTGTATTGATATCTTGTGATTGAAATGTGGAAATGTTATGTTTCCCTTATGCATGTTTTATGTGATACGATTATGTTATGGTTCTTGGGCATTATTATGAAGACGGGTGGTTCCGTGATAAAATAAGGGCGGGTGAGCCCGATATAGCTCTCCAATGCATTGGGTAACACAAAGGAGTGAAACGTTAAGGTTTCTTCGAAGAGATTTAGGGAATATACTGTGATGGGTATTCCAAACGTAACCAAGAGGGTTACTCCATACGTAAGAATGTTATGAATGCCTCAAGTTACCTTTATGTCTTATGATTTCTATGATTTATTCATGATTTTATGAGGTATGTTAAAGTGACTATGTTTTATGGGTAAAGTATGATTTCATTCTTATGTATATATGAACTCATGTTTCCTTTCCATGTTTTTTTAACCCATACTGAGTTTTTATGCTCATCCCAAGTTTTTGAAATGTTTTTCACAGGTCAAGGGAAAGGTACATGATAAGATGATAGAGTCAAGGATGTGTCAAGAAATAATCCATGTTTTATTTTAAATGTGTTTCCATTGATGGGAATGAAGAATACTATCTTTATGTAACCACTTTGTTTATATGTGTAATGTAATGCAAGTTTTATGATCTAATTCTCTAAAACTCTAAACCCGAAAAGATCCTCAATGTGTAATCTTGTAATAACTCAAGATTCAGTAAGGTTTAAGGCTGGGGCCTTATATAGACTCTCTCATTCACCTATGTTCTTCTTAAAATTTATATACTACTAATTTTATATGGTTTCAGTTAGGGTTTTGATGAATATTCTACTAGATCATGGTGGAATATTCCCCAAACATTGGGACTTTGGTGTACGATGGATGGAGGGTGTTGAGGAGTGTTGAATACATTCTTACTTTCTCCATTCAAGTTAAGGTGCATTGACTAGTGGGATTTAATTGGGATTTTACAAAATTCTATATTAAATATAGATTTATTAGAAGTTTTTCACAAGGAATTTATTTATAGTAGTATGTGCGGCATTCCGTAAGTGGTCAACATACTATTGCTTGAGGTTTTGTCCCTAAGCGGTTTCTCAGTGATTTTTCAATGGTTCTAGCTTAAAAAGATTAAATTGTTTAATTAATTATATATTTTTTATAATTAAATATTTAGATTTTGTTCCATGAGAAAGTGGGTCAAGATTTTTCATTTCTTGGTTTGGGTTTTGTCGAGGCTTTGTGAATGGGGCTTGAGGATAATATCTCCTATATGGAGGTAGGTGGTCCCTATAATACTTAAACATATAAATTTTTTTACATGATTATTCATTCATTAATGGGGTTTTGATTTGGGTAAAATGGGTAGGGATTGAGATAACCCTATATAGATAAATTAGGTATCTTAGTGCCTTATTATCCTAGAGATAGTGGTCTATTACATGTTGAGGGAATTTGGATTTATTTATGGCTACATTTCTAAAGGGGAGAGGATTCCATTTGAGTTTACCAGAGACATAAGTAAATTAGAAGGGTTGGTATGAACTAAAATTTGACTAGGTTGGAACTCCCATGGCTAGTATCATAAACATGAGGGGCTTAGTCCCATGGGGGATAGAGGAGATATTCATACGTCTCACTTATAGTAATGAGTACCCCCCTTGATGGAATGTGCAACCATGGTGCATGAGGTGAGCATAGAAATTACTTTGGAACTTGGTATTGGGTAATGAGTTGGATTTCCACTAGATTATGGGTTAGAGGGATTTCCTATGGGAGATTATTTATGGGAGCTTCCAAGGGTCATGGGAATGGGTTTCTAAGTGGATTTTAGAGTGTTTGGGTGGGTACAATCCTTGGGTATTGGGACCAGGCGATGATATGAGAATTAGAAGTGAAGTTAGGATAGCTTGTTGAGACATGGTTTAGGTATATCATATAAGATTTGGTATCACCATGAGGCAGAGGATTTGAGTTTTCATTATAAAAAAAATGATTTTGGTTTGAGGTATACAATGGTTTCTTCCTTGGGTGAGATGATCACACTAATGGGTCTGGCTTATTATTGTCTTTGAGATTGGGCATGGAATGGAGGGGTCTGATAAAGAGGCTAGGTATTATTTATATACATCATGGGTAGTGGGTATAAGATACATATGAGCCTTTCCTAGGTTTAAATCCATGATGCAGGGTGAGAAAGAACTATGGAATTATATCTGGGAACTATATGTAGGTCCATGAGTGCCATGTTTTCTATATTCATCCATGTTATATTGATATAAGTATTGAGGTGATAGTGACATGGGACCCTTGGTAGGGGGTGTTGAGTTACATGGACCAAATACATATCTCCTTATATGTTTTTTATTTTTTACCCATAGTTAGACCTAATGAGATCATAGGACACTGTAGAATTTATTATCAATGGTTAGGCTGATATAGAGTCCAAGACACTATTTGATAATTTCTACCAACAGTCAGATCGAACACGCACTTAGGATGATATATAAAACTTGTTAGTGTCTATGGTAATACTAACAAAGAGTCTAGGATTCTATATAATGTTTTCCACCTATGTTCAAATCAATAGATATCTTAGGTTACCACATGGAATTTATGTCTATGGTCATACTGGATAAGAGTTTGGGATTCCATATGAAATTTGACACCCATGGTCAAATCGATCGAGGGTCAATAATCCATATAAAACTTATTACCATATATTAATAGACTAGTAGTAGTCCATGAAAATATATTACATCATTCTATTCATGAGGCTAGGATATATATGGTTTACCAGAGATTATTAAACTAGGTATGGTTGGGTGTCAAGGAATCCTTGTTAACACATGATGACCCGACATACATCTATTTATGATGTTAATTTATATTATTTAATTTTACACATTAATACATGTTTATATGATAGTATATATTAAGGTAACTTAGTGAGAACCTTGTGATTTTACTTTTTGCGCCCTGTATGGGAACTTTGGTGCATGTGTAGACCTTATGTTTGACTTTTTTGGTCACAAGTTGTATTGTGGATCAGGCTGGAGTTTCTCAACATGTTTGAAGATGGGTTAAGGTGAGCCTTATGTTATAGTGGAGGCACTTTGTACATTTTTTCTAATTTATTTTTCATGTGTTTTTTTCCGATGGGTGATCTATAGAATGCATGACTATATGGATACATTTATATTATTATAACATGGATGTGTTTTTATTCCATTATGGTTTTCTTAGGCTTAATTCCATACATGATTACTCTGATTATATTTTATCTTTTATATTTAGTTATTTATTATTATTTATGGATAAGATATAGAGGTTATTGTATCCACAATTTTGATCATAGAATCTCATCACTAGTTAGAAGCCTCTGAGATACGGTAAGGTGAACCTAAGTCCATGTAGCAACCAATACTAGTTTATCATTTAAGTAATTTTATTCAGGGAATTAAAATAAAGCATCAGATACTTTATTTTATTTTATAACTATTTTTGGATTTTTAGAAGTAGATAGGAATGTTTTTGATCTTGTGATGGACATTGGGTTGGTGAGTGATGAAAATTTTTCTAGTGAGAAGTCCAGGTTACCAATGTTATGGGATTTTTGTTCTTAATTTTTACTATTATAATTGAAATATTTATTCATGTATAATGTTTGGATTTGAGATTTATATATTTTTTGGGTTTAATCTAATCCTGATGTGGAAAAAGGAATGTTTACATGTATCATTATTTGAATATAGGATTAAAATGTCATTTTCTTGCTTGAATATGGTTGGCTTTACTGAAGAAGGAGGGTTTTAGTTGTTTAAAGAATAAAAAACAACTTATATAACATTTACTTATATAACTCATAATTATAATTATACTTAGATTTTCCATGGTAATTTCTAGTGATTGTTAATATTAATATTTTCATGGAACATAATCTATTTATGATTGTATAGTCCATGGGTATAGGTGATGCATGGAAACCCTTGACGGGTTATTTTGAGAAATTGATGTCATTGTGATGTGTGGATTGGTATTGTGACACCCACTAGGACACTAGTATGTTTTATTTTGATTTTTTTTCTTTTTTCTTTATTTTTTTAGTTTCAGGGAGTGGGTAGTCAAACATTCAAATTTTGGGGAAAACCGGCTTTGAAGCATGGTTAGTGTATGGTTATTTCTAACCGTGCATCCATCCATGAAGGGGGGGGGGGTGACGTCTTATAATGGAAATTTTCATAGTTACCACATGTTTTTTCAAATTTTATATAACTCTATAGTTATTTTTGTAGTCAGTTTATGTATGGGTAGTGACCTACATGGTTGGAACATGATTTTCCTAACATTGTCGCCAAACGACATGAACTTCCAAAAAATCTTATAAAAATGAATTTACTAAACCATACTCATTGATTTTTGAGGAAATTAACCCTTATTTATTTTCCCTTGTTTGAACAGATGATTCTCTCAACAATGTATATCATTTCTCCATCAATTTTGGGGTCTTTAATTTTAGTTTTGGTGGATTCTCTTGAAGTAACGAGTTATTATTTATGGTTTCCCCCTTATTCATTCATACTCTTCCATTTTAATTTTATTTTCTTCAATTATTCTAAAACTAATGACCATAGAGGAAAAAACATAGTGTTTAGGTTGGGGATTTGATGAGATCAATTGGATATCTAGGTTGATGAGGATCCCTATCTTTTACTTCTTGAGTTATTTTAAAAATGAGGTGACTTATCAATGAATGAAAGGTAAGTGTATATATGTATCTCATTTTTTAATTGTCACAACTAAGTTTATTGATATTGATTTTATTTTTATTGATGAAATATGCTTGCAATTAATTATTAAGGGATGATGTCTGTATTTTTTTTACTATTTTTGACTATGTTGATATAAATGGTGATTCCTCTCAACTTTTACATTAAAAAATACCTATATTTCAATGACGGGTTTTTTGAAACTCTTAAAAGGTGTTTTTTTGTTTCTAAGTGAGTTTTCAAAGAGTATTTTGAAAAAAAAAACGTGGTTTCAATTTATATTATTGATAATATCCTATTTTTTTAATGTTGGATGTTGATTTTTCATGGGTTTTGATTATTTTGGAACATCATAGACCTTGAAAAGATAGGTGACTAGATGGGTGCTACCATAAGATTTGGTGTAAAATGGATAATGGTTATTTTTTGGTGAGGCCTCAAGAGTCCCCAAGTTATATTACTTATTTATGATCACATGGTATGACCATTATTCCATGAGAAATTCCTAGTTACCCTTGGAACCTATAGGAAAGGTATATTACCATGTTTCTTATATTATTTTTCATTTGATGCATGATATTTATGACCACTCTCATTTTATTTTTGATTAAGTGATTATGGTTTACTACTCTAGTTAATTTTAAATGTTTTATTTACTCGTATAAATAGTTAAAGTTGAGTTTTTTAAAAACCAAATTGGTTAAAAAATGTTTATTTTTTAAATAAAATTTTATTTCAAGGAATGTTTTCTTTTTTAAATTATTTTAAATGGTTTTAAATATGAGAAGTGTTATATAGATTTATTGAGGTATCCTACCTGGATTTTATTCACACCCTTCATGTTCCTTTGGGTGTGAAAATATTTATCTTTTTTTGATATAGGTAAGATTAAAATATTTTCCTCTTATAGTGGAGATTTTAAAATTTTTTTCTCCTTAAATGGTATGGGTTTTCATGGTGGTCATAGGCCACATAGAGAAATATTAACTATAAATTTTGAAATCCTTAGATTTTGAGTTCTTGGATTTTGATAACATATAATCCTAAAGGGCCTTAGGAAATCTTGAGACTCATGTTTATTTATATGATAGTGTGAATTATTATTTGTTTACATTTTTATGTTAGTTATGGAATACTGTTTGTGATTTATTGTACTATATTTAGATTGGTGTTTATTATTTGAATATTTTTACTTGATGGATTGAATTTTTAATATATGGATGGTTCATGATAGGTGTAAATCTATGTTTTTATTATTTATATTTTAGGGTTAAATAATTACCACATAGTTAGTTTTGATACTTTGTTTCTTTTCTTTATCCCTTGGAGATCAAGAAAGAGATTTGGGCCATATGGTGAGTTGGCTTAGATGACGTGGTAGGTTGACTTGGGTCGTTTTGTTAAAAAATTAAATTAGATATAAGTTGTTATTGGGAGAGTAAAGTTAGTATAAATATGTGAACATAAAAGCTCAATTAGTAAGCATGATGAAGTGATTAGACAACTCTTATTCATGTTGGTCCTCAAGTTACCATGGATGGATAGGAGTTGTGTCTTGAATTTAACATTTCTTTTGAGTTATTTTCTTTATATTATATTTATTTATTTATTATTGTTTTTGGGAAAAAACCATGTGTTGTTTTGATTAATTTTGAGTTTCAAAAATGAAATACAGAAGAAAATCAGAGGTGAAAAGTTTAGGTGAATGGTCTGGAGAAAATGTGTGGTCCCTATACAACTATATCTACAAAACCTTCTAGTGTAACTTTCAATGTTGGTTAATAGTTTTCCTAATCACGTGGTCAAACCATTCACAAAGAGTAAATAATTTTATTTTTAGGGTTTTTACCCCATTTGTACTTAGAATAACTGTGATTATTATTATTACTTGTTTAAGAGTAATTGAATGGGTTTTATAGATTAAATTGAAGTTTTTGGAATTAAGATTATGTATTGATTGTGTTTTATTTATGGTATTATATAGATCACACAACCATGAAGACCACTATTCAATTTGGGAGTTCTAGGGTATACTACATAGGATAATCCTCCCATAGATCCCAATATTGTTGAATTATTTCTCAATAATATTTAATATTTAGGCTAGGGTGGTGAGGTGGGGGAATCTTAGATAGTGGCTCATAATTAGGAATACACTAAGAAGAATCCACCTTCATTTTATTATGATTTAAGACCTTAATAACTTGAAGAGTGGATTGAGAATATCAAGAATTTATTTCATTTACTACAGAACAATGAAACATACAAGGTTGGGTTTTCATCCTATTTATTAGAGAGGACTAGATGAAAATGGTGGGAATCTATCATGTTGGATAAGATCCATGAATAAAATTAATGGGTTAAATTTAAGGAAATTATTAATTAGTAATTTTATCCATAGACTTTAATAGTGATAAAAACCAGAGAGTTTATGACACTCAAGAAGAAAGATCATTTTATTATGGAATATGTCACTTGGTTTTCCAAGATGGTTCACCTTTCACTAGAGATTCTCAAAAATGAATATTTAAAGTCTCATTGTTTTGAAATGGATTTAAAGTTAGATATTAGGTTCAGGATCATACTTCTTTTTCTATTAGTCAACACAGATGTAATGGAAAAGGTAGTGATGACTGAGGTATACATAACTAGTTTGACTGGTATGAGTGGTTAACCAATTGTGATAAGTGGGACCTAGAGTTATTCTTCAGGTCAAAAGAAGAAATTCAGGGAGGCTCAATGAGGTAGAATTGGCATCATGTGGTATCTTTACCCTTCTTATAATAAATTCTCAAGATCAAATTCAATGGTATGTTATCAGTTCTAGAATCCAGGACACACTAACAAAGTTTTCTAAGGGGATTTAAAGAATTTACACTAGTGTGGGTACCTAATACATCTTAAAAAATATTTGATATCCCAATATGATGTTAATAGCGTGAGATATTATTATATCAGGGGTTCCTAGGTTCTAAAAGATGCATCAAACATAGGTTTATCTCACCCCTAAGAAAAAGGATACTCCCATTCTTCTAGGGACAATGAGCCTGAGATTGAATTTGGGTGATTTTACATGGTATATCATGTTCTAATAGAGTCATAGGATGAGTTAGAAACTATTTGAGGTATGGTGTTTATTTCTCCATTTACGAATATTTTTTTTTCATAAGTGTATCTCATTCATTCATTTCATTCGAATTAATTGATGACTTGGGAATAAAATTGGATTTTATACCTTATATATTGGACTTTTACACTACCATTAGGATAAGGGAAGAGGAATGTATTAAGTGATCTATATGAAACATGGCTATCATAGATGTTGAATTAATTTAAAATTTCTTAGTGATGGATATGGATATGTTTGAAATGATTTTTGGCATAGATTAAATGGTGAATGTAAGAGATTAGGTGGATTACTACCATCAGAAGATACTATTTTATACACTAGATAGGAACACTCAAATTTTCTAAGGTGAGTGGGACCAAAGGTACAATAGGTAAGGGCATGTAAATATAGTTGTTAATTTTTTTATGATAAGATATCCAAGATGATTCTAGATTCCATTAAATAGATCCCAAATGACCAACTTTAATGGGTGGTTGATAGGTATCCCATGGTATTACCTAAATATTTCTCTAGATTACCACCCTAGTGGGAAGTGGAGTTTACTATTTATCAACTCCCCAGGATGATATTAATCTCTCTACCATCTTATCAGATTGATCCTACTTAACTGAATGAATTTAAAATTTATTTGGATGCTATTGATGGAAAGGGTTTTATTTGACCCATTGTATCTCTATGGGTGTCACTAGTCCTTTTTTCTATGAAGGCTGATGAAATATTCCATCTCTATGTTTTTTTATCAAAGTATTAATGTAGTGACCATTAATAATAAATACTCTTTACTCTAGATTAGCGACTTGTTTGATGAGTTAAGGGGAGATAGATGGTTTTCAAAGATCAATATGCAGTTGATATCCATCACTTGAGAGTTTTAGATGTGAATTTTGTTAATAAATCTTATAGAAGTAGGTGTTACCCTTATGAGTATTTTTTTATTCCATTTGGACTTACCAACCCACCTTCGATTTTTATGGCCCCGATGAATTAGATATTCATCAAAAACCTTGATACTTTTATAGTAGTGTTTGTTGATGATATATTGGTTTACTATAAGAACCAAGAAGACTATGAAGACCATATTGGAATCAATTTTGTAACTCCAAGATACCACCACTTAAATGATAATTTTTTTAAATTCAAGTTTTGGATCCAAGAAGTGAAGTTCATAGGCCATGTGGTATATGAAAATGGTGTTATAGTGGATTTGGAGAAGATCTGGGCTATGATGTACTTAGAGAAACCCTAGAATGTATTCAAGATTATAAGTTTCTTGGGGAAGAAAGGTTATTAAAAGTTCTTTATAAAGGACTTCTCTAAGATAACATCAACTTTTGACAACACTAACCTAGAAGAGTATAAAGTTTGAATGGAATGAGAAGTGCTAGAGGTTATTTGAGGATTTGAAGGTGAGGTTGACCTAAAATCCAATGCTGGTTCTTTCTAAGCTGGGCATGAGATATGATGTGTTCTATTACATGTATGATATAGGTTTTGAGTGTATGTTGATGTAGGTAAAACACTTCATAGCTTATAGACCCTGTTAGTTATGCCCTCATGAGAATAATTTACCCACAAACAACATAGAATTAGAAACTTTGAAGCATTGTATAAACACATGGTGTCATTGTCTATTTGAGGATAAGTTTATCATGTAGTCTAACTAAAAACACCTACAGTATATCTTTACCTAGAGGGATCAGAACCTTAAACAAAGATGATGGGTGGGGTACAACTAGAATTTTTACATTAAATTGGTTTATATCATGGATAAAGGAAATATTACGGAAGACACTTTTAGCAGGAATATAATGACATGAGTAGTAAAGGTGTCAAAAGATGAATGAAATATGATGAGCCTATTTTTTGAATTTCATGTGAACATTTAAGGTAGAATGAACATGTGTTTTTGACTATTGTATAAGTCACAACCACTTTTTATGAAATGGTACAGCTTGGGTATATTTAGGATCTTGATTTCTAATGGATAAATAGAAATTTAAATGGTGGGTAGACTTCATGGGATTTGTATTGGCCTCCTAGTGGCACTCTCAATTTCTAGAAATGGATAGTGATTCCTCTAAATCTAAGGTATGTGGTGATGAAAAATAAACATGTCTCAAGTTATACATTGTATCCCAGCTCTATAAAATGTATTATTATATGAATCACCAATACTAGTGATGTGAGATAAGGTTAAACATTTCTGATTTTATTTCCTAATTATTTTCATGCTTGATAATTAAGGAAGAGCACTAGAAAAAAATATGTTTTTATAGCCTCTACCCATTTACATGTGAAGGTGGGATGATATTTCCATAGTTTTTTTCATTATCCTTCATAAATATCCACATGGGAAGGATTTTGTTTGGGTATTTATTTATGGTTTAATTAATTTGGACAATTTACTTCCTATTACATAGTCAATGAAGGTTGAGGGGCTTGCATGCATGTATGGCTAAGATATTTTTGAGACTTATAGATTTCCCCTAGTCATTGTTTCTGAATGAGACCCACATTTTACTTCTCATTTTTGGAAGGGGATTCAATAATAAATGGGGTTTTAGTTGATTTTAAGCAAAGCCTACCATCCCCAAATAGATGGTCAAATAGAGGGGGCTATCCAAATTCTCAAGGATATGCTTTGGGTATGTGCTCTTGATTTTAATGGCTCATAGGATAAACATTTATGAAAGAGTTTTATTATAATAACAATTTATAATCCTCCCTGTATGGATATATGTGTCAATTTACTTTGTGTTAGAAAAAATTAAAATAATTCCTTTTTCTTAGGTTGGGTATTATTCCAGATATTATTAGTAAAGTTTAACTAATCAATTGAAGGATATCAATGACCCAGAGTCTCCAAAAATCCCATGGTGATCATGATCAATGTTCATTGGAATTCTATATGGGTGATCAATATTTTCTCTAGATTTAACCTAGACTAATACATTTTATCCTAGATAAGAAGATAAATTTGAGGTCTCATGATGTAATACCATTCAATATCATGGTTAATCTCAAGAAGGTAGAATATATAATGATATTTCTATCTCATATGATGGTGATTCATGATGTATTTCATCTTTATTAGTTGAAAAGGAATCAACTATACCCATCCCACATAGTGGAGTGGGATGATTTTGAATTGGGACTTGATGCCTCTATTTTTGAGTAGTTAGTGCATATCATGGATATCCAAGAAAATTTTCTCTGTGGAAATATGATTCTATTGGTTTGTGTGCTATGGCAGTGTGGTTGGGATAGAGATGAGACATGGGAGTATGGGCATTTGGTAAGAGAGTTGTGGCCTCACCTATTTTATTATATGAAGTAAGGACTTTCCAGGGTAAGAAAGTGGCATGGTAAAGTGAATTTTAAAACCCACTGAGTTACTGTTATGTTTTATTTTGAGTTTTGTTTTATTTTTTACTTATTTTTTGAGTTTTTAAGAGTGATGGGCCAAACTTTCAAATTTTGGGGAAAAGTGTCTTGGGTGTACGGTTAGCGCATAATTAGTGTTAACCATGGACCCAACCATGAGAGGGGTGGGTGCGAGATTCAAATAGTATTTTTCATGATTACCACATTTTTTTTCTAAACATGAGGAACTATTAAGGTAAACATTTAACCATTTTTTGTATTGGGGTGACCTGCATGGTTGGTGTACAATTTTCCAAACCATGTGGACAAACTATACGGCCACCCAAAACCTCTTAAAAATGTGAATTCACTAAACTAACCTCATCAACTTTAACCCCATTACACCTCATTTATCCCCCCTCATTTGATCAGACACCTCTCCTTGCTATGGATCTTCTTTCCCCTTATATTTTGGTGTCTTTTCTTAGAGTTTTGGTGGATTATATTGAGGTAAAACATAACTATACTTGGTTTCACCCTTATTCCTTCATCTTATTCCATTATTTGATAAATGTATTCAATTAATCTAACCCTAATGGTCATGGAGGTCTGAAATTAGGGTTTTATTTAGGGTTTTTATGATATTTCTTAGATTTATAGGTTGGTGAGGGCCCCCATACATCCATTCTATAGTTATTTTAAGAATACAATGAATTCTTAATGAATCAAAGGTAAGTGTTTAAATATATCTCATCATTTATTTCCCATACCTAATGTTTTTGATATTTATTTTATTTTTTTATGAAAAATGATCGAAGTTAATTTCTGAGGGTTGATTTATGCTATTTTATTTCAATGTTGGCCTATATTAATATAAATGGTGGTTCAACTAAACTTTTACATTTAAAAATAGTTTTATGCCTAAAAGGTGTTTGTAAAAATACTTTAAAGAGACTTAATATTTATAAATAAGTTATAAAAATATATTTTGAAATAAAACATGCTTTAAATTTATATTCGTTATTGCAGAATGGTGTTATTATTTGGGATACTGATTTGGCATGTGTTTTTATTATATTAGCATTTGGGAGACATTGGTTCGATAGGTGAATAGAAATTTAATTACTTATATTTAGGTATAAAATAGGTAGGTTCCATTTCTATTTAGTATTTTATAGGCCCTAAGTTATACTACTTGTTTAGAAACACAGTATGAAAAATATTCTGTGAGTGACTCTTAGTTACCCTTATAACCTATAGGTAGGATTTATTCTACTGTTTCTTATATTATGTTTGAGTTGATGCATGCAATTTATTCCCACTTTGGTTCTATTTATAATGAGGTGATTATGTTTTACTTCACTCAATGATTTTAAATGTATGTTGTACTTTGATAAATTGTGAAATTGGTGTTTTTTTATAAAAACCAAAGGGGTTGAAAAATGTTTCTTTTTAAAATAAAATTTAATTTCAAGGAATGGATTCTTTTTGTAACTATAATAAAATGTTTTCATTATGAAAATTTTTATATAGATTCATGGTGGTATCCTACCAAACTTTTCCACATGCACTGCATGTGGATTTGGGTGTGCATAGATTTAGTTTTCTTTTATACAAGCTAGGGTAATGGAGACACCCCTTCTAGTGAAGCCTCTTGAAATGTTTCCTTTTTCCATGGTATTAGTTTAGTGGTATCTAAAGTCTATATAAAGATATATTGACTAGGAATTTTGGTATCTGTAACTTTCATCCATGGGAATATTTTGTGACTCACATTTATTTATAGAATGGTTTATAATATTTCATTGTTTACAATTTTATATTGGTTATGGAGTACTATTTATACTACATTATATTCTATTTGGATTTGTGTTTATTACTAGTATCTTCTTATTTTTTGGTTTTAACATCGAATATATAAATGGTTCCTTCCAAATTATTAGGTGGAACTTTATGTTTTGATTATTTATATTTCAGGGTGAAGTCCGTCCCACTTGGTTAGTTTTGATACCCTAATGCTTATTTCTATCCCATAGTAACCAGGAATATACTTTAAGCCTTGTGAGGATCTTGTTTAGGTGATATGACAGGTTGAATTTGGATGATTTGTTATAGGTATAGGTGAATTATTCTAGAGAGAGTTCATATTGTGTATTAGTTTTCTTGATGATATGGATACCCAAAATAGGGTATAGGAATGAATATGAGATTCTTTGGTCTCTTGGGATGTAAATAAATTAGAGTGATTGTGGCATCATTATTGTTCCCAGAGGTTGGGGTTTGTGTTATTCCTATCCTTGTTATATTTAGGTTTGTTTTCAAATGGTTGGAATGTGGTAATCCCTAATGGTCAGTTATAGAATGAGTAGAGAATGGTTAAATTAATTGTGTATTTGGAATGATTCCTGAGTGGTGGGTGATCCTATGGTTGGACATGGCATGAGTGAGATGACTCAATCTCATTGGAAGGGAATAACCAAGAGTGATTTTGGGACTTAAATGAACGGTATGCATAGTTAGTTGATTAAGCATGTAAGATGAGGTATAGTGAGAGGCATCTCATGGGAGCATAAGCCGAGCTATGTGACTAAGTAATATGAGAGTGTTTACATGTTGCAGTGTAGATGATATTAATGTGGATAGTGAGAAAATAACTAGTGATAGGTTTCCATATATATCCTCACTAGCCTTAGAGATAAGAGTAAGTGTTCATGTGATCTCTTAAAGAAAAGTCTTTTTATATGTGATTGAAAATTCATGTTGGTTATATGTGACACATTTTCAATATGTGTAGTTTTGGGATAGGCTATGTGTGGGTATGTTGATGTAGAGGCCCGAAGATTAACGTACATGGAAATTACATTACTTTTGCGGAATACTTAGTTCATAAAAAAACGCACACACAAGGACTGTAATAGTTTAGTGTCTTTGGAAACTTGGAATATAATCTTCTAATCGTGGTGAAAGATCTTCAACATCTCTCATAAATATCTTCTCTTTTTTTTACCTAAAACCTTTCTTTATATCCTGGGGAAAATAAAACATAAAAGGTTGAGTTCAAATGCTCAGTAAGGGTAAACAAAAGAAATATCAATCACATCATATTCATAAGAACATAACATTTTGGAAATCTTAACCTGCAAAAGAGATCATAATATCATAACATGGGATAAATCATAGTAGTGAAATGTAATACCAATAATCATAACTTAAAACATGAAACTTTGTGGCATACACACATAATCATAGAGAATCATTTCTTATTATTCAAGACTCATTGCCAAGACTATCTTAGTGGACAAAGTCCATTTCTGAACCGAGTTCACTCCTCGTTTCAGTCCTGTTTCACTGAACCGGTTTAACCTACCATTCCGGCCATGTCTATCTCATGAGATATAAAATCTTTACCCAATTAATTGGAGGGAGATATAGGTCCCACCCATCTCATAATGATACCATTCTTATGTGTGCCACAAAATCATAAACCATACATCATAGCATAACCCATGTAATAAAAATGGGAATCTTAAACATCGTGACATCATAAAACAATTCATATAAGATAAAGGAATTCATAAAAATATTTCCATCACAATATAATAAAATCCATGTAATAATAGGGATATAAACAGAAACCTATATTATCTTAGATGGAAAATAATTTTGATAAAACTCTTGAACTCTATTCTTGAGGAAAATATCCTTTCTACTTCAATTTTTTTTCCTTTCTTAACATGTCATACAATTTTAAACTAAAAAAAGTTGATTAAAAATAAACATGAAAACTTGTAAAGGAATATTCTTGGATATAATGTTTGAAAAATCCATTCATGCCGTATAAGTTAAAAAAAATATTCTTCTCATACTTTTGTCGGAAAAGTCAAAAAATACCTCGTACGAAAAACGACAAAAGATTCCTTTCATATCTTTTACTAAAAACTCACCGAAGGGTAAAATTGGATATAAACTATTGTATAAGGATATAAATATTACATATTGAGAAAACATGGATGTGGATGATAAAATACACCCAAGTAAATACCAAAATATAAACAATCTCGGATAAAAATGAGATTGTGATATTTTCCCTTACCTTAGGTCCGATTTGCTTAGTAAGTGTCTGAACCTCCTGTATAATGATTTAAATAATGTCATTGACTTATTCCATAATCATACTCATTGTTATGATATCATATATGGTTCACTTATGACTTTATTTTACCTGTTCTTTTGTAAATTCCATGTTAAAGAGCGTTTTGGGTAAAATCATTTCATTTATCATCCGTGTTTTGACTTGTAATTATTCATATGATTAATTAGATCATGATTATTTAATTACAGAATATAAAACATGATTTATATATAATATATATTCAGAATGTACATATATATAATAGATCAGTAAATGGAAATAAATACACCGTTCATGGAGACGGTAG
Organism: Viscum album; assembly: GCA_963277665.1. NCBI lineage: Eukaryota > Viridiplantae > Streptophyta > Magnoliopsida > Santalales > Viscaceae > Viscum > Viscum album. The sequence continues at coordinate 1,497,207,114 of OY728161.1, forward strand.
ACCGTACGTACGCACGAACGCTGTTTTTGTTTCCTTATTGAGTTGAATGGAATTATGTAGATGACATAAATATATATACACATAACTCTAGTATCATTATTATGTCATATATTTCATTATTACTTATTATATATACTTTATAATCATTCATGAATGTTTAATGTGGAGAATGAATCTCATCGCGTCGTGGAGACGGTAGTCCGTACGTACACACGAGCGATGATATCATTCTCATGATCGTGGAATTGTATTGACGTGTATGCATACTATTTCAGAATCAATATCACTTTACAATAATCATATATAGTTATTATGTACACCATTATACCCATCCAAGTAAGGTGGTGGTGGAAATTAGATTACACCACGGTGTGGAGACGATATTCCGTACGTACGCACGCGCGGTGATTTCATTTTCCATAGGATGGATAAATGGTGAAATAGAGTTGTTTCATACATATAATAACATATCAGTATATGAGTGATTCTGATGTTATTACTTCATAATGAAACAACCTAAGAATAAGAAGTGGAAGAAGAAATAAAGATGAAAGAATCGGTAACGGACATTACCTCTTCTTTGAAGCGCCTCTTTGAGTCCTCATCATAGGGCACTAAAATTGGTCTTTGAAGAATACCAGGACCTCTAGGATGTTGATAGGGAAGTGGAGAAGAGAATTTGGCAGGGGTTGGCCGAGATTTAAGGCTCATAGTGGCGTGAGGAGGAGAGGGAGGAGGTGCCCTTTTATAAGGGAGGAGAGGGGCACCTTTGGAATAACTAAAAATATTATTTTATTATAAAGCCAAATTCGGTTTTAAATAGCTCAGAATTGATTTATTTCTAAGCTAAGGTGAGGATGGGTCGAAATCCTCTCATCCAATAGAATTTAGACAAGTTTAGGTTCCTATTTTAACCTTATCATTTAGATTTAACATTAAGTTAGATAATTTTACTTTTACTGTGACTTTTTGTGTTCTTACACTATAAGTTTAATAAACTTACTATAATAAGAAAAAAGAACCCCAAGTTGTTTATTATTAATATATATAACCTTATTTAAGTCATTTGGCCGAACTTTAGATTTTTAGGAATAAAATAACAATTAATAATATAATATTTGTTTTAAAAACTATTTTATGTCAATTTTGTCACTATTTAGTAATTGATTTTTTTGAAAATTATAACAGAATGATTAGTTTGAAAAAAGTTAATTAAATAAATACTAACATGTCATAGTAATCTATAAAATTAGTTTAATTCATTAAAAGTCTCAAATTACATTTATTTTGGTATTTATAACATCAATTATGTCAATATTTCATTAATAAGATAATTACTGCATCATCTTTGTGTCATAAATTAATTAAATTATTTAATGTCTAAAAATTAAAAATAAAATACAATTATGTAGGAAATATTTTTATATTTCTAATGAATATTTATAGTTGAATTTATCTTATGTATAACCCTATATTAAAAATGATATACTTATTAAACTTTGATTTTAACTATTTTAACCCTTCTTTACATAAATTAATAATAAATGTCCTAATCTAATCCATGCGGGCCAAAATGGTCATATTTTATTCATAAGGTTGTTTTTGGTATAATTACACTTATACAATAGAATTAGGACGTTTGTTAGAATAATAATAATATCATTTTTACCCTTAATTAACCTATTTACTTTTAACCGTGGTAAAAAAGTAAAAAGATACTATTCACCAAAAATTATTTTCATCTCATTGAACCACATTTTACTTACTTAAATCAACCGTGTCTCTCAGATTTTTGAAATTCCACTCACAGAAGCGGTAAAATTAAGTTTTATGAAAAATTCATTTTTTTAATTACCACTTAGTGGTTTCACTATTCATCAAAAAATGAAAGTTTCCAGAAAAATACCAAAAATTAGGCCTAAGATATATTTGATATTATGAACTGAAAAATGATGTCTATTTTACCAAATTCAAAACATATCATTTTCATTATTTAATTTAAAAATTAATTCCCATCATCAAAACAAATAGCGTGTTCTTAAGAGATAATAACTATCAAAAGATTGACACTTGTTTATGTCTGGTTTAAATGTGAAATTACATCCAATGACCAAAATTGTATTAAATTGTAAAAATATATTATAAATATACTTTAAAACCACTCAAATTAATAATTTATTACTTTTAATTATTTCGATTAAAAATGTTGTTTTTAATTAAAATTTAGTAATTTTCAGTATTCATCAGAAAATGAAAGTTATCTGAAAAGTACCAAAATTTCACCCTAAGCTAATTTCGATATCCTGAATCCAAAAATGAAGTCCATTTTGAAAAATAAAATTTAAAAAATTTCAAAAAGTGGTTATTACTATTCATAACGGCTAATTTTAATAATATTTTAATAGCATATTGTTGTTTAGTGAAACTCGTTATTACGTACTACACACGCTATCGAGGAAGGTCACGATTGCGTGTAATGCAAGTAAAGTCAAGGATGCATGTTGTGCAAGCTCCTTTTACTGTAGAGTACAACACAAGACATTAATGAAATTAAAAAGAATATTTTTCATAAAATTTCGGGGTGTTACATTCTACCCCCCTTAAAATGAATTTCGCTCTCGAAATTAGTCGGGGTTATAAATGGTTTACTACTCGAAAGTTTCTTTAATAGAAACCCACATCGTAAAAAGGAATACCAAAAAAAATCTTTAAAAACAAAAGTATGAAACGTAACGGTTACCCAAATAAACTAATCACTGGGTTTCCACATAGGTGAAAATATGGATATGGAAGAGAAATCTAACCATCATGTTCTGATGGAGAGTGTTAGAGAACATGGCTATGGAAAATCCAGTAATCACAAAGCCATAAATTTTTGATGATCTAAGGTACCATATGATTCATCAGATATAAGAGCACTAGGACAACATTTTTGGTTTTCGAGATCATTTCCCTAAAGTTGATGAAATTGGAATTAGAAGAAATACTTTCGTGATTTTGGTATAGTCTCACCGTTGGTCATTCTTTGGACAATTTCCACTTCATATCTTAAGGAAATGAAGTTGAATTTGTCATTCATGATGTGTTAGCAGATCATGTGATAGAATGATGGGTCATTCCATTTGTCTCAAACAAAAGGTTGGAAAAGTTATCAAAACTTACATAAGTCCATCTATAGTGAGATTAATCATATATGGTTCCTAAAATGGACTTATACTTCATATATCATACTGCTTAATATAATAAAACTAGTTTCTACTAAACAGGGACTTCCTGTAGGCCAGTGGTAGGCGATTAAGGCCAGTCGCACTTCGGTTATGGGTTCGATTCCCACAGCCATGTCCGACGTGATGGGCTGTCGCCCGTCCTGCAAGTTGTCCTTTTTCTAAAACTACATTACTATAACATCCCATCAATAATATCTAAAAACTTCTATCCTTAAACAATACTAACTTATGTCCAACATAATTCATTCCAATCTTTAGGCTTATCGATAATACTGCAGTCCACTCTCATATTATAGTGAAAACGATTACCAGAGATTTCATATAACAAGCATGTTAATACCATTGTTGATCCCCATATATCATAAGATATGTCTTGTTGGTCACATTCCAAACATTCAAAGGCCTTAATCATGTATTCTATTGAAAAAATGAATACCCATTGAACCTTAGTGAAAACATGAATGTAGTTAAAAGTTAACATTTTCCACATACCAAAATCCTCAAAATTCTATATACTCAAACCATGATATAACCTTCTCCTTATATCATTCATGAGCTCATTAATACTATCAAACATTTAATTTTCTCCTTATCCCTTCATTATGCGCATATCATCTATATTCCAAAAAAAACTGAATAACCTTTAATGGATACTGGTACCATTAATCATACACTTTCAAAACTCAAGGAAAGACAATAGTGTAACAATCCTTAGATGTCTCTTTATTCCATAGTACCATGAGATTACTTATACAAAATTACACTTGATAAACATGTAATCATTCCACTACCTTCTTAAACCATTGACCGAGCTTCAAAAATTCTTTCATCTCACATATCATTTGTAGTCTCTTCATCATCATCAACATAAATACTACCCATACGGCCGTACTGATTCTTTTCATGAGACTTTCCCTTAGGTCATTGGTTTACATAATGCACGTACATTCCACATTTAAAACATTTAACCATTGTTGATGTCGTAGCAATGCCATTATCCTCATCCATGGTGTTAACTGAAACCTTTCATTTGCACTTACTGGATTTTTGTCCTTCTTTTCCACACCCAAATCATCTTCCAGTTCCCTTGAAAAAATCTCCTCGATGCCTCTTCCCACATGATTTACATGAGGGAAATTGAACTTTCTTTCCTCTATGATCATCATGAAACTCCATATTTCTCTTATTATCTGAGTCGGGAAACTTACCAAAGTTGGGATTATTGATCATATTATGAGATTGCTGATTAGGCATAATAATGACGTTTGGACTTCCAAATCCCATTTCATTTGGTTTCTCATGAAGAATATCATTCCATTGTCCGTCATATCCTCCATTATCGTGAATCTTCCTATTTCCAACCATTTTCTACAACCAAAAAATAATAGTGTGAGAGGCAAAAATCATGATAGGGAAAGAAACATAGTAAAGGGGGAGTACCCTCAATATCTAACATCTTAGGTTAAATTCTAAGATCGTTACTGTAGTTCTAGGACCATATCCTATACGTATACTTATCCTTAGGGACATCCCCAGACATACCTTAGAAATATCTCTAGGTATCTCACTAATGTTTTCGTATATTAGTTTCCAAAGGTTGACTAAAACTTTCCTATGATACCAACTGTAGAGGCCTGAATCTTAACGTACATGGACATTACATTAATTTTGCAGAATACTTAGTACATAACAGAAACACACACACAAGGACCGTAATAGTTTAGTGTCTTTGGAAACTCGGAATATAATCTTCTAATCGTGGTGAAAGATCTTCAACATCTCCCATAAAGATCTTCTCTTTTTTTTACCTAAAACCTTTCTTTATATCCTGGGGAAAATAAAACATAAAAGGTTGAGCTCAAATGCTCAGTAAGGGTAAACAAAAGAAATATCAATCACATCATATTCATAAGAACAAAACATTTTGGAAATCATAACCTGAAAAAGAGATCATAATATCATAACATGGGATAAATCATAGTAGTGAAATGTAATCCCAATAATCATAACATAAAGCATAAAACTTTTTGGAATACACACATAATCATAGAGAATCATTTCTTATTAGTCAAGACTCATTGCCAAGACTATCTTAGTGGACAAAGTCCATTTCTGAACCGAGTTCACTCCTCATTTCAGTCCTGTTTCACTGAACCGGTTTAACCTGCCATTCCAGCCATGTCTATCTCATGAGATATAAAATCTTTACCCAATGCATTGGAGGGAGATATAGGTCCCACCCATCTCATAATTATACGATTCTTATGTGTGCCACAGAATCATAAACCATACATCATAGCATAACCCATGTAATAAAAATGGGAATCTTAAACATCGTGACATCATAAAACAATTCATATAAGATAAAGGAATTCATAAAAATATTTCCTTCACAACATAATCAAATCCATGTAATAATAGGGATAGAAACAGAAACCTATATTATCTTATATGGAAAATAATTTTGATAAAACTCTTGAACTCCATTCTTGAGGAAAATATCCTTTCTACTTCAAATTTTTTTCCTTTCTTAACATGTCATACAATTTTAAACTAAAAAAAGTTGATTAAAAATAAACTTGAAAATTTGTAAATGAATCTTCTTGGATATAATGTTTTAAAAATCCATTCATGCCGTATAAGTTAAAAAAACATTCTTCTCGTACTTTTGTCGGAAAAGTCAAAAAGTACCTCGTACGAAAAACGACAAAATATTCCTTTCATATATTTTACTAAAAACTCACCGAAGGGTAAAATTGGATATAAACTATTGTATAAGGATATAAATATTACATATTGAGGAAACATGGATGTTGATGATAAAATACACCCCAGTAAATACCAAAGTATAAATAATCTCAGACAAAAATGACATTGTGATATTTTCCCTTACCTTAGGTCCGATTTGCTTCGTAAGTGTCCGAACCTCCTATATAATGATTTAACTAATGTCATTGACTTATTCAAGAATCATAATAATTGTTATGATATCATATATGGATCACTTATGACTTTATTTTACTCGTTCTTTTGTAAATTCCATGTTAAAGAGCGTTTTGGGTAAAATCGTTTCATTTGTCATCCGTGTTTTGACTTGTAATTATTCATATGATTACCTAGATAATTATTACTTAATTCCAGAATATAAAACATGATTTATATATAATATATATTCATAATATACATATATATAATAGATCAGTAAATGGAAAGAAATACACCATTCATGGAGACGGTAGGCCGTACGTACGCATGAACGCTATTTTCGTTTCCTTATTGAGTTGAATGGAATTATGTAGATTAAATACATATATATTCACATAAATCCAGTATCATTATTATGTCATATATTTCATGATTACTTATTATATATACTTTATAATCATTCATGAATGGTTAACGTGGAGAATGAATCTCATCGCGTCATGGAGACGGTAGTCCGTACGTACGCACGAGCGATGATATCATTCTCATGATCATGGAATTGTATTGGAGTGTATGTATACTATTTCAGAATCAATATCACTTTACAATAATCATATATAGTTATTATGTACACCATTATACCCATCCAAGTAAGGTGGTGGTGGAAAATAGATTACACCACGACGTGGAGACGGTATTCCGTACGTACGCACGCGCAGTGATTTCATTTTCCGTAGAATGGATAGATGGTGAAATAGGGTTGTTTCATACTTATAATAACATATAAGTATATTATTGATACTAATTTTATTACTTAATCATGAAACAACCTAAAAAGAAGAATTGGAAGAAGAAATAGAGATGAAAGAATCGGTAACGGACATTACCTCTTCTTTGAAGCGCCTCTTTGAGTCCTCATCTTAGGGCACTAAAATTGGTCTTTGAAGAATAAAAAGACCTCTACGATGTTTCTAGGGAAGTGGAGAAGATAATTTTTCAGTGGTTGGCCAAGCTTGAAAGCTCAAAGTGGTGTTAGGAAGAGAGGGAGGAGGTGCCCTTTTATAAGGGAGGAGAGGGGAACCTTTGGAATAACTAAAAATATTATTTTATTATAAAGCCAAATTCGGTTTTAAATAGCTCCAAATTAATTTATTTATAAGATAAGGTGGGGATGGGTCTAAATCCTCTCATCCAATATAATTTAGACAATTTTAGGTTCCTATTTTAACCTTATCATTTAGATTTAACATTAAGTTAGATAATTTTACTTTTACCGTGTCTTTTTGTGTTCTTAACTATAAGGTTAATAAAATTACTATAAGAAGCCAAAATAACCCCAAGTTGTTTATTATTAATATATATAACCTTATCTAAGTCATTTTGCCGAACCTTATATTTTTAGGAATAAAATAACAATTAATAATATAATATTTGTTTTAAAAACTATTTTATGTCAATTTTGACACTATTTAGTAATTTATTTTTGTGAAAATCATAACAGAATTATTAATTCGAAAAAAGTTAATTAAATCAATACTAACATGTCATATTAACCTATAAAATTAGTGTAATTCATAAAAAGTCTCAAATTACATTTATTTTGGTATTTATGACATCAATTATGTCAATATTTCATTAATAAGATAATTACTGCATCATCTTTGTGTCATAAATAAATTAAATTATTTAATGTCTAAAAATTAAAACTAAAATACAATTATGTAGGAAATATTTTTATATTTCTAATGAATATTTATAGTCTAATTTATCTTATGTATAACCCTATATTAAAAATGATATACTTATTAAACTTTGATTTTAACTATTTTAACCCTTCTTTAAATAAATTAATAATAAATGTCCTAAGCTATTCCAAGTGGGCCTAAATGGTCATATTTTATTCCTAAAGTTGTTTTTGGTCGAATTACACTTATCCAATAGAATTAGGACATGTGTTAGGGTAATAATAATATCATTTTTACCCTTAATTACCCTATTTACTTTTAACCGTGGTAAAAAAGTAAAAAGTTACTATTCACCAAAAATTATTTTCATCTCATTGAACCACATTTTACTTACTGACATCAACCGTGTCTCTCGGATTTTTGAAATTCCACTCACAAAAGCGGTAAAATCAAGTTTTATGAAAAATTCATTTTTTTAACTACCACTTAGTGGTTTCACTATTCATCAAAAAATGAAAGTTTCCAGAAAAATACCAAAAATTAGGCCTAAGATATATTTGATATTATGAACTGAAAAATGATGTCTAGTTTACCAAATTCAAAAAATATCAGTTGCAATACTTAATTTAAAAACTAATTCCCGTCGTCAAAACAAATAGCGTGTTCTTAAGAGATAATAACTATCAAAAGATTGACACTTGTTTATGTCTGGTTTAAATGTGAAATTACATCCAATGACCAACATTGTATTAAATTGTAAAAATGTATTCTAAAAATAATTTAAAGCCACTCAAATTAATAATTTATCACTATTAATTATTTCAATTAAAAAGGTTGTTTTTAATTAAAATTTAGTAATTTTCATTATTCATCAGAAAATAAAAGTTATCCGAAAAGTTCCAAAATTTCACCCTAAGCTAATTTCGATATTACGAATCCAAAAATGAAGTCCATTTTGAAAAATATAATTTACAAAATTTCAAAAAGTGGTTATTACTATTCATAACGGTTAGTTTTAATAATATTTTAATAGCAAATTGTTGTTTAGTGAAACTCGTTATTGCGTACTACACACGCTATCGAGGAAGGTCGTGATTGCGTGTAATGAAAGGAAATTCAAGGATGCGTGTTGTTCAAGCTCCTTTTAGTATAGCATACAACACAAGACATTAATGAAATGAAAAAGAATATTTTTCATAAAATCTCGAGGTGTTACAGTTGAGAATATTTTTGGTTCCATGTGAAACCGACCAGTTCAGTGATGATGGTATAATGGTGACTACTTTTTATTCCCAATTAATTGGGCCAGTCATGGGAATTTAGTTGGTGTTATGTGTGATTGAAATTGGGGTGTGACCAGGGACGAGAAGTGAACTCCTTAGTTTTTTTGAAGGTCTAGGGTCGATGAGTTTGGTGAGATTTCATCCTAAGGTTTTTATAAGAATAATAGGTTTCTCTATATGGTAAAAAGAGACATTGAATATGGATTATAGTGTTGTGTAATGGTTGATCAAAGTATTGCACTTGAAATGTTTTATCTAGTATAGGATGAGTGTGTATTAGGAATAGTGACACATGTGTGATGTTACAACTTGTCTAGTAAAATATTTGATAGGTGTTGGTAAGTGAATTCATATAGAAAGAAACACACCACAAAATTTTAGCAGGTGTAAACCACATTTTTATGTATATTTGGTGAACACCAATAGTGATGTTCTTAGAAGGCCTGAGATTGGTGTTAGTAATTGGTATTTCTCACTGGGGATATTGTATGATCAGTTTGGTCATGTCCATTCATTATTTATGGTAATAGAAGGTAAATGGGACCTATATAATGGTTATATTGGTCTAAAAGGATGATGGAAAGGATACTTCTATAGTGTGGATTATCTTATCATCCATGGGTGTACAAATCTCATTTTTAAGGGTTCATAGTAGTATTGGAAATTGGTAGGTGGGTGGTTGGGGAATCACCCATGATACTAGTGTATAGGATAATGAATTTCATATGGTTCCGTAGTAGGCACTAAAATTATAATTCAGTCACAATGTTCAAGTAGAATCAGTTCCTTGGGAGGAATATTTAAGAAGAATTTGATATTTTTTAAAATTGGGACTCAGGAAAAGGGTTCTTTGGTTCTTGTGAAGAAAGTATGGTGGTATTTTTTGATGGAATGGAGATTCATCTATGAAATTATAGTGGTTATTGGGTTTATAATTTGGTGTGGTCATTTGGATGATTCTATGATACCTATGGGGGTGATATAATCATGATCATGGGATGTGATGGTGCACCAAAGTCAGAGGATAATTGTTTTGTGTGAGGATCTTCCAATGGAGGGATGACCTAAGTGACCCAAGATAAACATAACTAAAATATTATAACAATCTCATGATTTAGATTATAAATCTCATAGATAGTCTCATAAACCAAGGACCTAAAGGCATAGTGTCTTAAATATTATCTATATGATACATTATTTACAAAACTATCAAATATTTCTTCATAATCATGCTCTTAAGGAACAATTTACAGTCATCTAATAGGATATATTCATCTTCATAACTCAAGGAATGGAAACACAAGAAATGGGTGAGCTCAAATTCCCAGTAATGGAAAACATATCATAACATGAATAAGAACATAAAGATGATATAAATATAATAATAAAATATAATAAGACCTTATATGATAATCATAAGACACACTGGAGTATCATAAGATCATAAAAATATTTTTAAGGAAGAATAAATGATATGACCTAGATCAAAATACATATAAATAATAATATAAAATGTGAGCTCAATATATAAGGATATAATACTTTAGTAAAAAGGTGTATTCATAAAAATATGGAATTTCTTAGAAATTAAATTCAACTTGAAAATTTTACATAACCTGATAAACAACATAGAAATGTGGCACAATCATAATCATAAAAAATCTTGTAAAAAAATATTTACATATTATGATCACACAAAAACTTGTAAAAAAATATCCCCACATCCCATTAAAACAAAAAAATTATTAAAAAATCTTCCTAAATCTCATTCAGTCATAAAACTTGTGAACAAAGATTATAACATCTCATTAACACAATAAAACTATGAGCAAGGCTTCTTGAATCTCATTCACACAATAAAATTATGAACAAAGTATCTGACACCTCATTCACACAATATTTCATCGTCTCATGTGATATGAAACCTTAACCAATACATTGGAGGGTGATATAAGACCCCACCCCTCATTATCTATATATATGAGTGGAAATTAAAAAGTAATCATCATCATATCTTAAATAACCCATGAAAAAATAGTTGGTTTCTTAAACAACCAAATGGAAATCATCCACTTTTAAAAAATAACCCATTGAAATTATTTTTTTTAGAAAACATCCAAATTGTATAAAATAAAAACATGAATTAATTGTTTTGATACCAAAAACGTGGTCACCCAAAATAATAACAGAATATAATAATATATAGGGTGAAATATGAAAGATAACCCCATCTAAGAAGAATATTTTTAAATTGGAAAATAAATTACTAAATATTTTTTAATAAAAAACATTTCATAATATTATATAAAAAACATGTGATTTTCAAGTCAATTTCCAATATTTTTCAAAGATAAATAGAAGAGTTATTAAAAAATTATTTGAAAAAAATTATAATAAATATACATTGACAAGAAATAAAAGTCATGTCTCAATGTGAAGTGGAAGGGAAGTATATAAGATCATGGTAAGGAAAATCATTTTAAATGATTTAAAAGACCATTATTGAAAACCCATATCATTAAAAGGATATATTTTTTTTTCTAAAATTGAATAAAATTAATAAAATTATAATTTGATATAAAAACAACTTGATTTCCATTAGAGGATAGAGAATTTTTGTGGTAAGTAAAAACATTTAATTTGAAGATAAATCCATTAAAATAAATAAGAATTATTCTTAACAAAAATGCATCTTAATGAAAAAATAAAATCATAAAGGAATAAGACTTTGATGTGAACCAAGATTTAACTATAAAATAAGGCTCAAACACAACATAACAACATAATAGGTTATAATAGATCAATCTATAAAGATAACGGTCAAAGAAGAGTAATTGCAACCCAGATAAAATATTTGAGTTAGGAAATCCCCTTACCTTTATTACTGCTTAATATAATGCACTCTAACCTCACATAAAAAATATTAATATAATATTTAATAACTATATTCCCATTTAATACTATTTATAATTTCAATTTACAATCATTATCTACATGTATATATTTTTTCTCATTTTCCCACATTGGGTGTCTATAGTTTTGACTGTTTTTAGTAGTTTCATAAGAGCAGTGTCTGTATTCATTCTTCTTCCAAACTTAATCCTTACACTATCATTAAAGTTAATATAATGGAGGTAATTTATTTATTTATGATGTTTAAATTTCCTTTTATGATAAATTTATCCTTTATCCTAGAATATGTAATCAACAATGAACTTTTTTCGGTATTTTTGAACCTACAAAGGGTGTTTTCTTAAATAATGGGTTAAATATTGATTTTTCATTAAAAAAACACTTAAATATTTATAACATATTGTAATAGTAATTAAGTTTTCAAAATCATTCATAATATAATTTCATATAATCATTCAAGTAGGTGGTTAAACCGACGTAAACATGAACATACTATGATTATTAATGATTATTAGGTGATTTAGTTATAAATTCATTAAAAAAACTAAAAAAATGATATCATTTATTAATTATTAATGGGATATATCATAATTATAATGTAAGTATAATAATAATCATTGGATATGAAAATATTATATAATTTTAATCAAAGATTTTCCTTTTAGTAATCTTTTTTTAAATGATTGAATTTATGATAATAATTTATTAATCATATCAATAATAAATTATTTTTTTATCATAAAATAAAATTAATGATATCATAAATATAATATTTATCTATTAAAACCACTAGCATAACCATCTATTTATGTTATTTATGAAATGAAAAAAGTAAATCAATCGTTCCACGAAGGTAGTAATCCCCATATATACAGAGTTGACGATTTCATTTTCCATAGAATGGGTAAAAGGAGTAATATGGATTACTATTTAAGAATAAAAAATAAAAAATAAATATAATAATTATACAATAAATTTACCATTATGAACTTTCTTTTAAGGAGTTTATGGAAAATGAAACAAGTTGCGTCGTGGAGACGGTAGTCCACACAAGACACAATTCATGTTTTCATTTTTCGTAATGAAAAATGGATGGTGGTTAATCATTGTACCATAATTATAATAAAATTAAAGTATAATAATAAAACATATGTTTTAAATTTAATATCATGAAATTAAATTTAAGTAATAATAAAATCATATAATGAAATTTAAAAAATAAAAGAGAGGTTAGAAACTTATACCTCACTTCTTGGGATATCTCCATTGGGAAGGGGATTAAACATTTGATGGATGGAATTTTAAAAATAATGGAACCTAATTAACGTGTATAAGAGTTTTTAGGATTTTTTGGGTATATTTTGACCCAAAATTAATAGGTTTTGGTGTTATGGGACGTGAGGATAACAATACCCATTTTATAAGTGAAAACGAGTGAAATTTTTGTAAATACCCAAAACGTTTCTATAATGGGAAGTCAATCTCATAAAAAGTGGCATAAAAATTGATAAATAATGGAGTGGATAAGAGTTAATGTCTATCCAAAACTCTACCACTTAATTAGAGACATGTTTTAAACTTGTTTTTCCTTTTACCTCTAAGGTTACTTATTTTTACTTTTTTAGTTTTCACCATGATAACTAGTTTTTTCTTAGGTAATTTATCCTTTATGTAAAAAAATAAAATTTTACTTATCATATAATTTAGATCTAATAATTCAAAATTTGAAATAATTTTTTTTGATTGAATTTTAAAAGGTGATAAAAATATATTTTAAAATGCTAAATTTATAATGTATTAAAATGATTTATATTGCAAAAGATAACTTAAATATTAAAATGTCAAAAAATGGGTTTATAATTTTTTTTAAAATTATAAATTAAATTATAAAATACATATTTACCATTATAAAAATGTTTCATAAAAATCCAATCCATAAATATATACTAATAATTTCAAAAAATTCATGTTATTTTTAAGAACGATATTCTTCACTATTCACTTAAAAATAATGATTTTTAGAAAAATTTTAAAAATAAATATTAAGATAACATGACCATGATAAATCAATTTTTTTAAAAAAAATTCACATCCTAAAACTTATAAATTTATGTTTAAAATAAAATTATAAAATATCATAAAATTTGTTTTATAGGAAATAAACATTTTGGTATATTAACTATTCTTCTAAAATTAGTGATAATTATAAATATATCAAACTTTAAAAATATAAATTTTATAAAATACATTTTAATTGTAAATATTTTATTATTAGTTTCTTAGTTGTACTAGTTGAGTCTATATTTAAAGTGTTTTTTTGGTTTGTTCTTCATTATATATATATATATTTAACAATAATATTAGCACTTTTTATCCATGATAATTCTAAAAAAATTACAACCATCTATATTTTTCAGGTTTTGGTGTTATGTCTGGATGTAACGCCCCGACCCCAGCTACCCAGAGTCGGTGCGTTACTTCGTAACATTAGCATGATCACAAAAGATCAAGTCTCGAAAGACCGATTAGTTTAGTAGCCTTGGAAACACTAGATACATTCATAAGTCTTACATTACATCATAAAGTGAAAAACTAATAACAAAGTCTTCATAGTTCACACTCATATCCTCTTCTGACTATCCCTTCAGGTCATTCCTAAAATACTTCTTCACATCCTGGAAAATATTAAAACATTGAAAGGGGTGAGCTCAGATGCTCCGTAAGGATAACAATATAGCGGAAGCTTTCATCAATAAACATAAACATTTAAGGCAATGTATAACTAAAAAAAAATCCTTTTAAACATGAACTTCAACATAATATGGCAAAAGTAAAATGGGATAATGCCATTCACTTATTCACATGGATATTCTACTGGTCGAATAATCACATGAAATATCAATAACCACTTTCATAATGATGGAATGCATAATTCCAGACTATCATAACCACGTAGCCAAGGCCTCGTGCCAAGACCACAAATAATATTTTGTCAAGGCCTCGTTCCAAGACACTAGTTTGTCTCATGAGACCTGCCGATGCATCGAGGAGCTATAGCAGGCTCCACCCGTCACTTATTAAGTCCAATGCATTCCTTATATGAATAATGGTATATAAACATTTAGGAATACCATTTTTTAAAATACCGTTTAAAATTAATTGCGGTATCAAAATACCAGTTCGATTTTTAGAAGATACTTACATTTAAAATTACTCAAATATACTCCAATGTTTTTCTGAAAACATTATGCAAGCTTCTGCAAACAAAATAACTAATTCTGAGACTGATCGACTAATTGCAGGCCATGATGGGTCCACGCCCAATCCCTTCCTGTCTACCACACTCGAGAGTCATGTTTTCTAACAACATTTTTAAGCTTGCGTTAAATACGTATACATTTTCACTGGATTTTCATACATTTGAGAGAAATATCTCTCTTTTTTTTAAATCATTTAAAAACAGTTATGGCTTGTAGAGGAAGCCGTAACTCAAATAATGGTCACGGCGGCGGAGAAGTCATTTTCGCCACATATGTACGGAAAGAAAAACATTCCCTTTTTGTCGTTTAGTAAAATGCTTCGTATAAAAAAGATTCCTTTTGAATAAACATAAAAGTCAAAGGGGTTTATACACCGTATAAAAGAAAATTGTGTATAAAACCAAATATGCCTCAATGAAAGGAGATTGAGACGAAGTCCTTAAAAAGATATTTTTTAAAATAAAATAGATCTATTATGTGTATTCACTATAGGTACACATAAAGAAAGTAAAAATACAAAATAATACATAATAATATCATGACATAATCTGAAAGTAATAGATTAACCCAAAGAATAGAAGTTGGGTTAAGAAATTCCCTTACCTTGTGTCCGACTTGACTCAACCGTTCTTTAACCTCCTGAATAATAAACTAGAGTTAATATCTACCTTATTAAGAACCATTTTCAATTTCATTATCCTTTTTATATCACTTATTACAATGTTATGAACGTTATGTAATTATTTAAGTTAATAACGGTCATTTTGTCGATCTTTGGTACTTGTGTCAACAATAACCTTCTTATAATTACAAGTTGTTCATGTGGTGAAATATCCATTATATCATGAATTATATTCATGATGTAGATATCATATATATCATATATATCCAGTATATACATTAATTCATAATATTACGTAACATTTAGAGGTAAGAAATGAAATGCACCGTTCATGGAGACGGTAAGCCGTACGTACGCATGAACACTACTTTCATTTCTATTTCATATTTAATGTAATGAAATCATAATTATATAAAGGTATAATATAGTTCCAGTATAATATCATATATAATATCATTTACTCCATCCTTTATACATCCCACATATGGCATTAACGATTCACATCACTTTGAGGGGGCGGTAGTCCGCACTTCCTAAAATGAAATTATCACGTTTACCCATAATGGAAAACATAAAGTATGCCATAAATGAGAAATAAAGAAGCATAAGTAAAACATAAACATATTATATATCATATATAAATATAGTGACATCTTAATGGCCACCTTTGAAGGTGTTATATGAGTGTTGAACAATCATCGTTTCGTGAGGCAGAAATTCGCCATCCACAAAAACCGTATCTTCTTTAACCATTAGATGTAGGTGTGTGTAAGTGTAGCTCGAATACTTCATATAAAAACATACTAGTATATTGAAGATACTGGTTTTTTTACAAAATAAATGAATAAAAAGAGTTTAGGGGGTTGGAGAAGAAAAATAAAACAAAACAACATTAGAGAAGACATTACCTCAAAATCGGGTAAGTCTTTTTGATTTGAGCCAAAGGCATCCTTGGGAAGAGTTCTGCCCAAAGTGAGGCTTCTAGGAGTAAGTGGGGGAAGTTGGGAGAGTATTTGGGCAGAGTTTGGCCGAGCCAAATGGCTTTAAAGTGTGAATGTGGTGGTGGAGTTGGGGGCCTTTTATAAGAGGAGAGGAGGGGCACTCTTGGAAAGTAAGGAAATTTTACATTATTATACAATGCTTTTCGGATTCTAAAGGTCCCACACTTATATAATTTGTGGCTAAGGTGATAAGGGTTCGAAATCTACCCATCCAATAGTCTTTGGACAAGTGTAAGCCTTGGATTGTACATTATCTTTTCATTTTATTAAAATCGTTAAATAATGAGGTCATCACTGCATCATAATGATGTCATAAATAATTTAATTTATTTAATGTCTAAAAATTATAAAAAAAATACTATAATGTAGGAAATATTTTTATCTTTCAAATTACTATTTATAGTCAAAAATATGACTTGCATAACCCCATGTAAAAATTTATTTAGTAAAACATTTCATGTTTGTGTCATTTTTTACTTTAACATTAAATAAAAGGTATTTATGTCATTTTCCAACTAAAGTGGCTCCATGGGGTCCCCAAGTTGACCCATGGATTGTTTGGGTCGGCCATGGAACATCCAATGAGGGTAGTACATGTGTCAAGCTCATTTAATATTATTAAAACATTATTTTTACCTTAAACTACACTAATTACCTCCAATCGCGATTACGAACTTAAAAGTTACTATTCACCAGAAATTGTTTTAATCTCATTGAACCACATTTTACTTCTTAATGACAACCATGTATGTCTGATTTTTGAAAATAAAATCACAGAAGTGGTAATATTTCATTTAAACGAAAAATCAGTTATTTAACTACTACTTAGTGGTTTCACTATTCATTAAAAATTGAAGTTTTTCAGAACACTACCAAAATTTCACCCTAAGCTATAATTGATATTCGGAATTCAAAAATGATGTCTATTTTAAAAAATTCCAAACATATAAGTTGCATTAATTAATTTTATAATTAATTCCCGCTGTCACAACAAATAGCGTGTTTTTAAGAAACAATTTATATCAAAAGATTGGCAATTGTTTATGTCCAATTTCAATGTTAAATTAATTATAATGACCACCATTGGATAAAATGGTAAAAATATATTCTAATTATACTTTAAAACCACTAAATAGTATAATTTATCACTATAAATTATTTTGATTAAAAGAGTTGTTTTTAAGTATTTTTCACTATTCATAAAAAATTAGAAGTTCTCAGAAAAATACGAAAAATTCAACATAGGCTAATTTCGATATTCCGAATCCAAAAATGAAGTCCATTTTGAAATATAAAATTTCTATAATTTTAAAAAATGGTTATTACTATTCATAACGGCTACTTTGATTAGTCGCGGTGTTTTAGAACTCGAAGTTGCGTACGATGCAAGCTATTGCATTATTGAATGAGAAGCGTATTGTGGAAGATCGGGGTGTTACATTCTCCCCTCCTTCAATAAATTGCGTCCTCGCAATTTGAAATTTTTCTTGGAAAATAAAAGGTTGAAAATAGAAAATACCTTTTTGGAAGACCCACATTGGAAATAAGATTAATAAAATTTAGCCTTAATAAGAGGGAAAGGGAAACGAAAAAGTCACCACCCAATTATGATCTCGATTAGGAGAACATTGGTGGCAATTAGAGAAATATACTTGGAGGAAAAACGTAAATATTTGTAGGGGTGATTGAGGTCATCAATCACAATCAACTGTCAAATTGAGGGTCTCAAAGCCTTCAATCTATGTTGATTTAAAATATCATCAGTTCAACAAGACATAAGGTATTAGGATAACACATTATTTTGTTTTAATATCCCTTTACTAAAGTTTAAGAATTAATTTATTCATTGAATAATAGATAGGTATATATATATTTATGCTTGACAATTAGAGTTTCAACCTTCAACTCATCTTTCACTCAAAAAGATAATAGAACTCCAAAATATTATACTTATCCTAATTGTATAAGGTTCCAAATTTTAACACATACCATTTAGATTAGAAAAACTATTTTGTAAAAACCAGGGACTTTATGTAGTCCAGTGGTAGGAGATTAATCCCAATCGCACTATGGTTGTGGGTTCGATTCCCACAGCTTTGTCCGACGCGATGGGTTGTCACTCGGTCTGCGTGTTGTCCTTTTTATAAATATCCAAAAATAACCTTAACAATAGTATCCAATGTAAAATATAATCCATTACAACCTTTATAGTTATCCAAAATACTTCTATCCAACTCACAGTCCAGATTTTATGAGGAAGGTAAACATAATGAAGCTCTTTTTTTTTCTGCGTAACAACATGTGAACACCTTCATCATGTATTCTTTTAAAACACTGCAACATACTGTATTACCATAAATCCTTATTTATTACATTCATGATCCCTTATTCCTTATAGAAAACTAGATATACTCCTTCTATCCAAAAATGTATACAAATCATTAATCAGTTTCAAGGATGTTAAGAATATCCAACATAATTTATCCGAATCAATCACGTCTTTTTCCAAAATCACTATCTCGGTATCAGAACCATATTATGGTTTATCTTTCTCTCAACCATATATTTTCCAAAAATTTAACCTACTGTGGAGTCACTTTTCTTGGTTCCACACAATCTCAAGTCTTAGATGAAATAGTACTGCAGTACAATCCTTATATACTCCATAATTATTATAACCAGTACATCATTGATGCAACACTCAAATTACCAAATTCTTTAATAACAAAATAAGAACTCTAATCATTCCTCCTCATCTGTGTTAGTATCAGAACTTGATTATTATCCAATAACATCATTTGGGGCATACTATAATGATTTGAACATTGGTTTGCGTAGTGTCCCCACTCATTGCAGATGAAGCATTGTACATTTGAAACCTTTTTCTTACCCTTGCAGTCACGCACTTGGTGTCCTTTTTCTCCACACTTATAACAAACTCCCATTCCCTTTAGGTAAATTCCAAGGTGTTTCTTCCCATAGTTATCACATATTGGAAAATTCTTCTTTTCCCTCGTCCCTTTATCCATCATTCTCTCTTCCATCCTTTTCTTCTCTTTCATCCTTTCAAATCCATAAGACTCAGAGAATTCTCTACTTATCTTATTAACACATGATACTATTTCTTCATATGTTGATATCACATGGGATAATATTTCCCTTCTAAATGTTGGATTAATACCATGAAAGATATGATCCTTCTTACTCTTTGGATCATACGTATTGATGGAGTTCACATTCCTTCTACTGGGCGCCATTTCTATACAATGCCATAAACTAGATTAGTTTATGAATCAAAATACATAATTCCATACTTATAAAATACTTAACATAAATTAAACTATTTATGGATATAATCCATAATCATAAAAAGGTTTTCTTTGAGGAAGTATATAATCATAACCGTTCATAGTGGTTTGTAAAGAAAACAAGAATTATCCTAAGCATATCCCCTGGGAGTGTCGTAACCAAGAGTGCAACAAGTCCCATTGTCGTGCACCAGTTCCCGTTCAAGTCTAGCTCAAAGCGGTGTTTTTGGGTTTTTCCCCTAGGTACATCTGTGCCAAAGCCGCCTCTACCTGCTCGTACACAGACAGAGATGTATAGCTCGGAAAACTCACAAAATCTCTACAATAACAAAATTCTAGGAAGTTATTATATACTAATCCTCAAAGTCTATCTTTGGGCTATGTGCTCTAATCAGAGTTTATCTAAATCTAGCTTCCCAGGTTAGTACTAAACTGCCTCTAATACCAACTGTAACGCCCCGACCCCAGCTACCCAGAGTCGGTGCATTACTTCGTAACATTGGCATGATAACAAAAGATCAAGTCTCGAAAGACCGATTAGTTTAGTAGCCTTGGAAACACTAGATACATTCATAAGTCTTACATTACATCATAAAGTGAAAAACTAATAACAAAGTCTTCATAGTCTACACTCATATCCTCTTCTGACTATCCCTGCAGGTCATTCCTAAAATACTTCTTCACATCCTGGAAAATATTAAAACATTGAAAGGGGTGAGCTCAGATGCTCAGTAAGGATAACAATATAGTCCAAGATTTCATCAATAAACATAAACATTTAAGGAAATGTATAACTAAAACAAAAGCCTTTTAAACATGAACTTCAATATAATATGGCAAAAGTAAAATGGGATAATGCCATTCACTTCTTCACATGGATATTCTACTGGTCGAATAATCACATGCAATATCAATAACCACTTTCATAATGATGGAATGCATAATGCCAGACTATCATAACCACATAGCCAAGGCCTCGTTCCAAGACCACAAATAAGATTTTGTAAAGGCCTCATGCCAAGACACTAGTTTGTCTCATGAGACCTGCCGATGCATCAAGGAGCTATAGCAGGCTCCACCCGTCACTTATTAAGTCCAATACATTCCTTATATGAATAATGGTATATAAACATTTAGGAATACCATTTTTTAAAATACCGTTTGAAATTAATTTCGGTATCAAAATACAAGTTCGATTTTTAGAAGATACTTACATTTAAAATTACTCAAATATACTTCAGTGTTTTTCTGAAAACATTATGCAAGCTTCTGAAAACAAAATAACTAATTCTGAGACTGCTCGACTAATTGCAGGCCATGATGGGTCCATGCCCAATCCCTTCCTGTCTACCACACTCGAGAGTCATGTTTTCTAACAACATTTTTAAGCTTGCGTTAAATACGTATACATTTTCACCAGATTTTCATACATTTGAGAGAAATATCTCTCTTTTTTTTAAGTCATTTAAAAACAGTTATGGCTTTTAGAGGAAGCCGTAACTCAAATAATGGTCACGGCGGCGGAGAAGTCATAGTCACCACATATGTACCGAAAGAAAAACATTCCCTTTTTGTCATTTAGTAAAACGCTTCGTATAAAAAAGATTCATTTTGAATAAACGTAAAAGTCAAAGGGGTTTATACACCGTATAAAAGAAAATTGTGTATAAAACCAAATATGCCTCAATGAAAGGAGATTGAGAAGATGTCCTTAAAAAGATCATTTTTAAAATAAAACAGATATATTATGTGTATTCACTATAGTTACACATAAATAAAGTAAAAATACAAAATAATTCATAATAATATCATGACATAATCTAAAAGTAGGAGATTAACCCAAAGAATAGAAGTTGGGTTAAGAAATTCCCTTACCTTGTGTCCGACTTGACTCAACCATTCTTTAACCTCCTGAATAATAAAATAGAGTTAATATCTACCTTATTAAGAACCATTTTCAATTTCATTATCCTTTTTATATCACTTATTACAATGTTATGAATGTTATGTAATTATTTAAGTTAATAACGGTCGTTTTGTCGATCTTTGGTACTTGTGTCAACAATAACCTTATTATAATTACAAGTTGTTCATGTGATGAAATATCCATTATATCCAGAATTATATTCATTATGTAGATATCATATATATCATATATATCCAGTATATACATTCATTCATAATATTACGTAACATTTAGAGGTAAGAAGTGAAATGCACCGTTCATGGAGACTGTAAGCCGTACGTATGCATGAACGCTACTTTCATTTCTATTTCGTATTTAATGTAATGAAATCATAATTATATAAAGGTATAATATAGTTCCAGTATAATATCATATATAATATCATTTACTCCATCCTTTATACATCCCACATATGGCATTAACGATTCACATCACTTTGAGGGGGCGATAGTCCGCACTTCCTAAAATGAAATTATCGTGTTTACCCATAATGGAAATCATAAAGTATGACATAAATGATAAATAAAGAAGCATAAGTAAAACATAAACATATTATATATCATATATAAATATAGTTACATCTTAATGGCCACGTTTGAAGGTGTTATATGAGTGTTGAACAATCATCGTTTCGTGAGGCAGAAATTCACCATCCACAAAAACCGTATGTTCTTTAACCATTAGATGTAGGTGTGTGTAAGTGTAGCTCGAATACTTCTTATAAAAACATCCTAGTATATTGAGGATACTGGTGTTGTTACAAAAGAAATGAATAAAAAGAGTTTAGGGGGTTGGAGAAGAAAAATAAAACAAAACAACATTAGAGAAGACATTACCTCAAAATCGGGTAACTCTTTTTGATTTGAGCCATAGGCTTCCTTGGGAAGAGTTCTGCCCAAAGTGAGGCTTCTAGGAGTAAGTGGGGGAAGTTGGGAGAGTATTTGGGCAGAGTCTGGACGAGCCAAATGGCTTTAAAGTGTGAATGTGGTGGTAGAGGTGGGGGCCTTTTATAAGAGGAGAGGAGGGGAACTCTTGGAAAGTAAGGAAATTTTACATTATTATACAATGCCTTTAGGATTATAAAGGTCCCACACTTATATAATTTGTGGATAAGATTATAAGGGTTCTAAATATACCCATCCAATAGTCTTTGGACAAGTGTAAGCCTTGGATTGTACTTTAGATTTTCATTTTATTAAAATCGTTAAATAATGAGGTCATCGCTGCATCATAATGATGTCATAAATAATTTAATTTATTTAATGTCTAAAAATTATAAAAAAAATACTATAATGTAGGAAATATTTTTAGCTTTCAAATGAATATTTATAGTTAAAAATATGACTTGTATAACCCCATGTAAAAATTGATTTAGTAAAACATTTCATGTTTGTGTCATTTTTTACTTTAACATTAAATAAAAGGTATTTATGTCATTTTCCAACTAAAGTGGATCCATGGGGTCCTCAAGTTGACCCATGGATTGTTTTGGTCGGACATGGAACATCCAATTATGGTAGGACATGTTTCAAGCTCATCTCATATTATTGAAACATTATTTTTACCTTAAACTACACTAATTACCTCTAATCGCGATTAAGAACTTAAAAGTTACTATTCACCAGAAATTATTTTAATCTCATTGAACCACATTTTACTTCTTAATGACAACCATGTATGTCGGATTTTTGAAAATAAAATCACAGAAGTGGTAATATTTAATTTAAACGAAAAATTAGTTATTTAACTTCCACTTAGTGGTTTCACTATTCATCAAAAATTGAAGTTTTTCAGAAGAATGCCAAAATTTCACCCTAAGCTATAATTGATATTCCGAATTCAAAAATGATGTCTATTTTTCAAAATTCCAAACATATAAGTTTCATTAATTAATTTTATAATTAATTCCCGCTGTCACAACAAATAGCGTGTTTTTAAGAAACAATTTATATCAAAAGATTGGTAATTGTTTATGTCTAATTTCAATGTTAAATTAATTATAATGACCACCATTGGATAAAATGGTAAAAACATATTCTAATTATACTTTAAAACCACTAAATATTATAATTTATCACTATAAATTATTTTGATTAAAAATGTTGTTTTTAAGTATTTTTCACTATTCATAAAAAATTAGAAGTTCTCAGAAAAATACCAAAAATTCAACATAGGCTAATTTCGATATTCCGAATCCAAAAATAAAGTCCATTTTGAAATATAAAATTTCTATAATTTTAAAAAGTGGTTATTACTGTTCATAACGGCTTCTTTTATTAGTCGTGGTGTTTTAGAACTCGAATTTGCGTACAATGCAATCTATTGCATTATTGAATGAGAAGCGTATTGTGGAAGCTCGGGGTGTTACAGTGGATCCATCTGTTGAATAAAATATTTATTTAAGGGGGAAAAATTAGTTTTTTACATACTACCTTAAATAAATTTCATCATTTCAATTTTAATTATCATATACCAACAGAAATAAATACGAGGATCTAAATTATAGAGACAAATCATGATATAATTTCTAGAGT
Organism: Viscum album; assembly: GCA_963277665.1. Classification (NCBI taxonomy): domain Eukaryota; kingdom Viridiplantae; phylum Streptophyta; class Magnoliopsida; order Santalales; family Viscaceae; genus Viscum; species Viscum album. The sequence goes on from OY728161.1 coordinate 1,497,231,838, forward strand.
GATATTAAACATCAAAATTTAGGAAATATATCACATTTTTCATTGTATTATGTTAATCCTAATATTGATTTTTCTCTATTAATTTGAACTAAATATCACTCATGATTAGTTATCATGACTCATGTAATATAATTAGTTTTCCTATAGAGTTCATAGCTAGCCTTGAATTGATAGATAATCATGGGTTAGTTTGAAATATTTATTTTGAGATCCTTATTCTTACAATTGATGTGAGATCCATATAGAGAGAGATATTCCATGTACAAATTTACTTTAAATATTTATTAATTAAGGAATAATAATATCCAAATGATGAATATTCTCATAAGATTCATACTGGTATATAATAAAAATATATATAAGTTTCACTTGATAATAAAATCCTCAAGGTGGTGATTTAATTATCCTACAAATATCTTGGATATAATACGGGTTCTAATATAAAAATCCAAAAATACATCCATATATTTTTATTAGAGGATATGTGTTCCTTAATTACCATAATACACTTTAGTTATAGTTATTGAAAAATTCATTCCTTATTCCTTTTTTACAGTTTGTTGAGGTGTATTTTCTTTGATAGCCCTTGGATTTTTGAATGAGTTTGCATAATACCCATACTAATTTCATTTGAAATATTGGATATTATTTCCCCCATCATGTTTTTAATATCATTAAAATAATCATAATCTATATGTACCATCTTCCCACACTTAAAATATTCACATGTTCCTCTTCAACAAGTTCCAAGATGCTTTTCCCACATTTTTACATGTAGGTGATTGATCTTTTTTTACCTCCATGTGATTTGTCACTTGAGTTCACATGTAAATCCTTCTTACTTTTATAACCTATATAGATACTGGAATAATGAGTGTTTATTGATTCTATTTCCACCTTAATATCATGTCAAACAGTCTATTCATAGATACTAAAGTCTCTTATGTATAATGTCATTTTAAGTCTAAACATTAAGCTAGAAAATAAGTAATTGATATTACTCTCAATATCAAAGAAAAAACTGAAGGAATACCTCATTATTCTTCTAAAATATTCATCATATGATCCCATAGATTCATCACCATTTTTCTTTAATTCCAATAATTTTCTCTCTATTTTTATATAAAGAGTCTAAGGAAAATGATTATTGAAAAATATCTTCTTGAACTCTTCCCATTCCATAGAGTCTACATCCTCATACTCTAGGGTATTCCTAGTGAGACTCCACCAATAGTCTTCATTACCTCATAAATGATAGTCTACCAAAAAAACCTTCTCATTATCCAAGCATTAGAGAATAGATAATATATTTTCCATTACATTAACCCACTACTCAAAAAACAATTGATTAAAATACCCACTAAAAGTGGGTGGACGTTTTCTCATAAATGGTTCAATAGAGAGATACACCATCCTAGGTGTGTTTGGGAGCACAACATGATTTTGGTTCTTACCCAATACTTGAGATATCTGGGTGATAATTTCCATGATGGTTTTCATTCCAACCCCAATATCATTAGGTTTCCTTTTGGGAAAATATAAAAATTATCCATTATAACCTTTTTAACTCAGTTCTTTTGGGTTACCACCATTACCTTTCATAAATTAAAACCAATAATGTTTATAATTAAATTAATTAATGTACATAAAACAAAACTATTAAATTATAAAGGAGATTTAATAAACGATGTTCATTCATTATTCTATGAATCTATTAGGTTTAGTATAGGTTATTTATGTTTTTATTTATAAATAAACTAGTTATATATATATATATTCAAATACTTCATAATGGTTTGTAAATATAACATGATTAACCAAAGAATATTTCCTAGCAGTGTCAAACCAAGGGTAAAATTAAGACTCTTTGTTATGCACCTGATCACAATTGAGTTAATACCCAACATTATATGTTTGGGGTTATTACCCTAGGTAAAACTATTCCAGATCCTAGATCCACATGTAATATATAGGAAGGGATGTAATTTATTGGATAACCACACAATATCTTCTTTACCAAAACATCATGATATTATCTTATACTTAAATCACCCCTTATACTTATACCTATGGCTTTCTCTAAAGTTCTCTAAACTAATCTCCAAAAATAACTAAACCCTATTCCGATACCAACAAAAGTTACCCAATATAGACACAATTTAAATTGTAAAACAATATCATTATTCAGATTATACATCACACAAATATTCAAAAATCCCAAGTAAATAAAGTTTTAGTGTCTTAGATATTAGATACATAACATCTTATTTACAACACTTGTAAACACTTTTTCATAATTAGGCTAATTTTGACCATTTTATATACATCTCACATGATATATTCTTCTTTATAACCTTGGGAATGGAAATATAAGAAATGTTTAATATCATATTCTCAATAAGTTAAAAATATATCAAAACATGAATGATAACATGTGAAAAATGTAAATATAATAATAAAATTTCAAGAGACATTAGATGATAATTATGAAACATGTTAGAGTAACATAAGACAAAAAAAAATCATTAAGGAAGAATAAAAGATATGAACAAGATCAAAATGCATTTCAATAATCATATAACATCAGAAAATGATATAGAAGTGAAAAAATACATTAATATCAAGGTTTAATCATGAAAATATTAAATTTATTGGAAATTAAATGCCACTTGAAAATTTGGAATAACTTGATAAAAATATTGGGAATGTGGAAAAAACATAATAATAAGAAATCTTGTGAACATATATTTTCACATCATGTTCACATGAAAAATTGTAATATTCCTACATCTCATTCAGAAAAAAATTTGGGAACAAATATTCATATGATTCATTCACACAATAAGTATGTGAAAAAATATTACCAAATTTTATTTAAAAAATAAACTTGTGAACAAATATTCCCACATCTCACTCACTCAATATTTCATCAACTCATGTGATATAAAACCTTAACCAATTCATTGGATGGAAATGTTAGACCCCACAATTCATCATTAATTTATATAAGTTATAATTAAAAATAAATAATCATATTTTAGAGAAACTGTGAAAAAAGTATTTTTATCTTAAACATCCAAATGGAAATTATTCAATTTCCATAAATAACCCATGGAAATATAATGGGTTTCATAAAACATCTAAATGGTATAGAATAACATCATGAAATAATTTTTTTGATATAGAAAAATTGAACACCCAATATATTCACATAATATAATAAGATATAAGTTTAAACATGAATCATAACCCCATTGAATAATAATCATTTAAAAATAGAAAATAAATCCCAAAAACAATTTTTCTTAAAAAGTGTTTCATAATATCATCTTTAAAAGGATGTGATTTTCAAGTAACTTTGTATATTTTTAAAGAATAATATAAGTGTTTATAAAAAATTATTTAAATAAAATTATAATAAGTGACCTTGATAATAAATTAAACATATGTCCAAATTTAAATTATAAAGGAAGTATATAAGATCGTGGTATGAAAAGGACATTTAAATGTTTTAAACCACCTTTATTGAAAACTCACTTCCTTAAAAAGATAAATAAATATTTGTTTTAAAATGAATATAAGGTAATAAAAGTATCATTAGAGATAACAACACATTTATTTTACATTAGTGTATGGATAACATTTGAAGTAATTAAAAACATGAATATGTAAGAAAAATCCATTAAAAAAAGCAAGAATTATTATAAATAAAGATTTAACATAACGAAATAATCGAATCATCAAGAAATATGACTTTGTCATGAAATATGATTTCTAAAAAAACTAAGGTATACATACAACATGAAATAATAATAAGTTATAATATATCAATCTTGAAATATAATAGTTAAAGAAGAGTGATTATGACCCAAGGTAAATATTTGAGTCATGAAAACCCCTTACCCTTATTCCCGCATAGTCAAATATGCTCTAACCTCCTATAAAAAAATATATTAATATAATATATAATAACTATATTTATTACTAAAACTATTTATAATTTCCATTTATAATCATTATGCACATGTATATTAGTTAGTTTTTTCCTATATTCTTATATTGGGTGATTATAATTTTGACAGTTTGTTGTAATTTCATAAGAGCGATGTCGGTATTCATTCTTATTCCAAATGTCATCCTTAAAATTTAATTAAAGTTACTATAATGTATTAATTAAATGATTTATTATTTTTTTATTTCCTTCAAAGAGTCCATTAGTCTTTGTCTTAGAAGATGAAACTGATAATATACATTTTTAGTGATTTTCAACCCACAAAGGGTGTTTTCTTAATTAATAAGTTAAATATTTATTAATAATTTATAAAACCTAAAAAGTAATCATTTAAATATTTATATCATATTATAAAATTAATTAATTTTTGAAAATAATTTATAATATAATTTCATATATTTTTTCAAGTAGGTGGTCAAACCGACCCAAACATAAACATACAATGATTGCAGATGATTATGAGGAGATTTATTTGTAATATCATCACACAAGTAGAATAATGATATATTATACTATTTATTATTGTGATATATCATAATTATAAATGAATTATAATAAGTAGTAATGGATATGAAAATATTATATATTTTGAATTATAGATTTTCCTCTATGTATGCATCTTTTAAATGATTGAATATATGATAATCGTTCATTGAACATATCATTAATATGTTCCAAAATTATTCATAATATAACCTTAATGATATAATTAACATCATATTTATTTATTAAAACCATTATCATGACCATCCTTGTAAGGAATCGATGAAATGAAAAACAGAAATCGATCATTTTATGGAGGCAATTGTCCATGCATATGCATGGTTACCGATTTCGTTTACCATAGTACTTGGAAAAGGTGTAATATGGTTTAACATCTAAGAATTTAAAATATATCATAAATATACTAATTATATATTAAATCCTATATTAGGACCATCCTTTCATGAGGGGGATGAAAAATGAAACACGTTGCATCGTGGAGTCGGTAGTCCTCACAATGCACGATTCATGTTTTCATTTTTCTTAATAGAAAAAGGGAGGGTGTTTAATGCTTCTAAATAATTATAATAATATACTATTATAACAATTATACTAATTTTATAATTTTAAAATTATGAAAATATATTTTAGTAATAATAAAATAAAAGAAAAAAAATAAAAAAAGAAAGATAGGTTAGGAACTTATACCTCACTTCTTGGGTTATCCTCTTTGTGAAGAGGATTAAACCCTTTAGGTATGGTCTTTTGAGAAGAAAAAAAAATTATATAAGGTTTATAGGAGTATTTAGGAGAGGTTTTTTCAGATTTTGGGCTTAAATTAAGGTGTTTTGGTGTGATAGGATGTGAGGATTGGAGTTCCCCTTTTGTAATTGAAAAGGAGTTACCTTTTTTGTAAATACCAAATTGTTTTTCAATAATGGGATCACTCTCAAGGAAGTGGATAAAAAATTGAGAAATAATGGATTAGATAAGATATTTGGTTAATAAAACCTCCAAAACTGAATTAAAAACATGTTTTAATCATGTTAGTTCCTTTACCTATAAGGTTACTCTTTTTTAATTTTTAATTTTCATCACAGTAACTAGTTTTTAGCTTGGTATTTTATCTTTTATGCCAAAAAATTGTACCTTATTATATAATTTGGGCCTAATGATTCGAAATTTTAAATACATTGTTTTGATTTAATTTTTAAAATTTATAAAAATTAATTTTAAAATTCCAAATGTATAAAGTATTAATTATTTTTGAAAAATATAATTGATATTATAAAATATCAAATATGGGTCTATAAATTTTAAAAAAAATTAAAATTTAAAATTCACTTATAAGATAAATATTTTTAACTATAAAATGGTTTCATAAATTTATAATTCATACTTATATACTAATAAAGTCATAAAAGTCATGTTATTTGTAAAAATTTTTTTTTTCACTATTCATATAAAAATCAACATTTTTTGAAAAATTTAAAGAATTCATATTAAGATGTTATGACCATGGTAAATCCAAGAATGGTGTTAATTTTATATAATTCACATCCTATAATTTCTAAATTTATCTTTAAAATTAAATCATAAAATATTTGTAACAACATTTTGGTATAAAAAATCATTTTTTTGGTATATTAACTATTATTATAAAATTAGTGATAATCATAAATATATCAAACTTGAGAAATATTTATTTTATAAAAGTAATTTTAATCATAAAAAATTATTTTATTAGTTTCTTATCTGTACTAATTGAGTCTATATTTAAAGTGAATTTTAATTTTGTTGTTCTTCTTTATATATATATATATTTATATATTTCATAATTGTATTACAAATGTTTATGCCTCCTAATTATATGATTAACCTAAAATTTTCTATATATTTTTTTTTGGTATTTCATGTTGAGGAATCCAATGAACACAATATTTATTTTACGAGGGAAAAGCTAGGTTGCTACATGATCAATGTTCTAACATGTAATTGGATAATTTGATGAAAAAATCACACATAATTCATCATATCAGGTCTAAGGAATATGATTTAAGGATTATACTAATGATTTATAGAGAAAATTTAGTGTATTATGGTTTAGTTTGTGGGTGACTAAGTTGCATATTATTCAATTTAGAATCGAGAATGAGTAATTATATCAGACTCTGATCAATTTATTAGAATACGAGAGACATTTTTGGGTAATTATCATGGATGATAATCCTTATAGAAGCATGTTTATAATGAATAAAGAATTTATGTGTCATTTATTTTGGGAGAATTTTTAATTTTGCATCCCATAGTAGGGGTGTTTTTAAAATTAGGACTCAAATTTGGATTCCATGTTTTGAGACACCTCGATTAGGTGTTTTTTCTATGTGTTAATATTCTTAATGAAGCTTAGGAGTGTTGGGAAAAGTTTGAATGAGTTGTTAGTTTTTATTAGATAACTAATATAGGATCATGCTATAATGGGTTTCATTATACTATGATAGTAGTGCCATGAACTATAGAGAAGTTTACTTCCCCATGGTGCCTAGGGTGATATGTAAGAATAAGAATCAAGGGAGTCTAATTTTTTAACTAAAGGGATTATTCCATGACATGATATTTAAGAATATGTTTTCTAGATTTTATCTAAATTTCTTCATGATGAGGGATATTATGAATTGATGGGTACTCACAAGGGATGTTTTTTACCACAACCTAGGGGTAATTGCACTGTGATCCATCTATTAGAGTTTTGGGGTTTTTTCTATTAGGAGAGGTATGATTATATATACTTTATATTCGTTCCCCAATGGATGGACATGGGTTATAGATGTGGTTTTTAGAATAGGAGTTACACTGTGAACCGGTGGTTTACACAGTAATAAAACCCTAGAATAGGGGCATTGTACTATACACCCTGGGGTCACACTACAATGATACTTATTTCAAGTTTTTCTGAAATAATTGTTAGAACCATATTTTCTAGGTTATCACTCTCATGATTTAGAATATAAAGTGGGATCGGGGGGGGGGGGGGGGTTATTTAGCTGTCTCCTCCCCTTCTTCCTCCTATGGACCCCTTGATGGGGGATGGTTTGTAATGCATCTCCACCAAAATTTTGAGGTACGATCTCCTTCATTATACATCATTATTTATATCCTAATTGGAACATATATCTTATAGGTTTTTGGTTAGGGTTTTGATAAGGATTCCCCCAGATCATGGTGGAATATTCCCCGAATGATAAGGATTTGGAATGCGGTGGATAGAGGGAACCGAGGAGTGATGAATTCATGCTATATTTACCTATTTAAATTATTGTGATTTTTCTAATAGAATTTACTATGGATTTAACTAAGTTGGATATTAATTATAAATCAATTGGAAGTTATTTCATATAGAATTTTTTAAGAGTATGTGAGGCATGCAATAAGTGGCCAGTATACTAGTACTCATGGTTCTAGATATGGTAGGCCTCTCTTTGAGTAGTTGATGGTTATTACTTATTGAATTAAAATTTTAAATTAATTATATATTTTTTATAAATAATTATTTGAGATAGGGGATTTAGATGTTTTTATGGATCAGTTAGATCTTGGATGAGGCTTAGCGGGTATGAATTGAGGATGCTAAATCACATATAAAGTCATGTTATCCCAATAATACTTAACCAAATGATTTTTTATATATAACCTAATGGTTTTTGGGTTTGTGTAAAATGGGTAGGGGTATATAACACCCTATAGAGAGAAATTAAGAGTCTTAGATCCTCCTAGCCCTGAATCAAGTGCTCTATTTTATATTGATGGAATTAGGATTTCCCACCAATTATATCTACAAGGGGGAAAGATTTCAGTTGAGTTTTCAAGGGACATAAGGTAAGTCACAAGGCCATTATGTGCTATATTTTAGAAATATTATATCTCCTAGGGTTAGTATTGTATACGTGAGGGGATTAAGATCATGAAATACAGGTCATATGTCTATACCTATCACTTATGGTCAAGAGTACCCCCCTTGAAGGTTTATAGTGGTCTTAGTACTAGGACCAAGTTGGTTGGAGAGGGGTCTTGGAAGTTTAAGGAATTTTTTTACAAGGATTTTATCTTTTGTTGTCAAAGAAGATAAATCAACTACCTTTAAAATGTTGAAAATCAAACTCACAAATTGTTTTCAGAAAAAAAAATTGGACTCACTTTATTTAAGAAAATCCATTGTACTGAGAAGAAGCTATTTGTTTTTGATTGAACTCACCTTAGGTCTAGAATGTGAGAATATTGTAATGAGTTACTGATTGTAATAAGATTTAGAATATATATCTAATAAAAATGTTATAATGCTTTTATTAATTATATTTCACATAAATAATAAGTTTATTGGATACATTTTGATGTAATATTGATGAAATAAAGGGGGAGTGAAATAAATCTTGGACAATCATACTTATAATTACCACATCTAGGCTAATTGTGCTCAGAAAGATCATAATCATGACAATCATATTCAACTTGATTGTTTTTGGGCCAATTGTTTTCTATAAAAATGTACCCGGGTTATGAAGAAAAGAAAGAAGCTAGAAATAATGGAAAGTTATGATAATTTACAATGTAAATTTGATGATGCTGAATCTATTCTCAAATGTATTCAAAGTAATGAAGGATATCATGATACAATAATAAATTTTTTAATGAAGTTACTAAAGTTGAAGATGTTAACACTAATCCTTCATATTAAACATTCTATCATATCCAGGTAGAATTGTTTTCAACAATGGCTCATGGAAAATGAATTGATATGAAGAAGATGAAAATCATAATGACAAAGACTGAACAATAATATAGTCGACTATTTGAGATGGTTGAATGAATTATCAAAAGAATAGATAGATGAACTCTGATTTGTTTTCAAATGATTTTATCTAGTGGGTCGAAAGTATAATTGAATGAATTGAGTAGATATATTTTCAAAGAGAGAGTTTTAAATTGAAGAAGATGCTTTATTTCTTTAAGTAGGTCAAGAGAAATCGTATCAAAGTTGAATTGTTTTGTATTTAAACTGAGTCAAGAGAAGAAGTGAATAATTTGAAGTGGATCAAATATAGAGAATTCTATTTCTTCATTTATATATTCAATTGGTATAGAGAATTGTTTTGATAAAATCAGATTTAGAAATTGAATTTGAATTAGGTTTTGAAAATAAATTATGAAGAAGAGATAAAGGTTGAAGAAGATCCGAGAAGATTTGAGAAGAGTTGATGAAGTCATAAATGCACCCAATATTTATGGTAAATCGAGACTTGAGTGAATTTGTTTGAGTAGGAAAGATTTTTGAAATCCTACAAAAACCTATCATGGGTCACCTATAAAAGTTGAAAATTAAATAATACCATTTTTGTGGACTAATGAATCTACTGTTCACCATATAAGAGAGAGAAGATCTGAGTTTTTGGAGAGAAGAAGAATTTTCCATATTGGTCTTCATTGAAGAAGTGTTGACGGATTGAAGTGAAAGAAGAATAGACAATATCACAACATTATTTACCTAATCATTGTATTTAGTGATCAACATATTTAGATGACTATAATATTCATATTTTCATCATATTCATATGATCTTAATATCAATATGGATAATCAGATCAAGATCTTCATAATCGAATTTCTATACTGAGGAGAATCTACTTGGCTGATTTAGACTAATTTTTTCATACTCAGAATAGATGTGTTATGGATTTGTCTCTACCATATTCTGAAAAAGTTATTTATTTTTTTTACTGGGAATAATCAGACTGGGAAAATATTACTAGGAATAATTGTACTAGAAATAATCATATTGGGAATAATCGTACCAGGAAGAATCATATTGAGAAGAATCATACTAGGAAGAATCGTATTGGGAGAATCATATTGGGAGAATTGTACTGGGATGAATCAGACTGGGAAACATGTACTGAGTTTTCCTTAATAAAGCCCAAAAAAGTTCTTACCAACTTTTAAAAAAGAAATTTAAGATTTTTTTTGAAAGAATACTTTTTTGGAAGTTGATTAATAATCATAGGTAATATTTTTTGTTACACAATTATTGTATTACCCCATTTGTGATAGAGGGTGCACACACACTATTAGATTGTCTTCAAGGTGCTACAAGAGTGAAAGGGTATATTCTAATCATTTTATTCAATAAAAAGTATTCTTTATAGTGGATTTTATGGTATTGGATCATTTCCAAATAGTTTAAAGGGAATAACTATTCTTATTTAATAGTAAACCTTTAATTACTTATGTTCATGTGGATATGCATTTGAATTGTTTTATGTAGGGAAAGAAATATTTAACATGAGATGAAGGTTGTTTTAATTTCATGGAAACATAAAAGAAAAATTATCACTGATTCACCCCCTCCTCATATTAGTTATACAAATATCCTAATTGGGCACTTTAAACAAGTATCAGAGGGATACGTTCCCTTCTCTCATTCTTTGCTAATGGAGAATTTTAATTGTGTGAAAAGTAAATCTATTTTTGTTTTCAATAGAAATAATTAATATATCTAAACAGATATACGATTTCTTTATCTTATGTCCATTTGATATGATGTTCTTGAAGCTCCAATAGATGGGTTTCCTCCTATTTATTACAATGTTCCTCTTATATCTATTGATAAGAAGATTCTTGAGAATGATGGAAGGGGTATGAATGATTTATTATCATCACTTTCTGAAAGTGAATTTTTATGGGTGAAAGGTGTTTCCACAACCAAAGGTATATGGGATAAATTGAAAAATATATAATAATGCAATAAAAATATAAATAATTAAAATCTAAAAATCTAGAGGCTGAAGTATGAAGATTTAAAGATGGGTGAGCATGAATCTGTTGAGGAATTCATTACCAGGTTGAATGAAATTGTTAGCACTATCAAATGTATTGGTTAAAAGTTATAATATTCTATAATTTTTGAAAAGATATTGAGAATAATTCCTAATAAGTTTGATGAAAAAGTTTCTTCATTGGAATACATAAATCCTGAAACATTATCTCTTAATTATTTACATATCACTCCCATTATTTATGAAATGAGATGGGAGAAATCTATGAAAATAAAAACAAAAGTTGGTAGAGAAATGTATTTCAAGGATGTTAAGAAAGTGAAGTCGAAGAATATTCTTATTCAAGATGAAGATGGTGAATCCGATTCTAAAAACGAGGTATGTAAATTCTTTGTTAATATTTTATCTTTCTTTTCTAAAAATGTTGAAAGAGGTATAGGGAAATATAAAGGTAAAATTCCCTTGAAATGTTCTAAATGTGGAGCCATTGGGAATTTTTCGGTTAATTGTACTCAAAGAAATAAATAAGAGGATAGTGATAAATAAGAAAGAAGACCAATAAGTATAGGGAAAAAATAGGAAGATAAAGGAAAATCATATTCTATAGGGAAAGATAGAAAATTATTAAAATCCAAAATAAGAAGTTTCTTATCAAGAGACGTGAAGAAGAAGTATGTGATGTTAAATCTAAAAATTCTATTGAGTATGGTGTTGAAAATAATTTTCTTTAAATAGTGAATGATGAAGAGTTTACATTCTGCAGTTCTAAAGAATAAGAAACTCAAATTGAATTTCATTTGAAAGAAGAGTTGAAAGAATATCTGAGAAAGATTAAAATATTTGAGAAGAAAAACAAAAAATTTGAAAGATTAATATACTTCAATAAAAAACCAAGAATGTATTTTTGATGAAAAATAAATATAGGTTAAATAAATAGATGATTTGAAGAAATATCTTGAGGAAGAAAAAAATCTAAATGAGTATTAGGAGGTGATGCTGAAGAAAGAAGAAAAAGAGTTCGAACTTGTCCAATTTTTTTCCAATGTTGAGAAGAGAAATATAAGATTAAAAAACATCATTTCTGAAGTTGGTGAAATTTCTAAAAAGGATAATCCTGAGATGGATAAAAAAAGATACATTCAAAGGTTGAGAAGAAGGATGGAATTGATTCTATGAAGAAAAAATATGGAAAAGTCATGTTTGTGAAAAAACAACAAAGTTGGGAATTTATAAGTCTCAAAGAATATTGAATCCAATTATTTTTGAAACATTATGATTCGGGAATGGTTTCCAATACTTTTGGTTTTGATAAAACTGAAAGTAAAAGGAATAATCTGAATAATTATAGAAATACTGGTGGCTCAAAATAGAAAGGGTAGAAGCTGGCAAAGAAATGTATTCACAATTCTGGACAATATAGAATTTTTAGAGGTAAATATTCTTTTTATTTCTACTGCATGTATTTTGGTGGATTTTTAGTTATTGAAATAAGTGTTGGTTCAACCAAAAATATTATTATTACATAGTTTATAAAAAGAAAATGTTCAGGGGGAGTCAATCCGCTCAAAGAAAGAGGTCTCAAAAGTTTTTTTAAAAGAAATATGAAAAGGTTGGTGTAAAAATTTAGAATAGATTCCAACCATTGAAAACTATCTGTGAAGGATGTGAATAACCTAGACACCTTGAAAAAAGATTTTTTTACCAACTCAAAAAAAATTCTTAACTCTAAAAATCTGAAGGTGAAGAAAGAAAAAGAAGAAGAAAAAAATATTCTTGTTGAAACCACATTGAAAGATATAAAAGGAGAATGAAATTGGATTCTTGATAGTGGGTGTTATTCTCACAAAATAGGATATTTTTTATTTTTGAAGAATTTGAAGTATTTTTTAGAAGTTAGAGTGACATTTGGTAATGATAAATCATTGATAATCAAAGGTTTTGGATTAACCATCATTGAGAAAAAAATATGAAATCCCAGACATATTTTTATGTTGATGGGTTAAAACACAATGTGATAAGTGTTTCATAATTGAGTGATTAGGTTGAAAAAGTTTTCTTCAAGAAAGATGGATTTTTTTTGAAAAGAAAAGAAGATGGAAGGATAGTTACAAGAGGCCAACGCACAAAAGGAAACTTGTTTCTGGTTGGTTAAATACAAAACTTTTCTTACATGTGTATGGTTGATGAGAATAAATTGTGGAATAAAAGGATGAGACACACGTTTTAAAGAAAAAATATCAAGTTATCAAAGAAATATAGTGTCTGAGACATTCCCGATTATCTAATAAGAAGAGATTTTTGTTTCACTCTTTTACAAAAAGAAAAGATTACAAATTTAGTGCATGTGGAAGTTTAGATTTTTTCAAAACAACCCATGGAGTTGATTAACTATGATATTTGTGAGCTAATGTGAATACAATAAAAAAGTTGAGATAAGTACTTCATCAATTTCATTGATTAATTTACTTTCATAACTTTTGTTATGTATATGAAAAATAAATAATACGATTTGAAAATGTTTAAAAGTTTTAGAAGGAAATATGAAAAAGAATATGAGTATTTTGTGAAGAAATTGAGAACCGAAAATGGTGGTGGATATAGAAGTTAAGATTTATAAATTTATCTAGATAAAAATAGAATTCAAAATGATTATAGTTCCCCATACACTCCTAAAAAATGGTGTTGCTAAAATAAAAAAAATACAATTTTAGTGGAAATGGGTAGAACTATGTTACTTGAACATGGACTTTATCATTACTATTGGAGGAAAGCCATGAGTAATTCTGTTTATATTCAAAAAAATGTTTCTACATGAAAAAATTGGGTATGAATCTATATGAATTGTATTATGGAAAAACTCCATGTTCGAAAAACTTAATAGTTTTTGGGAGTCTATGTATTACATATAAAAAGGTAGAAACTATGGAATGTTTGAACAGAAAGGAGAAGATGGATTTTTATTAGATATAATATGGATGTAAGAGGATATAAATGTTTTAACAAAGAAACAAGAATAATAGTTGATTATATTTATGTGAAATTTATTGAAAGTGTTGAAGAATACCAACACACTCAGGTAGAAAAGAAGGTTGAGCAAGATAAGGAAAAGAATTCTGATAAGGATACATACAATTGTAATCCCTTTTTGGTTTTATAGATTTTCTTCCCCACAGTTCCTTTCCTGGGGGCATATTCATCATATGTCTTAGAGTTTTTCCCCTGTGATTCCCTCTTATACTACCTTCTATGGAAATATGAAGCTTGTTTCTTCTTCTCCTTACCTCCGGCTCTCCTGTGTTTCCCTCACCCTGGTTTTTAGTTCTTCTCTTGTGGCGATAGTCCTTCTCATCACCCGACCTTTGTCTCTTCCCTCATGCGGCCTGAGTTTCTTGATTCCTCCTCCTCTTCCCTTTCTGCCTTTCCCATCATACAAAGACACCATCTTGGTCTAATACGATGGTGACCTAGATGATTTGGGATGATGACGGTGGAGTGATGGTACGGATCTTCAGCTTCTTGTGTGTTGGTTTGGCATTGTAAATTTTTAATTGAACTCTTTGATTTATATCCCTATGATTTTTCTTATTCCCCCTCTGCGGTGATATAGTTTTCGAAGGTCTGGTTTTTTGCAGCATTTGGTCTTTCATCCTCATCAATGACGATATTTGTTTGGCAAGTTTCGATGGTTGGTTGTCTTTGATTCATTATATCTTCTTCTTCTTGGATTGTGTATTTCTATTCACTGGATGTTTGATTTGGACATAGATTCGAAGATGGTGGTTCATTGTTGGAGTTGCGACGATGGATCTGGGCAGAGTTGGCACTAATCCGGGATGTCAGCGCCACAGGATTGTGATGGTATGATGAGCTCTTTTTTGATGTTCAGTTCTTTATGGCTTATCCCTAGTTTGAGGTCTCCTTGGTGGTCTCCAGCTTTGCTTTTATGGTGTCATTGTAGATGATGATGTGTAGTTTGGTGATGGCGGTGACAATGGTGTGATAGGCTTTGATGAGCGGATGATGTGGGTAGTCACGTGGCCTAAGATAATTCATGATGTTCTTTTTGATTTTTGAATTTTGAAATCCTTAATCATGCATGAGTATTGAATTTGAAGTGGGAAAGTGGATTTGGGGTTTTTATTTATGGTTTTTAATTTGGATGGATTGTGTATAGTGGGTTCGCACTTACCCTTGAAAGAACCATTTGAAAATACAAAACATATCCATTCTATAATTTGTGATCAACATCAGAAGGTTCAAAAACAAGAAAAAAAGCATTTACACACACTTCTTTGTATTCAAAAGTTGACCCAAATGATATAAAATAATCTTTAGAGTATCCAGAATGGGTTTAGGTTATGAATGAAGAGTTGGATCTAATAGAAAATATTGATACATGGAAAATCTTACCCAATACAAAAAACAAAAATATCATTAGTAAAAAATGGGGTTTCTAGAACAAGATGAATGAAGAAGGTGAAGTGATAAAAAACAAAGAAATATTGGTTTGCAAAGGGTATTTATAAATTGAATACATTGATTTTGATGAAAAATTTTCTCCATTGGAAAGTTTAGAAGCAATAAAAATATTTCTTGATATTTCTGCACAACAAGGTTACAAAATCTTTCAAACGGATGTTAAATCCATATTCTCTAATGGCGATATTGATGAGGAATTTTAAATTGAACAACCTTGTGGATTTTTCATTGGTAAAGGTGAAAGCTATGTATGCAGATTGAAGAAGGCCTTCTATGGGTTGAAACGATCTCTAAAAGTTTGGTATTCCAAATTGGATACTAGCTTAAGGAAAATGAATTTCAAGAACAAAAGAGTTGATATAAATATTTATGTCAGAGAAAGTAAAAAGGATTCCTTAATCATAATTGTTTATGTTAATGGCATTATCTTTGATGGTAATGATGAAAGAAGTTGTAAAAGTTTTTCTAAAGAGATGAAAAAGGGTTTCGAAATGTCTACACTGGGGAAAATAAAATACTTTCTTGGGTTAAAAATATTAAAAAAGAAGAAACACATTTTTTTTTCTCAAGAAAAGTATAATAAGGAACTTTTGAAGAGGTTGGACATGGAAAAATAAAAACCTATTTCCACATTGATTTCAATGGGAAAAAAGTTGAATAAATATAGATACGTAAAATAAGTTGATCAGAAAAATTTCGAAAGCTGATTGGAAGTTTGTTGTATTTTAATTCCTCAAGACCCGACATTGTTTATGCAATTACTTTGTGTTCCGTATTTCAAAGTGTTACTAAATAATCACATTTAATTTATGGAAAACTATTTCTTAGATACTTAAAAGGCACAAAATTTTTATAAATCAGGTATGATAGCTCAAAAAGTATTAATATGTTTGGGTATTCAGATATTTATTGGGTAGGAAGTGTTGAGGATAGAAGATCTACATTTAGTGGAGTATTATTTTTGGAAAAGAATTATATTAGTTGGTATTCAAAGAAATAGAATTCAGTAACACTCAGTACGACTAAAGCTAAATATGTTTCTACCACTCAAGAAATTATGTAGATGAAAACTCACCTACAAGACTTACTTGTTGAAGTGAATCTACCATTACTCTTGGTTTTTGATAATCAAAGTATAGTAAATCTCACCAGTAATATAGTTTAACCTTATTGATCAAAACATATAGATATAAAATACCATTTCATCAAAGATCATGCATAGAATAATTAATTGAATCTGGAGTATGTTTCAATGTAGGAAGAAGTTACTGACATTTTTACAAAACCTTTACTGAAAAAATCTTTTTTCTAAATTGAGGTTGACCATGGGTGTCTAATCTATTTCTCATCATGGTTAAGGTACATTTTTCTATCCACTCTATCATCTTACCTTTGTATAGTGTTCTAAAGTGGGATAATTGAAATATTTTATAAATCTATCCTTAAAAGGCATGTATGGGGAGGGGGGGGGGGTTGTGGGTAAGCTGTGAATCCAGCATTATACTGTGTGTGAACTCTTATAACTATTTTTTGGAGTTGTTATAGGAATTTTTTTTTGTATTCTATGTAAGAAAATGTTAAGGATGATAAAAGTAAGGAAGAAAAAATTATTAAGAACAATGAGGAAGTTTCGTAATCACTACTTTCAGAAAGTACAGTTTTACAATAAATAATTATTGTTTCCTATAACGAGTTAGGTCAAATAGAGTTAGAATTATTGATAAGTAATCCATAAATTGAGGTTACAAAGTTTAGTTATTTATGAATCTTGGTTTAAAAAATAATCTAAAGGGGGACATTGTTGTGATCAAGTTGGATGGCGAAGATTTTTTGGAAGTTTAAAGAATTTTTTTACAAGGTTGTTACCTTTTTTGTCAAGAAGATAAATAAAATACCTTTTTAAATGTTGAAAATTAGACTCACAAATTTTTTTCAGAAAAAAATTGTGCTCAATTTGTTTAAGAAAGTCCATCATAATAATAAGAAGTTGTTTGGTTCTGATCAGACTCACCTCGAGTCCAAAATGGGAGAATATAGTAACGAGGTACTGATTGTAATTAGATTCTATATAGATCTGATAAAAATGTGACAATGCTTTACTGATTTGTATTTGACATAAATAATAACTCAATTAGATAACTTTTGATTCAATATTAATGAAAGAAAGGGGGAGTGAAAGTGATCTTGGCCAATCTTACTCATAAAGATTGTGTCTAGTCCAATCGTACTTAGAATGATCGTAATCAAGACAATCATATTCAGCTTGATTATTTTTGGGCTATTGTTTTTTGAAAAATGTACTATAGATGAGAAAAAAAAAGAAAAAATCTTGAAAAATGTAATGTTATTATAATTTACAATGTAAATATGATGATGCTAAATCTGTTCTCAAATGTATTCAAAGTTATGAAGTAAGTCATGATACAAGCACACGTTTTTGAATGAAGGAAGTTGCTAAAGACGAATCTGTTGACAATAGTCCATCACATTCGGTATTATATCTTATCCAAGAAGAACTATTTTCAACAAATACTGATAGAAAAGTAATTGAGTTCAAGCTGATTAAAATCATAGTGATAGAGAACGAACAACAATATAGTCAACCATTTGTGATGGTTAAATGAATTATTGAAGGAAGAGATAGATAAACTCTGATTTATTTTCAAAATCTTTCATATAATGGGTTGAAAGTAGAATTGAATGGATTGAGTGGATGTGTTCTCAAAGAGAGAGTTCAAAATTTAAGTATATGTTTTGTTTCTTCAATTCGATCAAGATCCATCTTATCACAGTTGAATTGTTTTGTATTTCAACTGAGTAAAGTGAAGAAGTGAAGAAGTTGAAGTGGATCAAATGTAAATAATTCCATTTATTTATTTATATATTCATTTGGTATAAAGCATTAAATTGAGAAAACTAGATTCAGAAATTGAATTCATATTGGATTTTGAAAATATAGTATAAATAATAGATATAGGTAGAATAAGATTCAAGAAGATTCATGAAAAGTTTATGAATTTATAAATACACCCAAGATTTAAGGTAAATCGATAATTGTGTAGGAAGGATTTTGGGAATCCCGCCAAAAAATATCATGGGTCACCTATAAAAGGTGAAATGTACATTGTACTTTGTCAGAGGTCTGATGAAAGTACTATTCACCACAAAAGAGAGAGAAGCTCCGAGTTTTTCAAGAGAAGAAGAAGTTTACGTATTGATATTTGTTGAAGAAGTGTTAATGGATTGAAGTGAAAGGAGAAGAGACAAGATGAAAATGTTATTTAGCTAATCATCATACTCAATGATCATAATTTTCCGGTGAATCTTGTATTCTAATTTTCATCGTATTTGGATGATCATCATATCTGGCTGGATTATTGGATCATGATTTCTGTATTGGGATTTCTGTACTGTGGATAATCAAACTATGAAAAATCAAACTTAATTTTTCGTATTCTGAATAGAAGTGGTTATGATTTTTCCCTACCATATTCTAAAAAAGTTATTTATTTTTTTTACTGGGAAGAATCATATTGAGAAAATCATATTGGGAATAATTGTACATGGAAGAATCATATTGGGAAGAATTGTATCGAAATGAATAATATTGAGAAGAATCATACCAAGAATAATCATATTGGGATAATTGTATTAGGATAATTGTACTCGGAAGAATCAAACTAGAAAAAATGTACTGGGAAAATCATATTGAGTTTTCATTAACAAATTCCAAGAAGTTCTTACTAGTGTCTATGTAAGAAATTGTAGATTTTTTTCAAGGAGTACATTTGTGGAAGTTGATTAAGAAGAACATGTGAAATGTTTTGTTATATAATTATTGTATTACCCTATTTGTAATAGAGGGTGCACATGCACTATTGGATTGTCTTCAAAGTGTTTCAAGAACGAAGGGGTATATCCTACTCATTAAATTCTTCACAAAATAATTTTTTCTAGTGTATTTTGTGGTATTAGATCATTTCCAAACCATACTAAGGACGTAATTATTCTTATTGAATAGTGAACCTTGAAAATACTTTTATTCCTATGGATGTGAATTTGAACTATTTTCAACAGGGAAATACATATTTAATAGGAGGAGAAGGTTGTTTCAATTTCAGGGAAATATAAAAGAAAAAGTATCACTCATTCACCCAACCCCATATCAAGGATACAAATATCCTAATTGGGCACTTTCACTTAGTGCATGAGGTGACCATGAAAACCCTTTTGGGGAATGGTATTGAAAGACATGGAAGGATTATTATAGATGAAACTCTTGTGATATCTCATAAGAGAGTGGTGACATGAGACCCTTTTTTAGGACGAGGTAATTCCATAAAATGGAATGGAAATAAGTTTCCATGGGTATTTGAGAGTGTTTATCTTAGAATGGTCCTTAGGTATTGAGATCAGAAGGTGATGTGGGAATAGAAAGGAAAACTTATAAAAATATTGATTCCTGATTTAGGTAGAGCATATAGTCTATGAGATCACCATAGGGTGAAGTATTTGAGTTATAATTATGAGTAAATCCAATGTTTTATATGAAGGATTGAATGGTTGTCACAATAAGTAATATGGGAACACTGATGTGTACAACCTATCATGCCCTGTGAGATAGTTCTTAACATGAAAAAATCAGATAAGTAGTGGTTTATGTCACATATTACAATACCCAGGTCATGAGCTGTGATGTAGGGTAATCCAAATGTGTGGGATGCTAACTGGGATATTTTTTTAGGGAAGTGAGTACTATGTTTGATATTTTCATATTGGCAATATTGATATAGGCATTTAGGTGATTGAAACATGGGGTATTGGGAAGCATGGTGTTGATTTATACCACTAAGGTTCTCATCTCCACATATGTGTTTTATTTTCTAAATATGGTTAGAATGATTGAGATCCTAGGATTCCATATCAAAATTAGTATCTATGGAAATATCAAAATAGATTATAATACATCATATTACATTTAATTCCTATAATTGGTTTTATTGAGAGTTTGAGATTAAATATTGACCTTTTAATTTTTTTATGTTTGGGCCTTTATAGAGTTTGGGGTACTATTAAAAATTTTCACCCATTATAAGGCCGAATGAGATCCCCAGATACTATATGAAATATAGAATTATTGGTTAGGCAGGAAGAGATTCTGGGATTTCATATGAAATTTCACACCCATGGCCAGACTGGTTGAGGGCCGAGATGCCATTTGGAACTTTTTTGCATATATGGATATATTGGTAGTAATTCAAGACACCAAAAAACATACTTATGTTCATGATACTACGATAGATACAGTTCAGTAGAGCCGATTAGACCAGGTATGGTTAGGTGTCATGGTGGCCTGGTTAGCACACGATGACCTGACATGCATTCATATATTCATTATATTTTTTATTTCATTATGCATGCACATGTATATGGTGGTATATATCAAGGTAACTTGGTGATACCCTACTGACTTTATTTCTCTCACCCTATAGAGGCACCCCGATGTGCATGAAAACCTTATGTTTTTCTTTTAGACCCTAGATTATAAAGTGATACAGGATAGAATAGATCGACTAGATTGGATATGAGTTAAGTTGAGGCTCAAGTTATAGAGGATACTAATTATACATATTTTTTTTATTATTTTTATATATTTGATTAGTTCAGTGGTTGATCTATGAGATTTTTGATAGTATGTGTAAGTCCTTAGACATGATTTTCATAAATAAACATGTTATTATAATATCCATCACATAAAACAATCCATTTTATTACATCATCATAGTAAATTTCAAAAAACTAGAATATTACATTCATTATAAAATATACAACTTGTTCCCCCCAACCATATAACAACACAATGAACCACTATAATCTTTAAAACTAGAGGATCATACTCTATAGATAATAACAAATGAAAAAGATAAATTTCTATTATAAAGAAAATAATATGAAAAGGAATGGTCATTATATAGAAACATAGATAATGATATGAATGATTTTATAAGTTAAAATTAAGTGTATATATAAGGGGTAATATGATTGTTTAAAGGGTAAGGTGACAGTTGGAATACTAATTTCCCAATATGACTGTTATAATAGTAATATAAAAATTATATATAAAAATGTCTAATAAAACATGTAAAATTAGTTTATAATAATATAATTAATAATTAATAATATTTAATATTCTATATTGAATATTAATATTTTCACATATATTTGTCTTGGAATAAACAAAAAATATTAAAAAAATGATTTTTTATATTTTTGGAATTAAACATAAGATTTTGAAATACACAAATATATTTATTTAATAAATAAAGTTCTCATTTTTAGATAATTATTTTCATAAAAAATAAGTTTAAATTTATAATTAAAAAATCATAATTAATAAATGATTACTTTTTTTAATTTTTCAATATAGTTGAATTTTTGGGAAAATAGTAAAATATGGTACGAATATATTGTAAGTATTATGAATGAATTATGATGTAAATGTTAGGTAATAATTAATACAAGTGAATCCACAATAAAGCATATGTTAATTTATTTTAATAATATATGTTAAATTATTAAAATCAATTCTCAAACCTGTGATGGACTTTCCAAAGTTTAAAATGGGAAATAAGTTTTTAAAATATTTATTTCTGAATAACCATCTTTTACCATTTTCAAAGTGATATTGAAAAATGGATTTGGGTTATCAAATGAATAAATGTTAAAAATATTGTCATAAATGTGTAAAACCATGGTTTTAAATCCATTTTTAAACCAATGGTTTTTTATTTTACCCAATGTAGATTTATAAATACCAATTCCCAAAATTAATAAACAATCTCGCTCATTTAATATAAATACCCACCCATCCTACCATTATTCTTCACTCTAAAATTATTGCTTATGGTGATCCTATCATTTTCCTACCCACCAATTACTATAAGGAGTTATTAATTTTCTAATGTGTTATTTCTCAATATTTAAGAAGATACTTAGTAAGTTAAGATTTTCTAACATCCTTTGATTCTCACTCATAATCATTTAATTCCTTTACATTTACATAGATAATATTTCTATGAACCCTTATTATAAATCCATTATTATATTGTTAATGAGTGACTACTCTTTCTTCTCATTATAGTATCTTTATAAGCCATTATTATTCTCAAATATTCATGTATTCATAAAATCTATTATCCAAATCCACATGTATGCAACATATTTTTGGTATTATGGATGTATTATTTATAATATTTCGTATTTTATAAGGAAAGATTATGATGATATATATGGTAGATCCTTTATCAGGTTCTAAGAAAATTAACATCATTTTTTACATAATTTTACCTTTTCCATTAATTCATACTTACCTATAAGTATTTCCTTATATAAATTATTTTTCCCTAATGCATACCAAATATATATAACACATACTCCTATTTTGTAGATGGTAATTTTATACCATTTATTTGGTCTCCTAACACTATAAAATAATGAATTTAATGACTACTTCGTATTGATATTTTTATACCATAAAATTACCCTAAGCTATCACTTCTTTATCATTCCTTTTATAAGAGAAATTTCTATTGCATTATGAGTATCCTATATTTTTTAAGTTGATTTTTGGATATTCACCTCGATAGACATATTGTTCTTTTGAATAATTAAATGCCGATATACCATATATCCACTATTTATGTGTCAATAAATATTGATTACTTATCTATGATTATGTAAGATATTCCTTTGGGAATATTATGTATTTTATTTTTTAGCCACTCAATTTATATGATGGATGCATTATACTAGTTATATGTTGAGTGAGGCCTAGAATTATATATCCCTTTGATGCATCAGAAAGTATCATGAGACAATATAGCTTGGGTTTTTGGTGTATTACTTCCTATTTATGTTTAATATCTTAGACAAGGCCATATTGGCATGGTTATGACGTCCAAAATTATTTATTATATTCTTATTAGATCAGTTATTATTATCTATGAGATTATTTATTTCCATCTTTAGGTTATCCATTGATATATAATGCTCATGTTATCATTCATATGGTATTATTTGACTCTTTTTTCTTTCAATATTATGTATGGATTGTTTATTCATGATAAATTATTATGTGTTCTATCACTCTTTGAGTGTTTGATCTCACCCCTTATGTATTAGTTCCCTTTTCCTTAAGAAAACATGAAGATTACTATGTGTTACATATGAATAAAAAATTATAATTAATGAAGTTTGATATATTTTTATAATATAATTAAATTTTCCAATGTAATGTATTAATCATGCATTCATTTAGAATTTTGAGACTATTAAACTATTGGATCATATTATTTATGTATTTTGTAACATTTTAATAAAATCACCACAAATTTTGTTTAAAATAGTTAGGGTGTTATAGTTAGAATTATATAAAGATTATAAGAAACCATAGGAACAATATTTTGAACAACTTGGTAAGAGAAAAAATACCTATGAAAAACACTTAGGATATTCTAGAAAATTTTCTTGAATAGATAGAAAACTCAACATTTATTTTTAATAAATATATAGTAATTATGTAATATGATTCATAATTCATAGTTTTATTCATGATCTAATTAAATATATGTCATTGGTTATATATTTCATGAAATAGAAGGATTGAAAATCATGTAAAGACCCATAATTAATGCAGGTATTTATCTTATGAGAAATTCAATGAGTACAATGTTTTAGTCGAGTAGATTATAACTATATTAGGGAGGTTGAATTACATTAGGAAAAATAACATTTCATATATCTAACAAAATATTTCCCCTCAAAAAGTTGTAATGAAGTTGGATAGTTAAATGGGGAAACAACCTCTAGCTTTTAATGGAACCACTAATCCACTAGTAGAAGAGAAATGTATTAATTATTTAGAGAATATATTCTTGGGATATAATAAAAGTGATAAGGTTATCCAGGAAGTATATCATTTAAGGTAAGATGTTGATCAATTATGATCTTTAATTCAAAACACAAAGAAAAAGAGATATAAAGAATGAAGTGGACTGATTTTAATGTGATATTACTTGAGAAATATTTCCCTAAAGGGAAATGAGATGACATAGAAATAAAATTAATAAACATAAAAAATAGAAGGAAAATATTGTTGATTATGCAGTTATCTTTACAAGGTTATAAAGACATTTTTTAGATTTTGTACGTAACACTAAAAGTTAGATCAATCATTTATTTGATGGATTAAATCTAAGTATTATAAGTATATTAATATCTAAATCATATTCATATTTTGAGTAGATAATGTAAAGTTCCATCAATATAGATAAATATTATTTTAATGTATTATATTTTTAAATGAGATAAAGATAATAAGATGAAGATTATGATCCAAGTAGAGAGGAATATAAAAAATTAGAGTAAGGGAATGAGTAAAATTTCTAACACATAATAATCATAGATAGAAACATGATATAGAATACTTGTAGAGCTTTGGAGTTTACTTAAAGTTTATAGATAAATTCCTTCAAGATAATGAATTCAGGGGAAATAGTGAACCAATGAATTTACAATACTTTATTTGCAAGGATATGTGACACTGTCTGAACCAATGACCTATGAATTAAAGTAATCTAACCTAGAAGAGTCAATGGGATAAAGGTCATGCTATGAAATGAAAAAATAAATATTTGAGGTCCCAAATGATGTCACAATAAGTAATTTGAAAAAAATGTTATCCAATACATTATTTGATTTTGTATCTACCCACACATTTATATCTTGCATGTTTTATAAAAACATTTAATCATCCCATAATATATTAAAGAGTATTGAATTAAAAATCCTATAGGAAATATTATAATAATTAAAGTATATTTGGATGTTTCTATTGAAATTAATTTATGTTATTTATTTGTAAACATAGTTATTATATAAATGATTGAATTTGATATAATACATGGGATGTATTAGCTCTCAAATTATAAGGCAATAATTTAATACTGATAGAAGAAGATTATAATTTATGGGGTTGAAAAATAAAACCTTATTTTAGAGTAGAAACTTTATTGTCTGATTCATGTATTAAACTACATCTATTATCTCATATTATTGAAATTATTATAGAAAATTAATCAATGAATGAGAAGGATATAGTAATAATAGAGGATGTTTATATTATGTAAGATTACATTGATGTAATTCTTATGGGATTATGTGGATACCTACCTGATCATGAATTTGAATTTTCTAATGACCTTATCACTCATGTAAAACCCATATTCGAGCCTCCATATAAAACTTATCCTATGGTAATGGTGTAATTAAAGAAAAAACTACATGAGTTATGAGAAAATAGGTTTGTATCCCCCAGTATATCACCTTAGGGAGAACAATCCTATTTGTAAAGAATATTTATGGATCTATGTGATTATTCATTTACTATAGAAAAAAATTGTCATTAATATTAAGATAAAGTTTTATTTACCTCATATTGATGATTAGTTTAATAAACATAAATGGGATCAATACTTATCCAAGATTGACTTTCATTCTTGTTATCATTAATTTATAATTAAGAATTATGATATAAAAAATATTAATTTTTGTATAAGGTATGAGAATTATGAGTTCATAGTAATTCCTTTTGGATTAAAAAATAAACCTTATGTGTTTATGGTTCTAATGAGAGTATTCAAGGATCATTTTGATAAAATATTTATGGTAATAATTAATGATATCATAATATACTCTAAGATAAATGAATAATATAAGAACCATTTATGGAATGTTTTGGAGACTCTCAAAGAGGAGTTATATGGGATAGTTAATAAGTGTGAATTATGGATTTAGTGATTTTATTTTCTTGTATATATTTTCTAGAAGTATGTAATATTTATTGACCCTTAGAAGAAAAATGTGGTTGAATAATAAAACATACCAATGAATAAAAATGATATACATAGTTTCCTTGTGTTATCTAGTTACTATTTGTGATTTGTTAATTTTTTTCATTATTAGATAATCTTTTTAACAAGTTAACATGTAAAGGGGTCAGATTAACATGGTCAAAGAAAAGTTAATAAATATCCAAGGAACTAAATAAAATATTAATTAATGCACCAATATTAACCTTTCCATCTAGAAATAAATAATTTTTGATATATAATGATTCATCAAAGAAAGGATTAGGGTGTGTCCTTAGGAAAAATTATAGAGTTGTTTATTATACATAAAGGAAAGTAAATAAAAGTGAACAAAACTATTTGACTTAGTATATTGATCCCGGAACTATTTTATTTTCCTTGATGATATGGATACACTATATTTATAGTGGAATATTTGACATATAAACAGATCATAATATTTTTAGGTATATATTCACTTAGAAAAATCTAAACACGAGACAAATGATATATCTATAAACATTGAAGCACTATAATTGTGAAATACACTCCACTATAGGAATTAAAAAAGGCATTAAATGCATTGAGTGGGAAAGAACATTGAGTTCTATCCATGATGAGTATTGATAAGGATCTGATGTTCAAGGATTTAGTAATGTTGGACATGGAAATTATTAGGGAATGATAGACATCATTAAATTTAAATGTAATTCCCAACTATATTTACTTGATAATATAATGAAATTCAAACAATATGGAAAGGATCTAGAAAATAAGATTAAATCAATAAAATATGGGAGATTGACCACCTTTATATATAAAGATAGTGTATTGATTTTTGGAAAGAGACCATATAAACCACCAACAACTAATTGGAAGAGGGAATTGTTAGATGAAGCTCTTGGATCAAAGTTATATATTCAGTTTGGTATCTCTAAGAAGTATTGGGATTTAAGATAATACCTTTGGAGAGACAACAAGAAGTGATAAATGGAAATTATTGACTATGTTTCAAGATTATAAGAATACCAAAAAGTTAAGGTTAAGAGATACATTACAAAGGGTGTCATGAAAACCATATCTATACTAATATGGAAGTGGTAAAATATTATAATGGATTTTTTTATTGGATTACTTAATACACTTTAGAGGAATTATTCTATCTAGCTTGTTTTGGATCACCATTCCAATTCTACAAATTTCCTATCAATAAGTGATTATCTACCCCTAATGTGTCTTGCACAACTCTATATATATGAATTCTTGAGACATTATGGAACACCTTTATAAATTTTATCTTATTATGACCCTTGTTTCACATTAAAAGATTAGAGGAGTCTTCATAAATCTGAAAATAATGAGATACACATGATCACCACTTATCATCCTCAAACTAATGAGTAGTCTGATAATAATATCCAAACATTAGAGGATATTCTAAGTTCATAGTCACTCAAATTCTATGTAACATGGGACTAATATCTACCTCTAAAATAATTTTAATAAAAAAATATATTTAATTCCAAAATAAAAATGGAACCACATGAAGCGTTGTGTAGGAATATATGCCACACTCGAACCTACTTGAATAAATTTTGATAAAAGAAGATAATATGTCCAAAAAATATTTAGGGGACAACTAATAAAGTAAAAGTTATATAGAATCATATCAAGGAAGCTCAAAGATGATAGAAAATATATTCTAATAATTAGAGGAAGTACATTTAATTTCTAGTTGGTAATCACATCTTCTTAAAATTATCACTTTAGAAGGGTGTTATAAGGTTTCGTAAGATATCGAAGCTATGCATAAGGCATATTTATTATTTTGATATTTTTAATAGAATTTTAACTGTATATTATCATTTGAATTTACCACCCATACATTCTAAATTGAAAGAAATATTCAATCTCTCAATGTTGAGGAAGTACATGCCAGATCAAATGTATATACTCATCATTGAAGAAATTAATATGGATCCATACTTATCCTATAATTAAAATCATATCTATATTCTTTAGATTAGGGAAAACGTGTTTTATAATTGAAAAAATTGGATGGTAAAGGTACTTTGAAGGAATTATAAGATTGAGGAGGTGACATGGGAGCCTCAGGAAGCAATGATGAATAATTTCCCACATTTTTTCATGGATTTATTTTTATCCCAAACTTCAATCATGAATTTATATGGGGGGTGATGTAATTAATAATACAGGATTATAATAAATAAAAAACTTATTAAATGTACAACTCATAATATGATACCTTTTATTACATTATTATTTTATAATATAGTAAACCAAAAGATTATATTCATTATAAAAACTATAATAAGTGTTACCGAACACATAAAAACACATGGAAATGCCATAATATTGAAATATGGAGGATTATACTATAAAAATAATGACAAATATAAATGATAAAATATTATTTTTTAAAAAACCACAATCATAGGAATAGACATTATATAGAATCATAGATAAGGATATAAATGTTTTTAAAAGTTCAAATGAAGTGTATACATAAGGGTTAATATGACCATTGAAGGGTAAAAACACTTTTGGGATAATAACTTCCCAATACATCTATTATAATAGTAATGTAATAATTATATATACAAATGTTTAATAAAATACATAAAATTATTTTTCAATATTATAATTAATAACTATTAATGTTATATATTGATCAATGAATAATAATATTGTCAAACAAATATGTCTTGGAATAAAAAAAATTATTAAAAAATAGTTATTTTTCAGCATAGAACACATGATTTTAAAATTCACTAAAAGTTTTATTTAATAAATAAATTTCTCATATATAGAAAATTATTTTCAAAAAGAGGAAATTAAATTTTGAATTTGAAAATGAGTTGCTTTTTTATAATATTCTAACATAGACAATTTTTTGGGTAAATAATAAAATAGGGTATGAGTATTGGTAAATATTATTACTTTATTATGATATAAAAATGATATAATAATGAATATAAATGAACCCTCAATAAAAAATATGTTAATTTATTATAATAATGTATTTTAGGGTACTAAAATCAACTTTTATCCTTATAATGGTATTTCTAAAGTATAAAATGGAAAATATTATTTAAAAACTATTCTCTATGAATAAAAGTTTTTTATATATCCAAAAAAATATTAAAAAATAGATTTCAGTTATCAAATTAATAAATGTAAAAAACCATGTTAGAAATTTAAAAAACCATGGTTTGAAATGATGAGTCAGACAATGGTTTTTTATTTTCCACTACCTAGATTTAAAAATCCTAAGTCCTAAAATTAATAAAAAAATTCCCTTAATTTGTTATAAATACCCACCCATCCTCCAATTCCGATTCATTGAAAAAATTTGTGATCATGGTTATCCACTCATTTTCTCTATTTATAGTCCCTCAAAAAGAGTTCTTATGATTTTAATATTTAAGAAAATACTTATAAGGGTAAGGATTATTAACCACTTTTATTAAACTCCCATTTATAATTATTTTGAATCCTTTACATTTCCCTATCTAATTTTGTTATACACCATTATTATAAAACATTATTTTATTGTTAATGAGTGAATTATTTTCCATCCAATTATACTAACATCACAAACCATTACAATGATCAAACATTCCTATAGCCATAAACTCTATGATACAAATCCTTATATATTCTATGAATTTTTGGTATTAGGGATTTATTATTTATATTTGATGGGATTTACCAAATAATGGATAAAAGAGATGTTACTAGTGGATCCTCTATCAGGCCCTATATAGATTAAACTCAATTTAGGAAAAAGTTCACCTTTTCTATCAATACATATGGACTTAAAAGTATATTCTTAATTTTTTTTATCTCTAATGAGTTTCAAATATATATGACACATAATATTAATTTTTAGTGGGAAATTTTTATCATTTCTTTGGTATTCTACCATTTTGAACTATTATATTAAATTATTATTTAATATTTATATCATTATAACATGGAAGTACCCAATACTATTACTTATTTATCATTCCTTTTATATGGGAACTTTCCATTCCATTGTGAATATCCTATAGTTTCTAAGTTTATTGTAGGATATTCACCTAGATAGTCATATTATTCAATTGAATATGGAAATGTTGATATTATGTATATATATATATGGTTGACTATTTATTACTTAGACATGATAATATATGAGGTTCTTTAAATAATATTGTGTATTATATTTATTAGTTACTATTATCACAAGATGGATGAATTGGACTTATTATGTGGTGAGTGGGGCATGAAGTTATATAGCCCCTTGATTCATTAATATACTTCATTAAACAAACTAGCTTGATTATTTGGTGTATGCCTACCCAATTATATATTTTAACTTTGATAATCCCTAAATGGTATGGTTATGATTTCCAAAATTATACATTCCTTCATGATGAGATCAATTATTATTATCCATGTGATTATTAATTTCCATTTTTATGTTATCTAGGATATATTATTATCATGTTATCTGTTATATAGTGTTATTTTACAATTTATTCCTTCTATATTTTGTATTCCCTGGTTATTCATGATATATTCCACCATACACTTACCTTTACTAGAATTTGATCTCACCCCTTTTTTAAAGTTTCCGTTTACATAAGAAACCATGAAAATTTATATATGTGACTTAAGATAAGAAATAATAATTAATAAAGTTTGAAGCATTATCATATTTTAATTTTAATTTAAAATTTAATCTATTATTTATGTACATATATACTCTCCAAAGGATACTAAAATTTTGGATCCTATTATCTATATATTTATTACAATTGTAATAAAATAACCACTAACTTCAGGCTATTATAGTCTGGGTGTTACAGTATGGCCACATTTTCATTTTCATAGAAGGGATATGTTTTTCTTATATTATTATTTTCTTAGGATATAATTCCATACATTCATACTCTAATAATATACTATGTATGATTCTTGATTATTTATTATTATTTACGGCTAAGATATAAAGTGTATTGTCCCAAAAAATTTATCATAGACTCTCACCACTGGTCAGAAGCCTCTAGTGTATAGGTAAGTACACATGAGGTAATGTGGTGGCCATTGATAAATTACCATTTGAGTAATTTTTGTAGGGATTTTACAACTATCATAAATCAATTTCTATATAAAATCCTTATATATGATGTTGTATTCAATTTTGTTCCCCAACATTGAATGGTAGGGATAAAAATGAGGGGGATAATCAAGTCCCACCACATTAGGCTTCTTAAACATGGGTTGTGAAATCATGTTTTGATTTAGGGTTGATAAAAATTACCCAATAACCTATTATGGTACAAAGAAATATGATTTTTTTTCCTTGGATTCAAATTCATGGCTCTTATACTCCCCACTGAAAATTTTCATGTTGGGGTTTGGGAACAAAGATTGTTATTGTTTGGACTAATGATTAAGTGGTGGTGCCACCCAAAAAATGACTAGATTAAAATTTAGTTGGTGTCACTTTTTTCTTGAAAGTTATAATGGTTTTTTCTACCTTCTATATACTTATGTTTTGTGTTGGTAGTGAAAACTAGGTTTTTTCCTTTTTTTGATAAATTTTGTCTTCCAAGCAATGTATTGTATCAATAAATTATTGAAATACTTTAGGATAATTTAGTAGAAAGATAATGGTTTCCAATTCAACTTAAATATTATCTATGAAAATATCATAAAATTGTTCTTAAAGAAATTGTATAACCAAGAAATATATCAATACCTTCCATTGGGAATTAAAATTTATGACTCACTCATTTTTTATTTTCTTGTAATTAAATAGGCCATGAATACTAGTCATTCTTATTGTATATTTTAATTGATATAAGTATAATCAATGAAGGTCTTCCCAGTTGGTGATTGATCTAGTATATATAATTTTATTCCTAAATAAATTTGATCCTTCAAATTTCTAGAAAAAATTACCCATGTTTTCTTTCCTCTTATTTTTTAAGGGTTCCCAACATCGATCCACACTAGAGAGATAAATGCGTAAGATATTTCTTTAAGTCCCCAATATAAATAAAGGACAAAAAATTGGGGTTGTAGAAATTAAAAAGTGGAGGAATTAGATCAATAATGTTAGGGATTTGATTTTTATTTAGTTATACTAGTTAATTTTAGCCTTTAATATCATCTAACCAATCTATGATGGTTTCTAGTTATTTTACTCAGGAGGTATTTTTTATGTGTGTCAAGGATGGCCTTAGATGATTTAATTAGTTCTATTATAAGTGAAATTCTTGATTATGTGTTGATTACTAGTCTAGTGGATGAAAATATTGATAGTCAACCCAAGCTATAATTAATAAAATTAGATGATATATGTAGAACCCTCAGTTTGAGGTATGTATCCTTTTTTATTACTTTTTATGCGTTTAAAGTGCATGGGATGAGTTTTGATGAGGTTGGGAGTGTTTGGAAATATTTTGAATAAGTTTGGAGGCTTTTATAAGGGCGCACGGTTTGAGAACAGTTAGGGGAAGCCATGAGGGTTTTCTAGAAAACCATGCAAGGAAAGACAATAGCCTTCATACGGCCTGTGAATAGTTTTTAAAATCATGCGAGGTAACAGTGTGGACCCCCTCTCTCAAGGCAATGACTTGTGCATGGTTAACACACAGTTTTCCAAACCGTGCAGGATAACCGTACATCCACTCAAAGGAAATTTTTTAAATTCAGTCTCCCTCAGTCTTGACCTATTTCACTCCAATTCCTCTCCCACTTGAACCTCACTCGGGATTTTGGGTTCTCAATGGTTGAATTTTCTCTTTAAATCAATTTGGAAGAAAATCTAAGGGGTTTATTGGTGTATTGAAGGTGGTTCTTCTTGGGTAAGTCTTCTCTCATGGTTCTTTGTGGTTTCCTCTAAATCCACATCTCCCTCTCTCTTGGTTTTCTAGATCTATATCCATTTCATGTAGATATAGGGTTGGGGTTTCCTTGGGTGTTTATTTTAAGGATTTTGGATGTTAGGGAAGGG
Source organism: Viscum album (assembly GCA_963277665.1). NCBI lineage: Eukaryota > Viridiplantae > Streptophyta > Magnoliopsida > Santalales > Viscaceae > Viscum > Viscum album. Next base: position 1,497,265,576 of record OY728161.1, read on the forward strand.
AATATAGATCGGTTTCGGTGGTGTGTTTGCTAGATTTGAGGTACGATTGCTTGTGGGTTGATTTCTCCAGAAATGTAATGGTAGGTGGATTCTCACTTGACTCCACTTGGTTATAACTAATGGTTTTGGTTACAATTAATTTGTTTGGATTAAAATTAAATTTGATTTTGATGTGCGAAATTGGTTAGAAATCCCTTCGGTCATGTTTTTTGGATTTTTGGGAAAAAGGGGTTTTATAGTTGAATGTTCTTATTGTTAAATTTTAAAATGTAGATTTTAAAATTTGTTTCTTGGATTTGGTCAAGGAAATTGTTTATGAAAAAGGTTTCTAATAAATAGGTTGTTTTATTGAATCAGGGTTTTGGCTTGGAAAATGTTTTAAGGGAGGTTTTGATAAATGGGTGATTTATGAATGTTTTTTTCATGTAATAGAAATGGTTGATTTCATGTTATTATGGCCTTGGTGGGTCATATGCTTAGATATAGATTTTTTGAAATGTTGTTTGGAAGTGGTAGGGAAGTGCCACTATAATAAAGGGGTGGTTAGTAGATGGAAGGCCCACCATCAAAATATAAGTGGGTGAGAAATACCACTAGTAGGAATGGGCGAACGGGTGGATGGAAGCTCCACCATTTTGGTTGCCTTATTCTTCATTGCATTGAAAGATGGAAATTTTTGTGATAATATTTAAATGATGAAATGGATTGTGGGATGTTTGTTTGGGTTTCCATTGGTTGGATGGTTTGTGTGAGGTGGCTTGGTAAGAGTGTGTTTGGATTATGTTAATGGTTTCACTTGTGATTATTTTATATAAACTGCTTATATAAATTTTCTAATAGTTTTATCCTAGTGGCATGTGTAGGGATGTTATTTGGGGAAAACCTACTAAGTATTAGTACTCACCCCCTTCTCTGGAATGTGGGTGCTTTTATAGATGTCATATTCCGAGACACAGGTAAAGATAAGGCATCTCATTTCTAGTGGTTCGTTGTGATGATTGAGAGATGTGGTGGTGCTTGGAGCATGGGGCTCAGTGTAGAGGTGTGGAGTGTGTCTTGGTTTATTTTGGGTATGTTGTTTATTATTCTACATAATACTCTAATATTGTGTTTTGTAGTGTTGTTTTTGGGTTGTATTGGGGAATAGTGTGGTTCTTTTTTGGTAATGTATGATTTGGTTGTTTTGTTGACATGCATCATGTAGTTTTTTGATAGTGGATCCTTTGGTTGTTTGGTTTTGTCTCAAGGGAAATTTTTTCCCCAATTTATTCTTGATGCCCTCGGAATTTATTTCCAGCCTTTGGTTCCTTGGGAAAATCTCTTAAGTCCAAGTAGCATTCCCCACCCATCTCAAGCCAATGGGATGGGGCGAGATGTTACAATATAGTCTTCTATTGTTTGTATAGTTAGATTCCAACATCATGAGTCAAGGTGTTTCTAATTATTAAAGAGGGGCGGCTAATACACTTACAAATTATTCTTAAAAATCTTTCTCAATATCTATATTTTACCTAATAAATTCAATATTATCCTATTATATTATTTATATGATATCCTCATATTTTGAAATATTTATTCTATTGAGATAGTATCAATAACTTTAAACTTTGGAGGGTTGTGGATGTAGCCACACATTTTTCTTTATCCTTAGTGATATCTATCCAAGGATAGAGAACTAAAATGGATTGTTAAGATCCAAAATAATGATATTTTCTTTTGTATTAGGTATCCATTTCTTATTAATGTACATACATGTGAAAAATATCATCCACATATGTTTCCAACTTCCTCCGTTCACACTTAGAATCATACTGTATATCATCGATGAGATTAGTGTTAAAGATATTTAATAACATGAATCTCATAGTGGGAACCAATTCCTCATATATATTTAAAAAGTAAGGGGATTCACTGAATATTGAATATAGCTCAAAGATATGATCATGATCAACGATACCTATTATCTTTTCAAAGTAATTCATAGTTTGTGACCTATGTAAGACATTTATTTAGATGAAGCAAAGTGTTTATCAAAACTAGTTATTTTGAGTGAATTTATTTTAACCATTGATGAGTGTTATCCAAGAAAATGAATTGGATGATGATATATATTGGGAATTATATATAATATTTAATGGATATATTCCCTTATGGGAGGTGAACTGTTGATTCAAGTATCACTTGAGTTTATTTATGGCATAAAGGGTGGATGAGGGGGTCAAAATTCCCATAGTTTCATTATATTAGGGTTTCCCTAGGGTATTACTAGAGTATATTTAGTTATACTAACTTTCTAAACAATAATTTTGATCAGTAAATATTATATTTCATATTTTAATAGTTTTGGATGAGTAATATTTATTGTAAAAAATAATCCCATCCTTTTTTTGGTTTGAAATCCATAAACTGGATGTGTATTTTACTTTCCTCACAAAATGATGGAGGAATGTAGATTCTTTAATACTAAAAGGAGGTCCTATACGGTTACTGGATTCTTGAATGATGTTATGGGGGAGTACTCCATGGTTTTTATCCCTTATAGAAGAAGGATTTATTTACTTAGTCACTAATGCCTACCTCAAACATATTTGAGAAATTTTTTTTGAGGATGAATTGTAATTATCATTAGGATACCATTAAGATTTGATGATGAGGCTAGGAAATGGTAACAATGGCTGAGGTTTTAAATACTCTTGAGCTTCTGTTGATAGTTTCCATCGAGAGGCTCTAATTCTGGGTGACATAGTCTAGATAAATAGGGATATCATAGCTTCCTCAAAATCATCTTATATATTTGGTCTTGTAAAGAGATAGTGAAAATGTAATTTATTAGTTAAAGACCACTAAATATTCTCCAAGGAAATTTTTTAGGTGTTAGATATTTCATACACACTCTCTTATAGGGATATAATATAAGTATTGTCTCACTATTGGGAGATACTTCTAAAATGGTTAGATATTAAGAAGTGGGATTATTCCAACTACTTATTTTTCATCATGGACTTGAACATTGTGGCATAAACCCCTATAAAAATTCATAATATATTTCTAGGTTTAGGATTATCCTTTTATAAAGGTACTCCTACACCATTGCATTCACTATCTAGTGTTATATTCACTATATCAGTGACAATATAAGTAAGTTAATTAGATATGAGGTAATTGTAGTGGTATCAATAAAAACATATGTTTGTAGTTCCACCAGTTGGTGATTGATGGAAACCCATAATGTCATTTTATTTCCCCTAGTAACAATAGGGATCTTGATTTATTTCTTCATATTCATTGATGATTCCATTTGAATTATGTAAGAATTTATAAAAAAACCCATCAGTGCATTATTATTAATATAATTTCATGGTTAATTATTCCCTTTAATAGGTAAAGGAATTTCAAATTTGGTTAAGTTTTTTTTGATACTTTCTTTTAATATTTACATTTGGTAATTTTATCTGGGTGATGTATATCAAAATAAAGAGGAATGGAGGTTGAATCCTCCAACAAAAGAGCTTTTTTAATAGTCTATGGAACTCTTATAGATTTAAGAATATTAATACATGTAATGATATAGGTTAAACTTTTATGAAATTAATTCATTAACACTAATTCATTTTAAAGAATGCCACACAAGGAAATTATGTTATCTCACATTTGATCTAAAACTATGTTTACTCTATTATTAAAGTCATCATAGGAAGTAATTTTGTAATTTAATTCCTTCTAAAATGGTAGAATGTGTTTTTATGGAGTTATTGGAATAAAAAATATGATTTCTTACTTATCTATGTGAAGGTATTAAAATTCTATGTAGTTCAGTGTTATACAATAAGGTATTTCATAGATTTTAATGTCAAGTGATAATGATCAATGGTGTTCCTTTATGTTTAAGAATCTACAAACATGGAGTCTTTTATTTTAAAGTCATATTATTAGGAATATTAACTACAGGTTCCTAGAAATGGTTTTATGTGGGTCTTATTCATGGTTGGATTTTTTTATCATTCCCTTAATGAGATTTATACCTCACTCTTTTTTATATATATCCCTAGGATATCCATTGTAGTAATAAAAGATATATTTTGGATATTGAAATAATGATGAAGTAACTTATTTTTAAGTTTATTTAATATGTACTTATTCTCCATATGTCACTAGATCTATAGATTTATGGGTTATTATGTATGGATATTTATGTTAAAAATCATGTAATAATATGTTTAAGAGGCATGGTCCATTATAGTTGGGGGGGGTGATAATCTATACCCAGTTTTACCAAATTGCCAAGATAACACAACAACCCTTGATAAGGATGAGATATAATTAACAAGACGTGATGTCACCAACCAACCCCAAGCAACTTGCCACAACACTCAGGTCATCTTGTTATGAGGTCTAAGGTGTGTTCCCAATTAACCTAGGTAGAAAAATAGTTCTAGAGAACCAAATATAAGCATGTGGGAATAATTTAACCTTCTAAATGACAATTAAAAAGAAAAAAATTTATTAATAATCTAGTATGGTATGTACATGCCATGGAATTCCATGCATGCTAGGATAAAATAGTTTCAAATAAAAAAAAATGAGGCATAACCAAAATAAATACCTAACCCACTTTTTACATAATTTAAACCATGAATACATACAACACAACAATTTTGTTTTTCAAAACTAAATGAAATAAAAAAATATTAAATTCATACATAATTAAAAATTAACTAAAGGATCCTGAAATACCAAGATAAAGATCTCATAATGAACTAAGGTCACCCTATAACATCATGAAATGTTCTACTCCCTGAGTTACTAGAGATAATGTATCCAAATGGTGTATCTTCTCAAAACTTTGAATGTGAACCTGTAAAATTTTCTAAGTCTACCTACACTGAGTGGTATAAAAAGACGGTGAGAAAATTTTCCCTTTATTATTTCACCAGAGTTTCCGCGATGTTACTTTCAATATCCATTCCATAAAAACAATTTTGAAATAAAAAATAAGAAAGTAATTCATTGTAAATTTTAGGAAAGCGGAATTATGAGAATAACTCAAAATAAATTTTAATCCCATGTAGTGATTTTAAATAAAGAAAATTTTTAATGAAAAATTTCAATTAAAAACCCCCTTTTGTAATTTTTAAAAATTAAAATAATCATTTTACTTCCTAGAAAACATTAGTTCAACTCAGATATAATTTAAAAACATTTTCCAACCAAATTTTTATACTATAATAGAGATCCCATAATTAACTACATAATGTAACAAGTGAATGGGTAGGGAGAATTATAATATTAAAGGTATAAAAGTAATAAAAATAATTAAAGATATGTAACACTAGAAAAATAACACGAATAAAACACCTGAAATAAGGGACTAAAGTTATGTATATCATAACATGGAAAAGTAATAAATAGAAATAGAACAAAAATAATATAAAATAAAAGTTGAGTAACAATGAAACAAAAGTAAAATAATATAAATCATGGGAAACTATTGACGTTCTAGTGGGAGAATACGAAAAGAACTCGATGAAAACTAGACCATGCTAACCAATTGGTGTGTCTCTAATAAATACCCTCTATATGACTCTTAGCCAATCTAGGTGTCACTCCCCATTGAAAAATCATATCATATTATAGAGGATACTATTTAGAGTTGTATCATAACTAGTATAGAAAGATTATCTTGACCTCCCACCCACACACCTACTATACCCATAATGATAGATATTTGAGGTGAGAAAAAAATTTATCATACATCAACCATATATGAATATCATATCACAAGAAAATTTATTACAATACTAATGGTTTATCTCACCTCTATGCATGCTTTCTAATAAAAAAACCCCATTTTATTCACATAATAATCAAACAATAAGCACATCTAACACTTAAGATCCACAAGTTCACATAAAACATGATATCATCATGCTTAAACTAAGGTTGTGGCTTATAAAATGAAAAAACATTTATTTATGGTTATAACCAGGACTTTAACAACCATTTAAAAGTAAAACCATGGATTCTATTTTAAAACACTTTTCTAAATGCACCTTAGAGAATTTAACCAAACTTTTAAAAAATAATACTTATTTTAAACAATCAGATATTATTGGAGATCATATTCTAACAAAAATGAACCTCAATCATTACAAAAACCAACCCAGTATATATAAACACTATATAAAGGAATGAAACACAAGTTTTAAATATAACTATATTAAATATAAGTCCAAAAAAATAAAAAAGAAATATTATAGTATATTCATGAACTTATAGAGTTCAATAACAATTAAATACTAACCAAATAAATCTTTAAAACACAAAATACCCCTTAAGTTTATAAAAAATTATCATTCATGATCATTGTAAAACAACTTACCATTTGAAAATAATAAGTTTTAGAGGTTAAACCCTCTTATTCATTTTATAAAACAATATACATGTGAAATTTATTGTTATAAAAATAAAATTAGGGAACCATGAAAACCTCATCATTTCAATTAATTCAATTATAAAACATTAATTTTTTTATAGATTTAGAAAGGATTTAAGGACTTGGAATAACTATAATGAAAATGAATTTGGAAAATTCATGAATTGAATGGTTTGTTAAGAAAAAGGGATAACATGGAAACACCTACCTAGGTATTTCATAGAAGGAATAAAAACTTTGAATACAGAGATAAAAATACCAAAGAAACAATACACATGACCTAAAAATCATCAAAATCAAGGTTTAGACAAATCCAAACTAAGGGTATGGTCACTATATCCCTATGGAAATAAGAAGAGAAATAAATAGAATAATAAGAGAGATATAGAGAAAAGAATAAGATAAAATAAGGTTAAACCTTATAGAAATCACTTGTAATCAAAGAGGAATATCTCAAAAACACTGAATGAGAAAGGGGAAGTCGACTAGGTCACTCCTTTAGCTTGGTCGAGTGAATAAGGGGGGGGGGGGTGGAAACCCAAAATATGGGTTAAAATTGATAGGGGTCGAGAGGGAATTTCATAAAACTAAAAATTTAGGTAGAACACATGGTTTAACAAGATGTTAACAACCATGAAAGATGCATTGAATCACCTGGGAACTGATACATGGTTTCACCACATAGTTTACTGAACCATGCACTAACCATGTGCCATCCACTGAATATAATTTCTTCATATGAAAGGTACTTCACATAGTTTTCCCATTCCACATATGATTAATCTTAATTATTTACTAAACCATACACTAACCATCAATCATTCATTGAAATATAAATTCAATGCATAATATTCAAACACATGGTTTTTTCAAAAAATATGTATGATTATCCTATATGTATTATTCAAACAATGTTCTAACTATGTAGAGTTAATGATATGTAGAATAAGGATATATGGTTACCACTAACCATGTTCTCACATGTTCTAACCGTACAACTATTAAATACTCTTAGAATTTGAAAAATTCTAACCTAGATTTTAAAATTTTTAATAAATTAATTAATTAAAGAAAATATAACACATGAATGATTTTAGAGTATGGTAATTGTCTATACCATCAATTTATTCTCCTAGAAAGTCATTGGAAACTAGTAATAAAGAATCTATAAATAATATAATATGATTCCTGAACCATTTCATAATTTAGAAACCAATATATCATGACACCATTCAAAATCCACAGAAGACACCCAAAAATTATATGATATTGAAAACCAAAATAAGGACACAAGAAATTATAAGGTGGTGATCAAAATGATAAATCCTACAATAGGTTTCCCTACTATATAAGGTTTAATCTAAAATAGTGGGAAAAATAAAACCAATATTTTCTAAGGACATAACTATAAGACATAACCTAGTTCACATGAGTATATAGACCAAAATAGACTATCCATTTAAATTATATATCCACATACACATGTAAATAAATATAAAAATTACCCAATAAGAGTAGAATATGTTTAACACCTAAAAGATGATGGAATATACTAACATACTTACAAAATTGAAGGAATATAAAGGATAAGAAAGAGGTACCTCAAATATTAACCATAAAAATAATATCTAAATTAAATCTACAATATTGATTTATTACTTTACCAATACTCCAATTTATAATTTTTTTATTATAACATAATAAATCATAATAGTGATAAGTATTCATAAATTTAAAATAATAGGGCTTAGAATCCTCAGGATGAACACACTAAAATAATATGAATTATCACATCTTTATAGGATAAATTATGAAATAAATAGAAGCTTGAACCTCATCATATTTACTTTTATCTTGGGTTTATCACACTTAAATTTATCAAAAGATATAGTACTCTCAATATTACCAAAAAGAAAAGAAGAACCATCTATCATAAGATTACTTATAGATATAAATTCTACCACATGATATAATTGAATATATTATCAAATGAAACTTGGAAAAATGAAAAAAATTATGACCTAAGGTTTCAACGAAGGCCTGTTTCAAAGAATCAAAATTTAATTGAGTCCTTAATAACTACCTCAAGAGAGAAAGGAACCAACTTTGTGAAATGGTTAGCATATTCATATACCATTTAGTGACCCTATTTAAGTCTTAAGTTCTATATTTCTTTATCAACTCACACTATCTTAGGATAATTTCAATGAATAAATTTGGTCTTAATGAATTACCATGACATATAATTCTGTAGATAAGGAAAAATAATGGTCTCCTACCATTCCCAACCCAGTCCCCCAAATAATTATAGGGTGGATTTCACTCTAGAGGATTCATAGTTTCCAGTGAATTTAAAATCCCTTCAAAATTATATAGCCACTCCATTTACTCTTTATATCCTTAAAATACATGAATAATGAGTGAATTTAGAGACATGGATTCTTGGTCACGATCGAAGAAATGAAAAGGGTTCACATCTACCACTCTACCTAGAGTTTGGGATGATTTGAAAATCAGAAAAACCATATACAAACCATGATAGATACTAATCTAATAAACATCCCATGATACAGACTTCCCTTATTTCATTTATACTTTTCTAGGTGGAATACTTTAAATAAAAAACATGATTTTAAATCAAAGATACTTAGGATTCAAACTATTTTAATCTGAATAAATCATGGGTGAAGAGAAAATATTTATAACAATAAAAAAAATACATAAAAAATAAAAAAAATCATTTATTAGTCTTAATAATTTGAGAAAATGTTTTTGATTTTCTTTTTCAAATTATTAATATTAATTTAGAAAATAGAAGAAAAAACCATTACTATAAAACTAAAGATCAAAAATACCTCTTATTTAAAACCCTTCAATAATTAATGTAAGTTTTATTATCATAAAATTACACTAAACATTATTTTATTAAGTATTGATTTAATCATTGAAAACATTAGTAAATTAAAAACCTAAAATTGATTTCAATCAATTTTGGAAAAATATTTTATTAGTTTTTAAATGTATATTTTAAAATTTAAACAATATTTTTTCAACATAATGTTTCAAAAATATTTTTCAAAGAAACATAAATGAATTATAGAAAATCTCTTTAATTCATCTTTAATAGTAAAAAAACAAAACCAAAAGAAACCTAGAAACTATAATCCGATTCAATAAAAAAATTTAAAGGGGTTTATGATAGTGCAAAGTTTGATTACACCATTTTGTGGACGATGATTCAACTATAAAATTTCAACTAGATGTTACTTTAAACAATGTATATAGTTTCACATGTTTTTATTGAATATGAAAGCTAACTATAAACCTCTAGTATATTTCTCATTTTCACCCTAAAACAATAACAAATACTAAATATCCCACATATCTTCATTAAATTCCACAACATCATTAATATAGACTAAAATATACCAAAAATAAATGAAAAAAACTAAAATTTATTACTCATAACTTGACTACCCATTGTAACTCATGACTCAAAAATGAGAAAGTATTAGTAAGAATATCCTTATACCTATCTATTGATTTTTGTAATTTCTATCTCTAATATAGTATTACTCCTAAAATAATATGAGTGTTTGGATACAAGTTTTTCATGAATCTACTATGGTCAACCATCCAATTGACCCGGCAAAGCTTTTGACAAGGCCCGAGGCATGTTCATGATTGATCTAGGCTTGAAACTAGTTCAAAGGATATAAATATAAATATGCAGGAATGGTTTCACCATGTTAACATCAATAAATAAGTAGTTAAAACTTACTATGAAAACAATATGATGAATCCATACTTTGAAAATCCATTAAAGTTGAGATAGAAAAAGATTCAAATATAAATAGAAACTAAATGAGGTATAAACAAAATAAATACCCAAAAAACCTTTTTACATAACATAAATCATTAAGGCATAAACCAAAACCAAATAAATATATCAATACTGAAGGAAAGGGTGAAATTTACAATACATAGAAGTTTTAAAATAAGCTAAAGTATCCCCAAATACCAATTTGAAGATCTTCTCATGAACTGAGATCACCCTACTACATGACAAAATAATTTGCTATAAGCGTGAAGACAGAGAATGAATACAAAAAGTGATGCTTCTCAATAACCTAAATAAGAACTTATAAAACACACTAAGTGTATTGGCATAGAGTGATATAATTAGGTTGTTATAAAAAAATTCCTATGTAGGATTTCAACAAAGTGTCTATATAATTAATTTCATTATACATTCAATAAATGATAGTTCCAAATACAAAATAGAAAAATAATGCCTTAGAAATTTTAGGAAAATAACCTAATGAGAATAACTCAAATCATTTTTTGAATCCAAGAAGTTATTTTAAATAAAAAATTATGTTATTCATAATAAAAGACACTTGAAAATACCCTTTTATACTATAATATAATGTAAAAAATCCTTTTAATTCTTGGAAAATGGTAGTTTAACTCATATACACTTTGATTTTTTTAAAAACCAATTTGAATAACATAAGATAGAACCCATAATTAACCATATAAAGTTACAAGTGAAATGTTATGGAATACATTTTAATATTAACAGAATCTATCTAACAACAATAATTTAAAATAAGTAACACTAGTTATAGAACTAATTGTAATTATATAAAATAAGGGAGTAAATTTGGGAATAAAATAAAATGGTGAAGTAGTAAATAAAAATTGATCAATCAATGACGACCAACAAAAAAAAGTAAAATAATATGTTAGAACCATAAATTATGATGTTGGATTTTATTTTCAACTTTAATAAATTGTTTTCTTAAAAGTATTTAAAATATTTAGAGGAGTTTTAGACATATTTTGAGGAAATATAGATGAATCCATCTAAAGAATATTTATGGTAAATTTACTAACTCTTTTAAGTATCCATGTTTGTGTAAGGTTTTTCATTTTGATGTTGAAATGATTATTTCCTATATTTTGTTGTATACATAATATTTTTGTATGTAGAGGGGTTCAAAATATGTTAAAAGTATAGCTTGAATAAGGAAATTTAGATCATGCGTAATATATTTTAATTAATTAAAACATATTTAATGATATCTAATATAATTCTCTAAGGTTTATGATAGAATTTCTCATAGGTATTTTATGCATAATGAATTCAGTGGGAACATAATATATTTTAATGAGTGTTGAAATTATAGAAAATGAACAAATCCCTGTGTGATGTGTAGCATTTTTGTTATTAAATAAGTTTTTATAGTGATAAGTAATATATTTTATATACCAAATAATATATTTGATGATATGAATCTTTTTATTATACCTTAGATATAAATTATAAAAAAACACTTTACATGCGGGATGTGTAAGTTTTTTTGACCATAAATAATATTCTTCAGAATTATGAAATGTGGAAATGGTAGGGGAATCCCTATGATACATATGTTTTTTTTGGAGTGTAAGATTTTAAAATTTTCATCTTGAAGAAGGAGATGATATTTCATGGTGTGAACAGATACTTCACACCACAATGTATGCTTGAATGAAAATATGATTTTGTTAGGCCACATGGATTAAAATGTGTATTATCAATTATAATATATGACTGATAATTTGTTAAAATGTTTATATAATCTATAGGATTTTATGGGATAATGAAGATAATGATTTTTGAAGGATATTATAAGGGTTATGAATAATTAAAAACAAGATGATTTTTAGTGTGAAATTTATAGAGTTACATTTTAAAATTATGAAAAATATCTAATTCTTATAAAAATGGAAAAGGAAAAACCATTAAAAATGTTATGATGATTATCGATGAAAAAGGAGTAAAAAACCTAATTCCTCTATAAAAAAATGTTCTAAATATTTTGAATCAAAGTAGGAGATGAAGAAAAGTGAAGACAAATTTTTTATTTTAGTGTTCTTATTCCGATATTGAAAAATATTACAAGGAACATGTATTTTGTATTTAATTTATAATCTCTTGAAACAAAGTAGTGTGTGAGAAGAAAAGAATAAGTGATCATATGATTGGAAAAGTGTTCTTACCAAACTCATGTATCATATATAATGGATAATGTTACCTCTTGGTATATTGATATACTATTAGTGTATGCTCCATGAATTATCACTTATAGTGAACTAAGTAAAATATTGTGTCCTTATATTCATTTTTATTTATTTGGATAGTGTTTGTGTGTTTTATGGATAACATGCTTATCTTTATATCTCTAACCTAAGAGAAAGGTCTTATATGTGAAGAAAAATCACACACCTTAATTAACCCTCCCCCTATTTAGGTGTACTTGTTTGTGGATGTAAATACCATGACCCTAGTAGCCCAAAGTCGATGGTTAGTTTGTTAAATTGGTTCTAGATATAAGAAATCTCCTCGAAAGGGATTTAATAATTTATTAGTCTTGTAAAACTGGATATATACTTGGATCTCACATTACATATGAAAATTTATAATACAACATAGTATTTTCTTTTAGAACTCAACTATTCCCTTTAGCATATCCCTATATATTAATCATAATAAACATCCTATCTTCATATAGAAAATAAAAATAATAATGAACTGAGATTATAGGCTCTGTAAGGGTTACATAAATCAGAATCTATCATGAGTAAATAAGGAAAAAATCAATATGTAAATATAGATAAATGAAAACAAATTCTATTTAATCAATAAATTAAGAATAGGGAATAATATTATTGGAATAAATGATGATCAAATAAGGCCTTATAAATAATCACATGAAACTAAAACTTATCCATGTATATAATAACTTATAAAACAATCACATGAAAATCAATAACTAATCCCATAATGATGGAATTCATAATTCTGGAAATCATAAAAAAATAATAAAGTCATTTTTCTAAGAAATCATACATTAAATTGGTAAGGGATTGGCCAAATACACAAACTAGTTTGTCTAATGAGACTTACTGATACATCATGGGCCTATAACAGATCCCTCCCATCACTACTAAGTCCAATTAATTCATCATATTGAAGGGGACAATAAGAATTCAATATATAATCAACATAAACATTTTTATTGAAAAAATAGAATACAAAATGTTGATATTTCCCCCAATCATGATTATTATAAACCATCCAAGTAATGAATAAGGATTGAAAAATTACAACATATCACCATTGGAGCAAAAATAATATAAAGGGTTTCTATTTTTGATGAATAAAAATACCATAAAAAGATTATTTAAAACATTATTAAGGATAAAACACTTATATCTTCAAAAATAACTTATAAAATCTAAACATTTCCAGAATATTAGGATAAAAATCTCATTTAAAATAATTATAGAACTTTATAAAGTATTTTTTAATTCATTAAGAAGTAATTATGGTAGGAAATTTTATTCATGTCATATAAGTTATAAAAAACATTCATTTCACACTTTTGTATGGAAAGTTAAAATGTACCTCATTCATAAAATAATAGAAATATTCTTTTAAAACCATTTTGTAAAATTCAAACATGGGTAAAAATTTCTTTAATAAACCACTGGAAAATATAAAAAACATTTTAAATAAAATATGTATAGGGAAGAAAAATATTTCTCTCAGAGTAAAAGAACATAAATGAATTTCCTTAAAACCCTATTTCAGTATCTTGAGTACTTAAAGAGGATATTATTAAATGAAACCTTTTAATTTATATAAACAAATATATGTGAAGAAAATATATTAGGTTTAATGTATAAATATAAAATAATTCTACAAGATAGTACTTTAACATAAACAACCATGAATAATGATGTGAGTATAAAATAAACCCTTACCACTTTGGTAACTTTTGAATCATAACCCCATAGAATAGTCTGAATGGCCTTAAGGCCTTCATTTTTATGGATTTTTGATAACCTCCCTTTCAAGGAATGAGGGGGAACCCTTAAAAGGTCCGTAGGCCCAGAGATTACATGTACCGTAGGCTTAGGAGATTACATGACCTGAAGGTCTTAGGGAATTCAACCAGACTACCTACAAGGAACTTCCCCTCCTCAGCATCTGCATCCTGATTTTAGCTCTCCACGTTTGCATGACCATCTAGCTAGGATTCCCATGCAAGCATAGGCTGGTACCGATGTCATAGCCATACCCTCTCATTCTGAAAATCCATTTGGCTCTACACTAGTGAGTGCACCTACTCTGAATCCTCTTCTGGGGCTGCTCCTTTTTTGTAGTGTGTCTGGGGCCTGCATTCATGTGGACCGAAGGCCTTGGGGTGGCCCTAATGCCTTAAGGTGGCCCGAAGGCCTTGAGAATCAACTGACCCGAAGACCTTGGGTGGCCTGAAAGCCTTGCAGGACCCAAAGACCAAACCAGTGGCCTGAAGGCCTAGATAGATGAATAGTTCTGGCTGCTACAGTACCGAACAGTGCCTGCTACAATACTGCTATAGTACTGGTACAATACTACTACAATACTACTACAGTACTAGAAATATGCCTCCACCTGGATTTGATCTCGGGTCTCTTGGATACACCTAGTGAGTCCTCACCAACTGGGCTGAGGCTCATGTGCACCCCTGGAATAAATAACATTAAATGCGACACTAAATACCATAAATAAAAATTGAAACATGAGATAACATCTCAAATAGAAATTATATACACCTCATAAACATAAATGGGTTCATAATACCAAATATGTCTCATTTTAGTGGAAATCGAGATGAAATCTCTTACAAATAACACACTGTTGAATTGAGAATTAATCAATAAAATGATTATGTTTATCAGATGTAAATTAACATAATAAAGTGGAAATAAAAAATTAAATAATAAAAATTCATTAAACATAAAATCTTATAATATCAAAGACAAATAATAAGTAATATGACCTAATGAAACTAAATTGAGTTATGAAACCCATTACCACTTAGTAACATTCAAATAAAATCCCCTTGGACAAATTAAAATGAAATGTTACTTAAAATATCATGAAGTATTAAGGATTCGTGATATAAAATGTAAAAGGGATAGTACATACACCATATAAAATAAATCAGGGCATAAAAATAAAATATTCCTTAATGAAAGGAAATTAAGATGGAATCCCTTACCGCATGTCTGAATTCATTTGTATGTGTTCGAACCTACTGTATAATAAATATAGATTTATTATACATATATTATAGAAATATAATCATATATATCATACCATATATGATTTACTTATAATATTTTATCACCCTTTTATTGAAAATTCTTTGTTAGAATCATTTTTTTGGGTAAAAAGTGATTCATTTTTTATTCATGTTTTTAGTAGGTAATTTTTGTCCTTTTACATTTGTAACATACTGAGTTTTTGAATGGTAATTAAAATTAGAGGTAAGTCAAAAAATTTATTTTGGTGTATGGGAAAACCTAAATTTTAAGCATCATAATATAATCAGGAGAGTTATAAAACTTAAATGTGTTTTTTTTATTGGGGTTAAGGATCATTCAGTGTATTATGATTTTGGTTCAATTTTGGGAGCATTAGGGTTTGAAAAGAGAGATCCAGGAGGAACAATAGTGGGTGCACATTTGGTGCATGGTAAGTTCTAACCTTATGGCCCAAACTATGTGGCCTATTTGAACTAGAGAACAATTAGTAAAAACTATGAGAGGTGGCCAACAAACCATATGAGGCACCTGTAGAAAAATGTAGAGGGGTTGTATAGGATCTGCATGGTTTTAAAAATCATATTCCTAACTATTTGAGGTGGGGGTGCTTTTAGATAGTGGCACCGCATGGTTGGAGCATGGTTATCCAAACCATGTGGCTCATTTAATGGGATGAAATTACTTTTTCCTCATACCTTCTTTATACCTTGTTCCCCCATTTCTTTCATCCTTCATGCACAACCCTCCATCTATAGAGATCCCTCTTCCATATTCTCAAGGATTTGGAATACATTTTTCTTCTTCTTATAAGATCTGAATCAAGATCTGTCAGTTATGTTGGATATCTAGTGGAAAGTATTCTAGTTCTATTTCTTCTATTTATTTTATCTCAATATTTGGAATTCTATTTCCATCTGAGCTCATTTTTCGTATTTCTAGGGTGTTTGTCTAGATTTTGTTTTTCACATGTTTCAATTCGAACCAGAGGTCAGTATTCAATGAGTGAACTTCAATGGGTATAGGGTAGGTTCTCCTTATATTTATTTTTTTATACATGTGTTGTGGGATGCACACTTACTATTCTTGTGTGGGGTGTTTTGGGTGTGACCCTCTATGTTATCATTTTGTTTTTATAATATTATAAAAAGATGCTGATGGGAAATTATATGCCAATTTAAATTCATTAAGCCATGTAAGGGATATCATGAGTGAAATTAGGTTTCTTATTATGGTTGGGAAGGTATTCTATATGTTTAATCTATTGAATTAATTAAATTATGATATGACCTAATTTGTTCAATGTGAATAAGTTTGGCTTAGACCGAGTGACTTTGGGTGATGATGATCATTGAGGTTTGGAGTGATGTGGTTTGTCATGTTTTGGTATATGGTGATGAATATGCTATGGTTGAGTGATCAGGTTCACATGTGGTGACAAAGTTCTATCATTTGGTGTGGTATAGGTATGGTTGGTTATTTCTACCCACCATTGTTTTCCAATAGCACTGAAGGAGTCATGTTTACACAGGATAAGACTTAATGATGTGGTGAAGAAAACTCAATGTGGGTAGAGGCCTCTAAAGTATTTGTGGATTAAGATATGGTGTTGAATATTAGTTATGGATAAGTTTCTCATAGTAAAAATCCATGATTTATGGTCTATGAGACCATCGGTTGGGGGAAAAGGATTACTGTGACGTTGAGGGTGATGGGAAATAATTATAGAAGGATGGATATTTTCATTACTTTGGATTTTGGGAGGTTGATCTGAAAATGATTCGATGAATAAAAGTCTGAGGAAGTTGTGATATATTTATGGGACATGCCTTTGAGACATCAGTTTACTTGATAAGTGATACATGTAGTATAGGTTAGTATGAAGTTTCAGGAGATGTGTTTATAAATTGTAGACCTAGTGTTATTCCATATACTCAATAGTGGATACATTGATCCATTTATGGTGTTGTCTGATGAAGTAAAATGATTACTCATGGTTATTGAGTATGGGTAAAGTGGGTTTTGTATTTCTATGTGTGAGTTGTTTCTGTTTATTTATGTATGAATAAACTAATATAAAATTTTTCATGTAAGATATGCACACATTAGTGGTGGACTATCGAGTTCATAATCACACCCTGCAAAGGCCCCTTAGGATGCATTCCAAATTTATGGATTTGAGATTAGTTAAGGGACCAAAATCATGGGATGGACCTTAGAAAATAGGGTATACCCTAGGTGAAAGGTATGAATGGAAGTGGACGAGGGGGTTCATCTGCACCAAACTAGAATTTCATTTTGGGATTTAGAGTATGTACTTATATTATTTAACCATGGGTGATCCTATATGTTTTTTATGAATGTCATGGCATGTATACATTATCTAATATGAGTAGACGTATTGTTTTGGCTTGATATTGTTTATATTTATTTATAATTTTTACGGGTTTGATTAAATGATTATGTAGTGCTGTTAATATTTATGAACATTCACTATTATTATTATTATTATTATTCTTATTATTTTGAACACCAAAGGGTATAATCTCCCCAAGGCACCTAATTAGATCCTTGTTGATAGTCAAAAACTTTTGGCATATGGGGAGGAACACCAAAGGCCCAGTGTCTCTCTGGCCCAAAGCATAGGTTAAGTGGATCCCTGGTCTTGGTTAAATAAATGCTATCAGATCCCAACATTTGACTAGTTGATAAGTGGTATTAGAAGATAGTTTAAGAAAAGATATGATATTTGGACAATGGTAGACTAAAGACTAGGATCCAGTCATAACTGAGTAAAGAGATCATGTTTGGGTTCCTTTAGACCCATGCATGGGGGAACATAGAAGTTTATAGGGGGTGGTAAATTGATTTTTTGTTTTACACTTTTATAGTGGATTTACATTCCACGTCGAGTAGTGCACTTGGGTGTGATGTTATTGGTTAATGAGTATTTTTAACCTTGTCCTAGTATGGAATGGGAGGATAATTCATGTATCATGATAGGCACCTAGGTTCACATGAAATATAAGTGTGATTATAATTATTGATTGGAACTTTCAATATGAGAAAAGGGGTTATGAGGCTTAAAGTGTTTGTAATAAGATAAACAATATTTTCCTTCTCAGCCTCTTAGTGAAATTCTACTCAACCAGCCTAAGTATGTGGTTTTTGAGGATAATGATATTTGAACCTATCAATAATAAAAATCAAGCCTTTAATAGTGCTAGTAAAAAGGTTTTATCACTGATTCAAATGTGTTGATATTGTGAGTGATGTAAAAATCTGTCCTTTAACATCACTAAAAAAGCAATGTTAAAGGGTGCCTTTAACTGTGATTTTTTAGAGATATTAAAGGGTTCCTTTATGGGAACTTTTTTAGCATGGTTAAAGTTTAAAATTTAATATTTCTAAAAAAATAATTGTCAAAAAATTTGAAAAGAAAAATTAACTTATCACATACCCCAAACACCCCCTTTCTCAGTGCTCACATCCCCTTTCTCATATCTTTTTACTACCCACATTCCATCATGCACCCCACCCCTTCCCTATTTCTACAAGTCTACCCCAAATACTAGCACGTGCCTAGATTTGATCCCAATACCTCCCTTATGAGATTGGATTCTCTTTACCACTATGCCATGCATGATTTGTTGTATAGTTAACTACTTTTCTATTTATTTGTATATATTTTGAAATGTTTGATATATATATATATACAATTTTTTTTAAATATATTATATATTTATATTCATTTATATATGTTAATATATACATATGTTTATTAATACAAAATATATGTATATATATAAATTATATATACATATTATTTCATTTTTATAAGGTAAATAAAATAGATAATTTTTTACTTTAAATAAAATAAATTATAAATATTTATTTTATATTTTTAAAAATACTTTTTATGTAAATATAGTGATATATGTATTTATACAAGTGATTTATTATAAGTAAATATTTGAAAATATGCATATCTTTAATTATAAATAAAACTACATTGTGAAAAATGATAAAATTTTAAAACCAGAATATCAATATGAATGTACGTCTTGGGAATAAATTTAGTACCCACTGAAAACGGGAAAAAATATCCCCTTAAATGAGGTAGAAATTTCATTGAATGTTAAAAAATTGGGGTACCCCAATTAAAAACTCAGTTTTAGAGGCCTTTAGGGTCTTTTTGGTATTGAATAATGTGACTAGGGGTCCCCCCATGTCATAAAGGCACAAATCCCATCACATTATTCTATTTGATATGTGGTAGAGCCCAAACAGACACCTAGATCAAAATTTATGGTTTTTTAAAGTTTGAGTTATGTTATCAACTTATTTTAGATATTTTCTTAATTTTATTGTTTTTTTATCTTCAAATTTTTATTAAATGACAGTTAATTAATAATAATCATCAAATTAGTAAGTAAAAATATTTTTTTTAATTTTATAAGTTATTTTCACTAAATATTTTATATATTAAGTGTAAATGCCTATATAGCCTTATCTAAAACATATTTAAAAAATATATATTAACTTTATATCAATATAAATATAATTATATGTTAATTCGTTTTTAATGTTTTTTTGAAATATACCCTTTATCAGTCATTTTTACTGGTGCTGATAAAGGACCCCCATTTATCAGTGTTTTTAATAGCGATAATAGGGGGCTTTATCAACGTTTTTTTACAAGCACTGATAAATGACCCCCTTTAAGATCCCTTTTTGTAGCACTGTTAACGAACCCATTTAACAATGCTAAAAAAGCACTATTAAAGACCCCCTTTAATAGAACTTTTCTAGTGTTGAAAAATGGGACTTTAGCAGTTCATTTTTCTAGACTTATTTAATCCCTATTGCTGGATAGACCTAGTTTTATTGTAGTGTATGTGCATATGATGTATGGGGGTTTGGCTCTGATAAGGGTATGTAGGAATACAAGAATGTGGTAAGCTATTTAAAGTGTCTGCTATAGCGACCCATACATTATATACATAGATAATACTTCAAAATTGAAGAATATTCATTACAAAATATATCAAAATCACGATAGGACCATATATGTATAGTGTCTTTAGAAAGTGGGAAACATAAACCACTGGTTCATAAGACATCTACATTTTCTATTTCTGATTCCTTCATAACTATACCCCTTTTTGATGTATCTTACTTAATACCATTCTTCATGACCTGGGGAAAAGAAACATAATAAAAAGGGTGATCTTAGATTCCCAGTAAGGGCAATCAAAGAGATATCAATCATATCATAATCATTACACATAACAATATAACATTTTCAAATATTATCCTACATATTAAAGATCGTGATATCATGCCAAGAGATAAATCATAAAAGTTCATAAAAATCAATGAACGTAATCCCAAAAGTCATAACAAAAGACATGAAATTTCATGGCATACACATAAGCCTAAAAAATAATTTCATATCAGTCAAGGTTCATTTACAAGACCATTATAATAGATAAATTACATTACTAAATCAAGCTCACTCCTCGTTCCATCCCTGTATTACTGAACCAAGATCATTTCCCATTCCTGCCCTACCTATCTCATGAGATATAAATATTTACTCATTGAATTGGAGGGAGATATCAGTATCACCCAAATCATAATTAAATAATTTTTATGTGTGTCAAAAAAACAAAAATAATTCATCATAACATAACCCAAGGAATAAAATGGGTTTCTTAAACATCATTCCATCATAACATAAACCATGTAAAATAAATAGATTTCATAAATATAATTCCACCAAAAACAAAATAAAACTATAAGAATAAAAGGGATAATATACTTGAAACATAAACCTATTAAATAATTCCATCTTAGATGGAAAATAATTTGTATCGAGCACTTGAAATTAATTCTTGATAAAAATATCATTTCTTCTTCAAAAAAATTTTATTTTCTCAAAATGCCACACAATTTAAAAAAATGAATTTATTTAAAAATAACCATGAAATATTTCAAACTAAGATTCATGGAAATATGGTGTTATGATTACATAAAAACCCATCATACTATATATGTTAAAAGAAAACATTATTCACGTACTTTTTTCAAAAAAGTTAAAAAACACCTCGTATCAAAAAATGACAAAAGATTTCTTTCATACAGTTTAACAAAAATTAACCAATTGGGAAAAATTGACTTTAAAAAATTGTTTTAGGATAGAGATAATATTTTGGTATACATATTTAGGATACATGGACTTGGATGATAAATATACCCCAGTATAAACTTATAAATAAACAATCTCAGATAATAATGAGATTGTAAAATTATCCTTTACCTTAGGTATGATATCCTTTGTATGTATCCAAACCTACTGTATAATAATTTCAACAATATAATTAACTTATTTCATAATTATAGTCATTTTTGTGACACTATATATGATCATATTATCACTTGTTTGTTAGTAAGATTATTACTCGTCCGTCAGGTATTGACTTCTTTATTATCTTACGAATATTTTATTAGATTAGTTATTATTCATCTTCTTATGTTATAGTTATATAATTCAAAAAATTATATTAGTATATTAGTATATTATATTTTTTCATTAAATTCATTTATATAATCATGCTTTAATTAATATCATGTAGAATGAATCATATCCCATTGTGGAGACGGTAGGTCGTACATAAATACGAGCGACGATATCATTCCCATAATTATTGAACGACATTGAAGTGGATGATGTATAATATTTCAAAGTCAATATAATTTTATAATAATTATATATAGTTATTATTTATATCATTATACCTATACAAGTTAGGTGGTGGTGAAAATCAGATTACACCACGACGTGGAGACGGTAAGCCGTACGTACGCACCCATGGTGATTTCATTTTTTAAAGGATGAATAATAGTTGGAATATGGTTGTTTGATAATCATAATAACATCTAAGTATATAAGTTATACTTTAGTTATTAATTTATAATTAAACAACTCCTGAAGAGGAAGTATAAAAAGAAGGATGTTTGAATGAATCAGTAGAGGAGATTACCTCTTCTTCAATGTGCTCCCTCTAAATCTCATCTTAAAGCACTAGAGTTGGTCTTTGAAGAAGAAAAAAACTTCTATAATGTTACTATAAAAGTTTGAAATGGAAACTATCATGGGATATATGATATTTAAGGCTCAAAGAGTTGTGAATAAATGAGGGAGGAGGTTCCCTTTTATAATTGAGGCGATGGACACTTTTGGAATCTCCAAAAATTATTGATTTATAATAAAATCAAACCACATAAAAAACCCCAAAAATGTCCCCATTTATAATATGAGATGATATAGGTTTGTAATATAATCAAATAATAAATATTATACAAGTTTTCAATCAATTTAAACCTTATCATTTTAATTAACAATTTGTTATTCAATTTAATTTTTTACTATGGTAGCAAATATTTCAATATTAAAAGAGTGACATATTTACTTATTTGATTTAAATTAGACCATAAATAAATAAATTTTAACATTTTATACCATATAATAATTATTATATATTATTAAAAATATATTATAATTTTTAAATAAACTAAAAAATCATTATTTTGATAAATAATAAATATTGTCAATTTTGAAACTATTCAATTCATTGTTTTAAAAAAATATTAAGATAATAATTAAAATTTGAAAAAACTATTTTAATATATTAATAATAAGTAAAATTAATCATTAAAATTCATTGTAAAAATTAATTAGTATAAATTATATTTATTTTAATATTTTTAATAAAATTTATTTTATATTTTTGTTAATAAAACAATTACTAGAACAATTTTATGTCATTATTTAATATGATTATTTTTTGAATAAAAAATAAAACCAAAATACCATGACAAAGATAAATACTATATATTTCATAATAATACTTATAATTGAATATATATTCTATAAAATCCTAGATTAAAAATGTTATATTAAGTAAAACATGAAAGTGAAAACTTTAACATCACTTTAAATAAAATATTATAAGTGTCATAATCATTCACATATGGATGAAAATGGTCAATAACTTTACCCTTGTATGATTATGATCTAGATATAATTTACCAGTAAGATTTAGTCATGTTTTTGTGTCTTTTAATGGTTATTATTATTTTAATAAAAATTAATTTATTGAATTTTCATCAATTATAAAATTTCTTTATCATCAATGCACAAGCCTTTAAGTTAACTTTTTATTTCATAAAAATGAAAAATAAATTAACATGATAAAGAAAAAAATATTAAATTTCAAATGAGTATTTATAATATAATTTAGATTCAGTATAAACTTATATTAAAAAAGATATATTTATTAAAATTTTGAGTGAGACATATTTAACTTTTCTTTAAATAAAATAAATTATATGTACTAATTTCATCCAAGTGGCCTCCAAAAAATAAAATTTAGAACCAAGTATACTTTATATAGAAACACACTCATCTAATGATATTAGGACAAGCATTTTGGTAATTTTATGACATTAGTTTTACCCTTAATTACCCAATTTAATCTTTTTCTGTATTAATAAAAATTATCAAAGTTACTATTCAAAATGCCCAAAAATAAGATAAATCTATTTAAATAATTTGGACCTAATGAATAAAAATATGGAATCCTTTTTTCAAAATTAAAAACAATGAATTTTCATTAATTAATTTAAAATTAATCATGTTGTCAGAAAGAGAGAATGTGTTTTAAAAGTTAAAAATTGTAAAAGATTGAAATGTTTTTACGTTTGAATTCAATGTAAAATTAATTAAAATAACCTGAATTATATTATATGATAAAAATATATTATATTTATAATTAAAAACGATTCAATAATATAATTTAACTATATAAATTATTTTGATGAAAATAGTTGTTTTAAATTTAAATTTAGTGTATTTTTACTATTTATAAAAACTAGAATGTTATATGTAAAATATCAATAATTAAACCAAAGTAAATTTTTATATCCTAATTCCAAATAATAATTTCATGTTATCATATAAATATTTTTAATGTATCAAAATTTTACTTTAAAAAGGGTCCTCCATCAAAAGGTGGTAAAATTACCTTTTTGAAAAACATAGGTTTTTATACATAAAATAGGGTTTATTCATACAAAATGACAAAAATATATATTGGATGAATATAAAAAAAATTATTTCATGTATAAAATATATATTTTTATTAATTTTATTTACTAATTTTAATTCATTCAATTTATTCATACAAAAATAAAAATATATAGTTGATTTGTATTTTTCATAAGTAATTGGTAGCTAATGAATTCACCATAAATTTTTATAATTTAGTTATATTTATTACCAATAAACTAAAAAATAGGTTATAATTCTCATTTTACACTAAGGGAGTCAAGTGGTTCATTTAAAATCACGATTGTGTGCAGTGAAGGCTATTGAAGAATTAAAATTATTTAAAGAAAATATTTTATAAAAACATCAGTGTGTTACATTCCACCCCCCTTAAACTGATATTTTCCCTTAAAATTTTCATTTGGATACAAATATATAAGGACACATCTACCTCATAAAATCCTCAATTTCCCACATAGCTTCCTCAAATTGGTGGTTCCTCTATAAAACTTTAACCAAGTGAGTCATCTTATTTTGAAGAAATTTTTCACTATGATCCAAAATCTATATTGGTTGTTCTTCATAAGAAATATATTCTTTCAATGGTATGAATTATGAGTTTAGTACACATAAAGGATAATAAATTTACTTTATCCAGATAGATAAATGGAACACATCATGAACTTGAGATAGATTTGGTGGAAGAACCAATCAATAAGATACCTTCCCAACAGGATCTATAGATTCCAAAAGAATTGATAAACCTTGGAATTAGTTTTCCCTTATTTTCAAATCTCATTATCCTCTTCATGGGAGATATTCATAGAAACACATTTTCACCCTCTTCAAAATCTAAGTCTTTTCATTTTTTGTCATCAATTTTTTTTTCAACTACGAACTACTCTTATGTGTCGTTGAATAAATCTCACTTTTTTAGCCATTTCATAAACAAGATCAGGTCCTAATAGATTTCTTTCCCCAAATTCATCCCAACAAGTTGGATTTCTGCACTTCTTTCCATAGAGTTCTTCATAAGTATCCAAATGAATATTGGAGTGAAATCTATTGTTGTAAAAAAATTTCACCAAACGTAGGTGTTGATCCCAACCACATTTGGAGTATATAGACCAAGCTCTCAACATGTATTCTAGAGTTTGAATTTTCATCCTAGATTGGCCATATTTCTGAAGATGATAAGAAGTGTTGAAACAGAACTCTATATCTAGATACTACTAAAGACTTATCTAAAACATCAAGGTGAACCTGAGATTATGATCAAATATAATGGAAAGTGGAACACCATGAAATCTTACGACTTTATTTATATATATCCTGGGAAGTTGATTGAAAGAGAAATCATTTCTAATAATAATGAAGTGTGAGGAATTAATATGGAAATAAACTATAAACCATATATAATTATGGACTTTAGATGTTTTGTGAAGGTTGAAAACAAAGTCCATAGTAATGTTTTCCCATTTCCATTCTTGTATAGGTAATGGTTGTAGCATCCCCTTAGAATTCTATCTCTCATCCTAAACTTGCTGACAAAACAAGCACTGAGAGACATATTTAGCAATATCTCATTTAATACCATCCCTCCAGAAATACTCTTTCAGGTCCTTGTAAATATTTTTACTTCCATGATGAATAGAGAATGGAGAAATATGAACTTAATCCAAAAAATTATTCCTTAATTCTTGTATGTGAGGAATAAAAACCTGGTTTCTTAACCTTATTATTCTATCACAATAAAGTTTGAATTTAGGAACATTTCTCACCATATTTTGTAGCTCTACATCCGCCTTCTGTGCCTCATTAATCTTCACTTGTATAGATGGTTAAAAATTAATTTGAGAAAGATAATATTTATCCCCTTTTAAATTTCAAGATCCAAACTTTTAAAATCCATAAATACTAGATCTTTTGTAATCCTAATCATGGGTAGGCTAGCATGGTACTTTTGACTCAAATCATCATCCACCTTGTTCTCTTTCCAAGAGTAGTAATGTATTGAGAATTTGTAATCTTTAATCAACCCTAACCATCTTATTTGATGAATATTCATCTTGTATTCTATGAAAATATACTTTTAAACTTTTATGATCAGTATAAATATCACACCTTTCACCCTAAAGATAATGCCTCCATATCTTTTGTGAAAATATTATCGCAATTAACCCCAAATCATGAATTGGGTAATTTTACTCTTGTATTTTCAATTTTCGTGAGGAATAAGATATCACCATATAATTTTTCATGAGAACACAACCCATCCCTTTATTGGATGAATCACTATATATTACAAACCTTTCTCCACTACAATGCAGTGTGAGAAAAATTTCACTGGCTAACCTTTTTTTAGATCTTTGAAATTCTATTCACATTACTCCATCCACATGAACGTAACTCTTATCCAAGTCAGCTTTGTGAGTGGATTAGATAACCGTGAAAATTATTTTACAAAATTTCAATAATATCCAGAAAAACCATGAAATATTTTGATCTCAGTTACCATTTTTGGTCTCTACCAACTTTCAATAACTTTTGTTTTTGTTGGATCCATAAAAATCCACTATCTTAAGATTATGTGACCCAAAAATGAAACTTTTTGAAGACAAAATTCACAGTTGGTAATTTTTTTTATAAATATTCTTCTTTATTTTGGTCTTTAATATAATTATAAAGTGATCTTCATGCTCTTACTAACTCATCGGATAGATAATAATATCATCAGTAAAGAATATATTCATTAGATCCATGAAGATAGTGAGGGAATTAGTAAGAAAAGAAGGCATCACTATAAATTCATAGTGTCTATAACTTGTACGAAATTCAATCTTTGGTATATTCTCCTTCTTGACCCTTAATTTATAATATCCTAAATGAAGATCAATCTTAAAAAATTATTGAGCTCTGCATAGTTGGTCGAATAAGTCATCAATTCGAGGAAGAGGATATTTATTCCCAATAGTGATCTTGTTAATTTATTGATAATCAATGTAGAGTCTCATTGATCCATATTTATTCTTAACAAATATAACTATTTCTATAGAAGGTGACACACTGGGGTGTATGAATCCCTTGTCATTATTCTCTTAGTGTTGCTTCTTCAATTCCTACAACTCAATTGGGGGCATTCTCTAAGGTGTCTTTGAAATATGAATATCACCCAGTATTAGTTATATTGAACACTTAACTTCATGATTCAGTGGAAGACATAAAATGTTTTCCATAAAGACATAAAAAAATTCCCATATAATGGGTGCATTCTTAATTATGAAATTCCCCCAACCATTTGATATATATAACCTTCATTTATAGGAATCGAGACGCATAAAATGGAAGAAATTTCAACTGGAAGGTCATATTCATCATTGCATTAATAGATGATCCTAGATAGATACATAATATGAAATGTGACTTCCCTTAATTGGAAATTTATGTGAGATCCATATAGAGAAAGCCAATCGAATCCAAAAATCACATAAAATTACACTATAGGAAGGACCAAAATATTTGTAGGAAGTACTTTCCCACAAACATTAACTAGAGAAGAATTATAAACTTTTGATGTGAACATTGTTCCATTAGGAGTTGTCACAACTAAATCAACATGAAAGTTTTTGGTAATATAAAGATACCCTTTTAAAATTCATTAGAAATAAAAGAGGGGGAGGATCCAAAATTTAATAAAACATTTTCTACTTTAGAGTGGATGGTAACTGTACCTTTCATCACTTAATTATCATACTCCACATCACCAATAGTGATCGTATGAGACATTCCTTTATCTTTGGACTTAAGATTTTGCTAACATTGATCATCATCAATAACCCTTGGATTAGAGAATTGATTGAAATAATTCCCCATTTCCTTTCACTTATAACATTGATGTGTAGGAGGTGAATTATATGTATCATTTTCTTTGTTCACATCATTAGACATATTTTTCACATCACCTCAGCATTCAAATGCCCTATAACCTTCTACCCTACACAAAAAACATTTTCTAGACACATTAAGACAATTACCTCCATGTTTCATTCCACAATTTGAGCATATGGGAAAACTCATCTTATTTTTAGTGCGGTCTTTAGATGTTACCTTTAATTTCATTTTTCTATTTTTATCAAAATAATTGGACTAATGGGTTACTCCAATATCTATATAAACCTTTAGAGAAAATCAAACGATTTCTTAATAGATATTGAAGTTCCTTATGGATTATTACCTTCAGATACTTGGTTTTAAGCCACTAAAGAATCAATAATTCTTAATCATAGGTTGGATAATAATTCCAGAATAATACTTTTCAAGCCTTGTAAAATTTTGTTCATAGTTACCATCAGATTCATCATTTTTTTCTTAATAACAAGGAACTACTTATCAATATTTTTTCAAAGAATATGAGGAATGTAATTATTGAAAAGTAAGTTCTTGAACTCATCCCATTCCATGGATTCAATTTCATCTATTTTCCTCATATTCTTGATAAGATTACACTATTGATCAGCATGACCTTCCAAATGATAGACTAAAAATATGAATTTATCATGTTTTGAACATTAGATAAATGAAAATATATTTTTAGTGATACTAATATTTTGTCTATATTTTAGTGGATCAGAAGTCCCACTAAAAGAAGGTGTATTTTGCCTCATGAAGGAATAAATAGAACGTTGTTCCCTCCTTTGTTCTTTTGGAAGAACTGCATGATTTATAGCTTAAAAAAGTTGTGTGAGCATAGTAATAAATTTTTAAATTCCATATCCCATAACATTTTGTTTCTCATGAGGAAAATAATTTCATTTCCCTTCACATTAAAAATTAACTCAGTTCCTTTAGAGTCCATAAATTGTCTAAAACCAAGATACATAGTGTGAGAAACACTAACCATAATAGAAAAAAACATAATAAAGAATTAAATTTAAATTTAAAACATTTTAGGTTTTATCCATGGATATTCACGATCATTTATAAAACACTAGGATTGTAACTTATACTTATACACATCCTTAGGGTTCTTACTAAGGTTTTCTCATCAAAATCCAAAAGGTTAACTATACCTTCCTCTGATACCCACTATAGCAACCCAAACATTAAATACATAAATATTACTTAAATATTATAGAATATTCCTAAAAAAATATTACAAATCCATGATAGGACCATATAGGTATAGTTTCTTTAGAAACTGGGAAACATAAACAATAGGTTCATAATACATCTATGTTGTCTCCCACTTTTTCCTTCATAAATAGACCCATTTTTGACATATATTACTTAATAGACTTCTTCATGAATTGGGGAAAAGAAACATAAAAAATGGTCTGTCGAGATGCTCAGTAAGGGTAAACAGGGAGATATCAATCATATCATAATCATAAAACATAATAATCTAACATTTGATAATCTTATCCTGTATACAAAAGATCATGATATCATTCCTTGGGATAAATTATAAAAGTTTATAGTAATTAATGAACATAATACCAAAAAGTCATAACATAAGACATGAAATTTAATGGAATACACATAAGCATATAAAATCATTTCATATTAGTCAATGATCATTTCAAAGACCATCATAGTAAAAAAATTCCATTAATGAACTGAGCTCACCTTTCATTCTAGCCCTGTATTACTGAACCGAGATCATTCCCCATTCCAGCCCTATCTACCTCATGAGATATAAATCTTTACCCAACACAATGGATGTAACGACCCACAATTTACATACATTGTTAATACTTCAAAATTGAATCACACTTATTACAACATATGACAAAACCACAAAGGACCGTATAGGTATAGTGTCTTTAGAAACTGGGAAACATAAACAACTGGTTCATAAATCTTCTACAGTGTCTCCCATTTATTTCATCATATCTAGGGTCCCTTTTAGCATATTCTACTTAATATCCATCTTCCTGGCCTGGGGAAAAGAAAACATAAAAGGGTGAGCTCAAATGCTCAGCAAGGGCAAATAAAGGAAATAAAAATCATATCATATCTTTTTGAAAATTAAAACCTGCAAAAGAGATCATAATATCTTAACATGGAATAAATCATAGAAGTGAAAATGAGATCCCCATAATCATAACATAAAACTTGAATCTTTGTGGCATGCACACATAATCATGGAAAATCATTTCTTGTTAGTCATGACTCATTGCCAAGACTATCTTAGTGGACAAAGTCCCTTTCTGAACCGAGTTCACTCCTCGTTTCAGTCCTGTATCACTGAACCGAAATAACCTTCCGTTCCAGCCATGTCTATCTCATGAGATATAAAATCATTACCCAATGCATTGGAGGGAGATATAGGTCCCACCCATCTTATAATGAATCCTTTCTTATGTGTGCCACATAATCATAAAACATACATCATCGCATAACACATGTAACAAAAATGGGATTCTTGAAACATCATGACATCATAAATCAATTCATATAAGATAAAGGAATTCATAAACATAATTCCATCACAACATAGTCAAATCAATGTAAAAATATGGATAGAAACAGAACCCTTTATTATCTTAGATGGAAAATAATTTTGATAAAACACTTGAATTGAATTCTTGAGGAAAATATCCTTTCTTCTTCAAAATCAATTTCTTTTCACAAAACATCATGCAATTTTAAAAGAAAGAGATTTTATTGAAAATAGTCATGAAATATTTTAGAGGAAGCTTCATTAAAATAAGGCTTTATAAAACAGTAGAAATCCGTTCGTGCCGTATAAGTTAAAAAAAACATTCTTCGTACTTTTGTCGGAAAAGTCAAAAAGTACCTCGTACGAAAAACGACAAAAGATTCCTTTCATACGTATTACTAAAAACTCACTAAAGGGTAAAAATGGATTTAAACAATTTTAGGTGGATGGAAATAATATTACATATTGAGTAAACATGGATGTGGATGATAAAATACACCCCAGTAAATACTTACGAATAAACAATCTCGGATAAAAATGAGATTGTGATATTTCCCTTACCTTAGGTCTGATTTGCTTTGTTCGTGTCCGAAGCTCCTGTATAATGGTTTAAATAATGTTATTGACTTATTCCAGAATCATAAATATTGATATGAGATCATATATGGTCATATTATTAGCTTCTTGTTAGTAATATTTCAATGTTACTTGTTACTCGGGTCTTTATAACTTTTTGTTCTTATGCGTGTTTTGTCGAAAAAATTCTTATTCTTATTTTTAGGTTATAGATAATTCATGTCCAGAATGGTATTAGTGTAGTATATACCATATTCATTCATTCAATTCATTTATATAATCATTATGAAATGAAGATCATGTAGAACGAGTCGCATCACATCGTGGAGACGGTATTCCGTACGTACGCACGAGTGACGATATCGTTCCTATGATCGTGGAATTGTATTGGAGTATATATATATATTATTTCAGTATAAATATTACTTAATAATAATCATATATAGTTACTGATTACACCATTATACCCATCCTTGTAAGGTGATGGTGGAAAATAGATTACACCACGGCGTGGAGACGGTATTCCGTACGTACGCACGCGCGGTGATTTCATTTTTCCGTAGGATGGATAGAAGGTGAATTAGGGTTATTTCATATTTATAATAACATATCAGTATGTAATTAATACTGATGTTATTACTTTATCATGAAACAACTAAAGAAGAAGAAGTTGAAGAAGAAAGAAATTGAAAAGATCGGTAATGGATATTACCTCTTCTTTGGAACGCCTTTTTGAATCCTCCACTTAAGGAACTAAGATTGGTCTTTGGAGAAGACCAGGACCTCTAGGATTATTCTAGGGAAGTGGAGAAGGGAAAATGGCAGGGGTTGGCCGAGCTTGAGTGCTCAAATTGGTGTGAGGAGGAGGGGGAGGAGGTGCCCTTTTATAAGGGAGGAGAGGGGCACCTTAGGAATATCTCAAAATATTATTTTATATTAAAGTCAAAATCGGTTTATAATGGTTCCAAAGGGTCTTATTTCGAAGCTAAAGTGGGGATGAGTCGCAATCCTATCAACCAATAGGATTTAGACAAGTTTAGGGTATTATTTTAACCTTATCAATTAGATTTAACTCTAAGTTAATTAATTTAACTTTTACCGTGTCTTTTTGTTTTCTTTCACTATATGGTTAATACACTTACTATAACATGCCAAACGAACCCCAAATTGTTTATTATTAATATATATATCTTTATCTAAGTAATTTGGCCGAACCTTAGATTTTTAGGAATAAAATAACAATTAATAATATAATATTTGATTTAAAAACTATTTTGTGTCAATTTTGACACTATTTGATATATGATTTTTTTGAAAGTCATAACAGAATTATATGTTCGAACCAAGTTGATTAAATCAACACTAATATATCATAGTAACCTAGAAAATTAGTGGAATTCATAAAAAGTCTTAAATTACATTTATTTTGGTATTTATATTATCAATTATGTCAATATTTCATTAATAAGTTAATTACTGCATCATCTTTGTGTCATATATAAATTAAATTATTTGATGTCTAAAAATTACAAATAAAATATAATCATGTAGGAAATCTTTTTAGCTTTCTAATGAATATTTACAATTAAATTTATATTATGTATAACCCCATATTAAAAATGATTTACTTATTAAACATTGATTTTAACTATTTTAACCCTTCTTTAAATAAATTAATAATAAATGTCCTAATCTAATCCAAGTGGGCCTAAATGATAATATTTTACACTTAAGGTTGTTTTTGGTCGAGATAAACTTGTCCAATAGGATTAGGACATGTGTTAGGGTAATATTAATATCATATTTACCCTTAGTTACCCTATTTACTATTAACCGCGGTAAAAATAGTAAAAAGTTACTATTCACCAAAAAAATTATTTTCATCTCATTGAACCACATTTTAGTCCTTGATATTAACCGTGTCTCTCGGATTTTTGAAATTCCATTCACAGAAGCGGTAAAATTAAGTTTTATGCAAAATTCAGTTTTTAACCTACCACTTAGTGGTTTCACTATTCATCAAAAATTGAAAGTTTTCCGAAAAATACCAAAATTTCACCCTAGGATAATTTCGATATTCTGAGTCCAAAAATGAAGTCCATTTTGAAAAATAAAATTTATAAAATTTCAAAAAGTGGTTATTACTATTCCTAACGGCTAGTTTTAATAGCATATTGTTGTTTAGTGAAACTCGGTATTGCGTACGACGCAAGCTATCGAGGAAGGTCGCGATTGCGTGTAAAGCAAGCCAAGCAAGTGTTGTGTAGAAAAAGATTCCTTTGATGATTTATATATCATAAAAGTCTCGGGTGTTACATTCTACCCCCCTTAAAAAGAATTTCGCCCTCGAAATTCGTCACTTTGCAACAAACAAATGAGGATACTTCTCCCTCATCATATCCTCAAGCTCCCATGTAGCTTCTTCAAGTTGGTGGTTTCTCCATAAAACTTTCACCAAGCGAGTGGTCTTGTTTCGTAGGACTTTTTCGCTACGATCCAGAATCTCTATCGGCTGTTCTTCATAAGAAAGATCTTGCTCCAGCCGTACAACTTCTGAGCTGAGTACATGTGAAGGATCTGGTATGTACTTTCTCAGGAGAGATACATGGAACACATCGTGAACTTGAGAGAGATTCGGTGGAAGCGCCAATCGGTAAGCTACCTTCCCAACACGATCCAGTATTTCAAAAGGACCGATATATCTAGGGCTCAACTTCCCCTTCTTTCCAAATCTCATAACCCTCTTCCAGGGAGATATTCGTAAGAACACTTTATCACCCACTTCAAACTCTAGGTCTTTTCTTCGGTTGTCGGCATAACTTTTCTGTCGACTCTGAGCTGCTCTTATGTGTTGTTGAATAGATCTGACCTTTTCTGCCATTTCATCAACGAGATCAGGTCCTAATAGCTTTCTTTCCCCAACTTCATCCCAGCAAGTTGGAGTCCTGCATTTCTTTTCATAGAGAGCTTCATAAGGAGGCATCTGAATACTGGAGTGAAAGCTATTATTATAAGAAAATTCCACCAAAGGTAGGTGTTGATCCCAACCTCCTTTGAAATCCATAGAGCAAGCTCTCAACATATCTTCTAGGGTTTGAATTGTTCTCTCAGACTGACCGTCTGTCTGGGGATGATAAGCAGTGCTGAAACTCAACTCTGTATCTAGAGTATGCTGAAGACTTCGCCAAAACTTCGAGGTAAATCTCGGATCTCGATTAGATATAATAGAAAGTGGTACTCCATGCAATCTTACCACTTCCTTTACATATATCCTGGCAAGCTGATCTAGAGAGAAATCCTCTCTAATAGCAATGAAGTGTGCAGACTTTGTAAGACGATCAACTATGACCCAGATAGCATTATTGCCTTTGGATGTTTTAGGAAGTCCTGTGACAAAGTCCATAGTGATGTTTTCCCATTTCCATTCGGGTATGGGTAATGGTTGTAACATCCCCTTAGACTTCTGTCTCTCAGCTTTAACTTGTTGACAAACCAAGCATCGAGAGACATATTCAGCAACATCTCTTTTCATGCCATCCCACCAGAAGTACTCTTTCAGGTCCCTATACATCTTCGTGCTTCCAGGATGAATAGAGAATGAAGAACTATGAGCCTCATCCAGCAACTCTTTCTTTAATTCGGGGATGGAAGGAACACAAACCCGATTCCTGAACTTTATTATCCCATCACAATCAAGGTTGAATTCAGGAACATTTCTCACCTTCTTTTGTAACTCGACATCTTCTTTCTGTGCCTCTTTAATCTTCACATGTATAGATGGTTGAACATTCATTTGAGAAAGATAAGATTTTTCCCCTTCCATTATAATTCCAAGATCCATCCTTTGTAAATCCATAAATATTGGATCTTTTGTGATCCTCATCATGGATAAACTAGCATGGTCTTGTCGACTTAATGCATCTGCCACCTTGTTTGCTTTCCCAGGGTGGTAATGGATTGAGCAGTCATAATCCTTAATCAGCTCCAACCATCTTCTTTGGCGCATATTCAGCTCCTTTTGTGTGAAAATATACTTTAAACTTTTATGATCAGTATAAATATCACACCTTTCACCATAAAGGTAATGCCTCCAAATCTTTAATGCAAAGATTACCGCAGCCAACTCCAAATCATGTGTTGGGTAATTTTGCTCATGGATTTTCAACTGTCGTGAGGCATAAGCTATCACCATATCATTTTGCATAAGAACACACCCCAATCCCTTCTTGGATGCATCACTATAGATCACAAACCTCTCTCCACTACAAGGCAGTGTGAGCACAGGTTCACTGGATAACCTTCTTTTCAACTCCTTGAAATTCTCTTCACATTCCTCTGTCCAGACAAACTTAACTCCTTTCCGAGTCAACTTGGTGAGTGGATTAGATAATCGTGAAAAATCTTTTACAAAACGTCGATAATATCCAGCCAAACCAAGAAAACTTCGGATCTCAGTTACTGTTGTTGGTCTTGACCATCTTTCGATAACCTCTGTTTTTGCTGGATCCACAGATATCCCCTCTTTTGAGATTATATGACCCAAAAATGCAACTTTTTGAAGCCAAAATTCACACTTGGTAAATTTGGCATAAAGCTTCTCTTTTCTCAGGGTCTTCAATATAATTCTCAAGTGATCTTCATGCTCTTCCTTGCTCTTTGAATATACAAGAATATCGTCTATAAAGACTACCACAAATTGATCAAGATAGTCTCTAAAGACTCTATTCATTAGATCCATGAAGATAGCAGGGGCATTAGTAAGACCAAATGGCATCACTATAAATTCATAGTTTCCATACCTTGTACGGAAAGCCGTCTTTGGTATATCCTCCCTTTTGACCCTTAATTGATGATACCCTGAACGAAGATCAATCTTGGAAAAGTATTGAGCTCCGCGTAGTTGGTCAAATAAGTCATCAATGCGTGGGAGAGGATATTTGTTCTTGATAGTGATCTTGTTAAGTTCTCGATAATCAATGCAGAGTCTCATTGATCCATCTTTCTTCTTAACAAATAGAACAGGTGCTCCCCAAGGTGATGCACTAGGGCGTATGAATCCCTTATCAAGATTCTCTTGGAGTTGCTTCTTCAATTCCTGCAACTCAATTGGGGCCATTCTATAAGGTGTCTTTGAAATAGGCAAAGCACCCGGTACGAGTTCTATTGAAAACTCAACTTCACGATTTGGTGGAAGACCCGGTAATTCCTCCGGAAAGACATCATCAAACTCCCGTACAATGGGCATATTCTTAATCGTGAGTTTCTCACCAACTATTTGAGATAAATAACCTTCATTTAGTGGAATCAATACCCATAAGATGGATGAAATTTCCACTGGAAGGTTATGTTCATCCTTGCATTGATAGACGATCGTAGGTTGATCTGGAATATGAAATGTGACTTCCCTTCTTTGGCAATTGATATGAGCTCCATGTAGAGAAAGCCAATCCATGCCAAGAATCACATCAAATTCCACTAAAGGAAGGATAACAAGATTTGCAGGAAGCACTTTCCCACAAACTTCGATCGGAGAAGAATTATAAACTTCTGATGCGATTGATGTGCCATTAGGTGTTGTCACAGCTAACTCAACATCTAATTGTTGAGGTAATACGGTGATACCCTTAGAAAATTTTTCAGAAATAAAAGAGTGGGTGGATCCAGAATCAAATAAAACATTTGCTACTTTAGAGTGGATGGTAAGTGTACCTTTCACCACATCGTTATCGTACTCCACATCGCTGATAGAAATTGCATGTGACTTTCCTTTTTCTTTAGCCTTAAGAGTTTGTTGACGTCGACCATCATCATCAACCCTTGGATTTGGGCATTGATTGGCATAATGCCCCATCTCCTTGCACTTGAAACATTGAAGTGTAGCAGGTTCATTCTGTGTATCCCTTCCTTTGTTTGCATCATTAGACATCTTCTTCCCATTATCACGACATTCAAATGCCCGATGACCTTCCTTTCCACATTTAAAACATTTACTTGTCCCTTTAAGACAACTCCCTCCATGTTTCTTTCCACACTTTGAGCATAAGGGAAAGTTCATCTTCTTTTCCGTGTGCTCTTTATATTTTTCTTTGAATTCCATCTTCCTCTTCTTATCAAACCCATGTGACTGATGGGTTACTCCAATCTCCATCTCGACTTTGAGAGCGCATCGAACGATTTCCTCGTAGCTATTGAAGTCCCTTATGGCTAACGCCCTTCTAAGACTTGGTTTTAAGCCACTAAAGAATCGATCGATCTTACTCTCAGGTTGGATAATAATACCAGAAGCGTACCTTGCAAGTCTGGTAAAATTTGCTTCATAGGTACCAACAGATTCATCATCCCTTTGCTTCAGTTCAAGGAACCCTTTCTCCATCTTTGTTCGGAGAATACGAGGGAAGTACTTATTGAAAAATAAGTTCTTGAACTCGTCCCATTCCATAAACTCAATTTCATCCCTTTGCCTCGTATTCTTAACAAGATTCCACCATTGATCCGCATCTCCTTCCAAACGATACACTGCTAGGATGACTTTATCATGCTCAGAACATTGAAGAACTGAAAATATCTTTTCAGTAGTACTAATCCATTGTTCAGCAACTAATGGATCAGTAGACCCGCTGAAAGATGGTGGACGCTGCCTCATGAAGGATTCAACAGAATGTTGCTCCCTCCTTTGTTCGTTTGGAAATCCTGCATGATTCATAGCTTGAGAAAGTTGTGTGAGCATGGCTACAAGATTTTTCATTCCAGCTCCCATATCGTTTGGTTGCTCAGGGGGACAATCATTGCATGCCCATCGCATTCCGCATTAACACGGTTCCTTCGGGTTCCAGCCATTGACTAAAACCAAGAAGAATAGTGTGAGCAACACTAATTATAATAGGAAACCACATAATTCAAGAATAAAATTTTCATGCTTAAGGTCTTATCCTAGGTTATTCATGTCCATTTCTAAGATTGTGTTCTATGCTTAGACTTATCCTTAGGGTTCTTACTAAGGCTTTCACATCCTAGTTTCCAAAGGTTGACTATACCTTTCCTCTGATACCAACTGTAACGACCCAGACTTTACATACATTGTTAATACTTCAAAATTGAATCACACTTATTACAACATATGAAAAAACCACAAAGGACCGTATAGGTATAGTGTCTTCAGAAACTGGGAAACATAAACAACTGGTTCATAAATCTTCTACAGTGTTTCCCATTTATTTCATCATATCTAGGGTCCCTTTTAGCATATTCTACTTAATATCCATCTTCCTGGCCTGGGGAAAAGAAAACATAAAAGGGTGAGCTCAAATGCTCAGCAAGGGAAAATAAAGGAAATAAAAATCATATCATATCTTTTTGAAAATTAAAACCTGCAAAAGAGATCATAATATCTTAACATGGAATAAATCATAGAAGTGAAAATGAGATCCCCATAATCATAACATAAAACTTGAATCTTTGTGGCATGCACACATAATCATGGAAAATCATTTCTTGTTAGTCATGACTCATTTCCAAGACTATCTTAGTGGACAAAGTCCCTTTCTGAACCGAGTTCACTCCTCGTTTCAGTCCTGTATCACTGAACCGAAATAACATTCCGTTCCAGCCATGTCTATCTCATGAGATATAAAATCATTACCCAATGCATTGGAGGGAGATATAGGTCCCACCCATCTTATAATGAATCCTTTCTTATGTGTGCCACATAATCATAAAACATACATCATCGCATAACACATGTAACAAAAATGGGATTCTTGAAACATCATGACATCATAAATCAATTCATATAAGATAAAGGAATTCATAAACATAATTCCATCACAACATAGTCAAATCAATGTAAAAATATGGATAGAAACAGAACCCTTTATTATCTTAGATGGAAAATAATTTTGATAAAACACTTGAATTGAATTCTTGAGGAAAATATCCTTTCTTCTTCAAAATCAATTTCTTTTCACAAAACATCATGCAATTTTAAAAGAAAGAGATTTTATTGAAAATAGTCATGAAATCTTTTAGAGGAAGCTTCATTAAAATAAGGCTTTATAAAACAGTAGAAATCCGTTCGTGCCGTATAAGTTAAAAAAAAAACATTCTTCGTACTTTTGTCGGAAAAGTCAAAAAGTACCTCGTACGAAAAACGACAAAAGATTCCTTTCATACGTATTACTAAAAACTCACTAAAGGGTAAAAATGGATTTAAACAATTTTAGGTGGATGGAAGTAATATTACATATTGAGTAAACATGGATGTGGATGATAAAATACACCCCAGTAAATACTTACGAATAAACAATCTCGGATAAAAATGAGATTGTGATATTTCCCTTACCTTAGGTCCGATTTGCTTTGTTCGTGTCCGAAGCTCCTGTATAATGGTTTAAACAATGTTATTGACTTATTCCAGAATCATACATATTGATATGAGATCATATATGGTCATATTATTAGCTTCTTGTTAGTAATATTTCAATGTTACTTGTTACTCGGGTCTTTATAACTTTTTGTTCTTATGCGTGTTTTGTCGAATAAATTCTTATTCTTATTTTTAGGTTATAGATAATTCATGTCCAGAATGGTATTAGTGTAGTATATACCATATTAATTCATTCAATTCATTTATATAATCATTATGAAATGAAGATCATGTAGAACGTGTCGCATCACATCGTGGAGACGGTATTCCGTACGTACGCACGAGTGATGATATCGTTCCTATGATCGTGGAATTGTATTGGAGTATATATATATATATTATTTCAGTATCAATATTACTTAATAATAATCATATATAGTTACTGATTACACCATTATACCCATCCTTGTAAGGTGATGGTGGAAAATAGATTACACCACGGCGTGGAGACGGTATTCCGTACGTACGCACGCGCGGTGATTTCATTTTTCCGTAGGATGGATAGAAGGTGAATTAGGGTTGTTTCATATTTATAATAACATATCAGTATATAAGTAATACTGATGTTATTAATTTATCATGAAACAACTAAAGAAGAAGAAGTTGAAGAAGAAATAAATTGAAAAGATCGGTAATGGATATTACCTCTTCTTTGGAACGCCTTTTTGAATCCACCACTTAAGGAACTAAGATTGGTCTTTGGAGAAGACCAGGACCTCTAGGATTATTCTAGGGAAGTGGAGAAGGGAAAATGGCAGGGGTTGGCCGAGCTTGAGTGCTCAAATTGGTGTGAGGAGGAGGGGGAGGAGGTGCCCTTTTATAAGGGAGGAGAGGGGCACCTTAGGAATATCTCAAAATATTATTTTATATTAAAGTCAAAATCGGTTTATAATGGTTCCAAAGGGTCTTATTTCGAAGCTAAAGTGGGGATGGGTCGAAATCCTATCAACCAATAGGATTTAGACAAGTTTAGGGTATTATTTTAACCTTATCAATTAGATTTAACTCTAAGTTAATTAATTTAACTTTTACCGTGTCTTTTTGTTTTCTTTCACTATATGGTTAATACACTTACTATAACATGCCAAACGAACCCCAAATTGTTTAGTATTAATATATATATCCTTATCTAAGTCATTTGGCCGAACCTTAGATTTTTAGGAATAAAATAACAATTAATAATATAATATTTGATTTAAAAACTATTTTGTGTCAATTTTGACACTATTTGATATATGATTTTTTTGAAAGTCATAACAGAATTATATGTTCGAAAAAAGTTGATTAAATCAACACTAATATATCATAGTAACCTAGAAAATTAGTGTAATTCATAAAAAGTCTTAAATTACATTTATATTGGTATTTATATTATCAATTATGTCAATATTTCATTAATAAGTTAATTACTGCATCATCTTTGTGTCATATATAAATTAAATTATTTGATGTCTAAAAATTACAAATAAAATATAATAATGTAGGAAATCTTTTTAGCTTTCTAATGAATATTTACAATTGAATTTATCTTATGTATAACCCCATATTAAAAATGATTTACTTATTAAACATTGATTTTAACTATTTTAACCCTTCTTTAAATAAATTAATAATAAATGTCCTAATCTAATCCAAGTGGGCCTAAATGATAATATTTTACACTTAAGGTTGTTTTTGGTCGAGATAAACTTGTCCAATAGGATTAGGACATGTGTTAGGGTAATATTAATATCATATTTACCCTTTGTTACCCTATTTACTATTAACCGCGGTAAAAATAGTAAAAAGTTACTATTCACCAAAAAAATTATTTTCATCTCATTGAACCACATTTTAGTCCTTGATATTAACCGTGTCTCTCGGATTTTTGAAATTCCATTCACAGAAGCGGTAAAATTAAGTTTTATGCAAAATTCAGTTTTTAACCTACCACTTAGTGGTTTCACTATTCATCAAAAATTGAAAGTTTTCAGAAAAATACCAAAATTTCACCCTAGGATAATTTCGATATTCTGAGTCCAAAAATGAAGTCCATTTTGAAAAATAAAATTTATAAAATTTCAAAAAGTGGTTATTACTATTCATAACGGCTAGTTTTAATAGCATATTGTTGTTTAGTGAAACTCGGTATTGCGTACGACGCAAGCTATCGAGGAAGGTCGCGATTGCGTGTAAAGCAAGCCAAGCAAGTGTTGTGTAGAAAAAGATTCCTTTGATGATTTATATATCATAAAAGTCTCGGGTGTTACAATGGAGGGATATATAGGCCCCACAAATCTCATAATGAAATCATTCTTATGTGTTCCACACAAACATAAATCATTCATCATAGCATAACCCAAGGAATAAAATGGGATTCTTAAACAATATTCCATCATAACATAATCCATGTAAAACAAATGGATTTCATAAATAAAAATCCATTAAAAACATAATAAAATCATAAGAATAATAAGGATAGTATACTTGAAACAAATGGAATTCATGCCACAAAATTTTAAAATTGTGTGGTGATTTCTTTTTTCATAGGATTAATAGAAGGTGGAATATGGTTGTTTAATAATAATAATAACATCTAATTATATAAGTGATACTGAATTTATTACTTTATAATGAAAAAACTCATGAATATGTGGTAAAATAAGAAATTTTTGAAAGAATCGGTTGAGGAGATTACCTATTCTTCGACGTGCTCCCTCTAAATCTCCTCTTAAAGCATTAGAGTTAGTCTTTAAAGAAGACCAGAACATCTATAATGTTACTATAAAATTTGAGAATATAAAATGTAAGGGGATATATGATATTTAGGCCACAAATAGTTCAAATTATGTGAGGGAGAAATTTCCCTTTTTATAATTACGATGAAGGGAACTTTTTGAAAACTCAAAAAAATATTAATTTATAATAAAATAAAATCACATCAAAAAACCTCCAAAATGACAAAATTTAGAATATTATATGATATAGGGTTGTAATATCATCAGAAAATAAATTTTATACAAGTTTTTCTATCAATTTAAACCCTATAATTTTAATTAACACTTAGTTATTTAATTTAATTTTTAACCACTGTAACAAATATTTCAATATTAAAAGGGTAAAATATTTACTTATTTTATGTAAATTAGAACATAAATAAATAAATTTTAACATTTTATACAATATAATAATTATTATATATTTCTAAAAATGTTTTATGATTTTTAAATAATTTAACAGAACATTATTTTGAAAAACAATCAATAATTTCATTTTTGACACTCTTTAATTCAATGATTTTTAAAAATATTAATAAAAAGATTTAAATTATATAAAACTATTTTATTATATTACTAAGAGGTAAAATACATCTATAAAATTCATTGGACATATTAATTTTTCAAAATTATAATTATTTTATTATTTTCAATAATATATTTTTTGATATTTCTCTTAATAAAATAATTACAACAACTGTTTTGTGTTATTATTTAATATTATTATTTGTTAAAAAAATAAAAAATTAAACACTATGGAAAATATAAATCTTATATATTTCAAAATGATACTTATAATCAAACATTTATTCTGTAAAATCCTACATTAAAAATTTTATATTAATTAAAACATTAATATGACAACTTTAACATCACATTAAATAAAATATTATAAGTGT
This sequence comes from Viscum album, assembly GCA_963277665.1. Classification (NCBI taxonomy): domain Eukaryota; kingdom Viridiplantae; phylum Streptophyta; class Magnoliopsida; order Santalales; family Viscaceae; genus Viscum; species Viscum album. Next base: position 1,497,309,354 of record OY728161.1, read on the forward strand.
CATAATTCTTCCAATATGGATCCAAATTTTCAATAACTCAACCATAGGATTATTATGGCCAATATATACTCTAAAAATTATATTTGGTAAATTATTTTTGTCTTTTAATGATTGTTATAATTTTCATAAAAATGAATTAATTTATTTTTCACCAATTATAAAATTTCTACATAATCAATGTATAAGCCTTTAAGGAAAATATTTATTTCCTAAAAATTAAAAATAAATTACCATGAAAAATAGAAACATTTTATATTTAAAATTTATATTTATAATTGAATTTAGCTTCTATATAACCTTATATTACAAATGATATAGTAATTTAAAGATTGAGTGAGACATATTTAACATTTCATTAATTAAAATAAATTAAATATCCTAATATCATCAAAGAGGCTTCCAAAAGATACAATTTCAACCCAAGAATGATTTAGTTTGAAACAAACTCATCTTATTATATTAGTACAAGTGTTAGGATAATTTTTTACATTAATTTTACTCTTAATTACCCAATTTACCATTTTTCTTATTAATAAAAATTATTGAAGTTACTATTGAAAATGCCCAAAAATAAAATTAATATATTAAAATACTTTGTACCTACTAGATCCAAATATTGAATCCATTTTTCAAAATTATAAACACCAAAGTTTTAGTAATTAACTAAAAAATTAATCTTGTTGTTGGAAAGAGTAAACGAGTTTTAAAAGTTAAAACATTACAAAAGACTGAAATGGTTTAAATCTTAAGTCAATTTAAAATTAATACCAATGACCTAAATATTATTGAATTATAAAAATAAATTCTTTATATTCTTTTAAACCATTCAATAATATAATTTAACCATATAAATTATTTTGATGAAAAAAGTTGTATTCAATTAAAATTTAGTATATTTTACTACTCATCAAAACATGAATGTTATGAGAAAAATATCAAAAATTCGACCAATTTAAATTTTTATATCATGATTCCAAATAATATTTTTATGTTGTCATATAAAAATTATTAATTTTTGAAAATGTTATTTAAAAAAGGGTTCTCCATTAAAATATGGTAAGATTACCCTTTTGAAAAATATAGGTTTTTATAAATAAAATAGGGTTTATTCAAACCCAATGAAAAAATATCTATTGGATCGATATAAAAAATATTTTATTAATTATATAAAATATATATTTAATTAATTTCATTTAATAATAGTAATTTAATCAATTTATTCATACAAAATAAAAATATATAATTGACTTATATTTTTCATAAATAATTAGTAGCCAATGAATTCACCATACATTTTACTAAGTTAGTTATATTTATTTATACTAACCTAATAGCTAGGTTATAATGGTAATTTTATACAAATGGACTCTCTCAGTTCATTTAAACTCATGATTTTGTGCAATGCAAGCTATTGAATAATTAAAATTATTTTAAGAAAATATTTCATAAAAACATCTAGGTGTTGCATATGTAATATGCTAAATAATGTTTTCCTACATAGATTCTTGGAAGAATTATACTCATCCATCCCATGCCAATAATTTTTGATATACTTGATATGTGATTCATCACTCTGATATAGGTATGAAATGGGCCATGAGGCCAGTTGATATGTGATATGGGTGTGGTAGGAAAGTGTAAGGATGGAAAGATATACTACTTTTTACAACTTTCCCTATTTATGATATATATATTGTTATTGTTGCTACTGACCATAGATTTTCGTATTTTTCATTATTAAACCTAGATGACTTATGTTGGAACATCAATTAGTCATAGATGTGGTGCTACCTCAGTGGGCACAAGATGAGTCCCAAGAGGGTTTTGATGAGAATGAGCCATAGGTAGAGGCTTCGACCATAGTAGATGGATGCTTTTTGATATATGGTGAGCGGAGAAGCTCAGGGTGATATTGGTACATGTCATGTAGAATAATGAAATGAGATCATTGAGAGATAAGTCATCCACAATGTATCTTTCACGTGATTTTAAACCACAATATCTTACTTTATTTCAAGGTGAGGGAGGGCTGGAGATGGTAGAAAATTGGACCGAATATGTGAATATGATTTTTAATTAGATCAAGACACCCCCAAGGAATACAGTGAATCTGAATACATATATTCTCAAATGAATAGAAAATATATGATGGGATGTATAAGTGAATACAGTTAGGCATGAGGGGATAATGTGGAATGACTTTGAGACTAGGTTATCCGAGCATTTCTTCCCAGATACGTTGAGAGTGGATCAAGCTATGGAGTTCATGAACCTATAGAAGTGGGATACATCCATCATGGAATATGAAGGGAGTTTCCTAGACCAATCCCATTTTATGCCTTATATGGAAGGTAATGACATTGCTAGGGTGATTTAGTTTGAGGATAGATTGCGACATTCCATCAGGGATCATGGGAATATATTTAGTTTAACTTCATTCTTAGAGGTAGTGAACTAGACATTGATTAATGAGGGGAACTTGATAGAAATTACTTATTCAAGATGGGTGATAGATTGAGGTGAAGTAGGTAGTGGTGCTTCAGGTAGTTGGAAGAAAATCCTTAAGGTTTTTTAGAAAAGAAGTTAGGGAAGGGATTCGGGTAGACCACTGAAGAGTGGGTCATTGAAAATATAATTCTAGTGTGGGAAGCCAATTCATGTTATGAAATAGTGTGAGAGACCTTAAAAAGAGTTCTAGGCATGTGGGATGATGGATCATCTAGATAGGATCTTCTAGAATACTTCATAGATAGATGGGAGTTAGGGACTAGGCCAAAATCATAGATCTAAGCTATAACCAGGAGTAGTACTAGGAGCTGGTGCCTAAAATACTACTACTCATACATGTCTTGGAATGGAGAGGTAGAGACAAAAAATGGGGTTAGTGGATAGTAGTATGTATATATCCATAGAGAAGGCATTCTTTTTTCATTCAAGAATTAGTCTAGGTGCATGACATTAATTTGGCAGGGTCAAAGAAAGTTGAGGAGCCATTGACTGGTAGAGGTACTCTATGATGATGGGAGTTTACTTATGTTTTTGATATGACTTATTTTTCTGGAGAAGGAGCACATGTGGTAGTTTTATTAATCACAAAATAGTTAATATGGGGAAATTATGAATGATTCATGCCTTATATGAGATGCATAGGCATCAAGACATTTTATGGTCATGTATATATATATACAATGGAGGATATCCAGTAGGAATAATTTGTGATACATGACCATGTGGAATTCATGCGTGACATGGGTATAATTGAGCATCTGATTAGGTACATGAATGATGGAATTCCATGTGGGGATGTTTATGTTTGGAGTATGGTCAGATGAATAATCAGAATATTGAAATTTGTTCAGGAAGAGACCAGGTAGGTAATTCCAAAGGTGGGGATCCGCACAAGGAATTATTGTGAGTAGTGAATTTTATAGTATAGGAAAATTTTATGAGATGGTAACATTTATTACCATATTATTGTTAGAACAAATAGTTATAGGAAAATATATCATTAGTTGGGGAGGGTGTAATGTCCTAGGTTTTTGAACGGGTCCGAAAATCTGAGGAAATTCAAATTTTTTAGTTTGGTGGATGAGGGAACATAAATTTTAATTTTTGGAACATAATTTAGATAGTTAAATTTTTTTAATGTGTTTTTTATGGGGTTTAAGGATAGGTAATATTCTTAGAAGTTTTTTAGTTTATAGGGTATTGGTAATTGAAAACAAAGATACATGAGGCACATCACTGGGCACATGGTTGGCGCACAGTTAATGCTAACTGTGCGACCCAAACCATTTGAACCATTTGAAAAAGAAAATTATTAGTACAAAACGTAAAATGTTTCCAAAAAATCATTTGAGATTATTAGTTAGGGAAGAGGTTCTCACCATAAAATCCATGGTTAATGGTGTGTGAGACTATCAGTTGGGGGAAATGACCGCTGTGATTCTATGGCTGATAGGATAAAATTATGGAAGGATGGATATCGTCATTACATGGGACGTCAGGAAGTTAATATAATAATAATTTGATGAATGAATGTCTGAGGGACACGTGAATTATTTAGAGGTTGTGATGTTGGGACATCGGTTTCCTTGAAAAGTGCTACATGTGATATTGGTTGGAATGAGGAGTTGGGTGACATGCTTATAAATGGGAGGTTGAGGGTTATCTGGTATGACTAATAGTGGATACATCATTCCATTTTCAGTATTGGCCAAAGTATGAAAAAAATTCCTTGTGGTTGTTGAGCATAAGTAAATAGGGTTTTGTATTTTTATGTGTGAGTTATTGTTATTTATTTATGTATGCATACACTGGTATAAAATTTAGTATGTAAGATATGTACATATTGGTGGTGGTCTAATAAGTTCCAAATCACACCCTACATAGCCCCCTCAGGATGCATAAAGATTTTATGTATTTGATATCAGATCAGAGACCAAACTTGTGGGATGAACCTTAATGAGTAGTGATATATTGCAAGTGTAAGGGATTGATGGTCGTAGATCAAAGGGTTCATCTACACCAATATAGGGTTTCTTTTTGGAAATTAGATTATATAATTATATTATCATACCAGGGTTGATCCTAAAAGTTTCTGTTTGACTATCATTACATGTATACACTATCTGATATGTGTAGTTATATTATTTTTTTCTTATTATTGCCACTATTTATTGCTGCTTCTGTTGAGTTTGATTAAATGCTTTGATAATGATATTACTATTTATGAACATAATTTATTATTATAATAATAATTTATATTATTTACACCAGAGGGTATATTATCCCCAAGGAACTTAATTATATCATCTCTTCTAGACGACAACCATTGGCATATGGGAAAAAATGACTAAGGCCTAGTGGTCCTTCGACCCAGATCACATGTTTCGTTGCTACCAGTTTAGGGTTCTATAACATTGATCATGGTTAAATTATATATAGAAACTTATACATGATATAAATGTCATGTATATTCACTATATATGTATTTATATTCATATATAAATGTTATAGATAGAAAAATGAATAACACCATTTGTGGAGATAGTAGACCGTACGTATGCACAAACATTGTTTCCATTTTTTAATGGATGAAATAAAAGAAACATAAATAATAATTAACCACTATAGAATAATTATTATATCATATAAATTATATATATTCATAAAATCCATCCTTATTACTAATTGTGTTAATAATAAATTAAAAATGAATCAAATCACATTGTGGAAGTGGTAGTCCACACGTATACATGAGATATATTATCATTTTCAAAATAATTGGAAGGTAAGAAGGGGTATATGTGATTATAATTATAGAAGTATAAATATGGTATAAATATCATATATGTACATTAAATCCATTATTATATCCGTCAATGAGAGGCAGTGATGGAAAACGAATTACATCAATTCATGAGGTGGTAGTATGCTATACACATGATCGATGGTTTTATTTCCCATTTGATGAAAGAGGAGATTAATATAGGTAATTACATTAAAATAATAAAATATAATTATATTTAATATACTTTTATTATTATTTTATCATGGTTAAATAATATTAGGATGAGGTAGAAGAAGAAATAAAACAAAAACACATTATTAATAACTATACATCTTCTTTAGAAAACCACTTTACAATTACACCTAAACCCTTCCTAGGATGGTTTTATGATAAAAAAGGGAATATAGGTCATTAGGAGGGATGTAAGGAAGGGTTTTTTTTTTTCATGTCTGGAATGAAACAATATTCTATTGAACCATGTATAGGAGAGTAGATGAGATATCCTTTTATAGGGGGGAGGGGGCCCTCTATGAAATTTCCTAAAATGAAACAAAATGATAAAGAAATTATCAAGCCAAAATTTCCCAAATATCCATATATTCAAATTAGGGATAGGATATGGTCTAAATATTTCCATAAAATAGGATTTATAAAATTTTAATGGAAAAAATTACCCTTATCTTTTGGTTGAAACCTAGGTAAACTCATTTTAACCTTAACCACGATAACTAATTATCATTGTTTTTATTATTAATTATGAAAAAATAAGTTGAACATATTAACTAATCTAAATTATGAATATTTAAAATATGGAATCCATTTAAAAAAAATTAATTTATATAAGCGGAAAAATTAATTTTAAAATTAAACCCACAATGGTGATGAAAATGCAGTTTTCAAAAGAAAAAGTTTTCTTAAGTATAATATTTTATATCAATATTCAATAAAAAACTGATTATAATGAGCTAAATTTGATTAATAATAAAATAATTTTACCTATTATATTTTAAGATAGTTGTCATGACCCATCTCCCAGGGCCTGTGCCGTGACTACCCCAAGCCCGCTTTCCATAGGTTAGGGGTTAACAACTAGCCCCAGAAAGGTGTATCTCTAAAATAGGAAGGCATTGACTTTAAACCTATACAAACACACAATCCATGAACACAAAAAGATTCAACCACAAAGTGAAACTGAAGTAGTAATGGTGTGTACTGAAAGAAAAGGGGCTAGAATACAAGCCCAATTGAAAGGTATAACTACCACTAAAAAATAGAAAACAGCTCTTGGGATCGTCCACTGAGGATCCTACATGAATGATAGGTAAAGTTCGTCTCCACTACTCTCCATGTCAGACAATATCCTCCATGTATCGCCTGGTCCTGGCTCCCTCAAGTCTTAGCCAAGCAGCTCATCATCTGCACAAGACACAACAAGTTGCGAGTGAATCCCGTTCAAGGGTGAGTATAACAATACCCAGTAGGGACCTCGAGACCCCCAAAGGTCTCTAAGAATTCCAAAAAATAAAAACACAAAGCATGATATGAATCACAAATCACAAAGAAATATCCAGAACTCAAACCAGGTAGATGTAAATCAAAGAAGTACATATGATCATTCGAGAAGCTATATCATCTTATTCTGTCAAGAGGTGATGATGCTGACCATACAGAGTATGACCCACACATGATTGATAGGTAATAACCCCACAAGACCCACATAGGATCTGAAATGCCCAGAGTCGATAGGTACTAACACCAGCAAAACCCACACAGAAACTGACCCACATAGGATCAATATGCGCTGACCCACACAAGATCACTGAGCACTGAACCACATAGGATCTGACCCACCCAGGATCGGTATGCGCTAACCCACACAGGATCTGACCCACATAGGATCGGTAAGTGTTGAACCACACAGGATTGCTCAGTACTAACCTCTGTATGATCTGTCTCCAACCTCCACCTCACTGCCAGCCTCTGGATTCCTGATCATAGTACTCTTGATTTTGGGAGAACCACTACCCAAGCCATTGGTCCTATATAAACTGAAAACAATTCCCATGAAGAAGTAACCCGATGCTTCGTCACATAATAAGGGGTCCAACACAACAAACAACGCGTCAACTAGACGCCCGGTCTGTAAGTTATTGGCATTTTAGTGCTGAGGGACCGCTTGGATTCAAAGTCAATCCAACCCAGCCGTACTCCAACATTATCCAAAACTCTCGTAGAGTATCTCAAACGGACCATCTATCTCCATGGATCCTAGTTCTGCAAACAGTTCATCAAACAGATGTACGATTTTCAAGTTACGATCACTTAAGCGTTTCTGGCCCCAAGAGGGGTTTGGGTCTGGTCCGACCCAGCCCGACCTAGCCTTGGATGACCCAATCTAACTTGGATCGACCCGAACTAGTCTAGGTCTGACCTGGACCAGCACGAACTGGCATGGGCCGGCCTTGTTGGGTTGGGCCACAGCGGGCTCGGCCCGCTGGGTTGTGGACTATCCCGACCCGCCCTGACTAGGCTGTGCCGTGGCGGTTCAGCCTGCTGGTTGGCGCGACCCATGCTAGGTCGCGCGGTTTCTTCTTTCTAAGCAATCATTGGATCCATTTGAATCCATTAAATGGCAGCTCCACATAGTGCCAAATCGTCACCCGCGGGACCCTCAAGAGGAGGGTCCCATACCAGCTCGCCACAGCTTTGAGCCACAACATCCTTCAATGTGGTATGCGATGGTGTGGAGCCTCCACCTCCATGACCAGCAGCTTTCGGTCGCCCGTCCAACCACCACAGCACTGAGCGACATCACTCTTCCACTATAGCCGGTAGTTTCCGGCCGCTGCTCTCATCCACCGGCGCTGGTCTTCAGCACCGCCGTGCCGACACTTCTTCCGTGGGGCTCTGGTGATGCTCCAGAGCTATTTTCTAACTTCTGATCTTGTCTACGGGCTCCCTGGGATGCCGCCTCTGATGTGCGGATCCAAGATTCCAAATTTTGACGAGTTGAAGAATTATACCACTAAGAATGCAACAAGAGCAAAGCGACGAAGTGTCTGGTCCTTGTTTGTTTTTCTCACACCATCTGCATTAACATGATAACAAGCGGGATAAATTTTAATTCATAAAATGAAAATTCAACAATAAACATCGTACCTAGAGATCCATTGGAGGTGTCATAGTTGTGGTGGGAGGATCATCCACATTGGATGGAGTCGTCAATGTTTGTGATATCAGATCATTGCTGCTCAAGCTACTTTCCTCTATCAGTGGATGTAGCCGCAGAACATCACCATAGTTTCTTAGTTTGAAGAAGCCATGCCAAAACCCCACCCCAAGCTCTATTTAAATAAAGGGGAAAGGTGAGTAACACATTAAGGAATTAATTAGGTTCATTAAAATAATTAATGAACCTCTTTTAATTCATAATGGTGGAGTTACGCAGTTGATGAGTCAAGACATTAATTGGCTTGACAAGTCACTGTTCCCCACCACCTCTGATCATCCGATGGGGAAAAAGAAATAAAATAACTTGTTAATTTATTTTATTATTTTTCTGTAAAGTCCAAAAACTAACTTTTCTCCCGACCCACTATGGTTGAAGTGAATCCTCCCATTATCGAATCCCGGCACTGTGGATTCAATGGTGACCTCATATTTTTAATCCGAGCACCAGTTTAAAAGATAGAAAATGCCGCCCGTACATTTACTGAATGTACCTTAAAAAAAAATCAAAAATTCATTTCGGGCACACCAGGCTTCGGAATCATGTGCTATAAATTTTTTCAGACTCTTAGTAATCAAAAATAATTAAAAAAATACATAGAATTTTTGGGTCTTTACATTCTCCCCACCATTGGGATTTTTTTCCCCGAAAGCTACAACAAAAAAGGGGAACAAATGGGGGTACTGAGCACAGATCTGAGCCTTCTTCTCCCACGTGCTCTCTTGAGGTTTCTTGTGCTGCTAACAAACTTGCACTAGAGGAATTGACCACCCATGAAGGACCCACTCCCATCGATCCTCTATCTCCACCGGGAATTCTGCAAATGTCGCCCCATCATTGATGTCCAGCTCGCCCCAGTCAATAACGTGTGATGGATCATGCACATATCTCATCTGCGGTGATGCCTGGAAAACATTATGCACCCGGTACATATATGGGGGAAGATCTAGACAATATGCCACCTTGCATACTCTGTTGGGGATATGGAAAGGTCTGACAAAACATAGAAATAGCTTACCGCCCCAGCCAAACCTCCGTAATCCTTGTCGGGGTGAGATTCATAGAAAAACATGGTCTCCCTCCTCAAACTCCAAGGGTCTCCATCTACAGTTGGAATATAAATTCTGAAGGCTCTGTGCTGTCTTCATCTACTCATGGATGATCTGCACCTTCTCTGTGGTAGCCTATAACAACTCTAGACCCATAAGTGCTGACTTCCTTTAATATTTCCAACAATGAGGTGATCTGCATGGTCACCCGTACAAATCCTAAAACGGTTCCATGCCAATGGTGGAGTTTGTTGTATGAAAACTCCACCAGTGGAAGATGGTCCTCCCAATTACAACCAAAATCAAGGACACAAGCATGAAACATGTCCTCGAGTGTCTGTATTGTTCGATCCATCTGACCATCTGTCTGAGGGTGAAAGGTGGTGCTCAAACATAGTTGAGTTCCAAACACCTCCTATAATCCCTTACACAAGTGGGAGGTAAAACATGCATCACAACATGATATGATCAACGACAGCACTCCGTGAAGTCGCACTATCTCTTGTATGTAGAGGCGTCCAAATCTTTCTACTAATCTCTTCTATCGGATGGGTAGGCAGTGGGATGACTTTGTGAGTCAGTGAATGATCACCCAGATGGAATCATGGCCCCTAGACATATGTGGTATAATTTTCACAATGTCTATAGAGATACAATCCCACTTCCACTCCGGTACCTCATGTGGCTGAGTTAATACTACTAGTACTTGATGATCGACCTTCACTTACTGACAAGTGAGGCATCGGGATAAAATCTCTTCCACTGATTTCTTTACCCCTAACCACTAGTACTGACACTGGAGGTCCTGGTACATATTCTCCAATCCAGGATGTACCGCTAAAGGGGATGTATGGAACTCGCTCTATAACTCCTTCCATAGCATCACTAGTACCATAGTACATCCTCTAAAGAGAACTTCATGCTCCGCAACTTCAAATAATTCACCAAGATCCTGTCCTGAGGATATCTGAGCACGTCGAGCCTCACAATCTATGTCCACAAGCTGTGGCTCCCAAGCTCACTGAGGAAGTGGGGGAGTGACAGTCATAAACTGGAGGTAAGTTGCCCCATCTCTATCCACAAAGGATATATGGAACATAGCTAGCTTCTTTGTCGCCTCACTTAGAAACTGTAGGCCATGCCTTCTGCGGAGTGTGTCTGCTACTATGTTCCCCTTCCCAGAAGTATAGACTATCTGAAAGTCATATTCATAGAAGAACTATAGCCATCATCACTGTCTAAGTTTTAGGTCATTCTGTGAGAAAATATACCTGAGACTCTTATGATCATAGTAAATAGTAAGTTGTTCACCCATCAAGTAGTGCCACCTCATCTTCTTCACAAAGACCAATGTTGCTAACTTCAGGTCATGGGTAGCATATTTATGCTTGTTCTTTCTCAACTTTCGTGAGCCGTAGGCGATCATTGCTTGCTCCTGCATTAGGAAAAAACCTATTCTGGTCCCTGATGCATCACAGTAGACTATATACCCAATTCCCTCTTCTGGTAGCCTCCATATGGGGGCACTCATCAGTCTCTACTTCAGATCTTGAAAACTCTACTGTAACTTCTTCATCCATAAGAAAGGTTTCCCCTTCTTTATCAAGGTTAAAAATGGTTCCACTACCCTGGAGAAGTAAGGTAAAAATCTCTGGTAGTACCCAGACAATCCCAGGAAACTCAGAACCTCTCTCACACTCTTAGGTGGCTCCCAAGAAAGTACTACCTCTATCTTCTTCGGATCCATTGTGACTCCAACTGTTGAGATAACATACCACAAGAAGTGGACTTCCTATATCCTGAACTGGTACATCAAGAGATTTCCATAAAGTTGTGCTCTTGGAGTGTATCTTGGACTATCTGTAGGTGCGTGGAATGATCCTCCTCCGATGCTGAGTATATCAAGATGTCGTCAATGAAGTTCACCACAAAGAGATTGAGGCATGGCTAGAAGATCCTATTCATGATCTCCATGGGCACTGCTGGAGCATTGGTCACGCCGAAAGGAATCACCAAGAACTTGTAATGGCTATACCGACATATGAAGGCTCTCTTTGGTACATCCTCATACCGTAATCTAAGATGATGATAGCATGATATAAGGTCTATCTTCTAAAACCAATGAGATCACTTTAGCTGGTTGAAGAGATCATCGATCCCTGAGAGTGGATACTTTTTCTTCACAGTCACCTAGTTCAGGCACTGATAGTCCACACAAAGCCTCATGCTCCCATACACGTTCTTAGTGAACAAGACTGGGGATGCCCATGGAGGAACACTAGGCCATATGAACCCTTTTACCTACAAGTCCTCCAACTATAAACTTAACTCCTGAAGCTCCATGGGAGGCATCCGATATGCTAGTGTAGATATCAGTGCTATACAATGTATAGGTCGATGTAAAAATCTACCTCTCTACGTGGAGGTAGTCCCGATACATCATTCAGAAAGAAATCAACATACTGATCCAACACTACAGGATAACTCTAACTCCTCATGCCAACTGATCAAAGGGTAAGGCTAGACAACTGATTAGTGATCGGTTACACTCTCCTCCGAGAAATCCCATCCTATTCTGAAAAAGGTTTCCTTCACACTGTTGAAGGAAAACCCAATCACACCCTCACAGACACACTGCACTTTGCACTTAAATCAGTCGATCTAAGCATGGACTGTAGATAGCCAGTCCATACCAAATATGATGTCTTAAGGCCTTGACATTGATATTAGGAGATCCCAACCAAAGCTCTTTCCTCCTAGAGTAAGCTCACACTGTCATCACTAGGGTGTAATTATCGAATCTTCTTCCATAAAAGTCTCTAATCATAAATATCGATCCAACAGCTCCATCAAAATCTCCAATCCCCGAATGAGTGTTGTGGAAATGAAAGAGTGACTAGAACCTGTGTCTACAAGTTCTACATCTTGGGTGGAATAGTCACAGATCATTCCTCTACTCATTTTTGGAGCACCATGGTCATAGGTATCTACTACATGTAGTTGTGCTCGCCCCTGTCCACCTGCTCCCTAAGGTCGGGGTGGAAATCCTGGTGGTGGTGGTAGAACATCAAATCACTACCCATCGCCTACTACATGAATTGCTCCTCTACCTCATCCACCACCTTGTAGATCTCCTCACTCGAATCTCTGCACCTGCCTCGAGGGTCCCTCGACTATATACAGATTTTCGGTATAGTAGGTCAGTCAGTGGTGAGCCATGTGGCCTTAACCACAACAAGTGAAGCACAATCTACCTCCCAGCTAACCTTCTCTGCCTCACAAACTCTTCACTTCTGACCATGCGTCTCAGGGTCATCCACTAGTGGTTCTAGCCCACTTGGACCTCAGCGTTATCGGTCTACTGCCTCATGCAGATGACTCAGCTGCCTATCATCTTGTGGTGGCTCTCACCATTGGTGCCTGATCATATATGATGTTCTCCACTAAAAATGCTTTCTCGAGCACTCCAGCCTGCGTTGTAATATTCTTCGATAACATCGATTCTCTGATCTCTCACCAGAGACCCCGATCAAAGGTCCGAGCCCTGAAGAATGGGTCATGTACCATGTCGGTGGAGTAGTGGGAGAGGTCAGTGGATCTCACCAAGTACTGGGATACTGCCAGGTTGCCTTGCTATAAGTGCAGGTTCTCTTGGATATGTACAGAGCGTAGTGTCACTGGAACGAACTCTTCCTTGAAGAGGCTCTCAAAGTACGTCCAGGCGAGGGTCTCCTCATCATGTTTCTGGAGCGTCATGCACCACTATCTCCCTGTTGTTCCCTAAAAAATTCTAGAAACTAGGATAACCATCTTATTTTCTAGTGTCTCAACCAAGAAAAAAACTCTAACCATAACCTCTAGCCAATCCTTATCTACTTGGGGATCTGTCTCACCTTGAAACCTCAGAGGCCTCTGTCTCTAGAACTCATGCAACGTGCTCAGTCGGCATGCATGGTCTGCTTGTGGAGATGGTGGCATATGCTGCCCAACGGGTAGTGGTTCTACTGGTGCACCACCCGAAGGTCCTACCATAGTAAGAATGCCCTATACTGAAGCCTCGTCACTCAGTGGTCCGTCATAGTGTACTATCTCGGGAATCCTCGCTGGCTATCTATGTAGCGGCATCCAGAAAAGAAACAGGTGTGCCACGGTCAATAAGTTATACCTGGTGAGCTAACTCGAAGTAGATCAAAGTAAAAAACATTTACAAAACACACACAATCAATGTTTTCATGTACTGAGTCAGAAATCATAATTAAGGGTCCTGGTCCATGGATACATTAGCCTCCACACCAAAAATGGGCTCCCCGAACTGAAAACCATACTCAAAACACTTAACACTATTGCTCCATTAAAAATATCAGAGTCCTAGTTCTTCGGTAGAACTGACTCCTCTGATACCACTTTGTCACGACCCGTCCCTCGGGATCCATGCTGTGACTACCCCTATCCCACCTTCTATAGGCCAGGGGTTGGCGACTCACACCAGAAAAGAGTATCCCTAAAATGGGAAGGCATTGCCTTTAAAATTGTACAAACACACAATCCAAGAACACAAAAAGATGAAACCATGAAGTGAAACTGAAGTAGTAAAGGTGTGTACTGAAATAAAGGGGCCAGAATACAAGACCAACTGAAAGGTACAAATACAACTGAACAACAGAAAATAGCTCCTGGGATTTTCCACTGAGTACCCTACCTGAAGGGTAGGTACAAATCGTCTCCAATGCTCTCCACGTCAGCCAATATCTTCTGTGTACCGCATGCTCCTTGCTCCCTCAAGTATCATCCAAGTTTCTTGTCATACACACAAGACACAAAAAGGTGCGGGCGAAGCCCGTGTAGGGGTGAGTATAACCATACCCAGTAGTGACCCCAAGGCCCTCGAAGGTCTCTTAGAATTACACAAAGTAAAACAAAAAATAATGATCTCAATCACAAAGCACAAAGAAATAGACACATCTCAAACCAAGTATAAGTAAAGCACAAATGTACAAATGATTAGTCGAGAAGCTATATCTTCTTATTATATCAAGAGGAACTGCTGCTGACTATATGGATTCTGACCCATATAGGATTGACAGGTACTAACCCCCGCAAGGCCCACACATGATCTGAACCATACAAGATCAGTATGCACTAACCCACAAAGGATCGCTGAGCGCTGACCCACACTGGATCTGACCCACCCATGATCGGTATGGGTTGACCCACATATGATCACTGAGCGCTAACCCACATAGGATTTGACCCACACAACACTACTAAAATTCAAGGTATTTGCGATGGGTTATTTGCGACGAGATCCCGTCGCAAATAAGCTTTAGCGACGGGGCCCCGTCGCAAATAACCCGTTCCAGAAAACCCCTTCGCAAATAATATTTTTTGCGATGGGAAACTTCACCGTTGAATATAAGTCTCCGATTATATACTTTATATATATATATATAAGCTCTTTTGTGATGGGCCCGTCGTAAATACTTTTTTGTGACGGGCCCGTAATCCCATCGCAAATGCTTTTTGAAAATATTTTTTTAGACTATTTGCGATGGGCCCGTCGCAAATAGTATTTGCGACGGGCCCATAACCCTATTGCAAATACCCTTTTTTAAGAGAAAACTATTTGGACTATTAGTGACAGGATCCCGTTGCAACAGATCCCGTCGCAAATAATAAATAATTTTTTTAAAAAATTAATTTAATAAAATTATGTTTATTGAAAAATTAATTTTAATTTTATTAAAATAATAAAAAAATAAAAAATATTAAAATTCTCAATATTAAAAAAAATTATAAAAAAATCATAAAATATTATTATGATTATTGAAAAATTAATTTTAATATTATTAAAATAATAAAATAGTTAAAAATATTAATATTCTCAATATTCACAAAAAAATATTAAAAAATCATAAAATATTATTATGATTATTGAAAAATTAATTTTAATATTATTAAAATAGTAAAAAAATAAAAAATATTAAAATTCTCAATATTCACAAAAAAATATAAAAAAAATCATAGAATACTATTATTATTATTATTATTATTATTTTCCGTAAAATAAAAAAATATTTAAAAATATAATACTGAAAAAAATATATTTAATAAAATTATGATTAATGAAACAATAATATTAATATTATTAAAATAATAAAAAAAATAAAAAAATTAAAATTCTCAATATTCACAAAATCAAATCATAAAATATTAAAAATTAAATTATGTAATAATCACACCGATATAAAAGAAAAAAACTGTAAATTGTTCATATTATAAAAAAATTTAAATTCAAATGTTTTTGACATAAAACAATCACTGGGGGTCGTCTTTTGGAGGAGGTGGAGGAGCTGAAGGAGCTAGTTGATGAAACTCCATCCCTAAACTATGAGTCAGATGGTACATGTACTTCATCTGCTCGTGATGCTGCTGCTGCCATCAACACATCTCCTCCTCATGCTACTAATACTGCTGCCATCGACGCATCTTCTCCTCGTGTTGCTGCTGCTGTAGCTGCTGATGCATCTCTTCTTGCTGCTTCTACAAACTCTCTCTAAGGTCATTCTGAGCTCGGAACTGCTCCTGATACTGTGAGCCAGAAGATGATGCCTCTCCACGGGCTCCTCTCGAGGTGGACGCTGATATCAGAGCAGTACCATAATAAGTACTAGGAGTCACATGAGAGCTGATACCAACTAATTGACCCTTCTCAAAGCCATACTGAGTCGCCTACATCCATGCCACCTCGTCAAAATGGTAGGCACTGGTCTGATTAGTCAACTTGTTTTGACCCTAAGCCTATGTATGAGAATTCTCAACCTCATATGACTCATTCAATTCCAATTTGAACTTAAAATTGTGAAAATATTATATGCAGTTAATTGTCAAACTAAAAAAATAAGACTAACCACAATCTAAAGCTGGTGATCACCTCTAATCTCTCTGGTGGCTGGATCACTATACATACTCCAATAAACATCGTACTCTGTAATATCGAGATGCTCTACTACCTATATGAATATAAAATAAACTGTTTATATTTTATGTTATATAAAATATTTTAAAAAATACTTACCAGTTGCTCTCTATGCATACTAAATGTACGACTACCAGCTCGATATGTCACCTCCTGTCTCCCCTGGTTCTGCTGACCCAATGAAGACCTTCTCTGAAATCCACCACCCAACTAGTGTGCATATAATCCCTACCAAACCTAAGATGTAATGTACTCTGGTCGGTGGTCTCTATATGACTCATCAAATACTGTCGCTCTTGCATTCTTAATGACTATCTTTCTCAAATTATGCAAAAACTGACGCAAATGCTCACGCATAGCCACCTCCCATGCTTCATGGATATCATCACGTATTCTATCATCGATGGGATATCATAAACCCTACAAATAATTTATAATATCAAGTTATTAATAAAATTAATTTCAAAATAAATATTATTTATTTACGTACCAGACAATGATTGTACATCCTGAGATGTACATCAATGAGAATATTTTCCCATATGGTCCATGGCTGAGAAAAATAATTGTGCAAGATAGCGCTCCGTTGTCGAACAGTTACATGTGAAAAATTGTGAATAAAGAATAAATAATCAAACAATGAGTATATATATATAAATAAATTAATTAAATATAACTAAAATATATAGGTTATTATACCACTATGTGCGTGGATCAAAGCCAAGACGTGGACGTCACTCTGGGATAGGGTCAGGAATCATCAGTCGCGCAAGACTGTGCCCCCTCCGCGTACCTCCTGAACCACCAGTAGGCTGAGGGTCAGATGATCCCACATCCCCCACATCCAAAGGTAGCCCAGACTCCTCTAACTCACGCAATAGATCAGATCTCATCTGAAACAAAACATGATTTTTGTTAGCAGATAGTTGAAAATAAATGTTATATATATATTAGTTATGATCATAACCAGTATTTAACTATACCAATGTTCACCTTCATCATTATCTTCATATAAAACGATGTCAATGTATTCACATTCATCCTCAGTATCATCAATATCCATATGAGTTTCACTTTCATCATCCCTTGTCATTTCAATTTCATTTGTAACATCATTAACATCTTTGTCACCATGAACCCTTAATTGTGGGGTGTCCTCATCGATATTCACATTTCTTTATGAAAAGGATGGATTTTGAGTAGTCTCTTGAAAAATTTCAATTTCTTCCACTTCAGCGGAACCATATTCAATTTGAGTAAATTGATTTTCTCAAGATTTCATTTTTATTATGCTCCACCAATCACCCAGGTCACTTGAAGTACCACAATACTTTGAGTAATAAATTTGATGTGCCTGTTGAGCCAATAAAAATGGTTCATTTACTGCAATAAGACTTTTATATTTAATATTGATGATTCCATGAGTTGGATGAACACACAAGCCTCTCTCAGTATCCAACCACCGACATTTAAACATCATTATGTAATTTTTTCCAAGATAACATAGCTCAATAATTTCATCCAGAATGCCGTAAAAGTCAACTTTAGCTTCTCTATGATGCGATCCTCTCAAACAAACTCCAATGTTCATTGTTTTTTTATTCCCCATATGCACGTGTATGAAATCGAAAACCATTCACCACATATGAATTATAATATTTAATTATTTTGGATGGTGAGTTACTAAAAATACACAGTCACTTATCAATTTTATCAGCATGTTGAGACACCTGAAAATTTATCAAACAATTAGAAATATAATAAATAGTAAACTAAATTGATATTAAACCATCAATAATTTATGTTACCAGCTTTTGAAACCATTGAGAATTTTTTTATCTACGTTCTTCAAGAGAAGCTGCTGTAATTTGTAGAACATGTTTCTTGATATGATTATCATATAACCTACAAATAAAATAAGTTTAAATACTGTAATAGAAATTATAAAATAAGTGATAGAAGCACTCACAGTACAAATGCAGTCATTTCTTCATAGTTTAGTAGAACATATATATGAGCTCTGTGATGTTCATCATCCAAAATCCATCATTCTTGAACTCCACCAAAGCCAAGATTTGGCTGATTAAAAACTGATAAATTATTTTCCATTTCATCATTAACATTTACATCATTCTGTCCCATGCGGTTTTGTTTTGAGGGATATTAAAATTCAAAATAGTGAGAGCAGAAAAAAGCAATTTCCTCTTATAAATAAGCTTCAGTAATTGAGCCTTCAACTGATGCTTTATTACGTACTTTTTTCTTCAATTTCCACATGCATCTCTCAAATGGGTACATCCATCGAAACTGTACTAGACCTCCACATTTATCTTCATGTGGAAAATGTAATATCATATGTTCCATTGTGTCAAAAAAAGCAGGTGGAAATATTTTTTCCAGTTTACATATAATTACAGCAACATCTTCTTCGAGTTTTCTTAGCACATCGTAGTCAGTTGTTGCTGCACAAATGTCTCGAAAAAAATATGATATGTCTGTTATCGAATCCCAAATCATAGAATTCAACAAACCTCTAAATCCAATAGGCATAAGTATTTCCATTATTACATGACATTCATGACTTTTTAATCTGATAATATGACCATTCTTAACATATCTGCCCAAATTGGAGGCATAACCATCTAGAAGTCTCAAATCTACAATCCAATGACAAAATAATAAACGACTCTCTTTGGACAGTGTATAATATGCTTTTGGCTTCATTAACCTCTATGATATGAAATTTTTAAATAGTTCAAGTTCTGGTCACCTACAAATTTGCGCAAGATTTAATTGTGGTTTTACAGTATCTTTGGTCTTACCTGGTGTATCCAAAACTATATGAAATAAATTATCAAAACAGTTCTTCTCAATGTGCATGAAATCCAACATGTGGCGGACCAACAAATTAGATCAATATAGTAGATCCCCAAAAATGATTCATTTTATCCAATTATGTTCTTTCCCAAAGCCATGAATTTTCTATTGGTTTACTGTTGGCCCAAATGTGATGGGAGGTAATTAAAATACAACTGATTTTAACTCTATACCTGAGATCATTTTTGGAGGTTCATCCCTTTCAATTGTGCCTTTTATGAAATGAGATTTGTTCCTTTGAAAAGGATAATCGGTTGGAAGAAATCTGCGATGATAGTCAAAATAGCACGGTTTTTTCCATTGATGAGCATAAAATCTTTGTTGTCTTTCATACAGCAAGGACATGATTTTGGACCATGTGTACTCTAGCCAGATAACATGCCATATGCTGGAAAGTCACTAATCATCCACATCAATGCATCTTTTAATGTGAATTTTTTTTTGCAGAAACATCATTTGTACTAACACCATTACTCTACAATGCATTTAACTCATCAATCAATGGTTTCAAAAAAACATCAATATTCCTTTTCAGATGTCCTGGGATTAATAAGGTCAAAGAGATATAGATCCCCTTCATCAAAAATCCATTGAGGTAGATTGTACAAAGTTATAAAGACAGGAAAACACGAATATTGACTACCATAAGAACCAAATAGATAGAAACCGTCAGTAGAAAGACCCAATCACACGTTTCAGGCTTCTAAAGCAAAAGACAGATGCAGACGATCAAAATGTTTCCATGAATCACCATCATATAGATGATTCAAGCTTTTACTAGTTGAAATATTGGTTTTGTTCCATGACATCATTGACGCAGTGTTATGAGACATAAATAAACATTGCAGCCTGGGTGTAAGGGGGAAATATCTCAACTGTTTTATAAGAATCGATCCAGACTTCCCTGGTTGAGCTTCTTTATACCTAAATTTTCCACATGTTGGAAAACTATCCAATGACTCATTTTCACCAGAATATAAGATGCAATCATTTTCACATGCATGAATCTTCCGATAACTAAGGCCTAGATTACTAAACAACCTCTTACTCTCATAGTAATTTGCAGGAAAAACATTTCCTTCAGGTAATAGTTTTTTAACCAAAGAAAATATCTAACAGTTGTTTGACATTGCAATATCTGATTTAATAGGCATAAATTTTGCAACCGCTTTTAATTTGCTTATCTTGAAACCAGGATATAATTCATCCTCAGCAGACCTCAACAACTCATAAAATTCAGATAGTACCAACTCAGGAGTTAAATCAATATCATCGTGAGTTTCAGTTTGATGAACAGATGGACCTATAACATCATGTACTAAATTTTGGATCTGTGATGGATCCGGAATCAAGTTATTAGTATATTCTCTAGAACTGTGTTCACCTTGTTGATACAAAAAAACATAATCTAGCTGAAAACCAAACCACAAGAGATGTCCCACAACCTTGTCAAATGTGTCAAATGTTCTCAGAGCACATTTTTGACAAGGACACTTAATTGTGACTTCTGAAACATATTCTGGTTTTGATGATGAAAATACTAAGAAATCTTCAACACCCTCAATATATACAGGATTTAAACATGAACCATTTGGATTTCTGCCCTGATTTATCCAAGAGCAATCATCTAATAATGACTGATGTCGGCTTCCTTGTTCCATATTTTTCTATAAAATATAAAATCATCACTGTTTTTGAATAATTTGAAATTATAAAAACACTATCTGAATAAAGATGATAAATAATTACTACTTCTTAATAATTACCATTAATTAAAGGCGACACAATTTCTAGTGGATTGACAACTACTCTTTTATCTGATGGCTCATTTACTTGAATCTTTCTCACACTGAAATCTGAATAAAGAATCTAGTCGTAGGTACAAATATTCATTCTTGTATCCACGAGAATGAATATACTTATCTCTGACCAGATTCTTCCTTGTGATTTCAGTTTGAGAAAGATGCAAGTAAATGAGCCCTTGGAAAAAAGATCCCCCTTTTCGTCGATGAATCGTCTTCTTCCAACTGTCACTATTTGAAAACATTATAAAAAATATGATCCTACGAATGCATATCCAATCTCATGTATATAAGATTGAATATGCCTATGTAGCAGCACATTTTTCATATTATTTTGAGTCAGTGAGAGTTGAAAGGAGAAAAGCCATTGCGCAAAAGGAGTGTCGTCAATCCATTGGAAATTGTGCCAGGTTCTTGGAATTTATTAAAATTTATTAAAATCTCTTTCTAACTATTCCTAACTAATTATTACTAATTATTACTATTTATTTCTAATTATTCCTATTTATTACTAATTATTCTTATTTATTACTAATTATTCGTATTTATAACTATTATTCATATTTATTACTAACTATTACTATTTATTACTAACCATTACTATTTATTACTAAGTATTACTATTTATTAATATTTATTACTATTTATTACTATTTATTACTAATTATTACAATTTATTACTAATTATTACAATTTATTCCTATTTATTACTAATTATTCCTAATTATTGCTAATTATTCCTAATTATTGCTAATTATTCCTAATTATTGCTAATTATTTCTATTTATTTCTATTTATTGATAATTAGTTCTAATTATTCCTAATTATTGCTAATTATTACAATTTATTCCTATTTATTGATAATTATTTCTAATTATTGCTAATTACTTCTATTATTGCTAATTATTCCTAATTATTCATAAATATTAGTATTTATTAGTAATTATTACTAATTATTAGTATTTATTATTAATTATTCCTAATTATTTCTAATTATTCCTAAGTTTTGCTAATTATTACAAATTATTGCTAAATATTACTAATTATTAGTATTTATTCCTAATTATTAGTTAATATTACTAATTATTAGTATTTATTCCTAATTATTACTAATTATTTCTAATTATTATTAATTATTCCTAATTATTACTAATTATTCCTAATTATTACTAATTATTCCTATTTATTAATATTTATTGCTATTTATTACCAATTATTGTTATTTATTACTAATTATTGCTAATTATTGCTAATTATTGCTAATTATTCTTAATTATTGCTAATTATTGCTATTTATTTCTAATTATTGCTAACTATTTCTAATTATTACTAATTATTGCTAATTATTGCTAATTATTACTAATTATGGCTAATTATTACTATTTATTTCGAATTATTGCTAATTATTGCTAATTATTCCTAATTATTCCTAATTATTGCTAATTATTAGTATTTATTGCTAATTAATATTAAATATTAGTAGTTATTACTAATTGTTAGTATTTATTACAAATTATTACAATTTATTACTAATTATTACAATATATTACTAATTATTACAATTTATTACTAATTATTATTAATTATTGCTAATTATTTCTAATTATTCCTAATTATTCCTAATTATTACTAATTATTTCTAATTATTACTAATTATTTGTAAGTATTACTAATTATAAGTATTTATTCCTAATTATTCGTAATTATTCCTAATTATTACTAATTATTCCTAATTATTCCAAATTATTTCTATTTATTACTAATTACTGCTATTTATTACTAATTATTGCTAATTATTGCTAATTATTACTAATTATTCCTAATTATTCCCAATTATTGCTAATTATTGCTATTTATTTCTATTTATTGCTAATTATTTCTAATTATTCCTAATTATTGCTAATTATTTCTAATTATTGGTATTTATTACTATTTTTTATGGAAAACAGAATTCATTATTGATGAATATCAGCTGAAGTACAAGTGAAAAGCCATGAAGGGAAATTGTCCAACCAGAGCTGGTTGGAGTCGAAAGGGCCTGAGGCTGCAAGCTGATGTGCTGCATTGTTTACTTCCCTTTTGGAAAAGGAGAAGGTTCAAAAAGAGAAGCATTGGCACAGTGAGAGAATTCTCCTAACGATGATGCCAAAGGACTGGAGCCCACCATTGTTGTGGTTAATAGCATTGATAACAGTAAGGCAATCAGACGCAATAATAATATCACTCCATCCACAGTCCAAGGCATGCAACATACCGACAAGGATGGCCATGGCCTCAGCAACTGTCGGTTCCCAGAAAGCCTGGTGTGGTTCATATTTTCCAGCCAAGATTTGCCCCAGATGATTACGGACCAGGAGGCCTAGGGAAACAAGCCCAACCTTTGAAAGAGACGCATCCATGTTAATCTTAAGAATCCCTTCCGTTGGGGGGGGGGGGGTCCAATGAGAGGGAAAGGAGAGGGTAACACCTGACGTAAAATGTCCATTGTTGTCTTTCCATCCCTCAATCCAAGAAGTGGCCCGTTCAATCTAGAAATTGGTGGGTTTGTGAACTTGATGAAAAACAACATTGTTACGCCGGACCCAAATAATCAAGGCCAAAGTGCAAAGAGAACCTGAAAGAGCCGAGGAGAGGGAGGAGCACCAGCGCGTCAGTAGATCGGGAAGGTCAGAGGCCAGAGCCAGAGAAGCGGCCGAAGCCGGGCCCCATTTATTCCAAATTTGCAGAGCTCCCAGGTAGTGAATGATGGCGTGAAAAGGAGTTTCAGGGATGTTCGGGCAAAAAGGGAAAAAGGAAGAGCTGGACATATGATGGTAAGAGAGAAGGATCATGGTTGGGAGAGTACCCGTGCAAACCTGCCACCAAAATTGGCGAATTTTAGGGGGCACATTGAGCGTCCAAATCGACTTCCAAGGCCCCTCATCCAGGCCACCTGAGTGGTTTTCGTGAGCCAATCTGTAGCCGGAACGCACCGTGTAATCACTCGAGATGTCATTGATCCAGAAAAGACAGTCGGGGCCTGCGTCAGAGACCCATGGAATACTTAGGATAATTCTTTGGTCCCTTTTGTTAAACCAATCCATGATGTTTTCCAAACACCACCCCTGTCCCTGGTCGGAAAGGAGGCAGCTGACAGTGGCATCTTCAAGACCTGGTTGGACGGGGGATGAAGCTCGCATACCTTCCTTATCGATGATCCAGGGATCAGTCCAGATATTGACCGATGAGACAGTCCCAATCCTACAGCCCAGTCTGTTTTCCAAGAGATTTTTAGCCCCCCAAATTCTTCTCCAGAGGAAGCTGGGCCGGTGTCCAAGAGAGGAAGCAAGGAAGTCCATGTGGGGAATGTACTTAGCTTAGAGAACCCATGCACATAGAGATGATGGACGGTTAACAAGGCGCCATCCTTTCTTGGCCAATAGTGCATCATTGAAGAGAAGAAGATTCCAGAATCCCATCCCACCCTCTGATTTGGGTTTTCAGAGTTTCTCCCAGGGCATCCGGTGTGGTCGATTCCTTCCATCATTCTTCCCCCACCAGAAATTGGCAGTGCATGTGTGTATCTAGTTGACTATGAAAGCTGGGAGCTTAAACAGGGACATAAAGTAGCTAGGAATGGATTGAATGACAACTTTGATGAGGGTCTCTTTTCCAGCTTTAGAAATTCCTTTTGGGGACTAGCCAAGAATTTTTTTCACTATCCTGTCCACGAGATATGAAAATATTTCTTTTTTGTATCGACCAATCACCATGGGCAGCCCAAGATACTTATGATGTTTCACAACCATATGGATACCAGCAAATGCGCATATCTCATCCCTCTTAGAAGGAGGCACCCCTGCACTGAAAGAAATTTCAGATTTTCCATGATTGATTGACTATCTAGATGCCCTATCATACTGATGGATCGCTTTAATGATCACTCAACATTCATTAATTGTTACACTGGAAAAAATGAGGCATCCATCGGTGATGAAAAGATGCGACACTGGTGGGCTAACACGACAGACCTTTACCCCATGAATGGAATTAGAGGATGCAGCCCAGGAGATAAGATTAGAAAACACGTCAGCCACTAGTAAGAAGAGAAAAGGGGAGAGGGGATCTCCCTGGAGAAGGCCTCAGGATGGGGAGAATACCTTGGTGAACTCCCCATTTACTTTGATATTAAAGGAGATGGTCGAGATACAATCCATGACCATATCTGTCCATTTAGCCCAAAAGCCCATTTTCAGCATAACGACACGAAGGAAGTGCCATTCCACTCTATCGTAGGCCTTGGTCATGTCCGGTTTTCAGGCCGTGGTTCCTATTTTCATGGTGGAGCGTGAATTCATATAATGAAACACTTCATGGGACACAATTTCATTATCAGTGATTAGTCTCTTGGCCACGAAGGCGCTCTGATTTTAAAATATAACATCAGGTAGCCAAGGTCGCAGCTAATTGAAAAGGATATTTGAAAAGATCTTTTAAGAGAAATTGCAAAGGCTGATAGGTCAAAAATCCGGGATTGTCAGTGGTTTCTTTATTTTGGGGATGAGGACAAGGATAGTTTCATTGGTAGCAGCAATTATAGAATTCCCAGCCCAGATACTTTTTATCATGTTGCAGATGTTAGGACCGATAATATGCCAGTATTGTTTAAAAAATAAGGCATGGAACCCATCCGGTGTTGGGGCCTTAGTGGGATGAAGATGTTTCAGGGCTAGGCGTATCTCTTCATCCGTCACATCTTTGGTGAGCTGCCTATTGATCTCATCGGTGATCATAGGTTTGATACAATATTCCACCTCGGCAGAAATGAAAGGGAATCCTACAGCAAAGATGTTCTAAAAATAGTGAGTCAAGGCCTTGTGGATACCATTGGTATCAGAAACTTTGCTTCCATCGGGTTGTAAGATGCAAGTAATAGAGTTTTTCCGACGCCTGGCTGACGCTTTCTGGTGAGAAAACCTGGTATTAGCATCCCCTTTTTTAATGTGGCCATCCCATGCCTGCATATCCTAGAAAATTTCCTAGACACTCAGGGCCATGTCCATCTCTATTTTCATGGCTCCAATCTTAGAAAGAATGTGATTGGATGTGGGTTTATTAAGGAGGTTGTTTAGTCTCTTATCGAGGACACCACAGTGCCGGTTGGGGTGACATGATTTTTTATTTCTCCAAGACCTCAGACCAGTTGTGACCTGATGGGGACTGATTCACACATCCATATGAGTGCTTTTCCATCTTGATCGGATCACCTCTTCGCATTCCTGATCTTTCAACCAGAAGCTCTCAAATTTAAAGGGTCTGCAAAGTTGTCTAGTTCGTTTTCCTTGCGTACAGTCAATGAGAATTGGACAGTTGTCCGAACAGTTAAGGGCCATGTGGCCGATATGAAACATGCTGAACAGATTAATCCAATCAGTAGAACCAAAAAATCTATCAAGATGCTCCGCAACACGGGTGCCTTCAGTATTGCTGCGGAACCATGTAAAAGGGTTACCTGTATACCTCAGATCAAGCAAGTCTGCCCGGAAGACCACATCCTTGAAGTTTTACAACGAAGCTGAGGGTCGGATGATTCCACCCCTCTTTTCCTTATGGAACATAATCTCATTGAAATACCCTCTAAAGAGGATAGGGCTCAGTAAGTCATGTCACAACTTGCAAAGAAGATCCCATGACTTCTCCTTATCTCTATGGGATGGCCAGCCATAGAATCCCACAAAAGTCCAGGGTGGGTGAAAGTATGTTTGAATAGTCACTGCCACGTGGTGCAAAGAGAAAGACAAGATTTTGACGTCGATGTTGTCCTTCCATAGGAGACAGAGGCCCCCCAGAGTGGCCTTGTCTGGACACTAGAAAGCAGCCTTGGAAGCCACACTTCTGAGCAATACCAATGGTGTCCTTGTTTTCCAATATGGTTTCAGACCAGAAAACCATATCGGGGTGACTTTGAGCACAGTTGCGCTGAAGCATACGAACTGTTCGTGGGTTTCCAAGCTCACGACTATTCCAGCATAAGAAAATCATTGCTCTTGGTGGGGCTGGGTCTCGCCCGCCGCCACCTTTGGTTCATTTGGACTTGTTTCTCCACTTGTCGTTTTCCACCTTTGGGTGGGATTCCACCTTGAGTGGCATGTTTCATTTTTTCTTTTACTGACCCTGGGTTTAGGGTCTTTTGTGTGAATATCAGTCTCTCCATGTTGAATCCTATTCCACGTTTGATGGGTAATTGGGCCCAGTATTGGAGTTCCCATCATTGCATGGAACTCCATTTTTAGAATGCCTGTTGTGGTCGATTGTGGGTCAGGATCCGGTTCTAGTGGTTCAATGTGCATAAATATTGGTTTTGAGCCACGTGTTGGGGGTTCTTGTTTCTTTTTCTCCAGCTTTGAAGATGTTTGAGTATTGTACTTTAGGGTGTAGGGATGACCTCCAACTTCTCTCTGAGAAGGCGGTCCAATATTAGGGAAATCCAGTGGTCTTAGCATTAGGGTTTTTTCAGGTATGGGTTCTGCCTGACAGGTATGTGCCAACGTGAGATGGTCACGATCTTTTTGTTTTTCTATCTCAGGGATGAAAGCATTTTTATTCATTTTTGCATGGAGACAAGGGCCATATTTAAGGATAATGTTACCTAATCCAATCTTATGTTTTGTGGTTCACGTTCTTTCCATATGGCCAAGGCGACCACAGAAGAAGCAGAAGATTGGGAGCTTCTCAAACTCGAATGATATCCAAGTGTTGGTATCTTTGATTTTCAGGAACATTCCCCTCATTAGTGGCTCTATAAATTCAATTTACATCTTGATATGAACCTGGGCCCCCATTGTATTGGGTTAGAGGAATCCCAGTCAAGAAAGTGACCTAAACTGTCCCCAATTTCTCTCATGATTTGTTCTGTTCATGCATGGAAGGGGATTCCTTTAATTTGTACCAAGAAGGGAGATCGGGTTAAATTCATTCGATGGATATCGTCCCCCCTTCGTATTCTTCCATGAGGAGGAGTTGATTATCAAAAGACCACAATCTTCCACACAAGATTTTGTCTCTATCTATCTCATTAAAGAACTCAAAGATGAAGTGATTGATCGTGGATTCCCAAATAGGCACTCCTACATCATGTTTCCAGATGTTCTGAAGAGTGTTTTTGAGATACCTCTGATTAAATGATATGTCTTCCACAAACTTTCCCACCATGAGTAGAGACAAGCGCTTTTGCAAGAGCGTGTTTTCGTTTCTCCGTTCCTCGATTGTCGCCTTTTCTTTGTCCGTCCAGGACAACCTCTGCCATTGATTAACCAATTACACATCTATAGAGGAAAACCAAATAGTGGAAATCATAATACTCCAAAAGAAGTCCCTGGACTAGAAACCCCCTCGTGGCCGATGACCCCTTCGTGGTCACCCAAGCGTCAAAACTTCATGAAAGGTATTCGCGAACCAAACCACAACGCTGCGGAGTTTCACAAAAATGTGGTAACAGCAAACCACCCACAGGTCACTACCATCTTCACAGCGCCTACCACTTCTTCGTGGATCAACACCCTGCAATAGGAGCTTTGCAGCGTCCACTTCTCGATTACTCAACACGGTGGATCTTCGTGGAAGGTTCTTCACAAATCATCCACTTGGTGGTGGAACTTCACATCAACGTGGGTGCGGGTACTGCCCATAGAAAATTTTCATCATCACAGCGCACCAAAACAACGTGGATCATACACCTCGCAGAAGGATGTCATGAAGGCCACTTGCGGTCACACAACGCGGTGACTCAACGTGGAAGGTGCTTCGCGGAGCAGACCACTTCACGATGGAAGCCTCACAGAATCTTGAAAATGTCAAACCACCATCTGGACCTCGTCTTTAATCACGGAAGTAGGAAGCATGGAGAAAAGTTCAAAAAGGTGAAGAAGACCACGCACTCTGGTAGAGACTCGAGATTCTGTGCATTCGGATTTGAGTACGGAAGGGGATGTGTGATTAGGGTTGAGTTTTCCTTGAAATATGGAGTTTTCCTCGAGGCAGGATCGCTTGGATCTGAAAATCAGGTGGAGTTTGAGTTTTTGAGATCTGGAATCGCCCACCCTCTCCAGATCTCGCACCGACGAGGGATGACGACAACAGAAGGATCTTCTAGACCCTGGGGGTTGGATCTGCGCCTAAAGGTGAATTCGAGCAGATGAAGATGAAGCCCAGATTCTTCCGTAACACCAAAGTCGGGTTTGGGACCAGGCGTAGAGGAACAAGAGGAAGTAGGAACAGAGTTCCTCACCATGGAGGGTTGTGGGGTGGTACAGAATGGAGGAAACATATCACTGTCACTGAGGAATAAGAAGGAGCGGTGAACCACCGAGCCGAAGTAGGGTGCTCGGAGGGAGACAGAGCTGCCGATACCAGGATGGACAAGGAAAGTCTGACCTTGGAATCCCTAGGAGAGAAAAGCTCTCAAGCGAGGGAGACTAAAAATTCATTAGTATTTATTACTAATTATTACAATTTATTACTAATTATTACAATTTATTACTAATTATTACAATTTATTACTAACTATTACAATTTATTACTAATTATTATTAATTATTCCTAATTATTACTAATTATTCCTAATTATTACAAATTATTCTTATTTTTTACTATTTATTGCTATTTATTACTAATTATTTCTATTCATTACTAATTATTGCTAATTATTGCTAATTATTCCTAATTATTACTAATTATTACTAATTATTGCTAATTATTACTAATTATTGCTAATTATTCCTAATTATTGCTAATTATTTCTAATTATTGTTAATTATTTCTAATTATTGCTAATTATTCCTAATTATTAGTTTTTATTTCTAATTATTAGTATTTATTAGTAATTATTAGTAATTATTTGTATTTATTACTAATTATTAAAATTTATTACTAATTATTATTAATTATTGCTATTTATTGCTAATTATTACTAATTATTGCTAATTATGCCTAATTATTGCAAAGTATTCCTAATTATTTCTAATTATTACTAATTATTAATATTTATTCCTAATTATTCCTTATTATTACTAATTATTCATAATTATTACTAATTATTACTAATTATTCCTAATTATTACTAATTATTCCTAATTATTACTTTTTATTACTATTTATTAATATTTATTACCAATTATTATTAATTACTACAAATTAATTATATACATTACACATTATCATTAATAATAAATAATTACTACTAATTATTAAAAATTTATACTAAAAATTTCAATTTATTAGTACAAATAAATACTAATAACAAAACAATTTAAATTTAATTTAATTACAACTAATCAACAATAAATAAAATTAACATAAAAAAATGAAATAAATAATCAATTAAAAAAACATAAATATCTTTAAGACTGATTTTCTATTGATGTAGACGGCTTCACAACTTCTTCGTGAACAAAAAAATTAACTTAGAAAAGTTCTCTCTCTAAAATCCGAGTTTAGAGAGAAATATGATCTAAGATTTGAGAGGAATGAGAGAAAAAACGGATGGGGGTATATATAGGTTAGATTATTTGGGACGGGATACCCGTCGCAAATAGTATCTTTTGCGACGGGACCCGTCGCAAATACCTACGCCCGCTTTAATTTGTATTGGTGGTTAAGATGTTATTTGTGACGGGACCCGTTGAAAATAGTCCCTGCCCACACACCTTTTGCGATGAGACGACATCCCGTCGCAAAAAGGAATAAACCACCGTCGGTTATTGCAACGGGGCCCATCGCAAATACTTAACTATTTACGACGGTGGGATCCCACCATCGCAAAAAAACTTTGTGCGGTTTGGCGCGCTATCCACGCCAAACTATTTGTGATGGGAGACGAAATCTCGTCGCAAATAATTGGTTATTTGCGACGGGTCGTTACCCTCATCGCAAATAACCTCTTGGACGAACCTTGTGCGATGGGATTTATTCCCGTCGTAGAAGGCCCGTCGCAAAAAACCCTTTTTCCCGTAGTGCAAGATTGGTAAGTGCTGACCCACACAGGATCACTCTGTACTTAACTCCATCTCACTGCCAACCAGTGGATTCCCGCTCGTAGTACACTTGATTCTAAGAGAATTGCTTCTCAATCCAGTAGTCATATTTCAACTAGGACGAAGTCCTAAGAAGAAGTAACCTGATGCTCTGTCACGTCATAAGGGTTCTAACACAACAGACGGCGTGTCAATTGGACGCCCTGTCCGTAAGTTATTTTCATTTTAGTGTCGAGGGCCCGGTTGGATTCAGAGTCGATCCAACCTTGCCATACTCTAGATTTCTCCAAAACTCTAATTGATTATCTCCAAAGAACCATCTTGGTCAAAGGATCCCAACGCCGCAGACAGTTCGTCAAACAGACGTTTGGTTTGCAAGTTACAGTCACTTAAGCGTTTCTGGGCCCGAGAGGGATCCCACTCCGGTGCAACCCGGCCGGGCCCGACCCGACCCAGCTCTGGTTGACCTTAACTAGTCCGGGTCTGACCGAGCCCGGCCCACCCCGGCTGGGCTGGGCAGCGGTGATTTGGCCCGCCAACTAGTGTGACCCATGCGGGGTCGTGCAGTCGCTGCTCTCGAATGGCTCAATGGATCTGCCTCGTCGACCATAGGACCTGCAGGATGCGGGACCCTTGCTAGCTCTTGGCGGCATCGAGCCGTGGCCTCCTTCAACATGGCATGCAATTGGATGCCGCCTCCACCTATATAACTGCCCACTACTGGCCGCCCATCTGACCACCGTGACGCCGAGCAGCGCCGCTCTTCCACCACGGTGCCGAGCGACACCGATGTTCCACCACGCCCGATGGTTGTCGGCCGCCACTCTCATTTGTCGACGCTGGTCGCCGGTGCCACTGTGCCAGTGCAGTGACTTCACTTCTTCAGTCTGGCTCTGACGATGCTCTGGAGCTCCATTTTCACCTCCACTCATGTCTACAGGCTCCCCAGGATGCCGCCGCCGCTGCGTGGCTCCTGGATTCCTGATTCTGACAAGTTGAAGAATTCCCCCCAGAAGAACGCAACAAGAACGAAGAGGCAGAGGGTCCAAGCGTTGTTCGTTTAGACCGCACCCTCCGAGTTAACATGATATGAAGTGGGAGGCATTTTAATTCATCAAAGACAAATTCAACAATAAACCCCCTACCTTGAGATCCGTTGGAGGTGTCACGGTTGCGGTGAGAGGAGCATCCACATTGGATGGAGTCGTCAGCATTTGTCGATCCCAAATCGTTGTCACCTGAGTTTCCATACTCCATCGGTGGATATAGCCACATAACTTCACTAGAGTTTCCTCTCTTGAAGAATCCATTCCAAAACCCCAACCCAAGCTTCCTTTAAATAGTAGGGGGAAAGGTGAGTAACACATTGAAAAATTAACGAGGTTTATTAAATGAATTAATGAACCTATTTTAATTCTAAATGGGGGAGTTACGTAGTTGATGATTCAAGCCATTAATTGGCTTGAAAAGTCACTGGCCCCCACCACCACCGCTTATCTGCAGGAGAAAAAGAAATAAAATTAATTGTTAAGTTATTTATTATTTTTCTGTAATGTCCAAAAACTAACTTTTTCTTTCGAACCACTGCGGTTGAAGTGAAGCCTCCCTTAAGTGAATCCCAGTGCTGCAGATTCAACGGTGCCCTCATATTTTTAATCCTAGCACCAGTTTAAAATATTGAAAACACCGCCTGCACATTTACTGAACTAACCTTAAAATAAATTAAAAAATTCAATCAGGGCACAATGGGCCTCAGAATCACATGCCATCAATTTTCACAGGCTCATAATATTCACAAATAATTTTAAAAAAAATTTACATGGATTTTCTTGCGTCTTTACAATAATTTTAAAACAAAATTTATCTTTATAAATTCTGTAAATGAAATGGTAGTTTTCATAAAATATCAGAATTTTTCACTATTCATAACAAAATTTATATTTTCAAAAAATTTTCAAAAATTAATTCTTATACTATGAATTTTATAAAATAATATTGTAAAACATGAAAAAATCTTTTTTAAAAAACTTATATTTTTTAAACATAAAACATGATTTATTCTTATCGCATGCCTAGTAAAAATTTTAGTTGAATGATAATGGTTTTTAAAAGTATACAACATATAAATTTTATTAAAATTATTCACCAATAGAGAATAATTTAATTTATTAAAATAAAAACACATTGCATACATAAAAACAATTTTTCTAGAAAAATATTTCATTTAATATAAAATGACTTTTTTTATTTTTTCTAATAAATTAAATACCAATTATTTTTTTATACTAGTGTAAAATCAAATTTTTTTATAATTTATTTAGTCAAATTCACACCCATAACCAAATGTCTAGGTGATAATTTTCACATTATATAATAATATTTTAATACCATATCATGACTATTTTAAACTTGGAATTTCATTCAATGCAAGATATTAATGAAATCATATTTATTTAAATAAGAATATATTATAAAATATTATAGTGTTAAATTCTACCCCATTAAATAAATTTCACCCTTATAATTATATTTTGTCCATCAAAGGTCTAATCTTTGTTTAAAACCCACATTATAAAAAGCATTAATAAAACTTCATCTTAAAAAGAGGGAAAAAATACGAATGTCAACTAGAATAATTAAAAACTAGGTTTAAAAATTATAGATCACTTATGGTAAGTTTTAATATTGACATAGAGTAGAAAACTAATTCCCATGGACTAATAGGGAGTTATAAAAAACATAGTCTTGATAAATTTTAAAACCACAATACTATAAATCTATGATGAGTGAATAGACCATGAAATCATCCAAAATGTTTATAATAAGATAAAGTTTTTCTTTCATGATCCCTTTCCTAATATCAAGGAATTACTTTACCATTTTAACTAAGTATAACTATACTAACTTTAAATCAATCAATTTCACAAGCTCAATTTCATCATTTCTTAGTGCTTCGATAAATTTCTACATCATATTTTACTCTATGAAATGAATATACAATTTAAATTTTTATTCCTGAAGAACTAAATTAACTTTCTACACCTCAAAATATCCATAAATGAATAATTATATATTCCCCCATCTTTAAATAGTAAACAAACCTAAATTTTTTATTATAAGGTAAGATAATAATGAAAATTTATAAACCTTAAAATGAAGAAATAATACATTATACATCAAAATTTCTACCAAGGGTCCGACTTAGATTATTCCACAAATAAATAAAACTACATCCCAATTAACCTCAATATTCTCAACATTAAAGAATATTTTTACATCAAATGTGATATCATACATTTTAAATTACATACCAAAAAAATTTAATTTCATTATTCCAATATAGTTCTTTATGCTAATAATATTGGTTATATATATCTCAATCAAATAAAACATCTTCCAAAACATCATTAATCACAAAAAAATCAAATTTTTTTGACACTATAATATGATTTACAAATTCAACTTAATATTTATTTATCAAACCATTTATTTAAAAAAATTCATACTGACTCGAAAATCACATAGGCTAGTGGTTGGAACAACACCCCTCTCATGCTTTGGTTGTGGGTTCCATCCCCACGACCATACCGGATGTGATGGGTTGTCACCTGACATGTGAGTGGTACTTTTTATAAAACTTTATTAATATAATTACAATAAAATTCCCAAATATATGATGAAAATACTGAAAAATAACATTAATCATCAAATATTTTTCATTCCCATGGTTATTTATATGATAAAACATATGTTCCCAACTTTTAATAACCCATAATTAACTCATAATAAAATACTATATAAAACCGAAATGTTATCCAAAACTTTTTTACTTATGTCCATAAAATAAAAATACTTCTTCCTCAAATAACATTTGACCTAAAATATATACTAAACCAAAGGATATTATTCCCATAAATGTGTCCCAAAATATCTGTAATCATGTTAAATTCCTATCACAAAAAATCTAAAAAGGGGAATTGATTCCTTAAACATATTATCAAAGATTGAATTATCATTATAAGTCACTTTAGGTTTATCCCATTTCACTATGGAATATCATATGTTTCCATAGGTTATATTATCTGATTCATCATAATGGTCTATAGATAAAATATAAATCAACCTATGAATATCTCTCGAGAGTGTCAAAATAGGTGTGTAGTAAGAGAATACTGACTATGCACCAAAATTATGGCCAAGATATACTTGAACAAATATTTTAGGGTAATTACCCCTAGATTCATTTGTGCCAAAAATCATTCCCACCTGTGGAATCCAGACATGGATTCATTTCTTGGAAAACCATATCATATCTACCTTACTCAAATTTTAGTATGTTATACTATACTTAATATTATCCTCAAAGTCAGTCATTGTGTTTTGTTAACTAATTTTTTACTAAATATAGTTCCTAAGACATCTAATAAACATTCTCTAATACCAAATATAAATACATCAACCCTTATATCCTATAGTTAGTGGTCACCTCATTACATTGGTACTAGATACAAGTGATCTCATCCTAAAGGATTGAATAGTTTTATAGTCTTAGAAAAATAGATACATTCTTGGATATCCAACTACATCTGAAAATTTGTAATAAAAAATTTATTTTATTTGATAACTCCTTTATGACCTGTATCATATCATATCATATTAATCATACAATAGTTCCTAGCATCCTAGGGAAAGGGAACATAAGAAAGGGGTGATCTTAGATGGCCATTATGGGTGTAAATAAGGTATAATAAATATGTAAAGGTATAAAACTAAAAAATTTTCAATTAATCAATAACTTGAGAATGAAGAATATTATGGTAGGAATAAATTATAATCAAAGAATTCCATATAAATAATCACATGAGATTAAAACTTATCCATTAATATCATAACAAATAAAATAATATAATGAACATTAATAAATAATATCATAGTGATGGAATGAATAATATCAAACATCATAAACTAATCATAAATGAATTCTAACAAGACACCATACATAAAAAATGTAATTCCTCGACCAAATATCCAAACCATTTTGTCTCATGAGACCAACTGATGCATCAAGTGGCTATCTCAGGTACCACCCATTACTTACAAAGTCCAATGCGTTAATCATATGAAATCGAAGAATAATAATTCAATAAATAATCAACATAAATATTAGTATCAAAAAAATAGTTTATGAAATGTTAATATTTCCCCTAATAAATATTATCATAAACCATTCAGAGAAAGAATAAGGTTGGAACTATTACAACAAATCCTCTTATAGCATAAGTAATAAAAATGGTTATTGTTTCTAATGAATATAAATACCCTAAAAATATAGTTTATAAAATTATTGAGTAAAATAAAATTTTTACTATAAAAATAACATTTAAAAACTAAATTTTTCCAAAATATCGGGAATTTTTTTCTTTTAAAAGAATCATGGAAACTTGTATAGGAAGCTTCAATGCATTGAACAGTCCAAATGGTCAAAAATTCGGTTCATGTTGTATACGTTAAAAAAATATTACTTTTATACTTTTGTAATTTTTTTTAAAATTACCTCATTAAGAAAACAAGAGGACGTTTCCTTTATTTTAGAATCATAAAAACATTTTACGGAAAATATGGATATGGAAGAAAAAGATTCCCAACTGAGTAAGAAAAAAATCTAGTTTTCCCAAAACATAGTTTCAATATATTGAGTACTTAAAGAGTAGAAAATTATTGGAAAAATTTTAAATTCCATTAATTACCATATTATAATAAAATATTTTGGTTTTAAGGTAGAAAGATCAAATAATTATTATAATGGAAAATTTTACATAAACAATCCTAAATAATGATGAGATTGTGAAATAAACCCTTACCACTTTGGATAATTTTGAATCCTGACCACCATAAAAGAAATAAATTCCAATGAAATAAAAAATAAAAATAATAAAAATATATTCATGATATAAAATATCAAAGGGTTAGTAGATACATCTCATATAAATAAAAAGGTTCATAATACCTAATATGTCTCAATAGAGTTGAAATTGAGATGAAATATCTTAAAAATATCAGACCATTGAAGGGAGAATTAATAAATGAATTGAATATATTTATAAAATTCAAATAAACATAAAATACATGGAAATAAAATATAATAAAATAAAATTTCATCACACAAATTATCTTATATTATAAAAGACAATGCAGAAGTAATTTTACCCTATGAAAAGAAATTGAGTCTTGAAACCCCTTACCGCCTGGTAACTTTCAAATCAAATACCCTTGGATGAAGTAAAATAAAATTTAACATAAGAGAACATGAATTACTAAGTATTAATTATGTAACATGAAAATGGGGAATTATATTCACTATATAAAATAAATTTGTGCACAACATTAAAATATGCCTCAATGAAATGAAATTGAGATGAAATCCACTACCACAAGTCTGAATTACTTAATATGTGTTCAAAACTAGTATAAAATAAATATATATTTATTATAAATATATTAAATAACCATAATTGTAAAACTCTAGGTTTTTCTAAAAATAAATAGAAATTCATGGAACTTTGTTTTAAGTATATATTTTTAACAAGCCTTTAAAACATAACTTTTCCACTTTTATGTTTTGAATTTCAAGAAACTGTCATCTACAATTGTGTTCATTGTGTTATTTGGAGTCTATTGGAACCAACCTGTTTTTTTGGTGAATAGTAACATACCCTTATGAATAGTAATATGAATAGTAATATGAACTTAATGAATAGTAAATTGTATTATTATTTTATTTTCTTAAGGATTTAAGATAATGACATCTTGATTAATTTTTCAATGTGATATAAAAGCGGTTATAGTATTTAAATAAATAATTTTTTAATTAAGTGTGATTTTATTTAAAAATTAAATTAAAAATATTTAGAAAATTATTTTTAAAAAACGGAATTCATTTTTGAAATCTACACATAGATAAATGGTTAGGGTGATTTTTGGGAATCTTTCTGAAATAATTGATTTTTCAGTGAATAGTAAAAAATACAGTTTTTAGTTTTGGTGTGTTAATGACATCATTAATGATGTAATAATGATGTCATAAATCTGGTCGACTTGTTTATAGTTAAATAATATGTGAGGTATCCCAAGTGGATTATACCATGGGAAAATACCATGGGAAAGCCCATGGTTTTGCAAATACCACTCATGAGGTGTCCCTTGAAAATTATTAAAACAACCCCTCACTTTTCCTATAAATACCAACTCTTCCCTTCATTGAATTCATTCCCAATTCTCCCTCAATGATTTTCTGGCCTCCTTACCTTCATATTAGTCCTACCAAGGTTTCCTCAAGCCCCCAAGGTCCCAAATTTCATGTTCTATGGGTTACTCGATGAGGTAACAAAATTCTCAATTTCTTTCTTTTTTCCATTCAAGTTCTCTTTTATTTGGTATATCTTTAAAGTTTCCATACCATGTTATTTTTTCCTACTTATTATTGATATATTATGTATTATGATTAATTTCTGTATGGGTGACCCTTGTCCCATATCTTCTTAATGTTTTCTAAAACCCTGTCACGTAGCCATTGGGCTGCCGAATTTTTGTAAGAGATTTCTCACTTAATCTTTTATTTTGAGTTCCTTCCTTATTCTTTATTCATATCTCCTTACCGAAGAGGTATGAAATTTCCAGAAATCATGTATATTCTGGATTTTATAATGTTTAAAGAAAATTACTCATCATTATTCTTCTCCTCTCCAACTTATTTAAGGAGTAAAAACATTGTCCGTGATGTGTCAAATTACCGACATCATGGATGATGTGGTTTAAATTTCCATTAATTCTTTCAATTCTGGTCATGAAACCATTTATATGGTTGAATGAGGTTATAATATTTTTTTATGACTCCTCCATGGTTCTGGAATTAGTTTACTCATGGTTCTAATATATAAGATAAAATGAGATTGTTATTATCGAAGAACCACTAAAATGATCTATACGAACATCATTAATGTTTTAACTTATGAATCATCCTCATATAAAACATCAAAGTGATAAATGGTATAAATTATGGTACTGGAAATATGTAAATACCTTTCCATTCCAATTCTGTAATTTCAATTCCAATTGACAAGAACATCCACCATGAACAAATCATTGAAATCATGTTAAGAACTCACCCAAAAACAGTGCAAGGAGAAAAATACTAACAATTAATGGTTGAAATGATGTAATGAAATGATAATATAAGATTTTATAAACATGGAAATGTTTCTTTAAAATACTAATAACACACTTTTAACCATTATATAGGAATTTTAAACAAGTTTGAAGTAAGAAAAACCCGAGGTAAGGGAATTCTTAACCCGATTTCCATTCTTTGGGTTAACCTTATACTTCTTTATTTATGTGCTATTTAAATTGTTTGTGTGATGTTTTATGTTTATATTATGTTTTATTATGTGTATTTAAAATATATATACATACTCTATCCACACTATTAAGTCTCTCTTTAATTTTATGATATTTATAAGGGGATTTTCTTTAAAAAGTCTATTTTTAAATTCTGTTTTATGAAATTCCAAAGCACTGTTTTTATGGAATTATTCATGTTGTATGATTTTGTTTTGGTTCTTTGGAATTATTTATGATGAAGGGTGGGACCTATATCTCCCTCTAATTCATTGTGTATGTGTATGTTGGAGGTTGGCCGTATGGCCACTCCAAGTGTAACTGCGATGGTTACACAAAGTAAGGTAGCCATGAGGGATACAGATTATAAGGTATCCAAGAATGGTTATAAGATTATGTAAGTAATTACCCAAGATAAATATATTATTATATTTATATTCTCATTTTTTTGATATTGTGTAAATCTCATGTTACTCGAAGTAAGTATATATGGGTGACAAGCATGTCTTTTGAAAATGTTTGCATACGCTATGAGTATTCATGGACTAATGTGATCTTTACTTCTTTTTCATCCCTTACTGAGATCATCCCAAGTTTTTAAACGATTTTCATAGGTTAATAGATGTGTAAGACAAATAATGAAGCCATGTTAAATGGTGAATAATTGTCAAGAATTCATGTTTAAGTTTTAATGTTTTTTTTTTTTTGAAAAAAATGGAAATTGTTTTTATGGTATCCACTCTGTAATAATGTGTTACGTTATGAATGTATTGTCCCAATTCTCTAAAGATATGAAATTAAAAAGATCCTCAATGTAAAATTACGTGTTTTCTTGACTAAATTCAAGATTATTTATGTAATATGGTCAGGTCCTTATAGTTTGTATAAGAGTATGGTTTAGATAACTTTAGGGGTTAGGGTGATGTTAATAGAATACCATAAATGATTTTCACTCTATGTTTAATTTGAAATGTTATAGAATTTAAATATTACCATGTTGCTTCATCTAAGACATGTTTGTTCAGAATGGTTTTCCACATAAGGAATAGGGATTCTGAAGAGGAGAGGCATTGTCAAAATGACATCCTTCCAAAACTACAACCTAGAATGGTAGGGATTGGAACCGAGCAGTTTGTGACAATAATGGCTTGGCTAACGCAGGTAATAAATGGTGGTGACATCCATGCAAGAGAACCAATAGTGGTACCGCAATAGAACATGACAGTAGTGGAATATTTTATGAGACAACATCCCCCTACATTCAATAGATCTTCTGACCCTGTAGTAGCTGAAGGATGGATTAATGCCCTTGAAAAGATAATCAATGTTATGATATGTTCAGACAATCAAAAGGTAAGTCTTGCCAATTATCATTTTGAAGGGGAAGCTGATTAGTGGTGGTAAATGGTAAGGCATATCAAGGTTATAGAGGATTTTCATGCCTTAGAGTGGGATGAATTTAAAAGTCTTTTCCTTGAAAAATATTTTCCTAAGGTGGTGCAACTTAGAATGGAGAAGCAATTCCTTGAACTGAAATAGAAGGAGGAAGACACAGTGGCTGTGTATGAAGTGAACTTCGCCTAATGCGTGAGGTATGCTCCAAATCTTATTCTGGATCTTGATAGAAAAATCAACCGCTTTTTCTCAAGATTGAATCCAAGGTATCGAAGGGCGTTGGCCTCCTGTGAATACAAAA
Source organism: Viscum album (assembly GCA_963277665.1). NCBI lineage: Eukaryota > Viridiplantae > Streptophyta > Magnoliopsida > Santalales > Viscaceae > Viscum > Viscum album. The sequence continues at coordinate 1,497,350,683 of OY728161.1, forward strand.
GTTATGAGAAACTTGTCCAATGTGATGAGAGGGTAGAGATGGAGTTTGCTGATGATCATGTGCATTTAGGAAACAAAGAGAAGAAGAGGTCTAGTTGGAAAGAAATCGGTAAGAATCAACCAAAGAAATCTGATTGTAAGAAAATCCAATTTCCAGTTTGTGGAAAGTGTAGAAAGAAACACCCTGGGGAATGTCTTAGAAAAACTAGGAAGTGTTTTAAATGTGGTAAGTTTGGACATATGGCCTGAGATTGTAACGAAAATGATCCAAAGACTAATCTTGATAAGCAGACTATAAAGTGTTTTAAATGTGGTGAAATGGGTCATTATGCAAATTCCTTCCCAAAGAGAGATCCGAATGATGCAAAGAAGCCGGACTACAAGTAGAAAGGTGTAGTGAGATCCTTTGCGACTACGTCAGCAGATGTCAGGCCATCCAATGAAGTTGTACCAGGTACTTTGTTAGTTCACTCATATTCTACTAATGTTTTGTTTGATACGGGGTCTACACATTCCTTCATCTCTGAGAAATTTTATGGTAAATTGGAAATATCACCTCAACAAATGAGACCCGAACTTATTGTTAAAACACCAGGGGAAATGTTATAGCAAAGAGGAATTATAAGAATATTTATATTGTGGTCTGTGGAAAGACTTTACCTAAAAACCTTGTTGTTTTACCCTTATTCTAGTTTGATGTTATTCTGGGAATGGACTGGCTTTCAGATTATCATGCTAAGATTGATTTTAGAGCTAAATAATTTTTTTTCAGAAAGAGTTTTAGTTTGTATACAAGAATAAACCCATACTATTGATAACATATCAAGAAGCTGAAAAACTATTGAAAGATGGAAATGAAATTTATCTTGCTCATATTGTTGAAACCAAGGGAACTATTCAAATTAATGATGTGCCAGCCGTAAATGAGTACCTTGATGTTTTTCCTGATGAGTTACCCGGTGTCATACATAATCAAGAAGTCGAATTCAAAATTGACTTAGTTCCTGATGCTAAGCCAATTTCAAAACCCCTATATCGTATGGCTCCAATAGAACTTCTTGAATTGAAAAATCAGTTGCACACTATAGAAAAAATGGGTATTTGCGACGGGTTATTTACGACGGGGATAAATCCCGTCACAAATAGCCCCGTTAGAAACTTATTTGCGACGGGATACCTTTCCCCGTCGCAAAAGGACTGGCGCGCTTTGCGCGCCAAATCGCAGGAAAGTTATTTGCGACGGGCGGTTAGGGCCCGTCGCAAATAACCGGCGGTGGTAAAATCTATTTGCGACGGGAATATACACACCGTCGCAAATAGTATGTCGGCAGGTTGTTATTTGCGACGGGACCCGTCGCAAATGACCATTTACCGGTTGACCGTAATAAATGTGGGCTAAGGTATTTGCGACTGGTATCCCGTCGCAAATACACCCGTCGCAAATAATCTAACCTATGAATACCCCCATCCGTTTTTTTCATTCATTCTCAAACTCCATATTCTAGTTCTCTCAAAACTCTATTTTTAGAGTTCAACATTTCTTAAGTTTCATTTTTTTTCAGATTTGATATTGAAGTTTTCAACAACGATCAGAGATCAACCTCAGATCCATTTTAAAGGTATTTATGTTCATTTTAATTTAATATTTATTTTAAATTTTTTATTAGTTTCAATTATTCTTAATTAGTTTTAATTTAATTATGTTTAGATTGTTTTGTTACTTAATAAATTTAAATTATTAGTATTCATTGTTCATAGTTAATGGTAATTAGGAATAATTAGTAATAATTACCAATAATTTGTAATTATTCGTAATAATTACTAATAATTAGTAATAATTACCAAGAATTACCAATAATTAGTAATAATTCGTAATAATTACCAATAATTTGTAATAATTCCTAATAATTACTAATAATTAGCAATAATTCGTAATAATTAGTAATAATTATCAATATTTAGTACTAAATAGTAATAATGAGTAATAATTACCAATATTTAGTAATAATAACAAATAATTAGCAATAATTAGTAATAATTACAAATAATTAGCAATAATTATTAATAATTATCAATAATTAGTAATAATTACAAATAATTAGCAATAATTAGTAATAATGACGAATAATTATCCATAATTAATAATAATTACCAATAATTATCCATAATTTGTAATAATTACCAATAATTATCCATAATTAGTAATAATTAACAATAGTTACCAATAATTAGTAATAATGAGTAATAATTAACAATAATTAGGAATAATTACCAATAATTAGCAATAATTAGGAATAATTACCAATAATTAGTAATAATTACACATAATTACCAATAATTAGTAATAATTACCAATAATTACCAATAATAAGTAATAATTACCAATAATTATCCATAATTAGTAATAATAACCAATAATTACCAATAATTACCACTAATTACCAATAATTAATAATAATTACCAATAATTAGTAATAATTAATAATAATTAGTAATAATTAGTAATAATTACCAATAATTCGTAATAATTAGAAATAATTAGTAATAATTATCAATAATTAGTAATAATTACCAATAATTAGTAATAATTACCAATAATTATCAATAATTAGTAATAATTATCAATAATTAGTAATAATTACCAATAATTAGTAATAATTACCAATAATTAGTAATAATTACCAATAATTAGTAATAATTACCAATAATTAGTAATAATTACCAATAATTAGTAATAGTTACCAATAATTAGTAATAATTAGTACTAATTAGCAATAATTAGTAATAATTAGTAATAATTACCAATAATTAGTAATAATTACCAATAATTAGTAATAATTACCAATAATTATTAATAATTACCAATAATTAGTAATAATTACCAATAATTAATAATAATTACCAATAATTAGTAATAATTACCAATAATTAGTAATAATTAGTAATAATTAGTAATAATTACCAATAATTAGTAATAATTAGTAATAATTAGTAATAATTAGTAATAATTAGGAATAATTAGGAATAATTAGGAATAATTAGGAATAATTAGGAATAATTAGGAATAATTAAAAATAATTAGGAATAATTATGAATAATTAGGAATAATTAGGAATAATTACCAATAATTAGTAATAATTAACAATAATTATTAATAATTACCAATAATTAGTAATAATTACCAATAATTCGTAATAACTACCAATAATTCGTAATAATTAGCAATAATTACCAATAATTAGCAATAATTACCAATAATTAGCAATAATTACCAATAATTTGAAATAATTACCAATAATTAGAAATAATTACCAATAATTACCAATAATTACCAATAATTACCCATAATTACCAATAATTACCAATAATTACCAATAATTACCAATAATTACCAATAATTACCAATATTTACCAATATTTACCAATCATTAGCAATATTTACCAATAATTACCAATATTTACCAGTCATTAGCAATATTTACCAATCATTAGCAATATTTACCAATCATTAGCAATAATTACCAATCATTACCATTAATTACCAATAATTACCAATAATTATCAATAATTACTAATAATTACCAATCATTACCAATAATTACCAATAATTACCAATAATTACCAATAATTACCAATAATTACCAATAATTACCAATAATTACCAATAATTACAAATAATTACCAATAATTACCAATAATTAGTAATAATTACCAATATTTTTTTTCATAAATATTAATTATATAATAATAACATTATTACATTATTTGTATATTTTATTATTAATATTAAAATAATATAATTTTCTATATTATATACAATTCTCTTTTCATTTGTGTGTTTTCTGTCTCCACATGTAATATTTGCATTCTTTTTCAAAATTATCAACCTACTCACCAATGGAGAGGTGAAAGTGAATGCAAATATTACATGTGGAGACAGAATGTTAAACACACAGATGAAAGGAGAATTGTATATAATATAGAAAATTATATTATTTTAATATTAATAATAAAATATACTAATAATGTAATAATGTTATTATTATATAATTAATATTTATGAAAAAAATTATATTAGTATTATTAAAATAATAAAGAATCAATATAATATTAAAATTATCAATATTTGTAACATGTTTTTCTTTATTCTCAATATATTCAATCTTTCCTTGAGTGTTTTTTCTAACAAATTATTCAAAACCTGTAATGCTTTTATATTTTATAGAAAAATATGGAACAACGAGGTCATCCACAGTCATTATTAGATGACCGCATATGGATAAATCAACATAGAAATCCAAACGGTTCTGGTTTAAATCCAGTATATATAGAGGGTGTGGAGATTTTTTTATCATTTGCGGCATCAAATCCAGAATTTGTTTCAGAAGGCAAAATACAATTCCCTTGTAGAAAATGTTCATTGAGAACGTTTGACACGTTTGACAAAGTGGGGGGACATCTCTTGAATTTTGGTTTTCAACCAGATTATGTTTTTTGGAATCAACACGGTGAATGCAGTTCCAGAGTAGGTGATACCAACTTGATTCCGGATCCATCCCAGTTTCAAGATTTAGTACATGATGTTGCAGGTTCATCTGTTCAACATACAGAAACTCCGGCTGATATAGATTCAAATCCTGAGTTGGCACCGTCTGAATTTTATGAGTTGTTGAGGTATGCTGAGGATGCATTATATCCTGGCTACAAGATGAGCAAATTAAAAGCAGTTCTAAAATTTATTGCTATCAAATCAGATAACAGAATTTCAAACACCTGTTTTGACCAGATATTTTCTTTACTTAAAACACTGTTAACCGAAGGAAATGTTTTGCCTGCAAATTACTATGAGAGTAAGAGGCTGGTTCAAAATTTGGGACTTACTTGTCAGAAGATTCATGCATGTTCAAATGACTGCATTTTATATTCTGTGGAAAATGAGTCATTGGATAGTTGTTCCACATGTGGGCAACTGAGATATAAAGAAGGGGAACATGGGAAGTCTGGTTTGATTCCTGTAAAATAGTTGAGATATTTTCCACGTACATCCAGACTTCAGCGTTTATTCATGTCTAAGAATACATCGACAATGATGTCCTGGAATAAAGCAAATATTTCAACCGATAAAAGTTTGAATCATCCAGCCGATGATGATTCATGGAAACATTTTGATAGAGTGCATCCATCCTTTGCTTTAGAAGTTAGAAATGTTCGAATGGGCCTTTCCACTGATGGTTTCTGTCTGTTTGGATCTTATGGTAGTCAATATTCATGTTGGCTTGTTTTTTTAACTTCGTACAATTTACCTCCATGGATGTTGATGAAGGAGCCATATATCTTTTTCACTTTACTAATTCCAGGACATCCGAAGAAAAATATTGATGTTTATTTGAAACCACTGATTGATGAATTAAGTTTATTGTGGAGTACTGGTGTCAGTACATATGATGCTGCTACGAAACATAATTTCATACTGAGAGCAGCATTGATGTGGACAATTAGTGACTTCCCAGCTTATGGGATGTTATCTGGCTGGAGTACACATGGTCAGAAATCTTGTCCTTACTGTATGGGAGAGAACAAAGCATTTATGCTCATTCATGGAAAGAAACCTTGTTATTTTGACTGTCATCGCAGATTTCTACCAGCTGATCATCCTTTTCTCAGAAACAAATCTCATTTCAGAAAAGGAACAATTGAAAGAGATGGACCTCCAAAAATGCTATCAGGTTCGGAGTTAAAATCAGTTTTATTTTCATTACCTCCCATCACTTTTGGTCCCACAATAAACCAACAGAAAATTTCTGGTTTTGGGAAAGAACACAACTGGATTAAACGTAGCATATTTTGGGATTTTCCATATTGGTCTTATTTGTTGGTCCGCCACATGTCGGATTTATGCATATTGAGAAGAACTGTTTTGATAATTTGTTTCATACAGTTTTGGATACGCCAGGATAGAGCAAAGACAATGTAAATGTACGTTTAGATCTTGCCCAAATTTGCAGGCATCCAGAACTGGAACTGTTTGAGAATGTCAGAACAGAAAGGTTACTGAAACCAAAAGCAACTTATACACTATCTAAAGAAAACCATTTATTATTTTGTCAGTGGATTGTAGATTTGAGACTTCTAGATGGTTGTGCTTCCAATTTGGGTATATGTGTAAAGAATGGTCATATTACTGGTTTAAAAAGTCATGATTGTCATGTTATAATGGAAAGACTTCTAGCCATTGGATTAAGAGGTCTGTTGAATTCTGTGATTTGGGATTCGATAACAGAAATGTCTCATTTTTTTCGGGAAATTTGTGCGGCTACAGCAGATTATGATGCTCTATGAAAACTTGAAGAAGATGTTGTTGTAATTATATATAAACTGGAAAAAATATTTCCTCCGTATTTCTTCGACTCAATGGAATATTTTATGTTACATTTTCCATATGAAGCCAAATGTAGAGGTCCAGTACAGTTTCGATGGATGTACCCATTTGAAAGATGCATGCAAAAATTGAAAAGAAAAGTACGTAACAAAGCATCTGTTGAAGGATCTATTGTAGAAGCTTATTTGCAAGAAGAAATATCTTTTTTCTACTCCCATTATTTTGAATCTGAGTATCCTTCAAAACACAACCGAATGGGACGGAACGAGAGAAATATTGATGAAATCGACAATCATTTATCTGTTTTCAACCAGCCAGAGCTTGGTTTTGGTGGAGTTTATGAACGCTGGCTTTCGGATGATGAACATCACAGAGCTCAAATGTATGTTCTGCTCAACTGTGAAGAGATGACATCAGTTGTACTGTAAGTGTTTATATCACTTATTCTATCATTTATGTTACAGTAAATAACTTTGTTTTTTATAGGTTTTATGATAATCATATCAAGAAACAAATTCCACAAATTACAGTAGCTGCTCTCGAAGAACGCCGACAGAAAAATTTCTCTCAGTGGTTTCAAAAACTGGTAACATAATTTCTTTATCTTTTAGCAACTCATTCAATGTACAATTTACTATATTGATAATTATTTCAAAAATTTTCAGGTGTCTCGACATGCTGATAAAATTGACAAACGACTATGTATATTCAGTAACCCACCTTCCAAACTTGTTAAAACTTATAATGAATATGTGGTGAATGGATTTCGATTTCACACACATTCATATGGGGAATCAAAAAAAAACAATGAACAGTGGAGTTAGCTTGAGAGGATCTCATCATCGAGAAAATGAAGTTGACTTTTATGGCATACTTGATGAAATCATTGAACTCTGTTATCTTGGACAACATTACATAACCATGTTCAAATGTCATTGGTTGGATATAGAGAGAGGCGTGCGTGTTCATCCGACTCATGGAATCATCGATATTAAATGTAAAAGTGTTCTTGCAGTAAATGAACCATTCTTATTGGCTCAACAGGCACATCAAGTTTATTACGCAAAGTACTGTGCTACATTAAGAGAGTTGACTGATTGGTGGAGTATAATAAAAATCAAAATTCGAGACAATTAGTTTAGTCAAAGTGAATGTGCTTTAACTGATGTGCAAAGAATTGATGTTTTTCAAGAGAGTACTCAAAATCAATCTTTTTTACAAAGAGACATGAGTATCGATGACGACACCCCACATTTAAGAGTCGGTGATGAAGATGATGTTAATGATGTCACATATGAATTTGAAATGGTAAGAGATGAAACAACTGGAACTCGAATGGATATCGATGATGTTGAGGAGGAATATGAAGATGACATTGACATATATGAAGATGATGATGAAGATGATCACTAATAGAATTTCATGGTAGTTATATACAATCATAACTAACATATATGTATATATAATAGTAATTATCAATTATTTTCTAACAACATTAAATTTTTTTGTTTCAGATGGACGATGACACATTTCGTGAGTTGGAGGATGTTGACCTGCCTTTTGATGCGGATGAGTTGTTGGCAGATGACCCTCAGCCTGCAGGCGCTCCAGGGAGTACGTGGAGGGGGCGCGGTCTTGCACGATTGATGATTCCTGACCCCGTCCCCGAGCGACGTCCACGTCTTGGGTTCGATCCACGCACACGAAGGTGTAATAACCTGTGTGATAACCTGTGGATTTGACTAAGATTTCATTAATCTATTCACATAATAGATGTTTATTATTTTTACAGTTTTCCGCATATAGCAGTCGGACAGGGCAGCACTATTTTGCGCATCTATTTCTCTCTGCATTGGACCACATGGGAGCAGATTCCCATTGATGTGCAGCAGGCCATGTTCGGCCATTGGTTGGTACATACGTAAATAAATATTTTTTATTTTGAAAATCATTTCATTTATAACTTGATATTTTGATTTATTTGTTGGGTTTATGGTATCTGATCGAGGATACCATGCGTGACACCATCCACGAGGCATGGGAGGTGGCCATGCGTGATCGCTTTCGTCAGTTTTTGCACAATTTAAAAAAAGCTACCACAAAGAAAGCAGGAGTGTCAATTTTTGACGAGTCATGTAGAGTACACCGAGCAGAGTACATTTCATCCCATGTATGGGATGGATTATGTGCGCACTGGTTGAGTGATGCCTTTCAGAGGAGATCATCGGTTGGGAGACAAAATCGGGGGAGAACAGAGGTGACTCATCGAGCCGGGAGTCGCACTTTTAGTACTCATAGATAACATCTGGTATGTACATTATTTATAAATATTTTATATAACTATAAATATTAACAGTTTATTTTTTATTCTTATAGGCTGTCGAGCACCCCGATATTACGGAGTACGACGTATTTCGGAGGATGTATAGTGATCCTGCTACTGGGGAGCTCATAGGTGATCATCAGCGTCACATCGTGGTCATTATTATTTATTTTCAAGTTTAAAAATTAACTGCATATAATATATTCACAATTTTAATTTTAAATTGCAACTACATGAGTCATATGGGGCCGCAACGTCAGAGACCCGGCCTGAGAGTCAGGCCGAGTCATCAGATCAGACCACTGGCCATCAGTTTGATGAGGTGGCATGGATGCAGGCCACCCAGTATGCCTTCGAGAAGGGCCGGGTAGTTGGTATCAGCTCTAGATTGACTCCCGGAGATTATTATGGCAGTGCTGCGATGTTGGCGTCCAGCTCGAGAGGATCTCGTGCATCTTCTTCTGCTACACAGTATGAGGATCAGTTGCGATCTCAGACTGCACTGATAGAGAGTCTCCGACAGGAGCAGGAGCAGATGCGTCAGTAGCAGCAGTAGCATGAGGAGGAGCGTCGATGCCAGCAGTAGTTGTACGAGGAGCATATGAGTCGGTGGCAGCAGCAGCATCAGGAGCAGATGGAGTACATGCGCCGACTCACTAATGCTTTAGGGATGGAGTTTCCTCCACCAGCATCTGCAGATCCCCCCTCCCCCCCTCCCCCCCTCCTTCAGATTAGAGTTTGTTTTTATGTTATAAAATTTGTTAAATCAAAATATGAATTTTTTTTCTATTCGTAGTTTCTGTCTCATTATAAAATATTAATAATATTAAATTTTGAAACAAAAATATTAATATGAATAATAATATTATTTATATTTTATAATATTAAATTTTATATATATATTAAAATTTTATAATATTATAATTTAATTATATTTTTTTGTAATATTAGAATTATTTTAATACTTGAATGTAAAATAATTCTATTATTTTTATATTAATTAAAATAACTTATTAATATTTTTTTTATAATTATAATTCTAATATTATTATATTAATTATTTTTTTTTAAATATTCTATTATTTTTTATTTTTGAATTATAATTCTATTATTATTATATTAATTAAAATAATTAATTAAATTTTTTTTATTTTTGAATTATATTTGGATTATTATTATATTAATTAAAATAATTTATTAATAATTTATATTTTTTAATTTTTTTAGTATTTGCGACGGGATACTATGCCAGTCGCAAATAGTATTATTATAATATTGATTAAAATAATTTATTAATATTTTTTTTATTTAAAAAAAAAAACTAATCGCGACGGGCCCGTCGTAATTAGTTTTTTTAAAAGTTTTTACAAATATATGGACTAATATTTTCGATGGGAAGAATCTCCGTCGCAAATAATTGTTGTTGCGACGCCGTTTTCCGCGACGGGCTATTTGCGACGGGACCCCGTCGCAAAAGCCTATTAGCGACGGGATCCCGACACAAATAACCCGTCGTAAATGCCATTATTTCCAGTAGTGGCAGGATTTTCTTGACAAAGGCTTCATTCGTCCTAGAACTTCACTATGGGGAGCCCCTGTTTTGTTTGTTAAAAAGAAAGATGGTTCCATGAGACTTTGCATTGATTATAGAGCATTGAATAACATCACTGTTAAAAATAAGTATCCTTTGCCTCATATTGATGACCTGTTTGATCAGCTCCAGGGAGCTCAGTACTTTTTCAAGATTGACTTGAGATCTGGATACCATCAGCTGAAGGTGAAGGAGGATAACATCTCGAAAACAACCATTTGTACTAGATACGGGCATTATGAATTTGTTGTTATGATATTTGGATTAACTAATGAACCTGCTGTATTCATGAATCTTCTGAATAGAGTATTTCATGAGTTCTTGGATAAGTTTTTGGTTGTATTTATTGATGAAATTCTGGTATTTTCTAAAAATAAAGAGGAGCATGAAAAACATCTAAGGGTTGTTTTGCAAACTTTAAAAGAAAAGAAACTATATGGAAAATTCATCAAGTGTGATTTTTGGTTTTAAAAAATTTATTTTCATGGGAACATTGTAAATAAAGATGGAATAATAGTTGATCCTTTTAAAACAAAAGTAGTTGATGAATGGACAAGACCCACAAATGTTACAGAGATTCATAGTTTTATGGGCTTAGTAGGTTATTACCGACGGTTTGTTAAGAAATTTGCATGGTTATCTAGCATGATAACTAAGTTAACACAGAAAGGGGTTAAATTTGTTTGGACAAAGGAATGTGATGTTTGTTTTCAGGAACTGAAGAAGAGATTGGTGAATGCTCCAATTTTGGCCTTACCTTCCTGAAATGGTGAGTTTTTCATCTATAGTGATGCCTCTTTGAAGGGAATTGGTTGTGTTTTGATGCAGAATGATCAGGTAATTGCCTATAATTAGAGACAATTTAAACTTCCTGAGATAAATTATCCCACACATGATTTGGAATTGGCAGCTGTGGTTTTTTATTTGAAAATTTAGAGGCATCATCTATACAAAAACAAATGACAAATATATACTAACCATAAACTTCTAAAGTGTATATTCACTCAGAAGGAATTAAACATGAGTTAGAGAATATGGCTAGAACTGATAAAGGATTATGATTCCAAAATCAATTACCATCCTGGAAAAGAAAACAAAGTGGCGGATGCCTTGATTCAGAAACATCATACATCATTAACCATGTTATGTTTGGAACATGATCCCTTGATTAATGATTTGATGAATTTTGGATTAGAAGTTGTTGGTGCAGGGAATACATATATTTTATTTCAGGTTTCAGTGTAGTCTTTGTTGTCAGACAGAATTAAACGAGCGTAGAAGGAAGACTGTAAGCTACAGAAAAAGGTAGAATTGGTTAAAATGGGTAAGTTTCCAGAATTTAACCTTGCTAAAGATTGTGTTTTAAGATTTGGAAAAAGGTTGTGTCTGCCCAGTGATTCTCAGTTGAAGAAAGATTTGTTGTGTGAAGCTCATAGTTCTCCATTTTCTGTTCATCTTCGTAATACTAAGATGTACAGAGACCTTCAAGAGTATTATTGGTGGGATGGAATGAAAAGGGATATTTCTGATTTTAGCATGAAATTTTTGACATATCAAGAGGTTAAAGGAGAGAGGAAGTTACCGAAGGGGATGTTTTATCCTTTTCCAATGCCAAAGTGGAAATGAGAGAATGTACCCATGGAATTTGTGGTGGGACAACCAATGACTTCTCGAGGTAACAATGCAATTTGGGTTATTATTGATCAGCTAACAAAGTCTACACATTTTCTTTATATTCGAGATTCAATGACTTTGGATTAGCTTTCTCGATTGTACCTTAAAGAGATTGTCAGGTTACATGGAGTTCTTCTTTACATTGTATCTGACTAAGATCCCAGGTTCACTTATAACTTTTGTAAGGGACTTTAGAAGTTGTTTGGAATAGAGTTAAATTTCAGTACAACTTTTCATCCTCAATCAGATGGGCAGTCAGAATGAATGATTCTAACTTTGGAGGATATGATTCGAGCTTGTTCAATGGACTATCAGGGAAGTTGGGATCAACATCTTTCTTTAGTTGAGTTTTCTTATAATAACAGTTTTCATTCCAATATTCAGATGACACCTTTTCAAGCCTTGTATGGGAAGCAGTGTCAGACCCTAGCATTTTTGGATGAAGTCGGTGAAAGAAAGTTAATGGGGCCAGAATTAGTAGAATAAGTGGCTGAGAAAGTGAGGATGATCAAGCAGCACATGAGGACAACTCGTAGTAGGCAGGAAATTTATGCAGATAATAGAAGGAAAGAATTCTCTTTCAAGGTAAGTGACCATGTTTTCATTAAAATCTCTCATTGGAAAAGTGTGATGTGTTTCGGTAATTGAGGGAAGCTAAGTCCACTGTTCATTAGACCTTTTGAAATCTTGGGGAAAGTTGGAATAGTTGCATACCACGTAGCATTTCCACTGAGTTTGTTTCAGGTACACAATGTTTTTCATGTTTCGATGTTGAGAAAGTATGTGCCAGATTCATCACATGTCTTGAGCCCAAAAGTAGTTCAGCTGGAAGAGAACCTTTCTTATGAAGGGAAACCAGTTCATATTCTTGATCGAAGGGAATAGGTATTGTGGAATAAGGTAATCCTCTAGGTAAAGGTTTTGTGGAGAAACCACATGGTTGAAGAAGCAACATGGGATTCTGAAAATGCTATGAGGGAAAAGTACCCTCAGTTGTTTAATAAGTAAATAAAATTGTGAGGACGCAATTTCCAGAAGGTGGGGATAATGTAACACACCATGTTTTTCTAAAAATAAATAGAAATTCATGGAACTTTTTTTTAAGTAGATATTTTTAACTGGCCTTTAAAACATAACTTTTCCACTTCTATGTTTTGAATTTCAAGAAACTATAATCTAAAATTGTGTTCAGTATGTTATTTGGAGTCTATTAGAACCAACTTATTTTTTTTAGTGAATAGTAACATACCCTTATCAATAGTAATACGACCATTATGAATAGTAAATTATATTATTATTTTATTTTCATAAGGCTTTAAGATAATGACATCTTGATTAATTTTTCAATGCGATATAAAAGTAGTTATAGTTTTTAAATAAATAATTTTTGAATTTAGTATGATTTTATTCAAAAACTAAATTAAAAATATTAGAAAATTATTTTAAAAAATAGACTTCATTTTTTAAATCTACACATCAATAAATTGTTGGGGTTAATTTTGAGAATTTTTCTGAAACAGTTGATTTTCCAGTGAATAGTAAAAAAAAATACAATTTTTAGTTTCTATGTGTTAATGACATCATTAATGATGTAATAATGATGTCATAAATCTGGTCGACTTCTGTATAGTTAAATAAGATGTGAGGTGTCCCAAGTGGCTTATACCTTGGGCAAATACCATGGGAAAGCCCATGGATTTTCAAATACCACTAATGAGGTGTCCCTTGAAAATTATTAAAATAATCCCTCACTTTTCCTATAAATACCAACTCTTCCATTCATTGAATTCATTCCCAATTCTCCCTCAACAAATATCTGTCCCCCTTACCATCATAGTTGTCCTACCAAGTTTTCTTCAAGCCCACAAGATCCCAACTTTAAATTTATAAGGGTTACTCTACTAGGTAAGAAAATTCTCAATTTCTTTCTTTTTCCATTCAAGTTCTCTTTTATGGCGTATATCTTTCAGGTTTCCATACCATGTTATCATTTCCTACTTATTCTTGATCTATTCTGTATTATGATTCATTTCTTTATGGGTTAACCTTTTCCCCTCTCTTCTTAATGTTTTCTAAAACCCTATCGCATAGCCGTTGGGCTGCCGAATTTTTGTAAGAGATTTCTCACTTATTCTTTTATTTTGAGTTCCTTCATTATTCTTTCTTCATATATCCTTACACAAGAGGCATGAAATCTAAAGAAATAATGTATATTCTAGATGTTATCATGTTTATAGAAAATTAGTCATCATTATTCTTTTCCTCTCCCACTTATTTAAGGATTAAAAAAATTGTCCGTGATGTGTTGAATTACCGACATCATGGACGATGTGATTTAAATTTCCATTAATTATTTCAAGTATGGTCATGAAACCATTTAAATGGTTGAAACAGGTTATAATATATGTGTTATGACTCTTACATGATTCTGGAATTCTTTTGTATGCATGGTTCTAATTTATAATACCAAATGAAGTTGTTATTATCAAAGAACCACTAAAATGTTCTAAACAGACATCATTAATGTTTTAACTTATGAATCACCCTCATATAAAACATCAAAGTGATAAATGGTATAAATTATGGTACTGGAAATATGTAAATACCTTTTTATTCCGATTCGGGAATTTCACTTCCAATCAACAAGAACATCCACCATGAACCAATCATGGAAATAATGTCAAGAACTCACCAAAAAACAGTGCAAGTAGAAAAATACTAACAATTAAAGGGTGAAATGATGTTATGAAATGATAATATAAGATGTTATAAACAAATAAATGTTTCTGCAAAATAATAATAACACTATTTTAACCATTATACATTAATTTTATACATGTTTGAAGTAATAAAAACCCATGATAAGGGAATTCTTAACCCAATTTTCATTCTTTGGGTTAACCTTCTACTTCTTTATTTATGTGATATTTAAATTGTTTGTGTGATGGGTTCTATTTATATTATGTTTTATTATGTGTATTTACAGTATATATATATACTCCATCCACTCTATTATTCATTTATTCAATTTTATGATATTTATAAGGGGGTTTTCTTTAAAAATCCTTTTTTTAAATTTGGTTTTACGAAATTCCAAAGCAATGTTTTTATGGAATTATTCATGTTGTATGATTATGTTTTTGTTCTTAGGAATTATTTATGTTGAAGGGTGGGACCTATATCTCCCTCCAACGCATTGGTTATGTATATTTTGGAGGTCGGTCGTATAGTTACTCCAAGTGTAACTGCGATGGTTACACAAAGTAAGGTAGCTGTGAGGGTTAAAGATTATAAGGTAGCCAAGAATGGTTACACGATTATGTAGGTAATTACCCAATATACCATTATGATTATATTTATGTTCTCATGTTTGTGTGTATCTTGTGTAAATCTCATGTTACAAGAAGTACGTATATATGGGTGACAATCATGTCCTTTGAAAATGTTTTCATACGTTACTAGTATTCATGGACTAATGTGCTCTTTACTTCTTTTTCATACCTTACTAAGCTTTAGTGCTCATGCCAGGTTTTTTAAATGATTTTAACAGGTTAATGGATGTGTAAGGGAAAGAATTAAGCCATGTTAAATGTTGAAGAATTGTCAAGAAGTCATGTTTAAGTTTTAATGTTTTATTTTTTTTGAAAAAAAATTGTAATTGTTTTTATGGTATCCACTCTGTAATAATGTGTTAAGTTATGAATGTATTGTCCCAATTCTCTAAAGCTCTAAACTTGAGAAGATACTCAATGTAAAAGGAAGTGGTTTCTTGAATAAATTCAAGATTATATATGTAATAAGGTTGGGTCCTTATAATAATGATATATATCATACTATGTATTATTTACTTATAATCTTTTATCACTCGTTTATTGATAATTATTTGTTAAAATTATTGTTTGGATAATAACTTCCTCATTTTTATGTATACTTTGATTTGGTTGTCCTTATAATTTGATCATGGTTTAATAATATCCATAATATTATAAATATTATAAATATTATTGATATTATAAATATTATATATATTAAATATATATTTTTTCATAATAATCGATAAAATTTAGAGATTAAAAAATTAATTACACCGTTCATGGAGACGGTAGGCTGTGCGTACGCATAAACACAATTTCCATTTTTAAAGAATGAAATGAAAGAAAGGTAAATAATAATTAATCCTTAAAGAATAATTATTATATCAAATTAATCATATATATTCATTAAATACAACCTTATTACCATCCATGTAAATTGGAAACAAAAAATAAATCACATAGTTTCATGGAGGTAGTAGTCCACACGTATGCACGAGCGACATTATCATTTTAAAATGGATTATACAGTAAGAAGGAATATATGATAATATAACTATATAAGTATAATTATGTTATAAATATAATATATATACATTAAATCCATCATTATATCCAATCCTGAGAGACAGTGATGGAAAATAAATTATATCAGTTCATGAGACAGTAGTATGCTGTAAACACGATCGACAATTTCACTTCCCATATGATAGAATAAGAGATAGATATAGGTTATTATATTAACATAATAAAATATTATAATATTTAATATACTGGTTTTATTACTACTTCATGGTTAAAGAATATTTATAGGAGGTAAAAGAAGAAATAAAATGAAAATTCATGGGTAAGAACTATACCTCTTCTTCAGACAACCTCTTTATAATTGTACCTAACACCTTCCTAGGTTGGTTATATGATAAAAATAGGGAATATATCTCATGGGTATGAATTTAAGGATATTTTTTTAGGGAATTCATGGAAAATTATCTTGAAGTGTGGATAAGAGAGGAGGGGATATGTCTTGTTATAAGAGGGTGAGGGGACCCTCTTGAAAATATCTTAAAAGAATACAAAATAATAAATTCAATATCAAAAAATAAAAATAAAAATGAACATATCTTATAATGTTTTATAGAATAAGGTCATAATATGTTAATATATTAGTATTTAGATAAGTTTAATTGGAAAACATGTCCTTATCTTTTGATCTAACCCCCGATAAACATGTTTTAACCTTAACCGTGACAACTAATTTTTACTACTTCTACTATTCATTATAAAAAAAATTATTTTACCTTATTAAATAATATTTATTTTTAAAATTAAAAATATTGAATCCCTTTTTTAAACTTCAATTCTTATATCTTATATATAATTTCAATTAAAATTAAATCCTCAATCTTGATGAAAAAGTGGGTTTCCAAAGAAAACGTTTTTTAAGTATAAAACATTTTATATCAAAATTTAATATAAAATAGATTTTTATGTCCTAAATTAGTTTAATATTAATATAATTTACTATATTTAGTTTTATAATCATTTTAAAATAAAACTAAACTTTTTAAATTATTTAAATGAAATGTAAGTTTTAAATTAAAATCAATATTTTTCACTATTCATAAAAAGATTAATATTTTCAAAAAATTATAAAAAACATTATATAAGATAATTTAAACATGTTGATTCATCAAATTATGTCCATTTTTTTAAATAATTTTTTTAATGTTTTTAGATACTAATTTTAAAGTAATGTTAGCAAATGATATGAAATCGGTTATTAGAAAAATACCGTTTTTAAGCATAAAACAAGATTTATTCTTATCCCATTCATAGTAGAAATATTATATGAATGAAAAAACATTTTATTTGAATATAAATAATATAAATTTTTATTAAAACCATTAAAAAATAGTAACCAATTTAATTAATGAAGATAAAAACACATTGCACGCATAAAATCACTTATTTCAGAAAACATATTTATTTAACTTTCAAAAGTTTTTAATTTTAATTTATATTAAGATGATAAGAAAGGAATTTATTTTATAAATGTGTAAATAATATGTTTTACATAATTTATCTAGTCTTATTAATATCCACCAATCCAATAACTAGGAAATAACTGTCGCATTAAATAATAATATTTTAATAGTATAGTTTGGTTTATTTAAACTCGGTGCTGCTTGTAACAAAAGATATCAAAGAAATAAAATTTAGTTAAAGAGTAATATATTCTAAAATATTAACGTGTTATATTATTATCAATAAGTGGTATCAAAGTAGTGGTTGTAAATTATGAATCTATAATAAAAAAAATCTATTTTGAAGAAAATTATGAATGCTAAAGGAGTCCCTTTATTTTATGGTAGTAATTGAAAAATCATAAATAATATGATGATATATAATATATGGTCTCTATTAATTGAATTAATATATAATTATGTACATGATATACTGGTAATTTTTGTCTCTAAGTTATCCATGACTAAAGTAGAGTGAAATTTTCTTGATGATGGTGCCAAATCCCAGAATACATTGTCTCGTAAACTCTCAAACTAGATATATATGAATGTGTTGTTTTTACTACCTTTAAATCTATTTGGGATAAGATGGATAAAATTTATGTTGGGGAAAACAAGTGAAAGGAGTAAAATACTATGATTTTTAGAATAATTTTGATGATATAAAGATGTATCTTGATAAAAGTGTAGATGGTTTTTTAATCACATCATTGAAGTTTTTTGATACATTTAGAGACTAAGTGAATAATTGATGTTTTTTGTGGTAGTGAATAATATATTGAGGTAGGTTCCACCCCTATATAACTCAAAATTATATTTACATGAATAAATAAACATGGATGATCTATCACTCGATGACTTACATAATAGTTTGGTGGCCTATAAAACGAGATTCAAGAAAAACTGAACAAAACATTATTCAAACAAGGAAATGTTATAAAAATACATATATAAGTTTAACATAACTAAATATAGAGATGAATATAATGATTTAAATGGTTATTTCCTATCATAGAGGACAAGAAAATTCAAAATGGGAAATGGTATATTTGAAAAAAAGTTACCCTTATTCTATTTCTAATGCGGAAAGGATGAAAACATTATAGGAAGGTGTATAATAATATTTTATATTGATGAAGATGATATGAAAGTTTTAAAAAATCTATGAAGGAAGTTTCCTCCAAAATATATTCCAAACCCAAAACTTTTTTGATGATGAAGTTTCAGAGAAAGAGCCTTGTGTGAAAGAAATAGAAATAATATGAAGATTACAGATAAGAAGAATAAATTGAATTTAAATTTAATATAGAATATGAAATAATGAAAACTTTGAAAAATATTCTAATAGAGAGAATGAAAATGAAACGAAATATGTTTCATATCTCAATTTGGAACTTGAGGGAATTCTTGAAAAGATCAATATTCAAATAATGAAAAACTGAAAAATTAGTGTATAATTAAAAGAATCCTCTGAATATGTAGATTATATTGATGATAAGACAGTTTGAATATAAAAGGAACTAAAATATCAATCCACTATTAATAAAATATTATAATATATAGTATATTTTAAATTAAAATTTGATTAATAGGTTAAGATTATTATGACCTTAATTATTTTTGGAGGAAAGAGAATAGATTATTCGAGCTCTTGAAGAAGAATTTTTTATTTTGAGAAGTATACTTGAATCTAAAATAATTACAAGGGATAAAAATAAGAATATTTGGGTTTTATAATTTTTAGATATGGAATTATTAGAAATTGTAAATGAGGATAAAAGGTGCTGGGAAAATTATGGATGAACAAAGATCAAGGTATTTGAGAGAATTGTAGTTGGGTGTAATTTCAAGACATCCAAAATAAGAGCAGTTTTGGAATGAAATAAAAGGAAATAAATTTTTTTCTAGAACCAATAGTCTTATTGAGATATAAAAAAATAGGGAGGTAATAAATATTTGGTTTTATATGTACAAGAAAAAGCAAAAAAAATATTTCCCCTATTAAAGTTCCAGCTTTGTAACTATCATGTTCACCCCATATCATATTATAGAGAGGTTATGGATTACTTAATTGGAGAAGAACCCATAAAAAATCAAAGAATAATGAATCCATATCCTTTAAAACAAGTAATAAATTATTTTTATCGTTATTTTTATCAATGTAAAAACTATGGGAATAAATTAGTTTACTGTAGGCATATAAGAAATTGATGTTACCACCACAAAAGTCATAAAGAGATGGTTACAAAGAAGCCAACTAATATTATATCAGGTAATATTTTTTTTTTCATTTGATGATGAAGAATAACATCATTATTATACATATTCTATAGAAATAAAGGATATTCCATCCAATATATCATACCAGTTGGGTGTCTCTTCGAAGGAAAAGAAGAGGAGAGAAAAAGAGAACAAGATTGAAGTTTTACTCAAAGCAAAAAATTATAACAACACATGGATCCTTGATATGAGTGTTCATAGAACATGATAGTAAATACAAATCTATTGAAAAATATTAAATAGTGAGTTGATAGAATGGTTCATTTTGAAAATGATGGAGCACTAGAGATAAAAGGGTGAGGGAAGACCCGACTAAGAGGCGATGGACTAAAGAGAACAAAGATATTCTATGTGGATGACTTATGACATAACCTATTAAGAAAGAGTCAAATATATGAATTTGGAAATCAATTTAAGTTTAATTGGAATGGATTATTGATTAAATCTAGGATATTTAATTTTATCATATAGGGATAGAGAACTAATGATGATTTATACCAGGTGGATAGTAAGGAGAACACATGATTTAATATAGTGGAAGAAGAAAATAAATTATAGAATCAGAGGCTAGTCTAAATTCATAAATAGAGGATATAAAAACTATAAAAACTAATATTTTGGTAGATATCACAAATCTAATGTTTTTATAATAAATTATATATGAATTATTCATATAGGGAAAGATGATATGCAAACCTTATTGAAAAACGAAGAGAAGAGCATCAAACTAACTCTATCTAGTCCATACTGATGTTTTTGGGCCCATGAATTATCCTAATAAACCAACGGAAAGGTATTTTATTATATTTGTTAATTATTTAAGTATAATTTTCTTTATTATGTTCTTTTAGATCAATAAAGAGTTTATAGAGTGCATATAGAGGCAGTAGAGGAGAGTGGAAAATGAAATCGGTCGTACCATTTGATTTTTTTTTGATTTTATAACGTATGAGAGTAAATGTCAATTGAAGTAAAGAATAATTTTAATACTAATGTTATTAAACCAGAGGTGTAATTTTTTAGGACCACACAATAAAATATTATTATTGAGAAATGGATCCATATGGTGAATAACATGACTAAAACACTACTTATTGAAAGTGGTGTTTTACACCCTTTTTGGAAGGAGGAAACCCAGTTCATAGTTTACAGAAAAAAATAAAAATTTCAAATATCTAAATAGGAATTAAACCCTATGAAATGTTTCATGGAATAAATACACTATTGAAGAACTTTTGAGTTTACGGAAGCATATGTTACATCCAGAACAAGGAAGATAATCAGTGGAAATATGTTGATACCGAATATGAGGGACTAATCCAAGGCTACTCAATGAACATTAAATCCTATTAATACTATGAAAATGGATTGGAAAACTTATTGAGATACATTATTTCAATATTATTTTGGAGAAAACCTGAATAATTTTAGGGAGTTCACATTTTGAACTAATCAATGCAGAATATTAAATCAAGGAAAATTCAGAATCTGTACAAAGGCCTATAAATGATGAAGATTTAGAAAATGTATTGGAAGAATAAAAAATATTATTTATATAAATAATATGTCATAAATAATAAAAATAATCATGGAAGTAAATCCATCAAACATAATTGAATATATTTCTACACCGACATTGACATGAAGAATGCAAGAAGTAGAGAAAGATGATCTATTGTTAACCATGGAGACAAAATCTTCAAAAATTTAGAGAAAGATATATCATGGGTGAGACTTAGGAATGAAATTTGAGATCATACTGATAAGAATAAGTAGTGGGATTATATGGAGATAATTTAATGCCACAACATGATGAGAATGAATTGGGTCTTCATATTTTTTTGATAAACTTGGTAATGTGGCTCAAAATATGTCTTGGACGATATGGAAAGGTTGTGATAAAATAAATGGAGTGGATGTTGGAGAAACATTTTCACCAGTTTATCAAATTGTTTCAATCAGTATCTTACTAGTAGTGGTAATTAAAACATGGTTTAAATTTTTTCAAATAGATGTGAAAAGAACATTTGTGAATGAGATGCTAAGGGAGAGTTCATACTGAGAAGTATGTGAGATTATTTATTCTAAAAGAGGAAAATAGGGTGTGTAGATTGAAGAAGTAATTTTATTGTCTAAAGTAGTCACTATGTTCTTGGTATGATCAATTGAACACATATTTTAAGAAACTACAATTCAAAAGAGGTGGTGTTGATCACACCCTTTATGTGAAGGCATCCAAGGAGTCAAAATTTATGTTTATAGTTTATATAGATAATATAATATTTAATGGAAGGGAAAATTTTTATAGAGGAGTTTGTTAATATATTTAATTAATAATTTTAATTTTCAATGATTAGTGATCTCGCTTATTTTCTAGGGTTATGTGTGATTCATAAAAAGATTTATACATTTATCTCCCAGCTTGAATAAAAAAAATGAACTAATGAATAAATTCAACATGGATAATTAAAACTCTATGCTAACCAAAATTTTAGTAGGAACCAAGCTAGGGAAGTATGAATATGGAATTTTAGAAGATCCCAACTTGTATAAGAGGATCATAGGAAGTTTACTATACATGGAAAAAACTTATCGTGACAAACCCTAATCAACATTCTTGGTTTCCGGATTTCAAAATAATCACATGGAGAAACATCTCATAAATATGAATAGAATTAATAGGTAAATTTAAGGTAACACCAGTAATTATTTTCTCTTTAATATAATAAATGAATATGAATTACCAGCCTTATTATATGGGGATTAGGATAGTGATATGGGGTCCATTAGTCCATAGGTTGAGGCACATTTTATATTGGAACTATATGTGTAATAAGGATGTTAAATAAATAATAGAGTATATATTTTAGTATGGATAAGGTAGAATACATTTTTTTATCTAAATCCTTAACACAAATTTAGTATATAAAACAAAATTTGTCTATTCATGGTGATGAAATGAAACTACCAATGATAATATTTTGTGACAAAATGAGCGCTAACAAGAACATAATGAACTAGGTTTATAAATCCCAAATAAAACACATTAATAATAGATATCATTTTATTATAAAAAATTAGTATCAAAGAGTAATAAAGATAGAGTTTGTTTGGACTGATCCAAAAGTGAAATATTTCATGACTAAACCTTTTTCTACTCCATTATTTGTGAAACTCCCATTGAAAGTTGTTGTTCAACCACCTCCATTAGCTTGAAGAGGATTTTGAAATATTTTCTTCCCACTACATGTAATTCTATATTTTGTTAATGTTTTTAATTAAAGGCCTATTTTCTATTTGGTTAAGGATAAATGGTGAGATACTATCCATGGAGGATGATAGTGGAAAAGTGAATGTTTGATATGAATTAATGTAAATAATTATCAATATTAACTTTTGTTTCTTGTTTCCAACACTGATAATTGAATCATATAGGCATAGAGACTTGGATGATGGATACATTCTTATCTTTTGGATTAATACAAGTTCATTTATGCACAAATATGAATAGGTGTATAAATTTCACGTCCCAAACCAATCCAAGATAGCCCTGACTTCGGCTCCTAATCCGGTCCATGGCATGACCTCAATGGAATTCCCATTCCCCATGTGATGGAAACTAGCTCATAGGAGTCATGAAATTAAATTGGTAATGATTTAAATTATAATTCCATAAAAAATTTAAATAACCCACTAAAATAAACCATAGAAACCAATATGTATAATAAACATCCAAACATTGATAAAAAGAAGATTCAAGGCCACATAAAAAAATGAATGTGGTGAAGAGATAAAATGGTATAAAAAAGTATAGATAATATTATACAACTAAAACCCAATATTTATAAAAACTAATCCCCCTATCAAATTGAAATAAGGGGAATCCTCTCCCCGTGTCACAACCATAAACTAATCAAGAGATGTTATCAAGTGTACCTACTGACTCCAAGTGATGATTTATTTTTTCTTGTATCTGACATAAAAGGTCTATATACACCAATTCGGTGTATAAAGGCATGATAAGTACATCCAATTAGGATAGAAACTTTAATTTTATTGATAAATATTATTATCCCCAAATAAATATTCTAGTTTAAAAAAGTTTTAATTGGAAACATGTGTTTGAAAATTTAAATAAATAGATGAAAAAAATAACAATGGAAAATCATGATGGATAACTAGACTACCCTAAGCTGTCTAAGTAAATATCTCATCCTAGGATCATTATACTCTTTATGATTGAACTATTAGCAAAAATTCCCATGCATGAGATACTAGGGAGGACTAATCCAAAATCCTAGTGGTAAATAAATCTATAGAAAAATTAGTTTAGTTATATTTTTGAGATAGTCCATAGGCTAAGGAGGGTGAACCAATTTCCTATGTTACTTTTACTAGTAATAACACCTAGGTACCCAGGGTTTCCATATTCTTTCCCCTTTCCAATCAATTTTTTTCTCATTAAAATTCACTTTATGAACAAAAAATTCCATCTCAATCCATTCCATATTGATATATAATTATTTTTTTTTGAGATTAACCAAAAACACCCATGTGGTTCCCAAAATACACTTTAATGCATCAAAACAATTTAAAAACTCTTTATATATTTAACTGATCATATTTAGTTCATCCAAAATTTATGTATCATGAAATCACCAACCATTAACCAATGAAACCATTGAAAACTATATTGAATTCAAAATTCTAGAGGAGAGTAGAACCTATAGAAATAAGAGGAATCCATAAAAACTAAGACACCCACCATAAGGTTTGGATTAAAAGAACCCTAGTTCATCACGTCCATGGGGAAGAGAGGAAATTAAGATATAATGGTAGAAAAATCCAAGATAAGTAAAAGGAGTGTCTTACTTGAATTTTTTTAAGGATTTTATGAGTATCTCATTTTAAATACACACAGGGAGAGGAGGGTGAGGATAGATCATGTGAACATGGATGTAAAATTGAGTGGGGGAATAATATGATATAAAGGGGTGTTAAATCAACTAGGGTTAATTTAATAAGAATTTTTTCAAGAAAAACTTGATAGAATACATGGTTAGGGAACACATGTTACCTAATTAGAACAAACCATGTTGGGGACTCCATTTGAAACTCACATATATAAGGGTCATTCACATGTCCTGGTTGTACGACTAGTGATAACCATGTGCTAATAGTGAAATTCACTCTTACACACCAAGTAATCCTCATAGTCTTCTGGAGACACTGTACAGTTTTAGTAACCATGTATCATCCAAGAAAAACATTACTGTAAACTCTAAATCATATGTTTCATTGTTACAACATGATTTATACTAACCATGAAAAAATCTTCCAAGACCAATTATTTTTCAAAAAAATTAATATTTCAAATAGGGAGACCTAACATTAAAAGGATAAATTAAAATAAATAAATAAATAAAAAATCTACCAGAAAGTGACACTATGTATTGGACATTTATTCAAAAAATATCATTTTCTATATCTATAAAGTAAACCTAAAGAAAGATCGATGAAAATATGAGGCCAATACTCCTTTACGAGGGACTCACACTCCCATGTCTCACAAGAATCATTCTCATGTCTCTAAAAATACTTAGACTAAAGTAATTGGATTCCTATTCAATACTTTCTCTTAGGAGTCAAAAATTTCAACTAGTTTATTGGTCATAAATTTGTCAATATCTAACTTGATTTCTATCAAATTAAAAAAAACAAGGATATGGCTTAAACATATTTTGTTCCAAAATGTTTAAAATGTTATGGATCATCGTCAACTAAAAAGATAACCATAATCAATATCCTACCTTTACAATCCTCTCTGTAACATCAAAGGGTCTAACATACCTTAGACAAATCTTCCCATATTTCCCAAGTCACTGGTGACACAACATAGGCTATACCATCAAAGATACTGAGTACCCAACCGAAAACTCTAAATTATGGAACCAATGACAATATATGACTTGTGTAAAATATAATAAACTTGAAAATACTTATAGATAGCATGAATCAAGATAATCCTATCCTATATGATACTTGGATATATGAGAGAGGACTCACTCACCTCAGTCAGTCAAAGAGGATATTGACAATGTTTACCATATAAACCCTCAAATGTGTCCATCATGATTTATAACTCTTAACTATTATTATAAGAAAATGTAAATAGAACCAGATGGTTATCCCATGATCACATATAATCCATGACACTCATCTAGATCATATCCTTAAGAATTTAGATTTCCTAATCTATCAGACCATCAATATGTGATTTGTAGCCATGCCCATATTAACCTTGGATATAATCACCCCTAGAGGTTTTTTTATAACTTATAGGTAAATCAGGGATATCTATCAGAGATAACTTTAAATGAAACCTTGTTTATCCTCACTATTTTTTAAACATTCAATTTACTAAGCTCTTCAACCTTTATGATATCCCTGACTGAAATTAAGTTATAAGACTTGGTTAGCCAATCAATCATGCAATATATAATATTCTTACCTTGATTTGTATGAGTTGGACTATTTTTTAAGTCCATAGAAACATTATCCCAATTATAGGAATGTATCATAATTAGAAGAAGTATCCCTGATGGATCTTGGTGTTTAACTTTTATCTATAGGAAAGTAAAACAGTAATATACAATGTCTCCCATGTCCTATCTCATAACAAGGTGCCAAAATCAGTACATCAGATCATAATACATCTTGGTGGTACTTGGGTGAACAACCCACTAGGAAAAATGTCAATCCTACCTTATTTCCTTCCTCATAGATAAATAGACTACATAATGGATTTAAAAAATACATCTCTAGTAGACTAAGACCACTCACCTATGACCCCCAACATTTATAATTCACTCAATGTACTAACATTACCCAATAACCACTTTATATCAAATATTAATATCAATAAGATAAAGAGTTAAATGTATGCTTATAAGAAAAATTATCTCATTAACTTCAACCGCTTTAATATTTAACTGAGAAATGTGGCCCATTAGTCGATATTCCTCACTGGACTCCTTGATGTATTGTTATGGAAACTTCTAACTGAGGGTGTCAATAACCACATTAAACTTTATTGGAGTAATGGTGATGTCAAAATAAAATCTATAAGGATATTCTACCCATCGTCACTTATGAGGATAAAAATATTTTTGGGATAATATAAAGCTCAAGATATTATGATCAAATCTAACCATAATACTTTCCCCAAAAATATAATGGTGCTAGTACTTAAGATCATGTATCACCAGTTAAAGTTTGAGGTCATGGTTTCGATAGTTCCTTTCATGTGGTTAGAGTTAGTGATATCCATATTCCACCACATGATTTCTTTGTATAAGAAAACACCCTATAATCATACCTGATGTGTCTCAATAAGCCTAATAAGCTTGAATATCCATAGATAAAATCAATATTAGATACAAATTCAACCTCTTCATTAACTCTTCAAAACACACAAATAAATCCATTCTACACAATGACATCAAATCTTTTTAGGTGAGATCTGATATGGGTGATCCAATCTTGTATAAGTCCTTCACGAACTACATGTAGTATCCTAAAAACCACAATAAGATCCTAATATAAAAAGAATTTTTGGGATCCTTGTAAGACAAAATGATCCTTACATTCTTAGGATCAACTGAGATAAACTATTTTTATAACAATTTCCCCAAAAAACATGATCTATTAGATCCAGAATCTTCACATTGAAAATTTATCAAATAATTGATGATCATAAAATATTCTCATAATAATATTCAAATAAATTCTATGCTTCTCCATAATATGAGAATACACCAAAACTTCATCAATAAATACCAAGATGAAGGTTTTGAGGAAGTGATGAAATATATAGTTTATGAGAACTATAAAGGCTTTGAGAGGATTGATCAACCTAAATGTAATTAACAGGTACAAAAAATGACCATATATTCTCTTAAAATAATTCTTTGGAATATATACCTCTCTAAACCTGAGCTGGTAATATTTTTAACAAATTTTGATATTTGAAAACAATATTTATCTTATTAGATGATCAAGGAGGTCATATATATAGGTAAATGGGTACTGATTCTCAATTTTATTCTAGTTAAACTTCTAAGAGTTAACAAAAAAATGAAGGGTCCCATCAACCTTCTTGGAAAAAAATCAGGGTGGCCCACTAGGTCACGTTTGGGTGAATGAGGCTTTAGGCTCCAAATTTTCTAGCTAGATATTCAATTATTATAAATATCTGGGAGAAATACAATAAGAAGGGGGAGATATTAGTTAATTATTTATTATAATGTAAACAAAAAAACTACTTCCCTCTACAAGGGTAAAAAAGATAAATCATCCAGAAACATCTTAGGAAATTTCCTAACCGCATGAGGTAAAACTCTCTTGAAATTTCCCTCCTTATCTTTAAATAGTAGATTAAACACATGAAAAATAAGTCTACCCTATTCTAGAATAAGAAGAACTTCTTGATTCAACCGTGCATCCTATTCTCCCTTGAATACTCAAGGGATCCCATTGGGGATGGTTAAAGTCACTCTATGTTGGTAACAATCGATATAGACCTTATAGTTCATCAACTTCTCCATCACAATAATTACATTGACAATATCCATTTCATGCACAATAATTTTCCATACCTTCTTGACTTATAAAAAAGATATGACATACAAATGGAATCAAAAGCTGTGATCTCACTTTCTTCTAAGAGGCATGACTATCTCTATAACGTAAGGTATTCGATCAATAGGAATTTTTAAAACTTACATTGTATATACATATATAAAAAAGTAATAGGCACTAATATAAAATAAATTAGTTCACATATATTATGTAGTAAGAAAAGTAATTATCATTTCTATGGGCCCCACCTTAGACTCCACTAGTTTCTAATCCACTACATGTAATCTTTTCACCTTTGAATCAAAACAAGGTTTTTTTCTAGACTAAGTCTTGGTATTGATTTTACTCTATCTATATGAGGAATTAATACAATCCCTAAAATCAAGTGGATGAGTAAACACTACCTAGGTGACATAAAAATGAAGTGTGAATCCCCTAGGGGATAAAGAGACTACACAAAAATAGAAAGGTAGGGTGGTTTTGAACAATAAATTGATATGGAATATAAATCTACATGAATGAAAAGATCTAGGTGCCATTATACATGAACACCACACATTTATAAGATTCCCACATAGGGGGAAAATAAATGACCGACCACTTATATCCTCTTTGAATGAAGGCTGTGGTGGATGCCCAGAATTACTACTACTACCCTTCTCTTGATTTTTATATTTCCTCTTATTCTTTAAGGAGACATTCTTTCCTTCTATAAGCACACGAGGAAATCCAATCATCCTTGACATACCTCTCTATTTGATCTCTACCATTAAGGACTTATCAAAATACTTAGCATATGTCTTGATTTTTTGCAAGAAGTTCTGAGAATAAATGTCAGGTCACATTCCCATGTCAAATAATCAGAAGTTTATCTCATCATTAAAAAAATCACAAGATAAAAGTAAACCAATTCATTAAATCTATTTACATATTCCATGACCAGCCAATTCATAGATATAAGTTAACAAATTTTTGAGATATAGCTAATTAAAAAGTTTGATGGTAAAAATTCCATGTAAAGATACTTTGAAATCCTTCCACTCCATATTCTCATACCACATTAATTGAATAACTGACTCACACCATATATTTAAAGGGCCTTGAATTATAAAAGAAATACACTTCATGTTAATTGATTCTATAGTTCTAATAAACTCAAAGATCTACTCGGTCTTCCCTAACCAATCACCAGACACGTAAGTATTGTTTCTTAGCCATAAATCAAGAGTCTTATACTTGATAATGTACTAAGATTTATCCTTATGAGGAGCTGGAAAAACTTCCTTAGCTTGAGCGAGTCTGCAAACCACCCCTTGGCCCATAGATCAGATATCTTAGAACAATGAATTAAGAATATTCTAATCAAATCCTATATTTTCATGTAGAAATTTTCAAAAGTGTCTTAAGAAGGGTTTATAGGATTATTTTGAGAGGGTATAGTTCTATATAAAATCAATTAAAGAATGAAATCATCTAAACCAACAATAAATAATTGATTAAATCCAAAAAAAATTCAATTAACCAAAAAAATCACAATCAGAGAAGAAAAAAAATGTCATTCCATGAAACTAGTTATATGTACATGGTCTATAGCCCATGCATCTTACCCATAAAAAGGTAAAAGAAATATGGATTTAAAATAAGAAATATAACTACCCTTGGAAAATAATGGGATGCTATTAAGAGTTTTAATTATAAAATAATTCACACCTCTTACTTGTTCCCTAAAAAACCTATTCAAAATTTACCCAAACTCCTAAAAAAACATAATGCCAAAATTAATGGCTCTGATGAAATTTTTTTACAAACCAATTTAGGATACCCATAACATGGGAACCTGGGTTTGTTTGTGGAAATTTTTAAATGGTGTTACCAATCTCCATGGGATGGAAACAAGTGGCTAGGAATCAAGGACACACCTTGGAAATTATTTTCCAAATAAATATATCAACAAAAAATAAATAACTCACAAAAATATACTATAGAAAACCATATGTAAAATATATATCCAAAAATAGAAAAAGGAGATTAAAAATCATATAAAAAAAGAAACAAGATACAAATATATAAGACTCTATAAAAGGTGAGATACAATTATTCAACTGGATCCCAAATTGAAACAAAAGTGCATCCCACCAATGTGTGAAATGAGGGTAAACCTACCACCATGTAACCACCACCACCCAGTCAAGACCCTCTAACAAGAGTACCTACTACCTCTTTAAAATGCCTTTATTTTACCTTTATCTAGGAAACAAATTTAAATACATAAATTTGGTGTCTGTAGTGTGTGTTTATAAAATCCCAAAAGGTTAAAATCAAGAATTTCATGAATAACCAATGTTTTACATAATTAAACATTCTAGTTTGAGGAAAATGTTATCGGAAATATGCTTTTGAATTTTTATATAAAAAGAGGAAGAATAATATTAATGAAACACAACTAGGTACAATAGGAAAAACCTAAGGTAACTAAGGTTGAGCCTCACCTTGGATCCTCAGACTCTCGATGACTGAAACATTCACAATTTTTCCCATGCCTGAGTTGCTAGTGATGACTAACCAAAAGACCCAATTGTAATCACATCTATAAAATAAATTTTTTAGTTAGTGTTATTTTTTTTCTAAAGGATAGGGAGGGAGTAACATTTCCAATAAGTACATTTCAAATTCCTCTAACCTAGGTACCAAGGGTACCCATGTTCTATAACCTTCCCAATCAATTAAATTTCTACTTCTAATTCACTTTATGAAAAATTATCGATCTCAATACATATTTATTTTGATATAAAAGTATTATTTTAGAAATCAACCAGAAACAACCATGTGGTTCTGAAAATACCATTTAATGCATCAAAATAACAGAAAAACACTTTATAAATTTAGGTGAGGACAATCAGTTCATCAAATAATAATGCTTCAGAAAACTACCTACCTTTAACCAACACAACCATTGAAAACCAAATGGAATCCATAGGGTAATAGGATAAGAGACCCTATGAAATTAAGATTAAACCATAAACAACATGACCCACACTATTTTATTTACATCAAATACACTATAGAACTACATGGACATAGAGAATAATGTAATCTATAATAAAAAGGAAAAAATATCCAATAGAATATAAAGGAGGGTCTTACTTGATAAAATATTAACGAAAATGATCATGATCTCACTAGAAATCTATCCAAAGAGAGTAGGAGTAGGGGAAGATATTGTGAACCTAGGGATATAAAATTGAACAGAGGACTAATATGGGGGAGGGGGTTATATTGAGTAAGTTTAGTTTTGGGAAATCACATTTTTTTTGAAAAACTAGGCTTACTGCATTATTAGGCTGTATAGTTTTCTTAACCACGCACTAAACATACAAGGGCCTCTATTTGAAACTCTCATTTATAAGGTCTATTCACATGGCTTGGATGCACAACTAGTTCTAACCATTCATAAAACATGTGAGTCACCTTTACACACCAACTAAGCCATGAAGTTATATGGATACCCTATACAGTTTGACTAATCATGCATTGATCACGAAAAAATCCACTATCAACACTACAACATGTGTTTCATGGTTTCAGCAAGGTTTCTAATAAACATGTGAAAACTGCAAAACAACCAATATTAAAAAAAAACCACAAAATTTATATTATAAAGGCCTAGGAACAAAATTATTACACTAAACCCAAGAAATAAGGGAAAAAACCTAAAAGGTACACTGTCGGTGTGACATAACAATATGCTTCCATTGATTTTTATTATCAAAAGGGGAGATATAATCAATATTTTTGGTGAGTATAAATGCAAGGGGATTTGGAGATTACATAGTTGTGTTTTTAATATAATTATTAATCTTGTTCTGACAACAAAATTCAAAGGGGGATATTATAGATAACAAATATTATGATGTTGGTGTTTTTTTCAAATGTGATATAGAGTAGTATTGGGTGTAATTAAAGTATTAAAAATAGTTTTGAACTTATCATGAGTAATTTTTGATGAATCTAGATTATGCATATTTTTGAAAAATTCATTAAGTCTTGGAAGTCTCTATGTGTGCATAAGGTTATTCATTTAGAGGATGAAATGGTGAAGTCCTTGAGTTTCCAATGAACATAATTTTTTATATGAAGAGGAGTTGAAAATATAGTAAATCCATGACCACCATAAGGAATTTTAGAGTAAATTTAAGTAACATGAAATATTTTTGATGATATTTAATCTAAATATATGAGATGTATAATGAAATCTAATAAATTCATGAAATTAATAATTATTTTAGAGGTTGTATGATATATTTTCTTGAGTGATGAAATTATAGAAAAGGACCAAGCTATAGATTTATAAGTAACATTT
Organism: Viscum album; assembly: GCA_963277665.1. Lineage (NCBI taxonomy): Eukaryota > Viridiplantae > Streptophyta > Magnoliopsida > Santalales > Viscaceae > Viscum > Viscum album. Next base: position 1,497,383,765 of record OY728161.1, read on the forward strand.
TTTGTTACATAAGGTTTAATCATAATATTTAATATATTTAATATGTTTTATAAGGTATATTTTTATATGTAAGTTATTTATAGCACAAAAAAAATTAGTAATTTAAAAAACCTTACATAAGGGGTGCGTATGTTTTTTCTATGTATATGTACTATTAACTTGGATGATGACATGTAATAAAGGATGTGATCTTCCCTATGATGCATTTTTTTAAAACATTAGATTTTAAACATTAATTATTTGAGAAAGAGAAGATCTATAATACAATTAAATAATATTCCTACTATAATATATGCAGGTATTTAAAGAATATTTTAGTAATCCCTATGGATTAAAGTGTGTATTATGAGTCATAATATAAGTTTGATTATTTAACCAAAAATGGTTATATAATCCTTTGGATTATGTGGTAGAATGAATATTATGATTTCAAAAGGATATCTTGATGATTATGAAGAATAACAAAATAGAGGAATTTTTGTTTCTAAATTCATTGTGTTCCCATTTGAAAAATAAGGAAAATATATAAGGCTTAAAAAAGGAAGAACATATGTAAAAAAATCTAACAATACCATGGTGATTGTTAAAGAGAAAAGAGGAACTGAAATACTTCTATAAATAAATTCAAATTATATTGATCAAGAATCAAACGAGGAGAAAAAGAATAATATATACACCCTTATTTTTTAGTGTTCTTATTCCAAATCATGTAAAATATTTTAAGCAACATATTCGTTTAATTCACTTTTTAACCCATTGAATCACAATAGTGCCCAAGAAGTAAATAAGAAGAAGTGATCCTAGGATCGATGGTGTGCTTATTCAAAACTATTTTAGTAACTAAATTAGATAGTGTTACCTCTTATAACAACAAAAAACTATTGACATATACTCCTAGGATTATACTTTAGCAAAGAATCAAATAATATATTATGTCCTCGAATTAATTTATTTACATTTAGATAGTGTATTTGTGTGAATGAAAATAGGTTCGGTATACTATTTATAAACCAAGATAAAGGTTCTATAAGGGAAGGAAAATTACACACCCTAATTCACCACCCTCTTTGGGTATGTTGGGATTCAGTTTCAACATAATATATACCATGGTAAACATCTTTAGTTTTAGTGTGACAATCCTATATGTACTTGAAAAAATCTAAGACATCCCAGTATATTGGTGCGTCTTTAACAAATATACGTCAACATACTCTAACTGTCATAATCAGGTGAAACTCTCTATATATAGAGAATATCATATACTAGAGCATACTAATTAGAGACGAATCATAACTAGCCTATAAAACATCTCTTGACCTCCTATAATGACACCTATGGATCCTATGAAGTTAAATACTGAAGGTTTTGAAACAATTTATAATGTATTAATCTTATATTAACAGCACATAAAAAACAAAGCATCAAAAGATAAAATCCTCATCCCACATCCATAATCCAATTTTAATAAAATTACAATTTCCATTCACATAGTAATCAAACAGTGATCACATCAAACTATTACAATCTATAAGTTCATATAAAACATTCTATCATGGGAATTTAAATAAGGATATAACTAATAGAAAGAAAAAAAATTATATATAAGTTGAAAAATGATCCTTCAATAATCCTTTAAGAGTGAAACCTTAAATTCCCTTTTAAAATTTCATTACAAAATTGGCTTGAGAGATTTAATCCAACCTTATAATATAATGAATCCTTATCTAAAGAACAAAATAAGAGTAAATATATTATTTTTATAAAAATTATCCTCAATAATTTTACCAACCAACCCAATATATATAAAAACCATATAATGGAATAAAATAAAAATATATAAACATCATTATATCAATTATAATTTAAAAAAATCATAAGAAATATAAATATATATAAAAGAACACATTGAGTTCAATGAAAATAAAATACTATCCAAACACATCCTTAAATCAAAAAACACCCCATAGGTTTATGAAAAATGATCATTTAACATAATTAGAAAACAATACAATCTTTGAGAATTAAAATTTTTATAGGCCAGAACCACCTAGACATTTTATTAAACAACATGCATAAATTATTAATACATAAATATAAACTAGGAATACATGAAAACCCATTCATTTCAAGCAACTAAATCATAAAATTTTAACAAAAAATTATAGATTCATTAAGGATTTCTTGAATATGATTGAATTTAAAGAAAAAAGTTTATAAAAATCAGGCATTATATTGTTTGACAAGAGAAAAGGGATCACCTGGAAACACCTATCTAGGATTAGTACAGATGTACTAAAATATTAGAATATGGAGAGAAAAAGAACAAATAAGAAATCCAAAAATCCTAATAATATTAAATACCATGGTTTAAATAAACCTCAATATAGGGTTTTATAAAAATTTCCCACAGAAAGATAAAGAGATATAAATAGAAGAAGGAAAGATATATATAGAAAAGAATAAGATAAAATGAGATCTATCCTTAAATAAACATATTCTAATTAATGATGAGGAGTTCAAAAAAAATGTGAGATAAAAATGGAATTCATTCTAGGGATCCCATTTTTATGTGTTGAAGGAATTAGGGGGAGGGAACCCAAAATGGTGTTACAACCTATAGGGGTAGAAATGGAATTTTACAAAACTAAATCTCTAGGCTGGCCATATGAGTTTGGATACCGAGTTTACCAAACTACACGAGATGAGATGAATCACCCAAGAACCATTTCATGGTTTAAGTATAATGTTATTAATTCTATGTGATAACTTTATACTAGAAAATAAATATAATTATTCCATATTCAAGGTACTATACAGAATTTACCTTTGAAATAAATTATTAAGCTGCAAAATTTACAAAACAATGTGCTATATGTGAACTCTTCATTGAACTGAAATTCCATGTATAATATTCAATCACATAATTTTTATTGACTATATATATGATTATTCTTAATAGTTTCTTCTATTAGTATTATTACAATATATATTTAATTATTCATAAAACAATTCCAAAAATTTAGCACTGATCACACACCAACCAAGTGCTAAACGTGTAACAATGAAAAATGATTAATGTTTGAAAAATTATAACCCATACTTAAATTTATTTGATAAATTAAATAATTAAACAAAAATAAAACACAATATTAATATCAAGTTAAGAAACAAGATCATAAAAATTATTGTTTACACCCTATATGGATCTATGATCTATGTTAAAAATAATTATTGAAGTTCATCTATAGGAGATGATGCCTGAAAAAGGTAGAGAATGATATATCATTGTCATGAAATCCATAATCCCCAAAAACATATCTCATCCCTTCAACTATCTTTGTAATCTAATCATGAAATTAATCTCAAAATCATCAAAATTCTATAAATATAGATAAAGTGTATTTAATATTCTATCAGAACATTAGTGTTTGTATTTTACCTATCGAAAATTGAAATGCCTAAAGGCTAAACTATTGATCTCCTATTTCATGATATGACCCCATAATTTACTATGAATATCATAATACATTTTCAAAATTACAATAATTAATACCCACTTATATGAGTAATATTTTATTATCTCATACTCTCTTAAACTAGTAAAAACCTCCAGACTTTAATAGATATAGATAATGAAATGATAATTAATAGATGAACCATCAAGTCCCCCTACCATTGATTGTTTCTTGAATAATGATATAGTATTAATAAAATGTCCACGATTAATTAAATTAATCAATGATAGATGTTGTAAAATAAATATAAAACAGATTCATCTCTTCTCAATCCTTATTAGAATCAAAATAATGTATATCAATCAAAGATATTGGCCTATACACTTCATTTGCCTCTCATGCCTTCTAAGATTATTCTTTTTTATTGAGGGAATTTATACTAATATTTACCTATCAAAAATTATTCAATATCTCAAAATAAAATTATTATAGTTATTTAATCCATGTATATGGTATTATATTTAAATATTATAGAAATCAATATATTTTAGCCGTTTTTATGTATATACCATGAAACATTCACCAAAAGGTTCCACTAATAATTTAAAGCATGTTATACAAAAAATAATTCAATATTATGAAATATGTAGTTATTTCCATGGGTTTTGAGTTTTCATGAAGCATAATTTAAAATCTAATTAAACTAAATGAACATGTGATCAAGTACCACTAATGTGGTATCAATAATCCTAGAACCTTTCACATGGATGAGCAAATATTAATATAGGAGAAGTTTTCACTTATTATTTATCATCTGGAGGGAATATTCACAAAAAACATAACAAATAAAGCTGACTTTCTCTTTACTACTACTAAGAATTCAATTTTTATTTCAAAAAACAACCCGAACCAAAACAAACATTAAGGGGGCAGAAAGTAATGTAACATCCGAGCATCATGTTTCACAACCAACTTATAATCATCAATAAAGTATCCTAAGTTGTTGTATATAATCAATCAATCCCTCAGGTTACCTATTCTAGCCAACACATCAACCGCATAATTCCCTTCGTGCCAAGTGTGATTGACCTTGGTGCTTTGAATGATGAAGCTCCTGTATGAGACTTCCTCCATCACCAATGATTTAATTGGTGTATAAATTATAGAAAATTAATGAATGAAACAATGATGATATCCTATAATTCCTAGAGAACTTTTTATCTTGATGACATTATGGGATGCTTCCAAAGACATGGCCTCCTACATCTTTTTAGGACCCACTAAAATCTCAACACATGAGGCTACATGATCAAGTAATTAACATTCCTAAATCTAGAAATATAATTTTTAATTTTTAATAATTTTCTCAAAAGATCTCTAAGAAAATCCAATAATGTTTACCATTTTTAACTAGAAATATATAATGTAACTAAATTTCAGTAATAATGGCTACTATGAAGGATTCTAAAAAGTGATGATATGAAAATTTTTACCAAAGGGAAAAATAACATAGAGAAAATTTTCATCAAAATATTTTAAAATGATACTCAAAGTTACCATACTAAATTCAAAAATCCATCCTTATAAAATCCTCATGACACACTCATAGTTGATGATTATTAGAATATAAACTAAATTTTCAATTTTTCCCCTTTTAGTTGATTAAATTGATGAATAATCTATGGGTAATGAATAATAGTTATTGAAAATCACTCAATTAAAACCCCTATAGTCTACACATAATCACAAAATTTTAGTTCATTTCTTGGTGAAAAGGATTGATGTACCCCAAGGTGAAGTTTTAAGTTAGATAAAACCCTTAAAGTCAAGATGTTAAATCTAAATATGAATATCCCCAAGATGAGTTGGAGCTATGTGAAAAATGTGTAATGGAAATTGTCTTTATTATGGGAAATATAATGATAGAGAATTCCAATTCACATCTAAGTGGTAAGAAAGAAAAATAATTAGGAAAACATTGGAGAAGTGATTTTCCATAATAGTTCATGATATAAGTTTCTTAGTATTAATTGAGTCCATAATAATACTGGCCATTTTTACAGTTATATAATGAACATGTTTATATTATTTTCCTATTTTACCTACATAAAATTCCCACTCACTAATAAATATATACTAGAAACCCATCAGATATGTTAAAAACATACCATTTGTAGAAGTTAATAAGAGATGAAAACTATAGTAACAATTCCATGATGAAAATAACATCAAAATATTTATTATCTAGAATAAAAAATTTCCATAAATGTCAATATAGTCATACATAAGGTCTCTGAAGTAAGATTTCATTCTCATTTTAACTAACTTAAAAAAAAGAGTTTCTATTCCTATATACTTCAAAGATACTTCCACTTTTAATTCTATGAAAGATTAAATTATTTAGATATAAAAGGGTGAGAGATAACTGTATCAAATAATTCACATGAGTGTTTATATGATATAAAAATAGATCTTATCACTATATAATAACCATCACTAACATAAATGGTTGACTAATTTTTTCCATATACCCTCCTTAAACCCTAAAACTACCTTAAGATGTGAAACCTTCTTAGAGGAAGGTGTAGTATATTTATATCTCTAACAAACTTTCCAGATTACTCAACAAGGTAGACCAAATTTTTTTTAACTACCCTTTTCAACTACCCACCTAACTGGGAATATGATGTCTATATTTTTTGAGGAAAATTTCTAATAATCCTTTATGTACTATTCTTAAAAAAATCTATAAACTCATGAACATACCACATAAGTGGAATTGGTTTATGTAAAAAGTATATTAGGGTTTATGAAGTTTCTAGATTTTAGTAATATCACTAAGAGTGGGAGGGGTGAATTAGTTATCAATTTATTTTATAAATTATTATCAAAACCAAAACTATAAATCTTGTTAGAGTTGTTGATCCACTCAACTATATCTCTCAAACTCAACTTGTATGCATCAAATATAAATAGAGAGTTCATCACACAATATTTACATGGTTTGAACAACATGACCATCCCATTTCAATATTAGTTATACCACTCCACATGGATTCTACAATAAAAAATTCTTCAGGATTAAAGAGTCATATGAAATAACTGGTTATACTCCCCACTAATCATTTCTCGTTTTGACCCTGGTTCAACCCCCCATCGACCAAATCTTCTACCACAGTTGGTTAAACCTCTCAAATATATTTCTTTTATCCTCTTCCTTCTCGATTGGTTATACCCCCAACCATGATCCTCAATAGAATATATTTATAACCCCCCAAATAATACAAAATTTCTACTTATTTAATGATCCTATTGTATAAAATCCTCCTCCATAATATGGTATTCCTCCAAAATTATGTTGGATCACATTTTCCTTTGTAAAATTTCTTTAATATATTAAATAGTTTTCTAAAATATTTCATTTTTCAAATATATATATAGATATTTGTAGACCTAGATATACTCAAATTTAAATTTTTCAAAATATTGTTTGTAAATATTCCTCTAAAAATTACATTCATTAATACTCCACCCGGTATGCTTCATATGATTCTCCTTAGTTTGTTACACCTATGTTCGGCGCTCCAATGTTTTGTATAACGTGTCTTGTACTTTTCTGTCTGATGCATCTCTATTCGAGTCACCTTTTTTTGAGGCAATTATATTTAATGAACCTATGTCTGATACACCTCTATCAAATTCACCTACATCATGTGCCTCTATCTAATGCACCCCTTTTCAGAATGCCTCTATCTGGTACTTCTCTTTTTCAAATAGGTGGATTATTGGTTGAAACTCACAATAAAATAATAATATTTCCACTTGAGAGCAATCATCACACCGTTTCTTTGAATTATATATAATCCTTTTAAAGTCATACTTCCTCTAAAAATGATGGAAGAAGCATAACCTCTAATTTTTAATTTTCTTCTTAGCTCAAATTTAATTTTTCCACCTTTAAGCCGCCATATAAACCAAATTCAACATTCTTCATCAAATATTCCTTAAATATCAACTTCAAATAAATATTAAAATATTCCTCAAATATAAAATTGAATTATAAACATTAAAATTATATATTATCATCATCATATTTAATGAATTTAAAAAGTTTTTTGTAAACCTCCTCAAACCACATATGGTGTAAAAAATTATTTTTTTGATCCCATATATCCTTTAAAACCACATTTCACTTTCACATGATTTCATGAAGGAATATCTACTGGAACAATACAAAGGTTCATCCAATAAAAAATAGTTTTATCTAGTAGATGAATATTTTGAGATCCTATTTAATCTTTCATAACTGATGATATTTTGAGACTTTATCTGTTGGAAATTAATTTAGTGATCATAAACTCTCTCTCTATAAAATATACTTTATATTTGTAAGAATTCATACTTCTCTTTTCATAGTATAAAATTATATTTTCACCTATCCAATATAACTTAATATATTTATACATCTAGTAAAACTTTATATTCTCTCAATTCGATCATCTCTCTCAGTTAAATTATCCATCTGGTGAACTTAAAAATACTCTTAAATTACTATGTATAGAAATATTACAATCCTTTATAGCTTGAACTTTGTGTAGATGAATCTCGAACATTGTACACCCACACTCTATATAAAAACATCCCGAACAAACTTATCTTGAATCATGAAAACCTTTTAGTAATCATTATTTTTGAAACATTGAGTATTAGAAATGTACTGTTTCACTTAATAATGTTACATTAAACTAAAAATACTCTTCTCTCAAACTTCTCCAAGAAACATATTATATAAACACATATTGAAATTTAAAAAAATGTAAGAAACAAAAACCGTACTAACAATATACCCTCTGTTTTTTTGTCAATATCACCACACATCTTTAAAGTCATCATGTGTTCTCATTTCTTTTTCTATAATATGTGTGTACATATTATTTCTCCCTATTATTGAAAATAAAAATTTAGAGAGAAACATATAGTTCATCCCATATAATAATTTTTACCTCACAATTCTAAAATAATTTCTTGATAAAATAATAATATCACATGAATATCTAAATAAAGAGACTTTAATTAGAAAACTCTATATATATGTGTGTATACATGATGCATAAAATAAGAGTGTATAATCGACGTGATCAAATTTTACCATTAAAATTATTTTATGTAATACTTTCCTTGTGAATATTCCGTTATCCTTACATTATATCTAATCTGAGTAAGTTTTTTAATATAAAACCTAATAATATATCAACAAACACATAAAAATAATTCATGATTATAAACACAACTCCTCATATATCTCATATTTCTCAATAATCATCACTCTACTTTGATGACCAGTTTAATATAACCAAGGAATCTATGATAGAAAAACGCTTATAAAATTTTTTTACTTCTTATCCTTCAATTCTATACAAGTTATTTCGAATAAAAAGGAATAAGAAAAATAAGGAGGAACCTCAATTTTATTTAGAAGTAAAATTCATATTGAGAGTCTTATCTTAGCCCAAAATTCATCATATTAATATTAAAATTAGCATGGATTGTGATTTCTTTCTCATGATTAGGTTTTATAGATTTTATAATGGTTTTATTCTCATTTTTTGACTCTTTAGATGAAGCTATAATATTCTCTTAAGTTTTTAAAATATCTTCATTATCTTGTGTTTGTATAACCATTTTCATAGATTCTTGTTGAAATGGTAGGATTTTAATTTATTATTTAGTACCATACACATTTTTTTGAAACCTATAAAATTTATTATTAATCTTCAAACCTCTATCTGTGTAAAATTTTCCATCAACCCTGCTCTCATATATAAATAATGTCTCTTCCCTTTTTTATTTCGAAGTCTTTTGTGATTTCTGCACATTTTTATCTTTGAATAATTGATCTATAAAAATAACCAAGAAATATTTCTCTAATTACTATATTTTCTTGAGTTCCTCATATACCACACTGGAAACATTACCATTCCTCACCTTAATAACATTATTTTCTTTCTATCACTGATTTATTGATTTTTTTCTCATCTACTTGTCATAGCTCCCCCTTGATTAATACATCTTTATAAGTACAAACCTATTTTACCAGTATGTGTGGGATTTGTGAAAAAATACTATAGAATTCCATAAAATACCTCTTAATATTTATCTTTTATACTTATAGTATTTATTCTATAAATTTTTTTATTGTTTTCTCTTTATAAACTTTAGATGTCTTTATTTAGGAGGAAAATTTCTTTATGTATTGTAATTTTTCTTTGTAGAAGATTATTTATCACTAACCTTATTAGTCATAAATGATTCAGTATTATCTTAAAAACCTATATTTTTAGTACATATATATATATACTGAGATCGCTTAGGGAAATAACTAACCAACCTCTTTTGACCATTTTTTCATTATCTTAAGAAGATTAACTTTTAAACTCAATTAGTTTTTTGAAGTATTCTCTAATATTTTTTAAATTAATTTATGTTATAAGATATATTTGTTGTGTATCAATAAACTCTTACTCTTTTTCAAAACATATTTTATGAATATATTTTACCATCTTCTCAAATTCATCAAACTTCAATATGTTTTTCTTACTTTCATTAACAAGTGTGGTTTCTTCCTTATTGAGTTTATCCCATCCAAGAAGTCATTATTTATGTACTTTTATCTTATTTTATAGTTTATAAACTTTATGTTTATATGTTATAATCTAATTGAGGTGTGGTATATCCATTTTGATACACTCATCATTCTCAAATTTTATCTCCTTGTTTTTTCCATCGATTTTTTTCTCTCTCTATCTTTAGTTGTGGAATTTTCTAACGAGCTTATTTTAATTTTATTTTGGAATCCATTATAGTTTTGTTCTATTTTATATATCATCATCACTTTTCAATGAATCAATTTCCTATTCAAAATGATTTAATAAGTTTATTATACCCTTAGATTCATTTCTGGATAATGAATCATCCCACTCCATTCTTTCAAACAAATTCTTATTCATAATAGAAAACATTTTATTATGTTTCTTTATCTTATATTTTTAGAATTATTATTTTATTCTTCTGAGTCAAGATCAATGATATTATTATTTTTATTGTTACTTGAAAAGTAAATTTTCTTATTACAATTCTAGAACATAATAGATTATTTACCTCTTCATTTCCAATTTCCCTCTTTATACTCTTAGAAATAAGAGCAATGATTTTTTTTCAAATTATATTCATCCTCCTTAGAATCTAGATCACTTGACTCATATTTTATTTCTTTTTCTCTAAAATTAATTTTTAACATATATTAAAAATCTATTTAATACTTATATTTATTCCAAAATATTGTTTCTTTTATTATTTCATATGATATGATAATATTTTTATGTTTGTGCAAAGATAGATCCTATTGATATTCTAGAGTTTAAAACATGGGATGAAACCTATATATAATGTTTCTCATAGTTTCTTAACCATTTTAATCTTTCATCTTCACAAAAAAACCACTAATATTTCTAAAAATGTCATTGAACCTTGTAATTTAATTACCAATATTTTTATCATTATCCATCTTAAAATCATGAATATTTCTCCTAAACATTTGTATATTTGACTCATTAAATTTCATATTTCCTTCATAATCTCTTCTCAATTTATATAATTTTTTTAGAAGCTTTAAAACCAATAAATGTTGTATAAAATTTATTATAGGGAGACATCAAAAATGAATTTTGATATTTTCCATCAACTTCCAGATTTCTGTTTTTAGAAACTATCCAAACAACCTCATTAAATAGAATAAATCCGACTATAGTAACATCTATAACTTATAATATATAAGATAAAAGGCTGGGTAATATATTATTCCTCTTAATATGATAGGTATTTCTATAAAATATAGAATCACCCTAATTTTTAACTAAATTTATATTCTCCATCTTCAGTAGTTAGATGTATTTTTCAGAGGAAACCTTCACACTGATACCAATTCATGATCCCAAATTAGTTTAAGATCACTAAGTGGTTGAGGGGGTGTAAGAATCAGATACATTTTTAGAGTAATATATCCTTTTAATTTCTATATAATCCTTTTCTTTATACATAATATAGATTCCCAATGACTTTATAGAAGTTCTAGGGGTGTCTGGGAATTCTTCAGAGCCTGGATCCCAAATTTTAGAGAAAAGTAGCTGTGCCTCACAGTTAGTATAAATCATGCACTCAAATAAACTTGGTTTGGTAGAACCATGCAAGGTGGTATAGGAAGCTATCCAAAGTTGAACATTTTGAGAAACTTTGCATCAAGGGGGTGTACTCTTTTACAGAAGATCATTTAATTTTTTGAGAGGTATATCACACAGTTTGCACATGGTTAGTCAAACTGTGCACATGAACCATACAAGGTGCCCTTTGAAGCAATGAAGGGTGTATGGTTGGCGCATTGTTTGTCCAACCATGTGGCCAAACCGTGCAACCAAGATATTTTGGTCGAATTTCCAAAATTTCCCTTAATGAATTACAATCTTATCGACTCGATCTCTATCATCCTATTTTCAGTGTGTAGTGGGTTTTTCTCCCTTTTTGAGATCTCCTCCACCTAAATATAGGCTTGGAAGTAACTCTTTTATTTGGCATCCAATTCAAATTCCACTGGTCTCATTGGATAACCACTGATAATATCTTCCTTACATTTGAACTGTTCTCTATTTGTATTTCTCTAGACATAGTTATCAAGTCACTGGATCATATTCCATATTTTTAGGGCATTCATCTATTATTAATATTTCTTCTAATCTAGGCCAAACTAAAGGATGATACTGGATGATAAGATTTTTACAATTATGAGGTAGTTGGTATATAATTTATCACACAAGTTTTTATGTTTTATAATTTGCACCATTTTGTCACATGCTAGTTTTATTGTGAGTTGGGTTAAAATATATATGACTTTAATTGGTTTCCATTCATAGATCCTAATTACTTTCTAGAAACCAAATTCATATTGATTTTTCAACCTTAGAGTGTTCCATCCCTTTGGGAATTCCCCCTTACAAACCTTTTTTATTCCATTACTATTTGGCCAAATAACCTATTGGAGTGTTGGGATTTACTTTAAAATGATGATATTATAATGATAGTGAATGGATGTAGTGGAATAGCATGGCTAGTGACCTTGAAAATTATAATGAATTTAATTTCAAGTGATTAGTATGACCAAGTCACCTATCTAAAAGAGAACAATGGTTATTCCCTTATTAATATTAGATTATAATGAGTTATGGATTATTCCTTGAATCTTATTAAATACAATAGTTAATTATTTATAATGATGTGTAGGAATTATGACCCTCTTTAATTATGGTAAATGGGAATAATTACCTTTATTTATATTAAATATAAATGGGCATGATGTCCCTCATGTTAAATACTAAATGGGAATAATGATCCTTGTGTTTGTTATATCTACACGGGCATGGATACCTTTAATATAAATGTGACATGGGCGTGGAGACCCTTTATATGATATAATATTGGCATGATGTCCCTATATTGTGAAATGGGAATATAATCCCTACATGTGATACTAGGCATGACATTCCCTTCTATTATGACACTTGGAATGGTGTCACTATACATGATACTTGTAATGGAGTCCCTTATAAATGTGATACCCGGAATGGAGTCCCCTTTAATACTATGATACTAGGCATGGAGTCCCTTATAAATGCAATAACAGGTATTGCTTCCCTTGATACTTGTTCAGAGTTATTCTGGGATAGGTCGAATTAGATAGTGTCAGATTTTTCTTCCTTCAGGAACTAGACCCAACCCATTTACAATTATTACTATTTACTTTTATTATCATATTTTCACACTAACATATTGTATACATGATTGGGTATTTATAGACGTCGTTGGTGGTGACCTACCAAGTTTATCTCACACCCTATCTAGGCCACTAACGACACCCAAGAGAACTATATTCTTAAAGTTGTAGAAAAGGGGAAGAATCCACTTATGGATGCATTACTTCTTGCATGAATTAAGATGAAAGTTTGATATCATATGACTGATTTGGAGCTCAGGATGTGTGTATATACTTTTTGTTCTTTTTATACTTTTTTATTGCATGTACCGCTTGATACCTTGTATTTGTATTTTTAGGATCTCAAGATACATGACATACATTGTCGTATTTTTTATATGATTCAATATCAAGTTATTTGTTGATTATTATTTCTTGGTTGTTTATATCTTCTTCCGCATTCCTTTATGAGATGTTACTGGTCTAGTAACTATAGTGTCTATTTGTATTGTGGAATTGATTATACTACTTATACTATTTATCTATTGGTTTTACAATTATGATACCTTATTGTGTCCATATGGTCTAGGGGAACCATTTAGAGGCATCTGGGTTCTTGACATCACAAAGTGGTATCAGAAGTTTTATTTTTTTGATTTAATATTTTGAGACAATAGTTAAGATATTAAGAAGGAAATGGGAGTAGGTAATAAGCTGTTCTTGGGAGTAGCTAACCCATGTATAGAGAAAATCCAAATTTACTCAAATAGAAATTTCTATATTCCATATTTTTCATATTATAGTTGATATGATTCTACTATTGGGTGATGCACTTTATTTGTGATGTTACCATTGATATAATTAAATTTTTTCATCTATCCTTTCCCTAATGAAATGAGTGAATGAAATAAATGAGCATGCATCATATTAGGCATCATTTTGGAAATTCACATGCTATGCATATGCCATACCATATAGAAGGATTGTGTGGTTTTCATTGATTGTGATTTCCATGAGTGATTTGATTGTTATAAATAGAATTGTTAATGGATAAATATTATCATAGAGGATTGAAAAAACATAGTTGGTACTTAGTGTGATAACCATAACCGAATAGTGTTTTCCTACATAGGCTATAACAGACACCCTAAGCAGTCAACTATGGCATGTCGAGACATGGACCCTTGGTCTCATAGATTTGAACATGTTATAGTATAGATTAATTGGATTCCACACTTCAGTTCATAATGTGCATGGGCCCTTATGGATCAGAAGAAGTGAACCATTTGGTTCAACCATTTAAATAGAAATTTAATATAAATATGAAATTTAAATCAAATTGAAAATTAAAAACACATAGCTTGAACAAGTCCCGACCTTAGTAGTGGGTAGTAGCTAGTGTCTCTATTGTTTTATATAAATGTTCGTATCACTAATACCTGACTATTTGAGTTGGTAGAGGGGTGTGACTATTACATAGAGAGACTTTTTATCTGTTCTATTTTTATTTCATGGATTATTCTATTATCAAAACTTATCTAAGGAGTGTGTTTGGAAATTGTAGATAAATGCCACCAAGATGTCCTCTAGTCGTATGCCAAGAGGGTGGTGATGAAAATTCCATAGAGGTGGTGGGACATGATCCACCATTTATACCTCTAGTTGTGTCACCTCTTCGTGTTCTCAAAGGGGGTGGTGATTCTTTGTTTTAAGGATTTTTTTACTGGATTATACAGACATTACAAGGATCCCTACACTCTACCCCTTCTATGAGAGTATTGACTAAGGAGTTCCAGCTGCATCCAACCATGTTTTCAAGGGATAAAAAACTAAATAATTTAGAGTTATGTATGGATACCAGCTTTTCCATATTTTAAAATATGGAGATACCTATTGAGAGGAGGGTGAAAGTCACTACATAAAAGCTTTGAGGATCCTCCAAACATTGGTGGGATATACTAAACTAGGTGGATCAGTTTCAAGAAGTAGTATGGATGGATTTACAGTCGAGATTCTTTGATTATTTATTCACTATGACTCTGAGGGATGATCGTTCCATGGAGTTCATGAACTTATAGTAGTCTTCAATAAAAATTATGGACTATTCAGCTCATTTTATAGAGATTTAATGATTCATTCCTATCTATACTGATGATAAGCCGATGAAAGAGAGAAAATTTGAGGATGGGTTGATTCATCCAATTCTTTCCTAGGTATTTTTTGATTGACTATTAGATCTGGAATAGGGAACCATACCCTTATCATGGAGTGAAACGTAAGGGAAGATGATGGTGTGATCCAAAGTAGTTTAGAACCCAGAAAGAGTAGTTCTTCTATTAGAAATTGGAATAAATGCTTTGAGAATGCATGCAAGTGCAATGACATTCAGATGACTTCCATATATATTTATGTGGTTTTTTACTAGTGTGGGAACCCTAAGCATAAGAATCCCCAATGTTTTAAAAACCCCATTGAGTTCCAAGGATATGATAGTTTGGGGCTTCTAAAATAATTCTGTAAGAACATCCCATTTGTACTGAGTGGGATATGATCCTTTCTAGCTCTAAATTCAGTAGAAGGTTCAGTATCAACTCTCCAAGAAGGTATATGGAGTACTACTAGATATATATGAATAAGAGGAGGTAATGGACGTGGTATCCATGCTTCATATATACAGTTCTAATAGAGAGGAACTACTCCAGGAAGGCAGGTTATATCATAGTGTTGTGGTTTAGGCCACATATATTCAATGTCTCCTATAACAGTGGAGCATTATGCTATCCCATATACTATTCGAGTTACTATTCTAGAAGCCTATACTTTCATTCCTACCTTTTTTGATACAGGTTCATCTCATTATTTCATATCTTTACCTATTATTATGAGTCTTAGAATTCATTTTGAGAACTCTTGTAGTGTTATGAAGCTTTATACGCCTTTTAGTATATGATCAAAGAGCGTATGCCAGTGAAAATGTTGTCCTCTTGAACCATTGTTTCTTATGAAACTTCATCATCGTCGATATGATCAGCTTTTTTTTATTCTCGGGATGGACTGGTTGGTTCCCTATCTTGCCTATATGGATTGTTATCACAAGAGGGTATCATTTACATAACCATATAGTGATTATTATATTCAAAAGGGTGAGTGGGATGTTTAGGTTGGTAGAGATGGACCAGAACATCTTGGTATAGGTGGAGTGACCACCAAAATTTTTATCCATTACATGGAGGATCAAGGAATACATTTGAATGAGTTCCCTCCTATAGTCGATTGATTAAGGGATATATTCCCAGATTAATTTTCTGAACTACCTCCTAAGGGAGAGGTAGAGTTTATTATATATCCAGTTCCTAAATCTATATTAGTATCCATTCATACTTACGTGATGGATATGAATAAGTTTCAGGAGATTCAGAGACAACTAGTGGATTTAGAGTACAAGTGTTTCATACAACCCATTACTTCTCCCTAGAGTTCACCAATCATTTTTTTCAAGAAGGTAGATAGAAACCTCAAGATTTTTGTGGATTACTAGGAGTTGAATCATCTAAAAATTAAAAATGGTATCCTTTAACTCGTATTGATGATCTTTTTGACCAAATTAGTTGAGAAAATGTATTCTTGAAGATAAACATGATATTAAGATGTCATCATGTTTGAGTAAAACCATCAAATAATCTATGTATGAATTTTCATAGTCGTTATGGATTATATGAGTATCTCATTATGTCATTCAATCTTACGAATGCATCTTCCATATTCATGGATTTGATAAATAGGGTTTTACATCCCTATTTTGATTCCTTTTTCATTGTATTCCTAGATAAAATATTGGTTTATTATGATACCTAGAATGACCATGTCACTCATCTAGAGATTATTGTTAATACACCAAGTGAGAACCATATATATTATAAGACCAGTTAATTTCATCTCTAGATCAACAAATTTCACTTCCTGGGTGACATTATCTTAGAGACAGGAGTTTCAGTTTACCTAGAGAAGGTGAGATATGTGGTTACTTGGGAGAATCCCAAGAACAATTTTGGAATATTGAGTTTGCTAGGATATATGGTTACTAAAATAGATTTATAGAAGTTTTATCATGATTAGTGTCACATATTATGAGATTGAATAATAAGGGTTTGATGTTTATGTGGTCTGAATGTGGTGAGAAAACCTTTTAAGAGTTGAAAGGGAGATTGATTTTAGCACCCATACTGATTATACCAAAGTTGGGTGGGAGATATATAGTCTATCATGACACATAAAGTAATAATCTAGGAGAAGTTTTGATATAGAAATATATATTTGTTGCATATGTATCGTGATAATTGTGTCCCCATGAGTGGAATTACAGGACTCTCAATCTGAAGTTTACAGCTGTCATACCCACCTTGCATTGTTAGAGGCATTAACTAATGGGAGAGAATTTTGTTGTGTTTATAGAGAACAAGATCCCTAAGTATATTTTTACACATCGAGACATAAATCTCAGGTAGTAAAGATAGGTTGAATATGTAAAATACATTTAATTCGATATTTCATATATTCTTGGGAAAGGAAATGCTATTACAGATTCTCTGAGAAGGAGGAACCAGATACAAGTAGTTTAGGTGTTCAGTAGTAAATGAAATCTTATGGATAATTTTTTAGATTTATATATATGTTCAAGAACATCATTGAAAGTTTGCACTTGCATCTCTATCTATGACCTCTTCACCTCTGGAAAAGGTGATGATGAGGTAGTTATCAGATCATGAGGGTTTGGCCCTACAAGAGAGTACGGATAGAGAGGACCCAACTTTGGATTATTCAATCAATGATGACGATATCCTGTGTATACATGTGAATATATGGGATCCCATATATATGAGAAAGGAGTTGATATGAGAGTCACATGATTCTTAGTGGGAAGTTAACTTGGGTGTTTCCACGATGTATCGTGACATGTGCCGACATTATTCATGGCTAGGGATGAAGCATTAGATAACAAGTTTATCATCAGGTTTTCAACCTATTAGTAGCTGAATGTAGAACACCAAAGACCTACTGGCTTTCTACAACCATTAATATTCCCAAAATGGAAAAGGATGGATGTTACAATGATTTTTTTCATCATTTTACCAAGGTCACCTTGAATTAATGAAACAGTTTGGGTAGTCGGGGATCGAATGATGAAAGTATCCCACTTCCTTCCAATATAGGAGACTTTATTGGTTTATGAGGTTTGAATATTGTATTTCCATTAGATCATATGGCTACATGGGTGATTTTCACTATCTTTTCAGATGGGGACACTCACTTAAATTCTATGTTCTAGTAGGGGTTACAGAATGATATGGGTACATTGGTGCTTATGAGAACAACCTTTCACCCTTAGTCTGATAGTATCTTAGAAAAAACTATAAATGTTCTAGATGAAATGATATGAGAATTCATCCTTGACTTCATAGGTTCTTGGGTGAATATTATCCTTCCAATTAAGTTATCCTATAAAAACTATTATCAGGTGACAATTTAGATGGATCCTTATGAGGTCCAATATGGAAGGCTATGCCATTCACCCACGTGCTAGTTAGAGGAAAGAGAGGAAGTGGTACTAGGTCCTCAACTTGTTTAGGTGAATTTATATAAGGTTAAACTTATTAGGAAATATATATCTATTTCTCATTCTAGATAGAAAAATCACTACTGGAAAAAGGGCCTATACCCACGGTTCTCGAAAACCGTGGGTATAGAGATAATATGGGGACCTATACCCACGGTTTCGGAAAACCGTGGGTATAGGTCACCTATACACACGGTTTTGTCAAAACCGTGGGTATAGTTTATTTTCAAAGACCAATACCCACGGTTTTTTCCAAACCGTGGGCATAGAGTTTTTTCAGATGACCTATACCTACGGTTCTTTAAAACCGTGGGTATAGGGGTATTTTTTTTTGAATACCTATACCCACGGTTTTAAAGAACCGTGGGTATAGCTTTCCCGCCATAAGGCGGGCAAAAATATTACGCGGGACAATGAAAAAATTTGGTGGGAATACATTTTTTCACGGATAATATTAATATATATATGCAGCTGAATGTCTATATATAAATTAAAACATTTAGCTCGGTTGGTTCATCAGTCAGTAGAGGCGCCAAGTCTAACTATGAGACCCCAGTTCGATTCCCCTTGCCCGAGAATTTTTAATTTAAATACCTCTTTTATTAATATATATAATAAGATATATGTTTTTATAACAATTTAAAATCACAGATCGGTTGGTCATTCCTGGGGTGCGGGCACGTTGCGCAGACGGCAGTATGAGTTCGAAACTCGGTGGGTGTGATTTTTGGAATATGCGAATTTGGTTATATTAATATATAGGAGCAGATATATCAATATATAATATATAAAAACTGCAGCTCGGTTGGTGCGGTTGTGTGGTATGGACGCGAGGCGCAGTGGGAGGTACGGTTTCGAAACCTGCAGGCTGCATATTTTTTGAATTTCAATACCCCACGGTTTTCAAACCGTGGGGTATGTTGTGTGCCATGCTGGAATGCGTGGTTCGCCACATTTGACTCACCTATACCCACGGTTCTCCAAAACCGTGGGTATAGGCTGAGACCCCTATACCGACGCCTCTCCAGCCCACGGTTCCCAAAACCATGGGTATAGCCTATACCCACGGTTTTGGGGGCTATACCCACGGTTTTGAACCGTGGGTATAGGCCTTTTTTCCAGTAGTGAATTATAGTGATCTCTGTTTATGACCTATGGAGTTCGAGGTTGGGGATCGTGTACTCTTATAGGTATAATCCAAACATGGGAATAAACAGATACAGAGGAAAGGGAAGGTGTCACCACAATTTGTAAGGCCATTTGATATTCTGTAGAGAGTTGGGATAGTAGCATTTCAGTTTATATTACTTTAGAGGTACTACTCCATACACGATTTCTTCCACATTTCATAGCTTCATTGATATCATTCCAACCAATATCATACTTTTGATCCCAAATATGTTGATCTAGATGATGATTATTATTTATTGAAGTGTCCTATAAAAATCATTGAACATAGCATGAAGGATATCTAAGGATGGTCTATCCCAAAGTATAGGTGTTTTGGCCGCATGGCCAGGTACCTGACGAGACTTGGGAGATTTAGACTAACGTATGTGTTCAGTGGCCAGAATTATTCCTAGATGAAGTTTTCCTACCCTTAGAAGGTGAACTTGGGGAGAAGTTCCTTTAAGGGGAATACTATAAAAACGTAATATTTTTTTTTCAATGTTTGAATCCATTTAATATTAGTATAATCCTTTTATTTATACCTAATATGGATTACCAATGAATTAATGGAATTTTTTGGGGTGTCCAACACTTGTTCAAATCCTAGAACCCAATTGTTGGAGAAAAGCAGCTGGGATTCATAGTTAATGGAAGCTGTACGACCAAATCAGCATGGTTTGTTAGAAAAATGTGAGGTCATCCAAGCCTCTATCTAGAGGTACACGGTTTTATAAACCATGCATCAGGGGGCACACACTCATGTGAGAGAACCCACAGTTTTTAGCAGAGGCATGTCACATAGTTTTATCATAATCAGTCAAACTGTGAACAGGAACCGTGTGAGGTGACCTCGAAGCCGGGAAGGGCACATGGTTGGTTCATGGATTGGCCAACTATGAAACCAAACCATGAAACCCATATATTTTGGGTGAATTTCCCATATTTCCCTTAATTATTTCTAAGCTTACCCCTCCCTTATTTCCTTCTATTTGTAGAATGCACTGGGTTCATCTCCATTTTTGAGATCCCATCCACCTAAAGATAGTTGCGGTGATAACTCTCTAATTTGAAGTTTGATTTTTTCTTCCATTAGTATCATTATATATCCACTGGTAAGATCCTCATTCCTTTTGAACTTTTTTCTATTTGTGTTTCTCTTGATGAAATAATTGAGGTGCTTGCTAATATGTCCTATTTTCAAAATCTTCATCCATTCGTCAGATTTCTTCCAATATAGTTCGAAATAAAGGTTTATACTATATAAGGAGAGTTGTACAAGTACAAGGTAGGAGGTCTACAATTTATTCCTTACGTTTTTATGTTTTATAACATGTTCTATTGTTTCTCATGTCGGTTTCACCATGAATTGCCTTAAATTGTATATTCCTTAAATAGGTTTCCATTCTTGGAGCCTAATGCCTTGTTAGAACCCAAATTCATATTGATTTGTCAACCATAGAGTGTGCCACACCTTTGGGTGTTCTCTGTTACATGCCTTTTGGATTCCATGAATATATTTCCAAAGAACAAGTTGGAGTGTTGGGATTTTCTTTTAAAAGAAGATATCATAATGATAATGAATGTATGTAGTGGAATAGAAATACTAGTGCCTTTGAAAATTATTATGAGTTGATATGAACGTGATTGGTATGACCACATCACCTATATGAAAGGGAACAATGGTTACAACATTGTTAATATTAATTGATAATGAGTTATGGATTACACCCCATCTCATATTAAATAAAATGGGGAATTATTTGTAATGATGTGTTGGCATGGAGACCCTCTTTAATTATGGTAATTGGACATGATAAACTTTATTCATATTAAATATAAATAAGCATGACACCCCTTCAATTAAATACTAAATGGGAATGACAACCCTTGAATTTGTTATATCTATACGATCATGGAGATCATTTATAAAAATGTGAAACGGACATGGATACCATTTGTATGATATGATATGGGCACAAAGTCCCTATACCGTAACATGGGAATAATGTACCTACATGTGATACTGGGCATGGTGTCCCCTACTATTGGGATACTGGGCATGGAATCACTAAATGTGATACTGGACATGAGTTCCATTATAAATTTAATACTAGGAAATGAGTCCCATTTAATACCATAATACTGGGAATATAATCCCTTATAATTGTGATAGTAGGCATTGCATCCCTTCTTACTTGTTCAGAGTTTTTTCGGCAAGGAATGAAGTAGGCAGTGTCGGCCTGGTCTTCCTTCAGGAACTAGAGTTTACCCATTTACATTTATTAATTCCAATTTTCATAATTATATTTTCAAACTGCCATATTGTAAACATGTCTGGTTATTTATAGATGCTGTTGGTGGTGACCTATTGAGTTTATCTTACACCTTATATGGGCCACTGATGGAACTTCAAAAATCTATTTGATTGTAGGTGTAGATAAGTGGGAACATCCTCTTATAAATGTGTAACTTCTTGCATGAGTTAGGATAGAGGTTTGGTATAATATGGTCAGGTTAGAGCATGGGGTGCCTGGATAGATTTTTTGGTATTTTCACACTACTTTATATCCTGTACTCCATGCTACATTGTATACATGTTTTCTAGCTTTATAGAGACATGAAATTCATTTTTTTTGTATATGATTCAATCTCCAATTATAATTTTTTTTTGTTTATTGGTTTTTTATAATTTCTTATTCTGTACTGAGTTAATGTTCTTGACATTATAGAGTATTCTTTTACTATGACATCAGTTATAATTATTTTTCTATTTATATATTCATTTTACCACTTTGCGACTTTGGTAATCATGGAATAGTCTCCCCATAGACACACCTAAGGCCCTCACTACTATTTTATGTCCTCTTGTGTTCAAGGAGAGTGCTTGAGGACATGTGGCCATCTGGGCTCAGGCCACCATTTAGTTTCATTTGGGTTAGGGACTTCACATGGTGTAAATAAGTGATCACTTCATTTTATGAGTTCTTAAAAATGATCCTCCTAAACTCATTAGAGTTCTCAATATACTCAAACATATCACTCAACCTCACCTCATCTACAATAAATATAAAGAGAGAGATCAATACATGATATTTTCAAGGTTCATACAATTTGACATAGTACATGACTTATTATCTATATCACCCAAAACTAATTCTATACTATACACTTATTTTGGATTATAAAGGCACATGAAACAAATTATTATACACCCAAATAATATTTCCTCTAATTGAACCTAGCTCTAACCCCAGCGATCAAATCCTCTTCCATAGTTGTTTATTCCCCCTAGATTTCCTTTATTTATCCTCTTACTCCTCCACTAGTGATACCCCCTATCCATGAGACTCTCCAATAATAGGTTATACCCTCCAACATAATAAAATAACTCATTATTTTTTGATCCTGTTATAGAAATTACTCCTTCTTGATATGGTTTTCTGATACAAAAAGTTGGATCAACATTTCATGTGTAAAAATTATTTAGGATCTTAAATAGTTTTATTAAAAGTTTTATGGCCTTGAAACTTTCTCTGAATCTTATAATACTATAATATACTCAAATTTGAAATTTTCAAATAATTATCCTAATTTATTACCCGAAAAAAGACTCTCATGTATTACTCTATTTGATAAACCTTTTTTTGATACTCTTTAGTTTGGTTCACCTTATTTGGTGCACTTTTATTTGGTATGCTATATCTAGTACTTCTCTATTTGATTCACCTTCATCCGATAAACCTTTATCTAATCCACCTATATCCAATTCACCTCCATAAAATGCACCTTCATCTGATGAAATCTTTTCCAATGCCTTTATTTGATGCACCTCTATCCAGTATGCCTCTCTTTGGTAAACCTCTACTTAAAATAAGTGATTTTTTGTCAAAAACCCATGATGAACATATAATAATTTCTCTTAAGATCAATCAACAATAAATTTATATGAATTATCTCTCATATTTTTGTAGGCATACTTCCTCCCAAAATCAAATAAGAAATACATGAGATCCAATTTCAAATTTCCTAATTAACTAAAATTTTGTTTTACCTCCTTCAAATCCTTGGTATAAATCAAATTCAAAATTCTTAATCAATGTTTCCTAAAATATTAATGAAAAAAACACTTAAAATCATCCTCAAATATGAACTAGATTAAAAATCGTTGAAATTATAGCTAAATATCACCATAAAGAATGACTTGATAATGTTTTTATAAATCTAATAAAACATCCATTTGGTTTAAAAATATCTCTATCTTATCCCATATATTATATATACCCACATTTCTCTATCTAGTTATATTCATAGGTTTTTACATCCAATGATTTTTAAATTTCTATATGATAGAACTTCTATAAAAGTTATTCTTATAAAAAAATTTCTCTCTATTTGATGGATCTTTCAAGAGTCCATCCAATCTTATCTTTCTAATGATATATCAAGAGTCTATCTAATAGAACTGAATTTTATGATCATTAGATATATCTATTTGGTAGACTTAATATTTATCTATCTATTATAACTTTACACTTATCTCTATCTAGTATAATTTTATATTTATCTCATTCTTGTATGACTTAATATATTTATACTTTTGATTCAACATCATATTTTTTGACAGAAAATAATATCTATCCGGTAAACTTAGTCTAGTGTAATTCAGAATTTGCTATTTTGTGAACTTACAAATCTTCTTAAATTACTCTGTATAGTAAACATACTGACCTTTATATATTGAAATCTGTACATCGACATCACAAACTTTGTGTAACATCCCAGTTCCCGGTGCCACCCAAAGGTGTCCCAAACCCAATCGGTCAAATAACCTCAAGAAAACTTCCCCAAATTCTATAGGATGTCAACTAGCAGTGAGGGCTAAGGTAAGAAATTGGGAAAAATATGCACTCATTGGAATATTGTGCACAATGAAATCTAAATATAAAACAATATCGGAAGTAGTAATAGCAAACAATATAAGTAAACAATAGATGACTGATAGTATAAACAACTACAACATATACATAAATAAATTTTTCATGTAACATGTATCTAGGAAAGCATCCAAACAAGTCACAATGCTGGAAATACAATACTAACCAAAGTACAGAAAAAATTAAACTCCAATAGCATCGCAAGCCTCATCTTGGTCCCATTATCTCCAGCTCTAATAACATTCAAGTACCTGATGAAGAAGGGATATTTACCTTATATATACCAACAACCATATAATATGTATGGGTACAAATTCATGACCAAAATTGGGTGTGAGATGCATCCCAGTAGGAAACCACAAAATGATCTGTGCCTAACTGTCAGTGAATATATATAGAAGGCAATATATAGAAATGAAGCAATAAACTTAGAAGTACTCAAAAGTAAAAAAGCCTACATTTTTCAATTACATTCATTTACATTTATTTTTCAACCAATTGAATAATGAATCCTGGGATCTATCCTAATCTCTATATCCCTCCATGTAATAGTAACAATAAATGTCTCAAAATTCCATCTAAACAACCATGTAAGCTTGAGTCCACGCTTGTGCTTTGGATTAGTAGACTCATCACAATCATTCAATAATCCACAACCTAATCTCTATGAAATCTCTCATGATATAACCCCTATGGTCCTACATAGCATAGAGTAACAATAGCAACCTCCTTGGTAGCTATCACGGTCAATACCCTTGGTCAACATAGCTTAAAATAATTTATACAAGACATTCGGGTAGCTCTCAGGGTCAAGACCCCCTGGGTCAACATAGTATAAATAAATCATAAATGACCTCTTGAGTAGCTCTCATGATCAATACCCTTGGGTCAATTTTAAACCAAGGCTCTCACAGTACTGTGTAAACAAACATGGATACCCCCATAGTTTTCTTGGTCCAAGGCTCTCACAGTCCATTGAAAGATCATCACACATATCATTTCAAAGTAGAACATGTAATATATAACTACTAAATGAATAAAATCCACAAGAATAACACATGAAATTCACATAATAAATCAACTCCACCCTAAACAATTCAAGGCATGGAAAAAAGGTATTCCTCATAGGAAACCTAGGCCAAACGACCATAAATAGTAAAACAGGGAAACACACTCATGGGGTATCGTATGAACAAGGAATATAACCTTACCCATATGCAACAACCCCATATCAATCAATTAAACCCTAGTAGGTAAATAATAGTGTTAAATTACACAACATGCAATACCCAAAACATGGTTATTCATCACTTTAAGCATATATAATCCAAATACAATCAAAGAATGGAACAAAACACCTACCTCAATGTTGTAAATTGAAAACACTTGAACATAGGCCCTTGAATCAGCCTATAATGACATAGATCAGGGGAAATACAATGCTCTCGATGACATCACAATCGGAGCTCAGATGAAGAACCGGGAGGAGCTTGAAGTTTTTAGGACATTTTTCACTATCCATTAAGAACCGAGAGGAGAAGAAATATTTTCTGTAGATGGGACGTGTCCCTGCTCTGACTAATTAAATAAAAACAAAAGTACATGGTGCGTTTATTAAATGTACATTCCATGTATTAGCCTCAACCAACCCCCTCTTTAGGTGGTCTTCCTAGTCACCCGCACTGCCATGTACTCGACTGTTACCTAGCCAATACATGCTACAAGCGACAACCAGGTAGACGATGTGTACTTAAAAAATTTCTCAATTATTTATTTTTCTCAAAAGAACCTAAAATAATGATCCATACCTAAAATGAAGATCCGGGTTGTTAAAAACTTCCCCTTAAAGCAATTCATCCTCAAATTTCCCTTCCAAGGGTAGCGAAGAAGAAACATTAAACAATTCTGGCCACTTTGATCGTACATTAGCCTTCCTCTCCCAAGTCTTGTCTTGAACTCTCCCATGATACCATTTCACCTGTACTAGAAGAATAAACCATCCATGGATAAACTTCATGCTGTGATCCATAGTCCGAATATGGTGCTCTTCAAAGGATTCCTCCACTTCCAACTCAACCTCCTTATGTTGGAAAACATGCGATGAGTATGAAAAGTAATGTCATAGCTGAGAAACATGAAAGACATCATGCATAGCCCAGTACCTCATAGGTATCTGCTACCGATAGGCTTCCGGCCCGACTCTCTCCAAAACCTCAAACAGAACGACGTATCTTGGTGAAAGATTCCCATATATCATAATCCTCCTTGTGTCCCAACCTCAATGTGACACGTATGAAAACCTGATCCTTGACCTCAAACTCCATAGAACAACTCCGTCGATCATCATGATATTTATGCTGAGACTGTTCAGTATCCATCCTCTTCCAAATCAACTCCACATGCTAGGTGATATCCTAGAAAAGGTGAGGTCTTCACATAGTTGTCTATCCTACCTCCATCCAACAAAGGGTTGATCGACATGTAATACCACAAAAAGCCTCATAAGGTTCCATATGAACCATCTCTTAAAAACTGTTATGGTAGGAAAACACCACTAGGGGTATGTGTATCTCCCAAGAGCCCCCAAAATCTAGGATGCATGCTTATCGCATGGCCTCCAAAACCTAAATCGTGCACTCATACTGGACATCTATCTTGGGATGGTAATATGTACTCAGAAGTATTTGTGTACCCATATCCGTATTTAGTCCCTTCTAGACACAAGAATTAAACCATGCATCCCTATCTAAAATGATAGAGTATGAAAACCCATGAAATTGTACAATCTCTTAGATGTACAACCTTCCAAGATCATCAACACTGAAGGTTTCCATAATCGACATGAAATCTGAGACCTTCATGACTATGTTAACAAGAACCCATAAAACATCATTTCCTCTAGGCGATCTAAGTAAACCCATCACGAAATCCATCGTGACATCATTCCACTTCCACTAAGGAATGGGTAACTACTGTAAAAGCCATACTGGCCACTGATTCTCTACCTTAAACTACTAAAAGGTAGAACATATCATAAAAAAACCAGAAACATCCCTCTTCATACCTGGACACCAACACTGATGGTTTAAATCTCAATACATGTTGGTGACACCAAGATGAACTGCCTAAACTGAGGAATGGAAATCTCACATCAACTCCCCATGTATGTCTGCTAACACCCATACACACCCATGAAAATACAATATCTCATTGTCTCCTATGGTTCACCCAGGAGTAGGGTCCTCTCCTGACACACCCTCCCATCAGACTAGGACTTTGTAATATGATATCGGGCTCATTTTCACTCGATCCAGAAGAGTAGAGTAAACAACTTTAGAAGAAAGAAATGTCTTCCCCTATCTACCATGCACCTACAAGTGCATCTCAAAGAATTGAGACATAAGATTCCACTCACTGCCGGCCTCCTGAACTACTTGAATATGAGTTTTCTTACTCAACTCACCAGCCACTACGTTGCCTTTCCTAAGTGTGTAGGCAAGCTCAAAGTCAAAATACTGAAGGTACTCAACCACCCTTCACTATCTCAAATTGAAATCATGCTGGGTAAAGATATACTTGAGAATTTTGTGGTCGGTGTATACCACAAAATTATCTCACAAAAGATAATGTCTCCAGCAATGAAAATCATGCACAATTGTGGTTAACTCAAGAACATGCGTCAGGTAGTTCCTCTCATGTGGCCTCAACTACTGAGACCCATATGCGACGAATCCTTCCCCCTGCATAAGCAATGCTCCTATATCGATACCTAATGCATCACATTAAATGGTATAACTCTTTCCTGGCTCTAGAAAAATCAGTATCAGTACTGAATTCAATCTACCTTTCCGATTCTCAATGGATAAATCATTGGAATTTGTCTACAAGCACTTTGCAACCTACATAGTTAGGACTTTCAACATAAGTGTAAAATGTCTTGTATAAAGCACCTTTAGTAACCAACCATCCCTATAAAAATACGTACCTCAAATGACATGACCTAAGAAGTGAATATGGTCGCTCCAAAAGTGGAATTTTTATATCTTAACATAAAACTGATGCTCTCTCAGTGTACTAAATATGATATCAAGAAGGATGGAATGGTCATGTCGAGTGTGTGATTACACCAAGATATCATCTATAAAGACTACCACAAAATAATCCATGTAAGGGTGTAACACTTGGTTCATTAGTGTCATGAAAACTACCGGTGTGTTCATAAAGCCGAATGAAATAACCAAATACTCGTATAGAAAATACCTTCACCGAAAGGTTGTAAGAGGTATATCTGGTGGTATAACACATAACTCATGATCGCCGGATCTCAAGTCAATCTTCGAGAACACCTGAGACCCTCACAGATGATCAAAGAGATCATCAATCCTCAGAAAGGGATATTAGTTCTTGATCATCAACTGGTTCAGCTTCTGATAACCCACACAATGTCTGAGGGTACCATCTGCCTTCTTCACAAACAGGATAATAGAACCCCAAGGAGAAGTATTGGGTCAGATGGAATACTTTTCCAGCAACTCCTCTAAAAATTTATTGAGCTCTTATAACTCTGGTGTAGCCATCCTATAAGAAGCAATGGACACCGATGTTGCTCTAGGAACAAGCTCAATAGATAAATCTACCTCTCTCTATGAAGGTAAACCTAAAAAGTCATCTAGAAAATCATCTCTGAAATGATCCACCACTAGGGTGAAGTCCATCTGTGAAGTCCCCAGGTCATGTAGATATAAATTAGGAATCTGGGTGCTAATTCCTCCCAACCCCTGATGCTAGGGTCCAACTCTGATCGCCTGGACATCCCATTCACCCTTGTGTATAAAAGAACCTACCTCTCGTGATGTGAAACTCACCCTGTGGTGATAGAAGTCAACAATGTCCTGTAAAGAGACCAACCGGTCCATTCCAAGAATGACATTTCTAAGATATAGAGGTCTCATAAGAAGTGACTCCCCCTACCTCGAAAGGGAACTCCTTGCACTGGTGTACACTAGCCATCCTAATCCCAAACGGAGTGTCTAGAGTTATAACATCCTAAGAAGTAAATATTGAGAGACCAAGGCTCTCCTTAAAGGAGAAATATTTGAAACTATGAGAAGCCCCTATATAGAAAAGAGAAGATGCTAAAACTTAGGTAACTAGAATCGTACATCTAACAATAGAGGGTTCGATATCCTACTTCTACTTGGTCTACTCTACTAAAAAAGTCTGACTAGTACCACAGGCCTATGACGCTACTAGAATACCCTGAGTTGATCCACCTTATTGTCATTGAAAACTATCTGTCTGGCTACCACGACCACAACTACCTCATCGACCTAAATAGCCGAACAAACATCAGTTTCCTGACCGAGGAGAAACTGGTGGCCCTACTTCTGAATGTGGGGTCATAATTGATCACATATCACTATCTTCTGGTGAGAGAAACTAGAGAAAATGCTGAGGATGACCCATATTTCCACAAAATCCGCACTCAAATAGGTTTCTCGGGCACTAATGTCTCAGGTGACCACTCTTCCTGCACTGGTATCACCTTAGATGGATACTTGTAGATACATCCCTAAAACTGGAATCACCACATGAAGGGTCCATGAGGCTCTTCCTACTATCAAATGAATGAGTACCTTCCCTAGGTGCTGAACCACCCTAGCTCCCATTTCCTAACTCCATCAGATTACACTCTGATATAAGTGCCTCATTCACTATAACCATCACCAAAGTCAACATAAAAAAATTCACCAGTGATCAGATGTTGTACTTGAGACCATCTTCAAACCACCTATCCAGACACCATTCACCACCTCCCAGAACATGTGCAAATTGATGAAGCTCTGTAAACTGAGAAGAGTAATCCATCACTGAAAGATCACCCTACTCTAAGTGCATGAACTCTCAGGATCGATTGGGTATCAACATCTCGGGGTAGAAGTATTTATAAAAGGTCCTCTAAAACTCTTCCCAAACCATATTCTAATTATGTCCTGCCTATGTGATAACATCCCACAATCTCTTAAAGGAATCACATAGCATGTACGTCGTAAGCTTCACCATTCCCTCCAGAGGCATATCCAAATGCTCAAAGATAACAATAATGGACTCTAACAATGATTTTTAAGCCTGTTTCATCCATACTCTAAACAATTAGGGGGATGATACTTCAGAAACACCCTCATCAACTCTTTCATGGTTGGGGTAGGAGGTGGTTCTCCCTGGAAGGTCTTCATCATCCTCATAAATCCTTCACAGAACTATGCATCTGCACCTATGTTTGGTATATCAACTTGTTCCAAGATGGGCATGAAGGGAGGATCTATTGGTAGTACCTAATATACCATTTCAAGTGTCTAATCATTTCCCTATATCTGTTGTACAACCGGAGGAAGTCTTGGTAGCATGGAACTACAATGTCAAGCGCACAACTTAGTTTAATATTATCGAGGAATACAACTTAAAATTTAATGAAGGAACATGAGAAGAAAAATTCATTTTATATAAAACAGGGTTACACAACATGTATAACCCATACACTTCATGTTACCTTAAGTTTTTAATATGGTGTGTACCTCTTCCAATCCTATCCTTGTAATACCCATACACACAACGTTTCCCCCCAATAAAATGGTGTGTACTTGAATTTTCCTTACTAGAAAAGTTCTTTTACAAGGGTAGAACTACACGGTTCTATCATAGGTAACACTACATGATGTGTTCACACTAGACACAACATTTACTAGTTAAGTTCCATCCACCCATGTTATTGGTCACACAACCTGATACATGGTCTTTATGACACGATGTTTACAATCTATACATGACTTGTTCTTCGAAATGTTTCGCAACCCCATGTCTCTACCCACACAGTTAGTCACATGGTCAAGCACTTCATGGTGTGTACTCCCAGTACACAATGTATACTTAAGAAAAGTATGTTCTTCTAGAATATAAGAACACATGGTGTGTTTTTATAACCACACATGCCATGTTGTCCAGTTTTTCGGACAATAGGCCTCTACAACTCCTCCAAAACCCATAAAAACATAAAATTTTGTCCAAGGAATGACCAATTCCAAACCTTGAGAGCCCATACTATCGCGAATCAAATTTTGGCATCCTTTTCCACATCATAACTTGAAAAAATTCAATTAATGTTCAAACATGATCCACCTAATTCTGATCCAAGAGGTCCCAAAACACCTCAGAAACCAAAGATTGGAATCCATCCAAATGAAACTTTATATATTCTAATACCCTATTGAAATAGTAGGTATTCTATCAGGACATATATCACAACAACATTCATATCTATCACAAAATCTAGCACAAAAATATGCAATTAGTAATTCACCATAAATGGAATGACAAGAATGCATGGCATGTGATCCCTATCAAGTTTCTATATGATGCATGAGATGGCATACCCCCATCTCATCAGGTTGAAATAGAAATAGAACCTCAATAATATCAATGATTATATCACAAAACAAGTGAATAACCAAATAGTGAAATGAAATCAATTGTAACAATTGAAAAATAAGAAAAATTTCAATATTCAAGGTAACTTGGATTTTCCCTATACACGAGTTATCTTCCCTCGGGAACAAATTATTACCAACTACATATTCCTTCCTATCCTTGTCTATAGGATCCAAATAGTAATACAAAGAAGAAAAGAACCTCCCTCTGATACCACTTTATAACATCTTGGTTCTAGGTGCTTCCCAATGGTGCCCTGCACCCAATTGGTAACATAACCTCAAGCACATTTCCCCAAATTCTAGAGGCTGCCAACTATTAGTGAGGGGAAAGGTATGAAATTGGGGAAACTATGCCCTCATTGGTAGAGTTTTCACAAAAAAATCTAAATATAAAACAATAGCAGAAGCAGTAATACCATACAACAGAAGTAAACAATGGAAGACTGACAGTATAAACAACTACAACATATATATAAACAAATGATTCATGTCACATATATCTAGTAAATAATCCAAAAAAGTCACAATGATAGAAATACAATACTAAAACCAAAGTACAAAAAATAGTAAACTCCAATAGCATCACAAGCCTCAGCTTTGTCCCATGCTCTAAAGCTCCAACAATAGTTAAGTACATGATGAAGAAAGGCACTTTACCTTATCTATACCTGCAACCATATAATCTATTTGGGTATAAAATCATGACCCAAATAGGGTGTGAGACGAAACTTAGTAGGTAACCACCAAAAGATATGTGCCTAACTATTAGTGAATATATATATGGTAGGAAATATGCATAAATGAACCAATAAACAAGGAAGTATTCAAAAGTAACCAATACTATTGTTTTAAAATACATTAATTTACTTTTATTATTCAACATGTTTAATAATTAATCCCATGATCTGTCCTAGTCCCTATATCCCTCCGTGTAATAAGAATAACAGATGTCTCAAAATACCATCTAAACAACCAAGTAAGATCGAGTCCAAGCTTGTGATTTGGCTTGAAAGACTTGTCACAATCACTCAATCATCCCCAAACAACCCTCTAAGTAATCTCTCATGGTCAACACCCTATGGTCCCACATACCATAGAGTAACAATAGCGACCTCCTGGGTAGCTCTCACGGTCAATACCCTAGGTCTACATAACATCAAATAATTTATAAATGACCTCTGTGTAGCTCTCACTGTCAATACCCCTCGGGTCAACATAGTATAAATAAATCATAAATGACCTCCTAGGTAGCTCTCACAGTTAATACCCCTGGGTCAAGTCTACATCAAGGCTCTCATAGTCCTATGTAAACAAACATGGAAAACCCCACAGTTTTCCTAGTCCATGGATCTTACGGTCAATTGGAAGATCAACTCGCATATCATATCAAATAAGAACATGTAATCTATAACTAATACATGAATAAAATTCACAAGAATAACACATGCAATTCACATAATCAGTATACTCCACCCTAAACAATTCAATGTATGGAAACAAGGTATGCCTCATAGGCAAACTTGGCCAAATGGTCATAAACAACCAAACAGGGAAACATAACCATGAGGTTTCCCATAAACAAGGCGTACCACCTTAAACATATGTAACAACCCCATTTAAATCAATTAAACCATATAAGGTAAATAATAGGGTTAAATTCCACAACACGCAATACCTCAATCATGGGTATTCGTCACTTTAAGCCTGTATAACCCAACTAAAATCAAAGAAAGGCACAAAACACCTACCTCAATGTTGTACAATGAACACTATTGAACATATTCCCTTGAATCATCCTAGAATTATGTAGATCAGGGGGAATCCATCCCTCAAAGTGAATTCTCAATCAGAGATTAGATAGAGAACTGGGAGGATCTTGAAGTTTCTCAGCTGTTCATCGTTCACCTGTATGACCGCAAGAGAGAAGAAATGTTTTCTGGAGATGAGACGTGACCCCGATCTGACTCATAAAATAAAAATAAAATTACATAGCATGTTCATTTAATGTACAAACAATTTACTAGCCTCAACTAGCCCTTGATTTAGGTAGTCTTCCAGGTCTCCCACATGGCCATGTACTCATCCGTTACATGGCCAGTTTACATCTACACATGACAAATAGGTACACGACATGTACTCAATGTCGCCAACACAAGTCTTAGTTGTTCTTCATGTTCCCCCTTACTCTTGGAGTAAATGTGAATATCATCAATAAACACTACCACAAATTTTTCGAGGTAATGTCTAAAGACTCTATTCATCAAATCCATGAAGATTGCAGGGGCATTAGTAAGTCCGAAGGGCATCACCAAAAACTCATAGTGCCCATACCTTGTACGGAAGGCAGTCTTATGAATATCTTCCTTCTTCACCTTTACTTGATGATATCCAGAACTAAGATCCACCTTTGATAAGTATTGAGCTCCTCTTAACTGATCGAACAAGTCATAAATCCTTGAGAGAGGATACTTGTTCTTTATGGTGATCTTGTTGAGTTCCTGATAATCGAAACACAACCGCATGGTTTCATCCTTCTTCTTCACAAAGAGCACTGGTGCACCCCAAGGTGATACACTAGGGCGTATGAACCCTTTGTCCAGATGCTCTTGCAGCTGCTTCTTTAACTCCTCCAGTTCGATAGGAGCCATCCTATAGGGGAACTTCGAGATAGGAGTAGCTCCGGGTATGAGTTCAATTGAGAACTCTACCTCACGATCCGGGGGAATTCCGGGTAACTCTTCGGGAAATACATCACCGTATTCCCTTATGATGGGCATTTCCTCAAGGTTGGCACTTTCCTTTGACTCAACCATTTGGGAGAGGCATGCTTCTTCATAGGGAATCATCACCCACACCATTGAAGGATTTTTCAAAGGATATTCATTATCTTCCTTGCATTTGTAGAGGAGCATGGGATGGTTCAGAATATGAAAATATATTTCCTTTTCCCGATAGTTGATATGTGCCATATATAACGAGATCCAATCCATTCCCATTATAGCGTCAAATTCCACCAAGGGAAGTATTACGAGATTTTCCGGAAGAATCTTCCCACATACGTCAATAGGAGAAGAGTCAAGCACTTGGGTTGCAATGATTGCACCACTTGGTGGTTTTACAGATATCTCTACTTCAAGGTTTCGGGGCTTCGATTCTGTACTTCTATCAAACATGCAAGATATAAAGGAATGCATAGAACTAGAATCAAATAAGACTTTTTCCATTCTTGAGTGAATAGTAAGTGTACCTTGTATGACTTCATTATCATGTTCCACCTCCACAGTAGTGATGGCATAATCCTTCCCTTGTTCCTTTGGCTTTGGTGGTTGTTGGAACTGATTACCCTCGAGGGCTCGAGGTTTAGTGCACTGGTTTGAATAGTGGCCAAGCTCCCTACAGTTGTATCATTGAACCATGAGTGGTTCTCTCCTTCAATCGGCTACATTATCCTTCCTTTTCATGTCTTTTAGACACTCGTGAGCTTGGTGTCCTTCCTTCCCACACTTAAAGCATTTCGTCGTACATTTGAGGTAGTTCCCATGGTGCAACTTCCCACATTTTTGGCATGTGGGCCGTTGTGTTTTCTTCCCATCTTTATCACTAGATCCACGAGCTTGAAATTCCATCTTTCTTTTCTTATCACCATATCCATGAGACCATTCTCCAAACTCCATCTACACTTTGAGAGCACACCAAACAACTTCTTCATAACTCCCAAAGTCTCGAATTGCAAGAGCATTTCGAAGATGTGGTTTTAATCCACTAAAGAATCTATCAATTTTTCTATCATTGTTGATAACAAAACCCGAAGCATACCTTGCGAGACTTGTGAAATTTGCTTCATAGGTTGTGACAGATTCTCCTTCTTTTTTCTTGAGCTCTATGAATTATCTCTCCATCTTCGTGCGAAGAGTTTGTGGGAAGTACTTATTAAGAAACATTATCTTAAAGTCTTCCCACTCCATCTCTTCAATTTCATCCCTTGTCTTGGTGTTCTTAATAAAAGCCCACAATTGATTAGCTTCTCCATCTAGACGATAAACGACTAGAGTCACCTTCTCCATCTCGGAACAATGAAGAACAGAAAATATCTTCTCCATGGAGTTGACCCACTGTTCCGCAACTAGTGGATCAGAAGATCCACAAAACGTCAGTGGTCGTTGCCGCATAAAACATTCGATAGCTAGTTCCTCCCTCTTTGGTGAAGGAGGACTCCCCCATTATTATGGTTATTATTCATAACCCAAGATAATTGGGTAAGAATCGCCATGATGTTTTGAACTCCACCTCCAAAATCATTGGGGATGTCGTTCAGGGAATCGTTGCATTGGCCTTCGCAAAAGTTGTTAGCCTGATTTCTCTTGGATCCCACTATTTTCTAAAATAGAAACGGTTAGAACAAAACATAAGTAAACAAGTCATGAATAACTTATTAATTTAAACAATTATACCAAAAACATAACATATGGGATCCCTAGGTAAATATCCTTGTGTGCATATTTGTACTTAGTCACATGCTAGAGGTTTTCTTTAGGGTTCACTAATCCTAATTC
Source organism: Viscum album (assembly GCA_963277665.1). NCBI lineage: Eukaryota > Viridiplantae > Streptophyta > Magnoliopsida > Santalales > Viscaceae > Viscum > Viscum album. Next base: position 1,497,420,777 of record OY728161.1, read on the forward strand.
CCAAATTAACTAAACCTTTCCTCTGATACCAACTATAGCGACCTGGCCTTTTCTTACTTTACTGTTACATCATTTCAAAGATAAAAAACATAATAGTATTACACATGGAGGATCCAGAGGTTTAGTGTCTTGGGCAAACTAGGACAATACTTAACAAATACAACATCAAGCATAAACATTTATTTAATTTCTTCTTCATTAGCTTCCCGGTGGAACTTGTCCTCTCCTTAGTACATGTAGCCACCTGAGGATATACATCAAAAGGGGTGAGATAAAAGCCCAGTAAGAGGATAGATAAGAATAATACATCATGGGGTGAGCATAATCATAACATAGGCAAACGATCACGATCATGAGAGGAGCATAAGTAAAAGACTTGAAATGTGGCAATGCATAAAAATAAAACATCATGTCTTAGTGGTTAAATACAACAAATACTTGTGAACAAAGCTAGAATCATTTTCACAAATAATTTAACATTTACTCATGAGATTCATCAATTTACCCAATGCATTGGAGTGCTATATAATTCCGGTCACACCCGTCACATTAAAACATTCATATTGCGCTATATAATTCCAGACGCACCCGTCACATCATAACATTATCATTACCATGATTGAAACATAGAAAACATATCAAACATGTACATAAATAACCCATGTAAATGAATGGGTTTCATCTCATAATAACACATTCATAAACTTTGGGTTCCCAAAAGAAAGAGGGAACACCATACTTGATACAAGAACCATCAACCTTGAATGAAAGGTAAAAGGTGAGATCTTGAAAGAAGAGTTCTTTTGGAAAATTTTTTGATGGACATAAAAACCAATGAAAAACATTTATATCCCAAAAAATTAAAGTAAATGATGAAGAAATGATCTTTTAGGGGTAACCACATCAAAAATGGAGTGAAAGAGGGAGAACCCGAAGGAAGAAAATTGGGTTCGAGATTTCCCCTTACCTTGTACTCGAATGCATCCTTCTCTTTAATGTCCTCTATAATGACATTATATTCATTAATTAGAAATTCCAGAACCTTTTATACATTAATAGGGTTCATTATGGTTTCATTATTTCATATTATGTTCCTTTGGATGACTTATAGAGTTTAAAAACATTGTTCGGGGATGTTCGTTTTTATGGTTTTCTTGAGCGGTCCACTTGTATTCTTAAATTGATGTTTGGGTAGATCATGGGTAAACATCCTGAACTCATATTACATGTAATTAATGATATTACAGAAGCATTAATTATTTTATAATGAGTTATATTAGATCCATGTGGACGAATCATTAGATAATAATTAAATGAAGATTATTTGGGTTAATTTGTGCGATTTTTGGATCACAACGAACTCGTTTTAACATTTAACTTAGTAATATGGCCATAGGTTATTTCCAGAACTTAAAATAGAACATAATACATATAAAATATTCTGGTTCAACCATAAAAATGGTTTCATGACCAGATTTAAAGGTAGAAATGGAAAAAGAGAGCATGTCGTTTTTGAAGGAGATAAATTATCACCACATGAACAACGTTCTCTTTAATAAAATAAAAGGAAGGGGGAAAGGGTGTGGGGTGACATAATATAACATTAGAAGCATAATATTATAGTATATATATAATAATGGATTTACAGAACAATTTGGATGAATATAGGTAGGGAGAGATCAAGAATGGAACTTGAACTTGAAAGGAAATTAAAGGAGAAGAGAGAGAGAAATTACCTTTAGAATCCTTCTCTTGAGATCCTCTTTAAGGAAGCTAGGCTTAGTCTTTTGATGAGACCAGAAGCTTTTGGACGTGGGGTATGAGCTAGGGAAGGTGTTTTGGGAAGAGTTTAGAGAAGGCTTGGAGCTTGAGAGGTGTGAGGAAAAGAGGGAGTGAAGGGTGGCTTTTATAGTGGAGGGGAGAGGGGTTTCCTTAATATAAAATTGATTAGTTTATTAATTTCACCAAAGACAAGGAATAGTGAGTCTTGGATGACCAATAATAGTAATTTTATAATGTAATCTCTAACCAAGTGGGCTCACATCATCAGAACATAATCAATGACTCAATTAATACATTATTTAGCTTTTATTGTGAATTATCGGATTCCACTATTCATAAAAAATTCAAGTATCTCTGAAAAATCCCAAAAATTTACCCCAACCATTTTTCAACATGTAGAATCCAAAAATGAATTCCATTTTTCAAAACTAATTTTCTAAATATTATTAATTTAATATTTAAATAAAATCATAATTTACTTAAAAAAACAGTTTTTAAGATTAAAATTGATTTTATAGTTCTTTCAAAAATTACGTAGGGTCTTATAAAATTATCTAAAAACTATTAGAAATTGATTCAATACTTTATGAATACATTCCAGGGGAATAAATATTCTTTTAAATTAATTAATTAATTATAATTTATTATTTATGACTTATAAAATACCAAAAACATTTACTAAAGTCAAATTATCACTTTCTATGATGTTTAAATTTTATTTTATTATTCATAGGTAATGTTACTCTTATTTACTATTCATAAGGGTCATATTACTATTCATAAGGGTAGGATACTATTCATAAGGGTAGGTTACTATTCACCAAAAAATTATTTTTGTTTCATTATACTCCAAAAACTATCTTGAACACAACTGTGTATGTCAGATTTTTAAAATTCCAAACATAGGGGTGACAAAATTATGTTTAAAGGTCACTTATCACTTAGTAGTTCATTATTTTGTGTTTTTATAAATATAAGAAGGGAATTTTCCATTGACATACTTTGGGTCGTTACATTTTTTTCAGCCAAACCATACCCATTTAATCTCTCCACATCCCTCTATTCATCATTGAAGCCTCAAATTTGGAAGAATTCTCTTCAAGAAACAGTTTTGGTTCAAACCAAGAGGAGTTACCCGATTTAAAGGTGACGTCTTCACTTGTGTTCTTTTGTTTTATTTTGCTTCTCCAAACCCTTAAACTATTTTTATTCCTTTATTTTGTAACAAAAAAAGTATCTTCAATATACTAGTATGTTGTTATGTGAAGGATTAGAGCTACAATTACACACACCTCCGTCTAATGGTTAAAGAACATACTGTTTCTGTGGATGGCGAATTACTGCCTCAAAAAATGATGATTGTTCAATCTTATCTTAAAAACTTTCATGGTGGCCATTATGATGTCACTGTATTTTATATATGATATATATGTTATTTATGTTTTCCATATGCTTCTGTATTTTATATTTAAAACATACCTTTATGCTTTGCATGTTGTGCAAAAGCGATAATTTCATACAAGGAAGTGTGGACTACCACCCCCTCAAGTGATGTGACTCATTCATGCAATACATGGAATGTATAAAGAATTAAATTAATGAACTTATGTGACCTATAAAACATATATAATATACTGGAATTATAATATATATATCTCTCATTTATTTTTAATTCCATTAATATGTCAAAGAAAAGAAAGTAGCATTCATGCGTACGTACGGCCTACCATCTCCATGAACGGTGTATTTCATTTATTTTAATCTCCAAATGTTATGGAATAGTATAAAATGAATATGCACTGGATATATATGATATTTAAATCATTAATACTATTTTGGGGATGATTTTCATATAACTACATGGACAATCATTTTCAAACAAGTTCATTTTTGACTCATGTACCAAGCATCGACAAAAACGTCTGATATGAACTCACATTATTAACCAATTATTATAAAATTATAATATGTTATATGAACTGAATAATAATATCTAAATGAGGACCTTAATCAATTATAAATTGAACAAATTTTATTATTCAGGAATATAAATAAACGAACAAGACAAGTCGGATTTGAGGTAAGGGATCCAACCTCTCTCTTTCTTTTTAAGTACTCTCTTTTATGTTAATTCTTTTAAGCTACGATTTATTATGTTGGGGGATGTTCTTATATATTCATCTTAATTTTCTTTTTATCTTCATATTATCAGATACCCTAATTGATATCTTCAATCCATTTTTTGGATGTTTTAAGTGGCGTCGTTAGGCTGCCGAATTTTCGTAAGGGGATATGTTATCTCACTTGTTATTTCCGTGAGATTCATGCTATATTTTCCACTATCTCCATTGAGTGGTGTATTTTCTGACCATGATTATACTCTTTGGGTAATATAATATAATTTATGGGTATTTACATCAGCATTGTTTGGTCCTTCTTTCATTGGGAGTACGTTTCAGAAGTTACCCAAATCGGTAAGGGAAACTTTCACCCTCCTCTTTTTAAAAATACATGTTTATGTTATGTCTTTTAATATACATCTTATTATGTTTGGATATGTTCTTATATATCCTTATTGATGTAAAATTTATTTCCAAGTAATGATATATCCTTTTTATCTCATCAACTCATTTTCTGAATTTTAATGTGACGTCGTTAGACTGTCAAATTTTACAAGGGAACTTCTTAACCCAATTTCGAGTTCTTTGGGTTCAACTTGTAGTTATTGAATATGTCATACTATGAATATGTGTGAATGACCTCTGATTGTTTTAAACTTAATATCCACTTATATTTGGTGTATTTATATTTTTTACACATAATTATGAGATTGATTTATCCTTAATTTAAGGATACCTTCTTTATGAGGGATTTCATCTCATTTTACAGTTCTATTGAGACTTCATTGTTATTATGCACCAATTCACTCTTATATTGTGTATATACTATCCTTTGGAAATTTATATCATGAATCCCTTTAGACTCATGATATTATAATGTTCTGATTAAATGTTATTCCTCAATTATTTGTATTCAAGTGTCTCTCATTTTGTTAAAAACCCTTTAACTAAAATATCATTTTAAATGTTTTAATGATTTATTCCTATAAATATTTCTCATTAATATCCATGTTTTTAAAATGGTTTTAAGGATTTATTTATATGGATATTAATGGTTTAAAATGTTAAAAGCTTCAAAGTCGTATGGGACACTTTGATTCAAAAATCTCTTTATTAAATGTTTTAAATGGTTTTGAAAATGGTTTTTAGAATGGATTCATTATTTCAATATCTTATAATGTTATATTGTTATTGAAATGTGGGGATGTTATCTTGACTTTATGCTTAAGTTATGTGCTATGATTATGTTATGGTTCTTGGGCATTGTTTATGAAGATGAGTGGTTCCGTGATAAACTAAGGGCGGGTGAGACGGATATAGCTCTCCAATGCATTGGGTAACGTGAAGGAGTTAAAAATTAAGGTTTCTCAGAAGATATTTAGGGAATATACTATGACGGGTATTCCAAATGTATCCATGAGGGTTACTACCTATGTAATAATGTTATGAATGCCTCAAGTTACCTTTATTCCTTATGATTTCTATTGAGTTATGCATAAATCTTGTGATTTAATGTGGTATGTTAAATTGCTTTTTTTATGAGTAAAGTATTATTTCATTGATTCTTATGTATACATGGGCTAATGTTTTATTTCCGTACTGTTATAACCCTTACTGAGCTTTTTATGCTCATCCCATGTTTTTAAAATGTTTTTCACAGGAAAAAAAGTTGAATAGGGTCAAGGATGGGATCAAGGAAATTTCAGGCTATCTAAAACAAGGAACTATACATGACTCTTTTGTTCAAAAGTTTTTAATTTGTGGAAAAAAGGGAAACTGAGTAGATGTGTCTACTTTGTAATCTTTGAGATGTAATAGTTATGTCCTAATTCTCTAAAAATCTAAACCTGAAAATATCCTCAATGTAAATTAATCAATTTAATTCAAGATGAGTAAGGTTTAAGGCCGGGTCCTTATAGTTGGTATTCGAGGATGGTTTAGATAACTTTAGAGGTTAGAGTGTGAGGTGACAAGTTGTGTATAACCACAATGGTTATTATATTAGATAGAGTCATTGTTATTTTTGAAGGCTGGAATGAGTTTGAGATAACTTGGATAAGTATATCTTAGTATTTATCTTCCTCTTTAGTAAATAATGATTTTGTTGATATACTCCCACTGAAATTTATGGTTTTAGTAAATGGATGGATCTAGCAGGCACCAAAGTGACAATGGGTTTGAAGGAAGCTGTGGAGGTTCTCTGATTAAGAGACTGGATGAAATGAGGGATTCAATGAGAAATCTTGTGGTTATTCTAAACCAACTATCAGGTGTCATTATCAACCACTTGAACCTTGGTGAGTTCTCTAAGACATCATGTACGAGAGAACCAACTCGACATGTAAGTTCAGGTAATAATTATAAAGGTAACCATTAGGGTTTATATGATCCTTAATTTTGAGGTAATTATGGGTTACTATACGTTATGATGGAATATGAACGACATGAGATAAACTTGAGGTTAAATTATGTTATGGTTATTTTTTTAAGATTTTATCTCGTTTTGGGGAATGTTTTAAGAATTATATAGTTTTGGAAAAAGGACAACAAACAGACTATGTGACAACCCATCGCGTTGGACAAAGCTGCAGGATCGAACCCACAACCAAAGTGCGACTGGTATTTATCACCTACCACTGGACTACGTGAAGTCCCTGGTTAGTTTGACTAAATATTTTTTTAGTTGGATGATTTTATGAATCAAGAGTAAGTTTTTTTTGGGTTATCTATGGAAATTATTAAACTATCATGGAGGATATGAGATTAGGGTAATTACTTTTCAGTATGACACTTTAAGAGCAACTGATGTTATTTGGAGATAAATTTTAATTTGTACCTTGGGAGACTATGTGATTAAATCCTTCAAATATTTGGGTTTCAATCTTATTTAGGTTTAATTTGAATAATTTTATGGATATATGTTTATTAAATGGTCTTTGATGAACTTTGGGTTTTGTTTGACAAATTTTGGAGATTGGGAGTAGTTTTTCTTTTTGTAAAAAAAATATCCTTTTTGCGTATTATCTGATCTCGTACTAAACTTTTTGGTTTGTATTTGGTTGATATCTAAAGACATGGGAAATATATAGTTCTTTTTTGTGGATTAGGTGATTCTCAAGAAGATGATTATAGTACTCTTAAATCAAACAACTCTTCCTAAATACCCGTCTTTTGTAGAAAATATGAGTTTGACTAATGAATCTAGAAAAAGTTGAAAGTCTACGTGACAAGTAATAATGTTTCATTATGATTTAGTTAAGCTCAAAAATAAATTCTTCAATGAAGAGTAACTTAAATCAAAAATGTTTTCTGTTAACTTTTCCTACTGGGGAATCGAATACCGTTTAACCCATCACAAGTTTTTGATTTTCATGTGGTTAACTTTCTCCTAGACATATTTACTATCACTCTCCATCAGAACATGACCCTTTGTTTTCTCCTCCATATCCATATTTTCATACTTGGAATCCTAGTATGGGTTAACTCGGGTGACCTTTTTACTTCTCTCCCTTTCTTTTAAAGTGATAGTTTTACTGACTCTGGTTCTGATGTGGAAATTTCAATGAAGTTTCCATGCCCAAGTTTGAAATTGTGAGGACGCAATTCCAAAATGGGGGAAGGATGTAACATCCCAGGTAAATAAATAATATTAAATTCTAATGTTTATCAATATTTGTGAATAAAATGTTAATACTACTTTAAATGGAATGCTATGCTCGATGGCGTACCCAATACGCAACAACGGGTTTCTTTGAAATTTGACGTTGCACACCAATAATATAATAATATTATAATAGTTAATGCCTAGCCATTTTAAGGGAGGGAATGAACAGGAATAACTAAAAAATAATTACATATGTTTTTCAAATATTTTTACATTTATCCAATAAATGTTAGTGGCCTAAAATCCAAATGAATCCAATTTTAAGAATAAATATTCAAATATTTTTAAAAGATTATTTTACCGCCTTTTGATGGATTTTTTTTTTAAATCTAACTTTTGAAAATTTTATAAGCTCTATTTGTCAAAATAAACTTATTATTTATTATTGGGATATTTAAATTTACTTTGGTTAAATTTTTGGTATGTTTCTGACAATGTTCATTCTTTTTAATGAATAGTGAAAAATATTGCATTTTACATAAAAACTGCTTTTTCATCTAATTTAAATATATGATTAGATTATATTTTTAATTGGTTTTAAAGTTTAATTATAATATAGTTTTAAAATTTAATTCAATGGTGGTCATTATAATTAATTTCACTTTGAAAATGGACATAAACAAGTGCCAAACTTTTCATAGATATTTCTTCCAAAAAACCCGCTATTTGATTTGACAGCGGGAATTAACTATATGATTTATTAATGAAACTTATATGTTTTGAATTTGGTAAAATGGAAATAATTTCAGAATTTGAAATATCAAATATATCTTAGGGTTAATTTTTGGTATTTTTCAGATAATGATTGTTTGTAAATGAATAGTAAAAAATACAGTTTTTAATTCCAAACTGCCTTTTCATAAAATTTATTTATATATTTAGATTGTCCTTTTAATTGTTTTTAAAGTATAATTGAATTATGTTTTTATCACTTAATACAATTTTGGTCATTGGAAGTAATTTCACTTTTCAATTGGATGTAAAAACAAGTCAATCTTTTGATAAATTTTACTTATTAAAAACCCATCTTTTGTTTTGACAACGAAATTTACTTTTAAATTAATTAATACTATTTATGTGTTTTGAATTTGATGAAATGGATTAAATATTTGGAATCAGAAGGTCCAAATTATGTAATTAATATTCTTTTGTTTTTGGACATTATGAATAGTGACGACGGTAATTATCTTTAATTATCGTGTTTAATTAGTAATCGGGTAATTAATGGTAAGAAAATAATATCATAAAAATATAAAATGATCCAAAAATGTGTTCTACTTCTATTGGTGGTGTCATGGCCGACCATGGGATGCCTTGTTCCAACCTTGGGACCCCATGGAATCACTTTAGTGTGATAGTGACCTTTTATTATATTTTTTTAAAGAAAGGAAAATGTAACCAATGTATGTAACACCTACGTAAAATAATTTTAATTTTTTCTACATAAACAATCTATTAGACTATAAATAGTAATTGGAAATCTAAAACTATTTACTAAATTGTGATATTTGTTTTATAATTTTGAGACATTATATAAATTATTTTATTTATGACACCGCGATGATGCGGTGATTACCTCATAAATGAACGATTTAAATAAAATGATAAGATAGGGTGAAATATAAGTCTTAAACTTGTCAAAAACCTATTGGATGGGTGGATTTAGAAACCTTATCACCTTATCCTTGAAATAAATCCTTTTGTGACCTTAAAAATCCGAAAATGATTTTATAATAAAGTAATATTTTATAACTTTCCAAGAGTGCCCCTCCTCTTCTCTTATAAAAGGCCCCCACCTCTACCACCTTACCCACACCTCTCAAGCCTTTGTCATTGCCAAAACCTGACCATTTCATCTCTCCACATCCCTCTATTCATCATTGAAGCCTCACCTTTTTAAGAATTCTCTTCAAGAAACCCTTTTGGTTCAAACCAAGAGGAGTTACCCGATTTAAAGGTAACGTCTTTTCTTGTGTTCTTTTGTTTTATTTTTCTTATCCAAACCCCTAAACTATTTTTATTCCTTTATTTTGTAACAAAAACAGTATCTTAAATATACTAGTATGTTTATATGTGAATTATTCGAGCTACAATTACTCCGACCTCTGTCTAATGGTTAAAGAACATACTGTTTCTGTGGATGAAGAATTACTGCCTCACGAAACGATGATTGTTCAATCTTCTCTTAACACATTTCATGGTGGACATTATGATGTCACTGTATTTTATATATGATATATATGGTATTTATGTTTTCCATATGCCTCTGTATTTTATATTTAAAACATACCTTTATGCTTTGTATGTTGTGTAAATGTGATAATTTCATACGAGGAAGTGGGGACTACCGCCCCCTCAAGTGATGTGACTCGTTCATGAAATACATGGAATGTATAAAGAATGAAATTAATGAACTTATGTGACATATAAAACATATATATTATACTGTAATTATAATATATATATCTACCAATTATTTTTAATTCCGTTAATATGTCAAAGAAATGAAAGTAGCGTTCATGCGTATGTACGGCCTACCGTCTCCACGAATGGTGCATTTCATTTATTTTTATCTCAAAATGTTATTGAATAGTATAAAATGAATATTTACTGGATATATATGATATTTAAATCATTAATACTATTCTGGAGATGATTTACTTATAACTACATGGACAATCATTTTAAAACAAGTTCATTTTGGACTCATGTACCAAGCATCGACAAAAACGTCTGATATGAACTCACATTATTAACCAATTATTATAACATTATAATATGTGATTTTGAACTGAATAATAATCTTTAAAGGCTGAACTTAAGAATATATAAATTTACCAAAGTTTATTATTGAAGAATATAAATAAACGAACAAGACAAGTCAGACTTGAGGTAAGGGATCCAACCTCTCTCTTTCTTTTTAAGTACTCTCTTTTATGTCACTTCTTTTATGCTCCTCTTACTTATGTTAGGGGATGTTATTATATATTCCTATTATTGTAATTTTTATGTTCATATGATTAGAGAACCTAATTTATATCGTCAATCCATTTTTTAGATGTTTTAAGTGGCGCCGTTAGGCTGCCGAATTTTCGTAAGGGGATATGTTATCTTACTTGTTATTTCTGTGAGATTCATGCTATATTTGTCACTATATCCATTGAGTGGTGTATGTACTGACCATGATTATACTATTTGGGTAATATAATCCCATTTATGGGTATTTACATCAGCATTTTTTGGTTCTTCTTTCATTGGGAGTACGTTTCAGAAGTTACCCAAATCAGTAAAGGAAACTTTCACCCTCCTATTTTTAAAAAGACATCTTTATGTTATGTCTTTTAATTTACATATTCTTATGTTGGGATATGTTATTATATATCCTTATTGATTTAAAATTTATTTTCATGTAATGAGATACCCTTTTTATCTCATCAACTCATTTTCTAAATTTTAAAGTGACGTCATTAGGCTGTCGAAATTTACAGGGGAACTTCCTAACCCAATTTGAATTTCTTTGGGTTTAAATTGTAGTTATTGAATATGTGATCCTATGAATATGTGTGAATGACCTATGATTGTTTTAAAATTAATATCCACTTATATTCGGTGTATTTATATTTTTCACACATAATTATGAGATTGATTTATCCTTAATTTAAGGATACCTTCTATATAAGGGATTTCATCTCATTTTACATTTCTATTGAGACTTCATTGTTGTTATGCACCAATTCAATATTATATGGTGTATATACTATCCTTTGGAATATTATATCACGAATCCCTTTAGTCTCATAATATTATAATGTTCTGATAAAATGTTAATCCTCAATTATTTGTATTCAAGTGTCTCTCATTTTGTTAAAAACCCTTTAACTAAAATACCGTTTTAAATGTTTTAATGATTTATTATTATAAATATTTCTCATTAATATCCATGTTTTCAAAATGGTTTTAAGGATTTATTTATATGGATATTAATTGTTAAAAATGTTAAAAGCTTCAAAGTGGTATGAGACACTTTGATTCGAAAATCTCTTTATTAAATGTTTTAAATGGTTTTGAAAATGGTTTTTAGAATGGATTCATTATTTCAATATCTTAAAATGTTATATTGTTATTGAAATGTGGGAATGTTATCTTGACTTTATGATTAAGTTATGTGCTATGATTATGTTATGGTTCTTGGGCATTGTTTATGAAGATGGGTGGTTCCGTGATAAACTAAGGGCGGGTGAGCCCGATATAGCTCTCCAATGCATTGGGTAACGTGAAGGACTTAAACATTAAGGATTATCTGAAGAGATTTAGGGAATATACTATGATGGATATTCCAAACGTTACCCTGAGGGTTACTCCCTATGTAAGAATGTTATGAATGCCTCAATTTACCTTTATGCCTTATGATTTCTATTGAGTTATGCATAAATCTTGTGATTTCATGTGGTATGTTAAATTGCTTATGTTTTATGAGTAAAGTATGATTTCATTGATTCTTTTGTATACATGGACTAATGTTTTCTTTCCGTACTTTTATAAACCTTACTGAGCTTTTATGCTCATCCCAAGTTTTTGAAATGTTTTTCACAGGACAAAAAGTTGAATACGGTCAAGGATGAGATCAAGGAAATGTCAGGCTGTCTAAAACAAGAACTAGACATGAATGTTTTGGTTAAAAGTTTTTACTTTATGGAAAAATGGAAATTGGGTAGATGTGTCTACTTTGTAATCTTTGAGATGTAATAGTTATGTCTTAATTCTCTAAAACTCTAAACCTGAGAAGATCCTCAATGTGAATTATTCAATTTAATTCAAGATTAAGTAAGGTTTAAGGCCGGGTCCTTATACTAGAAATAAAGATAAGTACATTTGGATTGATAAAAATGGCATTATTCTAATACTAGGATTAAACTATGGGAAAATCAGCATATAGGTGTACATTAAGTCTTGGGACAAGATGGATTTTCAGTTCAAAGATCTCCTGACGAAGGAACCAGGCACTCTAATAAACACTATCTCTTGGAAATTGTCTTAGGAGTCTAAAACTGGCAGGCTACACTTTTACTTTAATTCCTTGGTAACTTCTTTTTTGTGATTTAACTTATGGTATCTCAATTTTTCCTTAATAGTGTTTGATAATAATTAAAAGTTAATCCGGGTGGTTCAATAATTATATACAAGTGATCAGACCTTGGAACCATGGAACGAGTACCCTCAAAACAGGGAAATTAAACTTCATATATCATTGAAATGGTTTCAAATGAATATAATATAATTATATATATATATATATATATTTATTTAAAAGATTCTTAATTAAGTAATTATTTAATATAATTTGATTATTCAAGATTTTATGTGTAAGTTACAAACTATTCTGGGCCTAAGGTAAGATATCTCTCTGAAATAGACTATTTTCTTTGGGTTATAACAATTTTCTATCTTAATCAGTTTTTATATATATTTTTATATAAAATTGTAATAAATTATTTATATATGTCTATTACATAAATTTCAATCTTATTATCCACTCTGTTGATGGACTTATACATGCCTTAGTTTAATTTATTAATGAATTATTTAAAATCAAACTCGATTAAGGGGAAATTTTATACCCCTAAATACTTTTATGTAACACTATTTTAAATTATTTATTCCCTTTGAGATTACATTAAATAAATTAATTTTTTATTGATAACCATTATGTTTTACCTCGATTTATCCATGAAAATTTCAGATTCTTTCTCACTTCATAAGTCTTTAATAGATTCATTAGAAACACTATTTTAAAAGTTCATTTCTATAACCAATTATCTACCCATTCTCATGATTTTTTTAAAAGTAAACAACATATTTTAGATATATTTTTATTTATTCAGATAATATTTTCCAAAATTTTTAATTCCTTTTTCTATTTGGAATCTTTATGAAAGTTTATTTTATAATGATATGCTGAAAGATTATATAGCCCATGTTTTTTCCATGGGTATTTTTTTATGTTCATTGCTTATGTTTTATTCCCTTACGTGGAACACTTATGCATATATATGTTATAATGATTGAACAAAGATAACACTATAATTAATTAGGAAATGTTTACATCTCATGAGATGATATGTATCAGATAAGGGAGTAAACCAAATCTATAATTTGACTCTCTCAACCATGTGATGTGGTATTGGATATTAGCCTTGACTTATTCTAATTTCATGTTTTATATTTTTTTTCTTATTCCTATTTTTACATGATCTTATGATTCAATTTTCCTTATCTCATTTTTCCATACGATTACTCCTAAAACCTTCCTTTTATAATATCATGTTATGCCTTTTGACTCAAATGTTATTCGTCTTCATCATGTTCACTCTCTTTCTAGGATATATATATATATATCATGAATTATATTTTTTTACTTTATAGGTTATAATGTGTATTTTTCAAGGATCAAATGTATTTAGGATCTTATTATAGAGATTAAACTAAAGACCATTTATTTTTGTGTCATTTTGGTGTTTTATGTACATATTCTGCGAAAGAAACTAGTCCTTTCGATCTTTTTGTCATGTTATTTTATATTTATGTTAAAAATAATATAACAATACAATTAAATGGTTTTGGTCACTATATATATCTATATCTTTTTTATGGGGAATGTTTTTTTTGACTGAAGTTAGAAAGACCCCTGAGATGTGATAAGCAGAGATAACCCTTTGAATATTGAGTTAGCATCACCACATCTGCTGAGCAAGGGTTTGTATGATATTGTGTGAAAAAGAAATTGAATATCTATAAATATATAGGAATTTATGGATGATATAGTAGGGTAATTTATGGTTTACCATTGGTGATAATATGGTGTATGCATCGAACCATATACGTGGAATGATGACAACTGATTGGAGTTACGATGTAGTGAAATGAATATCATCTTGAGATGATACATGATGGATCCTATCAAGACTTACAATAATTGTGGTATTAATATTAGATTAAATTATTATCTTTTGAATTTTTGAGATATTTCCTTGGAGGTTCTGGATATTAGAGTATCATGGCCATATCAGGATGGTTTGTACTTCCTAAGAAAAAGACACTATGTTATAGGAATGGTGGACATGTCCGAGAAGTTGCCTCCAAAATATTGGTTGATATTTGGAAAGGGAATATGTATTTCATATTCTATCTATGAAGGTGTAATTACACCAAATTTTTTTGTGAAGGACTCCGTGGTTAGGAAGTTGACCGGTGCTACAGTGTGAAAAGATGTTCTCATATGGAAAACCAGAAGGGTTTTTCTTGAAGGCATGCAGAAATTTATCAAATTCATTGATTTGATAATGAATCTTCCCTGGTTTATGTGATTGGTATAAAGGGGGAATCCAATTTATAGATATCACTATTCATGTAATAACTTTGGTGAGTCAATCCCTAGGGATATGTTTTGATATACCCATCTATTTTCAACCATAGTATGCACGAGGGAAGTATTTTATCATAGAGTTTTATTGATGGTTATCACTCAGTCATGTTCTTTATTTGGGTTATGAGAAGATATAGTAGGGTTATCTGAATGGTTAGGATTGACTACTTTAGATAGTGGTATATTGGTCCACCTGATGAGTAGTGTAGTGTTTTTGATCAGTTGGTTTGGGTGGTAGTGTCAACTGATGTTATCATAAATTGATTTTTGAAATGGTTGATGAAAAGATTCCATGTATATCTTTGACAATGGATGTGAGTTAGTTAGAGATTGTGTTGTGTATAGAAAAACTCAGAAATAATGGTGTTTATAATTTGTTATAAGTCTTGTTCTATCCTTAGACTAAATTTTAGTGATGATGGAGCATGTGTCTTGTTGGTAGTTTGTGGAGGAGGTTTCTAACATGAATCCTAAAAATCTTGTGGACTAAAAACGTTTCTGACATCTTCATTGAAAAATTGTTAATATCTTGGTGTATTTTTATAACCTATATGGGATTCCCTTTATGATTGTGACTATGAACACTAATTAAAATGTTGGGAGTTGGTTTCTACCACTAGGGTCGAGCTACTCAATGATACTTTGGGGGTGACAGCTAGTGAATCGTATTATTTATATCATCCCCTGAGTTGGGATGACTATAAAATGAACTATAGAGGCTGAGTATATCATAAAAAGGCATATTTATACCCCTTATCCTTATTTCGTTATTCATTACTAAGGTCAATATCATCGTAAGATGAATTTATGCATCCTACTTCACAAATAAAGATTTAGTGAGATCTCTTAGAGATCACATATCAAAGGTGAAGTCATTGCATGTAGTGGTGTATATATTTTTTGTGAGTTAAATCCATTAGATTTTTTTCTTCAGCCCCAATATATTTCTATTTGTGAATAAAATTTTTTAAGGCGGAGAGAATGTAATGTCCCTGGGGTTTACCCAAGTGGGACACATCTTGCTTTTTGGTCTTTAATTATTGATTCCTTTCTGAGGGAAAATGTTCATTCTACCTTCGATATTGATCCAAACTATTTCTCTGAGGTTTCTGTAGTTCCAAAATGTTTTTTTACTCCTAGGTAATGTTTATGTATGAAATAGAGTTTCATAAATATTTGAAATTAATATAAAAAATGTTATATTATTTTAAGGCATGGGTGTCATTTTTAAATAAAGAAGTGGTATATATTGAATGAGACCTCAGATGGGAAAACAAAGACCAAATTTGAGTCCAAAATTTGGTGTTTAACAAAGGGGCGATGTTATTTTAGTTCTTATTTGGATTCTTAGGTGTTCAATATCATGAGTAGATAATTTAATAATTTAATAATTTAATTAATTTCGTTAATTTATGATGAAACCCTAGGCTACATCTATTAAATACTCCTTATAAAGCCTTTATAGGGTAATCACTATTTTCCTTGACAAACCCTATAGAGGTGATTGGAGAGGAGAAGATAAAATTGGGGGTGATAGTGACACATTGAGGAGTAGAATAGGATGTATGATGGAATCTATGGATGAATTTCAATGGTGACGATGAATGAACATATGTTTGTGGCATCAGATCAAATCATTGATAATTTACCATTGAGGTAAGACTTTTTTAATAGTGGCTTTTCCTTGTTGATTATTATTACAAATATGGATTTAATATTCCTCAACTGAATCCTTGATCACTCAATTTCATATATCATTCAACTTTCTATATTAAATTTTTTGTGTGACTTAATGTTATTGGAATACAACATTGAAACTAATTTCCCGCATTAGATTTCACCACTGTAGATAAAGACTAGACATGCATGATACCCACAATTACCTATTATTGTGTTTCCTTGGATTCCAACCACAATTTATCGTACCTTAATCATTGGCCATTTTTTGGGCTAATGGTTTGATGTTTTCCACCGCCCCATAATCATGCACATGTTGTTATATACCCCATAAATGGAATCTATGGATTTAGAGCTATAGATGGTTAAGAAAATATGGTTTCTAAGTGGTGATAAAATTTGGTGTGGTAATGTATATTATGTGTTAGTCAAATAATGATACACATGATAATGGAATCATGACAAGAGATAGATAGTTAAAAAATGGCGGCTAAAATTAAATCACCGTCGATTTGATCAACTGATGCTATGATGTAATAAGACAACCAAGACAATCATATCTATAAATAGATTCAAGTGTCTTAATGAGATATTGATGGTGAAACATTTTATAATATTGGATGACTGTAATCTGATCTCGGATAAGAGATCGACCTCATTTAATGAAAATTTAGGATTTATAGAGAGATTCCTTGTGAAATCAACAGATGTGGCTGTAGAAATCCGGGGTAAAACCAAGTCTGGTTTGAAAAACATGACTATGTGGTATGATGTTAAAAATAATATACATGTGTATTTTGAAAATGTGGTTCTAGGTATTACATGTTATCTAAATATAATACACCATATAATATTCAACTACACTTTATTTTATGTTATGTGATGAGGTTGGCATATACCAAAATCCCACACCTAGGGAACCCTATGGCTCTACACACCATGTGTATTTGGATACATCCCGTGCACCCTAAGAGTAACATGAATTAGGTATAGGAACAATCCATGTATGAAAACTATAACCCCACATGAGGTTTGAATTCTCTATACACTGTGTTGTTTGTAAGAGCAATTCAGTGTGGAATGACAAAACATGTACATGTAGATGACTTAAAATAACAAGTAACATACCTATAGAACATGTCGTTTACTTCCCATTGAACTGAAATAGTTTATTTAGACATGATTATCCCCCTTATTTATTCTCAAGTGGAATTGGTATCTCACATGTTGGGAATGGGATCCTTCTAGAGAGGTAATATTTCATTCATATAAGAAATTGGTTGGAATCTTTTACCTATGGAATATGATAGAGTTGATATTTTACCAACATTATAGGGAAGGGATCCTGTATGCATGGAGTGATACATGGAACATCTATAGAGCTAGTCCAAAAAATAGATCATCCAATAGTGTCATCATTTCACCCATATACATGGCTTCAGAATCCTCCAACATCATACAAGGGATAGACCACACAAATTATTTTTTATTATACTATGGGGCTCGAGAGTACCTCATAAGAATATATATATATATATATATATATATATATATATGTGTGTGTGTGTGTGTGTGTGTCACGATCCGCCCCTCGGGCCCGTGCCGTGACTACCCCAAGCCCGCCTTCCATAGGCCAGGGGCTGGCAACTAGCACCAAAGGCGTAATTCCCTAAATCTGGGAAGGCATTGCATTTATAACTGTAATCAAAACCAATAGAGCACACAAATGGATGCAAAATACTCAGTAAAACTGTATAACAAGAGAGTGCTGAAAAGTAAAGGGGCCAAAAATAGAAGCCCAATTATAAAGTACAAGGAACTAAAAGTAAAACAGAAGAAAGAAAAATAGCTGCTGAGTTGTCCACAAAGATTACTACCTGAAGGGTAGGTAAATATAGCCTCCTATACACTCTACATCCATCAGTCTCCTCCAGGTACCAACTCATCATGAGGTCCACCTCCGGGTACCGTCCAGTCTTAATACTCTCAACCTCGGTCAGCACTCTCCATCATCTGAAACCAACACAATGCGGTGCGGGCATAGCCTGTGCAGGGGTGTGTAAAAAATATACAGTAGGGACCCTGAGACCCTGAAGGTCTCTCAAAATCCAACAAGGATAACCACAAAGTATTAAATCAACAGATAACCCCACTTAGGTATATACCCATATATATACCTAGGTTATTGAGTAATCCATCTCAATCATGAGGTAAACAAAAAATTTACTGACTCATCACACACAGGTATACAACATATGTAGAGAGATTGGGATGATCATATGTAGCCACCAAATCATCTATTCTGTCGAACCCTCATAGGATCCAGGAACATTAGTCAGAGATGTCGAACCCACACAGGATCCAGGAACAGTAGTCAGAGCTGTTGAACCCACACAGGGTCTAGGAACAGTAGAAAGAGTGCAGCGAGCCACAGGATCTAGGAATATTAGTTAGAGCTGTCGAACCCACACAGGAACCAGGAACAATAGTCAGAGCTATCGAACCCCCACATGATCCAGGAATAGTAGACATAGCGCAGCCAACCACAGGGTTCCACACAAAGCATGCTTGATTTTGGGAGGGTTTTCTCCTCAATCCAAGATTCTATAAATCAACTTCCATATAGTCCCATGAAGAAATATCCTGAAGGTCCACCACGTCATAGGGGTCTCAACGCAACAGACGGTGTGTCAATCGGACGCCCGATCTGTGAGTTATTAGCCTTTTAGTCCCGGGGGCCTGGTTGGATTCGTGTATGATCCAACCTGACCATAATCAACTATACCCCAAAATCTATTGGGGTATACTCAGAGAGATTGTCATGATCCAATATTATTAGCGTCGTTGATGGTTCGTCAAACGGACGTCCCGTGCCAAAGATATGGCCAAAAGAAAGTAAATGGTCGCAGTGGGCCCAGGTTCGGTTCGACCTGGTTGGACCAACCCATCCTAACTTAGTCTGGGCCGACCCATTGGGTTTGCCCCTGCCCGCTGGGTCCGTCCCAGAATTCTAAAAAGGCCACGATTAGAGTGAGGGTGCGGACCGGTCGCAGAGGGCGCGGACCGTCTGCGGGTCGGTGTAAGGGCGGTTCAGCTCGGAGGCGCCGTGAGGGCTACGGTAGGCTGGCTTGGCCAGGCGCGTGTGGGGTACAGCTTAGTGGATCGGCCTAGATGGATGAGACCGGTTCAGCCAACACCACGAGGAGTGCGGTGCGGGTGGCTTGGCCTGGATGGCTGAGGCTGGTTCGGCCAGCAGTGGCGTGGGGCGCGCGGGCCGACGAGGATCGACCGAGCGCACGGGAGGCGGCCGGGCTGGCCGAGAGGTAGCCGGGAGGTGGCCGGGTAGGCCGGAAGGCTGACAGGCGATTGGGCAGGCCGTGAGGGGCTCAACCGGGGCTGATTCGACTGGTGGTAGTGCTGGACGCCGCGAGGGCGGCACGGGTCACGGAGGCCGTGAGTAGAGAGGCCTTTGTATTTGCCGCCTTTGTCACCTCGTCGTTTCATCACCATACCGAAGGAAATCACAAAAGATATCGACGGAGGGTGTCGGTCCATGTTAGTTTCGTCCAAACCCTCCACGTTTAGGGTGATAGCAATCAGTCCTTTAGATTGAACTACAATAATCCACCCGCAAAAAGAAAGCATCCTCGTTATTTGTTTTGAATGAAAGGAAGAACGTGGAACATAAATGAAATTAACCACCTACATTTTTTCATTGTTTGACATTTATGTCATGGAAAGAAGATGGAGTTGTCATCGTTCGTCACGTCCGCCACACACTACCAATCCCGAGATTGCACGTCAGTTGTGGAAGAGGTTCCACGTCACTAGGAGTTCGGGGAAGAAGATCGAAGGAGATTGTTGCCAGCATTCTTCGATGGATGAACGCGTTCTTCGTTCTTCATTGGAGAACTCTATTTCTACCAAGTTCTCCTCTCCCCAATATTCCACCAAAAAAAATGTGATATGATTTCCCCAATTTAATTGTAGGCACAATATTCAAATAGGTTAATTAATTAGTTTAGCACCAATTAATTTATTCAAGAGGCTGTCACAAAATTAATGTGGAGGATTTGGCACCATAATTTATTTTGCGTTGGCTCTATTAAGGTGGAGGGGTGGTGGAACCATTAAGTGGGGAGCTCAAGAGGTTTCTCCCCACTTAATGGGGAGTTCCAGAGGTTTTAACCTCAGGTGGTCCCCACCATATTAAACATGAAGAGGAGGTTAGGTTTGGGTGGGTCCCACCACCATAACCTCTCATGGGAGGTTAAGGTGTTGTGGTCCCCACCTCTAACTTCCACTTGGAGGCTTCAACCAACCAAAATAAAAATAAATCTACAACTTTATTTTTATTTAATTCATTCATTAAAAACCCAAAAACTGTCTTTAATTTCTGACCATCTACCGTCGAGGTGAAAGTCTTCTTAAGCTAATATTGGCACTGCAAGTTCAAAGGTTCCCTTGGATTTCATTTCCGAGCACCGGTTCAAAAGTTATAAAAACCCGCTCACACGTTTACTAAATTTACCCAAACAAAACATTAGAAATCAATTCTAGGCACACCGGGCCTCGGAATCATGCGCCACCAATTTTCGCGGACTCATAAAGTTCCCATTTAGTTTAAAAAAAATTAAATGGAAATTTTGGGTTTTTTACATTCTCCCCAGCACAGGGCTTTACGTCCCCATAAGCTACAACTCAATATAAGGGAACAAGTGGGGGTACTGAGAATGCATCTGAGCCTCCCGCTCCCATGTGCTCTTCTAAAGGTTCCCGTCCTGCCAGCGAATGCGCACCAGAGGTATCAACCATCGACAAAGGACTCGCTCCTGTCGATCCACAATCTAAATTGGAACCTTCATGAAGGTCGCCCCATCGTCAACATCCAACCCTCCATGGTCGATGGTGTGAGAAGGGTCGTGCACGTATCTCCTCAGCTGGGATACGTGGAAGACGTCGTGCATCCAATGCAACTGAGTTGGAAGGGATAAGAGTTAAGACACCTCACCAACTCTACTGAGGAACTGGAAAGGTCCAATGAATCTCATAGATAACTTTCCACCTCGGCCAAATCTCTGTAAACCTCATCGAGGTGAGACCCATAGAAAGACGTGGTCGCCATCCCTGAACTCTAGAGGTCTCCGTCTCCTGTCGGCATATGACTTATTTATTCTCTTTGTAGTCCTCATCTGCTCTTGGATGATATGCACCTTCTCCGTGGTAGCTCGTACAATCTCTGGTGCCACTAGTGATGACTCCCCAGGGTCAGTCAAAACACAAGGGTGATCTGCAAGGTCACATATATAATGCCTCAAAAGGTGAAATCCCAATGATAGAGTGATAGAAATTGTATGAAAATTCCACCAAAGGAAATTGATCCTCCCATCTGCGATCGAAGTCAAGAACATAAGCACGAAACATGTCCTCAAGGGTCTGAATGGTCTGCTCAGTCTAACCATCCATCTGAGGATGGAAGGCAGTGCTTAATCAATGCTACGTCCTGAAATCCTCCTAAAAACCCTTCCATAGCTAGGAAGTAAAATATGCGTCATGATCGGGGACAATCATCATAGGTACTCCAGGTATCAACACAATCTCCTACACGTAGAGGCGTCCTAAGCTCTCTACTGAACCCTGCTCTCTGATCGGTAGGAAGTGGGCCAACTTTGGGAGTTGGTTGATGATCACCCAAATAAAGTCATAACCACTTGATGTTCGTGGAAGACCCATGATGAAGTCCATGGATATCCCATCCCACTTCCACTCTGGGACCTCTAAAGGCTGAACCAAGCCTGCTGGTACCAGATGCTCCTCCATCACTTGATGATAAGTGAGGCATCGATAGAGAAACTCAGCTACTACTTTCTTCATTCTCAGCCACCAGTGCTGTCATCTATGGTCCTGATACATCTTTTCCACTCCTGGATATACCGATAGAGGGGAAGTGTGGAGCTCCCAAAACACTTCCTCCTAAAGTGCCACAAGTACCAAGGTACGTCCTCGAAAGAGGATGACGCGCTCCCTACCTTCAAAAAATCAATTAGGTGCCTACCCTATGTATATCTAAACATATCATGTCTCGCAATCAGTGTCCCCATGTTGCGTCTCCCTGACTCGCTGAAGGAGTGGGGGTGTGACTGTGAGAGACTATAGGAATGATGCTCCATCTCTATCCACAAAGGATATCTAGAAAGTGGCTAGCTGCTCTATAGCTTTGCCTAACAGCTGTATACCAGACCTCCTGCTGAGTGCATCTGCAACAATGTTCCCATTCCTAGGAGTATAGACTATCTCGCAGTCATAGTCTTGGAGAAACTCAAGCCATCACTGCTATCTAAGGTTTAGGTCCTTCTGAGAGAAGATATACTTGAGACTCTGGTGGGTTCAGTAGACTGTAAAACACTCTCCCATCAGATAGTGTAGCCACATATTCAAGGTAAAGACCAATACTGTAAACTCCAGGTCTTGGGTGGCGTAGTTCTTCTCATATTTTCTTAGCTGACAAGAACCATAAGTGATCACTGCTCACTCTGAAATCAGGACACATCCGAGTCTGGTCCCTAATATGTCACTAAAAACTACGTACCCTATTCCATCCTCTAGAACCCTCAATATGGGGGCACTAGTCATCCTCTGCCTCAGTTATTGAAAGTTTTGCTGGCATCTCTTTGACCACACAAAGGGTTGCCCCTTCTTTATCAAGGCTGATAGTGGTGCTGCAACTTTGGAAAAGTCTGATACAAATCTCTGGTAGTAACCAGCCAAACCCAGGATACTCCATACCTCCGTCACACTCCCAGGTGGATCCAAAGCAAGTACCACCTCAATCTTAACTGGATCCACTGCAACTCTAGCCTCCGAGATGACATGTCCCCAAAAGAGAACCTCTCAGATCCAAAACTGGCACTTCCAGAGCTTACCATAAAACTGGTGCTCTCAGAGTGTGTCAATTAGAATCTGCAAATGGTAGGCATGATCCTCCTTAGTATATGAGTAGATCACAATGTCATCGATGAAGACTATGACAAAGCGATCGAGGTATGGCTGGAGAATCCTGTTCGTAAGTCCCATGAACACTAATGGAGCATTGGTTATGCCGAAAGGCATAACCAAGTACTTGTAGTGGTCGTACCGACATCTAAAGGACATCATCTGCCCATCCTTGTCTCGAACTCTTAGCTGGTGATAACCTGATCAGATGTCTATCTTCAAGAACCACTGTGCTCCCTTCAGCTGATCAAAGAGGTCGTCAATCCTTGTGAGTCGGTACATGTTCTTCACAGTCACCTGGTTCAGGTGATGGTAGTCGACAAAAAGCCTCAAGCTTCCATCTGCCTTCCCGGTGAATAGAATTGAGGCTGCCCAGGGAGAAACACTGGGCATGATGAATCCCTTCCCCTGTAAGTCCTCTAGCTGTACCCGCAACTTGTGGAGCTCCGCAGGAGCCATCCGATACGCTGGTGTAGATATCGGTGTTGTCCCGAGGTACATGTCAATGTAGAAGTCCACCTCTCCATGAGGAGGTAGATCCGAGACATCATCAAGGAAAACATCCGTGTACTGATCCACCACTACAAGATATGTTAGACTCTCCAAATCAACTAATAAGAGGGTAATGAAAGCCAACTGATGAGTGATCAGATGTACTCTCCTCCGGGCAAGTCCATCCTATGCTGAAAAGGCTCCCTTCTTGCCGGTGAAGGTGGACTTGGTCCCATCCGTGCGGACACACCGCACTTTGTGCCTAATACATTCAATCTGAGCATGGACTATAGATAACGAATCCATAGCCAAGATGAAATCTTAAGGCCTCAACGCTGCTACTAAGAGATCCCAGCCGAAGCTCTTGCCTCCTAGAGTAATCTCACACTGCCAGCACTAGTGCGTAATCGTCGAATCTGCTACCGTATGAGTCTTTAGCCATAAGAATTGAGCCAATGACTCCGTCAAAATCTCCGACCTCCGAATATGGGTAGTGGGAATGAATGAGTGACTGGAACCTATGTTTATAAGAACTGAATATATGGTGGGATAGACACAAATCGTACCTCAAATAATCTCTAGAGCGCCGTGATCGCAAGCCTTAGCTACATGGTGTTGAGATCTCACCTATCCACCTACTCCCTGTCGTCGGGGTGGACCTCCTTGTAGTGGAAGCGGTAACACATCAAAATGTTGTCCACCGCCAGCTGCACGGCCAAATCCTCTGCGACATCCTCTTACTCTCTGCAGTCTTCCTCGATAGAACCTCTGCCTCTTCCTGGGAGGTCCCTCATCTGTCTGCTGATCATCCAAATGGCGGGTCGGATAGTCATGAGCCATGTGACCCTACCCACCATATGTGAAACACTACCTATTCCTCGTATGACTAGGTTTGTCTCGTGTGACATGCACAACCGAACCTGAGTCCTGATGTCATACACCGGATGGTCTGGTCTGCTTGGATCTCTGTGACATCTGTCTGCTGCCAGCTACAGAAGACTCCACTACATGATGCCCGGTTGTAGGTCTTGCTGCTGGTGACTGCTCAGCAAGGAAACTCTCTAGCAAGAGGGCTCTCTCTAACACCCTTGCCTGCATTGGGATGCTGATGGAGATCATCGAAGCCCTGATCTCTCACCTGAGCCCCTGCTCGAAGGTCTGGGCCCTAAAGAAAGGGTCCCGCACCGTATCTGTGGAGTAGTGCGAGAGTTCAATGAACCTCGCAGAGTAATGTACCAACATCATGCTTCCTTGATACAGATGAAGTAGCTCCTATATCCACATTTCATGTAGGGTGTATGGGACAAACTCTGCCAGAAACAGGCTCTCGAAGTTTTCCCAGAGAAGTGTCGCCTCGTCATGCACCTGGAGAATGAGGCTCCATCATCTGCCTTCTGCTACCTGAAAGAGACTTGAGGCAAGGATCACCATAAGGTCGGATGTTGTCCCTACCAGTCTAAAGACTCTCACCACAGCCTCCATCCAATCCTCACCTACCTGGGGGTCCATCTCACCCCTGAACCTGGGTGGCCTATGGTGCTGGAACTCGTGCAACACGCTCAAGTGGCGTGCACTCTCTACTGTTGGGGCTGGTGGCATTGGTGTCCCAACGGGCAGTGGTACCATTGGTGACTCCGATGTGATAGGGCCCTACACCAAGGCCTCATCACTCGGTGGGCTACCATCTCATACAACTCACAGAACCCTAGATGGCTATCTGCGTGGAAGAATCCTGAAAACAAAATGGTGTGCCATGGTCAAAAAGTTATACCTGATGAGATGACTCAAGGAATTCATGAAACAATCTTCAAAACACACACACAATCAGTGTTTTCGTGCACTGATTCAGAAATCAGAAGTCAGGGTCCTAGTGTATGGATACATCAGCTGCCGCACTAACACTGGACTCCCTAAAATAAAAACCACATCCAATACCCTTAAAACTATTTCTTCATAGAAATGACCAGAGTCTTATGTTCTGCCATAGAACTGACTCCTCTGATACCAATTTGGCATGACCTGTCCCCTAGGGCCCTTGCGGTGAATACCCCAAGCCCGCCTTCCGTATTCCATGGGCTGAAGACGACCAACAAAGGTGTAATTCCCTAAATTTGGGAAGGCATTGCCTTTATAACTATAAACACACACAACAGAGCACACAGATGGATACAAAATACTATGTAAAACTGTATAACAAGAGAGTGATGAAAAGTAAAGGGGCTAGAAATACAATCCCAAATATAAAGTACAAGGAACTGAAAGTACATTTGAAGGAAGAAAAATAGCTGAAAAGTTATCCACCGAGATTCCCACCTGAAGGGTAGGTACAAATATCCCCCTCAGCACTCCACATCCGTCAGTCTCCTCTGGGCACCAAATCGTCATGAGGTCCACCTATGGGTACCGTCCAGTCCTAATACTCGCAACCTCGGTCAGTGCTACCCGTCGTCTACAACTAACACAACGAGGTGCAGGCATAGCCCGTGTAGGGGTGAATAAAACAATACTCATTAGGGACCCCAATACCCTCAAGGTCTCTCAAAATCCAACAAGGATAACCACAAAGTATGAAATCAATAGATAACCCCACTAACTTATATGCCCATACATATACCTAAGTTATCGATTAATCCATCTCAATCATGAGGTAAACACAAAACATACTGACTCAGCTCACACATGTATACAACTTATGTAGAGGGATAGAGATGATTAGATGCAGCCACTGAATCATCTATTCTGTCAAACCCATGTAGGATCTAGGAATAGTTGTCAGAGCTATCGAACCCACACAGGATCCAGGAACAGTAGTCAGAGTTGTCAAACCCACACAGGATCTAGGAACAGTATTCATAGCACAACGAGCCACATGATCAAGGAATAGTAGTTATAGCTTTCGAACCCACAAAGGATCCAGGAACAGTAGTCAGAGTTATCAAACCCACATAGGATCCATGAATAGTAGGCAGAGCGCAGCCAGCCACAAGGTTCCGTACGAAGCATACTTGATTCCAAGAGGGTTTGATCTTCAAGCCAAGTGTCTATAAATCAACTTCCACATAGTCCCATGAGGAAATACCCCGAAGGTCCGCCACTTCATAGGGGTCTCAACGCAACAGACGACGCGTCAATCGGACGCCCGGTCTGTGAGTTATTAGCCTTTTAGTCCTGGGGCCCGGTTGGATTCGTGCAGGATCCAACCAGACTGTAACTCAACTATACCCCGAAATCTAGTGGGCTATACTCAGAGGGACTGTCACGCTCCAGGATTACCAATTCTGTTGACAGTTTGTCAAACAGACGTCCGGTGCCAATGATATGGCCAAAAGAAAGTAAAGGGTTGCAGTGGGCCGGGGTCCGGTCCGACCAGGTCGGACTGACCCAGGCCAACTTAGTCTGGACCGACCCATTGGGTTTGGCCCGACCCGCTGGGCCTAGCCTAGCAGGCAGCGAAGGCCGCGAGTAGCATGAGGATGTGGACCGGTCGTGAGGGCACAGATCGGCCGCGGGTCGGTGTAAGGGCGGTTTGACCCAGAGGTGCCGCGAGGGGAGTGGAAGGCCGGCTCAGCTAGGTGCACATGGGGCATGAATTGACAGCTTGGACTGGATGGCTAAGACCATTTTGTCTAGTGCTGCGAGGGGTGCGGCGTGGGTAGTGCGACCTTGATGGCCGAGGCCGGTTCGGCCGGTAGCGGCGCGGGGCGCACGGGGTGCGCGGGACAGTGCGGGTCGGCCGAGTGTAGGGGAGGAAGCCGTGCAGTCCAGGAGGTGGCCGGGAAGGACGATGGGGGCTCGGACAGGGCCGGTTCGGCCGGTTTTAGTATGAGATGCTGAGGGGGTGGCGCAAGTCACGGAGGTCGCGAGTAGCACAACCTTTGTCTTTGTCGCCTTCATCACCTCTTCGTTTCATCGCCATGCTGAAGGACATCACAAAAGAGATCGACAGAGGGTTTCAGACCATGTTAGTTTGGCCCGAACCCTCCGCGTTTAGGGTGATAGCAACTGGTCCTTTAGAAAAACCATAACAATCCACCTGCAAAAAGAAAGAATCCTCGTTCATCATTTTTAATGAAAGTAAGAACATGGAACTTAAATGAAATTAATCCCTACCTTTGTTTGTTATTCGATGATGAAGTCACAGAAAGAAGATGATTTTGTCATCGTTCATCGCGTCCGCTGCACACTTCCAATCCTGAGCTCGGACGTCGGTTGTGGAAGACGTTCCACATCAGTAGGAGTCCGGGAAGAAGATCGTAGGATATTGTTGCCTGCTTTCTTTGTTGGATGAACACGTTATTTGTTCTACGTTGGGTGATTATGTTCTTCATTGGAGAACTCTATTTCTCCCAAGCTCTCCTCTCCCCAATATTCCTCCCAAAAATAAAAAGTGATATGATTTCCCCAATTTAATTGTTGGCACAATATTCAAATGGGTTAATTAATTAGGTTAGCTCTAATTAATAAATTCAAGCGGATGGCACAAAATTAATTTGGAGGATTTAGCAGCATAAATGCTTGTGCGTTGTCTCCATTAAGGTGGAGGGGTGGTGGCACCATTAAGTGGGGAGATCAAGAGGTTTCTCCCCACTTATTGGGGAGTTGAAGAGGTTTGGACCTTGGGTGGTCCCCACCATATTAAACATGAAGAGGAGGTTTGGTTCGGGTGGGACCCACCACCACAACCTTCTCATGCGAGGTTAAGGTGTGGTGGTCCCCACCTCTATCTTCCACATGGAGGCTTCAACCAACCAAAATAAAAATAAAGCTACAACTTCATTTTTATTTAATTCATTCATTAAAAATCCAAATACTTTCTTTTATTTCCAACCATCTGCCATCGAGGTAAACATCTTCTTAAGCAAATAACGGCGTTGCAAGTTCTACGGTGCCCTCAGATTTCAATTCCGAGCACCAGTTCAAAATTTATAAAAACCCTCTTGTACATTTACTAAACGTACCTTAACAAAACATTAGAAAATTATTTCGGGCACACCGGGGCACAGAATCACTTGCCGTCAATTTTCACAGACTCATAAAATTACCATTTTATTAAAAAAAAATTACATGGAATATTTGGGTCTTTACAATATGGATATTTCTTCTCCTTAGGTATCATGTCAAACCTTATCGGGTGAGTGATATTCATGTTTGAGTAGACATTACTTCTTATATTTTGGAGGTAGAGTGGCAATGGGAAGACTATATAGTCCCAGATTCTATGAGACTTATGGTTTATCAACCCGTATAGTTTTTTAAGAAATGATGTTGTGGTAAGAGATTAATATTTTGATTTGTAGACTCTTGAGTTTTTTGATCAACACTAACTACTCATGTGTAATTGCTTATGAAGATTAGAGTTATGGTGATAAACACTTACCCTAATTTCCAAGTCCCTTAGTGTTTGTGCATATCTAGATTACTCTTCTTGAATTCCTTATGGATACTAATTTTCTCCAAGAATCTTGAGCTAATTTGGTTTTATATTTCTCCAAATTATCCTTCTCCTATAAACCTCTAGTTTCGTGAGTTGAGTTTTTTGTTTCTTTATGATCCCTTAATGGTTTCTAAGATATCTTACTAAGTATGTTTATACTCAACCCTTCACATGCCTTGGCCCCACACATGATGTGTTAGTGCAGATAACTTATAGGTTGGAGGTGGATTTGAAAGAGTGGGATTAACAAATCCAATTCAGATTTGTCACACAGAGACCTTAGAGGGTGAAGTGTTAAAATAAAATTGGCAGTATTAGGAGATAATGGTGGCATGAGATATTTTTTTGGAGGAAACTTGTGGTGAGGGATTCTTCACCTTTCCTAGTTTACAGTTTCACTTTTAGATTTTGGGAATTTACTTTTCCCCTTTTATTCTATTTTATTCACACTAGTTATCTTGTGTATATCATTATATGTCTCATGAATGTGTTACATTTAGTAAAATTTATTATATTGGTTTATACCATACTAATTTTTCTTACTTTATACATTGGAGATATGAGTCTTTCACATGTTATTATAGGATAAGGCATCCCATGTGTGTTATATACCCACTCGATGTTACTCTCCATCACTTAACTTATTAGAGGTAGTCTTGGGGTGTCACTTTTAGCATGCTTCCATCCTGGGTGGGGCCTCAGTAGATTAGGATGTGATAGAGTGGTATCAGAGTTGGTTTTTCCTAGAGACTATGATTTTATATGGTAATTTCATGAGGATACGATTAGTAATATAGATTAATAGTGTTAGGAGGTTCTTAACAGAAGTTAATAGACTAAGTTGAAAAGTTAAGGTGTGGTAGTTGATCTATTCTTTATCTAGGTATTTGATAACCCATTAGAAAATTTATACCCATAAAGAATCGATTGTGAGGTATAATTAGTTAGTACCTGCAATATATAATGGCTAATTATGATCTTCTTATTTCCTACTTGTGTTATCTCATCTAGCTATTCTTAGACCCTGATGGTGAGACCTACTGTCTTTAGGGTTATACCTACTGTTAAATTGATTTTTTATCGAGGAAGGGATGTGGTGAGATAATTCCTGCCATTGGTCTTATCACATACCAATAGTTTTCAATGAGGTATTATTTCTCAATAATTTTTTAGGGGTGAAATTTTTCCCAGATTTGTAGTGTCATCTCTTTCATTTGATGTAATATAGATCTTCCTCTTAAAATAGATGGTAGCTTTTTCTAGGATAGATGATTCTACAAACAGATTTTTTATGCTACATGTGTTAAATGATAGAGGACTCATAAGTTTATTGGGAATGCCAGACCCTTGGGTGATTGGGGATCATTTTGGTTCCTAGACTAACAATATTATCATGTTCATACATAGGTTTCAAGAAGTTAGTTCATGTGTTGAACCTCCTATATGAAACTATGAGTTGTTAGTGGAATATATATTACATGAACTCATGAAAGGAATACTTTAAAAATAATAGATTTTGGGATCTTATATAGCATGTAATTCTCATTAAAGGACATTGAAAATTTCAAAAGGCAGTATAACCATGTTTAAGTGCACGTCTATTTATGAAGGCATTGTGATGTGTTTTTAAGACATGTTTGGAGGAGTAGTGGGTTGTGATTAAGGATTTAGAAAGAATATAAATGAAGATTCCTTTGTCTGTGGTTGATATTTCTTATGATAGATATATTCCAAAGTCACTAAAGTGATCCTTGAATGATTAAAAATCCTAACAAATGTACACCCTTATTGTGGGAGTATGTCAGATTTTCCCAGAGGATAGCTATAGTGGTGTTGTGGATGGAATTTAAATACTGTGGAAAATGGAACTAGAGATATTATTATTATATACCCAGATTTTATTCCAATTGGTTGATAGTGAAAACTATAATAGGGTGATAATGTCCTAAGATATGGAGAGTTCAGGATGTGGATGCTTATACATGGGTGGAAACTAATGTGAATTGAAGTAATTTTTTTACATTTCCTCATAGAGATTCATTATATTTTATATAGGTTCATAATATACACCTAGTGTTGTATAAATTGGAGTTAGATATTCTAGTGGAAAACTAAGCTAGATCCTAACTAGTTATAAATTTCACTACGATGTTGAACAATAACCACTAATCCTTCTGGTGGAGAAAGAGTTTCCCTAATAGAGGATGATTCATTAATAACAGTTACTTTATAATTGGTAAGGGGAATGATTCACCCACGCTGGTGAGTTTTGGTTACTCCTCAGTGTATTATTAGGTGGTTGGAAATTACATGGTTTAGGTGAGTTATGTATTCATTAGTGAGAAAGACCACTTAAAAGTGATAATCAAAGCCAACCTTTGGGATGTTGAGTAAGATTATCCTTAGTTGGTAAGTGTTGGTTAATATGATATGGGTATGGAATATACATTCCCTCCATATGAATGTCTATTAATTTTTGGCCACTACAATTGGGTGATCAATGATTTACCACTGGAGATAATTTAGTGCATCTATGAAGCTACATACTGATAATTATGATCACCTTTTTTAGTTGTGAGGTAGTAAAGAAAATCTCTCCATGAGATAATACATGGTGTATCCTCTAAATTCTTTTGATTCTTTTGGTATAAAACATAAATAAACGGAGTGTCTTGGGACTTTGTGATCTAAATCCTTGGATTTCATGGGGAATAGAGTAGTGAATCCTTACAATCATGATTGGAACTTTATAAGAAAATACATCTATGTCTGAGGAATGGTGGATGTGTTTGAGGAGTTTTCTCTAAAATGTTTGTTTTTGTTTTTGAAGGGGTGATGTTTCTTAAATTTAACCTATGGTGGTGTCCTTTAAACATTCTTTTACATGATGGATTCTATCGGCATGCTGTAGAACAATTCTCTATTGTGATTTAATGTTCTTAGATGACAAACAAAAAGGTTTTACATGATAGTGGGGAGCATATTATCCACTTCCTCAGGTGGAAAAAGGTTCTTACCTAGTGTACCTGATGGGTGTTGAGGTGTAAATACTATTTAGAGACCACAATTTTCAATTATGACCTTGAGTTATTCTGGAAAATTGGTTATGTTTAGACATACCCATCCATTTGTGAACCTAGTATATGTTGAGGAAGGATTTTCAATTAGATCATTGTTGATGGTAGTCACTCAGACAGGTCTTTTATTTGGATTAGAAGACAATAAATTAATGTTATCTAAATGACTAAGGCTATCTGCTTCAAAGAGTGGTCGACTGGGTAAACCAATGAATAGTGGATTGGCATTGATCAATGAGGTGAGGTGGTTGTTGGGACTGATTTACTCATAAATGACTTTCAAAAAAAAATTATGAAAACCTTATTAGGATATCCCTGACTGAGGATTCGATTCTATTAGAGACACTAATACAAATAAAAATCCTTAGAAATGTTGGTTTAGAGGTTTAATTGGAAGGATCATACTACACCTAGACCAAAATCTAGTTATAATGGAGCATACAGCTTATTAGAAGTTTGTAACATATGATTCTCTCACAAGTCTGGAAAATATTTCAGCCTTAGAACATTTTCCATGCCAGCATGGAAATTTTTTTAAATACTTTTAGTAGTTATATAGATTAGATGGGTCTATATACATGAAGACCATCAGGAACACATCATAAAAGGTGGGGAGTAGAGAATTACCACTAGTTTTGAGTTTTTTAGTGATCCATTAAGGGTGAAAGTCAGAGACTCACATGTTTTATCTTATCCCATGAGTTGGAACAATTATCAAATGATCTATAGAGGATGAGTACGTTGCTACTTGGGTGGGTGAATGTCCTTGACACCTCTTATATCAAGGTGAATTGAATATAGTATCATCATAAGATAAAGGGAGGTGTCCTACTTCATAAATGGATATGATGTTAGTTCACATTGATCTCACATCTCAATAGATATTTCATTGTTTTCAGCAATGTGTAGACTCTATTGGAGTTAAATCCTGATCCTTGTTGTTATTCATCCTCATTTTTTTTCTTTTTGAAGATGAAAAATTTTATGTTCGAGAAAATATAGTGTATTGGGTTCTTACCTAAGTGGGACTTATCTTGATTTTGAGTTTTATATTCCCATAACCTTTATAGGGAAAAATGATCATTCATACCTATATTTTGACCCCAATTTGTTTCAGGGTTTCATTAATTCTGGAATATGAGGATTTCCCCCAAGTAAAGATGGAATGCGAAAGAGAGTGTTATAGATCATTGAAAATATCATAAGAAAAATATTATAAAATTTTATGGTATTTGTTTTAATTTTTAATAAATATTGTGATATCATAAGAATAAGACCTCATATGGTAAAAATGAGACCACCATTTAGTGTGAAATGGGGTGTTTACCCAAGGGGTGATATTAGTTTAGTTTGAATTTGTTTTTTGGGTGTTCACTATCGTGAGAGGATTAATTAAATAATTTAATTATTTAATTAATTGTTTTAGTATATGGTGAAACCCTAAGACACATCTATTGAATCCTCCTTATGAAGCCTGTCTATGGATAGTCCTTTTTTACATTGAAAAACCCTAGAGAGGGGATTGGAGAGGATGAATGTGGTGGTGGTGCCAAAAAATCGATGAGTGAAATTGGATCCATGAAAACATATACGGATTTATTTATATGCCGATGACATAAAAACCTATTTATAAAACATAAAATAATAGATTAAATAATTAAACATTGAGTTATGACTATCTTATTAATGATTTTCTATGTTTATTCTTGTTTCAGAAATTGTTTTAATCTTCCTAAATAAAATCCACGATCAATCTATTCACATAGCCCTATAAAATTTTTATTTTTAATTTATTTTTTTATGTGATGTTGTAGACATAAAAAATTTCAACTAAATCTTATTTCCCCCAAGATTTATACACCACATAAGCAGACCATAACACCCTAAGATTTTATGAAATATCTTTTTTTTTTCAAATTAATTTAATTTCTTCAATATCTTGCATTACACACAATATGGGGTTTTACCAAACCACAATACAAAATTATTATTATTATTTAAACATGACTATTATAGCCAAGACATTAAATTAGAGGGTATGCATATGAATAAACAAATTATGAAATGAATATGGTTTACACATTAATAAAATAAATTCATTTATTATAAATTTATTATATAGTAAAATAAATATCATTCAAAAGTAGTAGAATTTTATTTATTTCAAAAAACTATTTTTATGAACAAAAATTATTTTTATCTAAATAAATAAAATTAGTAACATATTAGGAAATTATTTTAATAAAAGTTTTGTATTATATATTAAATATATTTTTTACCATTCATCTAATATTAATTAAAATAAGGTATAAGGATAAATCCATTTTTATGTTTAAAAAATGTTTTTTAAAAAGTATTTTCATCGTGTTCTGAGCTATTATTCTAAAAATAAAAATTTATAATCTGTAAAAATATATTTCTAAAAATGAAATAAAATATTTAAATAATCATTTTAATTTTATCTTGAAGTGAATTTATTATAATTTTTTGGAAAAGATCAATTTTTTAATGAATGGTGAAAAATACTCTTTTTTATTAAAAATTGTCCTTTTGTAAAATCATTTACAAAGTTACCATGTTTTTATTTTATGAAAAGTAACATTAGTTCAGTTTTCTTATGAATTATCCAATTTAGGTCATTATAATCTATTTTATGTATAACTTTTCAATAAAAACATTTTATACTTATGAAAAAATTTTCTTTGAAACCCCATTTTTTCGTTACATTTTTTGGTTTATTTTAAAATTACCTTATTCCATTTATGTGAATTGAATTTGGAAAAATATATTACATATTTTTAATAATAATAATTAATATTAGTTAACAAGTTTAGTTTTTATTTTTTTCATAACTAATAGTAAAAACCTTTAACATTAATTACAACAGTTAATGTTAAAACAAGGTTTTCTGAGTTACATGCACCTATGTTAAAATTAATTTTTCACTCACATATGACATTTATTTTATAAATTTGATTTCATATTTATAATCTGTGGGTATAGATTTTCTATTAATTATATTTTATACTTAATCATAAAGAATAAATTTCTTAGGTAAGTAAATAAAAAACTAGTTATCGTGGTGAAAAAAATGGTAAAAGTAATTAAACTAAGATGTTAAGGAATAACATGTTTAAAAAATGTGAATTATTTTTTGGAGGATTTTTCAACTATATAATCTAAAAAACATTATTTATCAATTTTATAGGCACTGGGTTGAGAGTGACTTCCTATCATTGAATAGTTCTTGGTATTTAAAAAAATGTCACTCCTCCTTAATTGTAAAAGGCCACCAACTTTCCCCACTTATTCACACCTAATAATACATTTTTATCATCCAAAACCTACTAATGTGCCTCCAAAATAACCATTTATATGTTATAGATATATTTTTATTCCCAAAATACCAACCATATGGTCCTTAATAAAAGATCTAAAGAAGGTTGTTCTAAATGAAGTTAATTGTATTCACTAAGATCTTTCTTTTCTACTTATTATCTTACCATATTTATTAATTTATTAATAATTAAAATATAATAAAATATTATATAACATATATTTTTATTTACTTATGTTTATGTAATAAACTATATCCATATTCTATTCCATAAAATGGGAAACAAAATTGAGGATTGTTTGTACGACATACTACTACCTTGCACACAAATGTAATTCATTTTCCATCACTTCCTTTCATAGATGGATATAATGATGGATTTAATATTTATATATAATATTTGTAAAATATTTATACTACTATAAATATAATATAATGTCTTATTTATTACCAACCAATCTTTTTGAAATTTATAATGTCGTTCCTGCGTATGTGTGGACTACATTCTCCACGAATTGATGTGATTCATTTTTCATTTTATTTTGATATAGATAGTAATAATGATATATATAATGAATAAATATGATATATATGACATATAAATTATTATTTAATGGTGATATATTATTTAACTTTCTTCCATTCCTTCCGTCGAGAAAATGGAATCAACTTTCGTGCGTATGTACGACCTATCATTTCTAAGAATAGTGTAATTAATTTTTTATATATAAATTTTATGGATGAATCTAAATTTGTATATAATGAACATATATTATATTTATATCATGATTAAAATTATTTATATAGTTTAACCCCAATAAAATTAAAAGGACTAAAAATACCAAACCAAAACATATATGAAATTTGATGCAATTATTATCCAAAGAATGATTTCAATAAGGAATTGTTAATAAATTGGTAATAAAAGGTCATAAGAAAATAATATATGGTATAATATATAAGGGTATGGTTATTTTATATATGTATAATAAACCTATATTTGTTATATAAGAGTTTTTATCATGTTCATATAATGTTGATACTTGAGGTAAGGGACTTCTAGTCACTCTATTATTTCTGGGAGACATATTCCATATTCACCCCTCATTCTTTTGTGTGATGTTTATAATACCAATTTTTAATTATTTATAATTTATATAATTATTATTTTTATAATTAAAGTTTCATTATATATTATTATTTAATGGGGTATATGATTCAAAAGTTCCCAAAGTGGAAAGGTATTTTTTTCACACTTTTATTTCTGTTGGACCCATGCTATATTCACCACTTATTTATTTTATGTGGTTTTTATACTACACATGATTTTATTTTATGATTATTATTATGAATTTTATTGTTATTTAAATCCCAACCTATGTTTATTTATTTAATGGGTCTTATGATTGAATGTTACAAAAGTTTTAAGGGTTTTATAATAGAATCTCATTATTTACCCTGATTGTATATTATAATTATTATAATGATAAAATTTTATGATATATATATATCAACGAACTCCTTAAATTTATTCTACTTATATTATTTCTATAAAATAAATTTATTCATTTCATTTTACTATCTTAAAGAACAAAACATACAAAAAGTGTTTTTACAGAAAAAACGACATTATTTGTCTCTTTTTTTTAAAATATATTTCCCTATATATTGATGTTTTTAATTTTTTTTACAATAATTTTTTACTATGATTTTAATTAATTTTTACCAATGATGTTATTTTTTTAATTTTTTTAAAAGTAATATTCCCATAATTTCCCAAATAATGAAATTTTTAACATTTCTTTAAAAAATGTGAAAGTAATATTTGTTTTAATAAGTACGGCATGAACTATATTTCCCACCATAATGAACTATAAATGATTTAAATTTAACTTTACATGCTTATGAAGTTCATTTTGAAATAAGTTTTTAATTTTTTTTGATGTTTTTATATTTTAATGAAGTGATTTTAAAGTAGAAATAATATTTTACTCAAGATATATTCCAAATGATATTTCAATATCACTTTCCATATAAGATGGTATCAGTTAATTCTACTTAAGATTTATTGAGTATATTATATAATGATAAAATCATTATTACTAATATTAATGGTTTTTTTATATTGATATAATTATTATTAAATCTGTTTCTTTTTCATGGACTATGCTATTATGAAATGATTATGAAGCCCATTAATTTTCATTAGTTATAGTATGATGAATGTTATATGATCTTATAGAACATATATGTATGATTTTAATTATGTGATGTGTGGAACCTACATATACCTTTGATGCATTGGGTAAATATTTATATCACATAAGATAATTATGGGAAACAATATGATATTTATGATCCTTTATGGGAAATAGGATGATGTATTTGATCCACTATGGAAAACAAGAATGTTCTTGATCTACTATCGAAAATAGGTGATGGTTCCTAATATTTAATGTTATGGGAAATATATAGGGATTCCTGATACACTATTATTTAATGGTATTGGTTATTAACCTTGACATATTAAATGGTTTACATACCTATGATGGTGAAATTATTTTTTGGCATTATCATATGGTTCATGATTGATTTATGATAATTTATCACTCTTAAGATGCATGTATTAGAAATTATAATGTTTTATTCCATGAATCATGTATATGATATTTGAAATATTGGGTATGAACCTTATAATTTATGTTCATGATCTCTTACGATTATGAGCATCTTATGGAAATTTATGATTATCAATTGATATATCCCAGGTTTAACCTTACTGAGCATATGATCTAACCCTTTCTTATATTTTCTTTACCCAGATTATAAATAATGGTTTATATAGGTCATTTCTATGAATTTTACTAAATCTGAATATATTTATGGGAGATGATAAAGATATTTCATGATTTTAGATTATTGTGTATCTAGTATCCAAGGACATAAAAACTTTACATCCCTCAAGCATGTATTTGTGAAATATATTGAATAATAATCTAAAAAGTTATAATATTTATATATATAAATTCTAGGTCTCTATAGTTAGTATAATAGAAAAGTATTATTCCATATTTTGAGATTAGGGATAGAAAAATATTATTATGACTCTTGGGATAAATATAAGTATAGGAAAATATATTGGAATTTTGGTGAAGGATAAATGAGGAGTTTCAAATAAATTACTCCCCTTTCAGGATAATACATGAGGATTTGGATCTAATATAGTTTTATCTTGGGATAATAACACAAAAAAGGGTTCATTGTGATTTCATTTAATCTTCACTTAGTGCATGACAATGGGCCTTCATTTACACCTGGTTTTACACTACCTTATGAAAAATCATTAAATAATTTGAATAGATGAAGACCGTGAATAACCAAGGTGAAAAGTAAGGTGTCATATATTGAAAATAAGGTGTCATGATTTAGATACCTATAAATTATTTTTCATTATAATGTGGTTTCCCACTGTGATTATTGTTTCTCATACTAAAATTTTTCGATTTAGTTAATGATTCGAACCTGAATAAATCTTATGAACACTACATATAATAGAAAATGAAATGAATATACTCATTAGAAAAAAAATATTTGATATTGGGAAACAATATTTTGTGAATATTCTCAATCAAATATCTCAAATTATAATTTGTAACATGATTCATGTCGAGCCTTGAATTTACTAAAGAGGGAGAAACATTGCATTAAATATTTTATGAAAAAACTTTACCCTACTTCTATGGGAATTTTGATTAACTATTTTTTGAGTAATGGATCAATGTGATTGAAAATATATTTTTCATTATTTAGGTCTCACTCCATGAAAAATATATCTTATATGTTTATCATTTTGAAGGTGAAGAAGATCAATGATGAATATTATTAATAATATTAAGCAAGAGGATGAAATTATATCTATGTAATGAGATGAGTTTAAGTGGATATTTTTCATAAATTACTTAACTTTTATTTTACATACTAAAACAGAGTGGAAATTCATTGAGCTTATGAATAAGGATGATAAACACTTTGGTACTTATAAGTAAAATTTCACAAGACTTGGAAGGTATTATTTTGGTTTAATCATTACCCATAAAATAAAAATTTATCTATTACCTACTGGTTTGAAACTAATATTTCAAAAGTAATTAGTTATAAGGGACATTGTAAGCTTTGAATAAATTGTTCTATGCACACTCAAAGTGAAAATGGAGGCTTGAAATCCTTTTTTTGGTGATAATAAAAGGAAGACGGATTCTCATGGAAGCCCAAGTTTCACATCACATGGATGGAAGAAAATATTTCAACCTCATACTAGAAAAAATAATGGAAGGAACACTTAGGTGAATTTCTTAAATGAACAAGAAAAATGTTTCAAGTGTGTTTAACCTGGTAATCAAGAAAAATAATGTCGAAGAATTGTGAAGAATCTAGTTAATGAATGGAATGAGGAGAGGGTTCAACAGAATACACCACTCACACCCTTCAGTGTAATAGATTCAATGAATTTGGGAAATATAAAAATCATGGCCCTAATTCTAGGTCCAATGAGGATACTAATCCATGAAAAACATTGAATAAAAATGATAAAGGTAAATTTTATGAAATCAAAACAAATGAAGTAAATCATGATAATTAGGTCATGATAATCCTTTACTCTTTTTTAGTAAATTTTGTGATGGGGTTTGTATGAATAATTCCAAGTAAAAAATTAGTATTTATATTTTAGTGAAATTTAACGTGATTCTAAGAATTTATTACCCATCTCTACATAGATTATAGAATAATGATGTCACATCAAATTTACTGAACCAACCTATGATCTTATATTGGTTCAAGGATGAACCAAATCTTACAATAGAAATGTTTTTTCCCATGATATATGAATAATTGAGGATTAAAGGGTGAATCATCTTTTGTGACAATATCTAATTTTATTGTGACTTTATTATGGAAAATGAGTAGGGTATATACATTTTTGTATAAGAATTTATGAGTGATTGAAATTATTTCAATATAATTATTAAGTTGATCATGGAAGGATATGAGATCAAATCATTCCAATATTTGGGATTCAATTTCAGCAAGACATAATTTTCAAGGGTGTTAAGGTTAAATATAAATGGAATGATTTTAGTTTAACTTTTTATGAGGTTTTGGAGATTAATGGATTATTTCCTCCTATGGAGATTTATCCATATTGGATAACTTATCATAAAAATTTTTGTTTTGATGATAACATGAAATATAAGGAATACATTATGATTCTTTTATGGATCCTTTGATCCGTTAGTGCTTGAGACATGAAAAAAACTCTTTTTATTTTCCTAGAGTAGTAGATGAACAAGAATTTTGAACAATGCACAACCAAAGGTGAGATTGTGATTAGGAAATGTAAATAATTCAAGTTAATATATTTTATTAATTTATCTATATTGATAGTAAACATTAAATAAAATTTAGAAAAAGGTTCTTGATATAAAAATGTGGTGTAATTTAATTTTTCACAAATCAATGGCCGTTTAGCTCATCACATATTTTTAGTTTTGTGGTGGTTAACTTTCTCATGATTGTGTTATCTATCACTCTTTATTTGTATTTGGGTTTTAGTTTTTCTTAAATGTCTATATTTTTAATTCCAATTTTTTTTCTCCTATTTAGAAACCTACCCATGATCTTCCAAGATGTCCTTCATAATTTATTTATCCACTTTTCAAGATGAAGTCTTAATGAGAATTTTTACGATGTAGTATTTCCATGAAAATATTTTCAAAAGTAAAACCCACCAAGAACAAGTTAAAATTATGAGGAAAGGATTTATTAAGGTGGAGGGGGGGGGGGGAATGAAACACCTAGATACTTTATGGAATATTTGTTTTTCAAATAACTTTAATTTCTTCAGCTTATGCTATACATAACACCTAGTTTTATCAAACCAAAATATACTATTAATAATATTATTTAAACATGACCATCATAACATAGCCATTAAATTGGTGGTATGAATAAGAATAACCAAATTATTAAAATTATTTGGTTTAAAAATGAATAAATGAAATTAATTTATTTTTAATTGATTAGAATTGAAAATTAAAATCATTCGAATGTAATAGATTTGTTTTTCTGGAAAAGTATTTTTATGATCACAATGAGTTTTTATCTTAATAAATTAAAGTAGTCATTATTTTAGAATTATTTTAATGAAATTTATATATTATATATTAAATTAATTTTTTTAACATTTATCTATACTTTTTTTAATCATGGGATAATATTAAATCCAATTTTGTGTTTAAAAAATGTCTTTCTCTAAAATGATGTTTCATCGCATTCTATGTTGTAATTTTAAAAATAATTTTTGAAAATTTTATAAAATTTATTTTAAAAAATGAAAATGAAATTTTAAATAATCATATAAAATTTAGTATAGATTTAATTTTTTATAATTTTGTGAAAAGATCAATTTTTGGATTAATTGTGAAAAATCCTATTTTTTATAAAAAAAATTATTTTGTTAAATCATTTAAAAATACCTATTTTATTTTAATTTTTAAAATTAAAATTAGAAAAATTATATTTTTAATAATCATTTTTATTTCATTTCTGTCAAATTCATATTGACTTTCATATCAAATTTTTTTATACTTATGAAAATTTTTTCTACGGAAAAACTTTTTATTGTCACTTCCACAGGTTTAATTTAAAATTATATTCTATCACTACTGTAATTTGTATTTGGTAAAAGTGACTAAATATTTTTAATACTCATAATTAATATAGGAAACAAGGAAAATTTATTTTTTGGTCATAATGAATTTTAAAAATAGTAAAAATTAATTATCATAGTAATGGTTAAATTGGGGTTTTCGCATTACTTAAACCTATGTTAACATTAATTTTTGACACACATTGTAATTTTATTTGATAAATTTTAGTTTATATTTATAAAAATTGGGTTTAAATTATAGAATAATTATATTTTCTATTTAGTCTTAATGCATTTGTTTCCAAGGTAAATAAATAATAAACTAGTCACTATGGGGAAAAATAAAATTGTGAAAGTAAGTAAACATGGAGGTTAAAGATAAACATGTTCAAAACATGTGTTTTTTTAGATGTGTTTCATCTATATGGTCTCTAAAATAAATTATTTATAATTTTTTATGTACTTGGCTTGAGTGTGAATTTCCATTATTGAACAGTTTTGGGTATTTAAAAAAATTACACTCATCCTCAATTATAAAAGGCCCCAAAATCCCGTCACTTATTCTCTCCTCATAATTCATTTGGATTGACTAAAACCTAAAATAATACCTCATAAATATAATTTTACACATTCTATAGCTTTCCGTTTTTCTAAAATACATACCCAAGGGTCCTTAATAATAAACCTAAAGGAGGTTCTTTTAAGTGAATGTAATTATCGTCACTAATATCTTTATTTTTTTTACTTCTTCTCTTACCACCTTCATTTATGTATTATTATTTAAAATATAATAAAAATATAATATTAAATATAATTATATGTTATTATGTTATATTAATAACCTATTTCCATCTCCTATTTCATCAAATGGGAAACAAAACTGTTGATCATGTGTATGGAGGACTACACCTCACAATCAA
Organism: Viscum album; assembly: GCA_963277665.1. Lineage (NCBI taxonomy): Eukaryota > Viridiplantae > Streptophyta > Magnoliopsida > Santalales > Viscaceae > Viscum > Viscum album. Next base: position 1,497,464,402 of record OY728161.1, read on the forward strand.
ATGTAATTTATTTTCCATCACTGCCTAAAAAATCTAGCGATAATGATGGATTTAATGATTATAGATGATATTAATGAAATATATATAATCATTTAATTATAATATCATATATACTTTCTTACCATTCAGTCCACTAGAAAATTAGAATGTCACCTGTGCGTATGTGTGGACTACCACCCCCACAAAGTGATGTGGTTATTTTTTATATTATTTTGACATGGATTGTAATAATTGTAGATTTAATGAATATATATGATATATATGACATAAAAATTATTCTAAAATGTTGATATATTATTTTAATTTTGTTTGTTTCATCCATCGAGAAATTAAAAACAATATTCATGGAAATGTATGGCCTACCCTCACCATTAACCCTGAAATTAATTTTATATATCTATATTTTATGGGTGATTATAAATATGTATATAATTAATTTATATTATATTTATATAATGGTTAATATTATGGAGTTTGTTGGACCATTTTCAATGTAGAAGTATGGAAAATACCAAATGTGAACATATAAGAAATACATATAAATTAATACCCGGAACGTTATTTTAAAAGGAATTGTTAATAAAAGGGTAATAAAGGTCATAAGAAAATAATATATGGTATAATATATAAGATTATATTTCTATAATATATTTAAAATAAACTTATATTTTATATAGTATTTTTTAATGTGTATGAATATATTTAATAGTCGAGGTATGAGATTTTAAGCCCCTATCTAATTTTTGGAATACATATGCCATATTCACCACTCATTTGTTTTTTTGGTGTATATGATACACCATTAACGTGTTATATCTTTAATAACCTTATTTTAATTATATTTAAATTTTTATTTGAGGTTATTAAATAATGTTTTTTTATTCAAATGTTTTTAATTTGGTATGTTATTTTCAGCTTAGTAATATTTCTGTAGGACACATGCCATATTCACCACTTGTTTATTTAAATTGGAGTATATAATACACGTGAATTTATTTTATGATTCATATTATTACTTTTTTGGGGATTTAAATTCCCACATAATTTTTTTTCTTTAATAGGGATTATGATTTAATTTTAACAAAGTTGTAATGGTTTTATTGTACAATATTATTATTCATCGTGATTGTACATGATTATGCTTCCGATGATATAATAGTTTATTCTATATATAAAGAAAAAGTTGAAATTTATTAAACTATTATTATTTATGGATAATACATTTTTTACAATCATTTCCCACTATTTAATAATGAAAGATACCAAAATAATGTTCTTAATGTTGTAATGATACAATACTATTATTTATTGTGATTGTATATGATTATGCTTCCGATGATGAGATAGTATAATCTATATCACAAGAAAACATGAAATTTATTCCATTATTATTATTTATGGATAATACAATCTTTATATTCATTTTATACTCTTTAATAATGAAATAGAAAAAAGGGTTTTAGGGATAAATCAACTTTATTTCTCTCTTCGGTCAAAAATCACTATTCTTCCAAATTTAAGTTTTCTAATAATTATCTCAAGAAGGTTTTACTATGATTTTTTAATCCATTTTTACCTATGATTTTATTTAAACAATTTTTTAAAAGTAATATTTGTTTCATTCTATAAACAATGTACTTTTTGGATTTTTTTTAGAAAATTGGGAAAGGAATATTTATTTTAAGAGGCATGACATAAAAGTTTATCCCGAACCATCTCGTGATGTCATTCGACCTTACACTCGATATATTCCATGAATTAGAAAGAAGGGTGTTCTTAATCCTCACCTATTGGAAAATAGTTTTGGCCATTAAAAAATATAAGTGGGAATTATTTTAGCTCAAAAAATAAGATCAATAAAAATAGATAGAAAAAAAAGCCAAAAATAATAACTGAATCCCAAATAAATAAAGAAACCGATTCAGTTACTAGATACAACTTGAACACTAAAGAATAAAACAAAAATTAGAACATGAACTGAAAATGGACCATGATACCACAATCTCCATGTGACCACTTGGTCACCTCGGACCATAAGACCAAATCTGTTTAAACAAAGAGAAACTAAATAAGGAGAACCTGAGAAAAATAGAACCTGAAAAACAACTCTGTTCTACCCACACCAAGTAGTAAAAGTAAGGTGTGAGATAAAATATCATAGTAGAAAATCACCATAGAATCCATGTACTTTCCTTTCCCAAAACAATATATTAACACTAGTTTGAAATATAGTTATAAAAATAAAATTTTTATATTTTAATAAAGAAACACAACTTTCCCATTTTGAAATACAACACACACCACCATCCATTTTTCAAAAAATATCTATTTCATAAAAAAAACCCAAAAAAATAATAATAGTAACAATTTTAAGAAAAATACATTTAAATAAAATAAAATTTTAATGATAACAATTTTAAAGGTAACACATTCACTTATAAAAAATTATAACAAAACACTACTGTATGCTGATGGTATGTGAAATATAACCAATGATAACTAATCACATGAACTACCCCTAAGTACTAGCTAACAATGGGTCACTAAGTACATCATATCTCGATTGAATGGGGCATAAGAACCACAAAAATCTATGTTCTACTACATGAGCCACAAGTAGGGAAGACACCCATATCATAGTGCTCTCCAATCAATCATCATTATTCAATTAGTGTTGTCATTATCAATCTTGATAAGTGAAACCTGGACAAGGAAAGTTTTGAATCACTATCATACTATTCCCAGTCTATACACCTAGATACCCGAACATACCATTTGTGCTCAATCAAGTTCCACATGTTATAAAATACCGTTTTCACACTCCAGCAACAAAACTATGCATTACCCATAACAAGCCACCACTTGCACTCCCAAAATCAATTTTAAAGACATATGCACACCAAAACAATTTCACATCATGTTTTGCACCTATTAAATAATTTAATAAATCATTTAAACTATTTATAAAACATTTATAAATTGCACATCAAGGGTTTACACCAATAGCACACCCAATTTCACATCGAAATTCCACTTTAAAAACAAATGAAAAACAAGACCATATCAAAACATGGAAACTTGTAAAACACTCCAAACAAGCCCTTATGTCAAATGTTTCCCAACACAATTTTCAAATTCCAAATGGAATACCTTTTTAAGATTCCATTTTAAACCATATTTAGAGATTTTACAAGGGGAAAAATAACATTTTGAAATCAAAAACCATTTAAAGAACCAAGGTTAATGGAGGAACACCATTAGAATGTGCCATATTAATTTGAGGGCACATCCATATGTGCACCTAGGGAACCCCTAGATGTGCCAAAAACCAATGAAAGACTATAAAATTCATGGAAACACCTGACAACATTTTCAGAAAAATAACTATCTTTTTTCAAACCAAACCCACTAACTCACACTCTTTAAAGAACTCAAACAATATATTAAAAAAAAATATAAGAACCATTCCAAACCATTTAAACATAAATCATGATTCCATAAATAGGCATAAAAATCACATTTCATGCTCCATTTATTATTTCAACTAAGATAATAAGAAACCAAATTCTAAATAATACAATAATGTTTCAATTTCAGGTATAAAAACAATAATAAATTTATCAAACATCTTTTTTACACACATTTATAGGCATAATAAAAGAATCCCATGGAAAAACATTCTTATCAAAATCTATCAATAAGGAAACACCTAAATGAACTAACAATGTGTATTATAAGAAGGAAAATAAAATATAAAAATTAATTGAAGACACTTAAGAACCAATGTTTTTCATTAGAAAGGAAAAACATTGAAACACCTAACTTTGTAGTGTGAAAATTCAACGAAACCTTTTATGAAGAGAGATCTAATCCCCAAAGACTATTAATACACCCTAGATACAAATTAAAATTAACCAAACATAAACCCTATCCATTAGGGTTCATCTATGGGATCAAACCTTATGGAAAACCAAGAAATAGATAGAGGGAAGAGAGGATAAGAGTAAAGGGAAGGATTTGGTGCATAAATAATGAATAATCACTATCCTTTGGAGGGAAATCACCCAATAATTGACCCAAAATGATGGAGAATAATTGGAGGGGGGGGGGGGGCTCCCTATTGTTAATACCCAATAGATAGGGCTTTAAATGGGATATGGAATCACTCAAATCATAATTTAGGTTGAATGTTATTAAACCATAATGAACTACACAGTTTTTTAAACCGTGTGTTAACCATGAAAATGATACTGAAAAAATTATAAAACTTTACAGGTTTAAGTTGAAAAGTTTGGGGAAATTGTGCTCATACCATGTGACCCCAATGTTTTCCCCAAAAATCCTAAAATAAAACCCCAAACACTGGGGGAGACCACATAATTATCCTTTAATGATCTAAAAATAATATAGTGACACCGTGGGTGTCACAAACTCTACAACATGAAACTTTATCCCAATAAAATTCAAAAAAACAATGAATAGTATTAGAAAAAAACTAAAACAACCAAAATATAGAGACTTTTGTTGGATACTAAATCTGAACCTCAACCAAGAGATACAACATTAAGAAATAAAAAATAATAATAATTGTGGTCGAGGTGTGAAAATTATTCCCACCACAAACACTTTCTTTCCCTATAAAGTAACCAAGTCAAAAGATAGCTAAAAATCGAGTTATTGACTAATCACAACAAATGAAAACATGAAACTTTGGGTAAAATTTCACTCCATAAGTCACACCTGACTGATCAAGAAGAAACCAAAAAAAAAATAATGATGTGAGAACACGAGAGCGTTCTCCCCACAATAAGAACTCAACTATAATGGAGACTTAAAAATCCAACAATACTCTCACCACCACCAGGAAATAGGGAAATACCAACATGAACTACCCAATATTACTTAGCATAAGAGAAACAACAACACTACTAGAACTAGAATAACTTTCCCACACTAGACAAACCCCAAACACTAGGGAAATCTCAGAAAAGGAACTCAAACCAATATAGAAACCACCGTCCTTTAATTTTAAAAAACATAATAATCTCCAATGAGAAAAAATAAAACTAAAACCAAACTACACAAGGGTAAAGAACACTTAATGAAAAACAAACTATTCTAGAATCAATGTTAAGATGAATACAACTAATCATATTATAATAAATCAGTTCAAAAAAACTCTTACAAATAAATGGAGAACTTAAATGAGCAACAAAAACTACAACAAGGAATCCAAAATATATTTTATCCCAAAATAGGAAAAAAAACTAGGCCAAGGTTTCACATACCCCCGACAACCTTGAATGTGCATTAAATTCACCTTGAGACCTATGGCTAGTGCAATGATGACCGAAGCATCTCTTACCTCATAGTCAGGCATGAGCATCCCTCAAACATAAGCCCTTCTTTGAGTAACACTTCTTGTAGAAATTCTCCTGGTGACACAAACAACCACAAAAATGACATTTCTTCTGAGGGATGTGGCAAGATGGATTTAAATTCTAGGACCATCCACAGTGATAGAACACTAGAAAATTTTCTGACAAAATAGAAGTCATAACCAATGAAAATAACTCCTTAGGAATAGGTTACACTGGAATCTTCTCCTTAATAGATGGGGAACCTTCACGAACAACGAGTGGCACAAGATTACCAACCTTATATACTCAATGAACCAACTTCGTTAAGAATGCTTCATCCACCAGATTTTGAAAACAAAGATCCTTAGTAGAGAGGAAACACACTATGATCTTGAGACAAAGACCCCCAAAGAAAGGAGAAGTATTTATTAGATTCTGCGATACCAATTATAGAGAAAAGGAATCCAGCTCCTTGAAATAGTGAATATAGTCCTTTAACGTCCTTGGACCTTGTTGAATATGAATGAGCTCTTCCCTTTTCTTTTTCTTCACCTCTTTAGATATGAAATATCAGATGCTTATGAATTTAAATACATCCCACATCATCCCAACTTGAATTGTTGGTCGGGATAATGAATCCAATTCATCCAGAGATGGAGCTTCGAAAAGTCCCAAAAAAACATGAACTCTAACAACTTTAGGAGTTTCCAAAAATATAATGATGCACTCTAATTTCTCAAGATTCTCCAATTCCTCTAACAGACCTCAATCACTAAAATAGAAAGTAAAAACTCGAGAAGAACCATAAACCAGGCATGAATCATCAGAAACTCTAGGGATATTTCTGGGTTGCATATTTTGAACAACATGAGAAACACAAATCCAAAACCAACATAAAACCCAATCATAATCTAAAGTAACATCTTGATCCAAAATAACAGGCTCAAAAATGAAAATCATAAAAACACAACCAAAATCCACCATTCGGAATCCCATTTCCATTTTAATTATCAAAATAGCCTTATTTAATGGCAAATTTCCAAATATAAATCCACTCTTTAAAAAACCAAAACTCGCATTATAAAACAAAACCCATCTTCCAGAATCATTTTCCTCTTTCAAAATTACATTAAAAAATAGGTCCAAGACTCCTCAAAGATGCATGCTTGGAATCCAATGAACTGTTGGAAATGTGTCCATCCCCTTCTATCCACATGTGCCAGCACACACTTTCCACACACATACCATCACATGTGAAAATGTTCATAAAAAATACTGAGGGTCTCGAAAATACATTTCACTACTAATTAAAAAAAACGCAAACTTTTTCAAACAATAACAATTTCATTTAAACCCTACCATAGAAAACTTAAAATCACATGAGAGAAATCATTTTCCATCATTAAAACATGTTTTAAAAAAACCTACTTTACGAATTTAAAACCATTTAGAAGAAGGTAATTTCATTTCAAAACTATTTTCATTTTCAAAATAACTTACACCAACCAGAACCAATATAGAACAAAAATTTCACCAAAATATCAGGACAAAGAACTAGTAGTTATGCTTAACTTGATAACATGGTAGTAGTCCATAGCCCAAGTAAGAATCAACAACTATGAGGAGCTTAAACTATTTAATCGAACTCTACAGGGGTCACTACTCTATGTGAAATCACGATGTAACTTCGGCTTGCCTCCGTTGACATCCCTCAATCCAAAGAGAAGACCAAAGACTAAATTCCCAGACTACCCCAGGTAACTTAGGTCTCATCGTGAGTGGTGGTGATCAGGTACAAACCCAAAACCTAACTCTCAAGTCCTGATGGTTCTAATCTCCATCTAATAGACATCCCAACAAATAAGAACCTCATGTGATACCATTTGTTCAAAAAATAGCTAGGGATGTCATCTGACCTGACACCTGAACTGGTCTGTGGGATAGCCTAAAGGTCATTCCCAATCCCCACAGGCTGGAAACTAGTGCCGGGCATCAAAAAATTACAATAGAGATTTATTTTATCTCAAAAAATAGGATCAATAAAAATAAACAGAACAAGAATCCAATTTTAATAACTGAATACCAAATAAATAAACAAACTGATTCAGTTACAAGATACAACTAAAAAACTCAAAAAATAAAACAAAAATTAGAACACAAACTTAAACTAGACCATGCAACCACAATCTCCATGTGACCACTTGTTCACCTCCAACCACAAGACAAACTCTATTCTGACAAAGTGAAACTAAACTAGACGAACCTAAACAAAATGAAACCTATAAAATAGCTCGGATCTACTGAAACTAAGTTGTACAAGTTTGTTATGGGATAAAAAACTCATTATGATATCACCATAGAATCCATGTATTTTCCTTTCCCAAAAAAATCCATTAACACTAGTTTTAAATACAATTATAAAAATAGATTTTTCAAAAATTTCTAAACAAACACAATTTTCTTGTTTTCAAGGCCAAAACACACCACAATCCATGTTCCAAGAAATTTTACATTTTATAACAAAACATCAATCCAAATAATAGTAGTAAAATTTTTAATAAAAAATACATTAAATTAAATACAATTTTAAAGATAAAAGTTTTAATGGGAATACAATTGCTTCGGAAAATTTTCAACCAAACACTACGGTATGCTGATGCTAAGTGCAATATATCCAATAACCACTAGTCATGAGAACTACCCCTAGGAACTAGCCAACAACAGGTAACAAGGTATATCATGTCTCAGGGTAATGTGGCATAAGAACCACAACGAACTACATTCTCGTGCATGATCCACTAGTAGGAAACACAACCATAACTTAGTTGTCTCTAATAAATCATAATTATTTAGTTGGTGTTGTCATAATCCATCTTGATAAGTGAAAATAGGACAAGGTAACTTTGAAATCACTAATATACTTGTTCTAGTCAAACCCCTAGATACTCATGCTTCCCATTTCTACTCAATTAAGTTCCACATGTTATAAAATAACATTTTCATACTATATAAACCAAACCAAGAATAACCCATCAAAAGCCACCACTACAAGACCCAAAATCCATTTTAAAAACATATGCACTCCAAAAACTATTTTACATCACGATTCACACCTCTTATATAATTTAATAAATCATTTAAACAATTTATAAAACATTTCTAAATAGAACATCAAGGGTTTACACCAATAACAGAACCAATTTCACATAGAAATTCCATATTAAAACCAAGCACAAAGAAAAAAAATAGCAAAACATACAACTTTGTAAAACTCAAAAAACATGCCCCTATGTCAATCATTTCCCAACATCTTATTTAGATTCCAAGTGACCTATCTTTTTAAGATTTCATTTTAAACCATCTTTAGAAATTAGACAATGGGACCAATAACATTTTGAAACTAAAAACCATTTAAGGAACCAATGATTAATGGGGAACACCATTCTCAAGTGCTATATTAATTTGGGGGCACTTCCATATGTGAACCTAATGCACCCAGGGATGTTCCAACATCCAATGACACACTATAAAATTCATGGAAACACCAAAAAACCATTTTAATAAAAATCACTAATTTCTTTCAAATGAAATCCACTAACTTATATGATTTAAATAACACAAAAAATACCTTTAAAAAACATGAAAACCTTTACAAAAAATTTCACCATAAATCATCATTCCATAAAAAAGAAATCCAAATCACATTTCATGCCCCATTTCATTATTTAACCAATCTAATAAGTACAACCAATTCCAAATAATACAACAAGGTTTCAAGTTCATGTTTATAAAATAATATGCATTTTATCAAACACCTTCTGTGCACATATTTTTATTCATAATAAAATAAATCATCGAACGTATTTTATTTCAAATTATATCAACAAGGAAACACCACAGTAAACTAACAATGAGTATTATAAGGATGAAAATAACATTTAAAAATCAATTGAAGACACATAAGAACTAATGGTTTGCATCAGAATGGAAAACATGGAAACACTTACCTCAGTTGTGTGAGAATGCAATGAAACCTTCATAGAGAAGATATCTCAGCCCCATGGACCATTCACACACCATAGATTCATTTTAAAATAAAACAAACATAAAACCCAGGAATTAAGGTTTTTCCATGGGAGAAAACTTTTAGGAAAATTGAGAAATAGAGTGGGAAGAGAAAAGAATATTAAAGAAAAGGTTTAGAAGAAAAAACCATGAAGAATCACCAACATTTAGTGAAAAATTGACCAAAAATTGATCCCAAATAATGGAAATGAAGAGGGGTAACCCTCTAGTCGACACCGAGAATTTAGGGATTCAAATGGGAAGTGGAATCACTAAAATCATATTTTTAGGTTAGATATTATTAAACCCATAATAGGATGCACTATTTTTCTGGACAGTTTTTTTAAAACATGCACATACCATGTGAATGCTATGATAAAAATTCTACAACATTGAAGGTTTAAGTTGAACTATTTGGGAAAACCATTCTCAAACCATGCAGTCCTAAATTTTTTTCCAAAAAACCTCAAATGAAACCTCAAATATTAAATAAGGCCACCTAATGATCCTCGAATGATTTAAACAAAATATAGTGACACTTTGGGGGTCACAAACTCTCCACCATGCAACTTTATCCCAATAACATTCACAAAAACAGTGAAAAAGGTTAGAATAAAATTGAAATAACAAAAACACAATGAATTTTGTTAGAAACTCAACTCAAACCTCACCCAAAATATCCAACATTGTGAAAAAAATGAAAACTATGGTCGGGGTGTGACAATGTTACTTCTGATGATAATGACAGCTAAATGATTTAAATATCCCTGTATAGGTTTCCAATTTTACATTCATATAAAATGTTTTCACTAAAATTTTATATCATTTTTGATTTTAATGTTGATATTTCAAAGTGGAAGGGATATTTTCCTTGAGAAATATTCAAGTGAGCTTTCAATTATTTTGTCTAAGATGACATCCTTTAATATTAAAAAAGATTTACTAGGGATATAGAAAAATAATAACTTACTTATTATTTATCTAGATGATTTATTTTTATATTGAAAAGAAATTTATAAAACCAATTTCTTTTCTATGGGTTATTTTATGATGAAATGTTTATGAAACACATTTATTTTCATGTGTTTTGGTTTTATGCATGTTTTATGATCTTGTGGAATACATATATATTATTTTAATTTTGTGATGGATTGGACCTATATCTCCCTCTAATGCATTAGGTAAATATTTATATCTCTTGAGATAATTATGGGAAACAAGCTGATGTGATTGATATGATATGAGATACATGTCGATGTGCTTGATCTAATATGGGAAAAAATCCAGTCTACTGGATCCACTATGAGAAATAAGTGGTTATTCATTATCCCTTATGTTATGAGATCATTAAGGGATACTATATCCCTTATGATTTGATGGTATTAGTAGTTAAATTTGACATATTAAATTGTTTCTAAACATTTGAGGGTTCCACACTTATATGTCATGAAATTACAGTTCCTGATTCATTTATGATGATTTATCACTCTTATTATTCATGTATTGGAAATGATAAGGTTTTATGCCATGAATTATGTTAATGATGTTCAATATATTCGGTATGAAACTTTTAATTTATGTTCGTGTTCTCATATCTGTAGGATTATCTTATTCTTTATTATGACCATTGATTGATATATTCCATATTTACCATTATTGGTCATCTAAGCTCACCCTTTCTCATGTTTCCTTTCTACAGGATATGAATAAAGGTTTAAGTAAGGAATTTTAATGAGATGTACTGAATTGGAAGATCTTGGGGTAAATGTTTAAGATCATTCATGAATAATAATATTAGGTTACCAGTCTTCAAAGATACAAAACCTTTATAGTGTTTTGGTGTGTATTTGTGAAATGTATTGAATATTTATTAAAAAATATGTAATATTTTTATATAAAAAGTATTGTTTTCTATAAATATAAATAAAAAAAAGTTCATTTTTACTCATTCTTTTTATTTCATGGATTTAATCATCCATTCATAGCACATTCATTACCTTCCATTCATTTGGAGAAAATCATGGCTGGAACCTAGACTAGTTTTCAAAAACCCACTACATAGTCTGTATTTTAAAAGAATACACACTATGAATTTTGATGATGGGATGCTATGGTTTACATAGAATATATATATAACATACCTAGAAATATTTTATTACACTCCATGTGACACTGGGCGAACAACTTGGTATGTACCTGAAGTATATATCTAGGTACCCATGTTTCCCAACAAGCTATGTGTCCAGGTTTACACCTCATGTATCATCATAGGTACATGAATCCGATAGAATAATATATTGATTGACAAGAACCAACCCCCACACAATGTGGCCATTATACATTCCATGTATTTTGTTAGAGGACCATAATGTGAATGAAATAACATGACCTGATGGATGACTTGGGTAACATGCTGGTGGCCATATAACATGTCATGTTATTCCACTGACATAGGATAGTTTGGTTAGATGCAAGTATTCTACCTATTTATTCCCAGTTAGAGCTAGTAGCCTACCCATTGGGAAGAGGATCCTCTTAGGGAGTTGGTATTTCACTCATATTTATTATAGGATTGGGATTCTCTATTTGATGAATCATATAGAGTTGGTATTTAACTAGTATTACAGGGAAGATATCCTCTATCAGTGGAGTGGTACTTTACAATTCCGTACAAGATAGGGATCCTCCATTGGAGCTGTTATTTCACCCATAAACATTTGAAAGGGATCATCTAACATTACCTAAGGGATAAACCATGTAGGTTTTTATGATTGTACTCTAGGAATTCAATACCATATAAGACCATATCCAGAGAAATTCCTTACCCTCATATATTATGTGATCCCTTAGTGAGAGAGTGTGATTAACGATTGAGTGGACTCCTTATCTAGGATTCTTGAGGTGGCCTGAATATTGGATACCCATGAAGTTCTTGAATTTTTTATAATTGTAGTTCCTTCACACCCTGGGGGTTTATTTTGTGACATGTCATTTCTTTTGGATATCAAATTTAGTATTTTTTTTTTACTTTTTATGTTCTATGAACCAAAAACAACTCATGTTGAGTGCCTTTTAAATATTGTTTGTACGGTGACTCGAACTTCTCAACATCCCCGTGCCCCCATGTATTTGTGCATATCTGCATTACTCTTCTTGAATTCCCATCATGTACTCCTTAGTACTGATAATATATATCTAATATGGTTTTCTATTTCTTCTTATTATTATTTTATTAGGCACCTACTATTATAAGAGTCAAATTAATAGTTTTTATATACTTCCTTTATGTTTTATATTATCTCCTACTAAGTATGTCTATAATCATCTTTCTATAGGCCTTGGGCCAATATGTGTTGTGTTAGTGCATATAATGTGTTAGTCTGATATGGATTCGATGGAATAGGATCAACACAGACTACTCAAAGCTATCACATAGAGATATTGGTTGATAAAGTGCTGTGATGATCATAGAAGGATTCTTTTTTGTATTTAAATCCAGTTTAATCTGATGGAATGGGCACCTTGATCGGTTGATAGTATCCCTTTTAAACTACTGGTCATGTATTTCTCCCTTTTTATTCCATATTATTCACCCCAATTATCTTTTGGATCTTAATAGATGTATATAGAATGTGTCAAATTCCTTAAAGTTGATTATATTTGTGTGTATCCCATTTATGTTTCTTTACTCTTTCATTAGAGGTATGAGTTTCTTGGAGGTTGTTATAGGCTAAGACTTCCTAGGTGTGGGATATTCCTACTCAATGCAGTCACCAGCCCCTAGCCTATTGGAGGCAAGCTTGGGGTGTCACTTCTGACATACCGTCAATAGAGGCGGGGCCCCGATGGTTCAGGTTGTGAAAACTAAAAATTACATTCCATGTTAATAAAAATAGGACCATTGATATTTATATAATAATATTATTGATAAATACATTTATTCCATTTATAACACTTGTATTTTATTAAAAACCTGAGTTAATAATTTAAAATGATATAAATTAATTTACATAAACATAAAAAAATCCCAAAATATTCTCATAATTATATAATAATTAATTATAACATGTCTTGGAAAGTTGAGGCATGAAAAACAATGTTTCAAATCAACAATTTTGGTCTCATAACAACCTTTATAGATATCAGAACTGTTATATAACCACGTTACAGTCTTTATATCAATCATAAAATATTATATGAATGAATAACATGTTTTACTCTATCTGTAATAAAACCATGAATTATTTAATTTTATCAAAAAATTATAAATTTCATATTTTCAAAATACAATTATTATTCTTATAATTATTTATTAAAAAAGTTTAGGTGTTACATCTATTGTAATAATGAAATAAATCAATTTAATAATTTAGTAGTTATAAATGTAATTAATATAGATTTAGTTGATTTCCATTAATACTACATTAATATTTAAACTCTTAGTTGCCATAAAAATAAAAATAATTAAAGATAAATAATATCCAATCACAAATGAAAATGGAAAATCTAATTCAGTATCATGAATTAATTATCTCTATAGTGTTTTACTTAATTCATTAATAAAATCATCTCTCAATGATTTTGAAATGAATGATATAAGATAATTATATTAAAAAAATTATACTAATTAATAATACTATAACATGGGTGAATAATAATGTAAAACATGACATACACATCCTTTTCCATCAATCCCACCCATTTTTATAAAGTTAGCCACTCATTGTTGATTTTTTATCAGTCATGAGTGATCTATAAATCATAAAAGAGGGAATAAAACTATAATAATAATAATTATTGAGAAATAATGGAGAGCATACTTGAATAATGATAACACATAAAACGAATGATTATGAATCTTACACAATTTTAAAAAATTAAGAGAATTCATATCTAAATCTATAGATCCAAGCCTCCTCCCTCGACTTGTCAAAATAGTTATTTCAACTCTTTGATTGTCAGAAGAAGAAACTAAAACTACAGTATCCCAGGTGTCTACTTAGCTTCCATATAACATGCTCCTCCTTTCAATAATTTATATATGTTTTATTATCTACTTTCCAAGGTTTCACGATCCTCTAAAAATATAATTTGAAACATTCCATCATGAAAATATCTCAAAGATTTTTTTTCCAAAATCAAGTATATAATCATTCTAAAATATTCTTCCACTAAGTAAAAATTTATTTATTGTAAATGTTAAAAAAATGTCTGATTAAATGAAATATTCTCTATTAGTAAGGAAGAAATACTTAAAATATATCATACATTAAAGATGATTTTCAATGACCTTTTCTAAAATATACCATATATTTCTCCAACTCAAATAACCATGAGTCACCCATATAGGGGTTTTTAAAATCTTCCAAATATGTAATGTAAAAAATATTCAATTTGGATATCATATAATCCATAAAATTTGGGGTCACCAAATTCTGCTAAATTAGTTTGACTTCATTATATTGCTGCATAACCATTATCATTACACACTATGCTTCTTGAACTTTGAAAACTTAAAATTGGATTTCTTCTAATTACATAATCACTGTGGCATGATGACCTCCATTGTGGTGTAATGTACTTATACTATGAGAATATTATCTCATTCACTAATTTTTAGTTTGAAGAAATATGGGGGAAGTGGTTTTGACCACCCTATTAGGAAAAGAATTATATTTAGAGTGAAAATCTTTACCTTTAGCATTATGCACTACTATAAAAATAGTCTTTATCAGTGCTCAAAATGAGTTTTATCAGCGATAAAAAAGAACTGTAAAGCTCGGAACTAATGGGGGGGGGGGGGTCCCCTTTATCATTGCTTACTGACCACTGATAAAGGGGTACTTTATCAGTGCTAAAAAAGCACTGATAAAGGGGGAATTTATCAGTGCTAAAAAGGCGTTGATAAAAACCCCTTTATCAGTGCTAAAAAAGCGCTAATAAATGTGTGTTTTATCATCTCCCTTTTAGCTCTGATAAACTGATCCTTTATCAGGGCTTTTTTAGCAATGATAAATGTGGTGTTTATCAGTGCTTTTTTAGCACTAATATAGGTGTATTTTATCGGTGCTAAAAAAGTGCTGATAAATGCCCTGTCTGTTGCTAAAATAAATTCTGCAGCAGTACACCCAAACACCTGCAAAAAATTCAGCATCTTAATAAGCTAATTAGACTATGTATACCCTTATAAAATTAACACATAAATCATAAGATAATTATACCATGTATACCCATACAACAAGTATACCCGTGCACTATTAACACATAATTCATAAGTTAATTAAGTACATATAGAATTCAATTTAGAATTCTAGAGGGTTGGGGGGGGGGGTCTGTTCAGGGGTTTGGGGTGGCTGTCCATGGGGGGGGGGGTAGGGGTGTCTGGGGGGATGGGGGTGTCTGGGGGAGAAGGGGTGTCTAGGGGGGGGGGGGGGGGGGAGGGGGCAGTCCCAGAGGTTGGGGTGCTGTCCAAGGAGGATGGGGGTGTACATGGGTGGTGGTGGGTGTCCAGGTGGGGGGGGGGGGCTGTCTATGGGGGTGTCTAGGGGGGTGGGATGGTGTCTAGGGTGTCAAGGGGGATTTCCATGCGGTGGGGGGGGGTGTCCGGGGGGTGGGGGTGGTCCAGGGGATTGGTGGGGCTGTCCAAGGGGATGGGGTGGGGTGGTGTCTAGGAGGGTGGGATGGGGTGTCAGGGGGGATAGGGGTGTCCAGGGGGGTGGGGGTGTCCAGGGGGGCTGGGGGGCGGTCCATGATGTTGGGGGGGGGGGGCTTTCCAAGGAGGAGGGGTGGTGTCTATGGAGGGGGCTGTCCAGGTGGGGGGGGGGGTGTCTATGGGGTGTCCAGGAGGGTGGGCTGGTGTCCAGTGTATCGGGGGGGGGGGGGGGGGCTTTACAGGGGGTTGGTTGGGCTATCCAAGGGGGGTAGGATGGTGTCCAGGAGGGTGGGGGATGAATGTCCATGGATGGGGGTGTCCGAGGGGTGGGGGGTCTCCAGGTGGTGGGTTGGTGTTTAGGAGGGGTGGGGGTGTCGTCTAGGTGGGTGGTGGTCGTCCAGGGGGTGGGGGTGTCCGGGGGGGGGGGGGGGGGGGTTGGGGTGGCTGTATGATGTGGGGGAGGGGGTGGGGGTTTCCAAGGGGTTTAGGGGTATTTACAGAGGGTGGGGGTGTCCAGAGGTGTGGGGGGTGTCCAGGTCGTAGGTCAGTTGTTGTTTTCACTTAAAATTGTGTCCATTTTAAACAAAAGAGAGATACTTTGAGTGATACCGGCCAAACCATGCCTTAGATTGAGGAGGTGTTGACTCGTGAACATCGAAAAAGACCCATGGATCATTCTACTAAAGGATCAAAACAATCCATATGTGTTTGGTCAGTTTTCTTTATGTCAATTATTGTTTTCACTTAAAATTGTGTCCGTTTTAAACAAACGAGAGACCCTTTGAGTGATACCGGCCACACTGTGCCTCGGATTGAGGCCAGGTTGAATCTTACACATCACAAAGGACCCATGGACCATTATACTAAAGTATCAATATGATCCGAATGCATTTGGTTGGATTTCTATAGTTCAGTTGTTGTTTTCACTTAAAATTTTGTCCATTTTAAACAAAAGAGAGAAACTTTGAGTGATACTGGCCACACCGTGCCTCAGATTGAGGTGGGGTTGACTTGTAAATGTCACAAAGGACCCATGGATCATTATCCTAAAGGATAAATACAATAAAAATGTGTTTGGTCAGATTTACGTAGGTTAGTTGTTTTTTTCAGTTAAAATTGTGTCCATTTTAAACAAATGAGAGACCCTTTGAGTGATACCGGCCACACTGTGCCTCGGATTAACGATTGGTTGACTCGTACACGTCACAATGGACCCATGTATTATTCTCTTGAAAGATCAATACAATCCGAATGAGTTTCGTTGTATTTTCGTAGGTCAGTATATGTTTTCACTTAAAATTGTGTCCATTTTAAATAAAAGAGAGACACTTTGCGTGATACCGGACATATTCGTGCCTCAGATTGAGGGGGGTTGACTTATACATGTCGAAAAATACCCATGGATTTTTATCCTATAGGATAAACACAATCGAAAAGCGTTTTGGTCAAATTTCTGTACGTCAGTTGGTGTTTTCACTTGAAATTGTGTCCATTTTAAACAAATGAGAGGCCCTTTGAGTGATACCAGCCACACCGTACCTTGGATTGAGGTTGGGTTTACTCTTACACATTAAAAAGGACCCATGGATCATTCTCTTCAAGGATCAATACAATCCGAATGCATTTGGTTTGATTTCCGTAGTTCAGTTGTTGTTTTCACTTAAAATTGTGTCCATTTTAAACAAAGGAGTGACACTTTGAGTGATACCGGCCACACCGTTCTACAGATTGTGGTGAGGTTAACTCTTAAACATCACAAATGACCCATGGATCGTTCTTATAAAGGAAAAATACAATTCGAATGTGTTTGCTCAGATTTTCGTAGGTCAGTTGTTGTTTTCACTTAAAATTGTGTCCATTTTAAACAAACGAGAGACCCTTTGAGTGATACCGGCCACAATGTGCCTTAGATTGAGGCTGATATGAATTTTACATGTCACAAAGGACTCATGGATTGTTGTCTTATAGGATCAATACAATCCGAATGCGTTTGGTTGGCATTCCATAGGTCAGTTGTTGTTTTCTCTTAAAATTGTGTCCATTTTAAACAAAAGAGAGACACCTTGCGTGATACCAGCCACACCATGCCTCAGATTGAGGTGGGGGTTGACTTTTACACGTCCCCAACCCACCGAATGATCATTCTACTAAAGGATCAAGACAATCAGAATTCATTTGTTTGGATATTTGTAGGCCAGTTTTTGTTTTCACTTAAAATTGTGTCCATTTAATAAAAAGAGACACTATAAGTGATACCGGCCACACCGGGCCTCGGATTGAGGCAGGGTGGACTCTTACACATTTCAGTGGTCCCATGGAGTGTTCTACTAAAAGATAAATACAATCCTAATGTGATTGGTTGGATTTCCATGGGTTAGTGGTTGTTTTCACTTAAAATTGTGTCCATTTTAAACAAACTGGAGACCCTTTGAGTGACACTGGTCACACCGTGCCTCGGATTGAGGCGAGGTTGACTCTTAAACGTCAAAAAGGACCCATGGATGGTTATCCTATATGATAAAGACAATAAGAATGTTTTTGGTCAGATTTCCGTAGGCCAATTGTTGTTTTCACTTAAAATTGTGTCCATTTTAAACAAAAGAGAGACACTTTGAGTGATATTGGACACACCGTGCCACGAAATGAAGCGGTTTTGACTCATACACGTCAAAAAGAACCCAAGGATTGTTCTCCTAAAGTATCAATACAATCCAAAAGCGTTTGGTTGGATTTCCGTATATCACTTGTTGTCTTTAATTAAAAATCTTTCCATTTTAAACAAAAGAGGCCCCTTTGAGTGGTACCGGCCACCCCAGGCCTCAGATTGAGGTGGGGTTGACTCTTACACGTTGCAAAGGACCCATGGATTGTTCTAATAAAATATCAATACAATAAGAATGCATTTGTTTGGATTTCCATAGGTTAATTGTTGTTTTCACTTAAAATTGTGTCCATTTTAAACAAACGGGAGACCCTTTGAGTGATACCGATCACACCATGCCTCGAACTGAGGCGGTGTTGACTCTTACATGTCAAAAAATACCCACAGATCATTCTACTATAGGATTAACACAATCCGAATGCGTTTGGTTGGATTTCCATACGTCAGTTGTTGTTTTCACTTAAAATTGTGTCCATTTTAAATAAATGAGAGACCCTTTGAGTGGTTCATCATTCATGCATGTTTCTGGTGCATATCATTTGTTAAAATGAGAAAATGACTCATTGGAGAAATTATTTTTTATTTAATAACATTTAAAATTTTCCTATGAACATTTACATACAACAATGCTTCATTTTTTGATCCCCTTAACCCCTCTCAAAAAATGACCGCCAATTGCACACATCCCCAAGTCAGATCTTCATGCTATTTGTGTACAATCTGCCATCAGGTATGCGACCCACTCATTTCTGAACAAATATATATCTTCTTGTGAGTATGAGGATTTTTGAAAGGCAGAGTAGTACTCCAAAATATAAAAATAAAGAATTAATAAATTAATTAAATGAACTATTAGTTTTTTTGAAAATACCTCTTTAGGGATGCTAGTTTGTTGATGAAAAATAATCTCTTTCATAAATTTACAAACATAATAACCGCAATCATTATCATTTGTTTGTTTTGAACACTGAAAAAAATTATTCATTAGGAGAATAAGTAACTTCTGTTGAGATGTGTTTGGATAGTGAAATTTTATTATATATACCCTGATATTTGTCCAGAGATAGTACTTGCTCACCTCCTTATGCTTGGCCCTTATTGCCATTCCTTTTTATAGACGATAAGGATACACTACCATATCATAATAGAATCCTTAGTAAAGATAATATAAATTATATTACATGAGGTTTAGACCCAAACCGTTGGATGTAGTGTCTTATAGATTCACAAACTCTATCATGTGTGGTGGGTTTTATGGATATCCTTGCTTTGAATCCAGAAAATAAATATTTTTAGTATCCAAGTTCACCACAATTAGGAACCAATATTTCCTAAAAACACAAAAAGTAATAAGTAATTTAAGGCATGAAAATATAATTGATATGATTTAATCGTAGAGTTTTACCCCTGCATGGTTGGTATTAGGAAGAGTATGTCATCTGTAATCTAGATTTTAAATTTTTTCAGCAAGATGTTCACTATTTCATTCTTTTCTGATGGCTCTAATTTCGTTAGATGTGTTGATGTTGTATGAGGACTATCGAGTCCGAATTTTGGCTCATGAGAAAAATCTTTCAACTGTTTCTCATATATACGTCTGTCAACAATATAAAATTCATTTAGTCATAATTTTCACATTAGATCAGCTTTTAGAAAACCAATTCATGAAAACATACCTCATATATATTTACAACTGTGATGCATAGCCAACCATTTTCAAGGATCTCATTTACATTTTCAGCAGCAATGAAATATTGACTTTCCTCTCTCTATATATATTCTTTTTGAAAACCACTAAATGGCTTCTACCACCTCTTAGCTTCATATCCACATGAGTCTTCAATGCTAGTAAATGTGGATAGAGAACATGTGGTGTTATTGTGCTTTCAGTAGCTCCTTGGTATCGGTTGGTCAATCCTTTAGATGGTTTTGAGTTGATGTTTGTCACCCCCTTCCCTTTCTCCTTCAATAATAACATTCATTAGTTAAAACCCTTTTTCATTAATTGTAAAAGGTTTAGCATGAAAAAAAGGAAATAAATACCACTCTGTCTGCATGTACTCTTACAAGTTGTGATGGACATGAAATGAATGTCCCAATAGCCTTTTTGACCATACGAATATCATCATCATCATCTAGTGGAATAGGTAGCTCTACATTTGGATCATGAGCTACAATAATCGTCACTTTCAGATAATCTTTCAGAAGTGGTCTATTATGCAACATGTCATCTGGGATGTTTAACACTGTAGCCCTCGCTACTAGGTTATAGGTGGGTGTTGATAGATATAAATCACAATCATTATCACCCTATAGAAGATCAGTACATGAAAAGTATCAGTGTTTATCTGATTCACATTTTATGAGAACAATTATTAGAATATTGATTACAACAGCTAAGATAGATCTTTGAGGGGAATGGCTCACCTCAAAGCTGGTGGGGGGTGGGGGGTGGGGTGGGGGTGGGGGATCTTCACACGCTGGTTGTTCCTGAGTTGTGTCTTCTTCTTACTTACCACCCATTAAGTATCTATAAACTCTCCCTTATATTTCAATCATTCTTCATGGGTTTCTAGTCTTTTTCTCATTTGTTTCAATTTTTCATCTCTATCAACTGTTTTTTTCTTCTCAAAATATACTCAGGGTGTCACCCCAAACCCTGTACCTTTGACATGACCGTATTGTTCTGGCTGCTTCAAAGCCGTTGATAATAGGTCTTCATTCGCTACAGGAGTAGTAGAATCCTGTGACTGTCGGATATAGGAAAATAACTGATTATTTTATGTAATAGCAATTTAAAAAAAATCTTTTTATCGTCATGTCATACATACACATATTTCCCACACTTTTTTTGTGTTCTCATCTACTAGCTTCCCTTCCTTATTCACACGTGCCTCTTTCCAAAGCACATGACGTGGGATGGAAGTGTCTTTGGTTTTAGACTCATCAATCTACATATAAACGTAGAAAGAGAATTATGATGTTGTTTATTAGAACCTAACAATATAATTGTAAATTTAAAATACATACAATTTTCATTTCTAGTGAAGCGTACCCCATCCTTGCTTTATGAAAGGGGTATGTCGGTTTTGATGCACGTTCCTTATTTTTAGTACAAAGTTTCTGTTTCATAAATGAAATATTGATTATCAAAGTGATGAATACACGTATCCTCAAACAACATATTATCACCCACAATGTACCTGAAACTTCTTATCCCCACGACATCCAATAAATGCAACCCATGCATCTTGGGATATTAGGTGAGCGTAGGCAATGGGTGGGTGCAGGTTTATTTTACCTTTGGAATCATTCAGGTGACATCTTGATAAAATAGTTTGAAAAACTCGATGAATCCTTCCTGAAAGCCTTAGAACATAATTCTTGTGTGAATCGTCTACTATAAATGTACTCTGAAGGAGATTGAGAAGAGTAAGACATTATTCCATTTTTTTATTTGCTAGTAAATTAAATAAATAAATTAATAATGTTACCATAATTTCTTCCTAGATCACATCCTTCAGCCCAGAAACAACATGGTTCCATGAATCTATGTCAATCGACACGTATTTATGAGTGACAAATCTAATGTAAGTACTAAACATATCCCCGTTGGGATTCACATGTTGGCGTCGTGCATTCCATTCGACATCAAATTTGATTCCTTCGCTTTTCTCCTTAACAACTTTGGGTAACACCGTCACACTATGATGCACTTGTGTTTTCTGTGACGTCGATCCTTTATTCCCAACCTTTTCATCGATATCAACATCATATATATGGTCATATAAAATGGTAGAAATGAAATGTGCTGATGGTTGTTGGGATTTAACACTTGGAGCAACAACAGGCTCAGAAACTTGTTGTTGCTTTGCACTGTGAGTAGCCGTAGTAGGAGCAGCAGCAGCCGCAACAGCAGCAGCTTGAGAGACTTGTTCAGCCTCAAGGTTATGAGCAACAGAATGTTCAGAACTCATTATCATCCAAAGTGGATGAACAATTAATTTATATTACATAAATTTAGTAATGATAAGATAATAAGATGATATAATAAGATCTATATTACAAACAAAATATAACATGTTTATTGAAATCAAATTCTTTTTTTCGAAGGATGAAGGGATTTGACACCTCTATCAATTATCCAAATCCCTTTATTGTGGTCTCATCTAACTTACATAAAATCATATACATTGGGAATGCTGCGAAATTATTGCGACGTACCACTGAAAGGATCATCCTTAACTAAATTTTCATCATACCCTGCAGTAGTTTTGGAAAATAAAAGAACAATCAACCACTTTCAGTTTGCGGGATATGGAACATAAAAAACTTGTACCTCTTGTGATGCCATTATAAACTATTCATATTTGTACCCTTCTTTACTAAAATCCACTTTCACAAATCCACATTAATATATTTTAACACCACTGTTGTTATCAACCCATTTTCATTGAAAAATCGGCAATTGGAATGTCTTATAATCCAACTACCATATTAGTTTGATAATGTCAACGTATGAAATATTTGAATAAATTGGATTTATGTACTTAATACCAGAAACATGCATCGCATTAGCCACTAGTGTAACTCCACTATTTTGAATGGTATTATCTTCATCATGTTCATCTGTATAGAATGTAGAACCATTAATTGCATAACCACTATAAGATAATATATACACACTTGGTCTGGCAGCTAGCCATCGAAGTCGTTCTGAAATTGATTTCAGATTTTCATCCAACTACTTAAAAATATGGTCTTGACACCATACTATAAACTAGTGATTATGTGTATTTGATAAACATTTTTCATCCCTTGATGGATTCAACTGCCTAATAATTTCTTTGTGAGTTTCAATATATAGAGAAACCTCCCAAATGTTATGCAAAACATAAAGGTGGGCCTGCTCCCGATCGGTAATACTGATTGTCACAACATCTATTCAAGAAATTTCCTCACCCTCAATGCATCCAGTATGAATAGATTTCAGGAGACCAATTCTTTCCACATCAGATAGGTATTCAGTATAAAATTAAATGGCCTCCTCAGCAATATATCACTCCACTATACAACCATTTGGATGCCTTTGATTTTTGACATACCCTTTCAAAATATTCATATACCATTAAACATGATACATCCACCTATAGTGCATAGGACCACAAAGTTGAATGTCTCTCACCAAGTGAATCATCAAATGAACCATCATATCAAAGAATGTTGGCAGCAAGCACATTTCTAATTCACATAATATGATGACAATTTCTTTTTTCCATAGCTGGAAATTTTTCCAGGTATAAAACTTTGCTACATATAGATTTAAAAAAGAAACAAAGTTTGGTTAACGTATGAAGAACATTCTTGGGAAAAACAGAACATAAATCTATTGGAATTAGATCTTTCATCAAAACATGACAATCATGTGATTTCAAACTTTTTAACATCAAATCATTCATTGACACAATGTTCTTGATATTTGATGAATACCCCTCTACAACCTTTACATCATTGAAGAAGTTGCAAAACTGATATCTCTCCTCCCTAGAAAGAGTATAAGCAGCTGGAGGAAGAAACATTTGATTTTCACCATTCACGGGAGCCAAAACTTCTCGTATTCCCATGTCAACCATGCCCAACCTTGCCTTAATTACATCCATTGTTTTTAAAAGAGAATTTAGAAACATTTTTATAACACTATCATATACATTTTTTTCAACATGCATCACATCAAGAAAATGTCTGACGTACAAACAATTCCAGTATGGTAATTAAAAAAAAACTTATCCCTTTTTTCAACCGATTTTCATAAGGTTTTTTGAAAATGGTTTACCAAAAACAGTGTTCACATTTTTTATTTTGTCAAACAGCTGATCACCTGTTAGTGGAGACGGTGCTGCACTTTGTTAAGAACTTCCATTGAATGATGCCATCCAATATCGGTACTTATGCTGACCAGGTAGAAATATACGATGTCCTAGAAACATAGATTTCGATGAATGTTTCAACCTAATTGATTCTGTATCTTATTCGAACACGGGACACCCTTGAGTTCCTTTAATGCTATAGTCTGCAAATTTTCATAAGCAAGGAAATCATTTTTTGTCCCATACAGCATTGCTCTCAACGTGAAGTATTCACTTTTATAAGCATCATACAACATAAACCTAAATCCCACAATAACTTCAAATCCTCGATCGAAAAATCCATATAAACATCAATATCTTTACCTAGTTGTTTTGGTCCTGATATTAGCATATATAACATAATGAATTTCCACTTCATGATTAACCAGGGTGGCAAGTTATAATTTACCAACATAACAGGCCATGTACTGTGAGTGCAGGTTTGAAAACCAAAAGGATTCAATCCATCTGTAGATAACGCACAAAGAAGGATTCTCGGCTCTTCCAAATTCAGGATACTCATGATAAATTTTCATCTATTGTGGAGAGTCATCCAGATGATGTAATTTCCCATTTTTATTTCTTTTATGTGCATGCCACAACAATTGTCTTGCAATTTCTTCACTTCCATATAGATGCCTAAACCTTGGAATGATTGGAAAGTACAATAAAAATTTCATAGGATTGGATTCATCTTTCTTGTATCGAGACAAACCACACATTGGGAATTCTGTAATTGATTTGTTCTCCTTGTGAAACAATATACAATCTTTTGGGCAAGCATGTATTATTTCTGAAATCATACCCATCGAGCGTAGCATTCGTTTAGATTTATATGTCCAGCTTGGGAGATCATTATCTTCTGGGAGCATGTCATTCAAGAGAGCAAGTTGTTCCGTAAACAGACATCACTCCATCCATTTCCTGCTTTCAATTTATACAACTTCAGTATAACTGAAAATGTTGCAATTTAGTACAACCGACATATAATGGTGTTTTTCACAACTCTTTAACTTCTCAAATTTTTTTTGTGAAATCATGGAGTTCATCTTCAATTGTATTTTTCATTTCCTCAATACGATCATCATCATCATTGACTTCTGTAATCACATCCTCCATATGGTTTTCTTCATTATCCATATGTGTATTCATATCTGATGATCCACAAAACGCAGTTTTTTCCAGCTAGTAGCTATATTAGCTTTTTCTCCATGTTTATTGCAACATTTATAACTCGGATCTGTTCCGTGACAAATCAAATGTTACTCCAACTCCTCTGGAGTAAGTAGTCTAGAATAACAACAATGAAAACACGGAAAAAAGATTTAAGAAGGATCCTTTGTGTGATCCTTTGCAAACTTGATGAACTCCTTCACTCCGTTATCATACAATATTGTCAAAGGATTAGCATCCAACTAATATTTATTCATCTCCATCATATTTGAATCTCAAATATTAGTATTTATGGTTGAAGTACACAAAACAAGACTTCCTTATACAATAGAAGAGACCAAATTCCTTATAAAAATAGAGATTAATAGAGCCTAACCACTTCCAATTAATTTTTGGAAATCAACAGAACCGGGATAGACCTCCCATCAAAATCAATACAGTTTCCAAACACAAAGGGGTTCATGGGGCTAATCAATTGTGTCATAGATGGTAAAACTCACACAACATCATCCTTTATGGCTCATCCTCCTCTATCGGGTCAACCCTTCTATGGCCAAGTAGTCCATCCTTTTATACCTAACCAACCTAAAATACATATGGATGAAAACCAGTAGCCAACTCTATAAGTAAAGAAAGGATTCTCATAATCTCTACAATGTGGAATTCATTAAATATAATTACTTTATATTCATTATAGTTTCCATAAGTCACCCTAGTCCAAACACAAGAATAATAAAGAATGATACATCTACCACTCCTAGGTCTCTGCCCTACATTTAATATCATCATGCCTAAATACCCATATATACACACATACATATGTCAAAGTCACAGGAAAAACCATATCCACATCAAAACCAAAGTACCCATATGGATTTCAATCAGGTTACTCGACTCAAGTTTTGGTGTGTAATAAATAATAAAAAAATATAATAAGTATATAATCACACATAAATCTCAAACTCCTTGATACTAAGATGGTGTTAAACAAACTAAAGACCGATCATAGAGAACCACTCCCCCCTTTAGAAGATCTAATGAATCATAAATATAGGTGAACAGATACTTTTTATTGATTATAACCCGATTGAGATTCTGGTAATCAACACACAATAGAAGGGTTCCAATGACCTTCTTGGTGAAAAGCACCAGTTCTTCTCAAGGTAACACACTAGGTTAAATAAAGAATTTGGAAACCAATTCATCCCACTGATTATTTAGTTCCTTCAATTTAACTAGTTCTATATGGTAAGATATAATAGATATTGGTTTTGTACCCATCTCCAAGTTGAATGAGAACTCCACCTCCCTCTCTAGTGGTAGAAAAAAATGACTAAAAAACACTTTTGGAAATTCAATAGGTACCAGAGGAAGTTCACTATAATTGGATTTATACTCCATTTGAATAGCATAAAGGGATATCATCCCACTCAACTCTGGAATAAGAGGTCCAACTCGACTAGACCTCAGGTCTGATTCTCTATGGAAAACATAAAATTCCCCATCGGGGGAAGTGAAGGACACCCACCGATGATAATAGTAAATCCACAATTTATTAGAAACTAGTCAGTCCATTATGAGAATAACATATAAGGTAATCATTTTAAGAACCAAAAAATATCATATGATCTAAATCTATGAAAAACAGAAAGCATGAGAGGGGAATCGGAGACCTTACTCCCTCTTTATCCAGAGAGATATTAAAATCTCTATCACATAAGCCATGAGCTCTATTATAAGTTTCAATAGTTCTATATTGAGGTTTGATATGAAATAATAATTTGAATCAATATAAAATAAAACATACACTAAATAAAAATAAATGGATATGGTGCCTCTCACTATTGCATGACCCACATCAGTTCCTACTGGAGATTAATCCACTGCATGAAGTTTTTTCGTTCCTATTAAATGTTTCTAGGATCCCGTTGTTATTGAATAATATTACTATGATTTGGTACCTCTCAATATTTATGATTTCATTCCACTACACAGGGTAGTAAGAACATGTTAAACCCTCTTCAAGCGGGTTTATGTCTTTACGAGATGTAAATCTTCAATGCTTCCATGCAATAATTCTTTGAGTATTCAATCTTTCCACATTGGAAAAAGTCATATGGCCTTTACTGGACACTATAGATGATCTAGAGGAAGTTTTCTGTAAAATACCACCACCACTATTTCCACTATAAGGCTCATTGTAATTTCTATTCCACTTATAGGAACCACTAAAACTACCACTAGGAATATAAGTAACTCTAGTTAACCCTGACAAAATAGTCATGCCAATTTCTTCCATCACATCCCTATATAGAACATCAAAATTTTAGGTAAACTTTATCATAAATACTTGATATTGGATATCTGATCAAAGACCCATATAAAACCTCGAGGAACTAAGATTCTTGTTTGACACCACTTCAAGTGTAAACTGAGTAATTTTATCAAAATTATTAGAATATTGAGTTAATGGATAATAAACTTAGATGAGGTTGAGAAACTCCATGGACTTACCCGATACCATCAAATCTATAGATATAATTACTTTGTAATACATTTATTGAATTATTTGCAATCTAAGACCCCATTTAGCTTAAATATATCTATATCACCACTTTTATATACACATTACAAGCATCATAATCACATAAGGTTATCACCACTTTCAAATTTTTACATTTTCACATGGACCCAATGATCTAAATCTCATACCAAAACCACTATTTTACACAAAAATACACTTTCCATTTCACATGAACACTAAAACCATTTATAAACACATTTCACACCACTTTCAAAATTTATCAAACACATTTGGAAACACAACAAGAAGAACACATATAGAATCCATCAATTTCCATGTGAAAATTTCCTTTCAAATTCATACTCACATAAAATCCATTTTATAACATGATTCAAATCACATTCATAATTGAAAGACACATATCAGGTTCAAAAAAATACAACATGAATCAAAAATGAATTTCTCTTATAAAAACCACATTCAACACATTCAAACCATTAATTATATTTGAAAACTCATTTCATTTCACACCTTTCACACAAGACATAAAATATATTTAAGAAACACCCTAACAAAGATAACATGAAACATTAAAACATTCCATTAGAAAAAAAATTCATCACATGTGGATCTCAAAACCTTTCCAAAACATATTTCGCACCAAAAAAGTAATCCATAGAACACATTCATGAAACTAAGAAAGAATATCAAAATAATCTATTAATATAAAAGCATTGAATCACTTACCATACACTTGGAAACTTTTAGAGGTGGAGGTGCACAGGAGGAGGTGCACATGAGGTGCTTCCAATAGAAGAGAAATGGAGGAGTAGGGTTCGTGGGGAGTAGGGTTGAGTAAAGAGGAGGAGAAGTAGGGTTTGCAGGGAGGAGGATCTGCCAAAGGGGTTCGAGGGGGATGATTAGGAGAAGGGATAGCGGTGGTCTATCAAAGCGATGATCGGGGTTGGTGGAGGTCCGACAACACGATGATCGGGGGGTGGCGGAGGAGAGTCACAGGGTTACAGTACCACGAGAGCATTAGGTCGTGATAAACCGAGGACACTGTGCGACCAATTTTATAAAATATGGGACTCTGGTTTTATCAGTGCTAAAAAAGAAAGGATAAAGGCTATCTTTTTCAGCACTAAAATGTTAGTGCTGATAATGGTACCCTTTATTAGAGCTTTTTTATTGCTGATAAATCCTTCTTGTATGAGTGCTAGAATTTTAGCTCTGATACAGTCCTTCTTTTTCAGTGATTTTCTAGTGATGATAAAGGGTCTATTTATCAACGCTAATAAAGGTTACCCTGTATCAGCGCTAAAATTTTTGCGCTGATATTGGGAGCCTTTATCAGTGCTTTTCTAGTGCTGATAAAGGGGATTCTTTATCAGCAATAGAAAATCCCTGATAAATATTCCCTGTATCAGCACTAAAATTTTAGTTATAATAAAGGGCTTCTTAATCGGTGATTTTCTAGTGCTGATAAAGGTTCCCAGTATCAACGCTAAAAATTTAGCACTGATATAGGGTTTCTTTGTCAACAGTTTTTGCTTAGCGCTGATATTAGGTGTCGATTCCCTTTCCCATTTTTGTAGTAGTGATGGGATGACTCACATACAACCTTTTCCAATGAAATATTGATTTTAGGGTGTTGTTTTTCCTCATAAAATAGAACTTCATTCAACAATATAATTTTTTATGTGAAACACATCATTTCAAATAAAATCCACGATTTCTTAGGATTCATGATACATGTAAATTTATAATGTATGTAATAATCCTAGTTCTCAACTTGAAGAAAGAAAATATCACCCAAAATGGTTAGATAGTGATGTAATAGGAAATCTCATAAGAGCTCCATAACATTTGGTTCCTATCTTGGTGTTCCCTACCCCAAATTTGATGTTTTCATGAAATCCCCTATATGATCTCCCAAAAAATCTGGGATTAATGGTCAGATCATTCCCATTATCTCTTTTCTTGTAGGTGGTCAACGAGAATTAGAG
Organism: Viscum album; assembly: GCA_963277665.1. Lineage (NCBI taxonomy): Eukaryota > Viridiplantae > Streptophyta > Magnoliopsida > Santalales > Viscaceae > Viscum > Viscum album. Next base: position 1,497,494,753 of record OY728161.1, read on the forward strand.
AATCATATTACATTCTCCATATAAGAATAAACATCTTAATAAAATAAGACTAAAAAAGTAAAATTCCAGTTACTGCCCTGAAACCTCTCTCATGTATTCCCTTTTTTGTTGAGTCTTTTATAATTTAAAATATAATATAAAATATTTTAAAACATACTTTAAATATAACCATAAAATTATAGCTAACAATAAAAATAAAATGGAATTTATAAACAATATGAATCTATTATAAATGTTACATTTAATAAGAATTTATAATTGATTCAAAAAAATAATGTAAACTAACACACAGAAGAACACAATATATTATGCATCTCTATAGGTACCTACCAATATTCCCTGACATATGATGTAGGAAAATCATATAAATAGTTATAAGTTAAAGTGAAACAAAAATCATTCCTGAACAACCACTTGTAACTTAATATTCCACCATAATAAGTTGTATAAGAATATTTATATCTTACCCCCTCAATTATTCTGGTCTTATCATCTAGTTACTCTCAATCTAATTTCCCTATAAAATATTTTATATAATTTTGATATGACATGACTTAGATCACCCATTATCCTAATTGCGATTTTCACAATACCCCATGAATTCTTCCCAATCAGTAAAGGTACAAATACAAATTGAGGTTTGAAAGATGGAATAATAGGAAGTGATTTTACCTCTTTAGGATTTTTCAATATTAGGACAAGGCACTTCAATAAAACAAACATTTAAATTTTATATTATGAAAAAATGAAATTAATATTGGTACACTATAGAAGAAAAACATTTCAAAAAAATTTACCTATTATATATAAATAATAATATCAATAACACTCTAAATGTATATATAAAACTTATAAGTAATATTAAAAATATATATACATACACATTTAGGAATAAATATATGTATACACCAGAAAAGTAAATTCCAAAACATATATTAACCCATTAGTTAGACATAATAAAAAAAGGAATAAAAAAGTATTTAGAAAATCATTTTTAAGATAACAACTACAGACTATAAACATTAAACTAATATTATATAATCAAATCCTAATATCTATCTAGTACCAGCCCCTTTTATTTACCAGGATAATGTAAAATAATATCCATAAACACCCCACTAGGATATGTGTAGGGTGAGAGTATAACTTACATAGTAAGTAGTTACCATATAAAACCTAAAAAGAGTTATAAAAACATGTGAATCCATTAGTAGTATAAAGTAGGTAATTAAAGTAATAAACAACACAAAATGAGTTTATAATATAAGTTTATAATTCAAATAAACATGGAACAATGGTTATTGGTATATGTATATTGAAAAAAATGAAATAATATAAAAATACTTACATAAAGGGGTGACAAGAATACTTTCTGGTGAATCTGTACATTAATGGATATATACAAACTTCTAAAAAGGTGGAAAAAATACACCAAAATAATCCAAATTTTGATAATATCATTTCCCATCCCATATCAAATCCCATTTTATAAACAAAGCCAGGGAACTATTCTACGCATCCCAAACAAATCTATGGAATTATAATACCATTATCATAATATATATATATATCTATGTGTGTGTGTGCATATATATTTAAAATGTGTATCTACTGTACACATTACCATGGGTAGCTAGTGTGCCCCTTCCAAATCATTTTCCAATCAATAAACACTTATATATCCTATGAAAACTTTAAAACAAGTTATGCATACTATTCATCACTTTCTATCATTAGGCCTAATGTATATATCGCATGTATATCAAACATTTCTACAGAAATCAAAATCTATGATTTAAGTCACCTATATAAAAGCATTTACAAAATATTTTCAAGCTATCAAATATAAAAACCAAGTTGGGAATGCATGTATATAACAAGAATAACGATTACCAATACAAGGTTTTCTAATAAATCATAAATGAAATGATATTTTAAGTAAACCCTACAAGGAATAACTAATGGTATGTGGTATAAAACACATAATCTCATAATATAGGTTCGATACTTTACATGTAATCAAAACATTTCCTAATAATAGCTTTAAATTCATTAATTTAAGAAAAATTATTTTCAATGTTTGGGTTTCCTCTATCTCATATCACTGCTATCACTACCATCATAATAGTTGGAGAGAAGGGAAAGGATCATCTATTGATTAATATATAGAAATAAATATATAATCCAAGAATAATAAAATATCCAATCACATTGAGTAATCTATATCCTAAATATAAAAATTTACTATTATATTTCATTGTTAGAAGGAAGAGATATTAATAAAAATAATGAATGATTACCATACATTAAAATCACTAAAAATAATTTATTACGAATCCCCTAAATGAATACAGACCAAATGATTCTTATGATTTAGAAATATAAAAAGAAGAAGAACTAGAAATTTACCTTATACCATAATGAATAATAAGAATAGAAGGAAAATTGATGTTCATACCTTCAATATGACGAAATATATTCCTTGAATATACATAAAGTAGTCTGAATCATGCCTGATTAAAGAAACCCATGATTAGAATATTGAACAGATGGTGAGATATTATTGATGACCACATGAAGAAACTTAAAAAAATTCAAAATAAGAGATATATGTGTTATAAATTTTTTATATTATAAATTTACATTTTTATTTAAAAAGTATTCCTTTATTATATCAAATAATTTGTGAAATTAAACAAATTATCCCATGGAAACACCAATAGCCACTTTAGCTCTCTGGACACTACTATGTAAATTATACCCCTCCATCAGGTACCCAACATTACTTTTATACTTCCATATTCCTTTATTTTCTTCACTTCAATTTGATTATCCACCCATATTCCTTAGACTTAATTTTTCAACAGTATAACCCTTATATAATGTATAATTTTGGAAATAATAAACATAGAATATATGATTTATTATACTAACCAATACTTATTTTATTTTGGTATTAGTGTAACTAACCAAGATTTAACAGTACGTTATCCTTAAATAAATTCTATATTAAATATAATGTTTCACACACTATACTTAACCAACATGTAAATACTTGATATGTTTTGAATATTATAATATAACCATTAATAACTATTAAATTACCAGTTATAAATTTATTTAACTATATCAAAAAATCACTAAAGAATGTAAAAATAAATGGCCTCGAAAAGTGTAATTTTTCTTTATGAGGACCCTTTTTCTTAGCGTGGAAGGGAGGTAACTTTACTAGGGTTTGTTATTTACCAAGATCAATTTGATCTCGAGTAATTGTGATATTCATATTACCACATAAAAGATAAGTCAAATTCATGGATATGACCGCATGATCCAAGCTAGTAGAACATCCACCCAAAAATACAACTAGAGATTATATAGTGTTTAGGTCTTACAGGGAGATCATAAAGGGTTATGTAATAATTAATTATGATTATATAAAAATATACTATATATATATACTTATAGATATATAATAAATTTTTATACTTTTTGAAATTTCAATTTCACTGAATTCACATTATGCATATAAAATTTATTTTGAAAAAATAATAATTTTATTTAAAGTAACTATGTTTATTTTTATTTAATTATAGATTAATATTAAAACATTTAATTAACTATTCATTTATTGGAAAAGGAATATTTAATATACCAAAAGCCATTTTCTCATAAAATAGGTTTTCGCTATATTTTATGTTTTTTTAAAAAATAAATTTATAAATTCCATTATGTGAATTTGAAAACATTAAATTTATTTTTTTGGATTTAAAATTAAAATATTTTTTGAATAATATTTTTTGGTATATTTAAAAAATAATAATCTTTAGGTGAATTGTGAGAAATACAATTTAAAAAAAACAAGGATTTTATAAAATTACTAATATATAAGTATGAATCATGAATTTATGATACCCTTATATAAGAAAATATAAGTATTTTATATGTAGTTGTAGTATTTCAAGAATTTTTATTTAATTTATAAGTCCAAATTTTATATTTAATAAAATAAGTTATATTTTTTTCAAAAAAAATGTTTTTAATACATTATAAATTTATTATTTTAAACTTTTTTTTATAACTTATAAAATTAAATAAGAAAATATATTAAAAATTTGGAATCATTATATCAAAATTATATAATAAGTAAAATTTATGTATTTAGTATAAAAGATAAATTACCTAGGTAAAAACTAGTTACTTTGATGAAAACCAAATGAGAAAAATTAAGTAACTCTAGAGGTAAAGGGCCTAACATCGTTAAAAACTTGTTTGAAATTTATTGGTTGAGGTTTTGATGAAATTTATATATTTGACATGCCATTGTTTTAAAATTTTGGATTCAATTTCTTTGAGAGTGTCTTCCCATTATTGAAGTGTTTTGGGTATTAATAAAAATGCCACCCATTTCCACTTATAATTGAAGCACTCCACTCCTCACATATCCTCACAAAATACCCTTAATTTCAGACCAAACTCTAAAACTCCCATAAAATATCCTATATAACTTGTTGACGTTCTATTGCTCTCAAATTTTCATCCCTTAAAGGTTTGAGCCCCATTTGTATAGGATATAATCTAAGTTGTAAGGTATAGATTTCTAATAGCTCCCCCTATTTTCAAGTAATTTATGTGATTTTATTATTCCAAAAATATTATATTACCACATTATAAGGATAAAATAATTATCATTATTATACTAATATTTTATGTTAATGACTTTATTATTATCAATCTTTCCCCCCTTTTTCATTATGAAAAATGAAAACATGAATCATGTACTGTGCAATCTACTATCTTCAGGCCACAACAAGCTTTAGTTTTCTTCACCACATTACAAGGGTGGTAATAACATGAATTTAATATATAATTATGATGTTTATAAAATATTTTTTATTATGAAATGATAAACCATATTACTCTTTTTCTTATTTTTATGAAAAATTAAATCATAATCAATGCAATCATGTGGACTACTGCCTATATGGAATGATCGATTTCTATTCCTCATTTCTTTATAGCTTTACATCATTGTCCATGATATTGGTTTTAACGTGCAAATATGAATTATGTGATATTAATAAGGTTTAGGAAATACAAATTTAATGACCAATTAATAATATTAATGAAAAACACTCATTATAAAAATTACCATCTTAAATAAGACAAATAAGAAGAAATAATAATATATTAATCATATCCATCACTTATTCTTACAATTAGTTCCAATTATGATATATCTAACTAATTATAATGAAAAATTATCATTATTCTTCTGGTATAATTATATTACAAATAAATCACAACATAATCATCCATAAATCTTGATATGTTTATTTCTAAGTTGGTTTGACCACCTACTTGAAAAAATCCACAAAATTATATAATATATTACTATATAAACATAACTAATGGTATAATATTATATAAAAATTTAAATAATTATTTGTTTTGGGTTTTTATGGAAACATCAATATTTGACATAATAATTAATAAAAAACTATTCATTGGTAAAGAAAATCATAAAAAGTGATTATTATTGATATACTATTCTAGGATAATGGATAATACACTCATAAAACAAAATTTATAATTCATAAATAATTACATGTGATAAATTAAAGTAAATTTAATTTAATCAGAATGATGTAATTTTGGTGAAAAATGAATATCGAACCCACTTCTATGAAACTAGTACAAATGGTCAAAACTATAAACAGATAATGTAATAAAATAAGAGAAAACTAATATACATTTAGAAAATGATTAAAACAGGAAATTATACATTGTGTTAGTTATGGATATGATTTTCAAATAATTTATAATGATAGTAATGTTTGTTTTACTATTTCTTATAGTGAATTTGACTAAGCCTGGGGACAAGGTAAGGGTTTATTTGCCTCATTTTCAAACTATATGAGACATTTTTAATATTGTTTACCATAAATTATTCTCTATGTTGTATTTACGTCCCAATTTATTTATAATATAAAAATATATTCTACTTAATTATATTTTAATTTCCATTTCATGATCTTTTTCCTAATCTCATTTGATTAGTATGTTTCCAATTCTGTAAGTGTTTCATCGACTCATTTTTTTTATTCTTTAGGTCAAAATATTTTTTTACATAAATATACTTTTAAATATTTAATTTATCCTAACATTATCCTATTTTATATGATGTTTATTTTTTATCTATGGATATAAAATCTCATCATAGATAACCATTTCACTGATAAATTTTCTCCCAAAATAAAAGGGTAATGTTTGTAAGAATAACTCTTATTCATACCAATGAATATTTTCTTCTATATTCATATTTTTCTTCTCTCTATTGTTATATTATAATTTTGGTAAATATAATGTATATTATTTTCCATTATTATCATAATTATTTTTTTCCATTTTTAAAAGTGAAGTGTAATACTATTTTTATGATGTGGGATTTCAAACAATTGTATTTCAAAATGTTAAATAAAAGGTTTTTATATCCTCTAAAAATAAAATATTTTATCAAGTACTCACATTTATTTTTTAGAGAATATGTATATTATCAAGGATATTTTATTTATATTTATTAATTACAGAGTTAATTAAATTCTTCACTTTCACATATGAAAAACGTTTTTGAATGTAATTCCACATCATCTTTTATAACAACTTTTAAAAGGTTTTTTGGAAACATTTTTATTTTCAATTATATTGTTCTTATAATGGTTATCGTCCTTGAAGTAGTTTGTGTATCATCATATTTATTTTATTACTATATGGTTCATTTTGTAAAATTATATTTTTTATATCCTATGATATTTTATTTTTATTTTATATAATGTTTCATAAAACCATTATTTTTTATTTGGTTTCATTAATATGTGATTATGATTGATTGTAAGTGGCACACATATGTATGGATGATGATGGGTGGGATAATATAACCCACTAAAATGAATTGGTTTAATTTTATATTTCTATATAAATATATTTTAAGATATAATGTGGTTGTTCACACAAGTGTGGGCATTATGGGTTTGCTCAAAATTTTAGGTATGACCATAATGAGTTTGTTCAGATGACCATGAGAATAATAGGTTTGTTTTCAAATATATTCTTGTTATTATAGTTGTGCCACATTTACAATATGTTTATCAAGTTATGATAAATTTTCAAGATGCATTTTATTTCTTTTAAATTACATGATTTCATGATTATGCCCGATTTTTATGGTTTCCACACTTTTATATCCTCATCACATGTTATAGAATATTGGGATGTTTCTTGAGCCATATTATATCTTTTATGATTCCTGAATGATATTTTTATAATCTTATGTTACTTGAAAATATTTTATGATTTTTATCTATGGTATTTTTATCTTTTATTAAGATATATACATCTTCCCTATGTTTTATTTCATGTTTGTGATTTGAAACATTATGATATGTTTGTACATTACTTAGTTTCATAACTCACACATTTATTATGTTTCCATTCCCAGGTTATAAATATTATTATTTCTCTTAATATGTATCAAAAGGGTATAGAGAATCATTATTATGGATAATTTGTTTTATGTTTTTCAAAATAAGAATTTATTTGGATAATATTCAAGACACTAAACATTTAAGTCCTTGGGTTGTGTGACTGTTTGTGATATATATGATCTAAATCATGATATTAATATATTATTTAAGTCATGTTTATATTTGGTCACTTTCTATTGGAAGTAGATAAGGTTTTATTTTTTTTGTATTAGGTTAGATAAATTTAGTGAGAACCATAGTAATATGTCTGAGTATAGGATAACAACCTGTTGTTTTGGTAATATCTTGAGTAGATGAGTTTACCTTGTATTACATCCCTGTCATGATACTATAAGTGGATTTATGCTCTGAAATAGATGTACCTAATGGTAATAATATTGAAAAGGGAATTTTTGGTATCAACTAAGCCTTAACCTATTATAAGAAAAAGATTCATAACTGAACACCTAGTTTGAAACTCTAAGGGGATATGATTTAGTTGATTATATACACTTTTTCAACTTCTATAGAGGATTTATTTCTTAGTTACTTTGAGGTATTAGGTTGAGATGTGTTAGATAACCCAACATAAGGTGACATAGGTCAAATAAATATTTATATAGGTTGAACTTAAGGAACTAAAGGCCAATATATTAATGTAAAAGAATAATATATTTTATGGTTGGTTTACTTTTTTGAGAATAATAATTTCCCTATATTATTAATGTTTCATCACTCATGTAAACCCTTTTGGTTTTATTAATTACTAAAACTAGAACTAACCAAAGGATTAAGGGACAACACCAATGTTACCTCAATGAAAAACCTATCAAAATGATAGATGGAATATGAAAATTGTGTTTATGACTATCTTGCTATCATGAAATATGATTAACAATGTGAACATAGTTGAAGTCAAAAACACACTAAAGAATAAAAGGTTGGATTCTATTGTGATATAAATTGATGAAGATGATAAAGGAAACAATTTACAATTTTCAATATGTCAATTTTTCTAAAATCACCTAGGTAATTATATCAATGGGACTGAAATATAATTAACTTGTGGAAGATAGGGTCATTAAACATTAAATTTCCATAATAAAATGAAGATATAAGTTAGCATGATGGGACTTCAAAACTTGTATAAAAAATTACCATGAATTGTCCAATGCATTAATTGTGGTTAATATTTAAATTACACATGTTAGTATCATAAATTCAATGATGATAAGACTGATAGGTGTTATCCATCACCATAAACAAGAGAACAAGTTTGATCCTCTTCAATTATTACCAATGAGTTAAATTGGGATAACTATTTCCAACACCTTAGAATTTTCAATATGGGAACTTTTTATAGAAACATTAAAATTACTAATATATTTCCTAAGTGAACCACCATAATTTATTTTATCTAATAAAATATTAAGTTGTATGATTGTTGAATTTGTAAATTTACATTTAAGAGAAACTAAATCTTATTATGGGTCCTTTAAATGAATTTTGTGTAATGGATTAATTATTTTAATATAGACTAGATACTCAACAATCATGGTTTAATTTCCCAAAATATTCTATTTTAAAAAATAGATGGGGAGTTGAAACATTAACCAATGTCCACAAGATATAGATATTAACAGTACTAAAATAGTAAACAACAATAAAAAATAATCTCCATCATCATACATCAATAAACCACTACTGTTTGATGGAACTTATATCAACATAAGAGTTTAAATTACTTTGAGAACAATGGATATAAAATAGACCCCTCCACCACTTCTAATTCGAAAAGTCATGGTGGTTAAGAAAAAAGGAGGCCTCGTAGTTACCTTGGGAATTAGCGAAATTTGAGAAACTAGTTTGAGCCCCCATATCACGTAATCTTATACAATGTGCATGGGAAATATTTTTGGTCTTCAAAATAACTATTTGGTAATTTAAAAATAAACTCAGAGTGAAAGTGGTGGGGTGTCTATCCCACACCAAATTTTAGTCGAGAGGGTTTCGTTGAGTGGGTAGTGTAAGGATTGGTACAACAAGAGGTAGAGGAGTTGGGTGGTTATGTACTAAATACAAGGATATAGGTGGGGGATAAGATGGAGAGGGTATATGATGGTTCAATAGATTTGGATATACTATAAAGGGTTTGTATGGATCTGAATATGGATCTCAATTATCCTTATAAGGAGGAGGTCCATTATTTATCAAATTCATTATTGAAACTCAACTACCCCCCAACACCACTAAGTCGAATAATGACGAGGGATGAGTGATGTGAGTGTATAGTTTATATATTACCAAAATTTGGAATAAAATTTCATAATAAGAATAATTTTATGATAATTCATCATTTAGGGTCTAAATTATAAACTCAAGGAAAAATAAAATAGGTTTTGACACCAAAATATGAGTGATATTAAGTCAAATGGTTATGATGAGACACAATATTGGGATTACTACTATTATAATTTTTTTTTATTGAAACCTCAATAGAAAAATAAATATTGAGTTATTTTATAGATACTATTATCTAACTTTAATAGTAATTAATAATTAATATTGTGAGGGATAAATTTATTTAGGGGGAGAATGTAACAACTCAAGATTTCACTGTATATTCCCCAAAAAATATATAATATATTAAATAAAATGTTTCAAACAATATACCACAATAAAATGAAAAACCATTATATATTTTGAATATTAAATGTGGCCATTAAAACATTCTTTTAAATTAGCTAGTATAAAATGAAGTAACCACATCAAAAAATTAGTAAAGAATGTAAGAAGATTTGGATTCTAGAAGTATATGTATTCTTTATGAAACCCATTTTTATGAAATTAAAATGGTATCTTATTATATAGGGTTTCCCATAGACTTATCTCAATCCAAAATCTAATAATGATAGGTTGATGAAAACTGTATATAGGGGAAGTTCAAGATCATGAATATTTCCATAAGATCCATGATAGTTGAACCACCATAAGAAGCTGTAACCAATGCTTATCCAATGCTCAGGTATAACTTAGATATCACAATGAATTATGTAATTAAAAATTAGGATTCTATCAAAATGTAATAAATTACTTATATGTAAATATAGATCATGAATTTTTATAATTTTCAAAATTTATTTATTTTGAAGATACACTTTATGCTTAAAAAATATATTTTTCATAATTATCATTTTATTTCAAGGAACTAAGAATATTTTTATTGAATAAAAATACTAGATATAAACAATATATTAATTGTTAATATATTTGAAATTGAATAGTTATTATACTAAGATCCATTTTCCTATGAAAATGTTTTTTTATATTTTATGATATTAAATGAAAATAAAATTGATTAATTTTTGGATTAAAATTAGAAAAAATTAATTCTTTAATTTGAGTTTTTATTTAAATTTTATATTAGGATAATATTTTGGAATTTTTCAAAAAAAAATATTGATTTTTATCTGAATAGTAAAAAATAACATATTTACCATTATCATGACTTTTATGACATTATTAATATATAAATATGAATTGGAAATTTATTAATACTTTTTATAACACCAAATATGAATTTTATATGTGAATTGATAACTTTAAATATTTTTTCTCTAATTTATACATTCATATTTTACCTTTTATAACTTAATTTATAGTTTTTTAAATATTTTAAATAAAATATAAATTTAGTATTTTAAAATTAAATTTTATCACTTTTAAAAAATTAATAAAATAAAATATAATTAAAATTTGGAATAAATATGTTCCTATTATATATTGAGTTCCACTTATTTTTTATATAATAAAAGACGATTTACTTAGGTAAAAACTAGTTATCGTAGTGAAAACCAAAATGGTAAAAATATGCATCCTTAGAGGTAAAGAGCCTACCATGTTAAAAATTGTTTTTAATTGTCTGGTTAAGGTTTTTTAGGTCTTATATCAATAAAATTGCATTATTTTCTCATTTTTGGAGCCACTTTCTTTGAGGGTGACTTCACATTATCGAAATGTTTTGGGTATTTATAAAATTAACATCCATTTTACTTATAAATGGGGAATCCTATCCTCACTTACCCTCAAGCAAAGAAACCATTAAGTACAACCAAATATCTACCCAAAAACGTCCTAAAAACTCACAGGCACATTTAAGATGTTCTTGTAGTTTCAATAGTCCATCCCACCAATGTTTTAATTCACTTTGTAATGGAGAAAATCGAAGTAGTAAGGTATAGTTTTTCTAAACACTATCTCTATTCTATTTATTTTAATGATTTTATTTATCCAAAAATTTCATTTCACCATCTTATAATGATAAAATCCTCATCATTATTATAATTATACATTGTTATAATTATTTTACAAGCATTAACCACCCTACCATTTTCCGTTAATAAAAATAAAAAGTTGAATCGTATATTGTGCGGATGACCACCTATATGATGCAACATGTCTCTTTTTACTTTACTAGATTACAAGAATATTATTAATAGCTAATTTAATATATAATAATGATATTTATAGAATAATTGAGATTATTAAGTGATAAATCATGTTAAAACTTTTCCCTATTCTACAGAAATAAAAATCATTATCCATGCACATGGGTAGATGACCGCCTACTTGAAATAGTCCAATTTAGTTTTTCATTTAATCACTGCCTTAAATGAATGGTCCTTAGAATGGTTTAAAAAAATATTTTTTATGATATTAATAATATTATTTTAATAAAAATTTTAAAAAAATTAATAATATGAAAGATAAACAATCATTATAAAGTTGAATATATTAAAAAATAAACCATAGAAGACAATAATAATTTATTCATGTTGTGTAATATTTTTATATCCAACCCAACATCTTATAATTCCCTCAAATTCTTATATAACACACTAATAAAAACTAAATGTTTTCATTATGATTATTATGAGGACCCTAACCCAAGTATCCCAGATTATGTGGTTACTTTATTACCTTTTCATCAGATATAATGAATAACTTACCAAAAGACCAAATATTATTATAGTCTTCAAGAACTAGATACATACATGAAATTAAAATTACATTTAAAAAATAAATGAAGTATTTTCATTGAGAGTCCCATTATCCATTTAAAAAACCCAACATAAACATTCATAGAAAACTTCCTGGTATCATGGCTAAAAATAAAACATAAGAAAGGGGTGAGATAAAATGCTCAGTAAGGGATAAATAAAGTGGAAGCTATTATAAATCTATAACCAAAATCAATATGGAATGCCATTGAATAACTGAGCATAATATAGAAGGAATAAATAATGATAAATTAATTCCATATAAATATTCACATGAGAATAAAAATAATCCATTGATATCATACTAATACAAAAAATAAAATGAAATATCAATATCTGAATTCATAATGTTTTAATTCATAATGTCAGACATAAGAAACTTACCATTGAGGACATTACCAAAAAATCAGAAAATAAATGGATAATGCATCTGCAAAAACATAGTATTGCTTGTCTCATGAGACGTACCAATTCATTAGGTGGTCATAGAAGGTCCTTCTCATCTCTTATTGAGTCCAATTAATTCCTCACATGAATTAATAATATAAATGAATCAACATAACTTAACAAAATCAATAACAATCTATATTGGAAGAACTAGTCATAAAAAATATGAATACTTCCCCCATCAAATTGATCATAAACCATAATAATAAAAATCAATGAGTGATCTAAATAGAGTACATTCTCAATCGAAGATTCAATCATTGGATGTTTATATATATGAAAATACTTTAAAGATATTTTTAGAATATTTCATAAGGAAATTAGTTCTTTATACTTTTAAATTAATTTAAAAAATATTAAAAATGTTCACATAATAAAGAAAATATTTTATTTGAAAATAAAATTGTTAAATTTTAAAGGAAGCATAAAAAATATAAGGCAACATGATGGTAGGAAATTCTATTTATTCTATATAAGTTAAAAAACATTTTCTTCACTTTTTAGTAAGAAATGTCTTAAAATACCTTGTTTAGGAAAATCATAAAGATTAATAAAAAAAGAAAAAAAGTTATAAAAATTAATTTTAAATTTTTTTTAGAATAGTAAATTAATTTTTGAAAACATTTTTTATAAAACATATACATGGAGGAGAAATATTACACAAGGGAGACTTAAACTAAAACAATCTCTAATAATAATGCGATTGTGAAATAATCATTTACTAATTAGTAATTAGTTGAATCATATTCCCCATGAAACAATTACATTTAAAAAACATCAAATATTTTTAGAATAAATAAACTCACAGTTTAACATTTCAAAGGAGAATTATTTACAACTTATAAAAAATATAGGATTACAACATCAAAATGTGCCTCAATGAAAGGAAATTGAGAACAAGTATCTTCTAAACATCATATCATTAATAATATGAATTGATTATGTGTATAAAATTTAAATCAAACTAAAAAAGATAATTAAAACATGATATAATAAAAATTTATTTCACACACAACCGACACAATCAATGGAATATAAGTTTAACCCAATTAATGAAAATTTAGATAATGAATCCATTACCTTACACTTTAATTGAATAGAAAATTATTAAACCAAATTTATAATGGATTAAAGCATGTTATTATTATATAAAATAACCATAACAATATTTATAATATCATATATGAACATATTTTATCATCTTATTACCCGAATGTTATTAATATTTTGTGATTACCCTTTTTATGTGTTAAATGCTTCATTTTCCTATACATGTTTTGTCATGTAAGTCCCAGTTTGTTTTTCATAGGATATATATTCTTTATAAAAAATGATATTAATTTCATATATATCATAGTTATTTATTATATAAATTTTTATTATCATTATTAAATGATTAACATAGAAAATAAATCACATAGTGTCATTGAAACCGTAGGCTATGTGTACGCCCGAGCGACAATATCATTCCATTAATGGGTGAAATGGTAAGGAATTCAGCGGTAAATTATTTTTAATGATTAAATATAATTTTATAATTACCATATATATCTCTTATTTCCATTATTATAACCAATATTTTTAAATGGGGATGAAAACTGAATTACACCGCTATATAGTGATGGAATGCACACGCGATACTTTCAATTTTTATAAGATCGATAAAAGGTATAATATGGTTATATAATAATTATAATAACATATAAATATATATATTATACTGTATTTAATATTTTATGATGGTAAGAACACATGAAGAGAAAGTATAATAAGAAATAAACAAGAAAGAGTCGGTAAAGACGATTACCTCATCTCCGATGAGCTTCCTTTATATATATTTTTAGGGACACTAGGGATGGTATTTTTTAAAGACTAGAACCTAAAAAAGTTGGATAAGGAATTTTTTAAGAGAAATGGGTAGGGTTTGGTCAATATATATTGATTAATGTGGTGTTAGTAAATGATAGAATGGGTGAAACTTTGTAATTGAAGTGGGGGGAACTTTTGGAAACTCTCTAAAAAATAAATTTTGATAAATTAATTTTTGAATAAAAATCGATAAAAAGTAAGTTTTAAGAATATAATTTTATTTTGGGCCTAAATAATCTCATAAAATATTTTTTAGATATGTTTATTCCACCTTTTACCCTTATACTTTAGCTTTAACCATTATTTAAACCCTTTAACTTTTACCCTCACAACATGGATTTTAGTCTTTAAGGGTTAATATTCCTACTATAAATTTTTAAAATACCCATAAATTGACTATGGTTGTTATTTTAAACCATATTCTACCCACATGGTCAAATATAATATTTTTAAGAATTTTATATCATTTAATTAAATATCATTTATTTTATAATATCATTAATGTCACTTTTGACACTATTCATTACATTGACTTTTAAAAACATCTATACATCAAGATAACTTACATCCAAATATTTTATTTCATACCTGACATGAAAATATCATCTATAGTTTTTTGGAATGATAATTACTATCTAAAAGTTTAATTATGTTATTATTTTAAATATCATTTATTTGATTTTTTGATTAATTTAATAATTAATACATTAGTGTTGTGAAAGCATTTAGTTGAATTATTTATTAACTAAAAATTAAAAATAAATTAAAATGATGATTATAACTCCATTATATTTTTAAAAAATATTTGTAGACACATATATATTCTAGATATCACAATATTAAAAATAATATAATTATTAAAATCAAGAATGTTTCATCTTTGACTTTTCTTTAACTAAAATATTACATGGTTCATAATAAATTCCAAATAAAAAACAATTATCTTATATCCTAACCATATAATGGATGAAAATTAATCATACAATAAAAATTTTCTAGTGTTAGGGTAATTTTCTGGTCCATTTGAGTTTATTTTAAACATATATTATCCAATTTACCCTTTTCCGTGATAACAAAAATTACCAAGGTTTCTATTAATATTGGAAAAACTTTTAAGGTAACTATTTAATAAATTTAGTAATTCATAAAACAAAAATTTAATTCATTATAAAATATTTAAATCACATAAGTTTCATAATTTCATTTAAAATTAATCCTAAAAAATGCAATTGAGAACAATTTTCTTGAAAAAATTATTTTTGTGCCCAAAATTGTACTTATAAAAAATAAGTTATATAGATGTTTGAAGTTTAAAAAATTATATTATAACTATATTAATAGTACTTAAGTTACTCTTACAATAAAATAAAACCATTAATAAGGATAACCTTGATCAAGACTCCAGGATCTACCCATCACCAACAATTACACCTTGGTGATAAGCCTCCACCATCGCATGATTGCTCGGCTAGCTGTCCCGATGAAGACGAATCAAAAACTTCACAGGAAATCCATAAAAAAACATCCAAAAATAGGCTCTCCAAACCATAATTCAAGAAACACAAAAATCCTCCACAAGCTCTCAAATTTATCCACATCAAATTAAATTTTATCCACATCAAACCAGAAATCACTGTCGATCTCCCTGAACTAGCTGTTCGAACTCATATCTCAAAGGACCCAGAAGACCCCCACAGTAATCCATCTTGGAGAGGTTAGAGGAATCACATCTAAAAGGACCAAAGAGACCCCCAAACTACTAAGTCTCAGAGAGAATGGAGGAATCCAGGAACTGGGGAAGAGAACCAAGTATAAACAGGACAAAGAAATGGGCCAAACGACATCAACTATAGGAACACCCTCAATCACCACACCAAAAAGAACACCAGGACCCAGAGAAACGAACTTCACGAACTTCATCGGTTTATCAAGAGATAAAAGATGCAGAAGGAAATCATCGAAACAGAGAAAACATGAATGCAAACAGCCTCAATGATACGCATATCTTGAACATCAAAGGCCGTGAAGACCTCAAACATCAAAACTAAAAGAGCCGATACCGTAAAATGAAGCCGAGGCCGGCCATCCGAGCCTCTAACAACACTAAAGAACATCACTGAAATATATCCAAATCAATGACCGAAAACCATTGCTGAAATAGATCAAAATTGAAGATAGACATCATCCACCATGAAAGGCATCAATAGTAGGTGCAATAGTAATCCAGATCTGGAATGTCGCGATGCCACCACAACCAACTCCATGGACTGTAGTGAAGAAGAAATGCGGATTCCGGTTGAAGAATAAACATTCACAATAAAAAACCCTTTAAAGCCACTGAAATATTGCCAATGAAAACCCGCACCACCAGCTGAAAACAATCCTACCAGAGCCAAACGAAGCAGATCCATTCCCGAAGCCACATCTGAAGACGATTCCACCGAATCTGATTCCTCCACTCAGGAGATCTGTGGCCGAAGCTGTATTCGAAGATAACAGACTAACTGCACCAATCTGCACCACAACGTGGACCAGACGAAGCATGCTATCACTCGATGCCCCTGCCGTCCGCCTGCCAATAAGCCTCACCCAAACACCCCGCGATGAGAACCCTCCGGCCAAACCAGCCCTACTATGTGCCGAATCCATCGTTCCAAAAACCCTAGGGAACTCTTATATCAAATCAAATTAAAATAATAAAGAGAATTTTTAATATAATGAAAATGATAATTTTATAAAAATTATTATTTTCACTATTCAGTAGAAAATAAATATTTTTATAAAATTCACAAAAATTAAATCAAATATAATTTTATTATAATGATTTAAAAAATGATTTTATTTTTATAAAATACAATTTCTATATATTAATTATAATATTTACACATAAAAAAGAATATAATTTTTTGAAGAAAACACATTTTTGAAGAATAAAATCAATTTTCTAAAAATTATGTTCTTATTCCAAAATAATTAATTAATACATTTACAATGAGTTGTAAAATTATATATTTTATAATATTGTTAATACTTTTAATTCCATTAAATTTATTAATTAGGTTATAACAATCACATCATAATATTTCATTGTTCGATTAAGATGGGTTTTGTGTGAAACATAAGTTATTTGAGAGATTAATTTTTTAAAAAAAGATATATAAAATAAAATATTTTCAAGCTATATTATACCCTCCTTAAATAAATTACATCCTCAAAATTTTATATTTGTGTTTGAAGATAAAAATAGTATATTTTAAAATTCCTTTGTGGGAAACCCACAACACAATAAGGGTTAATGAAAAGTTATTTTTAAAAATAGGGGAAAGAAAATTTGAAGGAACCACAAAACTTGGCTTTTGAATAGGATAAAATTAGTGGGAAGTTAAAATACAGAAATAGAAGAGAAATATAACTTTAAATTTATGATAGAGAGTGATATAAAACATGATCACGATAAATTTAACAATAACAAAACCGTAAGTCTCTGATCGATTAAAAGAGTATTGATTTAACAGTATGAAAAGTAAGTATATAAATTTTTTTGTTCCATAATATATTTACTATAGTTGAGAAATTATTTTACAATCCTGATAAATCACGTAATAAAATAATCTTACTTGATTTATTTTCACATCGTATGTATAATCTCATCCTTTGGTGGTGCTTCAATCTATATCCACTTCATTTCTCACAATAGAAGATGGATATTAGAAATGGATTTTTAAACCTAAATCAATTTTTCCAGAATAATATTAATTCATTCCATTTACCCTCAAAATATTTACCAATATCAAAATTTTTATCACATTTTATCCAATATGATAAATAATAATTTAAACTCAAATAATAATATCTTAAAGAATCCCCATAAAAATTTATAAGAAAAATCACAAAATTTTCTAAAATCAACATAACATTAGATTACCCAAACAAAATAATGAATAACACATTGTCACAAACCAAATATATAAATACCCTGATCACCTTAAATACTTAATAAAAATTTTCTTGTTTCCAAATAATTAAAGAACAAATAGTATAGTAGAAACCTTATATATCTCATGATTCATATAACTAGAATATCATTGATAAAATTCATTTACAACATAATTATAGAATCCAAAAACACAAATAATTTAATTATTAAACCTTGAATATAGTAACATTATAAGCTTGAACATGATATTGTTTATTCTTCTAAAATATATTTCCTTGAAGCTTAGGACATCTGTTTGTGTAGTGCCTCATCTCCATACTGTTGAAGCATTAGAAAAATTCTTTCTGTCCCTTTCAATCATGAGCATGGTGGCCTTTATCTCCATACTTTTTGAAAACTCCCATTACATTTAAAAACGTACTAGGGTGTTTCCTTCCACAATTATCACATGTGGGGAAATAATTATTTCCCTTCTTCCGTTAATCCATATTTTACTCTGCCACCATATTCTTCTCTTGATTCCTTTAGAAGTCATAATACTTGGGGAAATACTTCTCTATCTTTATAGAAAATGATAATAATCTTCATCGGATGAGAATTTTTTCAGACTAATTCCCTTCCAAGAATTTGATTAATAACTTAAAATAAACAACCCATATTTCTCTTTGGATTAAGTACGTAGTCTGTGTCATTCTTTTATAACATTGTAAAGTTTTATTCATACTTAGAAACATTCAAATCTACATTTTGTTTTAGACTTAATAGTTATTTATCCACATCATCTCATTGTTCATGTGGAAAATATTTTTCCTCCAAATGTTCCTTAAAATCCTTCTATTACATGCTTGTTATTTATTATGCATCCATAGTGTTTTGAATCAATAACCACCGTTGATCTGAATTGTCTAAGAGATGATAAAATACCATGAAAAACTTCTTCTTTTCATTACATACCAAATATATAATTATATTATACAAAGAAATTATATTTTTCTCAGTTACAAATGAAATTATAGTTCCATTGAATTAATGAGGTTGTTGATGTACAAAGTGGTCAAACTTTGTTACACCATATTATTGATTAGAAAGTTACACTATACAATAAAGTTTTTTTCCTGAAAACTGGAGTCAGATATCCATATATAGTTATAAATTTTTTATCTCAAATTATAGCTCAACTCTAGATTCATTATCATTTCTAGGAGATAAATCCTTACATTCATTGATACAGTTTCCATTCCTTCCACTAGGTGTTATTTCCAAAAAATGGCATACACTAGATTAGATAATAAAATTATGAAAAATAATATATATTCTCATAAAAAGTGAAAAACATAACATAAATTGTAAATTTAGGTGTAACTAATCTCTAAATCATAATAATTGTTTATTTTAGAGAATTTTGAAATTCTATCATACAGTTTTGTTCTATAATCTATGTTTTCCTAACTCTAGTTCAAAAGGTTTATAATAAACGTGATTTGATACCAACTATAACAACCCCAAACCTAGTATCCTAAGGATAGTGGTCCATTTATTAAATTGGTATATGATACAATAAACCACATCCCAATGGACATAATAGTTTAGTTATCCTAGAAAACTAGATACATACTAGAAATTCAAGTAACATTTAGAACATAAAATACCCATAGTATTTTATTTCAGAAAATCATTATTCCCTTAACAAAAACCTGCATAAAACATCATAAAAAAATTCTTGATATCATGGGAAAAACTAATACATAATAAAGGTCTGATATAAAATTCTCAGTAATGGTTAAATACCATAGAATTTATTATGAATCAATAAGCATAATCAATATGGAATTCCATTTGATCAAAATTGTGCATAATATGGTCTGAATAAATGATGATCAATTAATTCTATAAAAATAATCACATGATAATGAAATATAAACATGTTTATTCTACTAATAGAATAATCACAGGGAATTTCAATAACTTAATTTATAATGTTGGAATGCATAATGTTAGACATCTAAAACATACTGTTGAGCCTTGACCAAGACATCTGAAAATAAATGGGTAAGGCCTCATCTAAAACCCATTTTAGTTTGTATCATGATATTTAATGATGCATCAAGGGGCTATTTTGGTACCAACCTATCACGTACATTGTACAATTTGTTCCTCACATGAATAAATAATTCAAATGAATCAAAAACCCTTAAGAAAATCAATAACTATCTATATTGGAAGAACTAGTCATAAAAAATTTCAATAGTTCCCCCATAAAACTGATCATAAACCATCCAATGAAATATGATGAATGGTATCATTAGAGTAAATTTTTCAATGTTATATTTAAAAAAGGATTTCTACATAGATGAAAATACTTTAAATATATTATAAGACTATTTCTTGGAGAAAATTTCCTTTATATAATTTTAAAATAATTTTTAAAAATATTAAACATTATCAAATCATTTTATTTGAAAATAAACATGAATAATTGTAAATTAATCTTCAATAATTTATGGATACATGATGGTGTGGAATTCTATTTGTGTTTTATATGTTTAAAAAACACCCTCTTCACATTTTTGTAAAAAAAGTCACAAAGTGCCATGTTTTGGAAAACGATTGAAAGATTGCTTTTAATTTTTTATTTAGAAGGTAGAAAATGGTTAAAAATTACATTAATAAATCATTTTGGAATATTAAAATAATTTTTGAAAACATATTTAGAAAATGTGTACAAGGAATAGAAATATTCCTTAGTAGAGACTTACACTTAAACAGTCTCGAATAAGAATGAGATTGTGAAATAAACCCTTACCAATTCGTAATAAGTCAAATTGCAATCCCCATAAAAAATAACATTTTGAAAAAAAATCTAATATCATGAGATTGAATAAATTCATTATATATCATATGAGAGGGTTTTTATACAATGTTTTGAAAATAATATAGGTGTATAACATCAAAATGTGCCTCAATAAAAGGAAATTGAGATGAATTCTCTTCCAAATATCATATCATTAATAAAATTCATATTTTATTTTTATACACTATAAATACACATAAAACAAGTGGAAATATATTTTAATATAATCAAAAGTTATTTCACACATAACCTTATCATGGCATAATCAATTAAATATATGTTTAACCCAATGAATGAAAATAGAGTTAAGAAATCCATTACCTTGCACTTTTCTTTAATTTAACAATCTTTAACCTCAAGTATAATGGTTTAAATCCTATTATTAATTTATAATAGAAACATATTCATACTTATTATATCATATATGATTCTCTTTGGTTATATTATCACCCATTTTTAATAAAATTTCATTATTACCCTTGTTTCAGGTGTTAACTACATCATTTTCTTATGCATGTTTTTCAGGTAAGTCCCATTTATTAGGAATAGTATATAGTTACACCATATAAATAATTATATTAATTTAATAGATATCATATTAATTTATCATATAATTTTTTATAACCATTATTTAATATTGAACATCAAAAATGATTCATATCATATCGTAGAGATGGCAGGTCATACACACGCACAAGCGAAGATATCATTACATTAATGGACGAAATTATAAATAAGTGGGTGATATATTGAGTATAAAAAATTAATATCATGTCAAAATTACCATATATATATATTCTTTCCATCATTATAACTAATCTTTTATAGTGATAATGAAAAATAAATTATACCGCTACATGGAGATGGTAAGTCATACGTACGCATGTGCGATGCTTTTATTTTTCATAGGATGGATAAAATGTTGAATATGACTATTTCATAATCATAAAAACATATAATTATATATATTATAATAAATTTATTATTTTAATATGGAACAAACATATTAATTGGAAGTAAAAGACTAAATAAACTTGAAAGAGTTAGTAAATATGATTACATATTTCTTGGTGAACATTCTTAAGATCTCTTATTAGGGATAATAGGGTTTATATTTTAGAATATAAAAAACTAAAGAACATGTATAAAGAATTTTAGAAGAGAAATTGGTAGGTTTTGGTCAGGCTATATGGCTCAATGTGGTGTAGATAAGTAAAGGAATAGGTTCTCTTTTATAGTTGAAATGAGGGGCACATTTAGAAACTCTCAAAATATTAAATGAATATAAATTATATTTCAATTTAAAATGTCTCCAAAGTGATTTATTTATAATATAAGATGAATATGGATATAAATAATCTCATAAAATTATCTTTATACAATTTAAAGTCACATTATTACACTTTTCATTTAGTTTTAACCCTTATTTAACCCCTTCAACTATTACCGTGACAACATGGATTTTACTCAGTAAGGGTCTATATTGTTACTATTAAATACCAAATGACCCATTAATGTATTATGGTTTATATTTTCAACCATATCCTATTCGATTGGATAGATTTAATTTTTTTAGTAATTTTATATCATTTAATAAAATATTATTTAGTTAAAAAAATCCTAAATTTCAATCTTGACACTATTCATTAATTTAACTTTTAAAAATATCAATCCTACAAGGCAAATTTGAACAAAATATTTTAAAAAATTAATAATATTTAAAGGCAATCTTTAGAATTAGCGAATTAAATTAATAATCTAAAACTTATATTTATTTTAATATTTTTAATATCATTTATTTTATTTTTCCATTAATTAAATAATTACTGCATCAATGTTGTGCAAGAATTTAAGGTAATTATTTTTTTCACAAAAAATTAGAAATAAATTATCATGTTTAATATAACTCAACTATATTTAGAAATAATATTTACAATTGAAGATATCTTCTGGATAAAGATATTTTAAAAATTTTATGTTTATTGAAATCATGTTTGTGACATATTTACAAACTTAAATATTTTTATTTTATTTAGATAAAAGTTCCAAATACAATAGGGGGAACAAAAACCACATTAAGAGAAAAAAACAAGGAGTTATGAAGTAATGAAGACCTTTAGAATCCACTCTAACTAGGTTGAATCTCTCAATAGAAAGAGATCCCAAACCAGTGAAATAATATATCCACTACCCATAAAATTAGGGCCTGTTTAATGGTTATTTTTTAGTCCATATCATTTTATTTTTAACCTATATTACCCAATTTACCCTTCACCATGGTAACAAAAATTCCCAAGGTTAATATTTATATTGGAAAACAATAAAAGGAAACAATTTAATAAATTAATTCCCTTTAAACATCAATATTATATCTTTTTTTCAAAATTAAAAACATAGAACTTGTAGAATTTAATTTAAAATCAATCATACAGAACATAATAAAAAAGTATTTTCTTAAAAAATGCATTTTAATCCCAAAAGTTTACTTACTAAAAAATATGTTATAAGGATTATTATGATTAAATTAATTAAATTATAAATATATAAATAGTTAATTTTAGAAAAATTCAAAACTTAAAGGGACTCTTTAATATAATGAAAATGACAGTTTTATAAAAATTGGATTTTTACACTATTAACCGACAAATCAATATTTTCATAAAATTCCAAAAAATCCTCCCCAAGATTATTTTTATATTCTGGTTTGAAAAATTATTTTTTTATAAAATATAATTTATATATGTTATAGAAACAAATTATAATATTTACTTATAAAAAGCATCAAACCATTTTGGATGAAAACATATTTTTAATGAATAAAATTAATTTACTAAAAATTATGTACTTATTCAGATATTATTAATTAATGCATTAAAAATTATTTGGATAATTGTATAATTCATCATATGGTTAATAATATTCATTCCGTCAAATTTAACATTCATGTTATAATAATCACGTAATAATATTTCATTATTCATTTATGTTGGGTGTTGCATGAAACATTAGATGTCAAAGAGATTAAGTATATTTAAATATATAAATATCATAAAATTTTGGGCTGTTACACTTAAGGTATAATTATATTTCAAATAAATCAACTCATAATCATCCATCAATCACAATATCTTACTATTTGGTTCAGTTTGACTACCTAATTGATCAACAACAAAAAACTAGGTCATGGATGAGTATGAAAACATAATTAATAAAATAAAAAAAATAAAAAAAAGTAAATACATATTTTTTTTTCATTTCATGAATCGATACATAAATATTTAAATCAACAATTAAGAAAATACTATTCATTGGTTAAAAAATCACTGAAGAGTACCTACTGTATATATCATCTTCAATGATAATGAATGAACTCTATTTGAAGGAAATTGAATCCTTACAAATGATTACAATTAATGCTTTAAAGAAAATTTAAGGATATATAAAAGAAGAAATTTAAGAGAAAAATGAATAATGACACTAATCCTATGAAACTAGTAATAGCAGTTAAACATATAAACAACGATTTAGGTAAAATATATGAAAACAAATTCACATTTATATAATGATTATAAATGAAAATAATTATTTTTTAGGGATGAATAAGGCACTTAAATAAGTTTTTATGATATCCATGTCAGTTATAATTGATCTTATTATGTATTCGATTAAGTATGGAAATGGGGTATGTGAATCTTTGTCCAATTTTCAAGTCCATGGTGCACGTTTGGCACCATGCACCATAAGTTATTTTATATTGTGTATTCAATGGAAAATTTATTTCACATATGAAAATATATGAATTTTTTTGAGATTTTATTGACTATTTTATTTTCTTTCTCTCAATATCCATTAATTATTATGTTACTAATTCCATAAGAGTTTCATCGACCCAGTTTCTAATTCATTATGTCATGGTATTTCTTACTTGAATATAATTTTCAATATTTATTTGATCTTATCATTCCAATATTTTATTTTTCATTTAATATCATTATATAGGTGATAATAATGGTGGAGAAGGAGAGGAAACCTATTTCGTTATACCCCAAAGTACCTTCTACCTTAAGTCACCCACATAGTGTCAATTTTCACTCATTGGATTCATTTAGACATGCAAATTAGTTTAGTTTGGCTCTAGAGGAAAAGAAGAAGGATCGCGAAGCTCTAAATGACCTATCCTCTTTTGATGGTTTCTCGAGAGGATCTTTCATCCCTTCAAATAATTGTGCCCCCATTGAATAATTCAAAAAGGGTCAACATCACATATATTGACCTTTAATGATGCAATATCGACTAGGACTGATCTCTTCAGGAATTCATTTATCGCACACATCTCTTTAATTAATGTGATGAATCCCTAGAGGACTTTAGATCTTATCTCTTAGTTGGAAGATATTTGGGGATTCAATTAATTTAAATGTGTGTCCCTCAGTCGAGTAATATTATATATACTGTTTCCATTAGTGAATCTCAAAGGGAGGTCTTGTTGCATCTTCTCCATCAATCCCAGGTTAGGTACATTTAGACTTCATGAATAGAAATTAAACTTTAATTTTCTTGATTTTAAGGATACTTTCACTCAAGTATGGATAAAAATACATGATCTAAAATGGGTATTGTGGCATGCTAATTTTTTTTTCAATATTGCATCTACTATTGGGATTATGATTTCAATGGATAATGTAAAATAATTAGTATGTTATGGTCACTTTTCTCAGGTCCTAGTAGAGGTCAATATTAGAAATAATTTAATAGATAAAGTGATTTTATCCACTCATCAAGATGATATTTTTCTTCGAATTGAATATGAAAAAACTCTTCTATTTTGTGTTTCTTGTCAAGTTATTGGGCATACAGAATCTAATTGTAAAAGGAATCTTCATTGTGACAACTATCAGATTAAATGGCATGATTTGCAATACTATAAGAATCCACCTAAATAGGGTATGGCACAAAGCATTGATATGAATAAAAACACTACTGTAAATGGTTATAATATTTTAAAGGACGCTGATAGAACGACTATTGTGTCTGCTGAAAAATCTCAATGTTCTCTTGATGAAGAACAAAATATTGAAAAGGGATGTTCTGAAGGACCTATCAAGACCATATCTTCTACACAAATGGGAGTTCTCTTATCCTGGGAAGATCTTGGTGATGATAGTAATCTACCTATAGATGAAAGATTTGATAAGGCTGATACAAATGTAGCCTTATTAAAATATATGTTGACAAGGGTTATCCAAGATGATGATGATGATGAATCAATTGACAGCCTTGATGTTTTGGAAACTACTTCTCAAGAAGATAAAGACTTTCACCCACAGAAAGAACATATTTTGGTCAATTCCAAAGTAATAAAGGTCAAATAGAATATGGTCGTTCATATATCAAAGAAATCTAAAGATAAGAAAGAGGTTAATTTTTTTTGAAACACTACTTTTGAAAAAGAATATAAAAAGGTACAACCCTTTGGTCAATCTTTTTCCTCAAATAACAAGGATTGTGTTTTGATTATAGTAGATAGAGAAGTAGCCTATGATTATAAAACTACCTCCACCACCAATAAGTAGTACTCTTCTATGAACGGTACCCCTAGAGCACATGTAAATACTTATTTAATGGATGGTTTTCCTTCTAAGGCTAGTCCTGGAAATACTTTTCTTATGCATGCTATGGACTGTAGGGATACAATCATCATGGTTTTAGCCTCATTCCCTCTTAGAAAGACTAATTAATAGGATGCTATGAATACCCATATCTTGTGCCATGAACCCAGTCCAACTGGACAACATTAACAAATAGGTTACTTAAAGGAACCTATCCAAGTCACCTCACCTGAAGTGTATGCACACTTTCTTAGTTAAGAGGGCATAAAAATGAATAAGTTACCGGATCACCCTATCCCTCACCAAGTTGGGTCACCCCTAATACTCAAATTTAGTTAGTTATTAAAGAGGTGGGGATATATAATTCATTTTAATTTTTTGCATCTTTCATTTGTGATGAAGATGAGAAAACAAACGATGACCGGGATTGAGTTAAGAGTGAAACCATTGATGTAAATTTTAAGACCCGGAATGATGGTGGAGGTCCCTTCATGCAGGCCAATGATTGGTTGTGGGGGAGACATCCACATGGCAGGGGTTCTCAGATATCTCATCATAGTATAAACACTCACTCGCGAGTGCGCTTATGTCATTTTTGTAGACCTTCATTATTGTTTATGGTCCTCCATAAATTTTTATTATATGAATTTCTATTCTAAGATATGGGGAATTTGTGCCTTTGACTTTTAAAAAAATATCGTTATATTGGAAAATTATTTATCTTAGTTAATAAACAATTATTTGATATTTTTTTCAAAAATAAATGTGTCACATTGGTAAGGATAACTCCAATTCTTACCAATAAGTCTTTTCCTCCATGTCCATATTTTATTTCCTACAATTTTATCCTCTATTTTTTTTTAAAAGATAAAATTTATCATATTATATTATTATCATAATTATGTTTAACCATTTTCAAAATTATTTATTAATTATCTTTTTACCAAGTGGGTTTTCAAACAATGGGATTTCAAAATATTAATGAAAAGGGGTTTCCATCCATTTAAAATATATTTTTTATCATTAACTCCTTATATTTTTGATAACTTTTTTTATTTTCAAGTATATTTTATTAGGATTTATTTATAAAAATATTTTTAAATGTAATATCATTCCTTTCTAAAAAATTATTTTAAAGTAATTTTTACTTCATCTTTAATGAAATTGTTTAAAAAGTTTTGTAAATTTTTTTGTATTTTCATTTTAATTTTTACTCCCTGTTTTTTCTCTCATGAAGTGATGTTTCTATTATCCAATAAATATTTTTATGATTTGATTAATTTTTTAAAATGATACTTTTGATAACCTATGATATTTTATGTTGATGTTATGTAGTGTTTAAGAAAACTATTTCTTTTCATGGGTTGATTAAGATATGTTTATGAATTATTTTAAACGGAACACATATATATGGATGATGATGGTTGGGATACTATGTCTCAATAAAATACATTGGCATAAGTTAATTTCTAATGAGATAGTCTAGACTGGAAATAATGAGTATGTTCACATTGGCATTGACATGGTGGGATTTATCAAATTTTAAGGTATTTACATATTGTGTTTGTTCATAGATATGTATGCATAATAGGTATGATAAAAAATGTTTCCCCATTCTTATGGATATGAAAATGAGTTTTTTATCGCATTATTCAAAATTATCTAAATGGATTTCATTTTGATGAAATTTCAATTTCTCTTTTGTATTCCTTATTTTTATATTATTCCAAACTTTTATGTCATGACCACATGTTATATAATTATTGAGTTGTGTTTTGAGTATTGTTATATATTTTATGATTTATGAATATTATTTTAATGATATTATATTACTCTAATATGTTTTATGATTATCAACTATGATATTTTTATTGTTTATTATGATATTTATTTCTTCCCCATGTTCTTCTTCATGTTAATGATATGATATAATATGATATGTTTTCCCCTATTAAGTGTTTGATATAAACCCTTTCTTATGTCTCCAATACCAAAATTATGATGTTGATTATATAATGTGTGATTTCTTTAAAGGTATTAGAGGATCATGAATAGAGTAAATTTTTCAAGTGCTGTAAAATAAATGATTATATAGATAATCTATGAGACATTAAACCTTCAGGTCCTTGGGTTTAGTGTATGTTTTTGAGATGTATTTTCTAAATCATGAGATTAATTATTATTGAAGACATATTTAAATCAGGTATCTTTATTTTGTATCTAAACTATAAGAATGAATTTATAATTATTTAGGCTAGTGGTTATTTTATTCAAGAGGATGGGGGATCCTATTCTATGTCCTTACAAATCGCATCTGAGAAACTTGGGTTTTGGAAACATTATATTTACTGATGGAGTTATAAAGTATAAACACATGATAGGAAACTTATAAATATATATATTAAATATAATTATTATAGAAAATAATCTGTATAGGGTTGTTCAAAGATTTAGTTTAGGAATTATAGGTGTGAACAATATAATATTATCTTAATTCCATATATTGGATAAATAAACTCAAGCACATGTTATAGTTCACAAAGATGTGAAAGGTTATTAATTTGGTTCATACATAAATATATATAGGGAATTTGGAGATTTAAATTCTTTTAGTTAGTAATTTTACGTGGCTATAAAAAATTGTTTTGTCATTTAAAATTTTAAATATCTTAAACATAGACAAATATGGTTTTTAAAGTGGTGTTTTAAATAATTTCATATGTGAATGTTTTATTTTCATTATAACACATAAGTTAAAAAATCATTCTATATTTGAGTTATAAATATAAAATGAGTTTATTGATCCCAAATAAATGTTTTAATATATTTGAAATGGTTACTAAGATCAGTTTAAGGATTTTAAATCATATCAAAGTAAATTTAGTGGTTTTTATTCTAATTAGATGTATTTGTAATGGGCATCTATTTCTCCATTTTAGTGAATATTTTATGTAAAATCAATGGGTTTATGTAATTAATTAACTTATTGGAATTGGAAATATGAAATGGAAGGTCAAAAAATCTCTAAAGTGTGTCTAAATTGAGTTTTTGGATTTGTAGAATGGGTTGTTAACATGCAGTTTTTTTTGTGAGAATCTAAATTTTAAATAGAATTTTGGAAAGGTTTTAAAAACACCATATAATCCATAAAACCATGTAACCAGACCTTGAAATATGGTTTAAAAGGTTTTTTAAATACATGTTCTCTTAAATGGTCCAAGAGACCATGAATTCCAACCACGTATTTTGGGTTTCAATGTAGAAGGAAATGAAATGTTTGCTGCAAGGTTCCAAAGAATATGTAATGCGACCATGTAGTTGGGGATAAATTATGTGGATTTTCCATGAACCACATGAAACACTCCAAACCACCTCATTCATCTTCAAAATAGTATTTTATACTTGAATGTTTATTTTATTATGAATTTGAAGGTCTTTCATCACCTCTTTGATAGGTTGGTAACATATATCGAAGATTTGATATCGAATCCTA
Organism: Viscum album; assembly: GCA_963277665.1. NCBI lineage: Eukaryota > Viridiplantae > Streptophyta > Magnoliopsida > Santalales > Viscaceae > Viscum > Viscum album. The sequence continues at coordinate 1,497,525,539 of OY728161.1, forward strand.
GGTAAGATAAATTTTTTTTCCTCATGCATAAAATATATCATTCTCTCTCATTTAGAAAATTGAGGATTTCATATATATGTATATATTAGATTTAATTATGAATCATCATTCACCATGATAGGTATTTGAGAGGTTCATCCTATTGGGAGATCTTGGAAATCATATTTTAGGGAATCCTGGAATGGCATGTCTTGTTAGGTGTATTTTTAACCTTTTATTAGTTTGGTAAATTTTATTATTCATTATGATTTATTGTTATAAAAAAAAATATTTTTAGCTAATTGTTTTTTTAGAAGAAACAATTTTGTGTAAAATATTTTTCTTGATATAACTGGTTTTTTTGAACATTATGTTTTCTTATATGATGTTATTTTAAAATTTTAAAATTAATTTTTTTAATTATTGTATATTTTATTATTTAATGATGAATGTTTGATTTAAATTCTTTTATTTTTATATTATTTCAAATAAAAATTGATTTTTTTAAGAAAATAATATTTTTGGAAAAACAAGCGGAGGTGGATAGATTTTTTAATTTTTTTTGGAATTATTTAGAAATATATTATATGGATGTGTGTACGAGTTAAATGATTTTTAAGTTATATGATGATAATTATAATTATATTATATTTTAGATCAAATAAATGTAGAGTGTATAATAAGATGAATAATGGTTGGTTTGACCAGAGGATATAATGACACCCTAAGATTTAGGGATTAGGTGTTTGAACTATCACATATGGGGAACCAAGTCAATGTATTCTCAATTATAGTTGGTTTAATGAAGATTTAAACTACGTTTCTTGATAATATTTTACTGATTTTATTATTACTTATATATTCCTTAGCATAAGGGGTTTTACAGAAATTATGAGTTTACATTATTTTTGGGGGAATTGTGAGTTTCCATTTGTTTGAGAAAATGGTTGATTTTCTTGGATTCTTATAAAATAATAATTTTTCCAAAAATGATGTTTTTAAGAAAATATATGGAATTTTAATTTCTTTAAATAAATGTTTTGATTTTTTTTCTAGAAATTTTATAATTTTAAAATGAGGGCTATGATTCATTTTAATAACATCATCTTTATCAGGCTTAAATAAATCATTTTTAGTTTGGAATTATTTATCATTAATCATACTTGATTGGAATTTCATCATTGAAATTTATAATTCGTGGAATCTTATTATAATCATTTGTAAAATCAATTTGATTTTATACTCACCTCCCACTTATGCACATAATTGGACATGTATAGATGATTATTCATGATATAGTGAAATGGATGAATTTTCTCTTCATCCATAGTGATACATAGATTTACATTGATGACTGATGAAGGAGTCATAAGATCCTAGTTTGAGTTATTTTTATTTTTTTTCATTTTTTTATCAAGTAGCTTGTTTATTTTTATGGATAATGGTTTTATAAAATTTAAATATTTTTATAAAATGTCTGTATAAAGAAATTATTTTTCAAATAGGTTTTAATTTCAAGTGAATATTTTTAATTTCTGTCTTTGAGATAATTATAAATCTTTTTATTACTATCCATATCCATTTTTAGTGGCCTATAATGAATGAGGAAAGAGTCTGATGACATGTGCCATTGTTTCTTATGTCTTGAGATTAAGGATCTTCTATGAGAGAGTTAAAAACCAACATAAAGAATTTTTTATAAGTTGATTATTTGGAATTGATGGTACGAACATGGAAAAGACAATGGTTATGACTTGATATAGACATATAAAAATAAATAAATACCCTTTTAATGAAAAATAATATGTTACCCAGATGTTCGATTATAAAGATAGGTTTCTAGTAACTTAATAGTATTACTACTTATTCCATGTTAATATAGTTGGATTAAAAAATGTGTGAGTTCAGGCATCATGATAAAAATAATATTTTTTATTACATTATTATTGGTTTACATGATATATTTTCTGGAATAAAAAAGTATTTTAAATGTTTAATTAGTTTATTATAATTACAAATATATTTTTAATTGAAATATACCAAAACTTGTTTGAATTATTATAGAAAAAGTAGTTGTAATTGAAATTAACCATAGGTAAGGAATAATAGTACATCAAGATATAACATGGAGCGTAATTATTTTGATGATAAATGATTGAGATATTTTTGGGTTTTTAAATGAATTTATTTATGTGTTATAGAATTATTTTTTCTATAAGTGTTTTTGTGGGAAGATGGTGATAAATAGGGAAAATTTATCCAATGGATCCTTTTTGTGGGAGAATAATCATGAATTTTTTCTAAGACGTTAAAATAGATTCTAATCTAGATGGGATGATATTGGTAGATCTGGTATCAATGTTCTGAAAATAGAATGAACCCTAATTTAAATATCATGTTGAAATAAAAAAATTAGAAAATTAGTTGGTAGAGATAAAAAATATATTTCATTTTTTTTTCAATTACTTAAGATAGAAGGGATTCAATTTTCTTTTTTAATTACTAAAGGGATGAACTAGAATGTGATAATAATATATTGAAGAAGTAGGGATATATAATTATCTTTAATAGATTTGATTTTATAATATATTTAATGTTCAATATCACTCAGAATTGTTGAAGCTAAATAAAGCTAAATATATTCTTGATTTTGGATAATATAATATTTCCATTATAGAACATGAATTAAAATTAAATAACAATGTAAAATATGTACTAGAATTGGTAATGAATAAGAACCTCAAGGAATGTATGTTAGTGATCAATAGATAATATTTAAAAAATGTCTATAGAAATTTACATAATTATGTTGAGTTGGTTAGTAGGGTAGATAATATAGGGTTACATATAAAAAAAATAACTAAAAAAAGTAATTTTATTCCTCATCTTGGTGAAGGAATAATTTTTTTTTCAGTGATAACAAGAGTAAGTGAATGGAATCCTATTAAAAATCAATAAGTGGGACATCTGATGCCTAACAATTAAAATATTACCCAGGCATATTTCTAGTATGGGATGGTGGGACACCTAAAAAAGTGTTTTGGTCGATTTTTTGGATGATAAATAAGGTTAAATGTAACAAAGTGAATTTATTAAGGATATAGGTGATGGGAAAAAGAAAAATAAGTTAAGGAATCATTATTATGTTGATATTACACCCTAGAATGAGAGGTTTACATCCCCAATGGTTTAAGGGAAACTTCTTGCAGTTGAACATCCATTTTAAGAGGATGATATTGATGTGGAATATTTTATAGGGAATGATTCCAATCTAATAGAATATAAAATTATTACAATATTAGTTTATTTTAGATAATCTTATAAAATTATCTCTTTTGTACTGTATAATGAATTAAGATTGTATATAAATTAGATTCCATCTTTAATGAAAATAAATTATCACCCAAGTGAAAGGATTTCACGATTTTTTAAATGTCTATTTTATAAAATTTAGAGGGAATGTGTAAACACTTCCTAGGAATTATTAGTTCTTGAGACAAAAATATATAACTAGATTATTGGAATGGATTGGTTGATTAAATTTAGATCCCAAATAAATTGTTATAATTTATTAGTTCTTTTTATGGTACGAGATGAGATCATCCATAACTTTAAGGGAGAGTTAGATATTTATGAAACTAAGGTGGATTTGATGGAATAACTTATTAGATCCATATATTTTTATTTGTATGGGATAGAAAATAATTACAAGGAATAGAACAAACTCCACTTCCAAGAGTGGTGAACATGTTTCTATAGGTTTTTTAACTAGATTTTTATGGATTACCATTAATGTGGGATGAAAAATCATCCAATATCCTTTTGCATGTAAAATAACCCTATTTCAATACCTTTATATAAAATTGATCCAGTATAATTATAAGTTTCAAATTTGTATTTGGATGATCTTAAGATGAATAGGGTAATATATTGATTATTTTTCCACTGATAACACTTGTTTGAATTTCAAATAAGGTGTATGATATCTTAAGGATATTTATTGAATTTTTGAAAAAAACATTGTTGTGGTGAAAAATAATTACCACTTATAAAAAATTAATGATTATATGTCAACCAGAAGGGGGATCAATAGTTTCTAAAGATAGAACATTGGTATGGGTATGACCAGTAAAGGGTAAAATAACATGATATTTCAAAATAAACTTTATAATATTGATATATCCATTATGATTTGTTGGTTATCCCTATTGGGGTTAAAAATACGCCAGTGGTATTCATGGAAATTGTGATTTACATTTTCAATAAAAAAAATATACCATTAAGTAGTATTTTTTGGATCACATACATTATACTCAATAATATAATAACAGATTTTGAGGCACATATAAACTATTTTAGAGATTCTATATTTTCAAAATCTATATTCCAAATTTTATAAATTTAATTTTTGGATTCTAGTGGTAAATTTCTTTGACATGTTTTATTGAGAATGAATCATCAATTGTTCTAGAAATGGTTAATGTGATTATGTCTTGAGGGTGACCCAAAAAATATCAAAATTATGATGCTACCTAAGGATTGATATTTCTTACCGATGATTCACTCCTGAATTTCAAAACAAATATTACCATATGACATAATTGAAATAGAATGGATACAATTTTAATCCTAATGTTATGTTATATAAGTATATTAATGAAATAAATAAGACTTACTTTATCAATAATTTTATTCTACTTGAATCAAGATTTTATCGTAAATAATTTTATAATGCATCTTTTTTTTGAGTAGGTATTTTTTTAATTAAACGAATCAAGATAGTAGTATATGGGTCTAGGAATATAACAACCCATTGGAATAATAACTCTATATATGACCTATAATTAGATGGCATTATGAATTCATTGAATATGTTGAGGCATTATGTCCTCAGTAATAAATTATAAATTTATTCTAATCATAAGAGTTTGAAGTATATTTTCTCATAATTTGATCACAACCCAATACATCAATGGTCATTATAATAAAATAAAAATTTAATTTTTGATTTTATATTTACACTATAGAAATGAAATAGTGTAGAAAATAATTTATGTAAGAAAATTTATAATCAAATAGTGAGATAAGCTAGATAAAAATTGATGTTGAAGAATTTTTCAGAGGGATTTATCATAGAGTTATAGTACATGATGTATAGTGTGTATTTTTCTATTATTAATGTGTCCTCTATGTTTATATAAAATTTAAAAGAGAATTAATAAGTAAATAAGGAATGTAAAAGGATATGGGATTACTTAAATAGTGGATAAATGAACAATGCATGGAAGATTATATTGGATTGAGTCCATTATTATAAAAGGAGTTTGTTGGTTCTGATGGAGCCTATGGATTATGTTTGGAACAATTTTCACAATTCAAATTGGAAAGTTTATCCTAGAGATTATAAAAGTTATCCTGAAATTATATTCTAATTATAGCGTTTGAGTATAAAAATTGATGTTACTATATTTTTTTCTCATATTATGATTTATAAATTTTTAATGGTAGATCATAAATAAATGATAAGGTTATTTTCACATTTTCCTTTATCAACATGGAATTAGGGGTACTTTTTTATGAACTTAATGGTAGGTTTATTGAAATCTCATTGAAATCGTGATGATGTTTGGGTCGTGGTTGATCAACAGGTAATGTCAATTCTTTTTTCAACCTATATGCGAAATTTTTCTCATTGATAATCTTGGTAAGATTTAAATAAAGTATTTTATTAGATTCCATAAATATTAAAATAACATTATATATGATATAGATACATTATTTACACTAGAAGATACTTTATAATGATATCTAGATGTTGTTGAAGATGAGTATGATATATCACCCATATATGGATTGAAAAATAAAAAAAGTTATTAAAATGTTAAAATGACATTCTTCATGTATGTGTGGATTATTTTGAGAGATATTTGCAAGATAATATTCCATTTGTCAAGGTAATGTAAAATAATAGAATCTATTCCTCAATTCATATGGAAGAATTTAAAGCATTGTATGGTTGATCATATCATCCTCCATTGTGTTGTGAATAATTGTGTCAAGCTATTATAAGTTAATGCATTGTATGGTTAACCATATCATCCACCATTAGTGTATCCACACTGATATGGGGTGGGTGTGAATCAATGTGTCTAGATATTCTGGAATTTAATAATGATAAAAACATCTAGTGCTCGGTTTATGGTGGTTTATCATTATTTAACAAGGGTGATCTTTTACTATCAATAAAAACTATGGGAAAGGGAATGAATATAAACCCTTATACCTGACACCAACCAAATTCTAATACATGACACTAAATTTATCAATAAACATCCACTTTTACTTCTTCACAAAAACTTTCAACAACTATACCCTATATTTACAACCAAATTCAGCTGGGCTCCCTTTAAGTATAATATCAAATATAAGAAAAATTATTTATAATAATAATCATGTATTATCTTCTTATACAATACTTAAAATCTTCCTGAAACCACACCTCTTTTTTTTAAAAAAAAATCAATACTTGAGTTTCTCAATAGAATCAATAATAGTCTCTTATTATTCATATCTCTTGATTTTTCTACAACCCTCATGCTATTATGATGTAGTAGGATAGTCTCTCATCAATTCTCATTGAATTAATTTTATTTATTATATAATAAGAAAAATCACAAGGATAATGTTCTATAATCCAAATATATAGACACCCTTTAATTCAACATCCTGATATTCATATTGAAACTCCCTGTTAGTTAGTTCTCATATTCTTTAAAAGTACCAGGATAAATATCCTATGTAATATGGAAACATATATTTCTAATTCAATCCATATTCAATTTCATTCAAGTATCTCCTCATATATCCATAATATTATCATTTCATACTCTTAAAGTCTTAAATTATTTCTTTTTTTAAACTTATACAAATATCACTTCTTCACTTCCAGGTAAAAAACCTCATATACAGATAATTATATTTCTGTGAAAATATTCAACTCCCCATGAAATATCCTTCTTCAAATCTCAAAACCAATTAGCAAAATAATAATGTATGAATACACTTAGCATCGTGATATTTAAACATTGATGAACAACAAAGGATTATACAATTGAATCATACATTTTATAACATCCATTTACCTTTTTTCATTTACATCTTGACCCTTGAACTAATAATACATCATTTAGGGATTGTCTTGGCCTATTTTAGGTGATGTATGAGAATGTTTTGAAACCCAAGGGGTTATTTATGATTGGTTCATGGATAGGGAAAACAGTGTGGTTTGGACCAGAAAACCATGAACTCTATTGAGCGGGTCTGGAGGTTGGTAAATGGTTGACACATGGGTTTTCCAAAATTTGTGGAAACCCTATAAACCATACACCTTTGGATATAAGGTTTATTCATAATTATCTCATTGTTAGTTTAACTATATATCTAAATTGGGAAATCATTCTAGATTTCTTATAAGGGGACAAGGTTCGGGTACATGATTACTACTAACCATATGACCCTATATAACAAACCATACATACAGGTTTTTAACCAATTGAAAATTTTATAAAAAATCCCTAGACAACCATTTCAGATGCCTAACCCCCATTCAAAACTAATCATTTTCGTTTTCTTTTATTGGATATCTATATGATATCTTGGCTCTCCAAAACTCTTCTCTTACGAATCAAAGTGTTGGTGGAAGATTCAATCCCTTTATAGTTATTGGATATCCTTTCATTTGGTTTCTATTAGTCTTCTCTTCTCTCCATCAAAGAGAGTGATAGATGATCATATTATTTTTGGATCTTACTATCATTTAGATAAATCTTGTTTCTTGTTTTTATTCCATGATCTCTTCCACCTTTGTTCTTAGTTAGAAGATCCCACTATGGGTGTAGTGTTTATTTGACATTAGGATTAAAAGTAGGTGATTCCAAAAGTCTTCGAACTAAAATTGAAACCCTAATTTCTTGATTTATTTAAAATGATATTGGAAATGATTTAACGACCCAAATTTGAGATTATTTAGTGTTTTATTTTAAAAGGGAATGTAATTGTGAAAAACTCTCAATTTAAATAGAATTGAAATTCTTCAGCATATTTTGAGAAAAATAATGCCTTCAATTGAAATTGTATTTTATGAAATAATTTGATATTTATTCCTGAGAAAATTTGTTTAAAATGAAATATTATTTGAAAATTAATGAATTTGACAAATACCAATGATTTTGTATTGAAATGAAAAGGCTTGTTGGAAACTAAATATGGGAAATTGAATTGTGAATGATGAAATTATTTAAAATGATTGATTTTTCCATGATTTCTTGACTGGTTTGTTTAACTTCATGTAAGCCTAGGTAGTTAGTCGTTGATTAGAACAAGCATGTAAGGACTCTAACTCCCAATAACTGGATTCAATATAAAACTCTAAGAAAATAAATTTAGGTATGATTTTATATGATGGGACCCCTAATGGGGTGTTTATTGATTACACCTATGAATTAATCCTTAAGAAGTGTGCACAAATAACTTGATCCACGATAATGATTGAGAAGTGTGAGGATCCTATTACCTGAAACTAACATACCCGAGGGACATTTTTCTTGGTTATTTGTTTTTCATGACTGGATTATATAGTCCTTTCACTATATAATTTTTTATTCATTCCAAAAATATTATATAAATATTTTATATAAAATATTATTTTAATATTGTTTTTATATATCATCCATACTTTTTTATTGAAATTATGTTTTTTGAAAACTTATGAATGCCTCACCAATAAATTTTTTTCTTTAAATTGAAAGCATAAATGGTTTATTGTTATGTAATTTATTATAGAATAGTTGATGGTATCTTATTGGGACATTTTTCTCACACACTAACTTTAACTTTTAGAGTTTTTGAATTATCTTATTCCATGTATAAGAAAATGGAAAGAAGAACTTGGATGTGGTAGGTGTACTTGATTTGTTGGAGATAGAGTGATGAATGTGACTGGTGGATATGTTATCACACTATTACATGATATATTTTATGTTGTTCTTTAATATTTGTTCTGTTATTTTATGATTTTATGTTTTAGGTTTTTTTACTAGTTTGTTTCTTGTACATTCTCCATGATGATTGATGACATATCACCTTGTAATATTTATCTTCAATTATTTTTGTATAGAAATAAATCCCAATTTATCCTTTTATTATGCTAAGTGCTATTCACCAGCCTGTTGGTATCATAAATTCAATTTGTGCTATGTCAGTATCAACTTAGGTATCAATGCACTAGGGTATTCGGGTTTGTTATTGACAAAGTGGCATCAAAGGTATATGTTTTTCATCATTATTTGAAGTTGGTATGTGGTTGGCCTATCTTGGAAGAAAGGAAGAATGATTGTTGGGACATAAGAGGTAGTTATAGGTTAGTACCTAGCCTTATCTCATTTTAATGTTCCTTAAGTCACCAAGGGTTTTAAGGAAATGTTTCCTAGAAGAATGTTTGATCTGATTCTAGTATTTTTTTCCAGTTTATTTGTGTGCTTTTATATCCTTGTAACTCTTGATTGAGTTAATGATTCATGTATCCTTGCTAAATTTTCAGTGTTTTTTACTGATGTTGTATAACAACATGCCTTTAAGAATAATTTTTAATAGGATACAACATTTATCTTCTAGTATACCTCAATAAATGTATCCCCTAGTGGAAAAACTCATATTGAGATAGTGGTTCATACTACCCAAGATTTTGGGTAGGTACTTGCACCAATTCTCATTCATTCTATAATTGTGGAATATGAATATAATGAATCAAGATATCATGCGCAATATTTTATTCACCAGAATACACTAGCCTTGGTAGGGTAAAATTATCCTCAAGAGGCTGATGACTAGTAGAAAAAAAGGAGCTCCTTTTTCAATTCATAATAAACATGAATGTTTGGAGTGGAAAGACTTAAAATACATTTTTATATATCAATTTTATACAAAATATATAGTCTTGGTGAAATCTATGAAGTTTCTTAGCCTCAAACTGGGTGACAAGACTATGGAACAATTTTATAACTATTTTTCCAATTTTTTTTAGTTTTAACCTATGGTGGTAAAAAATGGGAAACTAAAGGGTCAATGATTTAATATGGGTCTTCAATCAAATATTCTATCTCAATTTTTTGGATGAAGCTTACCTGTTTTGTTGACATTGGAACATCCCAACTTGACACACTCTATAACCAGTAGCTAGATTTATCCCCACATGACCCCATGTGCACCTTACCATATTCTAATAATTTCTGACTAGTTGTGAGTGTCTAATAATGGTGTGGTGGGAATTCAATACCCCATGATTAGATTATCAAAACAATAAATAATTAATAAATCAACAACAGAAGAATTATAAATGAAAGGAGGTGGAAATAAGTTACCCCAATAATAATATATATCCAAATTGATAAAAAGTATCATATATAGAAATGATTTCATTTCTATATAAAAATAAAATTGAAAAAATGGAATTAGGAATACAGAAAAAGAAAAAAGAAAATAAGTGATCCCAAAGGATATCTCTATGAGAATCATGAGTACTAGATATGGTATGTGCTCTATAGATCCCATATCAAGGTAAAACAAAATTAAATGAATGAAAACAAGATACCCAATTCTGTAACTTAACCCTGTAACCATGAGGTCTATCCGGGTATCAAATGATGATTTGAAAAGGGTGTAAGAAAAAATTACTAGGATACCAACAATGGTGTATAATTCTATCCATCCTATAAATATTAAAATTTGCATCAAATTATATTAAAAGTAAAACAAATTTTTAAATGTAAATTAAATCAAGTCAGACATAGGTTCCTCAAGGACACATGGCCGAGCATACCTACTTCGGCCTAAGTAAAAAATGTCTGTAAAAAAGTTTCAACCTTTATTTATATATTTAAATATGTATAAAAGTACATTTATATATATATATATATCTGAATCATATATATATGAACATATATATATATATATATGTGTGTGTGTGTGTGTGTGTATCATAATCACCATCATAAATTATTTTCTCAAAAAGTTCATGTCTACAATCAGAAGGTAAATAAAAAAAGAAAACATGAGAAAAAGACAAACAAAAAATTACGGAGGCCTAAAATAATGTATCCCAAGTGTGTCCCCTATCACAAGGTTCACCACCTATGTCATTAGGGAGATCATGATCAGAAATCACGTAATCTATGTGCCTTGACTAATCATTTAAGAATGAAAATATGTGACTTTGTGAACCTATATTCAAGTGTTAAGGACACACATTTGGTTATTAATGTGACTACTTCATTGATTAATAATGTAGAAAATCGACCAAAAGATGGTACCTAAGACATGTGTAGAATTGAAAAGTGTTATTGATTTCACCATAACCACAACCAGACTAATATTATTTTTCTAGAATAATAGAAGTAATGTTTGCATCATAATTTCTTCTTCCTAGTGGGAATCCCAAATTCCAAAACACAGTGGAAAAAAATGATGTCTCTCCAAGGATCCTGAGCCACACAAATTCACTTTATGATGACCACACTATAAGAACCATCCATGTTGAGTTTGGGTTCAGAAAATTTGGGATTCCATCACACCTAGTGATATTGATTGAATCTCAGGGTAGAGTGGGTGGAGGGTTTTCTAGTTAATAGAGGTTTGAGAGACAGTGCATCTTCATTGTTTCTGAAGAGGTGGATCATATATACCATGAGGTTTTTGGTTTAGATGTCATGAACTCTACTTGTGCATGAAATTCCATCAACCTGAGATATGTTTCATAATTTATAGAGGCACCAACAACCTATAAGGAGGACTAGTGCTTGAACCTTCTTCTCATGGTGCAATACTCTCACACCCAAGAACCAACAATCAAGAAAAAATATTTCCTCTACATTTTGTGTGGGATAAATACTAAAATCAATAAATTATATCCACACTAAATGATCCAACTCACCTTCGAAGAATAGGTGCATCAATATATCCTTTTTTTGATCCCTGTAACACAATATCCTAGATATGAGGTTAATTCCCATCTGTTTAAAATCTTCATTAGTGGGTAACACCTGGTTCCGAATTATCCATATAAGAAAATAATATTTAGGGGAATATTCTTATAATATAACACCTCAACCCATATTTCCTTATAGTTGGGAGGCATCATCACCCTTTTTAATTCCTTAATTATGAATCTATCTGATGAAAATACAGTAAAGTCACACATATCTAGTTCATTATTTAACAAGATGAGGACAGAGATATCTCTTTTTTTTTATTTTCCAAAGTTGTGTTAATGATTCTTTGGTGCATGTATTCATTCCAAAAAAGTGATATTAAGAATAGGGGAGCTAGGGTAACTGAGTGTGGTTCCTGTACAATTATGATTCCAAATAGAGATATCTCCCCTACCCATGATCCATCGACTATAACATTGAATTGTTATGATATAAGTCTTAGTGATATATCATAAATAATGACAACTCCAACTCCCCATGAAAATGTCCCCATTAAATTTATTTTCCATGAACCTACCCCATATGGTCCATTCCTTAAGGGCCTCCAATGCAAGCTTTGTATGGATACATTGAAGCATATCCAATTTTTTTTTAACATTGATGCCTCACTCCTTCAAAATTCTGGCCATTATATCCTAAGAATCCCAATAATATTTACCTTCAAAATGTGCACCCCAGATGAATGACCCAAGGATATTATCAATGTGATAGATGAATCTATTTGATAACTCAATTAATTAAAGAGAAAGAATTTTGGTAAAGACAATAATTATATTTACCAGAGTTATTATACCAAAAAAGGATAGGTATATATTTTCCAATTCATAATTCTCCTTATGATACTTCTAAATATTTTAAAAAATTAATAGATGTAGAGATTGCTCATGGAAATGGTGGAACCTAGGAAATACATTGAGATGTCACTTCTCTGCATGTGAAGACTATTTGTAAGAGAAGATTATCGCCTCACTGAGCTTGCTACATAATATTATCTAGAAACCTAGGTGTATGACCAAGGATTATATTCATAATCATAATAGGTTCTTTAATTATCATGTAATACATGATTAGAAAGTATGTATAACTAGGGTTTCAAGTATATACAGCATATACCTAACCTCTGTATGTTCTATGAAATAGAAGAAATGTTAATTAATTTAATTAATTTGGAATATTGTGCCCATCAAAGGTGTTCGAAAAAATAAACCCATGTATCACTCCAATATTACTATAAGAACTCATCACCAAAGGATTCTAACCAAAGGTTTCCATATAAAACCCATGTATAACTTATGGCATGGTATGAAGTCATAACCCTCTAATATCGCCGATGGTATACTACATAGGGAACCATGTATCACTCTTGGAATGGAATAATATCATTATACCTCTAATGCAGTCCAATGAAATGCACTAGGTAACTAGGTAGCACTCAATGGTTATTACAAGTTAATATTCTTAGTGATCCCATCCATGGTGTTTTATATAATAATCCATATACCACTCATGACATGCTATAATTCATCTAACCTATGAGACCATCAAACATATTCCTATTTGGGAATCCATGGTTCACTCATAGTGAAATATAAAAGTGAAATAATTTTATAATTGACATTTAGATATGTGCCATGGTAAATATCTATTACAAACATGTGGATAATCATGTATACTTTTATTTTTAAATGATAATCCAAGCATTAAGTAAGGATTGATATAATACTAGGTGAACTATATATGATTAGTTAACACCATACTTGTAAAAATTATACTAAAGGCCATAAATAATCCATTCTATTCACCATTTCAACCATTTCCATTTATTTTCCCCTCTACAAACCAAGACATACCTCCTACTTTATCATAGACAAAGAACATATACTTACAAATTTTTAATTTAAAAAATTTATTTTCAATTAATTATTCAATTATAATTATGATGATAATTAAAAATAATGCATGATAAGGATAATTAATAGGAAAAGCCCAAATAGGTGGACCAAGGTAAGGTCAACAACCTCTAACCATGTTAATGGGTCTAAAAAGGGTCTAGGTTAGGGTATAAACATTTAATTTATGTTATTTAATATTTTAGGAGAAATTAGTGGAAAGTATGGAATGTGGCACCATGATTTATTTTATAAAAAAATAATAATTTTAGTAGAAATACATAGATCACCTAGGTTATTCTTATGATGATTCACCTATCCATTATCAGGCATCAATTTGAGCCTTAGTTTTTAAAAATTAGAATAATTATACACACACCCTGGAAATAGGGAATAGTAGTTCACGTTCAAATAGAATTAAATTTGCTAAAGAAACTGATAAAGGAGGAATAGTGAATCATAGAATCATAGAAGTTTTTCAAATGTGGCTGATAATGTTTTATTCTGAGTTCTAGTGAAGGAGAACTATCCATGCCTAGGAGGAGAGGAGGGAGCTCACCCAACTTCCTAGCATGAGAGAAATAAGGGAGAAAGAGGAGGATTTTTTGTTAAATAATGAGGGGGTAGTAAAATCGACCCATTTAATGAGAATGATAGTCATCCAAACCATGTGATAATGATTAAAGACCAATTATTATGTGTAAATAATTATACATTCTAGACAGACAGTTTAACAAACCATTTATATCCTATGCTTCCTCTGTAATTTTTGTCAGAACCGTTCACATGGCCATGTAGCTATGGGTGCCTGGGTTGGAAAATCATGGGACACAATCCTCATACTTTCACTAAGATTCATAATTTCCTCTATATAGTCACCCTATTTCATTAAACCATTCACATATTGAAAACATGGAAAATTATTTGGGACGCATGATTAGTACTAACCTTGATCCAACATTGTGATTCTATTTGTTTCCTCTGAAATGGAGTTTTCATAGCTTGATGTTTCCTAAACTCATACGATAACTTGAGACACCTCATAGACCTTAATACACATCTAAACAGAGATTTTAAGTGTTCTAATTCTGATAATTTCTTTCTGAAGCATAGTTTTAGATTCAATATTTCCACCTAATGAAAAGGTAAAATTCTCATGGACTTTTCAACCCGGTCAAAAACATGGGACATTTGAGCCTCTTACACTTATAACTTCTCATACAAAAGAAGCCTTGTAGAAAAAACACCAACTAAACTACTTGTGTTAGGAAGATTCAATCAAATGGATATATTTCATTTCAACATTCCTAAAAAACCATTAATGAATAATTTAAGGGAACATCACATATTTTGTTAAAAATTTAGCCAATGCTTGTTACTAAAACTATACCTAAGATCATCTAACTCAAGGCATGATAAAATTGTGGTATATTTTCTCCTTCAGTCTATGGTAATTCAAACCATCAAATCTAACTTTGAATAACCAGTTCTGAGTTATGGTACTTCCACCATTGGAATTGATTATTTAAGCATTCCCTTTTCATTCCCATGAAGCTCCAAGCACATTTCTCAACCCAATCAAATGGTTGATTCCCAACTGATCTCATTAGCATAGTCATGCTGAATTCTTAATTAAAAGTATTGGAATAAAATTTCACTACACACATATAATCTTGAGAAAATGGTTGAAATAGTTACCCATGAACTACATTAAATCAAAAAAGTGAAAAATTATTCAAGACACTACCGACTGAATAGCTCTGAAAGAATTTTTCATTGTGAGCTGATGCATACAAAACCTGATTATGAAGCTTATAAACCATGACATACTTATATTTCCCGGATCACACTCACTAAAGTCCATAACTATCTTACATTGATTTATCTATGCACACTAATAAAATTTTTTTCATGTAGTGTTGTGGTCATATGTTTAAACCCAATCCAAAACCCTTGGATCATCACAAATTATTTATATTAACTCAGCACAGTTGAAGGTCCGGTTAAACCTTAGAATAATATAACAGAGTCCAATATGATCATCAAATTTCTTCCATTTTCATAAGTTTATAATTGAGACATCAGTACATAGCCGAGACATCCACATATCAAGAATAGCAACTAATCCCAATAATGGTATCTCTCATGGTTTTTGTGTCAAAGAATCATTCGGTGTCTATGAGTCCCTCCAAGGTCTTCATATATGAGAATCCATGTTTTACATAGGACAAAAGAAGAATCTAAAAGATCCAAACCCATGGATATCAACTCCAAAGGAGTCTATTTATCGATCTAACAAGGTATTTAATCTATTTATTTAGATTAATGTATAACAAATTCACTCTCAATTTACATCATGAAAATGTTAAGATGAGGGAAAAGATTATTAATAATCCAAGAGTATAGCAATAGGATATCACCATCAATATTAAGATACAAGACACTCTCATCATATGTAAGTCTAAGTGAAAAACATGGTTTCCAACCAACCATAAATAAAATATCATGAGAAAAATAGTCAAACCATCTCTGGTCAACTACTTTATAAAAATAAATACTACATTTTCCAATGTATCATTGTTACTTGGACATGATCCCTTACTATTGAGGTATTCCGTGATTGTCGAAGAATAACCAGTGAAGTCAAACCCAATTAATATGGTCTTTAAAGGGTATATACATGACCAGCCATTTCATTATCACACTGCCTTGTAAGCACTAACACACCTCAATAGTGTTACGCTCTATGGGTATCTCCTGAACACCAAGATGAAATCTAGGGTCCAAATTCAATTTAAAACCATAATTGAGGTTTTATAGGTAGAATTTCCATGAGGATTATACATCATGAATTTACCAGCATCATAGATCTTAGATAAGTTATGACCCTTCCCAAATGGTCCACATGAATGTGTTCCATATACATGGAAGAAAATAATTAAAACACATTCGATGCGATGATCCCCAGCTTAGGAGTTTGCTAGTCATAATTTATTAAGAATGATAACTCATTCCAAATCACAGACTCCATCCACCATTGATTAGGGGTATCTAATATGGCCAATAATCTCTTACCATTCACCAAAATGAAATGTGTGGAAAACTCCCTGGTTAAAATCATGATATAACATATTTAATCTTGCTTAACGTGTGATACTATATTAAACTACACTCTTTCCCTTTATTGGTATCAGGAATATAAGAGAAAAATAATTTGATCAATAGTGTTAGAACACCCAATACATTACAAAGTCCTCTTAATCACTAGTAAAACTCAATTTCATCTAATGCTTATACCACAATACTTAATAATTGACCTAAGAACATAACATAACAGATCAAGGATTAATCATTTGTACCAAAATCATACATTCTTTTTACCATTTTCCACCGTGACGGGTACCACATGTATCAATGCATACTACCTCAATATTTGATCAATGAAACGACACCTCATTTGATACTATCCATAGGACAAGCCTGCATATCCATCATAGTATGTGATGCCCTGTAAAAAATATTTTTCCCAAAGGTGTATCATACCATATTATTCTCAATTTGAATGATGAAATATCGATTTTCCAATAAGTGAATGAGGATAAGGGTCACATTACCTACTGAGTGACCAACCTTGCCCTTGGAATGTTTAATCCATTTAACATAATAATTATATGATTTTCACACCCTTAAAAATGTCTCAATTTACCTAATAAGAACCAGTCTATCTGGGGGGTTTTATTTCATCACTAAGAGTATTACGCAGGAAAAATGACACCCAAATAACACCTCTTTTCTGATAATTCGAAACAACATTTTTTAATGGTAATTTACCTCAGAGTGTGATACTATAGCGGGATAACCCCTCTTTTTGAGAGGGTGTCAAATTTTATACAAGAGTCATGGAAAAAGGGACACTAGGATCTATCACCTATAATTTAGGTTCTAGTGATATATGAATAATCCCACATGAAACAATCACATTCCAATTCCAATGAAACTATCAATAAAATATTAGAATTTTCCATAACATGAGAGATAATTCTATAAACTCCTCTAAAAAAATTTCATCTAATCCCTTATCTAAAATCATATTTACTCTAAACATTAAATAAGATCAACTTAAATATCATAAAGTTCTAGTTATAAAGTAAGAATTCGTGGTACATAATTTAGCTAATTCCTTACAAAAACATAGGAATGTTATATCAATCTTCCTTTAAAAAATTAGTTATTTAGATGGAATTCTATTTAATCTAGGAATTTTTTCTTATAAACTAATTTTGTCATTTTTATTTATACATAAACATTATTTTAATTATTATTAGTTAAAGAAAATTCCAATTCGCTACTATAGAATAAACCACACATTATGTTTTAATTACATTTTTAACAAACTAATGTCTCATATTAGTACCACTCAAAAGAAGACGAAAGGTATTTATTAATTAATAGAGATTATATAGGTAATATTCCAATAAAAATTTGTACGAAACTAATAAAAGTGGTTTCTAACACTTGAAATAACTATCCAGTATAGCATAAATATACCAATATGGTGGTAAGTACTAAGGAATAAAGGAATAAGACAACCTTCTAGGGTCCCTTCAATCTAATCAGGGTTCAGTGAAGAATAACCCGTAATAGTTGAATTATTAAAATTTTAATACACCTTTATTGGGTTTATCTCATAGGAAACATGCCCTAACTGACCTTTTGGGTTAAGTTTTGTATTTAGGTATTTAGTCATATAGGTATTCATGAACAATTCATAGAGGTACAAGAATTTATAACTACAATAACACTTCATTTTTTGACATGAATATTTCCATAAAAATTAAAATTCAATATAGATATAATGGTATCAAGGTTCAGTTAGATGACTTACTATTTATATGCTATAAAGGTACCCATATTATTAAATAACAATTGGAATTCATGAAACTAAAACCAAGTATTTAGATTCAGTTTTAGAACATAAAAATTGTATATATAATTGATCGATTATATTGTTCACTATCCCTCAATTTATAAAGGCCCCCATTTAATCACAAACACAAATTTTTCATCCCGAAAAACCAATGGTCCATGATCAAACTTGTTAATATTTGATAATTAAGGTTCCACTATCAAGATATATGGGAAAAAATAGTTATGAATATGAATAATCTTTAATAACCAAGAGTGTATCATAATTTTACAAGGCATGGTATCACATAGTAGTAAGAAGTATAAACATATAAATAGGAAACCAAAGAAAAGCGGTAAATAAGGAAGTCATTCCAAATAATAACATAAACATGGTATATAGATATGCATGCTAGTAAATTACACAAGGAAAATCTGACATGTATTAGGAATTCATGAAATGAAACCAACTTGGAATAACATATGCATAAAATGTGAATCCTGATATACCTATAATGATAAATGTAATAATACTTCATTGACATACTGGCCTAGTGTAAAATACTATAAATATAAAAAATATATAATTAGTGGAAAATATATCAATCCCTTAAGCTGAAATAACAATAAATTGTAATAATAGGCAACATGAACAATAATTAAATAATTGACCACTCAGTCTTTTCCCCATGAGTGGGTTGATCATTCCCAAACACGACTACTTACCAAGGGACAATACTTTCTGAGTCTCCTTTATACCATCCCAAAATTTTCATACAAAGTAAAAACCATTAATAATGCCTATGATGTCCCAAACTAGCTCACTCTATAACTAGTAATCAGACCAGTCACCACATGTCCTCATGCGTGCCCCCCGAATTCCAGAGGCTACCTAACAGTATTGATGGTCCTTTAATTGTATACTAAGGAGACTATAATATCAAGATTAGAGTAGTGAAATGGTATATAATTACTAAATAAAAATAAGATTCAATATAAATTAATTGAAGAGGGAATAAATCATCCCAATAATAATAAAAATCCAAATCCATAAATAGTATCATATAAAGAAATGATATAATGTCTATATAAAATGGAAAAAGGCATACATAGAATCTGACATACAGTAAATTAATAATGAAAAGAAATAATCCTAAGGGATATATCCTTGAGAATCATGAGAATAAAATTTGTCTTATTATCTTAATATTATATATACTTGTATAAAAACACGAAAAAATAACAACAAGAAAGTTGATAAAAAAATATGAATCTACAACTCTAAGGTCTATCTGAGTACCAAACAGTGTCCTGAATAGGGTGTTAGATGAACATAGTAGGCCACCCTAATGGTGTATAATTATATATGTATTTCATATATAAATATATAACTAAGAATATATATCAAAAGAAAATAATATAACTAAATGTAAATAAAATTTAGTCAGCCTTAGTTTCCTGGAGGACACTAGGTTGACCATACCTACTTTGGACTAGGATGGAATTGTCTCTGAACAAGATTCAACCTATATTTATGTATTTAAATAAGTATAAAAGTGTATAATTATTTAAAAAAATCACAAATATGAATATATATATATATACATAATATTATTCATTACCTGTGGTGTATTACTAAGGCGTGTATAACTGTAAAAGGTGATTTAATGATCACATAACACATGATTAAGAATTAAGTAAAAATAGGATGTCTAGTAAGTAAATTATAGACTGAATCCTAGTATATTATTTTACATATAAGGTGCATCAATTTATTTAAATAATTTTATATCTTAAGTTTGTACTAGGAGTTTTGTAAAAATGAATGTTGATATCGCTCTAATAGCACTATAAGAACCCATCACCCTAAGAGTCTGCCAAATGTGTTCCATTTAAGAAACAATGTACCACCCATGAAATTTCAGGAAGGGAATATCACTTTGATCCCATCTATGGTACACCACATAGGGAACTAGGTACACTTGTGGCATAGCACAATGGAATTATCCCTCTGAGACCATCGATGTAAATCCACTAGGGAACCATGCATTTTTCATGGGTATTAAAAATACATTTTCTTAGTGAGACCACCCTAGGTTATCTATCTAAGAATCCATGAATCACTCCCAACATGTTATAATTCATCTAGCATATGATACAATCCAAGGTATTCCTATTGGGGAATCCTTGGTTTGTTCAAGGAATACTATAAAAGTGGAATAAGGTTATATTTAACATTTTGATATGGGTTATGGTAAACATCCTTGAAAAATGTGTGGATTATCATGCATCATTTCTTTTTTGAAATATATTCCCAAAATTAATTAAAGAGTAATAAAGGGTCAGGTGAATTTGGCATTAGGAGTTAACACCAGATATGTCAAAAGTATATTATTAGACTGGAAGAATTTCATGATGTTCATTATGATAACCATTTCTATTTGGTTTCCCCTTCAAAAAACAAGGCATACATCCCAAATTATTATAGTATAAAAAATTATACATTATCATCTGTAATTTTATCAATTCATTTACCATTAATTATTAAATCCTCATGTTATGACCAATTATATACAATGACGAATAAGATAAATTAACAGGATACACCCAAATGGATGAACCAAGTTAAGGCTTCAACCTCCAACCATGTCAATGGGTCTAAAAAATGGTCTAGGTCATAGTCTACACATTTAATTGATGTTATTTTATATTTTATAAGCAATGCATAGAATGTAAAGTCTGTGGAATGATTGAGAATATTATAAATAAGAAATAATTTAATGGAAAATACATAAACCAACTAAATTAATCTTATAATGCATTAATCAAAAATTGGTTGGATTTTATTCAAGACTCATTAAGAGAAATTGTAAGAATAATAAAAATAACTTAAAACAAGGTAAAATTCCCTTACAATGAAATAAAAGTTAATACAGCTAAAGAATGTGATAAAGGAGGAAGAAGAAATCATAAAATCACTGTGGGTGTTTAAACATGACTGATAGGGATCAATTCTGAGTCCAAATGAAGAAGATCATCTTTGACTATAAGGAGATGAGGGAAATCATGAGGAAAACTGGTGTGAGAGAAATAAGGGAGAAAGAGTAAAATTTTATGTTAAAAAAGGCAGGGGAAAAATTAAAAAAATCACCCCCTTAAATGAGGAACATAGTTTTTTTGACACAGTTGGATAAATTTTGTTCCAACCATGAACACTTACCAACTAGGTGGAAATAACCATGAATGCTAGGCACTAACTGTGAATTCTAGGCACATTATTTGTAAAATCATACGAAGCCCCTGTGTCCTCCTCTATAATTTTCTATAGAACCCATTAGATAGCCATGAATCCTTAGAAGCATAGTTTGAAAAACTACGTAAAACCCTTCTAAAATCAAACCTAGGAAAATGGTTTTTCCTAGAGAGCCTAATAGTTTCTTCAAAATAGGACCTAATAGAATGTAGACCACAGAGTTTGGGCTGCATGATTAGTACTGACCTTGTGCCAACCATGAACATTTGTGTGTCACTCTCAAAATTGTTTTTTTGGATCCTGATGTTCTTAAAACTCATTTTATCATCTGGGACATCTCTCAGGCCTTGCGACCAATCTAAAAACAAAAATTTTAAGCATTCTAACACTCAGAATCTCACTAATAATATCATTTTTAGATTCAGAATTTCTACAAAAAAAATTTCAAATTCTAATGGGATTTTTAACGAGTTCAAAGCATATGATGTTGTTGACATACTGGATAGATTGTTGATGGATACAAATGACCTATAAGGTAATTCATGTTTGACAGGGGATCCTTTTCTTCCTAGTGATAGTTATGTCAGTTCCTTTAAAGAAAATAAAAATCATGATAAGTCTCATGGTGGATATGAATATTATGTGTCATATAGAACTCCTATAGTTCATTTAATAGTACCTTTGACTTTATTTTAGTGTGGAATGGTTGGGAATTAAATATGTATTTTTACTAAGGATCCAAATATCTATAGTTTGTGTAGATTCATTGGATACTTACAAAATTTATACCATATTTTTTTCTCCATAAAGTGGAACAAAAAAAAGAGCTCTTAAAAGTATTATGGTTCATTTAGATATTTTGAGAAATAAGGGGTTCCGGCCATAGGTATTCAAAATAAAGATTCTTCAGAATTTGGAAGAGTCTCCAGATAAAGTTTATGTGAGTCTAGTGGCAGTGATATTTACCATCACAATAGATTCATCATTAGTGACTAGTTTATTTGATACTGGTGTATCTTACTCATTTTATTGACTCATATTGTAAACATTATGAATCTTTCTATATAGTTTTGTCCTAAGTTATGGATATTAATAGGCACATTATAATAAAGAGAGAGCATGGTATCTATTGAACCTATTTATTTTTCTCTCTCTTAAAGGTGGAGCTTACCTGATGTTTTCTAGTTCTCAACATGAAACCTATTGTTGCAATTTTTGGTTGGATTGGATGATGAATCTTAAGGCCTAAATTGACTGTTATCTTTGACGGGTCCCCATTACTATTACTAATGGGTTATACCTAGTTTTTAGGGAAAATGAGAATCATGGTAAAGTAGAGAAATACATCATTTTTTAGAGTTAGAAAGGGAAATATCATTGTTTTATTTTGACTTGGAGAGAGAATCATGGAGTGATGATCTCCCTAAAATTTTCTTCCAGTTTTCTAACATGTTTCTATCTAATTTCTCATGTTTTCCACCACTTAGAAAAGTATAGTTTTCTATTTATCATGTTACTGGTACTATAAAGGCATTGATTCCATCATACTATGTGGATTTAGATTAATTTATATATTTGATGACTTAGTTGGATGATATTGTATAGAAAATATTTATACGTCTGAGTGTGTCACCTCAGGAGGTGCCTATTCTATGTTCAAAGAAAGATGATGGGAAACATTAAATTTACATTGATTATGGAAAAATCAATCTAGTTAATGTAAATAAAAAATAATACTACCACAAAAATGGGTTTTCATAGAACCACCCTTTAATAGCTCTAAAAAATGAACTAATAATGGGGGTACCTTTCTCAGTGCTAAAAAAGCGTTAATAAAGGGAAATTCTAACATCTCTAAAAAAACACTCATAAAAGAACCTCTTTATCATCACTTTTCTAAGAATTGATAATGGTACCGCCTTTTTCAGCACTTTTTGGCATAGATAAAGGGACCCCCATTTTAGTTTTTTTAGATGCGCAGATAAATACCCCCCTTTATTAATGTTGATAAAAGTATACTTAAAAAATCATATTTCATTAAAAATAATATATTAATATATAAATATAAATATATTTATATAAATATAATATATATATATTTTAAATATTTATCATATAAAACTAAATAGGAATTTACACTTAATATATATGATAATTAGTGAAAATGTATTATAAAATGAAAACAATTATTTTTTAATTAATAATTGGATAATTTTTATCAAGTAATAATATTTTAATAATAAATTTAATATTAAAAAAAAATTAATAAAAGATCAAAAACAAGTTGACGAGATAACTCAAAATTGAAACGACAATTAATTTTGATCCAGGTGTCCATTTGAGTGCAACCACATATCAAATTGAACCCTGCGATGAGCTTTTTTCCCTCAAGGATAGAGGTAAACCTCAATCATATTTTTGTGTCCAAAAATTGATTATAAGGCCACCAAAACTATGTTCTTTGTCGGGGTAATCTAATTTTTTAACATTTGATAGATTTTCTGCCTCATTTAAGTGGGTCTTATTTCTTTTTTTTGAGTAGAGACACAATTTATTTCCAGGTATTACATTTATATTGATATTATGGTTTTTATGTTTTATTGTTTTCTATAATGTACTATTATTTATAATCAAATATATAAAAATATATTCATATTTTTTAAATATTCACACATAAAAATATAATATTATAAATAAATAACTAAATACATTTAAATATAAAATATATATTTTTAATATATTAATCATATCTAAATAAAAAATAATACCCATTTTATTTAAAATAAAAATGTATGAATATTTATATTCATATACACATAAAATTAATGTATTATATATATATATATATTTGTGTGTATTGAAAAACCTATATATGTTTATATAGATATATTCTATTATATGTATACAAATATTAATATTTAATATATGTAAATAAATATAAATAAGTGTAATTATATTTATAGGTGCAACCATATATATATATATATTTATGTATTTATAAACACACACACACAAAATTTATATGTATATTTAAATAAATATTAATAAATATAAATAAATTAAAATAAATAAATAAACATAAAAATGTAATGAAATATATAAAAATATAGATGTATAATAAAATAAAATACAAAACAATATAGGTGAGTGGAATAGTTGCGGGTATATGAGGAAAATGTCTTAGGTTAAAAACCTAGCAAAGGAAAGGGCACATCGACAAGGGTGAGTAGGTTCCTAGTGCTAATAATGGGGAAAGGGGATGATAGAACTATTAAAATGGTGTGCAATGTGTTAATAAAAGGGGGGTTTCCCCCCTCTGAAATATATATTTTTAAATTATTTTTGACCTTTATCAGGAATTTTTTTATCTTTGATAAAAGACCCATTTAATCAATGATTTTTAGAGCTTATAAAAGTGGTCTTTATCAGTTATTTTTAGTGCTGATAAAAGGGAACCCCTTTTAATAGCGTATCAATTATCACTACTTTTATAAGAACTGATAAAGGTTTTTTAGAGCTGATAAAACCCTATTTTGTGGTTGTGTATACTTTTCAAAGGATTGATTATTTGTTTTATCAGTTGAAAGAGGCCAAGTGGTTCCTTAATATTGATATTAAATTTAGTTATCACATTTTTGGAATTATAGAATATGACTTTCAGAAGACCAAATTTAGGATTAGGTATGTCCCTTATGAGTATATTGTTTTGCCTTTTGGTCGGACCAATGCTTTTTCAGTGTTCATGAAATTGATGAACTGGATATTCTTGAACTATCCCAACTTATTCGTGATATTATTTATGGATGAAAATTTTGTTTTCCCAAAAACTAATGAAGATCATGTAAATTATTTGAGATATATTCTAGAAATTTTTATAAATCCCTAACATTACACAAATCTTACAAAATTTTATTTATAGATATGAGAAGTGAAGTTCTTTGGACATGTGGTCTCATAATGTAGTATTATAATTGATCCTAAAAAGGTGAAATTTTTTATGAAATAGGATAAATCAAATAATTATTTGGAGATACAATTCTTCTTGGGCTTGGTAGTGTTTTAAGACAGGTTCATTAAAGATTTATTGAAGTTGGATTGTCTGTTTACCTACTCAGAAATGAGTGATGTTCTCATGGGATTTAAAATTTCAAAATTATTTGGATGAGATGAAACATATTTTGAATTATTTTCTAGTGTTGACTCTTCCATAGGATGAAATTTCTATGTGGTCTTTTGTGATTCATCAGGTTCATGTTTGGGCTACATTATTAGACATGGTGATCATATGGTAGCCTATGATTCTAGATTACAAAGGACACCTGAGAAGAACTATCTGACCCATTATTTTAAACTCACATTTGTGAAGCATTCTATTATGATTTGGCTAAATTATTTTTTAGAGAACTTTTTCCCATTTATTAGGACCACAAAGGCATGAGTTACATAATCTTTAAAAAAGAACTGAATATTCAGCTGAGGTTTTGGGTAGAGTACCAATAGTCTTTTAATTTTGAAATTCTATACATCCAGTTTAGTGGAATTCCATTACTAATTCAATGAGAAGGAAAATTCAAATCCAAACCCTAGAACACCCTTATAAGAGTTTAATTTTATGTATCTCTTTGAATAACTGCATTTGGGAGTCTAGGAGAATGAGAATGTGGTTGTTCTGGAAAGTGTTTAGTAGAGCTCTTCCCATGTTGAGATGATTCTTCAGGAGAAGAATCTTGATGATGATTTCTATGAAATTATGGTCTCTATTTTTGTTTGGGATACCATTGGTGACATATTTTTCTCTTTAGAGGGTATTCTATGTTTCCAAAATAGATATGTTTTTACTTTTCCTATGAGAAAGAAAATGATGAAGTATTTTCATAATACCATGGTGGTGGGGAACCCTAAAACCAGAAATATGTTTCATGATACTTAATGATAATTACGGTGGATAGGTTGGAGACAAGACATCACTGAATTTGTTTTTCATTATTATACCTACCAATAAGTCAATGAAAAGAAAAAAAGTCCTTAATGTTTTCACTTAATTCTTCCTATTCTAACATGGAAGTTAGATCAATTTTTTTATAGACTTTTTGGTTGGGTTACCATGTACCACTAAAGGGAAGAATGATATATTGGGTATTATTAATCAGATGGCCAAATTTTATAAATTTATACCCACTTAAGATATAACCAATCTTGTGTACTGGGATAATCTTAATGTGAAAGAGATTATCAATTTTCACAGAGTGCCTTATTCTATAGTCCTCTATAGGGATCCCTATTTTACTAATCATCTTTAAAAGTTCCTCTAGATGGAAATTGGATCATTTGTATGTTTTAGCTTATAATATCATCCATAGATAGATGAAAAAAATTTAATGATCAATATAAATCCTTTAAGGCATGTTATGTGCTTTATTTATTGACTTTAGTTAAGCTTTAGATATCTATTTGGGACTAGTTGAGTTTTCCTAATATAAATTTTACCCATATACTATCATAATGGAACTTTTTTTGGGACTTATATAAACCCCCTGTAGATATTTTTTGTGTTGGTCAAAGATTGGTGAATCTTACTTGGTTGGACTGATTTTAGTGAAAGTGATGATATTGAAGATTCAGTTTATTCGTAATAAAATACATTCAGAGATTATCCAATATAAATATTATACATATCATTGTCGATGACCTTTGGAGTTTTTAGTTGGTGAAAATGTGTCCCTAAGAGTTTCACCTCAGTTAGGTCACTGAATGCTTGGGAAATAGGGAAATCTTGCACAACGTTTGTGGATTCTTTTGAGAATTTTGAGTAGGTGGAGAATGTGACTTACCAATTATCACTTACACCATATTGGAATATGATCCACAACTTGGTTCATGTATCATTACTCATGAATTATATTTATGATCCTTCTAATTCACAAATATTGGAAGAAATTGATGCTGAAACAAATTTATCCATGACCGAGAATCTAGTGAGTATATTTGATCCTAAGAAAAATGTTCTTCATGGAAAGATTATACAATTAGTTAATGTTCTATAATAACATTGTTTTTATTCACTTGTGACTAAGGAGTGCATGGTGTTGTTGATAGAAAATGTGCCTCATCTTTTTGAGTTGGAATCTTCTTGATAGATTTTTTTTGTGTCTGAAAGTGTTTATGGTGGTGAGGTTGTAACATCCTATTACCCTCATTAAGATAAATTTAACATTTTTTACTTTACTTTATTTATGTATTATCTTGAATTGTTTTGAGTGAATTTTGAGAATTTTTGGAATCCCACGGGGCTGTGCACAATTCACACATGATATTGAATAACAATGTTATTTTTTTCGAAAAAATGTGTGCCCTTTTGAGAGGGTTTGGAAGGTGGTGCATGGTTGTCACATAGTTTTTATGGACCATGCATCCACCCCCAAAATCTATGAACCCAAGTATTTTTGGGGGTTTCACTATTGTAACACGTTTAGTCTAATAATGCGACCAAACCATGCACGCTTTGTAGAATCCCAGTAAGGGATCATGGTGAGGGCACACAGTTTCCTCTAACCGCACGACCCTACCCAAAAAGTCATGGAAATTGATTTTTATCCCCCTAATATTTAATTAAAAATTTAGGTACCCTTTTTATCATTCTTAACACTCCATATTCAACCAATATTGACTTATTTTTCTTTTTTAAACTCTCTGAGGGATTAATTGGCTATCCAAACCTTTTCTCTTGCAAATTGATGTGCTAATAGATGATTCGATCCATTTCTAGAAAATGGATTGTAGATACCCAAGCTTGATGTACATGGAAATTACATTACTTTTTATAAATACTTAATAAATAAAAAAATAGATTCCCAAAGACCATATCAGTTTAATGACTTTGGAAACACAGAACATAATCATCTAATCATGGTGAAATATCTTCAAAATATCCCATAAAGAACTTCCCCTTTTTGTTTTCCTACCTTAAAAATTTATTTATATCCTAGGGAAAGGGAAACCTAGAAATTATGAGCTCAAATTCTCAGTAAGGATAAATATGGTGAACATAAAACAAACCATAAAAATTTGAATGTAAAAAAATGAACATAAATTTCAAACATCAAAATCTTGAGCAATGACATAAATCCTGGAAGTATGTAAGGAATGGATCATAAAGGAACATTAACCATGATATAATAGCATTGGAATAAAACGTTTAATTTTGGAAAACTAATAATAACATATTATGGTTTCTATAGTAGCTAAGGCCTTGCTTCCAAGGCCATTATAGTGGTAAAAGTCCATTAATGAACTGAGTTTACTTTCCATTCCATCCCTGTATTACAGAACCCGATTTACATAAAATTCCAGATATGTCTTTATCTGAAGATATAAATCTTTACCCAATTCATTGGATGGATATATAAGTACCACCCATATCATAATAAAATCATTCTTACAAATTCCACAAAAACATAAATCATTCATCATAGAATAACCCATGAAATAAAATGGGATTATTAAACATCATTTCATCATAAATTAATCCATATAAGATAAATAGACTTCATTAAAATTAATTACATCATAAAAATAATAAAATTATAGTAATAATAGGGTTATAGACATAACCCTATGTCATTTTAGATGGATAATAATTTTAATAAAACATTTGAAATTAATTCATGTGGAAAATATCATTTCCTTTTCAAAGACAATTTCCTTTTTAAAAATTTCATGCACTTTTATAATTTAGTTGAAAATAAAATTGAAATACTGTAGAGGGAGATTCATGGAAATAAGGTGTTAATTAAAAGTAAAATTCCATTCAAGTCGTATATGTTAAAAAAAAATTCTCCTCGTACTTTTACCAGAAAATCCAAAAAGGACCTCCTATGGTTAAAAAACGAATGACTCCTTCTATACCATGTAGAAAAAGTTAAAAATGAGGAAAAATGACTTTAAACATACATATAAGAATAGTAAAAATTTTATGAAAGCATTTTTATAAAACATGTACATGAATGATTAATATATCCCAAGAAAATACTAACGTATAAACAATCTCAATTAAAAATAAAATTGCAAAATTATCCCTTATTTTAGGTCCAATTTCTCCCATATGTGTCCGAAACTCATGTATTGTGGGTTTAAACATATTATTAACTTGCAACAGAACCATAATAGTATTTATAATATCATATATGATTCACTTAAAAATTTATATTACCCATTCATTTGTTAATTCCATGTTAAAGCAGTGTTTTGGGTAATAATTGTACGTGTTTAGACTTGTTATTCTTGATATGATTACTTAGATCATGTTTTAATTACTTATAGAATATAAAACATGATTTATATATTTCATATATAATCTGTATATAATTATATATAATATATAGATAATTGAAATGGAATACACCATTCAAGTCGATGGTAGGCCCTACGTACGCATGAACGATGTTTTCATTTCTTTATTGAATTGGATGGAAGTAAGTAAATGAAATATAAATATAAATACATAAATAAAGTAGAATTATTATTTCATATATTTCATTATTATTTATTTTATATAATTTATAATCATTCTTGAATGGTTAACATGGAGAATGAATCTAATAGTATCGTGGTGATGGTAAGCCGTACATACGCACAAGCGATAATATCTTTCCCATAACTGTTGAATGGTATTATAGAAAATGGTTTATAATATATCATAATTAGTATAATGTTATAATAGTCATATATATTTATTATTTCCACCATTATACCCATCCAATTAAGGTAGTCGTTAAAAAAAATCACACCACAGCATGCAGAAGGTAATCAGTACGTACGCACGTGCAGTGATTTTGATTTTTCATAGGATGGATAAAATGAGAAATAAGGCTGTTTAATATTTATAATAACATATAGGTATATGAGTGATACCTATTTTATCACTTTATAATGATAAAACTAATATAGGTAATGTATAAGAAGAAATAAAATTTAAATAATCGGTAGAAGAGATTACCTCTTCCTTGATGTGCCTCCTTTTAATTTCCTCTTAGGGCACTAGAGTTGGTCTTTTAAGAAGACCAGAACACCTATAATGTAACTATGGAAGTTGATAAGATAAATTTATAGGGGTTTGACGATATTAAAGGCTTTTAATGGAGTAAAGAGGAGAGGGAGGTGGTGCCCTTTTATTAGAGAGGAGAGGGGCACTTTAAGAAAGTTCCAAAATATTAATTTATTATAAATTCAATTTCAATTTACAATAGTCAAAAACTTATTTAATTATAATATTATATAATTATAGTTTAAATTACCACCATAAAATAATATTTTTATATGTTTTTAATATTTTTACACTTATCTTTTAGGTTTTACCCTTATTTTACCCTTTTTAATCTTACCGAGATATCCTATTATTTACAAATTATCAATTAATGTAATTACCATATCCTGTCAAAAGACCTAAAAAAGTTATTTATGACATATTTGTACTTATATTTACCATTTTTTTGAATATTATACTTTTATGAACTTAATATCAGTTAATAAACTATTTTATGTTTTATTTTATGAATTATGTCAATTTTACATACTCTTAATAATTGACGTTTTAAAAAATTCATATCACCCTTATTAATTCAAAAAAAAAAGAATTAAATCACCGAAATTATGTCAATTTCATCCATAAAATTTATTTAAATCATCAAAATATTCAAATTAAACTTATTTTAATATTTATAAATTAATTTATTTGAATAATTCATTAATGAGGTAATCAATAAAATATAATTATGTCACAAATAAATATATTTATCTAATATCCAAAAATTATAAATAAAATACTATAATATAGGAAGTATTTTTTATTTATAATGAATATTTAAAGTCTTAAATATCTGTTATATAACCCCATATTAAAATTTATTTCTTAAAAGATACATGTTCATGTTATAATTATCTTTACTTTAAATTAATTCTTATAAATTGTCATTTTCACCTCCATGTATATCCACAAGGTCCTAAAATTGTCCCAAGGATGCCCATGGATGGAAATATCTCATAAAATAGGAATAGAGAATGTGTTAGTAATGTATAATAATATTATAATCTTATTTTTACCCCTATTTACCATATTTACCCTTTAACCATGATAAATAAAATAATTACTCAAGTTACTATTCATAATGTCCAAAAATAAAATGTACCTATTTACACAATTTGAACCTCATGATTCCAAATATGGAATACATTTTTCCATATTCAAAATACTTAATTTTCATTAATTAATTTAAAATTAATCTCGTTGTTGAAAAAATGAGTCTTTGTTTAAAACATTGCAAAAAATTGAAATATTTTTACATATGAATTCACTGTAAAATTAATGAAAATTACTTGAATTGTATTAAACTACAAAAAATTATTATATTTATACATTAAAAAAATTCAATAATATATTTTAGGAATATAAATTATTTCGATTAAAAAAGTTGTTTTCAATTACAATTTCTCGTATTTCGCTATTCATTAAAATATGATAGTTATAAGAAAAATATCAAAAATTTATCCAAAGTAAACTTTTATGTCCCAATTCCATATAAGAAGTATATCCTATCATATATAACTTATAAATGTGTCAATAAATAGATTTAAAATGGGTGCGCCATCAAAAGGTGGAAAAACTGCATTTTATTGAAAAATACTTCTTTTATCCAAAAAATTGATTTTGGTCTCATATCATGTGTAGGATGAATGATGATGTTATATAATATAAATAATTTTGTTAATATTATTCATAATAGATATTTTATATCCAATTAAATAATAATATTTTAATAATATATCAATTTTCAGTGAATCTGAGTATCGTGTAAAACACAATCTATTGAGGAAGGTCACTCTTGCGTGTAATGCAAGCCAAGTCATTATTGAATGTAGTGAAATCTTCCTTTGGTGTTTTTTATAACATAATCAAAAGTTACTTCATTTATAAATTGGAAAAATCTATAGTCAGCATTGCATGAAATGAATTCTATCAAAAGAACTTGAAATTGTGTGCAACACAAGCTAAGAATAGTGTTGTGTATACTGCAAGCTAATACTGTGTTCCATATAGTGCTAGCTAATCTTGTTGTAGCGTAAAGCACAAGACATCAATGAAATTAAAAGGAATCTATCTCATAAAATCTCAGGGTGTTACATTATACCCCCTTAAAAATTAATTTCTCCAATCAAATTCTTGAGGGTTATAAATTGTTTTGTACTTGAAAGCTTATTTTAAGGAATCCCCCAT
This sequence comes from Viscum album, assembly GCA_963277665.1. Taxonomy (NCBI): domain Eukaryota; kingdom Viridiplantae; phylum Streptophyta; class Magnoliopsida; order Santalales; family Viscaceae; genus Viscum; species Viscum album. The sequence continues at coordinate 1,497,558,878 of OY728161.1, forward strand.
CATAAAAAGGAACACAAAAAATTCATTTTAAAAAAGAATGTTAGAAAACATAACAGTTACCTTGTTTAACATATCATTGGGCTTCCACATCGATGTATGTCATTTGGTATGTGTAATGCATTATAAAATTTTCAATGGAGCATGAAACACATATTCTAGGATATGTTGGAGAAGTTCATGGAGGTCTTCATTGATTATTTTTTCGATATATGGGTGACCCATTGAGGTGTGCCAAAGTAATTTGGATCTATTATTACAATGACAAGAATAAAATTCCCAGGTATTAAACTTGGAAAATGTCACTTCTTGGTCCATATAGGGATAGTCCTTGGACATATAATCTCAAAGTAAAGAATGAAAGTCTATCATGTAAAAAAAGTGGTAAAATACCTACGTAATCCTATAATAGTAAAAGGTATAAAAATATTTCTAGACTATATAGGTTTTACCACCGCTTTGTTAAAAAAATTGTTGAAGTAGTATTCCCCTTGACACACTTGTGGTCATATGAAACTCATTTTGAGTCCATAGAAGAATTTCAATTGGTATTAAATAACCTAAAGAAAATTCTAGTGGCTAATCTTGTTATAATTTCACTAGAATGAGAAAATGAATTTGTATTTATAGGTGATGCAACTGAATTTTCTGTTGGCAGAGTCTTAGGACATCAATTCAGAAATATATTTTTCAGTATTTACTATGCTAGTCTCACAGTTAATAATTATTAGGTAAATTATATGATTACTGAAGAAGAATTTTTTGAAGTCATATAATATTTTGAAAAGTTTAACTCATACCTTGTATTCTATAAAGTAGTGGTCTAAAATAATCATATATAACATATATATCTACTATAAATATGGTTCCAAAAAATTTATGATATAGTTGATCCCACTATTTTAAGAGTTTGACATAGTAATCAAGGTCACAATAGGGGAAGAGAAAATTATGTTTTATCAAATATCATGAAATCCACATCCCAATAATATGGATAAAAATAATATTAACATCCAGGATGACTTACCCAATGAATCCATTTTCCTAATAAATACCCAAGAACAATTTTGGTTCTCAAATATTGAAAATTATCTCTCCATGTGATGAATCTATAGAAAACTCACCTATCAACAGATAAAGACATTTTTAGTGAAAACATCACATTACTACTAGGATGATCTTCTAATTTTAAATAACTATGCTGATGGATTAATATGGTGCTTCATACCAGAAGAAAAAAATAAAAAGGATACTCAACATGTGTAATAAATCACTAGTAGGATGACATCATGGAACTGAACACACCATATCCAAAATCCTTCAAAGTGGGTTATTCTAGACCACACTTTATCATGATGTAAGACATGTTTTTCAACATTTTGATTAGTGCCAATGAACATGCACCATAGGAAAAATAAATGAAATACTGCAAAATCCTATCCTGGATGTCAAACTATATGATGCATGGGGGATTGATTTTTATGGGACCATTCCTTAATTATCATGGGAATTTTTATATCATAGTCAGCGTTGAATTTATCTCAAATTAGATATAATCTTAAGTGACCACTCATGACATATAAAAAATGGTCACAAACTTTACATATAAAATATCTTCTCAAGATTAAGATTATACAAATTACACATTAGTGGTTATGTAATTCAATTTAAAAATAATTTTTTGTTTGGATTAATTGAAGATAATGGATTTTTAATAACACCAGGGAAACCATAGCACCAAAAAACAAAAAGGAAAGTGGAAATTTCAATCATAGAAATTTAGAAAATACTAGATAATATAGTGAACACAAGTATATAGGATTTTATTACCAAACTAGATTATTCAATTTGGGTGTATAACATAATATTCAAGATACCCATCGACACTACTATAAGAACCCAGTACTTAGTTTTGAGGTACATGTTTCTTCTTTTTCTCCTTTCCCAAAGTGTTTTTGAGCAAATAAGGAAAATGGGGAAAATCCAAAATTTTGGGACTACACATCGTGTACTTTTCCACACGCCGTGTACTTTGGCCGTGTGAGATGAGTACACAGGGTGTGTAGCCTTGTTGGCAACTAAGGGTGTAAAAACCGATTACACGCCGTGTAGTCAGTTGGAAGACGAAACAGTAAGGCGGTGGGAGTAGCCGCTAGCTGGGCGAAAATACACGCAGTGTAGTCGGGAATACACACCGTGTACTCATGTCGACTGATGAACAATTTGGTGATGCCGCCAGAGGAACAGTTAAATGAGAGAAGTACACACCGTGTAGTCAAAAGTACACGCCGTGTACTTTGTTTTTTCTCTTAAAATGGGCAGTAGCCAACCCTGATCACATGATTGGCTTAGAACCATACAAGATCTCGGGAGAAGATGTCTGAACCCTCATGGATCTCCAGATCGAGCGTCGTGAATCTGTTTCCGCTTCCGTCGATCACGTTGGAACCGCACGGGTAAGCCCTCCCATCTCCTTGCATAGTTCTTGCTAATTATTCTTCTAATGGATGTTATTTGTGGTTGAATGAGAATTATTTTACCTCATATCTATGACGTTCTTGGACGTTTCAGAAGGCGTCGTTTGGGTATATCAATCACGAGTGATCGAGGTAGGTGGATTAGTGTTTAAATTCCAACTGCTGTGCGTTTTGTGTACCTTTGTGATATGCGACCATGAATGGGGTGTCATATAGCTAAGGCCTTGTTGAATTAAATACCTAGAATTGTTCAGGTAATTTAAATGTGATAATAAATAGTTGTTTGGGATCGCTGCTTGGATCCAGGACCACCCCGGGGGTACATTCCTCTGTTTAGCCGTTTGGCCAAGAAACCCGAGGGTATGCCTTTATAATAATGATTATAGAATTTCCTTGAGAGGAATTGCATGTGTATTTCTTGTTTATATGTTGGGAATATCCCGGTTAATTGTTTAACTTGATGGAAGTGTTGTGATTATCCTGTTGGCAGTGTACTACTTAGCCTGTGAGCAACTTCATCCTTGCCTGTGGGAAATTGATTCTGTGCCTATGGGAGATACCTTGTATGCCTGTGAGCAATTTTCGATATTCCTTTGGGCAGATTTCTGTGTTTGGATTCTCTTTACCTAAGGGTAAGGGTTTATGCGTCTAAGGACACTTGCTGTTTTACTTAGAATATTCAATGTGGTGATATCTCAAATTGAATGATTAAAAGAATAATAAAATGAAAAAAATAACTGGTAAAGTTAGTAACTTTTGAGTACTGCTTGGTTTATTGCATTTTACTACTGCACACTATTGTTGAATATTTCACACAGTTGGGCACAGGCCTTTGGTGGGTGCTTACTGGTATTTATTTCTCACACCCTGTTTGGGTCATATCTTTGTCCCAAACAGATTACATTTCTGCAGGCGTGGATAAGGGAAATGGTCCTTATACAGGTACTTGATTGTTGTTGAGGAGTAGGGGAGCATGGGACCGGGCTTAGGCTCGCAATGCTACCGGCTGTTTTGAGTTGTTTTTCTATATTATTTATTGTTGTGTAACATGTTCTGGCAGTTTTTTTAGAACTTGAGACATGTTTCATCATTACCTATATAACTTTTGGCTATATTTTACTTCTGTTGTTTATTTTAAATGTGTATGATTTATTGCTTCCACTGTTGTTGTATGTTTTTACTATTATGCTGCACTACACATTGAAAAATGAGGGCATAGTTTCCCCACTATCATACCTGGGCCCTAGCTGATAGTTGGAAGCCTCTAGCGTTTGGGGAAATGCGCTTTAGTTCACATGACGAACTGGGTTCGGGGCACCCGTTGAGTGGAACCCAGAACCGAGATGTTACAAAGTGGTATCAGAGGGGTTCTTTTCTTTGACTTACTATTTGGAGCCTTAGTCAGGGATAGGGAAAGAATGGTAGTTGGTAATAAGCTATGTCCAAGCGTAGCTAACCCGTGTACAGGGAAAAACCAATTTACCTCGTGTTGCAATTTTTCTGATTTTACAATTTGACAGTTGAATTGATTTTCACCGAAGGGTGAGACACTTGTATTGTGCTGTTTATATTTTATTCATGGGTTCTATTTAGTTGAAACCCGATGAGATGAGGGTATGCCATCTCATGCATTATTAGGCACATTCTAGAAATCTCATTCCATGCAAAGTTTCCATGCCATGTAGGTGCATTAGACATTGAATGATGTTGTGATAGATGTTGTGTTAGTAAAAGAATGATATTGTGATAACTACTTTGATTGCTACCTACTGTTTGATAGGGTATTTTCGTGTATGTATGGTTATAGAATGGATTCCAAACTTTGGATTTTGGGGAGTATGAGCCTTCATTGACTGAAATTTGGTGGATCATTGACTGTTTATATGGTTATAACACATATAAGATTCCATACATTGATTCGCGGGGAGTATGGGCCCTCACAGATTGGAATTTGGCACTTAGGTGTTGTTTTTCAGTATTTTCTGGGTTCCGAAGATGTTTCTAAGGCATACTATCCGAAAACACAGTATACACGCCGTGTAGTACATTAAACATGCTGTGTATGTCCTTCTGTTCGGGAAGAGAAGAAAAATTTTGAGTACACGCCGTGTAGTCTAAGTACACACTGTGTAGTCTCTTCTTGTGTCATCGACCATGTGGGCAGGGACATGAGGAAAGGAATTTCTTGGGGCGAACACACCATGTACTGTAAGTACATGCCGTGTAGTGTTGACCAGAAGTCCACCTGTGTAACTAACAACACAGACGGGGGAGAACTTAAAATATACATGCCGTGTCCACTGTGGAACACGCTGTGTAATCTGACCTAGGATCTGACTGTGTAACAAACAACACAGGTCGGTGTAATCCTTTTGTGTACATGCCGTGTGTGTATGGAACACTCCGTGTAGTGTGAACTGTGTATCCAACTGTGTAACTAACAACACGGGTCGGTGAAGGTCGTCTAGTACACGCTATATACCTATGGGACACGGTGTGTGGTCTTGTTCGAGGACAGATAGTGTGGAATTAGCCGTGTGGTCTTGTCTAGATAGAGTGGTGTACACGCCATGTGTGGGTGTAACACGCTGTGTAGTATCAAGTTGAGTAGTCAGCTGTGTCACAAATGACACGGGTAGTTGGAAAACAACACCATACACGCCATGTAGATTATATACACGCCGTGTAGTTTTTTTCAAAAGGGAGCCGTGTGGCTTGGCCATGTAGAAGGACCCGGGCAGTGGAAGAGAAGTCAGGTACACGCCGTGTAGTCAGTATACACGCCGTGTAGTATTGTTGTGAAATATTAAATGTCTTATTCCTCCTGTTCCCCTTTTGGTTCCTTTATTTTTAGACTATGATAATGTTGATCTAAGGTGTGCATTTGACCTTGTAGTGTCATGCCACCGAGACGTTCACACGTTGTTCACCAGGAGAGTGGCAACAAGTTTACACCAGAGATGGTGGGCCATGGGATACCAGGGGATCCTTCAGCAGATCCATATGTGACGCCAATCGTATTACCAGACATAGGCGCGGAGGCGCAGTTCCGTGAAGGCTTTATGTGGTTCATGCAGACCTTTTAGGGAGCACCACCGGCTGCCACATCTATGGACGAGCTAACTCGTATCTTCCAACAGCAGCATCCGCCTACGTTTTCTGGTGATGGCGGACCATAGGCTATGTAGTCTTGGATGAGGTAGATGTAGACTATTTTGGAGAATCTTGAGACACCTCCAGGGCAGTGGGTCATACTCACAACGTATATGCTGCGTGATTCCGCCAAGAGGTGGTGGGATGTTACCACCCAGTCAGAGCATCACAGAGTCATGGTGTGGGAAGATTTCTAGACAGCCTTCTATGACTTCTTCTTCCCAGATACGCTGAGGGTAGATCAAGTTTGGAGTTCATGAATCTGGAGTAGGGCGCTATGTCGGTGATGGACTATTTTGATCGCTTCACTGAGCTTCAACATTTTACACCCGTTCTAGTGGGCGATGAGACGCTAAGAGCCAGACGCTTTGAGGATGCTCTTCGATATGACATCCGATCACTAGTGAATGTTTTTAGGTTACCTTTAATACATGCTATTGTGAACCAGGCACTGATTACATAGAGGAACCTACGGGAATCTAGTGGTGTGGTCCAGGGTGGTTTAACACCAGTTTATGGTACTATTTCTACTAATAAGAGGAAGAGAGAGATGGACTTCTCTCAGGGTGGAAATAGCAGCCAGAAGAATGTTTCAGGTGGCCAGGTCATGTGCTACCAGTGTGGTAAGGTGGGGCACAAGCGACCTTAGTGTCCACAAGACCCAGTGGAATGCCAAGATTGTGGTAGTATGGGTCATCTGTAGCGGTTTTGCAGGGCGTTTCCACCAGTGGCTAGTGAGAGGTGTTCTATACAGACTCCGTGTGTGGGGCTTGGACCGTAGCTTCTTACCAGTTGGGGAACTGGAATACATCAGGGCATACATGAAGGGATGGTGGATGTGGCTGTGGTATGAAGACACTAGGATCTCAGAGGCATCAGGTCGGGACAACTCAAGGTAGCTAGGCTGTGTCACAGAGCCGCGACACTGGGCAGACATATGAAGTGCAACCGACCCAACAGGATCATGATCCCAGACCTTCTACAGTCAGAGGTACTATTCTAGTAGCTTTTGTTTTATCTTCAGAACTTTTCTATATGGGTGCTACACATAGATTTATATCTATACCCATTTTAGAGAGGCTTGGGCTCGGTGTTTCTACGTCCTCTAATATTATGACGTTATACACTCCGTTGGGAACTAGAACGACTTGTGTGCATCAGTGCAAGGAGTTCCCCCTTGAAGTTGGTGGGTGTCACTTCCTTTGGGACCTCTATGTCTTAGAGATGATGAGCTATGATGTCATTCTCGGGATATGCTAGTTGGTTCCCTTTTGGGACTTTGTGGATTGCTATCGTCGCATGGTGAGATGCACATCACTAGAGGGAAGAGAGTTTCTATACAAGGGAGAGTGGAATGTTCAAGCTAGTCGAGCTGGACAAGAGCATCATGGGCAGGGGACTTGTCAGAAGGATTTCCCTCCAGTGGTTGATCGTTTCAGGGATGTCTTCCCAGATGACTTTTCTGGTCTTCCTCTGGAGCGTGAGGTGGATTTCTCTATTGAGCTTGTGCCAGGAGTAGCACCGGAGTCCATTCCTCATTATAGGATGGCTACACTAGAGTTGCAGGAGCTCAAGAGACAGTTATAGGAGTTACATGCAAAGGGTTTCATCCGACCCAGTACTTCTCCTTGGGGTTCGCCGGTCCTCTTTGGGAAGAAGGCGGACGGTACCCTCAGAATTTTTGTGGATTATCGGAAGCTGAACTAGTTGACGGTTAAGAACAGATATCCCTTCCCAAGGATTGATGATAGTTTTGATCAACTTCATGGATAACGAGTGTTCTCACAGATTGACTTGAGATCAGGATATCATCAGCTGCGTGTTAGACCATTTGATATACCTCTCACAGCTTTTAGGAGCAGGCATGGTCTATACGAGTATACAGTTATGCCGTTTAGACTCACGAACACACCAGCAGCTTTCATGGCTATGATGAATCATGTATTCCATCCCTATAATGATTATTTTTTGGTAGTATTGATGGATGATATTTTGGTGTACTCTCACACTCAACACGACCATGCCACCCATCTGGAGATCGTATTGAGTACACTGAGAGAGAATCTGCTATATGTTAAGCTCTCAATGTGACACTTTTGGAAATACTAGATACACATCTTGGGTCATATCATCTTAGAGGCAGGAGTTGCAGTAGACCCAGAGAATGTGAGAGCAGTAGTTTCCTAGGAGCATCCTAAGAACGTGTTTGAAATACAGAGTTTCTTGGGGATGGATGGTTACTACAGACACTTCATACATGACTTCTCCCACTTAGCAGTGTAGTTGATGAGTTTGACTAAGAAGGGTGTGATGTTCGTTTGGTTAGAAGCTTGCGAGACAGCCTTCCAGGAGTTGAAGGGAAAGTTGACATCAGCACCAATCCTGATACTCCCAGAGCAGGGGAAGAGCTATACAGTTTACTATGATGCGTCAGGTATTAGACTGGGAGCAGTGTTGATGAAGGGCATTCGAGTTGTTGCGTACGAGTCTCGGCAGTTGAGGCCACAAGAGAGGAGTTACCCGACGTATGATCTCAAGATGGCTATAGTTGTTCATGCGTTGTGCTATTGGAGACATTATATCTTGGGAGAGCATTTTGGGGATTTCCCCGACCACAAAAGTATCAAGTATATTTTTACTCAGCGTGACTTGAATCCGAGTAAATGGAGGTGGGTCGAATAGCTTCAGTCCTTCGATTATGATCTTGCCTATACACCTGGTAATGGAAATGCAGTAGCTGATGCACTGATCAGGAAGACTCAAATACAGGCAGTGCATGAGGCTAGTGGTGAATGGCAGCTTATGGATTTGTTCTCTGAGATGCATTTTGCGGTGCATGATAGTCACGGGAAAAACTATCTTTCCTTTTTTTTTGTGAATTCTATCCTCCTGAATAGAGTGAGGAGGAGACAACTATCTGATTCAGAAGGCCTAGTTCTATGGGAGTCGGTGACCAGTGAGGATCCTTCTCCTGGTTGGATTGTAGGCGATGATGAAGTATTGCATTTCCATGGATGCGTGTGGGTTCCAGGGGATATACGCGAGGAGATGATGTGGGATTTTCTTGCTTCAGCTTGGAATGCTCATCACGGGGTTACCAAGATGTACCAAGACCCGAGACGTCAGTACTGGTGTCTGGGTATAAAGATAGAAATAACTGGTTTTGTTACGAGGTGTTCCACCTGTCAGCAGGTGAAGGCAGAGCATCAGACCCAACCGAGCTTTTGCAGCAGTTACCCATTCCGGCATGGAAATGGGATGATGTCATGATATACTTCGTGACTAGGTTACCGAGGTCACCTCGAGGAAATGATGCCGTGTGGGTTGTTTTGGACAGACTCACAAAGGTAGCTCACTTTTTTCCAATCAAGGAGACCTTCAGAGTTGACAAGCTCGGGAAGTTGTATATCCGAGAGGTCGTACGTATTCATGGGGTCCCTCGTTCTATCATTTCAGATAGGCACATCCATTTTATGTCTCGTTTCTGGTAGAGTTTTCAGAGGGCACTGGGTACATAGGTGCTTCTGAGCACAGCTTACCAACCTCAGACCGATGGTCAGTCAGAGCATACGATACATGTGCTTGAGGACATGCTGCGTGCATGCATCCTAGAATTTGGGGGCTCTTGGGAGAAGCATATACCCCTAGTCGAGTTTTCCTATAATAATAGTTTTTAGGCAACTATTGTGATGACACCTTACAAGGATTTATATGGTAGACCATGCCGATCAACCATGTGATGGTTAGAGGTAGGTGAGGTAACTTTACTGGGACCACGTCTCGTGAAGAAGACTTCTGAGTAGGTCCAGTTGATTCAGAAGCGGATGACTACAACACAGTCTCATCAGAAATCTTATACTGATCACCGCAGATGACCCTTGGAGATTGTGGTTGGAGATCAGGTTTTCTTACGTGTTTCAATAAGGTTGGGGCACATGAGGACCAGGAGACAGGGTAAACCTTCACCAAGGTATGTGGGGCCATTTGAGATTCTGGAGAGAGTCATGCTGGTTGCCTATTGTTTGCAGTTACCACAGAGGTACCAAACCATGCATGACCTCTTCCATGTGTCTCAGTTGTTCCATTATCATTCAGACCCATCTCATGTTTTTCAACCTGAGGAGTTTGAGCTTGAGTTAGATGCATCCTTTGAGGAGCATCTGATTTGTATTGTTGATAGGAGCACGAAGGTTCTCCAGGGCCAGTCAGTTCCTATCGTACGAGTGCTATGACAGCATGGCCGAGTGCAGGATGAAACCTGGGAGCTAGAGACCGACGTACGTGCTTAGTGGATGGAGTTGTTCACGGCTATATGTTCACAACCCCTAGAAGGGAAATTTGGGGAGAACTTGCTTTAAGGGGGGATGTTTGAAAGAACTCGGTTCTTAGTTTTGAGGTACGAGATTATTCTTTTTTCCATTCCTTATGTGTTTTTGAGAAAATATGGGAAATTGGGAAAATCCTAAATTTTGGGACTACAAGCCGTGTACTTTTCCACGCACTATGTACTTTGGCCATGTGGGATGAGTACACAGGGTGTGTAGCCTTTTTGGAAACTAAGGGTGTAAAAACTGACTACACGCCATGTAGTGGTCCATTAAACGCTATGTGGTCAATTAGCAGATGAAACAGTAAGGTGGTGGGAGCAGCCGCCAGTTGGGCGACAGAACACACCGTGTAGTTGGGAATACATGCCGTGTACTCATGTAAACTGATGAACAGTTTAGCGGTGCCACCATAGGAACAATTAAATAAGGTAAGTACACACCGTGTAGTTAAAAGTACACACCATGTACTTTTTTCTTTTGCTTAAAATGGGAAGTAGCCAACCCTGTTCACATGATTGGCTTAGAACCGGATGGGAGCTCGGGAGAGGATGGCGAAACCTTCGTGGATCTCCAGATCGAGCGTCGGGAATCCGTTTCCGCTTCTGTCGATCATGTTGGAACCACACGGGTAAGCCGTCCCGTATCCTTGCGTAGTTCTTGACAATTATTCCTATAATGTATGTTATTTGAGGTTTAATGAGAATTATTTTACCTTAGATCTACGAAGTTATTGGACATTTTATAAGGCATCGTTTGGGTATATCGATCACGGGTGATCGAGGTAGGTGGCTTAGTATTTAAATCCCAAATACTGTGCGTTTTTGTGTACCGTTGTGATATGCACCCAACAATTGGGTGTCGTATGGCTAAGGATTGGTGGAATTAAATACCTAGAATTGTTCAGGTAATTTAAATGTGATAATAAACTGTTTTTTGGGATCGCTTCTTGGATCCAGGACCACCCCGGGGGTGCGTTCCTGTGTTTAGCCGTTGGGCTAGGATACCCGAGGGTATGCCTTTATAATAATGATTACATAATCTCATTGAGAGGAATTTCATGCGTATTTCTTGTTTATATGTTGGGAATGGCATGGTTAGTAGTTTAGCATGTGGGAAATGTTGTGATTAGCATGTGGGCAGTGTACTACTTAGCCTGTGGGCAACTTCTTCCGTGCCTATAGGCAATTGATTCTGTGCCTGTGGGAGACACCTCGTACACCTGTGGGAAATATTCGATATGCCTGTGGGTAGATTCCTATGTTTGGATTCTCTTTACCTTAGGGTAAGGGTTTACGCATCTGAGGACACTGGTTGTTTTACTTAGAATATTCACTATGGTGATATCTTAAATTGAATGATTAAAAGAATAATAAAATTGAAAAATAACTGGTAAAGTTAGTTACTTTTGAGTACTGCTTAGTTTATTGCAATTTACTACTGCACACTGTTGTTGTATATTTCACATAGTTGGGCACAAGCCTTTGGTGGGTGTGTACTAAGATTTATTTCTCACACCCTATTTGGGTCATGTCTTCAGCCCAAACATATTACTTTTCTACAGGTGTGGATAAGGGCAAGGGTCCCTATATAGGTACTTGATTGCTGCTGAGGAGTAGGAGAGCATGAGACTGGGCTTAGGCTCGTGATGCTACCAGCTATTTTGTTTTGTTTTGTTTTTCCGTATTCTGTATGGTTGTGTAACATGTTATGGCTGTTTTCTTAGAACTTGAGACATGTTGCATCATTACCTATATAACTGTTGGTTATCTTTTACTGTAGTTGTTTATTTTAAATGTGTCTGATTTATTGCTTCCGCTATTGGTGTTTGTTTTTACTATTCCACTGTGCTACACTTTGAAAAATGAGGGAATAGTTTCCCCACTATCAAAACTGGGCCCTCAATGCTAGTCGGCACCCTCTAGCAATTGGGGAAATGCGCTTGAGGTCACGTGGCGAACCGGGTTTGGGGCACCGGTTGAGTGGCACCCGGAACCAGGACGTTACAACTACTCTATTTCAACAGATTTGTAGAAATCCATGCCAATTACCAGTGGAATTAGATTTATGATCATATTGGGAAATAAAAAATTTAAAAATTAATGCACAAAATGATGTATAATTCAAGACGATACCAATTTGTGTGGTAGAATATATTAAGTAATATTCATAAGATAATTATATAACTTATGAATAAAATAAAAAAATGGAATGACTAAAGAATTATGCGTTAAATCCTCACACCAGGGGATAAAGTTCTATTATTCAATAATAGATTAAAATAAATACCTATAAAGATAAAATACTAATTGATGGATCCTTATGAAGTCATTTTGGGGTTTTCATACAACACCATTGAAATCCATAAAGGCGGAGAACCTTCATTTAGGGTTAATGGGATAATGTTTAATATATAACAAGAACCATTCCACAAGGGATGTTTTATTACTCTCACAGTCACATGTACTAAAAATATTCTAGGTCTCAATGTTAAATGGACCACTAAATGGGTTGAAAATTAGGATAGGTCTTATAGGATATAATATGTTAGTTTATTATTTAGGAAGGTTAAGAATTGCACGATGCTTCAAAAAAAGGGACCTAGGCTAAATGGGGGTACACAATTCCAAATATATGGTGTGCACAATTAAAACAATGTGTAAATATCTAAGGAACAAAAAAATAAAAAAAATAAAATTTTATCTTTACATGTATTATATCAAATACACAATGTGTAACTTTTGGTTTCCTTTAAAACATCCACTGTTCCCCTCGTTCTCCTCTTATGCATGTGACCCCATCTCTTCCCCTTACTCCCTCCCTTACTGCCAACCATGAATCCATCCTCCACCCTTCTACTATTACTCCATCATTTCCCATTAGACCCCCATTTCTAATATATACATCTATTCTAACATGGCCCATACCATTTCCACTCACACTTCACCTGAAAAACATGTGACTGAGTGCAATGAAACACCTCCACCAACCAAGTGATGGACTGATCCTCCTCCACTTACCATGGAACCTTCCTACTCATATTTTTCCTCTTCCTATGATTCAACTTCAGCTTCTGAGGAGTCAAATTCCTCATTCATTTGGTCATAGGGCACAAACCACCAACACCTCCATCCTTTACTACACTTCCCGACACTTGAGCACAGGGTTTGACTAGTTTATCTTCAAGAGTTTCCAATGATGAATAATAAACACCCTAAACCTCACCATGCTTGAGAGGATCCCAATTAATAAGGTGGTCCATGGAATCATTGTATAACTTTACCAATCGCCCATTACTAGGTGTGTAAGGAGACATCTAGTGAGATTTTTCTTGAGTTCCTGACCACATTCAAACTAGAAATCATCTCATTCATATTCAAACTCAGATGTAATCAATGGGAGATCACCCATGGAAACTTTAGTTTTGGCCTTGGTATCTACTCTACAAAATTCAATTCCTCACAAGTATTTATGACTTTATAACTCAATATTAACAAGTATTATGCTACATATCTTTGTGTGATGATGGCTAGAGATCTATAAATCTTGTACGATCCTTGATTGGTGAAGAGCACCAAACTCCATCATGATGGCCTTCAGATCCTGCACAGGGCCCCAACAGATTCATGGACAGATTGAGGTGACACTTGTGAGAGTGTGAGTGATATTGAAGTGGTTATTCTATCCTTATACATGGGTAGCCTAGCCTTTATAATTCCTAGTAATTTTGGGTTGCTCTTCCTAACCCAAGAAAGGAGGACATGAGGTACACTGATGGGGGGCTCTTTCATAACCCATATGTCTAGGCATCTTAGTTCCTTTGATGCTACTCGGTCTCAATCCTACCTTGGCCTGATAGAGAGTATCAATTTTTTTTTCTATATAATATGGGGATTTTTAAGAAGAGTGTGGACATATAATGGTGGGAGTTGGGAAGTGTTGAGGATGACGAAGAGGCCCTAACTCAGTCTGTAGCCGCCCCACCATAACCATCTCATGTACCCAAATCGTCCACTACTACCCCTATCACCACCTCCACCATATCCTTATATCCTTTTTCCACTAGTATACCACCTTTCAACACAACCCCTACCCTTGATGAATCTACACACCCAAAAACCACTCTGAAAGATCTCTTCCTATTTCTCTAGAAAATCCTGAAGAACTAGTGATTACTTTTTCACTATCTTCGATTTCCATTCACAACACCATCCCATTTCAACACACATTACACTCCACCATCTGCTTCATCTTCCCACCCATTCCCATCTACTACTCTCAATTTTATATCTTCTCCAACACCACTTCCCACCAAAAATGACCTCCAACCTAATATCACCAAACCTATCACATCCCATGCGTACCTATCGATATAGGACATTGGGTTCAAGGGCCTCAACATTGCATCTCCATCCAAGGCACCCTGGATTGATCTAGCTACCAGATACATGACATTAGTATAAATTGAAACATCTCCCACTCCATCCAGGATTGAAACTGCTACTAGCACCATGGAACCTAATCTGATAGTTAGGTACCCTACCCTTGATTCCCTTGATTCAATAGATTTAGTAGAGTAGCTCGATACCCCCATTGTTCAAGAGGGGTTATCTGATACAGATTTCCATGATCATACCCCTGATGTTTAGTTTCATCTCTCTTCCAAACCCCTTCTATACTCTACATGGGTGTCCATTTTTACTAATTATATTCTATTTTCATTATTATATATTTTCTAGAGATATGTGAATGATATACCATTTCTGTGATAGTGCTTGCTGAATTATTTTCATTTTATTACTCCATTAATTTTTCCATGTCTATATATGACACTTATTCTATGATCACTGATAATATTTTTTGGTCATCTTCTCGAATGTTGATCAAGATCTATCAGTTTGTTATTGACCTAAATTGACAGGTTGAGGAGATCCAACTTGAGATCCATGCTCAATAAGGGTCCAAACAAGATGTTTCTGGATGATTTGGATACCACATTAGATTCATGATCTGTACCATTATGGGGTGGTTAATCCCACCAAGAATCCCCATGAGCTCAAGGACACAACCACCAGTTCCTAAAATCGACGACATAAATTTGATCAAATATAAGACACTATATGATTCCTTTTCCCATCCATCTAGGTGATTACAAAATTGTTATAACTTTATGGGAGGAATCCTTTTTTTATTTCTTTCATTCAGTTGTGTGCTTATGACCTCTGATTTTCCTTTTTCTTTCATTTTTGTTTGTAGGTCATCCCAAAATTCACTGTACTCCCTCAGTTAATATTTCTTGAGTTGTGTTCTTCTATTTTGGCTATATGCTTTTACCGATTTATCTGATTCCAAATTTTATAACACATGTGGACTAAGGGTTTATCTAGTGAAAGTATTTTGTTTCCAACAATTTATGTAGGTAGGCCAATTTCAATTCACTATCCAATAAGTTTCACCATGGAATGACAGTAACTATAGGGATCTATCAATTTCCTACTTTTAAAACTACAATATCCATTTTATTATTTGTATTATTCTATTGATATCTCTCCCAAAATGTTTTCCAAAATAGTACATACTCCATCTCATTTTTTGTATGGGGAACAATTTTTTTGAGATTTATTGTTGATACACATGTATTATTGATCTTTTTTTACTAGTGTAGGAGGAAGTTTTCATTGAAAGCATTCATTAAACATTAAATTTCATTATAACCATTTAAAAAAAAGAAAAATATACATTGGTTATTATGGAAATCTATGTTTTATTTCTATTTAGATTTTAATCATTCTTACTTAGTTGAGTAATTTAATTAAAATTCTATATTCTTGACCTTGAATTTGATTTACTTTTTACTTGGTAATATGCCATGAGTAATTTCAAGTTATTCTTTAATATTCCAATTCCAGAGAGAATTTTACACTTAAATTATCTTATTAATTTTTGAGAATATTTCTTGAGAGATACTTGGGACATGTAAACCTATCAGAACGTGCATTGATATCTTATTGATTCTATGATTTAACAAATACACTTTTAAAATGACTGAGTTAATATTTTTGAGAGACTTTATTTCCTGATACCCATCAGTACATATTTAATTATTTATCCTGTATAGACCATTAATAACCTTGTTAGGATGGATCTATTTCAAGCTTATTATTCCTTCCAACCCTTCACCAAGTATGAAGGATGATTACCATTTAAATTAGAATGGTATAATTTTCACTACTGATGGACATGGGATGTCAATATTGCAGATACATACAAGGAAAATTTCACCATATTAATATTATATGGTCCATGATTACTTTTGGAATTCTCTAGACATACCCTATTCCTTTTAAATAGTGAAATTTAATAAAAGGAGAGAATACAATTTTGGGTTGTGAATTATGAAGATTAAAAATCACTATTACCACACTGATGAATCCTATGATGGATCATATGTTGTTAGGTGATAGATATGAGATCTATCCAAGACTTGATTTTCAAAAAAGAAAAAAAATAAATGAAAAAGGGTACATTCTTGATACTTACTTGATATACTCATGGACCCACTTTAAGCTATTGGATCATGGTAACATTTTGTCAAAGAGGAGTTACTTCATTATACTATTCCTATTTTTTAGGCATTATACTTTAGATCTTACCCTCATTTTGAGATTCATTTTTATTTTATATCCACCTTCCCTCAGACTCAGATACATATGATCCTTATTACTGAAGACCTCAGGATTGATTTTTGTATTTTTCTTTATGGTGTGGGTATACAAGTACCAATTTAATTCCATGGTTAGGACCATGTAGTTAGGTAATAATAATAACTCAAATATTATTCTTACTTGAGTGATGAGATAGAATTTATTGTGAGATAAATTGAAAAATGGGTATAATGTCTTAGAAAAAATTATAAAATTTTAATTTAAGGAAGAAATAATCTAAATTAAGAAATTGACTATGAGGCATGACTGATTTTCTGTAAGATTTATTATGGGAGACTGGATTTTTTCTTTATACAAAATGTTTTATTTCTTTGATTGTAATGCATTTTTCTTTCTTTGAAAATTATTTTATTTGGAATCCCAATTGAGATTATTATTTTTACTTAAGGACAAGAAATTTTTCATGTATGGGGGAATTTGATAAGATTAATTTATATATACATTTTGGATACATTTATTTAATTTTTATTCAGGTTTTTTTATAATTTAATGTGTTTTTGTTTGTTTTAATAAGAATTAGGATTTTTGGAATAAAAGGAACAAATGTTGAAAATTTGAAAATTAGGGATTTCCACATCCTGTATAACATACAAAATGTGTAGTCCTAATTTATAAAAAAATCATATAGATACCTAGACCAAACCGTGAATACTTTACATGATTTGAACACAGTAAATTACATGTATATAAAGTGTACAATGTGAATATTTTAAAATCATAATCCCACTAAAAGTGAATCAAATTCATAGTGTATAGAGTTTATATGAAATGAAAAGTTTGAGATCCCACACAGTCAAAGATACAAGTCAATTTTCTAGAGGAAATTCTGGATATAAAGTAAATTATGGGCATAATTATTACACAACATGTAAAATTTGAGACAAAAGAAACTAAATCAATACAAGATGTGAAGGATTTAAACATAATTCATATTTGAGCCCATATATTTCTAGGACCTTCCCACAATATAGAGAGCTTTAGAGGCCTATGTTTTTTCCCTTGTCTTATTTTTCCATTGTGATATGTTTCTCATGTAATCTCAGTTCTAACTCAATCCTTTTGTTTTTTATTAATTATTTTTGTGTTGGTAACTATTCTTCATGTATTATTCGACAATTTCAATTCCTTTTACATTTCAACATTTGTCTTTTATACCATTTTTCATTATTCCTTGATGATTGATTCTCCTTGATAATTTATTCATTTTATGATTTTTTTGATTTTATTTATATTAATTTTAATTTTTAGTCTTTATTATTTCTTATTTTAATGGGGACATCTTATTTATGACCCACGTTATGATTATACTAAGCATGTTTATTATTTCTTTGGTTTTTGATCAACACCATCAGATGCATCTAATCCATTTAGGGCTTGGGATTGAAATTATAGGTGTTTTCGAGCTTAATTAATCCATAAATTGAACCTTGGTAACCCTGAAACTAGTAATTTGGTTTACAATAACTATTCATCCCATTCTATTGTAGATCGTGGGTGGTGAAATTGAGAGAAACTGACCTAATTGGTGTTGAGTAGGCAATGACCATTAGCCTATGACGATTTCTATCATATATGTTAACTATAATATATATGGAATTCTAGATATACCCAGACCAAGAGATATTTATATAATATATAGATCTAATTTATTTTACTATAACTAATTAGGAACCCCATCACTACTTCAAAACCTAAGCCATAAGACTATCTTATGATAAATTTTGGAGTATATCTTTTCTAAATCCCTAAAAATGACTGTAATCCTATATTTTTCATTGAATTTAAATTCAAGTTATCTAGTTTGAAAAAATAAAACTTGAAGTGTAAACATGAGGAATCCAACATAAGGGTTCGAATAAAAAGGTATTGTGCTAGATGTCCATCTCTCTAGGATTGACCATAAACATCCACTTTACTAATCCTTAATAATAAGTATAGTTTGGGAACAACAAATCTCTAATCAGATCAACACTCGTGTATATTAAATTAAACCTATGGACTCATCACCATCCTATCAATGGTTTTTAGATTTTACCTCCCATGTTAGCTCCCATGGTAGGGTGTTATTGTTATAAAATTGATAAAAATGTTATTAAACCTTACAAAGGAGTGATGAATTTGGGTAAATAGATTTTTTATATAATTAATATTTTTTAAAAAACAATCATTTTCTTAAAAAACTAGAGTGTTGGTTTTGGTGTATGTAAAATGTTTTAGTTTTCATAGAAAATACAAAGAACGTTAGATTGCAGTTTTATAAGAATTCAGATTCAAACAAGATTTCTTATATAAACCAAATGAAATGTTTTATTTGTTTAAATATATAGTGGAAGATATTTAAAAAGTATATTATGTAATTTAAATGATATCTTTTATAACCATTATGATATTTTAGATCTTCATGATCTATTTAAATTTAAAAAATGGATTTAAATTGATGTTTTTATGTAATGTTGTAAAAAATGGTATTATTAATTAATTAAATTTTATGTTCTAAATATATTATGAAATTTAAAATATTTTTTTAATATTCAAATTATGATGTAATTTTTTGCATGTTAGGATAATGAATTCTTAGAATATCGATTAAAAATCCAAATTTATATATTTTTTAATTTGAATTTATCATTACAAAATATGAAGAAATTTACATGATTAAAAAGTTATATGATATGTTATTATAGGTTCAGTCATGTGTTCTTTGTGATACAACATTTCAATAAAAATTGTTAGCTTGGTATGGTAAAATGGGATGTGAAATCAATGATTTCTTTTATATATATATATAAGTGTTTGTGTGTGTTTGTTTATTTCGGGGTGTGTTTCATTATATAAAGAACAAGAATTGGTATATGTTGACATGTTAGGGTGGAAATGAAGCATCATGTTATAAATTTAAATATGTATAAAACGTTTGAGAAGAAAAATTGAATTGAGAAATCATGTTAAATTATAGTTGATTAAAATGTTTTAGTTTCGAAAAATGTTATTATATTTTTTATACACTAACTTGCTAAGTTCTTATCATATTGGGATTTGAAATTGATATTATATTACATTAATGGGTAGTGATTTGATATTGTAATATCCCAATGGTTGGTTTAGTTTTGATGTATTTATTCAGTCAAAGTATTTTGATGAGTTATATGATTATATAAGAAATAATGTGGTAAATAAAGATGACCTAGATAAACTAATTCCAAAGTTTGTATTCAAAAATATTTGGTATTTTTTTGGAATTTTTTAGAGTTAAGAGTAAGTGATGATATTATGTCTATGAGAATAAACTATTCAGGTAATTAAGTAAATGAGTACCATACAAAAAAATATGGAGATATAATTTGAATAATTAAGAATTTTCAAAACATTTTGGTTAGAAATTAGTTTTTCTAATATAACTCATTGAATCCAAATAACAGAATATTTGAATTGATGAGATAATAATTTTATGAAAAGAAACAATAATTAAGGAGTAGCAAGAATGAAAAAGGGGAGGTAATACAAGTTATGGAATGTATGTAAATAGAAATGACTAGAGTGGTACTGTGAGTCACCCATAGTGTTTTTTTCGTAGAAGAAAGGTTTTAGTGCAGTGTTTATAATTCCATAAGTAATTAAAATTAATTTAATTAACCTTTTTTTTTATTTTAAAAAATAAAGATGTTTTTGAAATTATAGGTAAATTTATTTTTTATTTTCTGTTAATAAAAGGAATTTTAACTGTATAATTAATGTAAATTTAAAATTGGTATTATAAAACCATGGAAATTTTGAGTGAATTTTAGATTTTAAATAATTTTGCGCAATAATTGTCTAGTAGATAAGTATGTAAAATATATTATTAATTTAAATTATGTATAATTTAGAATAATTATAAAGGTAGTAAGAGGTATTGAGAATTTGGGATAAAGAATTAATAATAGTTTTGAAAGAAAATACGGATGTCAACCCCAAAAATTATTTAAATTTCAGAAACATTTCATTTAATGTTTTGGGAATGTTTTTGTTGACTAATATAGGAAAACTACTAATGGTAGTTTGGGTAAAACTCTAACCCGTATCTAAGGTAAAAAACCTATAAATTATTTTTGAAACATGTGTATTCTTCTTGTTTTTTTGTCAAAGGTGGTATTTGAAGTTCTCACAAGTGAGATCCAGAGAATTAGGGGAAAACTTCCAATGATTGTAATATGTAGTTAGGATTCAAGGAATGAAAATATATATCCTTTCAGGAATAATCGGTACAGTTACCCTGGGGTATTCTATATTGAAAACTACTCAGGTGAATCTTAGAATCATATTATGGAACCCTCATATGGGTTTTATTATGTTAATATGTTTTTTTGGGTATTTTGGTGTTTGAAATAAAAATTTGGGTTCCCCTTTGTAGTGGTGTGAAATGAAATCCCCTCTACATGGTTTATAATCACCTTCTATGGGTTTATCTCAATCA
This sequence comes from Viscum album, assembly GCA_963277665.1. Lineage (NCBI taxonomy): Eukaryota > Viridiplantae > Streptophyta > Magnoliopsida > Santalales > Viscaceae > Viscum > Viscum album. The sequence goes on from OY728161.1 coordinate 1,497,580,008, forward strand.
TTTGAAATTGTATTTTGATTTTGTTCATCATGTCAGAGATCTACTATCAATTATACCCTACCCCCTTATTCTGTTCATGATTTATTTCACTATCATTCTATTTCTCACCATTTATGTTTATTTTCCCCAATTTTCAAGGTGTTTATATAGTAGTATGTTCTATACCAGATTTTCCTTAATCAAAGGATAATTTCTAGTGATTGGAAAAAACTATAATGTAAGTGGTCTCATGATTCTCACTTTATGTCCAACCCATATATTTCATGTTGGAGTGTGTAGTCAAGGTGACTTATCATATTCTTGACCCAACAATTAATTTAAATTTCTTATCTTTTCTATTATTGTCATGGGAACCCCTCTTAAACCTAGATAAACATGTTGGATTGGGTTGAACCTTGATTAAAGTGTTTAAACTTGCAGTTTAGGTTTGTTCTATGAAAATGGGTAATTAAATTGGGGGGGGGGGCTTCGGGATGCCCTTGGAATAGAATGAGTTTAATTTGAATTGATGGATTCCTAGGATGAAAATTATGTAAATATGGTTCCTATATCCTTGGTATTTATAAATTGAATTTTAAATTGTGTTAAATAGTGTTCTTGAAATAATGTTTTAAAATATTCATTTTAATTAAACCAAAGTGTTGACTTTGTATTGAGTTTTAAGTTGGTTGTTTTTTAATTTAAACATAATGACATTTTTTAAATTATTGAAATTTATTATGAGATTGAAATTCCATAGAGAGATTACTTATATTCTTCATGAAATGTATTAGAATATAATTCCACAGATGATACTTATATTCCACTTGGTTACTCATGTAAATATTGCGAGTGAATAGATCATTGAATTCAAAGAATTGAAAGGCTGTGTAAATTTTCAAGTGATCCAATGGATTCTATTTAGATTACTTACCATGAGTTCCATGGGTAAGATCAATAGTGTAATTGAGTAATGTCTTCAATTATTTAATTCCATAGATTAATTCCATCAATTCTTGAGGGAATTACTTATTGAATACCATGGGATGAATTCCATATATTTTTATATATTTTTATTCAAGTTCAATGCCTTGGGAATGAGCCAAGGATTTCCAATCAATATGATCTTCCGAATGTTAAGGATGGTCCCATGATTTAAAACATGACTGAAGATTTTCATGGTAATTTTTGGGAAGAAAAATCCCATATGATCCTTGTGTATTCCTCTATATCCATGTGAATATGGTTTCCTCGATTACTTATCTTGAAGACAAATTGAATCATGATGCTTCAACCATGATTATAGTTACTTGTGAGGCCAATGTTTTAGTGTTGAACTGTGTTATCCCCTTGAAAAAAGAGTCTTATATAGATATTGGGTATTTCCAATGATTATTACTATTATTATTTAATTTATTTATAGAGAAAATTTATTCTGTACACTTACAGAATAAAATTTCATTGAAAAAATTGGGGATATCCTACTATGTTTTACTCACACCCAGATTACGATTCAATGGAAATTAGGTACCTTATAAGATGCTACTTTGTTATAGGTTTTGGGTTCAAGGAATGGACCAGGGTTGATGCTTGATTTCATGTCTTGGTTGGATTTGGGTGCTAGGAGATGGGTTTGATCATGGAAATTTAAAGGGATGGAGTGTCCTTTTTTCTTTTTCCATTGTTTAAATTTTGGAAAGCTAGGCATTATTTTATTATTATGTACTTCTCTATCAAATAATTATATAACATCATCACGGTATTTAAGGGGATGTGTTTTTATTTTTTAGAACGTTCTATTTATTTATCTGTTCGGTAATTTTATATGATGATTCCATAATTTATTTTAATGTTGTAAACTTCATTAAATAGGTTATAGACTCTCTATTGTACCACATAAAGACTCTCACTACAAGTCAAAAACCTATGGTGTATGGGGAGGAACACTTGAGGCTATGTGGTTCACCATATCAGGGCACTGGTTCCGAGGAATTCGTGTTAGGGCATTACAAAATGGTATTAGAGCTATCATCAGTCTTTTGTAACTATTTAGGTATAGTTTATTGTTGGCTAAGATTTTTTCAAATATTCTTTATGATATCAGGTCCAGGTTATGTAGCCCCATGTATAGGGGAAAATCAGTTTATAGTGATAGGATTTTTGGTTCTTACCATGAACTATTATAGTTGATTGGTTTCCACCTTGAGTGGTTCACTTGGGTGTGATGTTAATGATTCAATGTATTTTTAATCTACACAAGCATGAAATAAGGGTGGGTGTAGTAATTAATCTTTAAAGGAAAATAATATTTATTTTTCATCCATATGTTTCCCATGATTTTTAATTTTATATAATTCTGACAAGTTTGTGTTTTATATATTTTGTATGAATTATATCTTCTTATAATTTATATCAACCTTGGATTTAGATAATTTAGAGGGGATGGTTTTTTGGAATATTTTTACCAATTTATATTGTTTTTCTCACATATAAGTGTTTATACGCATTATACATAGCCAACTATAAATGTAATACCATGAAATTTTTGGGAAAATATAAATGGGATATTAAATTGATGGTTCGGTTAAATAATGTGCTAATTAGAAAATTATAAAGCATTTTCCTCTATAACATTTGAATTCCATATTATTTAATGAAACTAAATTTTGGATATCTAAATAAATATTGAGTGTTTACAATTATAATCTTGATGGAAAATTAAAATGATTAAATTGTGGATCCTTAGAAATAATGGTATATGGAAATTGGCCTTGGTTAGGGAGTTAGGATTATTATAGTTAATCATTTTTTTTAAAATATAGGATTTATTTTACTTGTGGTTACACATAAAATTATGCTTTTTAATTTTGGGATTATGTTGGCATCAGATAAAATGGGTTCAAATCAAAACATAAGGAGTCTTTCTTATATGACTCATTATTTAATCTTTATATAATGGAACCATAGAAATGAAGTTATAATGTTAAAGGGAACTTTTACTACTGGTAAAGACCCAAATATATATGGAGTGTGAGACCTAGATCAAGATAAATAGAGGTTGTGGTCAAATAAAATGTTAGTTTGAAAATTATCTTGTGTTATTTATCATAACATGTGAAGGAAATATTATTTAAAGAAGTTTGGGAACATTAAAATGAAAAATATGGTGTATGATGAGACAAAGATAATCATTGGAGTAATAATTTATTGTGTTGACTAGTATATGGGGCTCAAGAAGAACCCATGTTGTGACCTTTCATGATGGATGTTCACCATGGGTATGGATTGGTTGGGCTTGAGAGAGAGCCAATGTTATGATACATTTATAGTGTACATGATTCAATTTTTATGTGTGGTTTTCTAGAGACTTATTTTTAGTGTTATCCTACTAGGGTTTTCATTCTCTTAAGAAAAGTACGGGGTTGTTTACTGAGAGTTATAGTTTGTTATTTTATAGTGAATGGACTAGGAGGAAGGACCTATATAACCTTATATGTGACCCCAGTTTTTTGTGAGTCAATGATTAACAATCCAAAATGGGGACTATGATAAGGGTTAACTGATTCTTTGGTATGTTTGGATATATATATATATATCAAGGGAAGATGATATTTCATATAGTATTAGTGCAAATGAGGTTTTATCGAGTGTCAGGTTAATAACATTTAAATGAATTTATTTTTCTTAAATAAAGATTCACATGTGGTGTTTTTTTCCTAGTTGAGTTGAAATGAAGTGAGGATGGTCAACAGGGTTATTAGGTTCTAGAACCAATGATTGATGGTATATGACTTGAGATGATCAAACCAAGTAGTGTAATATAGAGACACTATAATGAAAGCATTTTGGGAATACTTGGATGGTAATTTGATCTATTGAGATCTTTTATGAAAGGATAAATGAGAAACTCCTTTACTAGGTACTATGTTAGTGGGTTTTATTGAACCACATGGTAAATGGTTTGGTACAATCTAATATTATCCTTAAAAAGGTAATATTGGTGTCTGAATTGATGTGATTTTCCATTGATGATATTTTAGACATGTCAATGGGTGTGTTTTTAGGAGGCTTTTGGATGTAGAGTTCTAGTTGGATAAGTTTAATTAATCCCAAGTAAAGGTTATGATAATAGAAGAGAATATTATATGGCTTCTTTTTGTGGTTTATTTTTGGTCTAATAATCCTTAGTTTTCTTAAAATTATAGAGTGTGGTCTGGGTTACCAATGGTTTTAGTGAATGATTCATATCATGATCTAATGTAAAGGTGTCCGACACTTTGTTTCATTGAGAAGTGGAAAATTTTGAAGACCCTTTATGCTATACTATATTATGGTTAGAGAAATAACTTCTATATGGAAAGTAAATATATATATTACTCTAAGAAGGGGATGCATTAGTGTATGAATGATGCACGAGATGTTCTATATATAGGTGATGGTGTAGTAGCTTAGGGTCATGGGGTTTTTAGTGTTGTTGAGATGGTAAAATCATATGGGGTATGAGTTATGATATTTTTCTGAAAAGTGTTATATAATTTATTGACCATTTGGTATCATGGGACTACATGTGACTCAGTGTTATGGATACAAGATCAAGAGAGTTCCAGAGCTATGGTGAGTTGGTATCCTAAGTGGTATGAGTTTCTAGATGGTCTAGGTAGGGTCCATGGTTGATTTGAATATAGAATTCGCATGGAAATGATAATGGTTGTGAATCATGAGTTAGACCCATTAGTACCAGGTGTATATTGATGTATTTAGATTATTTTTTGAAAGTAGTTTCTTAGAGAACATCGATATCAATAATGTTTTTGGTAGGGATGAAGTCGATAATGTAAGATAGCGGCACTAGCAGGGCACAAGGAAGTCGATGTTGGGTTTTGATGGATTTCAAGAAGGATCGTGATTATGAATTGAAAATAAATAATTCCTAATGTGGGTATCCATCCTTGGCCAATTGATAATGTGAAAATCATGATGTACAGTTCAGACCAAATATTATAAGGTTATGTTGATTAACCTATATCAGAGGTGATTATTCTCTAGTGACATCAATTTTGTATAAGTGATAGAGTTAGATGTATAAATTGGAATTATACCATTTATGGTTTTAGAATAATGAAATTTTGATAGAGTTGGTATTCTTAATTTTTGAAAAAATGATGGTTATGGAGTAATGGTCAGGTGGTGTGACTTGGTATATTTTTTCAGGAAACTAGTTATTAAGAAGAATTGGTTTATGAGTATTAAGTGCTCAATGGTAACATAAAAATGTGAATTTTGTGATGATTAATTTTTTTATAAAATGTATTGAGAGTGATATTGTTATTCTTGATGACGTGTCAGGGTGAGAAGTAAATTGATGCAGGCCCATGAAATCAATATTTGAGGTATAATGTTGGTTTTTTTTAATTAATGAATTCCACAAAGTGGTAAACCAAGGTGGAGTTATTTAGAATGATTTACTTATTAGTTCATGGGTCAATGGAGTTTTGAGTAGTGAATTTTTATTTGGTAAAATGATGGAATGAACAAAATCAGTGTAAGGAATAAAATTTGTTTTTTGTATTAGGATTGATGACTATATAGTCTAATTGGGCATTTTGAGTCTTAGAGGAAAGGAAGAGAGGATGCATCCTGGGAAAGGGTTGTAATTTGTTTATTCTTACCCTATGATTGTTTGGAGGGTGTTTATTCAAATATGATTAGTTGGAGGGTGGTGATTCAAATATGATTAGTCTGAGAGTGGTGATTCTTACAAGTCACTCAAGGCATTCCTCCAACTAAATATTTTCAAGGAATGCCTTGAGTGTGATATATGGATTCCAATAAATCCATGCTTCTAAATGCCATGGTATATCCATTTATTTTAGATCTCATTGAATATAATCTATGGAATTAGTAGGAAGTAATTCCCATATGATCCACATGAATTTAGCTCGGTCCACTTGAATATGGTTTCCTTATCAATACACCTTAGAACCGAATTTAGGCAAGATAATTAATCCATGATGAGATTTATCAAATATGTCGAAGGAAGTATTGATAACATGATTTTAAAAATTGATACATAATGCATGAATTGATTCTGGTAATTTGTACAGCTTATTATTATTAGTATTTCATTTATTTATGGAACACCTTAATGCTTTACTGTCACAGACAAAAGTTTCACTAAACACTATTGGTTTTTTATTATTGACTTTTTCCACACCTTTATCAATAACCCATGAATCTTGGGTACATAAGTAGATTCTAATTGGTCATATGATATAGGTTCAAGGTAGGGATAATGATTGATGCATTATTTTATGGTTTGGTTGGAGATATTATTATGAAGCTAGGTCTGAGATCATGACTTCTAAGGGTTGTTCTTTCCTTTGGCATTCATCATTTTTTACTTTTGGGTTATATGTTCTTGAAATATTAATATTATCTCTCTTTAAAAATAAGTATGTTTCATTATTATGGGATTTCATGGGATGAGTTTTGGTTATTTAACACATTGTATTTATTAATCTATTTTGTAAAGTCATATGATGATTTACTTATTTGTTTTTATTTTATAAAATTTGGAAAATATGGTATATAATTTCTACTATACTACCCATATATCATGACTTCTAGTTAGTAGCCATTCGAATATGGGTTGGTGTGCTTGAGGCCATGAAACACACCAAATCGGGGCACCCATTCAGTGGAATTTGGATAAGGGCATTACAGTCTGATGAAAGGCCACTGAAGGTATAATTGTTCCACTATAAGTTCAATAGATCCCACTAAAACTCTAGTTATTATTTAGAATATAAAATTTAATGAGTTATAGTTTTATATATTTAGAGTCAAAATGCAATTTCGAATTTTAGATGAGTCAATATATGTTAAATTAATCGTTATTCTCATTTTTATTTTTATTTTTATGGTTATATGTTTCATTAATTTTAATTTAACTAAAAAAAGGAGATTTAAATTATTTTTCATTCATAAAAATTTATTTTTTATGATTTTAAGTGAAAACTTTATTTTTAATCTAAGTGATGTGGTTTATCTTAGGGTATTTTTAGTGAATTTTTAAAATTAAATCTGATAAACTATAGATACCTCATAAAATGGTTGTGTATTAGATTTTTAAAATATGTTCATTTTCTATAACAAATTATTGAATTTATATTTAGGAATAAAAATACCATAGATTCTAAAATTAGTTTTTTTTAGAATGAAATGTCGGATTTAAATGAATAAACTATTGAAATGATAATTAAGTGTTTTAGTATATTGATACTCAGTTTAATAAATTCTAATTATGAATAGGAGAGAAAAATTGATCAAGAGAATTATACTATGGAAATATATTAGAACAAATATTATAGTTAAGTATACATTGAGGGTACGTTGGGGAAATAATATTCTAGGGTTTTGTTATTATATAATTAAAAAATAAAATCAAAATTATTCATTGACCTATATGAGTTTAAATATAGTGGAAAAAATTACAGGTTTTCATGTTTTTTATTTTTCCATAGGGTGATTTTAGATTTTTTATATTTATATGGGATGCTATTAGGTTATTTGGAAAATTATGAGAACCCAAGACGTTTTACATGATGTGATACTAAGATAATTTACCAATTTAAATCACATGAGAACCGATCCAATGATTTTTATTTTATTAATACTTTATCTAATTTTTATAATATCTAGATGGAATTATTTTTATGATATTATACAATTATGAATACTTGATGAGTTTACATGTATATTTGTTGTGTTTTTACTATTTCATTAAGATAAATAAAAAAATAATTTTTTTTTCATATGATAGGGAGGTATGACTGAGGTATGATATATATCGTCTAATTGATCATAAAATTAAAGAAATTGATATATTAATAAAATATAAATGGTATATAAACTGATACGTTACATTATTTATATATTATTAATATATTAGCCTTATTTTCCAAGAAAAACATGACATGAATATATTTTTTTCCTCAGTTTTGGCAGTTTAATGTTCATGATATTTATTTCATTATAATGACCTCTTTCAGTTTGGATATTGAATAATTATCATCAATTTTATTGAAAAATGGAAAATGAGAAGATCCTAGTTGATACATGGTCAATATATTATAGATATTTACATAATGGGTTAATGAAATCTTAGAAACCCATTTAATAAAATGGTGTGGTTCTTGAATAACTCTCACATAGGGAACATTCTATGACTAATTAATTTAGATGATTCATTCATGATTCTTGATCGTGATTTACTATATTATATATTGTGAATATGATTGTGAATAAGTTATTGGTAGAATATTGTTGAGTTTGTAACAATGGAATACATATTTATTAAGGAAACATGGTGATATCATGTATTTTTACTACACCGCAGTAAGCTAATGATAAAAATAATATCACTAATATATGATAATCAATCCTCAAGAAATATTTATTAATCCATGATTAACTCCTAAGGAATTATGGTTTTAGTCTTATAGAGGGATCACACTACTATGTTAGTTTGTAATTAGGGAATGCTAATTAATTTCAATAGGTGTGTTGTATTTTCCAATATGGACAAAATATAGTGCTGTAAGGTAGAGGATTATACCGAAATAGACGATTTAATATTATAAGGATTCATGCGAAAAAATATTCATGTCCTTATGGATTGGAATACTTGATCATCAAACTGTAAATTTTATTTCACAACAATAATTATAATGATTTATGTATAACTTTTTATTGAATTCATTATACCATGATGAATTTATTTATGGAATAATAAATAAAAATATGGTTTAGTTTTTTATATATAATGGAATTTGTTAATGAATTCAAAAATAAATTATAACTATAATTATATTATTCATGTTTGAATAGAATATTTTTATCCAACATATATTGTCACATAATTATTTTTTTGACTCTATAAAATGTGGAGGTTCATAATGGAATGTTTGATAACACATAAGATAGTTAGAAAAAACCATTCTAGGAGCATCTAGAGATCATTTTTAGAGATCATATGAGAATAAATATGGTGTACACTTAACCCAATCATAAAGGAAATTGAGGAGGATAATGAAGGAATGATCAACTTATTGATTCTTATTTTAATCATTCATATACCTATATTTATATATCACCTTCTTGATCTTTAATTAATTTCTTATTTTTAATATAATAAGAACATATAAATTTTTATTATACACCAAGGATTATCCACTCAGTAAAATGATTTAATGGACCTTTTCAAAACTATTATGCCATGTGTGTTCATTATCACCCTCTATATGATGTCATCATTGACTGGTTTTTTTCATGGACCCTATATATATCATGTATAAGAACTCTAGATATATTTAAATATTTTTTTTGTTTGTTCTCACATTAATTTACCATTGCTACGTTATTCTCATAATTTTTTCTTGGGGTACATTAACTTCTTATTAGATCCAAGGTGGTTTTTTATGATATTCATATTGATTATATCATTTTGAATGCGTTTTATAGATAAAATTAATTCCAATGAGAACAATGGTATTCCCATTTTTTTATAGATTAGGATTTTAACTTTGGAAATATGGGATGGTTCCATGTATTTTATCTCTTGGCATATACATTCTTGATATCATTGAGAATAGTTTAAAGATTCCTGAAGTTGGGAAACCAATAATAAGTAATAAATGTAGAATATTTTTTCTAGTGGGAGAGAAACAAATGTATTACTCTCATCATACTCAAGTAAATAATTGACACATGTCATGGGATTTAAGATACTAAATGAAATTTATAGAAAATATCATGATATTCAAAAACTATATTTGAATGTCATGGTTTCATGACTAAAAACATTCTATTATTAGTAATTTAATTTAGAAATGGGATAATATGTATTGGTTTATGAGTTCTTCATTTGTGTGAAAAATGTGTTATCTTGATTCAAAATTTTTGACATCATCTTAATGTTTCTACCATTATAAAGAAATTTTTTATAATCAATCCATGAATGTTCAATGATTTTTTTTTTCACATGAGGATAAATACTTAGTTGTGATTTCTATTTAAGAAGGTCAACAATATCCTGATATTTAAGATAAGTTAATAAGTAAAACCCTTATAAATAGTGAAAATACCATAATTAAATCTTATAATTTCATGAAAACAATTTAACTGAAGGTTTATCATGATGATGAAATTTTTGTTGATGATAATTCTAATAATTCCAGGGACTGAATATATTTTTTTTATAAAGGAATGTAGTGAAGAATATGTAATTAAAAAGGAAAACTACCTTTTAAGTGTTTTAATTATGGAAACACTCAACACAATTTAGCTATATTTCTCAATAATGATGAAGTATATAAATAAAATTATTAAACCATAATTCTATCTTAGAGAAACAAGGTGGAGAAATTTTGAAGTAGAGAAAATTATTTATATTAAAGGGAAAGGTAAATGCTTTAACTTTATTTAATATTGACTTAAAGCAAGATATAATATCTTATAATGATTAATGTGAAAGAGAAGAAGAGGGATAAGTGGTTGAAAGGAACATAACATGGATCCCTATAGTAATGAAAAGAGTGGTTATGTGGACACAATGAGGGAGATACAATTTAGTATAAATCTCTTATATAGTTTAAAATAAATATATAATTCAAAAAGAAAAAAGGGCTTTATTAAAAAATAAGAAGGATTTATAAAAAATATCTATTGATGAATAAAATTTCAAGGTGATTCTCAAGATTTAAATTATCATTTCAAGAAAGATAAATGATCACATTGAAATATTTAAATTGATATATGAGATACTTTATATTACTATAGTTAATTTTTGTTGTATAATTGAATAATTTAATTTCACTTATGTTATGTTGGTTGAAGATTAAAATTACTTGAAAAATTTCATTTTTTGATTTAAAATTAAATTAATGAAATTTAACAATATTCTGATTTAAAGAAGAATGGTTTTTATGTTACTAATCAGATTATTTATTATACTCTAATACCAAAAAAATTAATCTTGGACCGTCAATAATTTAATAAAAATTGTTGATGCTGTGTTAATAAGTTAAAAAAGGTGATTAATTAATTAATATGGGATATATATGCATTGATATTTCCTTTAATGGTGATGAAGATCATAAATTTTTTTTATAGAAGAATGAATATGCTTTTGTAAAGATTAAGGGAAAATACAAGGTAAACGAGTATACAAATAATATTTTAAAATCTATAGAACTGTAGAAAGGTTTATCTCTGAAAAATAATCAATGACTATATTTCTTGGAAGAATATTTCAAGTCCACAAGATTTCAATTTGAAGCAGGTTGTTAGTAGTGAAAAATGAATGATAAAATATCTAATTTCCCTTGATAAAACATATACCTCTCTTAATCATAGCGAGTAATTGAATTTCATATGAGACTAGAGGAAGATAATAATGGCATACTAAAAAACATCTAAAAGATATGTTGAAGTTAGAATATTTATTTGACTAGGTTGTGTAAATTTAAAGTAGGTATGATCTATAAATAAACCCCACCAAAAATTGTTTCATGGTACTACCAATATTTTTGAAAGTGTATGAAAAGTACAAATATATAAATAAGATTAATGACAATAATACATGATCATTTATGTATATCACAAATCATTAAATGGTGTAAATCCATGGATGTTTGAAAATTATTTCTCATTGGATATGAGGAATAATAAATATATATTTATTGATATAAAAAGGTATTAGGTATGGTATTTTACTTATAGAAATTGTACAATTGTCAATATGAAAGGAGTTGGAAGCAAAAAAATTATGGAAAATAAGCTTTAATCTAGTGATGGTATCTTTTTCAATGGATTAATGAAGAATATCCTAGTTGTATTTCGACTATTTATAATTAGGATTTAATTGTATTTTTAGAAGAATAGTTGTGTTATTAGAAGAACTAATGATGCATTATTAATTATATATGTAAAATGGATATGTTGAAATATATTAACTATTTCAAATGATAAAAATACTTATTTCATGAGTGTGAAGGAATAAAATGATATTTTGCCTAAAATATATTTCAATTTTTTAAAAAAGAACAAATAAAAAATTATCAGGTATGAAGTCGTGATATGTTTAAACAAGAATATTCATGATAGAAGAAAAACTTCTTCTATGTATCAAAAATGACAAAAGATAATAAAAATAAAAATAAGTAAACATTTAATTAATATACCTATACATATCTAGATCAATGATCCTGAAATTAACATGCAAAGTTATGTATATTTTTAATTTTAAAAAATATTTTACTCATAAAACCTTTGAAATTTTAATGTTAGGAATTCTCAAGATCGTAAGTGGATAAAACATTTATAATGTTTTTTTAAATCAAACTCGATGCATTATAAACATATTTTGGTCTGGTAATGGATATGCATATAATAATTAATAGTTTTAGGGATATCATGGGAAGCATAAAATAAGGCATGAATATAGTGATAGAAACACACTCTAAAAATATATTAGTTGAAAAAAAATGAACAATAATATGGTAGAAATTTATAGATCAATTATATTAAAACATGATACTTCCAAAAAATTTTATATCCAATCCATAATAGTGAATATCTATATTCTTAATTGTTTAAAATTTGATGTAAATTAAATAAAACTTTCTTATGGTACATGGTTTAGGAAGGGCCCAATTTTAATATCTTAAATTTATTTGAATTTCCATATTTCATCAATATCAAAGAAATAAATTTTGGAATATTTATTGATAAAGCTAAATAATGGATATTAAAAGTACACTCACCTAATAAAACATGTTACTAGTGTTATAACATGAATCTAAATAATATAATTTACAACTATGATGTTATATTAATATAGAATCATGGTATACTAAAATTTTCATATCCTATTGATAATGAGATTAAATATTTATTTTTTAAAACATGGGGGAAAACATGATAAAAATTTCATTTTCACAAGTGGTTTTCAAGATTATCATATTCATTCTCAAATATATAGCTATAAATAAGGCTTATCGAAAGGTGGATCTATGTTCACATGGCATTGCAAAAATATATATCTTGAAATATTTTATGGAGATATTAGAACATGGGTTTAAACTAGTAAAATTCAAAAATTCCACTCATACCTACTCTATTTCACAATTTGAATAAAAGAGTGTTAATGAATCATTATGTTGCAATGATTATATATCCATGATTAAAGAATAATAGAATAAAATTCATAATAAAAAAACACAAGTATTTTTGAATTCTCAATATGATAATAATGTTGGTAAGAAAAATTAATTTTTTAGAACATGCTTAATGAGATGGGATATGTAGAAGAAGAAAATCAATGATAATATACAATATTCATTATCAAATTATAGGTTTATATTATGTTGACAAATTTTATACAGTTAAAAGGCTGGGATCAATTTACATTTTTCTTATGATATTTTAATAATATAATTAAAATTTTTTCTAAATGGATGTGAAGTTAGTGTTCTTAAATAGTGAACTTAAGGAATAGGTCAACATTAAACAACTTGAAGGGTCTATACATTAATGGGACTATTTAGATATTTGAAATTTGAAAAAGAAATATTTTGGGATTAAAAAGTTTCCTTGATCATAGTACTCAAATATAGAAAACAACATAAAATACATGAATTTTAATAAATATAAAGTGAGAAACAATATTTATGTAAAAGGAGAGAACACAAATTTACTCATTTTGGTTGTATATATCAATGAATTTTTTTTCATAAATATCAAATATAATTATGATTATATCACTTCAAAAATTAAAATTCGTTCTAAAATGAGGATGATCTGTGAGATGTGATTTTTTTAGTATTTATGTCATGAGCACAATAAGTTTTATCTTTTTCTCACATAAAAAATATGATTTTGAGTTACTAAAGTTATTCCAGATGGATGAATCAAGAGATGAATCAACTCATCAGAAACTTGGGATCAACTAATCATTGAATTAAAATAAAAGGTGTGTAGATGAGAAGTGTTTTAAAGGCTTATTAGAAGTCCACTATATTTAACAATGACTGTACTTGACATTGATTTTGTTGTTACTCATTATGAATGATTCAAAATAAACTAAAGTATTCACATGTTGTAGAAAAATAAAATATATTATATTAAGTGGAATCATTATTATGGAATGAAATATTTTCATGAATCATCTACATAACTTCATATATTTTTCAAAAAATATTGGAAATGTTATGACAGAGATTGAAATTCTTATTTTGGAGGTGTATTTTTATCTAAGGGAGCTTCATTTACTTTCAATAGAAGAAGAAAATTTAATCACACAAAGATCAGTAGAATATGAGTACATTTTTAAATCATAATCTATAACCAAAATTATGTTGACGAAGTCAAAATGTTAACAATGAGGGTGAATGTATCACACCCATTAATGATTATCAGTGATAATCATATTTTTTTTGAAAGAATTTTATACAAATTAGAGGTCAAAGAAAATTGTGATCAACTATTAATTCATTAAGAAAATGGTGAAGCATATAGATCTTACATTGTAATATTTTAAAATAATCGAGAAATTAGTAGATATCTATATTAAGCCCCTAATTAAGGATTCATTATAGTAATTGATAATGTTGATGGTGTTTATTATCTCTTAGAATAACTATAATTTAATTCTTTATTTTCCTTTTTTCATTCATTTAAATTTGATAATAATACACTTCTGTATTATGAGACACCTTATTTTAAAAGGGGAGAGTATCTAGTTTTTATAGTGTAAAAAAGACAGATAGGAGAAGATAATTTTCACTTAAAGGAGAATAATTAGGTGTTAAAATTTGAATCTTGTATTTGTTATAAGAACATTGAAAAAAATATAAATTGGGAAAATCACAGTCCCATAGAGATTTTAGACTGAATAAATACCATAAAATTAATTGATAAATAGGTAACCAAGGTGATATCAATCAAGACTTCTTTAGTAGAGTATCGACCTTTCTACCAGGGGTTAAATAACTCTTTAAAAAATCATTCTATTCAATGGTGTTGTGTTATGAAAGCTATCACATTGGAAGAATGTTGCAAATAGTCTATTAAGATGATTTATTTATGAGTTTTTAGGGTGATTTCATGTTATATTTAATTTTATCTTGCTCATGGATGTGATAACATTTAATTGGGGTTGAGTTGGATGCAGTGGAATAATGATATATTAAATAAAAAACAAGTGATAGTGTGATGTTTTTATAGTGAAATAATAACAAGTTAGAAGAAATGTTACACATATATGTGAATCAAATAATAAGATAAAATGACTTCAATATTATAGATTCTAGGGGAATTATTATTTTATTCTTGTATTGGGATCAAACCACAATATCATACCATGATTTTTAAATAGATAAATTTGAGGTGGTTTGAAGTACAATCCATTATAGAAAACATATCATATTTCAAGGTGGTTAATTATACCATTATTTAGGATTTCTCACCATAATTATCTAGGATATATAATGTTTTTTTATTCTATAATTAAAAGTCATATTTTGATTTCGAAACTGTTATTTTCCATGCCATGAAAATTGGATAATGAATTCTAAATATCTAAGGATTGAATATATATTTCTATGATGAATTAATTAGACTATAATAAACTCAAACATGATGTAGATATTTTTTATTTTTTTTGAATATTTTAATGTGTTTTTTCTATCATGGGGTGTGGATGAGAATTTTATTTCTAATGTTAAAATGTAGTACAGTGATTAACTAAAGTTGTCTTTAGAGAAGAGCGCCCTATAATGAAGTTGTCACATTAAAATTTGAGATAACAGTGAGGTTGTTTTTTTAATTATTTTATATTTAAAAGACAAGAAAGAAAATAAACAAAGTAAACTAATTAAGGTAAAATTTATAAAACAAGTGATTGAAAACTATTATCGGAGATGGTGATTAGGTCAGATTTGGTTTTATAATTTTAATTCTCTCATAGTTCAACTTATATAATTCTCCTCTACTATGTCGATAAAAGTGACAGTCCACAGGTATTTATTCTAACTCACTTGTTCAAATATTAATGGTGAGAAAAAACCTAACTAAAATATATGATTGATGTACTATCCATACATTATGTGATATAGTTGTAGAAAATACACTCAATTGACTTAGGTAATTCCCAATGACATATTATTTTTCCCAAACAATCAAGAATGTTAACTACTCCTTACATAAGTACTTGTGATCACCATGTACTTCACCACTAAGACCCTATAAATTACACAATATAGAGAATAGAACCTAGTGGAGGGATCTATATATATCATTTACCCAAGAATTAAAAACATCTGAATGTAAAACCAAATAAAATCGTACGTGATAATAAAAACCATTATAGTAAATTGAAATCGATTTAGCAGAAGAGAGAAAAATAACTTAAAACATTAAGTGCAAGAACTGAATAATTACAAAAGGAAAACCTATCCTTCCAAAATCACACATAATATTACCCCGAAATTTTACGGTTAATTTTTAATAAGGGGAAATAATAATTCATTAAAAAAATATGAAGAATAAAAGAGGGAAAACAAATAATAGAAAATTTGATACTCCAAAATAGGTCCACATGATGTTTGCTTCGGTTCATCCCACCACCTACTAAATATTATAGATGTATCTTCCTAAAATATGTTAGGAATTATGTTGGATATATATACTAAAAATATAAAAGATATTTGACTTTTGAAAAGTATTATATGGCTGAAATAATGGGCATGACTTTTTCTAGCCACCAAACACTATTTCACTTTATCCACTTAGACTCGCTCATAATATGCCTTAATGAGATAGGTAATTTATCAATTTTAATATAGAATTTATATTTATTGTTATTTATTTAAACTATATGAAATAATATCATTTTAATTTATATCATCATATATGCCTAATTTAATGAGGTAGGGTATATTTTGCAGTCCATAACAACTTTCTCTACTTGATTGATTTTTGTGGGTCATTGTGTTTCAAATTGGACAAGGTTCCAGAATATTAATTTTTAACCCAAAACAACCATAAGCCAAAAAAATGGAATCAAATTAATTAGATCAAAATTTTAGATGTTAAGGCCAGAAAATATAAGCAATATAATATTGATAAATTCACTAAATTAAACCATTTTCACATTTTAGATCAAAACTCACCAGAAATCATAAAATGATACAAATAAGATCAAATAGATTAATTAAAAGGGTTTACATCATTTAAAAATATATAAATAATAATGAAAATATTATCTTTATAATATTTACAATATATTATATTCACAATAATAATATTTTATTTTGATCCAAAGATTATGCCTCAAACCACACCATAATTCCATGATTTTTAGGCCTATAAAAACTGATGATTCCATTAGAAATATGTTTATAAAACTGATATATCCCCCCAAAAAACATAATATGATAATTTAAATAAAATTTTGGATAGATTTCATGATATGAATGAAGGTGTTCACTAAATCCAACATTGGAGGAACATGATGATTATAACAGAGGATTGATAAATTTATTGATTCATTCTTTCATATTTCTAGTACCTAGTGTCATAGGAAATTTTATTGATAGTTATATTTTTTATTATTTATAATAAATTAAGAACATGGATAATTTTATTATAATATTTATACACCAAGGATTAACAACTCAATAAAAACATTGTATGAAACTTGTAAAAACTGTTATTCCATTTATATTATTTTCCACTTAATATATCATATAATCCTTGATTTATATCATTCAATGATAATAGATTTAATATTCATGATAATACTATAGATATTCAAAAAGACCTTTTTTTGTTCCCTTATTTCCCCTATCAATGCTTAATCATGTTCTTTCCTGGAGGCACTTTACTTGTTGAATTAACCATGAAATGCTGCCATTATTTTTTCAATTAAACATTGTCATGGAATAATAATTTTTCTAGAAAATTCCGAAGATATTCTTGATCCCATATTATAATATGTCACCCTATTGGTGTAATTTTAGGAGTTTATTATTTTATGATTTGATATGTGACATGATGATCAACTTTTCTTATTTTAAATTTATTATGTGATGTATGTTATTTAATAACTTTATATCATATAAAATAATTCTTATATATATAAGTTGTTCTAAGAAATCATATTTGTTCCATATACACTCTCTCATGTAGTCAATATTATCAAACTCATTGCGTGGTGTCGATGGTAATTAGAACAAATATAACCAAGTCATTATTCCTACAAGATTATTTTTCAAATGATATGATTTATATTTATAAAAGGGTAGATATTGGTCGGTAATATATGCTTATTTGGATACTAATGTGATCAAAATTGGGAATTATAGAGTATTATTTCATTCATAGAGACTGAGTGGCTTAAATTTCTTATTTTTATTAAGGTAATTTCCATAATTATTTTTATCCTATATTTTCATAAATGATTTTTAATATAATATCTATTACATTGTTTATATTATATAAATTATAAAAAATGATTTATATAAATATTTTAAATATTGGTTATGTTATTTATTTATTATTTATATATATTTTTATAGAATTTTAGTAGTTAACCTATATAATTTTCTAAATGGGTTTTGGCCATATCTAATTGACTAATGGAAAATATTTATTTTTTAGTAGAATTAAAAATGATTGGTTGTTTTATTTTTAATTCATTATAAAATTGATTAAGTATTTATTAATTTTATTTAATTATGTATTTTTTAGAGGGTAATCAATTCCAACTAAATATTTATTAACATTATTAATAGTCTCTAACCACAAATGCGGGTCTAGTTTAGATGTAGGGGATGTCTCTCAAAATAGGCCATTACTCCCATCACTCATGTTTCATCATAATTATAAATTGCATCATAGACTAGATAAACCAATCCTTGATCCATATGTTTTTCTCATATCCATCCCTATATTCAATATTGTATCCTTGTATTGTTGCAAAAAATCTTAATAGTATTGTGGGAATTAAAATTTTGAATTAATCACCAATAGTAAAATTCCATCTTCTAGTCATGTTAAACCATCCTTTTATATATTAGTAAAATATTAAATAAAATTATAATGAAAATTAAATTTTAAGACATAATATATTTTTTAAGTGGTTTGGTACTACATAGAACATCCCCAAGTCATCTACACTAATATCTAATATCAGTTTGCTAAATTTATTTTAGATCCTTCTAATGGGGATCTCACAACTGAGTGAATGATGTTAAAACTTAGTCTATTAAAAATTACAAAAAACATTTTTGGAAATTTCTTCCATGTTTATTACAAGGTCCCACTCCCATCCATCAATCCAACAACCCAAAGGACTTAATATTTTTTTATTTGATAAAGCCCCATTTTAATGGAATAGGGGGGGGACCCAATCACACTCCATATACATATGGTAAATCACACCCAAAGGGACAAAAGAGTAAAATCATACTGAAAACAAGAAGTTTCCCCTCCCTAGAAATTAATAATGATTAGACTCTCCACCATTGGAAAGCTGTTTAGGAAGAAAGTGTCCTGTGACAAGGCACATGCCCGATACGATGGCTGATGCAATACCCTCTCAAACAACCAAATCCAAAAAGCTCAGTAGAGATGAACTGCCAGATCTAGAACCTCAAATGGGACCTATCCAAGTGGTCAAGTCTAGTAGCTCTACCTTTTCATCATTTGGATCAAAATTAAACCAATTACAAATCTCCAAACCATGAACAAAAAATGACGATATAAAAAGTATTCCACAAGTCAGCCTCCAACAAGACAACTCCAACCAAGCCCTACCACACCTCATGACTCTCAACCACCACTGTAGCCAACGATGCAACCGGAAGACAATCCATAGAGAGAGAAGCCAGACTATCGTCACCTAGGACTGGATGTCCCAAAACCACACCAAGGGCCATCACCAATGAAGGAGTCTAGGCCACTCTAAAGCCAAAAGCGCCGGTATGGGAATGAATCTGTTTATAAGTAGAACAAAAACGCACCCTCACCAGCGTCTAGTGCAAGTAACCACCGAAACAGAAGATAAAACAAGAAGAAAAACATAAACCAGAGCTAGCCGCCACACTTCCAAAAATTCACACTAGAAATGCAGATTAAAAAATGAAGAACACACAATGGTCAGAAGTACTTCAAGGAACGCAAGTCTGCCTACCACCAGAAGTCCCTCCTCCCCTCCGCATCGCTCCGAGGCCGACTCTTCACCAAGCCTGACGCCACACCAACCGATGCCAGATACGAATCCAGCATGGGAAAACCTTCTCTAGCCCGCCACATCACAATCACCCTATATAATAGAGGCCATCACTGACCAAGCCACAGTCATTGACTCGCTAGATCCAGGTGAAGCAGATCCCCATAACCAAAGCATGCCAGTGCTAGACGGGGCGAAGCTGAAGAAGAGCCATATACGAAATACACACCATCACCGAGAAGAGCACTCAAACTGAGCCGGGGAGAAAAGGGTTGAGGAGAGGAGAGAGAGAGAACAGAGGCAGAAACCCTAGTGCACCGCAGAAGGGTAGATCGTGCCGCTCAGAGGCCATATTTGATAACCATCCCTAACTCCTAAAAATATTACAATTCTTTTTTTATTTAATGACATTGAAAATATGGTAGAATTTTTATTATAGGTGATATCACATTTTTTTTCAACAACTTTTTGATTATTATGTCCTTCCAAGAGAATATATATATTTCCAAAGTGTAGTAATGAAAAAGTTACATTGAATGTAGTAGTATTATTCATGAATAAAAAATAGGGAAAGATATATCTTTTTTCTCTTCATAACATTAAATCATCTAATTAATTCACAATTATAGAATTTGTAGAATGAAAGTAAAAATTTCATAGAAAATATCATATATATGTTCATTTTCCCTTTTTATTTTTATATCTTATTACCTAACATATTTTACAATTAAATTGAGATAAAATATATATAATATCTATAAATTTAATTTAGGTAACAAATCTATGACTTCATTCTATAAAATAGGATTCTCATAATCATATCAATTTTTTTTCTAGAAATAGAATCTCATAAATACTTGGTCGAACTATTTCTAAAATCATAAATTATTAAATGAACTAACACATATTTGAGTTATATTCTCTTTAATAATAGGATCATCATAAAAATTGGAGAGCATCACAATTCTATTAAATTGATACATAATTCATGAATTGGTTCTGGTAATTTCTACAGTTTATTATTATTAGTACTTCATTTATTTATGGCACACCTTAATTCTTTACTGTCACAGACATAAGATTCACTAAACACTATTGGTTTTTTATTATTGAATTTTTCCACACCTTTATCAATAACCCATGAATCTTGGGTACATAAATAGATTCTAATTGGTCATATGATATAGGTTCAAGGTAGGTATAATGATTGATGCATGATTTTATGGTTTGGTTGGGGATATTATTAGGAAGCTAGGTCTGAGATCATGACTTCTAAGGGTTGTTCTTTCCATTAGTATTCATCATTTTTTTCTTATGGGTTATATGTTCATGAAATATTATTATTATATCTCTTTCAAAATAAGTATGTTTCATTATTATGGGATTTCATGGGATGAGTTTCGGTTATTTAACACATTGTATTTATTAATCTATTTTGTAAAGTCATATGATGATTTACTTATTTGTTTTTATTTTATACAATTTGGTAAATATGGTATATAATTTTAACTATACTACACATATAACATGACTTCTAGTCAGTAGCCATTCGAATATGGGTTGGTGTGTATGAGGCCATGAAACACACCAAATCGGGGCACCCATTCAGTGGAATTTGGATAAGGGCATTACAGTCTGATGAAAGGCCACTGAAGGTATAATTGTTCCACTATAAGTTCAACAGATCCCACTAAAACTCTAGTTATTATTCAGAATATAAAATTTAATGAGTTATAATTTCATATATTTAGAGCTGAAATGTAATTTAGGATTTCAGATGAGTCAATATAGGTTAAATTAATCATTATTCTCATTTTAATTTTTATTTTTATGGTTATATGTTTTATTAATTTTAATTTAACTAAAAAGGAGATTTAAATTATGATCCGTTCATAAAAATTTATTTTTTATGATTTTAAGTTCACAGTATATTTTTAATCTAAGTGATGTGGTTTATCATAGGGAGTTTTTAGTGAATTTTTAAAATTAAATCTAATAAACTATAGATACCTCATAAAATGGTTGTGTATTAGATTTTTAAAATATTTTCATGTTCTATAACAAATTATTGAATTTATATTTAGGAATATAAATACCATAAATGATGAAATTAGTTTTTTATGAGAATTAAATGTTGGATTTAAATGAATAAACTATTGAATTGATAATTAAGTGCTTTAGTATATTGATACTCAGTTTAATAAATTATTATTATGAATAGGGGAGAAAAATTGATCAAGAGAATTATAATATGGAAATATATTAGAATGAATATTATTGGTAAGTATACATTGAGGGTGCGTTGTGGAAATAATATTCTAGGGTTTTGTTATTATATAATTAAAAAATAAAATCAAAATTATTCATTGATCTATATGAGTTTAAATATAGTGGAAAAAAGGACTGGTTTTCATGTTTTTTTATTTTTCCACAGGGTGATTTTAGATTTTTTATATTTATATGGGATACTATTAGGTTGTTTGGGAAATTATGAGAACCCAAGACGTTTTACATGATGTGATACCAAGATAATTTACCAATTTAAATCACATGAAAACCGATCCAATGATTTTTATTTTATTATTAATTTATCTAATTTTTATAATATCTAAAGGGAATTATTTTTATGATATTATACAGTGATGAATACTTGATGAGTTTACATGTATATTTGTTGTGTTTGTATTATTTCTTTAAGATAAATAAAAAAATAAAATATTTTTTTCATATGATAGGGAGGTTTGACTGAGGTATTATATATATCATCCAATTGATCATAAAATTAAAGAAATTGATATATTATTAAAATATAAATGGTATATAACCTGATAAGTTACATTATTTATATACTATTAATATATTAGACTTATATTCCATGAAAAAATGACATGAATATACTTTTTTTCCTCAGTTTTGGCAGTTTAATGTTCATGATATTTATTTCTTTATAATGAACTCTTTCAGTTTGGATCATGAATAATTATCATCAATTTTATTGAAAAATGGAAAATGAGAAGATCCTAGTTGATACTTGGTCAATATAGTATAGATATTTACATAAAGGGTTAAAGAAATATTAGAATCCCATTTATTAAAATGGTGTGGTTCTTGAATAACTCTCACATAGGGAACATTATATGTCTAATTAATTTAGATGATTAATTCATGATTCTTGATGGTGATTTACTATATTATATATTGTGAATATGCTCGTGAATAAGTTATTGGTATAATAATGCTGAGTTGTAACAATGGAATAAATATTTATTAAGGAAACATGGTGATATCGTGTATTTTTACTACACCGTAGTAAGCTAATGATAAAAATAATATCATTAATATATGATAATCAATCCTCAAGAAATATTTATTAATCCATGATTAACTCCTAAGGAATTATGGTTTTAGTTCTATAAAGGGATCACACTACTATGTTAGTTTTTAATTAGGGAAAGACAATTAATTTGAATAGGTGTGTTTTATTTTCCATTATGGAAAATATATAGTTCTGTAAGGTTGAGGATTATACCAAAATAGACGATTTAACATTGTAAGGATTCATGTGACAAAATATTCATGTCCTTGTGGATTGGAATACTAGATCATCAAACTATAAATTTTATTTCACAAATACAATTCTAATGATTTATGTATAACTTTTTTATTGAAATCATTATACCGTGATGAATTTATTTATGGAATAATAAATAAAAATATGGTTTAGTTCTTTTATATATAATGGAATTTGTTAATAAATTCAAAAATAAATTATAACTATAGTTATATTATTCATGTTTGAATAGAATATTTTTATCCAACATATATTGTCATATCATTATTTTTTTTACTCTATAAAATGTGGATGTTCACAATGGAATGTTTGATAAAACATTATATAGCTATAAAACACCATTCTCGGAGCATCTAGAGATCATTTTTAGAGATCATATGAGAATAAATATGGTGTACACTTAACCCAATCATAAATGAAATTGAGGAGGATAATGAAGGATTGATCAAATTATTGATTCTTATTTTAATCATTCATATACATATATTTATAGATCAACTTCGTGATCTTTAAATAATTTCTTATTTGTAATATAATAAGAACATAGAAATTTTGATTATACACCATGGATTATCCACTTAGTAAAAGGTTTTAATGGACCTTTTCAAAACTATTATGCCATGTGTTCATTATCACCCTCTATATGATGTCATCATTGACTGGTTTTTTTCATGGACCCCATATATATCATGTATAAGAACTCTAGAGATATTTAGATATTTCATTGTTTTTTCTCACATTAATTTAGCATCGCTACGTGATTCTAATTATTTTTTATTGGGTTAATTTAACTTATATTAGATCCAAGGTGATTCTTTATGATATTCATATTGATTATATCATTTTGAAAGAGTTTTATAAAGAAAATTAATTCCAATAAAAACAATGGTATTCCCATTTTTTTTATAGATTAAGATTTTATCTTTGGACAGATGGGATGGTTCCATGTATTTTATCTCTTAGATTAGACATTCTTGATATCATTGAGAATAGTGTATAAATTCCTGAAGTTGGGAACCCAATAATATGTAATAAATGTTGAATATTTAAGCTAGTGGGAGATAAAACAATGTATTACTCTCATCCAACTCAAGTAAATAATTGACACAAGTCATGTGATTAAAGATACTAAATGAAATTTATAGAAAATATCATGATATTCAAAAACGATATTTGAATGTCATTGTTTCATGATTAAAAACATTTTATTCTCAGTCATAGAATTTAGAAATGGGATAATATGTATTGGTCTATGAGTTCTTCATTTGAGTGAAAAAAGAGTTATCTTGATTCAAAATTTTTGACATCATCTTAATGTTTCTACCATTATAGAGAAATTTAATATAATCAATCCATGAAAGTTCAATGATTTTTTTTTCACATGGGGATCAATACTTAGTTGTGATTTCCATTTACTAAGGTCAACAATATCCTGATATTCTAAGATAAGATAATAAGGAAAACCCTTATAAATAGTGAAAATACCATATTTAAATCTTATAATTTCATGAAAACAATTTAACTGAAGGTTTATCATGATGATGGAATTTATATTGTTGATAATGATGGGAATTCCAAGGATTGAATATATTTTTTTATAAAAGAATGTAGTGAAGAATATGTAAATATAAAGGAAAACTACCTTTTAAGTGTTTTAATTATGGAAACACTGGACACTATTTAGCTATATTTCTCAATAATTATGAAGTATATGAATAAAATTATTAAACCCTAATTCTATCTTAGAGAAACAAGGTGGAAAAATTTTGTAGTGAAGAAAATTATTTATATTAAAGGGAAAGGTAAATCCTTTAAATTTATTTAATATTGACATAAAGCAAGATATAATATCTTATAATTATTAATGTGAAAGAGAAGAAGAGGGATAAGTGGTTGAAAGGAATATAATAGGGATCCCTATAGTAATGAAAAGAGTGGTTATGTGGAGACACTAAGGGAGATTAAATTTAGGATAAATCTCTTATAGAGTTTAAAATAAATATATAATTCAAAAATAAAAAAGAGTTTTGTAAAAAAATAAGAAGGATTTATCAAAAATATCTGTTGATGAATAAAATTTCAAGGTGATTCTCAAGATTTAAATTATCATTTCAAGAAAGATAAATTATCACATTGAAATATTTAAATTGATATATGAGATACTTTATATTAATATAGTTAATTTTTGTTCTATAATTGAATAGTTTAATTTCACTTATGTTATGTTGGTTGAAGTTGAAAATTACTTGAAAAATTACATTTTGTAATTTAAAATTAAATCAATGAAATTTAATAACATTCTAATTTAAAGAAGAAGGGTTTTTATGGTACTAATCAGATTATTTATTATACTCTAATACCAAAAAATTTATCTTGGACCCTTAATCATTTAATAAAAATTGTTGATGTAGTGTTAAGAAGTTGAAAAGGTGATTAATAAATTAATATGGGATATATATCCATTGATATTTCATTTAATGGTGATGAAGATCATAAATTTTTTTTGTAGAAAAATGAATATGATTTTGTAAAGATTAGGGGAAAATACAAGGTAAATGAGTATACAAATAATATTTTAAAATATATAGAACTGTAGAAAGGTTTATCTCTAAAAAATAATCAATGAATATATTTCTTGGAAGAATATTTCAAGTCAAGAAGATTTCAATTTGAAGTAGGTTGTTAGTAATGAAAAATGAATGATAAAATATCTAATTTCTCTTGATACAACATACACCTCTCTTAATCACAGTGAGTAATTGAATTTCATATGAGACTAGAGGATGATAATAATGCTATACGAAAAAACATCTAAAAGAGATGTTGATGTTAGAATATTTATTTGAACAGATTTTGAAAATTTAAATTAGGTATGATCTATAAATAAACGCCACCAAAAATTGTTTCATGGTACTACCAATATTTTTGAAAGTGTATGAAAAGTCCAAATATATAAATAATATTAATCACAATAAATACATGATCATTTATGTATATCACAAATCATTAAATGGTGTAAATCCATGGATGTTTGAAAATTATTTCTCATTTGATATGAGGAATAATAAATATATATTTATTGATATAAAAAGGTGTTACGTATGGTATTTTACTTAGGGAAATTTTATAATAGTAAATATGAAAGGAGTTGGAAGCAAAAAAATTATGGAAAATAAGCTTTAATCTAGTGATGTTATCTTTGTCAATGGATTAATACAGAATATCCTAGTTGTATTTAAATTATTTGGAATTAGGATTTAATTATATTTTTAGAAGAATAGTTGTGTTATTAGAAGAATTAATGATACATGATTAATTATATATGTAAAATGGATATGTGGAAATATATTCACTATTTCAAATGATAAAAATAATTATTTCATGAGTGTGAAGGAATAAAATGAGATTTTACCTCAAATATATTTCAATTTTGTAAAAAAGAACAAATAAAAAATTATCATGTATGAAGTCGTGATATTTTTAGACAAGAATATTCATGATAGAAGAAAAACTTGTTCTACATATCAAAAAAGACAAAAGATAATATAAATAAAAATAAATAAACCTTTAATTAATATACCTAGACATGTCTGGATCAATGATCATGAAATTGACATGAAAAGTTATGTATATTTTTAATTTTAAAAAATATTTTACTCATAAAACTTTTGAAAATTTAATATTAGGAATATCTCAATATATTAAGTGGATAAGACATTTATAGTTTTTTTTAAAATCAAACTTGATGCATTATCAAAATATTTTGGTGTGGTAGTAGATATGAATATAATAATTAATAGTTTTAGGGATATCATGGGAAGCATAAAATAAGGCATGAATATAGTGATAGAAACACACTCTAAAAAATATATTAGTTGAAAAAAAAAGAACAATAATATGGTGTAAATTTAGAGATTTATTATATTGAAACATGATACTTCCAAAATATTTTATATCCAGTCCATAATAGTGAATATCTATATTCTTAATTGTTTGAAATTTGATGTAAATTAAATTAAACTTTCTTATAGTACATTGTTTAGGAAGGGATGAATTTTAATATCTTAAATTTTTTTTACTTTTTATATTTCATCAATATCAAAGAAATAAATTTTGGAATATTTGTTGAGAGAGCTAATGAATGGATATTAAAAGTAAACTCACCTAATAAAACATGTTACTAGTGTTATAACATGAATCTAAATAATATCATTTACAATTATGATCTTTTATTAATAGAGAATCATGGAATACTGAAATTTTCATATCCAATTTATAATGAGATTAAATAATTATTTTTTAAAACATGGGGGAAAACATGATAGGAATTTTATTTTCACAAGTGTTTTTCAAGATTATCATATTCGTTATCAAATATCTAGCAATAAATAAGGCTTATTGAAAGGTGGATCTATGTTCATAGGGCATTGAAAAAATATATATCTTAAAATATTCCTTGGAGATATTATAACATGGGTTTAAACTAGTAAAATTCAAAAATTCCAATCATACCTACTCTATTTCACAATTTGAATAAAAGAGTGTTAATAAATCATTATGATGCAATGACTATATATCCATGATTAAAGAATAATAGAATAAAATTCATAATAATAAATCACAAGTGTTATTGAATTCTCAATATGATAATAATGTTGGTAAGAGAAATTAAATTTTTAGAACATGCTTAATGAGATGGGATATGTAGAAGAAGAAAATCAATGATAATATACAATAGTCACTATCAAATTATAGGTTTATATTATGTTGAAAAATTTTATATAGTTAAAAGGCTGGGAATAATTTACATTTTTCTTATGATATTTTAATAATATAATTAATTTTTTTGTAAATGGATGTGATGTTAGTGTTCTTAAATAGTGAACTTAAGGAATATGTCAACATTAAACAACTTGAAGGGTCTATACATTAATGGGACTATTTAGAAATTTGAAATTTGAAAAAGAAATATTATGGGATTAAAAAGTTTCCTTGATCATAGTACTCAAATATAGACAACAACATACAATACATGAATTTAAATAAAGATAAAGTGGAAAACAATCTTTATGTAAAAAGAGAGAACACAAATTTACTCATTTTTTGATGTATATATCAATGAAAATATTTTTTTTCATAAATATCAAATATAATTATGATTAATTCACTTAAAAAATAAAATTCATTCTGAAATGAGGACGATCAGTGATATGGAATTTTTTTTAGGATTTATGTCATGAGCACAACAAGTTTTATCTTTTTCTCACATGAAAAATATTCTTTTGAGTTACTAAAGTTATTCCAGATGGATGACTAAAGAGATGAATCAACTCATCTAAAACATGAGATCAACTAATCATTGAATTAAAATAAAAGGTGTGTAGATGAGAAGTGTTTTAAAGGCTTATTAGAAGTCTACTATACTTAACAATTAATGTACTTGAAATTGATTTTTTTGTTACTCATTATGAATGATTCAAAAGAAACTAATGTTTTCACATAATGTAGGAAAATAAAATATATTATATTAAGTGGAATAATTATTATGGAATGAAATATTTTATTGAATCATCTACATAACTTCATAATTTTTCAATAAATATTGGAAATATTATGACAGAGATTGAAATTCTTGTTTTGGAGGTGTATTTTTATCGAATGGAGCTTCATTTACTTTCAATCGAAGAAGAAAATTTAGTCACACAAAGATCAGTAGAATATGAGTACATTTTTAAATCACAATTTATAACGAAAATTATGTTGAAGAAGTCAAAATGTTAACAATGAGGGTGAATGTATCATCCCATTAATGATTATCAGTGATAATCAATTTATTTTGAATGAATATTATGAAAATTAGAGGTCAAAGAAAATTATGATCAACTATTAATTCATTAAGAAAATGGTGAAGCATGTAGATCTTAAATTTTAATATTGTATAATAATGGAGAAATTAGTAGATATCTATATTAATCACCTATTTAAGGATGCATTATAGTACTTTATAATTTTGCATGGTGTTTATTATCTCTTAGAATATCTGTAATTTAATTATTTATTTTCCTTTTTTCATTCATTTACATTTGATAATAATACACTTGATTATTATGAGATACCTTATTTTAAAAGGGGAGTCTGTAGTTTTTATAATGTAAAAAAGACATATAGGGGAAGATAACTTTCACTTAAAGGAGAATAATTAGGTGTAAAAATTCGAATCTTGTAATTGTTATAAGAACATTGAAAACAATATAAATTGGGAAAATCACAGTCCCATAGAGATTTTAGATTGAATAAATACCATAAAATGAATTCATAAATAGGTAACCAAGGTGATATCAATCAAGACTTCTTCAGTAGAGTATCGATCATTTCACTAGGGGTTAAAGAACTCTTTAAAACATCATTCTATTCAATGGTGTTGCGTTATGATAGCTATCACATTGGAATAATGTTGTAAATAGTCTATGTAGATGATTTATTTATGAGTTTTTATGGTGATTTCATGTTATATTTAATTTCATGTTGCTCATGGATGTGATAAAAGTTAATTGGGGTTGAGTTGGATGTAATGGAATAATGATATATTAAATAAAAAACAAGTGATAGTATGATGTTTTTATAGTGAAATATTACAAGTTATATGAAATGTTACACATATATCTGAATCAAATAATAAGATAAAATGACTTCAATATGATGGATTCTAGGGGAATTATTATTTTAATCTTATATTGGGATCAAACCACAATATCAGAACATGATTTTTAAATAGATAAATCGGAGGTGGTTTGAAGTACAATCCATTATGGAAAACATATCCTATAATTAAAAGTCATATTTTGATTTGAAAACTGTTATTTTCCATGCCATGAAAATTGGATAATGAATTCTAAATATCTATGGATTGAATATATATTTCTATGATCAATTAATTAGACTATAATAAACTCAAATATGATGTAGATATTTTTTATTTTTTTTGAATATTTTAATGTGTTTTTTCTCTCATGGGGTGTGGATGAGAATTTTATTTCTTATGTTAAAATTTAGTATAGTGATTAACCAATGTTGTCTCTAGATAAGAGCACCCTACAATGAAGTTGTCACATTAAAATTAGAGATAGAAGTGAGGTTGTTTTTTTAATTATTTGATTTTTAAATGAAAAGAAAGAAAATAAACAAATTAAACTAACTAAGGTAAAATTTATAAAACAAGTGATTGAAAACTATTATCAGAGATGGTGATTAGGTCAGATTTGGTTCTCTAATTGTAATTCTGTCATAGTTCAACTTATATAATTCTCCTCTACTAAGTCGATAAAAGTGACAGTCCACAATTATTTATTCTAAGTCACATAGTCAAATATTAATGGTGAGAATAAACCTAACTAAAATCTATGATTGATGTACTATCCATTCATTATGTGATATAGTTGTAGAAAATACACTAAATTGACTTAGGTAATTTCCAATAACATATTATTTATCCCAAACAATCAAGAATGTTAACTAATCCTTACATAAGTATTTGTGATCACCATGTACTTCACCACTAAGCAGTTATCTATTAAAAAATATAGAGAATAGATCCTAGTGGAGGGATATATATATCATTTACCCAAGAAATAAAAACAACTGAATGTAAAACCAAATAAAATCGTATGTGATAATACAAACCAATATAGTAAATTGAAATCCATTTTGCAGAAGAGGGAAAAAGAGCTTAAAACATTAAGTGAAGGAACTAAATAATTACAAAAGGAAAACCTATCATTCCTTAATCACACATAAGAATACCCAAAAATTTTAAGGTTAATTTTTAATAAGGGGAAATAATAATTAATTAAAAAACTATGAAGAATAAAAGAGGGAAAACAAATAATAAAATATTTGATACTCCAAAATCGGTCCACTTGATATTTGCTTCCGTTCTGCCCACCACCTA
Organism: Viscum album; assembly: GCA_963277665.1. Taxonomy (NCBI): domain Eukaryota; kingdom Viridiplantae; phylum Streptophyta; class Magnoliopsida; order Santalales; family Viscaceae; genus Viscum; species Viscum album. The sequence goes on from OY728161.1 coordinate 1,497,611,799, forward strand.
CTTAATATTATAGATGTATCTTCCTAAAATATGTTAGGAATTATGTTGGATATATACACTAAAAATATAAAATATACTAGACTTTTGAAAAGGAATATATGGCCGAAATAATGGGCATGATTTTTTCTAGCCACCAAACACTATTTCACTTTAGCCACTTAGACTCGCTGAAAATATGCCTTAATGAGATAGTTAATTTATTAATTTTAATGTGGAACTTAAATTTATTGTTATTTATTTTAACCATATGAAATAATATCATTTTAATGTTAATATCCTCATCTATGCCTAATTTAATGAGGTAGGGTTTATTTTACAGTCCATAACAACTTTCTCTATTTGATTGATTTTTGTGGGTCATTGTGTTTCAAATTGGACATGGTCCTAGAATAATAATTTTTAACCCAAAACAACCATAAGCCTGAAAAATGGAATCAAATTAATTATATTAAAATTTTAGATGTTAAGATTGGAAAATATAAGCAATAGAATATTGATAAATTCACTGAATTAAACCATTTTCACATTTCAGATCAAAACTCACCAGAAATCATAAAATGATACAAATAAGATAAAATAGAATAATTAAAAGGGGTCAAATCAATGAAAAAATATAAATAATAATGAAAATGTTATCTTTATAATATTTACAATATATTATATTCACAATAATAATATTTTATTTTGATGCGATGATTATGCCTCAAACCACACCATAATTCAATGATTTTTTAGGCCAATAAAAAATGATGAATCCATTAAATATGAGTGTATAAAACTGAGATATCCCCCCAAAACATTAGATGATAATTTAAATATAATTTTGGATAGATTTTATGATACGAATGAAGGTGTTCACTAAATCCAACATTGGAGGAACATGATGATTATAACAAAGGATTGATAAATTTATTGATTCATTCTTTCATATTTCTAGTAACTAGTGTTATAGAAAATTTTATGGATAGTTATATTTTTTTTTATTGATAATAAATTAAGAACATGAATAATTTTATTATAATATTTATTCACCATGGATTAACAACTCAATAAAAACATTTAATGAAACTTGTAAAAACTCTTATTCCATTTATATTATTTTCTATTTAATATCTCATATAATCCTTGATTTATTTCATTCATGGATATCAGATTTAATATTCATGATAATACTATAGATATTCAAAAAGTATTTTTTTTGTTCCCTTAGTTCCCGTTGTCATTGCTTAATCATGTTCTTTCCTGGAGGCACTTTACTTGTTGAATTAACCATGAAATGCTGCCATTATTTTTTCAATTAAACATTGTCATGGAATAATAATTTTTCTAGAAAATTCCGAAGATATTCTTGATCCCATATTATAATATGTCACCCTATTGGTGTAATTTTAGGAGTTTATTATTTTATGATTTGATATGTGACATGATGATCAACTTTTCTTATTTTAAATTTATTATGTGATGTATGTTATTTAATAACTTTATATCATATAAAATAATTCTTATATATATAAGTTGTTCTAAGAAATCATATTTGTTCCATATACACTCTCTCATGTAGTCAATATTATCAAACTCATTGCGTGGTGTCGATGGTAATTAGAACAAATATAACCAAGTCATTATTCCTACAAGATTATTTTTCAAATGATATGATTTATATTTATAAAAGGGTAGATATTGGTCGGTAATATATGCTTATTTGGATACTAATGTGATCAAAATTGGGAATTATAGAGTATTATTTCATTCATAGAGACTGAGTGGCTTAAATTTCTTATTTTTATTAAGGTAATTTCCATAATTATTTTTATCCTATATTTTCATAAATGATTTTTAATATAATATCTATTACATTGTTTATATTATATAAATTATAAAAAATGATTTATATAAATATTTTAAATATTGGTTATGTTATTTATTTATTATTTATATATATTTTTATAGAATTTTAGTAGTTAACCTATATAATTTTCTAAATGGGTTTTGGCCATATCTAATTGACTAATGGAAAATATTTATTTTTTAGTAGAATTAAAAATGATTGGTTGTTTTATTTTTAATTCATTATAAAATTGATTAAGTATTTATTAATTTTATTTAATTATGTATTTTTTAGAGGGTAATCAATTCCAACTAAATATTTATTAACATTATTAATAGTCTCTAACCACAAATGCGGGTCTATTTTAGATGTAGGGGATGTCTCTCAAAATAGGCCATTACTCCCATAACTCATGTTTCATCATAATTATAAATTGCATCATAGACTAGATAAACCAATCCTTGATCCATATGTTTTTCTCATATCCATCCCTATATTCAATATTGTATCCTTGTATTGTTGCAAAAAATCTTAATAGTATTGTGGGAATTAAAATTTTGAATTAATCACCAATAGTAAAATTCCATCTTCTAGTCATGTTAAACCATCCTTTTATATATTAGTAAAATATTAAATAAAATTATAATGAAAATTAAATTTTAATACATAATATATTTTTTAAGTGGTTTGGTACTACATAGAACATCCCCAAGTCATCTACACTAATATCTAATATCAGTTTGCTAAATTTATTTTAGATCCTTCTAATGGGGATCTCACAACTGAGTGAATGATGTTAAAACTTAGTCTATTAAAAATTACAAAAAACATTTTTGGAAATTTCTTCCATGTTTATTACAAGGTCCCACTCCCATCCATCAATCCAACAACCCAAAGGACTTAATATTTTTTTATTTGATAAAGCCCCATTTTAATGGAATAGGGGGGGGGACCCAATCACACTCCATATACATATGGTAAATCACACCCAAAGGGACAAAAGAGTAAAATCATACTGAAAACAAGAAGTTTCCCCTCCCTAGAAATTAATAATGATTAGACTCTCCACCATTGGAAAGCTGTTTAGGAAGAAAGTGTCCTGTGACAAAGCACATGCCCGATACGATGGCTGATGCAATACCCTCTCAAACAACCAAATCCAAAAAGCTCAGTAGAGATGAACTGCCAGATCTAGAACCTCAAATGGGACCTATCCAAGTGGTCAAGTCTAGTAGCTCTACCTTTTCATCATTTGGATCAAAATTAAACCAATTACAAATCTCCAAACCATGAACAAAAAATGACGATATAAAAAGTATTCCACAAGTCAGCCTCCAACAAGACAACTCCAACCAAGCCCTACCACACCTCATGACTCTCAACCACCACTGTAGCCAACGATGCAACCGGAAGACAATCCATAGAGAGAGAAGCCAGACTATCGTCACCTAGGACTGGATGTCCCAAAACCACACCAAGGGCCATCACCAATGAAGGAGTCTAGGCCACTCTAAAGCCAAAAGCGCCGGTATGGGAATGAATCTGTTTATAAGTAGAACAAAAACGCACCCTCACCAGCGTCTAGTGCAAGTAACCACCGAAACAGAAGATAAAACAAGAAGAAAAACATAAACCAGAGCTAGCCGCCACACTTCCAAAAATTCACACTAGAAATGCAGATTAAAAAATGAAGAACACACAATGGTCAGAAGTACTTCAAGGAACGCAAGTCTGCCTACCACCAGAAGTCCCTCCTCCCCTCCGCATCGCTCCGAGGCCGACTCTTCACCAAGCCTGACGCCACACCAACCGATGCCAGATACGAATCCAGCATGGGAAAACCTTCTCTAGCCCGCCACATCACAATCACCCTATATAATAGAGGCCATCACTGACCAAGCCACAGTCATTGACTCGCTAGATCCAGGTGAAGCAGATCCCCATAACCAAAGCATGCCAGTGCTAGACGGGGCGAAGCTGAAGAAGAGCCATATACGAAATACACACCATCACCGAGAAGAGCACTCAAACTGAGCCGAGGAGAAAAGGGTTGAGGAGAGGAGAGAGAGAGAACAGAGGCAGAAACCCTAGTGCACCGCAGAAGGGTAGATCGTGCCGCTCAGAGGCCATATTTGATAACCATCCCTAACTCCTAAAAATATTACAATTCTTTTTTTATTTAATGACATTGAAAATATGGTAGAATTTTTATTATAGGTGATATCACATTTTTTTTCAACAACTTTTTGATTATTATGTCCTTCCAAGAGAATATATATATTTCCAAAGTGTAGTAATGAAAAAGTTACATTGAATGTAGTAGTATTATTCATGAATAAAAAATAGGGAAAGATATATCTTTTTTCTCTTCATAACATTAAATCATCTAATTAATTCACAATTATAGAATTTGTAGAATGAAAGTAAAAATTTCATAGAAAATATCATATATATGTTCATTTTCCCTTTTTATTTTTATATCTTATTACCTAACATATTTTACAATTAAATTGAGATAAAATATATATAATATCTATAAATTTAATTTAGGTAACAAATCTATGACTTCATTCTATAAAATAGGATTCTCATAATCATATCAATTTTTTTTTCTAGAAATAGAATCTCATAAATACTTGGTCGAACTATTTCTAAAATCATAAATTATTAAATGAACTAACACATATTTGAGTTATATTCTCTTTAATAATAGGATCATCATAAAAATTGGAGAGCATCACAATTCTATTAAATTGATACATAATTCATGAATTGGTTCTGGTAATTTCTACAGCTTATTATTATTAGTACTTCATTTATTTATGGCACACCTTAATTCTTTACTGTCACAGACATAAGATTCACTAAACACTATTGGTTTTTTATTATTGACTTTTTCCACACCTTTATCAATAACCCATGAATCTTGGGTACATAAATAGATTCTAATTGGTCATATGATATAGGTTCAAGGTAGGTATAATGATTGATGCATGATTTTATGATTTGGTTGGGGATATTATGAGGAAGCTAGGTCTGAGATCATGACTTCTAAGGGTTGTTCTTTCCATTAGTATTCATCATTTTTTTCTTATGGGTTATATGTTCATGAAATATTATTATTATATCTCTTTCAAAATAAGTATGTTTCATTATTATGGGATTTCATGGGATGAGTTTCGGTTATTTAACACATTGTATTTATTAATCTATTTTGTAAAGTCATATGATGATTTACTTATTTGTTTTTATTTTATACAATTTGGTAAATAGGGTATATAATTTTAACTATACTACACATATAACATGACTTCTAGTCAGTAGCCATTCGAATATGGGTTGGTGTGTATGAGGCCATGAAACACACCAAATCGGGGCACCCATTCAGTGGAATTTGGATAAGGGCATTACAGTCTGATGAAAGGCCACTGAAGGTATAATTGTTCAACTATAAGTTCAACAGATCCCACTAAAACTCTAGTTATTATTCAGAATATAAAATTTAATGAGTTATAATTTCATATATTTAGAGCTGAAATGTAATTTAGGATTTCAGATGAGTCAATATAGGTTAAATTAATCATTATTCTCATTTTAATTTTTATTTTTATGGTTATATGTTTTATTAATTTTAATTTAACTAAAAAGGAGATTTAAATTATGATCCATTCATAAAAATTTATTTTTTATGATTTTAAGTTCACAGTATATTTTTAATCTAAGTGATGTGGTTTATCATAGGGAGTTTTTAGTGAATTTTTAAAATTAAATCTAATAAACTATAGATACCTCATAAAATGGTTGTGTATTAGATTTTTAAAATATTTTCATGTTCTATAACAAATTATTGAATTTATATTTAGGAATATAAATACCATAAATGATGAAATTAGTTTTTTATGAGAATGAAATGTTGGATTTAAATGAATAAACTATTGAATTGATAATTAAGTGCTTTAGTATATTGATACTCAGTTTAATAAATTATTATTATGAATAGGGGAGAAAAATTGATCAAGAGAATTATAATATGGAAATATATTAGAATGAATATTATTGGTAAGTATACATTGAGGGTGCGTTGTGGAAATAATATTCTAGGGTTTTGTTATTATATAATTAAAAAATAAAATCAAAATTATTCATTGATCTATATGAGTTTAAATATAGTGGAAAAAAGGACTGGTTTTCATGTTTTTTTATTTTTCCACAGGGTGATTTTAGATTTTTTATATTTATATGGGATACTATTAGGTTGTTTGGGAAATTATGAGAACCCAAGACGTTTTACATGATGTGATACCAAGATAATTTACCAATTTAAATCACATGAAAACCGATCCAATGATTTTTATTTTATTATTACTTTATCTAATTTTTATAATATCTAAAGGGAATTATTTTTATGATATTATACAGTGATGAATACTTGATGAGTTTACATGTATATTTGTTGTGTTTGTATTATTTCTTTAAGATAAATAAAAAAATAAAATATTTTTTTCATATGATAGGGAGGTTTGACTGAGGTATTATATATATCATCCAATTGATCATAAAATTAAAGAAATTGATATATTATTAAAATATAAATGGTATATAACCTGATAAGTTACATTATTTATATACTATTAATATATTAGACTTATATTCCATGAAAAAATGACATGAATATATTTTTTTCCTCAGTTTTGGCAGTTTAATGTTCATGATATTTATTTCTTTATAATGAACTCTTTCAGTTTGGATCTTGAATAATTATCATCAATTTTATTGAAAAATGGAAAATGAGAAGATCCTAGTTGATACTTGGTCAATATAGTATAGATATTTACATAAAGGGTTAAATAAATCTTAGAATCCCATTTATTAAAATGGTGTGGTTCTTGAATAACTCTCACATAGGGAACATTATATGTCTAATTAATTTAGATGATTAATTCATGATTCTTGATGGTGATTTACTATATTATATATTGTGAATATGCTCGTGAATAAGTTATTGGTATAATAATGCTGAGTTGTAACAATGGAATAAATATTTATTAAGGAAACATGGTGATATCGTGTATTTTTACTACACCGTAGTAAGCTAATGATAAAAATAATATCATTAATATATGATAATCAATCCTCAAGAAATATTTATTAATCCATGATTAACTCCTAAGGAATTATGGTTTTAGTTCTATAAAGGGATCACACTACTATGTTAGTTTGTAATTAGGGAAAGACAATTAATTTGAATAGGTGTGTTTTATTTTCCATTATGGAAAAAATATAGTTCTGTAAGGTTGAGGATTATACCAAAATAGACGATTTAACATTGTAAGGATTCATGTGACAAAATATTCATGTCCTTGTGGATTGGAATACTAGATCATCAAACTATAAATTTTATTTCACAAATACAATTCTAATGATATATGTATAACTTTTTTATTGAAATCATTATACCATGATGAATTTATTTATGGAATAATAAATAAAAATATGGTTTAGTTCTTTTATATATAATGGAATTTGTTAATAAATTCAAAAATAAATTATAACTATAGTTATATTATTCATGTTTGAATAGAATATTTTTATCCAACATATATTGTCATATCATTATTTTTTTTACTCTATAAAATGTGGATGTTCACAATGGAATGTTTGATAAAACATTATATAGCTATAAAACACCATTCTCGGAGCATCTAGAGATCATTTTTAGAGATCATATGAGAATAAATATGGTGTACACTTAACCCAATCATAAATGAAATTGAGGAGGATAATGAAGGATTGATCAAATTATTGATTCTTATTTTAATCATTCATATACATATATTTATAGATCAACTTCGTGATCTTTAAATAATTTCTTATTTGTAATATAATAAGAACATAGAAATTTTGATTATACACCATGGATTATCCACTTAGTAAAAGGTTTTAATGGACCTTTTCAAAACTATTATGCCATGTGTTCATTATCACCCTCTATATGATGTCATCATTGACTGGTTTTTTTCATGGACCCCATATATATCATGTATAAGAACTCTAGAGATATTTAGATATTTCATTGTTTTTTCTCACATTAATTTAGCATCGCTACGTGATTCTAATTATTTTTTATTGGGTTAATTTAACTTATATTAGATCCAAGGTGATTCTTTATGATATTCATATTGATTATATCATTTTGAAAGAGTTTTATAAAGAAAATTAATTCCAATAAAAACAATGGTATTCCCATTTTTTTTATAGATTAAGATTTTATCTTTGGACAGATGGGATGGTTCCATGTATTTTATCTCTTAGATTAGACATTCTTGATATCATTGAGAATAGTGTATAAATTCCTGATGTTGGGAACCCAATAATATGTAATAAATGTTGAATATTTAAGCTAGTGGGAGATAAAACAATGTATTACTCTCATCCAACTCAAGTAAATAATTGACACAAGTCATGTGATTAAAGATACTAAATGATATTTATAGAAAATATCATGATATTCAAAAACGATATTTGAATGTCATTGTTTCATGATTAAAAACATTTTATTCTCAGTCATAGAATTTAGAAATGGGATAATATGTATTGGTCTATGAGTTCTTCATTTGAGTGAAAAAAGAGTTATCTTGATTCAAAATTTTTGACATCATCTTAATGTTTCTACCATTATAGAGAAATTTAATATAATCAATCCATGAAAGTTCAATGATTTTTTTTTCACATGGGGATCAATACTTAGTTGTGATTTCCATTTACTAAGGTCAACAATATCCTGATATTCTAAGATAAGATAATAAGGAAAACCCTTATAAATAGTGAAAATACCATATTTAAATCTTATAATTTCATGAAAACAATTTAACTGAAGGTTTATCATGATGATGGAATTTATATTGTTGATAATGATGGGAATTCCAAGGATTGAATATATTTTTTTATAAAAGAATGTAGTGAAGAATATGTAAATATAAAGGAAAACTACCTTTTAAGTGTTTTAATTATGGAAACACTGGACACTATTTAGCTATATTTCTCAATAATTATGAAGTATATGAATAAAATTATTAAACCCTAATTCTATCTTAGAGAAACAAGGTGGAAAAATTTTGCAGTGAAGAAAATTATTTATATTAAAGGGAAAGGTAAATCCTTTAAATTTATTTAATATTGACATAAAGCAAGATATAATATCTTATAATTATTAATGTGAAAGAGAAGAAGAGGGATAAGTGGTTGAAAGGAATATAATAGGGATCCCTATAGTAATGAAAAGAGTGGTTATGTGGAGACACTAAGGGAGATTAAATTTAGGATAAATCTCTTATAGAGTTTAAAATAAATATATAATTCAAAAATAAAAAAGAGTTTTGTAAAAAAATAAGAAGGATTTATCAAAAATATCTGTTGATGAATAAAATTTCAAGGTGATTCTCAAGATTTAAATTATCATTTCAAGAAAGATAAATTATCACATTGAAATATTTAAATTGATATATGAGATACTTTATATTAATATAGTTAATTTTTGTTCTATAATTGAATAGTTTAATTTCACTTATGTTATGTTGGTTGAAGTTGAAAATTACTTGAAAAATTACATTTTGTAATTTAAAATTAAATCAATGAAATTTAATAACATTCTAATTTAAAGAAGAAGGGTTTTTATGGTACTAATCAGATTATTTATTATACTCTAATACCAAAAAATTTATCTTGGACCCTTAATCATTTAATAAAAATTGTTGATGTAGTGTTAAGAAGTTGAAAAGGTGATTAATAAATTAATATGGGATATATATCCATTGATATTTCATTTAATGGTGATGAAGATCATAAATTTTTTTTTGTAGAAAAATGAATATGATTTTGTAAAGATTAGGGGAAAATACAAGGTAAATGAGTATACAAATAATATTTTAAAATATATAGAACTGTAGAAAGGTTTATCTCTAAAAAATAATCAATGAATATATTTCTTGGAAGAATATTTCAAGTCAAGAAGATTTCAATTTGAAGTAGGTTGTTAGTAATGAAAAATGAATGATAAAATATCTAATTTCTCTTGATACAACATACACCTCTCTTAATCACAGTGAGTAATTGAATTTCATATGAGACTAGAGGATGATAATAATGCTATATGAAAAAACATCTAAAAGAGATGTTGATGTTAGAATATTTATTTGAACAGATTTTGAAAATTTAAATTAGGTATGATCTATAAATAAACGCCACCAAAAATTGTTTCATGGTACTACCAATATTTTTGAAAGTGTATGAAAAGTCCAAATATATAAATAATATTAATCACAATAAATACATGATCATTTATGTATATCACAAATCATTAAATGGTGTAAATCCATGGATGTTTGAAAATTATTTCTCATTTGATATGAGGAATAATAAATATATATTTATTGATATAAAAAGGTGTTACGTATGGTATTTTACTTAGGGAAATTTTATAATAGTAAATATGAAAGGAGTTGGAAGCAAAAAAATTATGGAAAATAAGCTTTAATCTAGTGATGTTATCTTTGTCAATGGATTAATACAGAATATCCTAGTTGTATTTAAATTATTTGGAATTAGGATTTAATTATATTTTTAGAAGAATAGTTGTGTTATTAGAAGAATTAATGATACATGATTAATTATATATGTAAAATGGATATGTGGAAATATATTCACTATTTCAAATGATAAAAATAATTATTTCATGAGTGTGAAGGAATAAAATGAGATTTTACCTCAAATATATTTCAATTTTGTAAAAAAGAACAAATAAAAAATTATCATGTATGAAGTCGTGATATTTTTAGACAAGAATATTCATGATAGAAGAAAAACTTGTTCTACATATCAAAAAAGACAAAAGATAATATAAATAAAAATAAATAAACCTTTAATTAATATACCTAGACATGTCTGGATCAATGATCATGAAATTGACATGAAAAGTTATGTATATTTTTAATTTTAAAAAATATTTTACTCATAAAACTTTTGAAAATTTAATATTAGGAATATCTCAATATATTAAGTGGATAAGACATTTATAGTTTTTTTTAAAATCAAACTTGATGCATTATCAAAATATTTTGGTCTGGTAGTAGATATGAATATAATAATTAATAGTTTTAGGGATATCATGGGAAGCATAAAATAAGGCATGAATATAGTGATAGAAACACACTCTAAAAAATATATTAGTTGAAAAAAAAAGAACAATAATATGGTGTAAATTTAGAGATTTATTATATTGAAACATGATACTTCCAAAATATTTTATATCCAGTCCATAATAGTGAATATCTATATTCTTAATTGTTTGAAATTTGATGTAAATTAAATTAAACTTTCTTATAGTACATTGTTTAGGAAGGGATGAATTTTAATATCTTAAATTTTTTTTACTTTTTATATTTCATCAATATCAAAGAAATAAATTTTGGAATATTTGTTGAGAGAGCTAATGAATGGATATTAAAAGTAAACTCACCTAATAAAACATGTTACTAGTGTTATAACATGAATCTAAATAATATCATTTACAATTATGATCTTTTATTAATAGAGAATCATGGAATACTGAAATTTTCATATCCAATTTATAATGAGATTAAATAATTATTTTTTAAAACATGGGGGAAAACATGATAGGAATTTTATTTTCACAAGTGTTTTTCAAGATTATCATATTCGTTATCAAATATCTAGCAATAAATAAGGCTTATTGAAAGGTGGATCTATGTTCATAGGGCATTGAAAAAATATATATCTTAAAATATTCCTTGGAGATATTATAACATGGGTTTAAACTAGTAAAATTCAAAAATTCCAATCATACCTACTCTATTTCACAATTTGAATAAAAGAGTGTTAATAAATCATTATGATGCAATGACTATATATCCATGATTAAAGAATAATAGAATAAAATTCATAATAATAAATCACAAGTGTTATTGAATTCTCAATATGATAATAATGTTGGTAAGAGAAATTAAATTTTTAGAACATGCTTAATGAGATGGGATATGTAGAAGAAGAAAATCAATGATAATATACAATAGTCACTATCAAATTATAGGTTTATATTATGTTGAAAAATTTTATATAGTTAAAAGGCTGGGAATAATTTACATTTTTCTTATGATATTTTAATAATATAATTAATTTTTTTGTAAATGGATGTGATGTTAGTGTTCTTAAATAGTGAACTTAAGGAATATGTCAACATTAAACAACTTGAAGGGTCTATACATTAATGGGACTATTTAGAAATTTGAAATTTGAAAAAGAAATATTATGGGATTAAAAAGTTTCCTTGATCATAGTACTCAAATATAGACAACAACATACAATACATGAATTTAAATAAAGATAAAGTGGAAAACAATCTTTATGTAAAAAGAGAGAACACAAATTTACTCATTTTTTGATGTATATATCAATGAAAATATTTTTTTTCATAAATATCAAATATAATTATGATTAATTCACTTAAAAAATAAAATTCATTCTGAAATGAGGACGATCAGTGATATGGAATTTTTTTTAGGATTTATGTCATGAGCACAACAAGTTTTATCTTTTTCTCACATGAAAAATATTCTTTTGAGTTACTAAAGTTATTCCAGATGGATGACTAAAGAGATGAATCAACTCATCTAAAACATGAGATCAACTAATCATTGAATTAAAATAAAAGGTGTGTAGATGAGAAGTGTTTTAAAGGCTTATTAGAAGTCTACTATACTTAACAATGAATGTACTTGAAATTGATTTTTTTGTTACTCATTATGAATGATTGAAAAGAAACTAATGTTTTCACATAATGTAGGAAAATAAAATATATTATATTAAGTGGAATAATTATTATGGAATGAAATATTTTATTGAATCATCTACATAACTTCATAATTTTTCAATAAATATTGGAAATATTATGACAGAGATTGAAATTCTTGTTTTGGAGGTGTATTTTTATCGAATGGAGCTTCATTTACTTTCAATCGAAGAAGAAAATTTAGTCACACAAAGATCAGTAGAATATGAGTACATTTTTAAATCACAATTTATAACGAAAATTATGTTGAAGAAGTCAAAATGTTAACAATGAGGGTGAATGTATCATCCCATTAATGATTATCAGTGATAATCAATTTATTTTGAATGAATATTATGAAAATTAGAGGTCAAAGAAAATTATGATCAACTATTAATTCATTAAGAAAATGGTGAAGCATGTAGATCTTAAATTTTAATATTGTATAATAATGGAGAAATTAGTAGATATCTATATTAATCACCTATTTAAGGATGCATTATAGTACTTTATAATTTTGCATGATGTTTATTATCTCTTAGAATATCTGTAATTTAATTATTTATTTTCCTTTTTTCATTCATTTACATTTGATAATAATACACTTGATTATTATGAGATACCTTATTTTAAAAGGGGAGTCTGTAGTTTTTATAATGTAAAAAAGACATATAGGGGAAGATAACTTTCACTTAAAGGAGAATAATTAGGTGTAAAAATTCGAATCTTGTAATTGTTATAAGAACATTGAAAACAATATAAATTGGGAAAATCACAGTCCCATAGAGATTTTAGATTGAATAAATACCATAAAATGAATTCATAAATAGGTAACCAAGGTGATATCAATCAAGACTTCTTCAGTAGAGTATCGATCATTTCACTAGGGGTTAAAGAACTCTTTAAAACATCATTCTATTCAATGGTGTTGCGTTATGATAGCTATCACATTGGAATAATGTTGTAAATAGTCTATGTAGATGATTTATTTATGAGTTTTTATGGTGATTTCATGTTATATTTAATTTCATGTTGCTCATGGATGTGATAAAAGTTAATTGGGGTTGAGTTGGATGTAATGGAATAATGATATATTAAATAAAAAACAAGTGATAGTATGATGTTTTTATAGTGAAATATTACAAGTTATATGAAATGTTACACATATATCTGAATCAAATAATAAGATAAAATGACTTCAATATGATGGATTCTAGGGGAATTATTATTTTAATCTTATATTGGGATCAAACCACAATATCAGAACATGATTTTTAAATAGATAAATCGGAGGTGGTTTGAAGTACAATCCATTATGGAAAACATATCCTATAATTAAAAGTCATATTTTGATTTGAAAACTGTTATTTTCCATGCCATGAAAATTGGATAATGAATTCTAAATATCTATGGATTGAATATATATTTCTATGATCAATTAATTAGACTATAATAAACTCAAATATGATGTAGATATTTTTTATTTTTTTTGAATATTTTAATGTGTTTTTTCTCTCATGGGGTGTGGATGAGAATTTTATTTCTTATGTTAAAATTTAGTATAGTGATTAACCAATGTTGTCTCTAGATAAGAGCACCCTACAATGAAGTTGTCACATTAAAATTAGAGATAGAAGTGAGGTTGTTTTTTTAATTATTTGATTTTTAAATGACAAGAAAGAAAATAAACAAATTAAACTAACTAAGGTAAAATTTATAAAACAAGTGATTGAAAACTATTATCAGAGATGGTGATTAGGTCAGATTTGGTTCTCTAATTGTAATTCTGTCATAGTTCAACTTATATAATTCTCCTCTACTAAGTCGATAAAAGTGACAGTCCACAATTATTTATTCTAAGTCACATAGTCAAATATTAATGGTGAGAATAAACCTAACTAAAATCTATGATTGATGTACTATCCATTCATTATGTGATATAGTTGTAGAAAATACACTAAATTGACTTAGGTAATTTCCAATAACATATTATTTATCCCAAACAATCAAGAATGTTAACTAATCCTTACATAAGTATTTGTGATCACCATGTACTTCACCACTAAGCAGTTATCTATTAAAAAATATAGAGAATAGATCCTAGTGGAGGGATATATATATCATTTACCCAAGAAATAAAAACAACTGAATGTAAAACCAAATAAAATCGTATGTGATAATACAAACCAATATAGTAAATTGAAATCCATTTTGCAGAAGAGGGAAAAAGAGCTTAAAACATTAAGTGAAGGAACTAAATAATTACAAAAGGAAAACCTATAATTCCTTAATCACACATAAGAATACCCAAAAATTTTAAGGTTAATTTTTAATAAGGGGAAATAATAATTAATTAAAAAACTATGAAGAATAAAAGAGGGAAAACAAATAATAAAATATTTGATACTCCAAAATCGGTCCACTTGATATTTGCTTCCGTTCTGCCCACCACCTACTTAATATTATAGATGTATCTTCCTAAAATATGTTAGGAATTATGTTGGATATATACACTAAAAATATAAAATATACTAGACTTTTGAAAAGGAATATATGGCCGAAATAATGGGCATGATTTTTTCTAGCCACCAAACACTATTTCACTTTAGCCACTTAGACTCGCTGAAAATATGCCTTAATGAGATAGTTAATTTATTAATTTTAATGTGGAACTTAAATTTATTGTTATTTATTTTAACCATATGAAATAATATCATTTTAATGTTAATATCCTCATCTATGCCTAATTTAATGAGGTAGGGTTTATTTTACAGTCCATAACAACTTTCTCTATTTGATTGATTTTTGTGGGTCATTGTGTTTCAAATTGGACATGGTCCTAGAATAATAATTTTTAACCCAAAACAACCATAAGCCTGAAAAATGGAATCAAATTAATTATATTAAAATTTTAGATGTTAAGATTGGAAAATATAAGCAATAGAATATTGATAAATTCACTGAATTAAACCATTTTCACATTTCAGATCAAAACTCACCAGAAATCATAAAATGATACAAATAAGATAAAATAGAATAATTAAAAGGGGTCAAATCAATGAAAAAATATAAATAATAATGAAAATGTTATCTTTATAATATTTACAATATATTATATTCACAATAATAATATTTTATTTTGATGCGATGATTATGCCTCAAACCACACCATAATTCAATGATTTTTTAGGCCTATAAAAAATGATGAATCCATTAAATATGAGTGTATAAAACTGAGATATCCCCCCAAAACATTAGATGATAATTTAAATATAATTTTGGATAGATTTTATGATACGAATGAAGGTGTTCACTAAATCCAACATTGGAGGAACATGATGATTATAACAAAGGATTGATAAATTTATTGATTCATTCTTTCATATTTCTAGTAACTAGTGTTATAGAAAATTTTATGGATAGTTATATTTTTTTATTATTGATAATAAATTAAGAACATGAATAATTTTATTATAATATTTATTCACCATGGATTAACAACTCAATAAAAACATTTAATGAAACTTGTAAAAACTCTTATTCCATTTATATTATTTTCTATTTAATATCTCATATAATCCTTGATTTATTTCATTCATGGATATCAGATTTAATATTCATGATAATACTATAGATATTCAAAAAGTATTTTTTTTGTTCCCTTAGTTCCCGTTGTCATTGCTTAATCATGTTCTTTCCTGGAGGCACTTTACTTGTTGAATTAACCATGAAATGCTGCCATTATTTTTTCAATTAAACATTGTCATGGAATAATAATTTTTCTAGAAAATTCCGAAGATATTCTTGATCCCATATTATAATATGTCACCCTATTGGTGTAATTTTAGGAGTTTATTATTTTATGATTTGATATGTGACATGATGATCAACTTTTCTTATTTTAAATTTATTATGTGATGTATGTTATTTAATAACTTTATATCATATAAAATAATTCTTATATATATAAGTTGTTCTAAGAAATCATATTTGTTCCATATACACTCTCTCATGTAGTCAATATTATCAAACTCAATGCGTGGTGTCGATGGTAATTAGAACAAATATAACCAAGTCATTATTCCTACAAGATTATTTTTCAAATGATATGATTTATATTTATAAAAGGGTAGATATTGGTCGGTAATATATGCTTATTTGGATACTAATGTGATCAAAATTGGGAATTATAGAGTATTATTTCATTCATAGAGACTGAGTGGCTTAAATTTCTTATTTTTATTAAGGTAATTTCCATAATTATTTTTATCCTATATTTTCATAAATGATTTTTAATATAATATCTATTACATTGTTTATATTATATAAATTATAAAAAATGATTTATATAAATATTTTAAATATTGGTTATGTTATTTATTTATTATTTATATATATTTTTATAGAATTTTAGTAGTTAACCTATATAATTTTCTAAATGGGTTTTGGCCATATCTAATTGACTAATGGAAAATATTTATTTTTTAGTAGAATTAAAAATGATTGGTTGTTTTATTTTTAATTCATTATAAAATTGATTAAGTATTTATTAATTTTATTTAATTATGTATTTTTTAGAGGGTAATCAATTCCAACTAAATATTTATTAACATTATTAATAGCCTCTAACCACAAATGCGGGTCTAGTTTAGATGTAGGGGATGTCTCTCAAAATAGGCCATTACTCCCATAACTCATGTTTCATCATAATTATAAATTGCATCATAGACTAGATAAACCAATCCTTGATCCATATGTTTTTCTCATATCCATCCCTATATTCAATATTGTATCCTTGTATTGTTGCAAAAAATCTTAATAGTATTGTGGGAATTAAAATTTTGAATTAATCACCAATAGTAAAATTCCATCTTCTAGTCATGTTAAACCATCCTTTTATATATTAGTAAAATATTAAATAAAATTATAATGAAAATTAAATTTTAAGACATAATATATTTTTTAAGTGGTTTGGTACTACATAGAACATCCCCAAGTCATCTACACTAATATCTAATATCAGTTTGCTAAATTTATTTTAGATCCTTCTAATGGGGATCTCACAACTGAGTGAATGATGTTAAAACTTAGTCTATTAAAAATTACAAAAAACATTTTTGGAAATTTCTTCCATGTTTATTACAAGGTCCCACTCCCATCCATCAATCCAACAACCCAAAGGACTTAATATTTTTTTATTTGATAAAGCCCCATTTTAATGGAATAGGGGGGGGGGGACCCAATCACACTCCATATACATATGGTAAATCACACCCAAAGGGACAAAAGAGTAAAATCATACTGAAAACAAGAAGTTTCCCCTCCCTAGAAATTAAAAATGATTAGACTCTCCACCATTGGAAAGCTGTTTAGGAAGAAAGTGTCCTGTGACAAAGCACATGCCCGATACGATGGCTGATGCAATACCCTCTCAAACAACCAAATCCAAAAAGCTCAGTAGAGATGAACTGCCAGATCTAGAACCTCAAATGGGACCTATCCAAGTGGTCAAGTCTAGTAGCTCTACCTTTTCATCATTTGGATCAAAATTAAACCAATTACAAATCTCCAAACCATGAACAAAAAATGACGATATAAAAAGTATTCCACAAGTCAGCCTCCAACAAGACAACTCCAACCAAGCCCTACCACACCTCATGACTCTCAACCACCACTGTAGCCAACGATGCAACCGGAAGACAATCCATAGAGAGAGAAGCCAGACTATCGTCACCTAGGACTGGATGTCCCAAAACCACACCAAGGGCCATCACCAATGAAGGAGTCTAGGCCACTCTAAAGCCAAAAGCGCCGGTATGGGAATGAATCTGTTTATAAGTAGAACAAAAACGCACCCTCACCAGCGTCTAGTGCAAGTAACCACCGAAACAGAAGATAAAACAAGAAGAAAAACATAAACCAGAGCTAGCCGCCACACTTCCAAAAATTCACACTAGAAATGCAGATTAAAAAATGAAGAACACACAATGGTCAGAAGTACTTCAAGGAACGCAAGTCTGCCTACCACCAGAAGTCCCTCCTCCCCTCCGCATCGCTCCGAGGCCGACTCTTCACCAAGCCTGACGCCACACCAACCGATGCCAGATACGAATCCAGCATGGGAAAACCTTCTCTAGCCCGCCACATCACAATCACCCTATATAATAGAGGCCATCACTGACCAAGCCACAGTCATTGACTCGCTAGATCCAGGTGAAGCAGATCCCCATAACCAAAGCATGCCAGTGCTAGACGGGGCAAAGCTGAAGAAGAGCCATATACGAAATACACACCATCACCGAGAAGAGCACTCAAACTGAGCCGAGGAGAAAAGGGTTGAGGAGAGGAGAGAGAGAGAACAGAGGCAGAAACCCTAGTGCACCGCAGAAGGGTAGATCGTGCCGCTCAGAGGCCATATTTGATAACCATCCCTAACTCCTAAAAATATTACAATTCTTTTTTTATTTAATGACATTGAAAATATGGTAGAATTTTTATTATAGGTGATATCACATTTTTTTTCAACAACTTTTTGATTATTATGTCCTTCCAAGAGAATATATATATTTCCAAAGTGTAGTAATGAAAAAGTTACATTGAATGTAGTAGTATTATTCATGAATAAAAAATAGGGAAAGATATATCTTTTTTCTCTTCATAACATTAAATCATCTAATTAATTCACAATTATAGAATTTGTAGAATGAAAGTAAAAATTTCATAGAAAATATCATATATATGTTCATTTTCCCTTTTTATTTTTATATCTTATTACCTAACATATTTTACAATTAAATTGAGATAAAATATATATAATATCTATAAATTTAATTTAGGTAACAAATCTATGACTTCATTCTATAAAATAGGATTCTCATAATCATATCAATTTTTTTTTCTAGAAATAGAATCTCATAAATACTTGGTCGAACTATTTCTAAAATCATAAATTATTAAATGAACTAACACATATTTGAGTTATATTCTCTTTAATAATAGGATCATCATAAAAATTGGAGAGCACCACAATTCTATTAAATTGATACATAATTCATGAATTGGTTCTGGTAATTTCTACAGCTTATTATTATTAGTACTTCATTTATTTATGGCACACCTTAATTCTTTACTGTCACAGACATAAGATTCACTAAACACTATTGGTTTTTTATTATTGACTTTTTCCACACCTTTATCAATAACCCATGAATCTTGGGTACATAAATAGATTCTAATTGGTCATATGATATAGGTTCAAGGTAGGTATAATGATTGATGCATGATTTTATGATTTGGTTGGGGATATTATTAGGAAGCTAGGTCTGAGATCATGACTTCTAAGGGTTGTTCTTTCCATTAGTATTCATCATTTTTTTCTTATGGGTTATATGTTCATGAAATATTATTATTATATCTCTTTCAAAATAAGTATGTTTCATTATTATGGGATTTCATGGGATGAGTTTCGGTTATTTAACACATTGTATTTATTAATCTATTTTGTAAAGTCATATGATGATTTACTTATTTGTTTTTATTTTATACAATTTGGTAAATAGGGTATATAATTTTAACTATACTACACATATAACATGACTTCTAGTCAGTAGCCATTCGAATATGGGTTGGTGTGTATGAGGCCATGAAACACACCAAATCGGGGCACCCATTCAGTGGAATTTGGATAAGGGCATTACAGTCTGATGAAAGGCCACTGAAGGTATAATTGTTCCACTATAAGTTCAACAGATCCCACTAAAACTCTAGTTATTATTCAGAATATAAAATTTAATGAGTTATAATTTCATATATTTAGAGCTGAAATGTAATTTAGGATTTCAGATGAGTCAATATAGGTTAAATTAATCATTATTCTCATTTTAATTTTTATCTTTATGGTTATATGTTTTATTAATTTTAATTTAACTAAAAAGGAGATTTAAATTATGATCCGTTCATAAAAATTTATTTTTTATGATTTTAAGTTCACAGTATATTTTTAATCTAAGTGATGTGGTTTATCATAGGGAGTTTTTAGTGAATTTTTAAAATTAAATCTAATAAACTATAGATACCTCATAAAATGGTTGTGTATTAGATTTTTAAAATATTTTCATGTTCTATAACAAATTATTGAATTTATATTTAGGAATATAAATACCATAAATGATGAAATTAGTTTTTTATGAGAATGAAATGTTGGATTTAAATGAATAAACTATTGAATTGATAATTAAGTGCTTTAGTATATTGATACTCAGTTTAATAAATTATTATTATGAATAGGGGAGAAAAATTGATCAAGAGAATTATAATATGGAAATATATTAGAATGAATATTATTGGTAAGTATACATTGAGGGTGCGTTGTGGAAATAATATTCTAGGGTTTTGTTATTATATAATTAAAAAATAAAATCAAAATTATTCATTGATCTATATGAGTTTAAATATAGTGGAAAAAAGGACTGGTTTTCATGTTTTTTTATTTTTCCACAGGGTGATTTTAGATTTTTTATATTTATATGGGATACTATTAGGTTGTTTGGGAAATTATGAGAACCCAAGACGTTTTACATGATGTGATACCAAGATAATTTACCAATTTAAATCACATGAAAACCGATCCAATGATTTTTATTTTATTATTACTTTATCTAATTTTTATAATATCTAAAGGGAATTATTTTTATGATATTATACAGTGATGAATACTTGATGAGTTTACATGTATATTTGTTGTGTTTGTATTATTTCTTTAAGATAAATAAAAAAATAAAATATTTTTTTCATATGATAGGGAGGTTTGACTGAGGTATTATATATATCATCCAATTGATCATAAAATTAAAGAAATTGATATATTATTAAAATATAAATGGTATATAACCTGATAAGTTACATTATTTATATACTATTAATATATTAGACTTATATTCCATGAAAAAATGACATGAATATACTTTTTTTCCTCAGTTTTGGCAGTTTAATGTTCATGATATTTATTTCTTTATAATGAACTCTTTCAGTTTGGATCTTGAATAATTATCATCAATTTTATTGAAAAATGGAAAATGAGAAGATCCTAGTTGATACTTGGTCAATATAGTATAGATATTTACATAAAGGGTTAAATAAATCTTAGAATCCCATTTATTAAAATGGTGTGGTTCTTGAATAACTCTCACATAGGGAACATTATATGTCTAATTAATTTAGATGATTAATTCATGATTCTTGATGGTGATTTACTATATTATATATTGTGAATATGCTCGTGAATAAGTTATTGGTATAATAATGCTGAGTTGTAACAATGGAATAAATATTTATTAAGGAAACATGGTGATATCGTGTATTTTTACTACACCGTAGTAAGCTAATGATAAAAATAATATCATTAATATATGATAATCAATCCTCAAGAAATATTTATTAATCCATGATTAACTCCTAAGGAATTATGGTTTTAGTTCTATAAAGGGATCACACTACTATGTTAGTTTGTAATTAGGGAAAGACAATTAATTTGAATAGGTGTGTTTTATTTTCCATTATGGAAAAAATATAGTTCTGTAAGGTTGAGGATTATACCAAAATAGACGATTTAACATTGTAAGGATTCATGTGACAAAATATTCATGTCCTTGTGGATTGGAATACTAGATCATCAAACTATAAATTTTATTTCACAAATACAATTCTAATGATATATGTATAACTTTTTTATTGAAATCATTATACCATGATGAATTTATTTATGGAATAATAAATAAAAATATGGTTTAGTTCTTTTATATATAATGGAATTTGTTAATAAATTCAAAAATAAATTATAACTATTGTTATATTATTCATGTTTGAATAGAATATTTTTATCCAACATATATTGTCATATCATTATTTTTTTTACTCTATAAAATGTGGATGTTCACAATGGAATGTTTGATAAAACATTATATAGCTATAAAACACCATTCTCGGAGCATCTAGAGATCATTTTTAGAGATCATATGAGAATAAATATGGTGTACACTTAACCCAATCATAAATGAAATTGAGGAGGATAATGAAGGATTGATCAAATTATTGATTCTTATTTTAATCATTCATATACATATATTTATAGATCAACTTCGTGATCTTTAAATAATTTCTTATTTGTAATATAATAAGAACATAGAAATTTTGATTATACACCATGGATTATCCACTTAGTAAAAGGTTTTAATGGACCT
Source organism: Viscum album (assembly GCA_963277665.1). Lineage (NCBI taxonomy): Eukaryota > Viridiplantae > Streptophyta > Magnoliopsida > Santalales > Viscaceae > Viscum > Viscum album. The sequence continues at coordinate 1,497,634,708 of OY728161.1, forward strand.
TTTCAAAACTATTATGCCATGTGTTCATTATCACCCTCTATATGATGTCATCATTGACTGGTTTTTTTCATGGACCCCATATATATCATGTATAAGAACTCTAGAGATATTTAGATATTTCATTGTTTTTTCTCACATTAATTTAGCATCGCTACGTGATTCTAATTATTTTTTATTGGGTTAATTTAACTTATATTAGATCCAAGGTGATTCTTTATGATATTCATATTGATTATATCATTTTGAAAGAGTTTTATAAAGAAAATTAATTCCAATAAAAACAATGGTATTCCCATTTTTTTTATAGATTAAGATTTTATCTTTGGACAGATGGGATGGTTCCATGTATTTTATCTCTTAGATTAGACATTCTTGATATCATTGAGAATAGTGTATAAATTCCTGATGTTGGGAACCCAATAATATGTAATAAATGTTGAATATTTAAGCTAGTGGGAGATAAAACAATGTATTACTCTCATCCAACTCAAGTAAATAATTGACACAAGTCATGTGATTAAAGATACTAAATGATATTTATAGAAAATATCATGATATTCAAAAACGATATTTGAATGTCATTGTTTCATGATTAAAAACATTTTATTCTCAGTCATAGAATTTAGAAATGGGATAATATGTATTGGTCTATGAGTTCTTCATTTGAGTGAAAAAAGAGTTATCTTGATTCAAAATTTTTGACATCATCTTAATGTTTCTACCATTATAGAGAAATTTAATATAATCAATCCATGAAAGTTCAATGATTTTTTTTTCACATGGGGATCAATACTTAGTTGTGATTTCCATTTACTAAGGTCAACAATATCCTGATATTCTAAGATAAGATAATAAGGAAAACCCTTATAAATAGTGAAAATACCATATTTAAATCTTATAATTTCATGAAAACAATTTAACTGAAGGTTTATCATGATGATGGAATTTATATTGTTGATAATGATGGGAATTCCAAGGATTGAATATATTTTTTTATAAAAGAATGTAGTGAAGAATATGTAAATATAAAGGAAAACTACCTTTTAAGTGTTTTAATTATGGAAACACTGGACACTATTTAGCTATATTTCTCAATAATTATGAAGTATATGAATAAAATTATTAAACCCTAATTCTATCTTAGAGAAACAAGGTGGAAAAATTTTGCAGTGAAGAAAATTATTTATATTAAAGGGAAAGGTAAATCCTTTAAATTTATTTAATATTGACATAAAGCAAGATATAATATCTTATAATTATTAATGTGAAAGAGAAGAAGAGGGATAAGTGGTTGAAAGGAATATAATAGGGATCCCTATAGTAATGAAAAGAGTGGTTATGTGGAGACACTAAGGGAGATTAAATTTAGGATAAATCTCTTATAGAGTTTAAAATAAATATATAATTCAAAAATAAAAAAGAGTTTTGTAAAAAAATAAGAAGGATTTATCAAAAATATCTGTTGATGAATAAAATTTCAAGGTGATTCTCAAGATTTAAATTATCATTTCAAGAAAGATAAATTATCACATTGAAATATTTAAATTGATATATGAGATACTTTATATTAATATAGTTAATTTTTGTTCTATAATTGAATAGTTTAATTTCACTTATGTTATGTTGGTTGAAGTTGAAAATTACTTGAAAAATTACATTTTGTAATTTAAAATTAAATCAATGAAATTTAATAACATTCTAATTTAAAGAAGAAGCGTTTTTATGGTACTAATCAGATTATTTATTATACTCTAATACCAAAAAATTTATCTTGGACCCTTAATCATTTAATAAAAATTGTTGATGTAGTGTTAAGAAGTTGAAAAGGTGATTAATAAATTAATATGGGATATATATCCATTGATATTTCATTTAATGGTGATGAAGATCATAAATTTTTTTTTTGTAGAAAAATGAATATGATTTTGTAAAGATTAGGGGAAAATACAAGGTAAATGAGTATACAAATAATATTTTAAAATATATAGAACTGTAGAAAGGTTTATCTCTAAAAAATAATCAATGAATATATTTCTTGGAAGAATATTTCAAGTCAAGAAGATTTCAATTTGAAGTAGGTTGTTAGTAATGAAAAATGAATGATAAAATATCTAATTTCTCTTGATACAACATACACCTCTCTTAATCACAGTGAGTAATTGAATTTCATATGAGACTAGAGGATGATAATAATGCTATACGAAAAAACATCTAAAAGAGATGTTGATGTTAGAATATTTATTTGAACAGATTTTGAAAATTTAAATTAGGTATGATCTATAAATAAACGCCACCAAAAATTGTTTCATGGTACTACCAATATTTTTGAAAGTGTATGAAAAGTCCAAATATATAAATAATATTAATCACAATAAATACATGATCATTTATGTATATCACAAATCATTAAATGGTGTAAATCCATGGATGTTTGAAAATTATTTCTCATTTGATATGAGGAATAATAAATATATATTTATTGATATAAAAAGGTGTTACGTATGGTATTTTACTTAGGGAAATTTTATAATAGTAAATATGAAAGGAGTTGGAAGCAAAAAAATTATGGAAAATAAGCTTTAATCTAGTGATGTTATCTTTGTCAATGGATTAATACAGAATATCCTAGTTGTATTTAAATTATTTGGAACTAGGATTTAATTATATTTTTAGAAGAATAGTTGTGTTATTAGAAGAATTAATGATACATGATTAATTATATATGTAAAATGGATATGTGGAAATATATTCACTATTTCAAATGATAAAAATAATTATTTCATGAGTGTGAAGGAATAAAATGAGATTTTACCTCAAATATATTTCAATTTTGTAAAAAAGAACAAATAAAAAATTATCATGTATGAAGTCGTGATATTTTTAGACAAGAATATTCATGATAGAAGAAAAACTTGTTCTATATATCAAAAAAGACAAAAGATAATATAAATAAAAATAAATAAACCTTTAATTAATATACCTAGACATGTCTGGATCAATGATCATGAAATTGACATGAAAAGTTATGTATATTTTTAATTTTAAAAAATATTTTACTCATAAAACTTTTGAAAATTTAATATTAGGAATATCTCAATATATTAAGTGGATAAGACATTTATAGTTTTTTTTAAAATCAAACTTGATGCATTATCAAAATATTTTGGTCTGGTAGTAGATATGAATATAATAATTAATAGTTTTAGGGATATCATGGGAAGCATAAAATAAGGCATGAATATAGTGATAGAAACACACTCTAAAAAATATATTAGTTGAAAAAAAAGAACAATAATATGGTGTAAATTTAGAGATTTATTATATTGAAACATGATACTTCCAAAATATTTTATATCCAGTCCATAATAGTGAATATCTATATTCTTAATTGTTTGAAATTTGATGTAAATTAAATTAAACTTTCTTATAGTACATTGTTTAGGAAGGGATGAATTTTAATATCTTAATTTTTTTTTACTTTTTATATTTCATCAATATCAAAGAAATAAATTTTGGAATATTTGTTGAGAGAGCTAATGAATGGATATTAAAAGTAAACTCACCTAATAAAACATGTTACTAGTGTTATAACATGAATCTAAATAATATCATTTACAATTATGATCTTTTATTAATAGAGAATCATGGAATACTGAAATTTTCATATCCAATTTATAATGAGATTAAATAATTATTTTTTAAAACATGGGGGAAAACATGATAGGAATTTTATTTTCACAAGTGTTTTTCAAGATTATCATATTCGTTATCAAATATCTAGCAATAAATAAGGCTTATTGAAAGGTGGATCTATGTTCATAGGGCATTGAAAAAATATATATCTTAAAATATTCCTTGGAGATATTATAACATGGGTTTAAACTAGTAAAATTCAAAAATTCCAATCATACCTACTCTATTTCACAATTTGAATAAAAGAGTGTTAATAAATCATTATGATGCAATGACTATATATCCATGATTAAAGAATAATAGAATAAAATTCATAATAATAAATCACAAGTGTTATTGAATTCTCAATATGATAATAATGTTGGTAAGAGAAATTAAATTTTTAGAACATGCTTAATGAGATGGGATATGTAGAAGAAGAAAATCAATGATAATATACAATAGTCACTATCAAATTATAGGTTTATATTATGTTGAAAAATTTTATATAGTTAAAAGGCTGGGAATAATTTACATTTTTCTTATGATATTTTAATAATATAATTAATTTTTTTGTAAATGGATGTGATGTTAGTGTTCTTAAATAGTGAACTTAAGGAATATGTCAACATTAAACAACTTGAAGGGTCTATACATTAATGGGACTATTTAGAAATTTGAAATTTGAAAAAGAAATATTATGGGATTAAAAAGTTTCCTTGATCATAGTACTCAAATATAGACAACAACATACAATACATGATTTTAAATAAAGATAAAGTGGAAAACAATCTTTATGTAAAAAGAGAGAACACAAATTTACTCATTTTTTGATGTATATATCAATGAAAATATTTTTTTTCATAAATATCAAATATAATTATGATTAATTCACTTAAAAAATAAAATTCATTCTGAAATGAGGACGATCAGTGATATGGAATTTTTTTTAGGATTTATGTCATGAGCACAACAAGTTTTATCTTTTTCTCACATGAAAAATATTCTTTTGAGTTACTAAAGTTATTCCAGATGGATGACTAAAGAGATGAATCAACTCATCTAAAACATGAGATCAACTAATCATTGAATTAAAATAAAAGGTGTGTAGATGAGAAGTGTTTTAAAGGCTTATTAGAAGTCTACTATACTTAACAATGAATGTACTTGAAATTGATTTTTTTGTTACTCATTATGAATGATTCAAAAGAAACTAATGTTTTCACATAATGTAGAAAAATAAAATATATTATATTAAGTGGAATAATTATTATGGAATGAAATATTTTATTGAATCATCTACATAACTTCATAATTTTTCAATAAATATTGGAAATATTATGACAGAGATTGAAATTCTTGTTTTGGAGGTGTATTTTTATCGAATGGAGCTTCATTTACTTTCAATCGAAGAAGAAAATTTAGTCACACAAAGATCAGTAGAATATGAGTACATTTTTAAATCACAATTTATAACGAAAATTATGTTGAAGAAGTCAAAATGTTAACAATGAGGGTGAATGTATCATCCCATTAATGATTATCAGTGATAATCAATTTATTTTGAATGAATATTATGAAAATTAGAGGTCAAAGAAAATTATGATCAACTATTAATTCATTAAGAAAATGGTGAAGCATGTAGATCTTAAATTTTAATATTGTATAATAATGGAGAAATTAGTAGATATCTATATTAATCACCTATTTAAGGATGCATTATAGTACTTTATAATTTTGCATGGTGTTTATTATCTCTTAGAATATCTGTAATTTAATTATTTATTTTCCTTTTTTCATTCATTTACATTTGATAATAATACACTTGATTATTATGAGATACCTTATTTTAAAAGGGGAGTCTGTAGTTTTTATAATGTAAAAAAGACATATAGGGGAAGATAACTTTCACTTAAAGGAGAATAATTAGGTGTAAAAATTCGAATCTTGTAATTGTTATAAGAACATTGAAAACAATATAAATTGGGAAAATCACAGTCCCATAGAGATTTTAGATTGAATAAATACCATAAAATGAATTCATAAATAGGTAACCAAGGTGATATCAATCAAGACTTCTTCAGTAGAGTATCGATCATTTCACTAGGGGTTAAAGAACTCTTTAAAACATCATTCTATTCAATGGTGTTGCGTTATGATAGCTATCACATTGGAATAATGTTTTAAATAGTCTATGTAGATGATTTATTTATGAGTTTTTATGGTGATTTCATGTTATATTTAATTTCATGTTGCTCATGGATGTGATAAAAGTTAATTGGGGTTGAGTTGGATGTAATGGAATAATGATATATTAAATAAAAAACAAGTGATAGTATGATGTTTTTATAGTGAAATATTACAAGTTATATGAAATGTTACACATATATCTGAATCAAATAATAAGATAAAATGACTTCAATATGATGGATTCTAGGGGAATTATTATTTTAATCTTATATTGGGATCAAACCACAATATCAGAACATGATTTTTAAATAGATAAATCTGAGGTGGTTTGAAGTACAATCCATTATGGAAAACATATCCTATAATTAAAAGTCATATTTTGATTTGAAAACTGTTATTTTCCATGCCATGAAAATTGGATAATGAATTCTAAATATCTATGGATTGAATATATATTTCTATGATCAATTAATTAGACTATAATAAACTCAAATATGATGTAGATATTTTTTATTTTTTTTGAATATTTTAATGTGTTTTTTCTCTCATGGGGTGTGGATGAGAATTTTATTTCTTATGTTAAAATTTAGTATAGTGATTAACCAATGTTGTCTCTAGATAAGAGCACCCTACAATGAAGTTGTCACATTAAAATTAGAGATAGAAGTGAGGTTGTTTTTTTAATTATTTGATTTTTAAATGACAAGAAAGAAAATAAACAAATTAAACTAACTAAGGTAAAATTTATAAAACAAGTGATTGAAAACTATTATCAGAGATGGTGATTAGGTCAGATTTGGTTCTCTAATTGTAATTCTGTCATAGTTCAACTTATATAATTCTCCTCTACTAAGTCGATAAAAGTGACAGTCCACAATTATTTATTCTAAGTCACATAGTCAAATATTAATGGTGAGAATAAACCTAACTAAAATCTATGATTGATGTACTATCCATTCATTATGTGATATAGTTGTAGAAAATACACTAAATTGACTTAGGTAATTTCCAATAACATATTATTTATCCCAAACAATCAATAATGTTAACTAATCCTTACATAAGTATTTGTGATCACCATGTACTTCACCACTAAGCAGTTATCTATTAAAAAATATAGAGAATAGATCCTAGTGGAGGGATATATATATCATTTACCCAAGAAATAAAAACAACTGAATGTAAAACCAAATAAAATCGTATGTGATAATACAAACCAATATAGTAAATTGAAATCCATTTTGCAGAAGAGGGAAAAAGAGCTTAAAACATTAAGTGAAGGAACTAAATAATTACAAAAGGAAAACCTATCATTCCTTAATCACACATAAGAATACCCAAAAATTTTAAGGTTAATTTTTAATAAGGGGAAATAATAATTAATTAAAAAACTATGAAGAATAAAAGAGGGAAAACAAATAATAAAATATTTGATACTCCAAAATCGGTCCACTTGATATTTGCTTCCGTTCTGCCCACCACCTACTTAATATTATAGATGTATCTTCCTAAAATATGTTAGGAATTATGTTGGATATATACACTAAAAATATAAAATATACTAGACTTTTGAAAAGGAATATATGGCCGAAATAATGGGCATGATTTTTTCTAGCCACCAAACACTATTTCACTTTAGCCACTTAGACTCGCTGAAAATATGCCTTAATGAGATAGTTAATTTATTAATTTTAATGTGGAACTTAAATTTATTGTTATTTATTTTAACCATATGAAATAATATCATTTTAATGTTAATATCCTCATCTATGCCTAATTTAATGAGGTAGGGTTTATTTTACAGTCCATAACAACTTTCTCTATTTGATTGATTTTTGTGGGTCATTGTGTTTCAAATTGGACATGGTCCTTGAATAATAATTTTTAACCCAAAACAACCATAAGCCTGAAAAATGGAATCAAATTAATTATATTAAAATTTTAGATGTTAAGATTGGAAAATATAAGCAATAGAATATTGATAAATTCACTGAATTAAACCATTTTCACATTTCAGATCAAAACTCACCAGAAATCATAAAATGATACAAATAAGATAAAATAGAATAATTAAAAGGGGTCAAATCAATGAAAAAATATAAATAATAATGAAAATGTTATCTTTATAATATTTACAATATATTATATTCACAATAATAATATTTTATTTTGATGCGATGATTATGCCTCAAACCACACCATAATTCAATGATTTTTTAGGCCTATAAAAAATGATGAATCCATTAAATATGAGTGTATAAAACTGAGATATCCCCCCAAAACATTAGATGATAATTTAAATATAATTTTGGATAGATTTTATGATACGAATGAAGGTGTTCACTAAATCCAACATTGGAGGAACATGATGATTATAACAAAGGATTGATAAATTTATTGATTCATTCTTTCATATTTCTAGTAACTAGTGTTATAGAAAATTTTATGGATAGTTATATTTTTTTATTATTGATAATAAATTAAGAACATGAATAATTTTATTATAATATTTATTCACCATGGATTAACAACTCAATAAAAACATTTAATGAAACTTGTAAAAACTCTTATTCCATTTATATTATTTTCTATTTAATATCTCATATAATCCTTGATTTATTTCATTCATGGATATCAGATTTAATATTCATGATAATACTATAGATATTCAAAAAGTATTTTTTTTGTTCCCTTAGTTCCCCTTGTCATTGCTTAATCATGTTCTTTCCTGGAGGCACTTTACTTGTTGAATTAACCATGAAATGCTGCCATTATTTTTTCAATTAAACATTGTCATGGAATAATAATTTTTCTAGAAAATTCCGAAGATATTCTTGATCCCATATTATAATATGTCACCCTATTGGTGTAATTTTAGGAGTTTATTATTTTATGATTTGATATGTGACATGATGATCAACTTTTCTTATTTTAAATTTATTATGTGATGTATGTTATTTAATAACTTTATATCATATAAAATAATTCTTATATATATAAGTTGTTCTAAGAAATCATATTTGTTCCATATACACTCTCTCATGTAGTCAATATTATCAAACTCATTGCGTGGTGTCGATGGTAATTAGAACAAATATAACCAAGTCATTATTCCTACAAGATTATTTTTCAAATGATATGATTTATATTTATAAAAGGGTAGATATTGGTCGGTAATATATGCTTATTTGGATACTAATGTGATCAAAATTGGGAATTATAGAGTATTATTTCATTCATAGAGACTGAGTGGCTTAAATTTCTTATTTTTATTAAGGTAATTTCCATAATTATTTTTATCCTATATTTTCATAAATGATTTTTAATATAATATCTATTACATTGTTTATATTATATAAATTATAAAAAATGATTTATATAAATATTTTAAATATTGGTTATGTTATTTATTTATTATTTATATATATTTTTATAGAATTTTAGTAGTTAACCTATATAATTTTCTAAATGGGTTTTGGCCATATCTAATTGACTAATGGAAAATATTTATTTTTTAGTAGAATTAAAAATGATTGGTTGTTTTATTTTTAATTCATTATAAAATTGATTAAGTATTTATTAATTTTATTTAATTATGTATTTTTTAGAGGGTAATCAATTCCAACTAAATATTTATTAACATTATTAATAGTCTCTAACCAAAAATGCAGGTCTAGTTTAGATGTAGGGGATGTCTCTCAAAATAGGCCATTACTCCCATCACTCATGTTTCATCATAATTATAAATTGCATCATAGACTAGATAAACCAATCCTTGATCCATATGTTTTTCTCATATCCATCCCTATATTCAATATTGTATCCTTGTATTGTTGCAAAAAATCTTAATAGTATTGTGGGAATTAAAATTTTGAATTAATCACCAATAGTAAAATTCCATCTTCTAGTCATGTTAAACCATCCTTTTATATATTAGTAAAATATTAAATAAAATTATAATGAAAATTAAATTTTAAGACATAATATATTTTTTAAGTGGTTTGGTACTACATAGAACATCCCCAAGTCATCTACACTAATATCTAATATCAGTTTGCTAAATTTATTTTAGATCCTTCTAATGGGGATCTCACAACTGAGTGAATGATGTTAAAACTTAGTCTATTAAAAATTACAAAAAACATTTTTGGAAATTTCTTCCATGTTTATTACAAGGTCCCACTCCCATCCATCAATCCAACAACCCAAAGGACTTAATATTTTTTTATTTGATAAAGCCCCATTTTAATGGAATAGGGGGGGGGGGGGGACCCAATCACACTCTATATACATATGGTAAATCACACCCAAAGGGACAAAAGAGTAAAATCATACTGAAAACAAGAAGTTTCCCCTCCCTAGAAATTAATAATGATTAGACTCTCCACCATTGGAAAGCTGTTTAGGAAGAAAGTGTCCTGTGACAAAGCACATGCCCGATACGATGGCTGATGCAATACCCTCTCAAACAACCAAATCCAAAAAGCTCAGTAGAGATGAACTGCCAGATCTAGAACCTCAAATGGGACCTATCCAAGTGGTCAAGTCTAGTAGCTCTACCTTTTCATCATTTGGATCAAAATTAAACCAATTACAAATCTCCAAACCATGAACAAAAAATGACGATATAAAAAGTATTCCACAAGTCAGCCTCCAACAAGACAACTCCAACCAAGCCCTACCACACCTCATGACTCTCAACCACCACTGTAGCCAACGATGCAACCGGAAGACAATCCATAGAGAGAGAAGCCAGACTATCGTCACCTAGGACTGGATGTCCCAAAACCACACCAAGGGCCATCACCAATGAAGGAGTCTAGGCCACTCTAAAGCCAAAAGCGCCGGTATGGGAATGAATCTGTTTATAAGTAGAAAAAAAACGCACCCTCACCAGCGCCTAGTGCAAGTAACCACCGAAACAGAAGATAAAACAAGAAGAAAAACATAAACCAGAGCTAGCCGCCACACTTCCAAAAATTCACACTAGAAATGCAGATTAAAAAATGAAGAACACACAATGGTCAGAAGTACTTCAAGGAACGCAAGTCTGCCTACCACCAGAAGTCCCTCCTCCCCTCCGCATCGCTCCGAGGCCGACTCTTCACCAAGCCTGACGCCACACCAACCGATGCCAGATACGAATCCAGCATGGGAAAACCTTCTCTAGCCCGCCACATCACAATCACCCTATATAATAGAGGCCATCACTGACCAAGCCACAGTCATTGACTCGCTAGATCCAGGTGAAGCAGATCCCCATAACCAAAGCATGCCAGTGCTAGACGGGGAGAAGCTGAAGAAGAGCCATATACGAAATACACACCATCACCGAGAAGAGCACTCAAACTGAGCCGAGGAGAAAAGGGTTGAGGAGAGGAGAGAGAGAGAACAGAGGCAGAAACCCTAGTGCACCGTAGAAGGGTAGATCGTGCCGCTCAGAGGCCATATTTGATAACCATCCCTAACTCCTAAAAATATTACAATTCTTTTTTTATTTAATGACATTGAAAATATGGTAGAATTTTTATTATAGGTGATATCACATTTTTTTTCAACAACTTTTTGATTATTATGTCCTTCCAAGAGAATATATATATTTCCAAAGTGTAGTAATGAAAAAGTTACATTGAATGTAGTAGTATTATTCATGAATAAAAAATAGGGAAAGATATATCTTTTTTCTCTTCATAACATTAAATCATCTAATTAATTCACAATTATAGAATTTGTAGAATGAAAGTAAAAATTTCATAGAAAATATCATATATATGTTCATTTTCCCTTTTTATTTTTATATCTTATTACCTAACATATTTTACAATTAAATTGAGATAAAATATATATAATATCTATAAATTTAATTTAGGTAACAAATCTATGACTTCATTCTATAAAATAGGATTCTCATAATCATATCAATTTTTTTTTCTAGAAATAGAATCTCATAAATACTTGGTCGAACTATTTCTAAAATCATAAATTATTAAATGAACTAACACATATTTGAGTTATATTCTCTTTAATAATAGGATCATCATAAAAATTGGAGAGCATCACAATTCTATTAAATTGATACATAATTCATGAATTGGTTCTGGTAATTTCTACAGCTTATTATTATTAGTACTTCATTTATTTATGGCACACCTTAATTCTTTACTGTCACAGACATAAGATTCACTAAACACTATTGGTTTTTTATTATTGACTTTTTCCACACCTTTATCAATAACCCATGAATCTTGGGTACATAAATAGATTCTAATTGGTCATATGATATAGGTTCAAGGTAGGTATAATGATTGATGCATGATTTTATGATTTGGTTGGGGATATTATTAGGAAGCTAGGTCTGAGATCATGACTTCTAAGGGTTGTTCTTTCCATTAGTATTCATCATTTTTTTCTTATGGGTTATATGTTCATGAAATATTATTATTATATCTCTTTCAAAATAAGTATGTTTCATTATTATGGGATTTCATGGGATGAGTTTCGGTTATTTAACACATTGTATTTATTAATCTATTTTGTAAAGTCATATGATGATTTACTTATTTGTTTTTATTTTATACAATTTGGTAAATAGGGTATATAATTTTAACTATACTACACATATAACATGACTTCTAGTCAGTAGCCATTCGAATATGGGTTGGTGTGGATGAGGCCATGAAACACACCAAATCGGGGCACCCATTCAGTGGAATTTGGATAAGGGCATTACAGTCTGATGAAAGGCCACTGAAGGTATAATTGTTCCACTATAAGTTCAACAGATCCCACTAAAACTCTAGTTATTATTCAGAATATAAAATTTAATGAGTTATAATTTCATATATTTAGAGCTGAAATGTAATTTAGGATTTCAGATGAGTCAATATAGGTTAAATTAATCATTATTCTCATTTTAATTTTAATTTTTATGGTTATATGTTTTATTAATTTTAATTTAACTAAAAAGGAGATTTAAATTATGATCCGTTCATAAAAATTTATTTTTTATGATTTTAAGTTCACAGTATATTTTTAATCTAAGTGATGTGGTTTATCATAGGGAGTTTTTAGTGAATTTTTAAAATTAAATCTAATAAACTATAGATACCTCATAAAATGTTTGTGTATTAGATTTTTAAAATATTTTCATGTTCTATAACAAATTATTGAATTTATATTTAGGAATATAAATACCATAAATGATGAAATTAGTTTTTTATGAGAATGAAATGTTGGATTTAAATGAATAAACTATTGAATTGATAATTAAGTGCTTTAGTATATTGATACTCAGTTTAATAAATTCTTATTATGAATAGGGGAGAAAAATTGATCAAGAGAATTATAATATGGAAATATATTAGAATGAATATTATTGGTAAGTATACATTGAGGGTGCGTTGTGGAAATAATATTCTAGGGTTTTGTTATTATATAATTAAAAAATAAAATCAAAATTATTCATTGATCTATATGAGTTTAAATATAGTGGAAAAAAGGACTGGTTTTCATGTTTTTTTATTTTTCCACAGGGTGATTTTAGATTTTTTATATTTATATGGGATACTATTAGGTTGTTTGGGAAATTATGAGAACCCAAGACGTTTTACATGATGTGATACCAAGATAATTTACCAATTTAAATCACATGAAAACCGATCCAATGATTTTTATTTTATTATTACTTTATCTAATTTTTATAATATCTAAAGGGAATTATTTTTATGATATTATACAGTGATGAATACTTGATGAGTTTACATGTATATTTGTTGTGTTTGTATTATTTCTTTAAGATAAATAAAAAAATAAAATATTTTTTTCATATGATAGGGAGGTTTGACTGAGGTATTATATATATCATCCAATTGATCATAAAATTAAAGAAATTGATATATTATTAAAATATAAATGGTATATAACCTGATAAGTTACATTATTTATATACTATTAATATATTAGACTTATATTCCATGAAAAAATGACATGAATATACTTTTTTTCCTCAGTTTTGGCAGTTTAATGTTCATGATATTTATTTCTTTATAATGAACTCTTTCAGTTTGGATCTTGAATAATTATCATCAATTTTATTGAAAAATGGAAAATGAGAAGATCCTAGTTGATACTTGGTCAATATAGTATAGATATTTACATAAAGGGTTAAAGAAATCTTATAATCCCATTTATTAAAATGGTGTGGTTCTTGAATAACTCTCACATAGGGAACATTATATGTCTAATTAATTTAGATGATTAATTCATGATTCTTGATGGTGATTTACTATATTATATATTGTGAATATGCTCGTGAATAAGTTATTGGTATAATAATGCTGAGTTGTAACAATGGAATAAATATTTATTAAGTAAACATGGTGATATCGTGTATTTTTACTACACCGTAGTAAGCTATTGATAAAAATAATATCATTAATATATGATAATCAATCCTCAAGAAATATTTATTAATCCATGATTAACTCCTAAGGAATTATGGTTTTAGTTCTATAAAGGGATCACACTACTATGTTAGTTTGTAATTAGGGAAAGACAATTAATTTGAATAGGTGTGTTTTATTTTCCATTATGGAAAAAATATAGTTCTATAAGGTTGAGGATTATACCAAAATAGACGATTTAACATTGTAAGGATTCATGTGACAAAATATTCATGTCCATGTGGATTGGAATACTAGATCATCAAACTATAAATTTTATTTCACAAAAACAATTCTAAGGATTTATGTATAACTTTTTTATTGAAATCATTATACCGTGATGAATTTATTTACGGAATAATAAATAAAAATATGGTTTAGTTCTTTTATATATAATGGAATTTGTTAATAAATTCAAAAATAAATTATAACTATAGTTATATTATTCATGTTTGAATAGAATATTTTTATCCAACATATATTGTCATATCATTATTTTTTTACTCTATAAAATGTGGATGTTCACAATGGAATGTTTGATAAAACATTATATAGCTATAAAACACCATTCTCGGAGCATCTAGAGATCATTTTTAGAGATCATATGAGAATAAATATGGTGTACACTTAACCCAATCATAAAGGAAATTGAGGAGGATAATGAAGGATTGATCAAATTATTGATTCTTATTTTAATCATTCATATACATATATTTATAGATCAACTTCGTGATCTTTAAATAATTTCTTATTTGTAATATAATAAGAACATAGAAATTTTGATTATACACCATGGATTATCCACTTAGTAAAAGGTTTTAATGGACCTTTTCAAAACTATTATGCCATGTGTTCATTATCACCCTCTATATGATGTCATCATTGACTGGTTTTTTTCATGGACCCCATATATATCATGTATAAGAACTCTAGAGATATTTAGATATTTCATTGTTTTTTCTCACATTAATTTAGCATCGCTATGTGATTCTAATTATTTTTTATTGGGTTAATTTAACTTATATTAGATCCAAGGTGATTCTTTATGATATTCATATTGATTATATCATTTTGAAAGAGTTTTATAAAGAAAATTAATTCCAATAAAAACAATGGTATTCCCATTTTTTTTATAGATTAAGATTTTATCTTTGGACAGATGGGATGGTTCCATGTATTTTATCTCTTAGATTAGACATTCTTGATATCATTGAGAATAGTGTATAAATTCCTGATGTTGGGAACCCAATAATATGTAATAAATGTTGAATATTTAAGCTAGTGGGAGATAAAACAATGTATTACTCTCATCCAACTCAAGTAAATAATTGACACAAGTCATGTGATTAAAGATACTAAATGAAATTTATAGAAAATATCATGATATTCAAAAACGATATTTGAATGTCATTGTTTCATGATTAAAAACATTTTATTCTCAGTCATAGAATTTAGAAATGGGATAATATGTATTGGTCTATGAGTTCTTCATTTGAGTGAAAAAAGAGTTATCTTGATTCAAAATTTTTGACATCATCTTAATGTTTCTACCATTATAGAGAAATTTAATATAATCAATCCATGAAAGTTCAATGATTTTTTTTTCACATGGGGATCAATACTTAGTTGTGATTTCCATTTACTAAGGTCAACAATATCCTGATATTCTAAGATAAGATAATAAGGAAAACCCTTATAAATAGTGAAAATACCATATTTAAATCTTATAATTTCATGAAAACAATTTAACTGAAGGTTTATCATGATGATGGAATTTATATTGTTGATAATGATGGGAATTCCAAGGATTGAATATATTTTTTTATAAAAGAATGTAGTGAAGAATATGTAAATATAAAGGAAAACTACCTTTTAAGTGTTTTAATTATGGAAACACTGGACACTATTTAGCTATATTTCTCAATAATTATGAAGTATATGAATAAAATTATTAAACCCTAATTCTATCTTAGAGAAACAAGGTGGAAAAATTTTGCAGTGAAGAAAATTATTTATATTAAAGGGAAAGGTAAATCCTTTAAGTTTATTTAATATTGACATAAAGCAAGATATAATATCTTATAATTATTAATGTGAAAGAGAAGAAGAGGGATAAGTGGTTGAAAGGAATATAATAGGGATCCCTATAGTAATGAAAAGAGTGGTTATGTGGAGACACTAAGGGAGATTAAATTTAGGATAAATCTCTTATAGAGTTTAAAATAAATATATAATTCAAAAATAAAAAAGAGTTTTGTAAAAAAATAAGAAGGATTTATCAAAAATATCTGTTGATGAATAAAATTTCAAGGTGATTCTCAAGATTTAAATTATCATTTCAAGAAAGATAAATAATCACATTGAAATATTTAAATTGATATATGAGATACTTTATATTAATATAGTTAATTTTTGTTCTATAATTGAATAGTTTAATTTCACTTATGTTATGTTGGTTGAAGTTGAAAATTACTTGAAAAATTACATTTTGTAATTTAAAATTAAATCAATGAAATTTAATAACATTCTAATTTAAAGAAGAAGGGTTTTTATGGTACTAATCAGATTATTTATTATACTCTAATACCAAAAAATTTATCTTGGACCCTTAATCATTTAATAAAAATTGTTGATGTAGTGTTAAGAAGTTGAAAAGGTGATTAATAAATTAATATGGGATATATATCCATTGATATTTCATTTAATGGTGATGAAGATCATAAATTTTTTTTTGTAGAAAAATGAATATGATTTTGTAAAGATTAGGGGAAAATACAAGGTAAATGAGTATACAAATAATATTTTAAAATATATAGAACTGTAGAAAGGTTTATCTCTAAAAAATAATCAATGAATATATTTCTTGGAAGAATATTTCAAGTCAAGAAGATTTCAATTTGAAGTAGGTTGTTAGTAATGAAAAATGAATGATAAAATATCTAATTTCTCTTGATACAACATACACCTCTCTTAATCACAGTGAGTAATTGAATTTCATATGAGACTAGAGGATGATAATAATGCTATACAAAAAAACATCTAAAAGAGATGTTGATGTTAGAATATTTATTTGAATAGATTTTGAAAATTTAAATTAGGTATGATCTATAAATAAACGCCACCAAAAATTGTTTCATGGTACTACCAATATTTTTGAAAGTGTATGAAAAGTCCAAATATATAAATAATATTAATCACAATAAATACATGATCATTTATGTATATCACAAATCATTAAATGGTGTAAATCCATGGATGTTTGAAAATTATTTCTCATTTGATATGAGGAATAATAAATATATATTTATTGATATAAAAAGGTGTTAGGTATGGTATTTTACTTAGGGAAATTTTATAATAGTAAATATGAAAGGAGTTGGAAGCAAAAAAATTATGGAAAATAAGCTTTAATCTAGTGATGTTATCTTTGTCAATGGATTAATACAGAATATCCTAGTTGTATTTAAATTATTTGGAATTAGGATTTAATTATATTTTTAGAAGAATAGTTGTGTTATTAGAAGAATTAATGATACATGATTAATTATATATGTAAAATGGATATGTGGAAATATATTCACTATTTCAAATGATAAAAATAATTATTTCATGAGTGTGAAGGAATAAAATGAGATTTTACCTCAAATATATTTCAATTTTGTAAAAAAGAACAAATAAAAAATTATCATGTATGAAGTCGTGATATTTTTAGACAAGAATATTCATGATAGAAGAAAAACTTGTTCTACATATCAAAAAAGACAAAAGATAATATAAATAAAAATAAATAAACCTTTAATTAATATACCTAGACATGTCTGGATCAATGATCATGAAATTGACATGAAAAGTTATGTATATTTTTAATTTTAAAAAATATTTTACTCATAAAACTTTTGAAAATTTAATATTAGGAATATCTCAATATATTAAGTGGATAAGACATTTATAGTTTTTTTTTAAAATCAAACTTGATGCATTATCAAAATATTTTGGTCTGGTAGTAGATATGAATATAATAATTAATAGTTTTAGGGATATCATGGGAAGCATAAAATAAGGCATGAATATAGTGATAGAAACACACTCTAAAAAATATATTAGTTGAAAAAAAAAGAACAATAATATGGTGTAAATTTAGAGATTTATTATATTGAAACATGATACTTCCAAAATATTTTATATCCAGTCCATAATAGTGAATATCTATATTCTTAATTGTTTGAAATTTGATGTAAATTAAATTAAACTTTCTTATAGTACATTGTTTAGGAAGGGATGAATTTTAATATCTTAAATTTTTTTTACTTTTTATATTTCATCAATATCAAAGAAATAAATTTTGGAATATTTGTTGAGAGAGCTAATGAATGGATATTAAAAGTAAACTCACCTAATAAAACATGTTACTAGTGTTATAACATGAATCTAAATAATATCATTTACAATTATGATCTTTTATTAATAGAGAATCATGGAATACTGAAATTTTCATATCCAATTTATAATGAGATTAAATAATTATTTTCTAAAACATGGGGGAAAACATGATAGGAATTTTATTTTCACAAGTGTTTTTCAAGATTATCATATTCGTTATCAAATATCTAGCAATAAATAAGGCTTATTGAAAGGTGGATCTATGTTCATAGGGCATTGAAAAAATATATATCTTAAAATATTCCTTGGAGATATTATAACATGGGTTTAAACTAGTAAAATTCAAAAATTCCAATCATACCTACTCTATTTCACAATTTGAATAAAAGAGTGTTAATAAATCATTATGATGCAATGACTATATATCCATGATTAAAGAATAATAGAATAAAATTCATAATAATAAATCACAAGTGTTATTGAATTCTCAATATGATAATAATGTTGGTAAGAGAAATTAAATTTTTAGAACATGCTTAATGAGATGGGATATGTAGAAGAAGAAAATAAATGATAATATACAATAGTCACTATCAAATTATAGGTTTATATTATGTTGAAAAATTTTATATAGTTAAAAGGCTGGGAATAATTTACATTTTTCTTATGATATTTTAATAATATAATTAATTTTTTTGTAAATGGATGTGATGTTAGTGTTCTTAAATAGTGAACTTAAGGAATATGTCAACATTAAACAACTTGAAGGGTCTATACATTAATGGGACTATTTAGAAATTTGAAATTTGAAAAAGAAATATTATGGGATTAAAAAGTTTCCTTGATCATAGTACTCAAATATAGACAACAACATACAATACATGAATTTAAATAAAGATAAAGTGGAAAACAATCTTTATGTAAAAAGAGAGAACACAAATTTACTCATTTTTTGATGTATATATCAATGAAAATATTTTTTTTCATAAATATCAAATATAATTATGATTAATTCACTTAAAAAATAAAATTCATTCTGAAATGAGGACGATCAGTGATATGGAATTTTTTTTAGGATTTATGTCATGAGCACAACAAGTTTTATCTTTTTCTCACATGAAAAATATTCTTTTGAGTTACTAAAGTTATTCCAGATGGATGACTAAAGAGATGAATCAACTCATCTAAAACATGAGATCAACTAATCATTGAATTAAAATAAAAGGTGTGTAGATGAGAAGTGTTTTAAAGGCTTATTAGAAGTCTACTATACTTAACAATGAATGTACTTGAAATTGATTTTTTTGTTACTCATTATGAATGATTCAAAAGAAACTAATGTTTTCACATAATGTAGAAAAATAAAATATATTATATTAAGTGGAATAATTATTATGGAATGAAATATTTTATTGAATCATCTACATAACTTCATAATTTTTCAATAAATATTGGAAATATTATGACAGAGATTGAAATTCTTGTTTTGGAGGTGTATTTTTATCGAATGGAGCTTCATTTACTTTCAATCGAAGAAGAAAATTTAGTCACACAAAGATCAGTAGAATATGAGTACATTTTTAAATCACAATTTATAACGAAAATTATGTTGAAGAAGTCAAAATGTTAACAATGAGGGTGAATGTATCATCCCATTAATGATTATCAGTGATAATCAATTTATTTTGAATGAATATTATGAAAATTAGAGGTCAAAGAAAATTATGATCAACTATTAATTCATTAAGAAAATGGTGAAGCATGTAGATCTTAAATTTTAATATTGTATAATAATGGAGAAATTAGTTGATATCTATATTAATCACCTATTTAAGGATGCATTATAGTACTTTATAATTTTGCATGGTGTTTATTATCTCTTAGAATATCTGTAATTTAATTATTTATTTTCCTTTTTTCATTCATTTACATTTGATAATAATACACTTGATTATTATGAGATACCTTATTTTAAAAGGGGAGTCTGTAGTTTTTATAATGTAAAAAAGACATATAGGGGAAGATAACTTTCACTTAAAGGAGAATAATTAGGTGTAAAAATTCGAATCTTGTAATTCTTATAAGAACATTGAAAACAATACAAATTGGGAAAATCACAGTCCCATAGAGATTTTAGATTGAATAAATACCATAAAATGAATTCATAAATAGGTAACCAAGGTGATATCAATCAAGACTTCTTCAGTAGAGTATCGATCATTTCACTAGGGGTTAAAGAACTCTTTAAAACATCATTCTATTCAATGGTGTTGCGTTATGATAGCTATCACATTGGAATAATGCTGTAAATAGTCTATGTAGATGATTTATTTATGAGTTTTTATGGTGATTTCATGTTATATTTAATTTCATGTTGCTCATGGATGTGATAAAAGTTAATTGGGGTTGAGTTGGATGTAATGGAATAATGATATATTAAATAAAAAACAAGTGATAGTATGATGTTTTTATAGTGAAATATTACAAGTTATATGAAATGTTACACATATATCTGAATCAAATAATAAGATAAAATGACTTCAATATGATGGATTCTAGGGGAATTATTATTTTAATCTTATATTGGGATCAAACCACAATATCAGAACATGATTTTTAAATAGATAAATCTGAGGTGGTTTGAAGTACAATCCATTATGGAAAACATATCCTATAATTAAAAGTCATATTTTGATTTGAAAACTGTTATTTTCCATGCCATGAAAATTGGATAATGAATTCTAAATATCTATGGATTGAATATATATTTCTATGATCAATTAATTAGACTATAATAAACTCAAATATGATGTAGATATTTTTTATTTTTTTTGAATATTTTAATGTGTTTTTTCTCTCATGGGGTGTGGATGAGAATTTTATTTCTTATGTTAAAATTTAGTATAGTGATTAACCAATGTTGTCTCTAGATAAGAGCACCCTACAATGAAGTTGTCACATTAAAATTAGAGATAGAAGTGAGGTTGTTTTTTTAATTATTTGATTTTTAAATGACAAGAAAGAAAATAAACAAATTAAACTAACTAAGGTAAAATTTATAAAACAAGTGATTGAAAACTATTATCAGAGATGGTGATTAGGTCAGATTTGGTTCTCTAATTGTAATTTGTCATAGTTCAACTTATATAATTCTCCTCTACTAAGTCGATAAAAGTGACAGTCCACAATTATTTATTCTAAGTCACATAGTCAAATATTAATGGTGAGAATAAACCTAACTAAAATCTGTGATTGATGTACTATCCATTCATTATGTGATATAGTTGTAGAAAATACACTAAATTGACTTAGGTAATTTCCAATAACATATTATTTATCCCAAACAATCAAGAATGTTAACTAATCCTTACATAAGTATTTGTGATCACCATGTACTTCACCACTAAGCAGTTATCTATTAAAAAATATAGAGAATAGATCCTAGTGGAGGGATATATATATCATTTACCCAAGAAATAAAAACAACTGAATGTAAAACCAAATAAAATTGTATGTGATAATACAAACCAATATAGTAAATTGAAATCCATTTTGCAGAAGAGGGAAAAAGAGCTTAAAACATTAAGTGAAGGAACTAAATAATTACAAAAGGAAAACCTATCATTCCTTAATCACACATAAGAATACCCAAAAATTTTAAGGTTAATTTTTAATAAGGGGAAATAATAATTAATTAAAAAACTATGAAGAATAAAAGAGGGAAAACAAATAATAAAATATTTGATACTCCAAAATCGGTCCACTTGATATTTGCTTCCGTTCTGCCCACCACCTACTTAATATTATAGATGTATCTTCCTAAAATATGTTAGGAATTATGTTGGATATATACACTAAAAATATAAAATATACTAGACTTTTGAAAAGGAATATATGGCCGAAATAATGGGCATGATTTTTTCTAGCCACCAAACACTATTTCACTTTAGCCACTTAGACTCGCTGAAAATATGCCTTAATGAGATAGTTAATTTATTAATTTTAATGTGGAACTTAAATTTATTGTTATTTATTTTAACCATATGAAATAATATCATTTTAATGTTAATATCCTCATCTATGCCTAATTTAATGAGGTAGGGTTTATTTTACAGTCCATAACAACTTTCTCTATTTGATTGATTTTTGTGGGTCATTGTGTTTCAAATTGGACATGGTCGTAGAATAATAATTTTTAACCCAAAACAACCATAAGCCTGAAAAATGGAATCAAATTAATTATATTAAAATTTTAGATGTTAAGATTGGAAAATATAAGCAATAGAATATTGATAAATTCACTGAATTAAACCATTTTCACATTTCAGATCAAAACTCACCAGAAATCATAAAATGATACAAATAAGATAAAATAGAATAATTAAAAGGGGTCAAATCAATGAAAAAATATAAATAATAATGAAAATGTTATCTTTATAATATTTACAATATATTATATTCACAATAATAATATTTTATTTTGATGCGATGATTATGCCTCAAACCACACCATAATTCAATGATTTTTTAGGCCTATAAAAAATGATGAATCCATTAAATATGAGTGTATAAAACTGAGATATCCCCCCAAAACATTAGATGATAATTTAAATATAATTTTGGATAGATTTTATGATACGAATGAAGGTGTTCACTAAATCCAACATTGGAGGAACATGATGATTATAACAAAGGATTGATAAATTTATTGATTCATTCTTTCATATTTCTAGTAACCAGTGTTATAGAAAATTTTATGGATAGTTATATTTTTTTATTATTGATAATAAATTAAGAACATGAATAATTTTATTATAATATTTATTCACCATGGATTAACAACTCAATAAAAACATTTAATGAAACTTGTAAAAACTCTTATTCCATTTATATTATTTTCTATTTAATATCTCATATAATCCTTGATTTATTTCATTCATGGATATCAGATTTAATATTCATGATAATACTATAGATATTCAAAAAGTATTTTTTTTGTTCCCTTAGTTCCCCTTGTCATTGCTTAATCATGTTCTTTCCCCGCGAAACTTTACTTGTTGACTTAACCATGCAATGCTGCCATTATTTTTTCAATTAAACATTTTCATGGAATAATAAATTTTCTAGAATATTCCCAAGATATTCTTGATCCCATATTATAATATATCACCCTATTGGTGTTATTTTATGAGTTTATTATTTTATGATTTTATATTTGACATGATGATCAACTTTTCTATATTTTAAATTTATTATGTGATTTATGTTATTTAATCACTTTATATCATATAAGATAATTCTTATATATATAAATTGTTCTAGGAAATCCTATTTGTTCCATATACACTCTCTCATGTAATCAATATTATCAAACACATTACTTGGTATCGATGGTAATTAGAACAAATATAACCAAGTCATTATACCTACAAGATGATTTTTCAAATGACATGATTTATATTTATAAAAGGGTAGATATTGGTCAGTAATATATGCTTATTTGGATACTAATGTGATTAAAATTGGGAATTAGAGAGTATTATTTCATTCATAGATATTGAGTGGCTTAAATTTCTTATTTTTATTAAGTGAATTTCCATAATTATTCTTATCCTATATTTATATAAATGTTTTTTAATATAATATCTAGTACATTGTTTATATTATATAAATTATCAAAAATGATTTATATAAATATTTTAAATATTTTTTATGTTATTTATTTATTATTTATATATTTTTTATATAATTTTAGTAGTTAATATATATAATTTTCTAAATGGGTTTTGGCCATATCTGATTTTCTAATGGAAAATGTTTCTTTTTTAGTAGAATTAAATATGATTGGTCAGTTTATTTTTAATCCATTAATTTTTTTAAGTATTTATTAATTTTATTTAATTAAGTATTTTTTTAGGGGGTAATAAATTCCAACTAAATATTTATTAACATTCTGAATAGTCTTTAACTACAAATGCGGGTCTAGATTAGATGTAGGGGATGTCTCTCAAAATAGGCCATTACACCCATCACTCATGTTTCATCATCATTATAAATTGCATCATAGCCTAGATAAACCAATCCTTGATCCATTTTTTTCTCATATCCATCACTATATTCAATATTTTATCCTAGTATTGTTGCAAAACATCTTAATAGTATGGTGGGAATTAAAATTTTGAATTTATCACCAATAGTAAAATTCCATCTTCTATTCAAGTTAAAACACCCTTTTATATTTTAGTAAAATATTAAATTAAATTATAATAAAAATTAAAATTTAAGACATAATATAATTTTTTAGTGGTTTGATACTACATAGAACATCCCCAAGTCATATACACTAATATCTAATATCAGTTTGCTAAATTTATTTTAGATCCTTCTATTGGGGATCTCACAACTGAGTGAAAGATGTTAAAACTTAGTCTATTAGAAATTACAAAAAACATTTTTGGGATATTTCTTCCAATTATATTACAAGGTCCCACTCCCATCCATCAATCCAACAACCCAAAGGACTTAATATTTTTTATTTGATAAAGCCCTATTTTAATGGAAGAACGAGGGGGGTGGGGAACGCAATAAAACTCCATATACATAGGACAAATCACACCCAAAGGGAAAACAGAGTAAAATCGGTCTGACAACAAGAAGCTGTCCCTCCCTAGAAATTAAACATGATTAGACTCTCCACAATTGCAAAGATTTTCAGGAAGAAAGTGTCTTGTGAAAAAGCACATGCTCGATCCGATGGCTGACACCATACCCTCTCAAAAAACCAAATCCGAAAAGCTCAGTAGAGATGAACTGCCAGATCTAGAACCTCCACTGGGACCTTTCCAAGTGGTCAAGTATATCAGCACTAACTTATCATCATTAGGATCAAAATGAAAGCAATTAAAAATCTCCAAACCATGAAAAAAATGAATATAAAAAAGCATTCCACAAGTCAGCCTCCACCAAGACAACACCAACCAATCCCTACCACACCTCATGACTCTCAACCACCACTGTAGCCACCGATGAAACCAGAAAACAATCCATAGATTGCGAAGCCAGGTCATCGTCACCTAGGACTGGATTTCCCAACACCACACCAAGGGATGTCACCAATAATGGATTTTGGGCCGCTCTGAAGCCGAAAGCGCCGGTTTGGGAATGAATCTGTTCATAAGTAGACCACAAACGCACCCTCACCAGCGTCTAGTGCAAGATACCCCAAAAACAGAAGATAAAACTTGAAGAACAACATAAACCAGAGCTGGATGATGCACTTCCACAAATTCACACCAGCAGTGCAGATAAAAAAATGAAGAACACACCATGGTCAGACCTACATGAAGGAATGCAAGTCCGCCTACAACCAGAAGTCCCTCCTCCCATCCGCATCGCTCTGAGGCTGACACTTCACCCAGCCTGATGCCACACCCGCCGACCCCAGATCTGAATCCAGCATGGAAAAACCTTCTCTAGCCCACCACATCACCATCACCCTCTAGAATTGAGGCCATCGCCTACCAAGCCACAATCGTCGACTCACTAGATCCAAGCGAAGAAGAACCCCACAACCGAAGCACGCTAGTGCTAGATGGGGTGAAGCCGAAGAAGATCCTTAAAAAAAATACGCATCATCACCGAGAAGAGCACTCAAGCTGAGCCAAGGAGATAAGGGAGGAGGAGAGGAGAAAGAGAGAACAGAGGTGGAAACCCAGGTGCACCGTAGAAGGAGAGAACGCTGCCACTCAGAGGCCATATTTCATAACCAACCCTCACTCCTAAAAATATTACAATTCTTTTTTCATTTAATGACATTGAAAATATGGTAGAATTTTTATTATAGTTGATATCACATTTTTTTTCAACAACTTTTTGATTATTATGTCCTTATAAGAGAATGTATATATTTCCAAAGTGTAGTAATGAAAAAGTTACATTGAATTTAGTAGTATTATTCATGAATACACAATAGGGAAAGATATATTTTTTTCTCTTCATAACATTCAATCATCTAATTAATTCATAATTATAGAATTTGTAGAATTAAAGTAAAAATTTCATAGAAACTATCATATATATGTTCATTTTTCCTTTTTATTTTTATATCTTATTACCTGATATATTTTACAATTAAATTGAGATAAAATATATATAATATCTATAAATTTAATTTAGGTAATAAATCTATGATTACATCCTATAAAATAGGATTCCCATAATCATAGATTTTTTTTCTAGAAATAGAATCTCATAAATACTTGGTCAAACTCTTTATAAAATCATAATTTGTTAAATGAACTAAAACATATTTGATTTATACTCTCTTTAATAGTAGGATCATCATAAAAATTGGAGAGTATCAAAATTCCTTCAAATTGAATTTAATGATTCAGTCATGAAATATATTAATGTTTAAAATACTAAGTATAATCCATAATATATATGTAAAAGCATACTTCCTTCTATTAAGATATTTTTAAGAGTAACCTTTCTTTCAATGAATACATAAGTGTAAAAAAATTTCTTCATATATTATTTTAAGAATAACTTCACACTTTATCTTAATATATAGCATCTAATATAATGAAAATTCTCAACTATAATCGAATATATAAAAGTATCATGTATATTTTATTTTATATATTAATCTAACTTAAAATTCATATCATATAAATAAAATTAAACATAATATTTAAGTGTAAACCTCTAATATGTAAGGCACCTGTGACACCCAATGATTTTGAGAATAATTTTCTATTGATTTAATTTAATCCTTTTGATATTTTATATTTCATGAAACGCTGAAAATAGTTTATTTTATATTAAAGCATGATGTTTGAAATTTATTATATAAAAACACAAGTTAATCATGAACCAAAAACACCATAAAATTTATCTTTCTCCTAACGGAACACCAAGGTTAGCTTGTGTTACAAACAATAATGAATTTACTTTCTGGATTATGTAACACACATGACCAATGTTTACTGAAAAATAGTATATCATTATAATATTTTTATTTGAAATAATAAGATATAATCTAGACAATAGATTAGAGGTTATTAGTAGTTGTATCTAATTTATGAAAATATATTTTTTACAAAAATATATGATTAATTCATAAGTTACCAATTAATTAGAAATGGATAAGAAAACTGATTGAATATAAAGAAAAATATTATTATTTTTATAGTCACAAATTTCTTTTAACTTAATAAATTAAATTAATTAAAATTATTAAGTGATATTAAATAAATATATATGATATATATCCAATAAAATATTTTTTTTATATTCATACAATAGATTCGATAGACATAAGATAAGAACACAACCAATTTTATGCATAAAAAACTATATTTGTTTTATAAAGGTATCTTTACAGCCTTTTCTTGGAGAACCCATTTTAAATTAATTGTTTCAAAATTTTAAAGATTTAATATATTAAATAAAAATTCTTCTTTTAAAGTGAAAAATAAAATTTTGATTAGGATAATATTTTGTGTATTTTTTTACAGTTTCATTTTTAATGAATAGTTTGAAATACTAGATTTAACATAAAAAAGGCTTCTTCATTTAATTTATTTATAAGGTTAAATTAAAATTAAAATTTATTAAAAAGTTTAAGTAGATAATAATCTTATCATTTATTCTAATTTAGTTAATTTTAACCAATTACACATACAAATTGAATATAAAAACATAGAAATTTTTTGGTCATTTTTACTTAAAAAACCAGTAGTGTTGTCCTGACAACAGGATTATTTTTAAATTAATTTATAACACTTATGTTACATTAATTTGGAAAAATGAATTCCATGTTTGAAATAATAATAATTTATAATTTATAATATGTTAAACTTATTTTTTTAACAAAATATTTGTGAAAGTGATTAAAATAAATTACATCGATTAAGCTTAATTTAAGCTAAATAGAGGACTAAACCATAACCTAATGGAAAAAATGACCTATAAAGTTGTAAAAAATACCGTTTATTTCCTTTTTTCTACAATATAATTAATTGTTTATAAATTTATCATTATTTTATCCACTTTAAACATTTACAACGTGGGTCGAATTGTCTCTTCAAATATTTCTAAGAGTGGGATTCCTCATTCACTATGAAGGACCACCACCTCTACCTCTTCCTAACACCTATCCAAAACACTTAGGTTCAGATAATATCTTCCCAATAAACTCCCCAAAATTCCTCACTTCCTACTTGAATCTTCCCTTTAAAAATAAATTCTTCTAAGTATGCCTTTTGGCAGAAAGAAAAGGAGTTAGCCAATTTATAGGTAACACCTTCTCTCATGCTCTTTTCATTTATTTTCCTTCTAAAACACCTAAAATATATTTATTTCAATCTTGAATAAAAAAATATTATCCTAAATATACTAGGATTCTGTTATACTATGGTTTCAACATAAATTACACACACCTCTATCTAATCGGTAATGAACATACTGTTTATGTGTATGGCGAAGTACCACCTCACTAAAAGATGATTGTTATGTTTTACTTTACCACTACTCATGATGGAAATTATAATGGAAAATATATTAATATATTTTATATATTATATTTATTATGTATTTAAACTCTGTATTAATTTTAAAAATATGTTTTTATACATCCATTTTGTGCTAATATGATAATTTCATTTTAGGAAGTGTGGAATGCCTCTCCCTCGAAGCGATGTGATTCATTAATACACTACATGGAATGTATTAAGGATATGTTTAGTGTATATATATGATATATCTATGATATAATAAAGATAATTTAATTGTTATATATATATATACATAAAATTCTTCTACTTTAATTCTTTCAACATAATAATTAAACAAATATAGGGTTTAGCCGTACGTATGGCATACCATCTCCATGAATAATGTATTAAATTTAAAATATATACAATATATAGATTATTATAATACACATATAATGTATATAAATTATACTTATATCATGTTTTACATTTTATAAATCATGTCGTATGTTTAAGGGCCAAAGATACTACCAATTAAGACTAATGTGAAAAAAAGTGAATTTTACCAGAAGTGAAACCTTAACATAGGATTGTTAAAAAAATGTAATATATAGTCCTAATAAAACCATATATGGTATTATATATAATAATATTGTTTTTTAAAAGATTTATAAAAAATTTATATTTATTATTGATGTGGTTTTTACATGTACGAAGAGATTCAAGATACCGGGTAAGGTGGCTTTATCTCACTTTTTAGTTCTATGAGATACATGATTTATTCACCACCCATTACTTATTTGTGATGTGTATACTACACATGGATGTAATAATTTATTCTTATATTTAAATTTATGGGTATTTATGTATCCATTATATGACCTTTATTTTATGGTTTTTAAACATCAAAAATTACCTAATCGGTAAAATAGTTTTGTCTCAATTTTCCTTCTTCGAGACCCATGTTTTGTTATGCACTTAATTTAATTTTAGGATGTTTATAATTCTATTTTACATGACATAAAATGAATCTATATATTATCATGATATTATAAACTTTATGTAATTTATTTTTTTTTAAATGGGGAGTATGATCCCAAGTTACCAAGTGATAAGAGTTTATTGAAACAATCTTATCGATTTTCAAGATTGTTTATGTTTATTATTATTTTCATGAAATATTACAACCCATATATCAAGAGATTCATGAATTTTCTTATCCTGTAGTTATTCATACAATATTCATGTATTGGGACTATTTCTCTACTCTTTATTATATACGATATTTAAGAACATTTTTAAGCAAGTCTGAATTTACCTCTCTCTTCGGTAAAAAATTTGAGTTCCTCAAAAACCACAATATCTAAAAAGGGTTTCCAATAATATTATAAAATTAAAATATAATAATTAAAATGGTTTTTTTACTTTTTTTTCATTTACCAATTTTTTCAATGGAATATTCTTGTTTCATTCCAAATAAGGAATTTTTCATACCTTTATAGCATGAAAAATGAATAATCTTTTTACCCCGCACAACATGTATGGATTTTACCATCATGATTTATATGAGTTTTCCTTTAAAATATTAAAAGGTTAATTTTTAATAGAATGTTTTTAAAAGTAAATATCAAAGAAAATTTATTTTCAAACATTTCAAGTTTATTTCCTAATTTTTAATCTAAAAAAGTTTTCAAAACATTTACAAGATTTCATTATATTTTTTCATAGTATTTTTAATGATTTTTTAGAAATCATTCAATGATTATTCGATAAGTTTTCACAGAATTTTTGTTTCATAAAATAATTCAAGTCTTCTTTTTAATTACTCAAGTTATTTTCAAAGAAAATGATTTAAAAATTGTTTTATTCATTAAAAATCATTTTTCAAAGATTAAAGGATATTTTTTCCAAGAAATGTTTATGAAAGATACTTCAAAATTATTTTCATAGAAGATGAAATATTTTAATGTTACTAATGACTTTATAGGAAATGATCTAAGGGTTATGTTTAAATTGATTATTTGAATGTTTTATGCTTGATGTCAAGGTATTTATGAATCTCATCACACTTTCACAGGTTATATGTATATAAAACCCATTTATCATTCATGGGTTATATGTTTAGGAATACCATTTATCTTATAGGAGTAATAAGATTTTGAATCCAACTTCTTTTCATGGGTTATTCTTTAATTAAATGATTAGAAAACCTATCTATTCTCCATAGGTAATGATGGGATGAAATTTTAATTATACCCATTTCATTTCATGGGTTATTCTTGTTGTTTATAAAACCCATCTATTTATATGGGAAATGATATGATAATTTTTTTATTTTCCTATGGAACATGTTTGTATAATTTTGTTATATGATGGGTGGGACAAATATCTATAAGGTCCTGACCTTATGCCATACATAATCTTGAATTTAGTCAAGAAAAAAATTCTTTTTACATTGAGGATCTTTTCAAGTTTAGAGCTTTAGAGAATTGGGACAATACATTCATAACGTTACACATTATTACAGAGTGGATACCAAGAAAACAATTTCCACTTTTTTTCAAAATATAAAACATTAAATCATAAACATGACTTATTGACAATTCTTCAAAATTTAACATGGATTATTTCTTTTTATTACACATCTATTAACATATGAAAATCATTTTAAAACATGGGATGAGCATGAAATCTTAGTAAGGAATGAAAAAGAAAGAAAGAGAACATTAGTCCATGAATACTCTTAATGTATGAAAACATTTTCAAAAGACATGCTTGTCACCCATATATACTTACATCACGTTACATGAGATTTACAAAAGATCCAAACAAAAATGAGAACATAAATATAATCATATATGTATCTTGGGTCATTACTTACATAAACTTGTAACCATTCTTGGCTACCTTATAATTTGTAACCCTCACGGCTACCTTACTTTGTGTAACCATCGCAGTTACACTTGGAGTAACCATAAATCCAACCTCCAACTTAATCATACCCTATGAATTGGAGGGAGATATAGGTCCCACCATTCATCATAAATAATTCCCAAGAACCAAAACATAATCATACAACATGGATAATTCCATAAAAACATTTCTTTGGAATTTCATAAAACCGAATTTAAAAAGAGGATTTTTAAAGAAAAGCCCCTTATAAATATCATACAAATGAAGAGAGACTTAATAGAGTGGATGGAGTACGTATATATAATATGAATTCACATAATAAAACATAACATAAACAAAAACCATCACACAAATAATTAAAATAGCACATAAATAATGAAGTAGAAAGTTAACACAAATAATGGAAATCACGTTAAGAATTCTCTTACCCAGGGTTTGTATTACTTAAAACTTGTTTAAAAATACTGTATAATGGCTAAAAGAGTGTTATTAGTATTTTACAGAAAAATTTTCATGTTTATAACATCTTATATTATGATTTCATAACATCATTTCAACCTTTAATTGTTAGTATTTTTCTCCTTGGACTGTTTTTGGTTGAGTTCTTAACATGATTTCTGTGATTGGTTCATGGTTGATGTTCTTATCGATTGGAAGTGAATTTAAAAAAATGTAATGGTAATGTATTTAATTATTTATAGTACCATTATTTATAATATTTAACATTTTTATGTTGAATATGATTATGATTAAAAATTTAAAACAGTAATGATGTTTGTTTAGATCATTTTAGTGGTTCTTTGATAATAACTACATAATTTTGTCTTATAAATTAGAACCATGAGAAAAAAAGAATTCCAGAACCATGGGTGAGTCATAACACATATATTATAACCTTTTTTCAACCATATAAATGGATTCATGACCAGAATTGGAAGAATTAATGGAAATTTAAATCACATCGCCCACGATGCCGGTAATTCGACACATCACAGACAATGTTTTTATCCATTAAATAAGTGGGAGAGGAGAAGAATAATGATGAGTAATTTTACAAAAACATGATAAAATCTCGAATATAAATTATTTATGGAGATTTCATGCCTCTTGGGTAAGGAGATATGAAGAAATAATAATGAAAGATCTCAAAATAAAAGAATAAGTGAGAAATGTCTTACCAAAATTCGCCAGCATAACGGCTACACAACATGGTTTTAAAAAATATTAAAAAGATAGGAGAAAAGGGTCACCCATCCTGAAATGAATCATAATATAGAGTAGATCAAGTATAGGAAGGAAATAAGAACATGTTATGGAAACTTGAAAGTTATACCACATAAAAGAGAACGTGAATGAAAAAAGAAAGAAATTTAGAATTTTCTTACCTTGTAGAGTAACCCTTAGAAGATTAAGGTTGGGACTTTGGGGGCTTGAGGAACCCTTTGGAGGACTACTATAAAGGTAATGAGTCAAGATATTAGTTGAGAAGAAATTGGGAATGAAGTTAATGAAGGAATGGGTTGGCATTTATAGGAAAAGTAAGGGAATATTTTAATAATTTTCAAGGGACACATCATGAGTGGTATTTGAAAAACCATGGGCTTTTACATGGTATTTGACCATGGTATAAGCCACTTGGGACACCTCACATCTTATTTAACTATACACAAGTTGACCAGATTTATGACATCAATATTATATCATTAAATATTTCATTAATACATCAAAACTAAAAACTGTATTTTTTACTATTCACCAGAAAATCAACTATTTTAGAAAAATTCCCAAAATTCTCCCTAACCATTTATCAACATGTAGATTTCAAAAATGAATTCAATTTCTTGAAAAGAAATTTTTAAATATTATTAATTTAATTTTTAAATAAAAGCATAATTAATTCAAAAATTAACAATTCTAATTATGTAACTACTTCTATATCGCAATGAAATTTTAACCTAGATGCTATTATCTTAAAGATTTAATAAAATAAAATAATAATAAAATTTAATATTCATTAGGGTCATATTAATATTCATAAGTTTTTGTTAGTATTCACCAAAAAACAAGTTGGTTCCAATAGACTCTAAATAACATACTGAACACAATTAAAGATGACTGTTTCTTGAAATTCAAAACATAGAAGTGGAAAAGTTATGTTTTAAAGGATAATTAAAAATATCTACAAAAAACAAAGTTCCAGTCATTTATATTTATTTTTAGAAAAACATTGGGTGTTACATTATCCCCACATTCTGAAAATTGCGTCCTTTCAATTTTATTTACTTATTAAACAACTGAGGGTATTTTTCCCTCATAGCATTTTCAGACTCCCATGTTGCTTCTTCAACCATGTGGTTCCTCCACAAAACCTTTACCAGGTGGATTACCTTATTCTGAAATACCTGTTCCCTTCAATCAAGAATCTGAACTCATTTTTCTTCATAATAAAGGTTATCTTCTAGCTGAACTGCTTCTATGCTCATGACATGTGATGAATCTAGCACATACTTTCTCAACATCTAAACATAAAAAACATTGTGTACCTGAAACAAACTCAGAGGAAAATCTATGCGGTATGAAATTGTTCCAACTTTCTCCAAGATTTCAAAAGGACCAATGAACAGTGGATTTAGTTTCCATTTCTTTCCGAAACACATCAAACTTTTCCAGGGAGTGATTTTATGAAATACATGGTCACGTACCTCGTATGAAATGTCTTTACTTCTGTTATCCGCATAACTTTTCTGCCTGCTCTGAGCTATCCTCATGTGCTGCTAGATCATCCTCACTTTCTCATCCACTTATTCTACTAATTCTGGCCCCATTAACTTTCTTTCACCGACTTCATCCCAAAACGCTAGAGTGCGACACCACTTCCCATATAAGTCCTAAAAAGGATCCATCTGAATACTGGAATGAAAAATGTTAATATAAGAAAACTCAACTAAATAAAGATGATGATCCCAAATTTCCGGATAGTCCATTTAACAAGATCAAAGAATATCCTCCAAAGTTTGAATCATTCATTCTGACTACCCATCTGATTGAGGATGAAAAGCTGTACTGAAATTTAAATCTGTGCCCATCAACTTCGGAAGTCCCTTCCAAAAGTTAGAAGTGAAGATGGGATCTTGGTCAGATACAATGGAAAGATGCACTCCATGTAAGTTAAAAATCTTCATGAGGTATAATCGAGAAAGCTGATCCAAAGTCATTGTATCCCGAATAGAATGAAAATGTACAAACTGTGTTAGCCAATCAAAAATAACCCAAATCACATTATTACCTCGAGAAGTCTTTGGTAGTCCCACCATAATGTCCATGAATACATTCTCCCATTTCCACTCTGGAACTGGAAAAGGCTGAAGCATACCCTTCGGTAACTACCACTTTTCTTTAACCCGTTGACACGTGAAACATTTCATAGTAAAATCAGAAACATCTCTTATCATTCCATCCCACCGATAATACCTCCGAAGGTCTCTGTACATCTTAGTACTTCCATGATGAACAGAAAATAAAGAACTATGAGTTTCACACAAAAAATCTTTCTTGAACTGAGAATCACTAGGCACACAGAACCTTTTTCCAAATCATAAATCACAATCATTATCAAGGTTAAATTCTGGAAACTAACCCCTTTTAACTAATTCTACCTTTTTTAATAGCTCACAATCTTCCTTCTGCACATGCTTAATTCTGTCTAACAACAAAGACTACATTGAAACCTGAAACAAAACAGATGTATTCCTAGAACCAACAACTTCTAATCCAAAATTATAAAATTATTTATCAAGGGCTCATGTTTTAAACGTAACATGGTTAATGATGCATGATGTTTCCAAATCAATTCACCCGCCACTTTGTTTTCTTTTTCAGGATTTTAATTGATCGTGGAGTCATAATCATTTATCATTTATAGCCATCTTCTATGCCTCTTGTTCAATTCCTTCTGAGTGAATGTATAATTTAGACATTTATGGTCAGTATATATTTGGAATTTGGTTCCGTATAGATGATGCCTCCATATTTTCAAATAAAAAACCACAGCTGCCAATTCCAAATCATGTGTCGGATAATTTAGCTCATTAGGTTTAAGTTGTCTCAAAGAATAGGCAATTACCTGATCATTCAAAATCAAAACACAACCAAGTACCTTCAAAGAAGAATCACTTTAGATGATAAACTCACCATTTTGGGAAGGTAAGTCCAAAACTGGAGCATTCACCAATCTCTACATCAGTTCCAGAAAACAAAAATCACATTCCTCGGTCAAAACAAATTTAACCCCTTTCAGTGTTAACATAGTTTTCGGGCTAGATATCCATGAAAAGTTCTTAACAAACCGTCACTAATAACTTACTAAGCCTTGAAAACTACGAATATCTGTAACATTTGTGGGTCTTGGCCATTCATCAACTACTTTTGTTTTGGAAGGATCAACTGTTATTCCATCATTATTTACAATATTCCCAAGAAAAGAAATCTGTTACAACCAAAAATCACAATTTCTGAATTTTCTATACAGTTTCTTTTCTTTTAATGTTTTTAAAACAACCCATAGATTTTTTTCATGCTCCTCATTATTTTTATAAAATACCAGAAAGTCATCAATAAATACAACCACAAACTTATCCAAGAACTCATGAAATACTCTATTTATAAGATTCATGAATACAACAGGTGAAATAGTTAATCCAAAAGGTATAACAACAAATTCATAATGCCCATATCTAATACAGAAGGTTATTTTCAGGATGTCATCCTCCTTCACCTTCAGCTGATGGTATTCGGATCTAAAGCCAATCTTGGAAAAGTACTAATCTCTCTGGAGCTGATCATATAAGTCATCAATATGAGGTAAAGGATACTTGTTTTTAACAATGAAGTTATTCTAAGCTCTATAATCAATGCAAAGTCTCATGGAACCATCTTTATTTTTAACAAAAAAAACAGGGGCTCCCCATGGTGAAGTGCTTGGATGAATGAATCCTTTGTCAAGAAAATCCTGCTACTGATTTTTCAATTCAAGAAGTTATATTGGAGCCATATGACATTGGGGTTTTGAAATTGGATTAGAATTAAGAACTAAGTCAACGGTGAATTATACATCTTGATCAGGTACGACACTAGGTAACTCATCTAAAAAAACATCAAGGTATTTATTTACCACTGACACATCATTAATTTGAATAGTTCCCCTGTTATGAACAATATGAGCAAGATAACATTCATTTCCATCATTCAATAGTTTTTCATCTTCCTGATATTTTATCAATTTTATGGGTTCATTATTGAATAAAAACTAAAACTCTTTCTAAAAAACAACTTATTTAACTCTAAAATCAATCTTAGTATGGTAATCCGAAATCCAGTCCATTCCAAGAATAACATCAAACTCGACTTAGGGTAAAACAATAAGGTTTTTAGGTAAAGACATTCCATAGACCAAAATAGAAATATTATTATAATTCCTCTTTATTATAGAATTTCCCCCCCGGTGTTTTGACAACAAGTTCGGGTCACATTTGTTGAGGTGATATTTCCAATTTACCAAAAAATTTCTCAGAGATGAAGGAATTTGTATACCCCTTATCAGATAAAACTTTTGAAAAATCTGAGTGAACAAACAATGTACTTGATAAAACTTCATTGGATGGATCTACATCTGCTGACATAGTTTCAAAGGATCTCACTACACATTTCTACTTGTAGTCTGGCTTCTTTGCATCATTCTGATCTCTCTTTGGGAAGACATTTTCATAATGACCCATTTCACCAAATTTAAAACACTTTATAGTCTACTTATCAGGATTAGTCTTTGGATCATTTTCATTACAATCTCGGGCCATATGTCCAAACATTCCACATTTAAAACACTTTATATTTTTTCTAAGACATTCCTCAGGGTGTTTCATTCCACACATTTCACAAACTGGAAATTGGATTTTCTTACCATTAGATTTATTTGGTTGATTTTTATCCATTTCTTGCCAACTAGACCTCTTCTTCAATTTATTTTGAAAATGCACATGATCATCAGCAAACTCTACCTCTACTCTCTCAAATCATTAGACAAGTTTATGATAACTTTTGAATTCACAGGAGGCCAATGCCCTTTGATACCTTGGTTTCAATCCTGAGTAAAAGCGATTGATTTTGCTATCAATATCCAGAATAATATTTAGAGAATACCTCAACTGTCGGGTGAAGTTTGCTTCATACACAACCACTGAGTCTTCCTCCTTCCATTTAAAATCATGGAATTGCTTCTCCATTCTAAGTCGTACCCCCTTTGGAAAATATTTTTCAAGGAAAAACAATTAAATTCATCCCACTTTAAGGCATAAAAATCCTCTCTACCCGTAATATTTGTTACCAATGACCACCACTGACCAGCTTCCCCTTCAAAACGATTAATTGAAAGACTTACCATTTGATTGTCTAAATAAACCATAACATCTAATATCTTTTCAAGTGCTTTGATACATCCTTTAGCTGCTACTTGGTCAGAAGATCCATTGAATGCAGGAGAAGGTTGTCTCATAAAATATTCCACTACTTTCATGTTTCATTGTGGTACCTCTATTGGGTCCCTTGCATGGATTTCCCCACCCTTTATTTCCTATGTTAGCTGAGCCATTACTACTACAAACTGCTTTTTTCCAATCCCTACCATTCTGGGCTGTAGTTCCGGAAGGATGTCATTCTGTCGGTGCCTCTTCTCTTCAGCATCCATGTTCCTTATGCGAACAACCATTCTAAAAAACATGTCTTAGATGAAGAAACAATGTAATCTTTAAATTCTATAACATTTCAAATTAAAAATAGAGTGAAAATCATTTATGGTATTCTATTAACATCACTCTAACCCCTAATGTTTTCTAAACTATCCTCTGATACCATCTATAAGGACCCAACCTTATTACATACATAATAGTGAATTCAGTCAGGAAAACACTTCCTTTTACATTAGGGATCTTTTCATGTTTAGAGCTTTCAATAATTAGGAAACTAAATTCATAATGTAACACATTATTACAGAGTGGATACCATATAAACAATTTCGATTTTTTTTTCAAAATATAAAACATTAAATCTTAAACACAACTTCTTGACAATTATTCAACATATAACATGGATTATCTCATTATCTTACACATCCATTAACCTATGAAAATCATTTAAAAACTTGGTATGATCACGAGAGCTCAATAAGGGATGAATAAGAAGGAAAGGGCACATTAGTCCATGAATACTTGTAAAATATGAAAACATTTTCAAAAGACATGTTTGTCACACATATATACTTACTTCCTGTAACATGATATTTACACAAGATCCACACACACATGAGAACATAAATATAATCATAAAGGTATCTTGGTTCATTACTTACATAAACTTGTAACCATTCTTGGCTACCATAAAATTTGTAACCCTCACGACTACCTTACCTTGTGTAACCATCGTAGTTACCCTTAGAGTAACCATATGACCGACCTACAACTTACTCACATCCAATGCATTGGAGGGAGATATAGGTCCCACCCTTCATCATAAATAATTCCAAAGAACCAAAAAATAAAAATACAACATGAATAATTCCATAAAAACATTTCTTTGGAATTTCATAAAACTGAATTTGAAAAGACGATTTTTAAGAAATGCCCCTTATAAATATCATACAGCTGACGAGAGACTTAATAGAGAAGATAGAGTATGTATATATACTGTAAATACCCACAATAAAAGATAATATAAATACAAACAATCACAAAAACAATTAAAATAGAACATAAATAATGAAGTAGAAGGTTAACCCAAAGAATTGAAATCGAGTTAAGAATTCCCTTACCTCTAGTTTGTCTTACTTCAAACATGGTTTTTCTTACTTCAAACATGTTTAAAGTTCATGTATAATGGTTAAAAGAGTGATATTAGTATTTTAAAGAAATATTTTTATGTTTATAACATTCTATATTATCATTTCATAACATCATTTCAACCTTTAATTGTTAGTATTTTGCTCCTTGCATTATTTTTGCGTGGGTTCTTAACATGATTTCCATGATAAGTTCATGGTGGAGGTTCTTGTCGATTGGAAGTGAAATTACAGAATTGGAATGTATAGGTATTTACATATTTATATTACCATAATTTATACCATTTATCATTTTTATGTTTAATATGATGATGATTCATAAGTTAAAACCTTAATGATGTTTGTTTAGATCATTTTAGTGGTTCTTTGATAATAACAACCTCATATTTTCTTATAAATTATAACCATGAGTACAAAAGAATTCCAGAACCATGGGTGAGTCATAATACATATATTATATCCTGGTTCAACCATATAAATGGCTTCATGACCAGACTTGGAAGAATTAATGGAAATTGAAATCACATCGTCCACGATGTTAGTAATTCGATACATCACAGACAATGTTTTTATCCCTTAAATAAGTGGGAGAGGAGACGAATAATGATGAGTAATTTTACATAAACATGATAACATCCAGAATATACCATAATTATGGAGATTTCATGATTATTGGGTAAGGAGATAATAAGAAAGAATAAGGAAGGAAGTCAAAATAAAAGAATAAGTGAGAAATCTCTTACAAAAATCTAGTAGCCTAACGACTATGCAACGTGGTTTTAGAAAATATTAAAAAGACCAGGGACATGGTTCAACCATCCAGAAATGAATCATAATATATATTCGATCAAGAATAATAAGTAAATAAGAACATGGTATGGAAACTTGAATGTTATACCACATAAAAGAGAACTTGAATGGAAAAAGAAAGAAATTGAGAACTTTCTTACCTTATAGAGTAACCCTTAGAACATGAAGATTGGGACCTTAGGGGCTTGATGAAACCTTGAGGGTAATACTATAAAGGTAAGGATTCCAGATCATCATTGAGAATGAATTTGGAATGATGTTAATGAAGGAATGGGTTGGTATTTATAATAAATGTAAGGGAATATTATAATAATTTTCAAGGGACACCTCATGAGTGGT
This sequence comes from Viscum album, assembly GCA_963277665.1. Taxonomy (NCBI): domain Eukaryota; kingdom Viridiplantae; phylum Streptophyta; class Magnoliopsida; order Santalales; family Viscaceae; genus Viscum; species Viscum album. The sequence continues at coordinate 1,497,675,834 of OY728161.1, forward strand.
ATTTGAAAAACCATGGGCATGCCCATGGTATTCTCCCATGGTATAAGACACTTGGTACTCCTCACATATTATTTCACTATACACAAGTTGACCATATTTATCTCATCATTATTATATCATTAATGATGTCATTAACACATCGAAACTTAAAACTGTATTTTTTTACTATTCACTGGAAAATCAACAGTTTTAGAAAAATTCCCAAAATTCTCCCTAACCATTTATCGATGATTAGATTTAAAAAATGAAGTCCATTTTTTGAAATGAATTTTTTAAATATTATTAATTTAATTTTTAAATAAAATCATTCTTAATTCCAAAATTAACATTTCGAATTCTGTAACTACTTCTATATCACAATGAAAATATTAACCTAGATTCTATTATCCTAAAGACTTAATAAAATAAAATAATAATAAAATTTACTATTCATTAGGTTCATATTACTATTCATATCACTATTCATAAGGGTATGTTACAATTCACCAAAAAACCAGCTGGTTCCAATAGACTCTTAATAACATACAGAACACACTTTTAGATGAAAATTTCTTGAACTTAAAAACATAGAAGTGAAAATTTTTTGTTTTAAAGTATAGTTAAAAATATCTACTAAAAACAAAGTTCTATGCATTTATATTTATTTTTAGAAAAACATGGGGTGTTACATTGTCCCCACCTTTTGGAAATTGCGTCCTCACAATTTTATTTACTTATTAAACAACTAAGGTTATTTATCCCTCATAGCATTTTAAGACACCCATGTTGCTTATTCAAACATGTGGTTTCTCTACAAAACTTTTACCAGGTGGACTACCTTATTCAGTAATACATGTTCCCTTCGATCAAGAATCTGAACTGGTTTCTCTCCATAAGAAAGGTTCTCTTCAAGATGAACTAATTCTGGGATCAAGACATGTGATGAATCTGGCACATACTTTCTCAACATCAAAACATGAAAAACATTGTGTACCTGAAACAAACTGGGGGACAAAGCTACGTGGTATGCAACTGTTCCAACATTCTCCAAGATTTCAAAAGGGCCAATGAACCGTGGACTTGGCTTCCATTTCTTACTGAAACACATCACACTTTTCCAAGGAGAGATTTTAAGGAATACATGGTCACATACCTCGAAAGAGAAGTCCTTCCTTCTGTTATCTGCATAACTTTTCTACCTGATCTGAGTTGTCCTCATGTGCTACTGGATCATCCTCACTTTCTCAGCCACTTCTTCTACTAATTCTTTCCCCATCAACTTTCTTCCATTGACATCATCCCAAAACGATAGATTTCGACACTCCTTCCCAAACAAGGACTCAAATGGTGCCATCTGAATACTGGAATGAAAAATGTTATTATAAGAAAACTCAACTAAATAAAGATGTTGATCCCAACTTCCCTGACAGTCCATTGAACAAGATTGAAGCATATCCTCCATAGTTTGAATCGTTTGTTCTGAATTACCATCTGATTGAGTATAAAAATCTATACTGAAATTTAACTTTGTGCCCAATGACTTTTGAATTCCCTTCCAAAAGTTAGAAGTGAACATGGGATCTCAGTTAGATACAATGTAATGATGAACTCAATGTAACCTAAAATTCTCTCTGAGGTAAAATTGAGAGAGATGATCCAAAGTTATTGTATCCCGAATAGAGAGAAAATGTACAGACTTTGTTTGCTGATCAACAATAACCCAAATCACATTGTTACCTCAAGAAGTCTTTGGTAGTCCCACCACAAAGTCCATGGATACATTCTACCATTTCTACTGTGGCACAAGAAAAGGCTGAAGCATCCCCTTCGGTAACTACCTCTTGGCATTAACCTGTTGACACGTCAAACATTTCATGGTAAAATCATGAATATATCTTTTCCTTCCATCCCACCAATAATACTTACGAAGGACTCTATACATCTTAGTACTGCCAAGAAGAACGGAAAATGGAGAACTATGAGCTTCACACAAAAAATCTATCTTGAACTGAGGATCACTAGGCACACACAACCATTATACAAATCATAAAACACAATCTTTATAAAGGATAAATTTAAGAAACTTTCCCATTTTAACCAATTCTAACTTTTTCAATAGATCACAATATTATTTTTGCGCACACTTAATTCTGTCTAACAATAAAGACTGCACTGAAACCTGAAACAAAACAGATGTATTCCCTACACCAACAACATCTAAGAAAAATTTTATCAAATCATTATTCAACGGATCATGTTCCAAATGTAACATGGTTAATGATGCATGATTTTTCTGACTCAATGCATCCGCTACTTTGTTTTCTTTTCCAGGATGGTAATTGATCGTGCAATCGTAATTCTTTATCAGTTCTAGACATATTCTCTACCTCATGTTCATTTACTTTTAAGTGAATATATACTTTAGAAATTTATGGGTGGTATATATTTGAAATTTGGTTCCGTATAGATGAATCCTCCATATTTTCAAAGAAAAAACCATAGATACAAATTCCAAATCATGTGTGGGATAATTTATCTCATGAGGTTTATGTTTTCTTGAAGCATCGAAAATTTCCTCATCATTAAGAATCTAAAAATAACCAAGTCCCTTCAAAAAAGAATCACTATAGATTACAAACTCACCATTTCAAGAAGGTAAGGCCAAAAATGGAGCATTCACCAATCTCATCCTCAGTTTCTGAAAACAAATATCACATTCTTCTATCCAAAAAAATTTAACCCTTTCCGTGTTAACTTAGTTATCGGGCTAGATAACCATTCAATGTTTTTAACAAGCCATTACTAATAACTTTCTAATCCCAGAAAATAAAGAATCTCGGTAACATTTATGGGTCTTGTCCATTCATCAACTACGTTTGTTTTGGAAAGATCAACTTTTCATCCATATTTATTTACAATGTTCCCAATAAAAGAAATCTGTTGCAACCAAAAATAACACTTGCTGAATTTTCCATACTATTTCTTTTCTTTTACGGTTTGTAAAAAAACCCTTAGAATTTTTTCATGCCCCTATTTATTTTTAAAAAATACAAGAATTTCATCAATAAATACAACCAAAAACTTTTTCAAGAACTCATGAAATACTCTATTCATAATATACATGAATATAGCTGGTGAATTAGTTAATCAAAACATAATAACAACAAATTCATAATGCCTATATCTAGTACGAAAGGCTATTTTTGGGATGTAATCCTCCTTAACCATCAGATGATAGTATCTGGATCTCAAGTAAATCTTGGAAAAGTAATAATTTCCCTGGAGATGATCAAATAAGTCATCAATATGAGGTAATGGATACTTTTTTTTAACAGTGATGTTATTCAATGCTCTTTAATCAATGCAAAGTATCATGGAACCTATTTCTTTTTAACTAACAAAACAAAGGCTCCCCATGGTGATGTTCTAGGATAAATGAAGCCTTTGTCAGGAAAATCTGGTAAATGATTTTTTAGTTCATGAAGTTCTATTGGGGCCATAAGATATGTGGGTTTTGAAATTGGATTATCGTCAGGAACTAAGTCAATTATGAATTCGAATTCTTGATTAGGTTTGACACTGGGCAACTCATCAGGAAAAACATCAAGGTATTCATTTACCACTAACACATCTTTAATTTGATTAGTTCCCTTGTTTTTAGCAATATAAGTAAGATAACATTCATTTCAATCTTTAAATAGTTTCTTAGCTTCCTAATATGTTATCGATTGTATGGGTTCAATATTGTATAAAAACTGAAACTCTTTCTGAAAAACAACTTCTTCATCTCTACAATCAATCGTAGCATGATAATCTGAAAGACAGTCCATTCCCAGAATAACATCAAACTCGACTAAGGGTAAAACAATAAGGTTTGTAGGTAAAGTCTTTCCATAGACCACAATAGAAAGATTCTTATAATTCCTTTTTGCTATAACATTTCCCCCTGGTGTTTTAACAACATGTTTGGGTAACATTTTTTGAGGTGATATTTCCAATTTAAAAGAAAATTTCTCAAAGATGAAGGAATTTGTAGACCCCGTATCAAAAAAAAAACTTTAACAAAATCTGAGTGAACAAACAAAGTAACTGATACAACTTAATTGGATGGATCAACATCTACTAACGTAGTAGAAAACGATCTCACTACACCTTTCTACTTGTAGTCTAGCTTCTTTGCGTCATTTGGATCTCTACATGGGAAGGAATTTGCATAATGACCTATTTCACCACATTTAAAACAGTTTACAGTCTTCTTATCAGGATTAGTTTTTAGATCATTTTCATTACAATCTTGAGCCCTATGTCAAAACTTACCACATTAAAAATACTTCCTAGTTTTTCTAAGACATTCCCCTGGGTGTTTATTTCCTCATTTTCCACAAACTGAAAATTGGATTTTCTTACCATAAGATTTCTTTTGTTGATTCTTAGCCATTTATTGCCAATTAGACCTCTTCTTCTATTTGTTTCCAACATGCACATGATCATCAGAAAACTCTATCTCTACCCTCTCAACACATCAAACAAGGTTCTCATAACTTTTGAATTCAAGGGTGGCCAATTCCCTTTGATACCTTGGCTTTAATCCTGAGTAAAAGAGATTGATTTTGCTATTAAGATCCAGAATATGATTTGGATCATACCTCGCCAGTCGGGTGAAGTTCACTTCATATACAACCACCGAGTCTTCCTCCTTCTATTTCAATTCATGGAATTGATTCTCCATTCTTAGTTTCACCACCTTAGGAAAATATTATTGAAGGAAAATATTTTAAATTTATCCCACTCTAAGGCATCCAAATCCTCTCTACCCCTATTATTCTTTACCATTGACCACCACTGATCAGATTCCCCTTAAAAATGTTAAATGGAAAGACTTACCTTTTGATTGTTTGAACAACCCATAATATCAAATATCTTTTCAAGGGCTTTGATCCATCCTTCAACTGCTACTGGGTTAAAAGATCCATTGACTGTAGGAGGATGTTGTCTCATAAAATGTTCCACTATTATCTTGTTACATTGTGGTACCTCTATTGGTTTCCTTGCATGGATTCCACCACCCTTTATCACCTACATTAGCTGAGCCATTACTATCACAAACTGCTCAGTTCCAATCCCTACCATTACGAGCTGTAGTTTCGAAAGTATGTCATTCTGTCGGTGCCTCTCCTCTTCAGCATCCATGTTCCTTCTACAGAAAACCATTATGAATAAGCATGTCATAGATGAAGAAACATGTTAATATTTAAATTTTATAACATTTCATATTAAACATAGAGTTAAAATCATTTATGGTATTCTATTAACATCACCCTAACCCCTAAAGTTATCTAAACCATCCTCTCATACCAACTATATGGACCCTTCCTTATTACATACATAATCTTAAATTTATTCAACAAAACACTTCCTTTTACATTTAGTATCTTTTCAATTTTAGATCTTTAGAGAATTGGGACAATACATTCATAACGTAACACATTATTACAGAGTGGATACCATGATTACAATTTCCATTTTTTTAAAAAATATAAAACATTAAATCATAAACATGACTTCTTGAAAATTATTCAACATTTAACATGGATTCCTTATTTTTCTTACACATCCATTAACCTGGGAAAATCTTTTAAAAAATTGGGATGATAATGAAATCTCAGTATGGTATTAAAATGAAGGAAATATCACATTAGTCCATGAATACTCATAACATATAAAAACATTTTCAAAATACATGCTTGTCACCCATATATACTTACATTGTGTAATATGATATTTACACAATATCCACACAAAAATGAGAACATAAATATAATCATAAAGGTATCTTGGGGACTTACTTATATAAACTTATAACCATTCTTAGCTACCTTAAATTCGTAACCCTCACAGCTACCTTACTTTGTGTAACCATCGTAGTTACACTTGGAGTAACCATACGACCGACTACCAACTTACTCATACCCAATACATTAGAGGGAGATATAGGTCCCACCTTTCATCATGAATAATTCCAAAGAACCAAAAAATAATCATACAACATGAATAATTCCATAAAAAAATTTCTTTAGAATTTTTTAAAATTGAATTTAAAAAGACGTTTTTTAATAAAAAGCCCCTTAGAAATATCATACAATTTAAGATAGACTTAATAGAGTGGATGGAGTATGTATATATACTATAAATAAACATAATAAAACCTAATATAAATAGAACCCATCACACAAATAGTTAAAATAGCACATAAATAATGAATTAGAAGGTTAACCCAAAGAATGGAAATAGGGTTATGAATTCCCTTACCTCAGGTCTGTCTTACTTCAAACTTCGTTAAACGTCCTATATAATGGTTAAAAGAGTGTTATTAGTATTTTAATTAAAAAATTCCATGTTTATAACATCTTATATTATCATTTCATAACATCATTTCAACTTTTAATTGTTAGTATTTTTCTCCTTGCACTGTTTTGACGTGCGTTCATAACATGATTTCCATGATTGGTTCATGGTGGATGTTCTTGTCGATTGGAAGTGAAATTCCAGAATTGGAATGTAAAGGTATTTAAACATTTCCAGTACCATAATTTAAAACATTTTTCATTTTTATGTTTAATATGAGGCTGATTCATAAGTTAAAATATTAATGATGTTCGTTTAGATCATTTTATTGGTTCTTTGATAATAACAACCTCATTTTGTCTTATAAATTAAAACTATGAGTAAAAAAGAATTCCAGAGCCATGGGTGAGTCATAAAACATATATTATAACCTGTTTGCAACCATATAAATGGTTTCATTTCAAGACTTGGAAGAATTAATGGAAATTGAAATCACATCCTCCATGAAGTCGGTAATTCGACACATCACAGACAATGTTTTTATCCCTTAAATATGTGAAAGAGGAGAAGAATAATGATAATTAATTTTCCATAAACATGATAAAATCCATAATATATATGATTTATTGATTTTTCATGCCTCTTGGGTAAGGATATATGAAGAAATAATAAGGAAGGAACTCAAAATAAAAGAATAAGTGAGAAATCTCTTACAAAAATCCGGCAGCCTGACGACTACGCAACATGGTTTTAGAAAATATGAAAAAGAGTGGGGCCAAGGGTCACCCATACATAATTGACTAATAATATAGAGTGGATAAATAATAATAAGAAAATAATAACATGGTATGGAAACCTGAATGTTATACCACATAAAAGAGAACTTGAACGGAAAAATAAAGAAATTGAGAGTTTTCTTACCTTGTAGAGTAACCCTTAGAACATGAGGATTGGGACCTTGGGGTCCTGAGGAAACCTTGGTAGGACTAAAATGAAGGTAAGGTGCCAAGATAATTGCTGAGAATGAATTGGGAATGATGTTAATGAAGGAATTACTTTGTATTTATAGGAAACGTATGAGAATATTTTAATAATTTTCAAGGGACACCTCATGAGTGGTATTTGCAAAACCATGGGCTTGGCCATGGTATTTTCACATGGTATAAGCCAATTGGGACAACACAGATACTATTTAACTATAAAAAAGTCGACCAGATTTATGACATCATTATAATATCATTAATGAATTCATTAACACATTGAAACAAAAAACTGTATTTTTTATTATTCACTGAAAAATCAACTGTTTCAGAAAAATTCCCAAAATCCACCCTAACCAATTATCTACGTGTTGATTTCAAAAATGAAGTCCATTTTTTGAAAATAATTTTCTAAATATTATTAATTTATTTTTTAAATAAAAGCATACTTCATTAAAAAATTAACAATTCTATTCTGTAACTACTTCTATATCACAATGAAAAAATAAACTAGATGCTATTATCGTAAAGCCTTAATAAAATAAAATAGTAATAAAATTTACTATTAATTATGGTCATATTACTATTCATAAGGGTATGTTACTATTTTCCAAAAAACAAGTTGGTTCCAATAGACTCTAAATAACATACTGAACACAATTGTAGATGATAGTTTCTTAATATTCAAAACATAGAAGTGGAAAAGTTATGTTTCAAAGGATAGTTGAAAATATTAACTAAAACCAGAGTTCCATTCATTTTTATTTATTTTTAGAAAAACATGGGGTGTTACAATATCTCCCTCCAATGTATTAGGTAATGATAAATGTTTTGTGAGATCAAATTGTACATGTGAGGGAATCTCATGCCCGAAACAAGAGTGTAAATGGGAGGACATACCATACCAGAAATAAGAGGGTAAATGGGAGTACATACCAAGTTCAAAACAAAAGGGTATGTGGGAGGAAATCCCATTCCCAAAACAATAGGGTATATGGGAGGACATCCTAATTATGAAACAATTACTCATGTTTTTAACCATTTCATATCATGTTACAAAGGACGTGGTCGGACTCCATGACATAGGGTTTTTATATAATTTTGTGTTTGACACAATTAAAGATTCTATTCCCCTGAAATTCTTTCTTGGTTTATGTTCATTATTTATTTATGATTCATGTCTTTTGAACAATGAATATTTATTATGATATTGATATATAGGGTATGATTTTATAATTTTATGCTCAACTTCCATACCTTTTTTTCATTTTATTCTTATGAGTTTCTTTTATTTAACCTTACAGAGAATTTGAGATAACCCCTTTATTATGTTTTCTTTCCATATGTTATGAGGAAATGTTTTTGGTAGAATTACTAAAGGTGTAGATCTTTATTCGAGATTTTGAAGACATTTTATGTGGATATAATATTTTTTTCCGAGTTTCCAAGGAAAAGAAACTATTATGGTCCTCTAATATTTATTTTTTAATGTACTGAATATTCATCTAAAATGATGTAATATTCATGTATGTAATTTAATATTTTTGATATTTTTTATTTTATACAACACTGAAAATTGTTTATTTTTTATTAATAATATATTTTTGAATTAATTTACATGAAAAAACATTATAATAATTCACTACATGAAATATATATTTTATCTTTATCTATATGGAACACCATGGTTATCTTTCATTACACGCATCAATGACTTCTCTTGATGTATTATGTAACTCACATGAATTATTCTCACCGAACAATTGTATATCATTAAAATGTTATTATTTAAAATAATAAGATATAACCTAGCTGATAAATTAGTGGTTATGAATTTTAATAACTAAATTAAGAAAATAAATGGTTTTAAAAATATGTGATCAGTTCATAGGTTACTAATTAATTATAAAAGAATTTGAAAACCAATTTAATATAAAGGAAAAGATATTTTTTAATAGTCTAAAAGCTATTTTAACATAATAAAATAAATTAATTAAAATTATTAAGTGATATTAATATAATATATATTTCATATATTGAATAAAATATTTTTTATATTCGTCCAATATATTTTATAGACACAAGTTATGAAAAAACCCAATCTTATGCATAAAAACCTATATTTCTTTTATAAAGGTATATCTAACACCTTTTAATTATGAACCCATTTTAAATCCATTTTTGAGAACTTTTATAGATTTAATATGTTAAAATGAACTTAATATTTTAAATAGAAACATAAAAATTCGGTTATAATAATATTTTAGGTATTTTTTGAATGGTTTAATTTTATAATGAGTAGTTAATAATACTAGATTTTAATTCATACTACTCTTTCATTTAACTTGTTTATAAGAATACATTATATTTTAAATTTGATTAAAATTTTAATTATATTATAATTTTATAATTTAATGAAATTTAGGTCATTGAAACTAATTTTACATTTTAATTTCATATAAAAACTATACAAACTTTTGATCATTTTTATATTTAGAACCTTCAATGTCTTCCCATTAGCAGGATTATTTTAAAATTAATTAATTCCACTTATGATATTGGAATTTAGAAAAATGGATTCCATGTTTTGATTAATAATAATTTATAATTTATAATATGTTTAACTTAGTATATGACCAAAAATATTAGTGAATGTGATTAAAATTAAATATATCAACTAAGGTTAAAATAATCTTAATAAGGGACTAAAAAATAACCTTAAGGCCCTAAAAAACCTATAAAAATTGTCCAAAATCCATTTTATGGCCATATTTAGAACCTATACTCCCATTTCTATATATTCTTTCTTTATTTAATCCAGGTTGTATACGATAAACATGTGTGGAATTCTTTCTTCCAAAATTTACTAAAGTGCCACTCCTATATCCCTATAAAAGGCCACCACCTCTCCCTCTCCATAACACCTATCAAACCACTTAATATATGAATATATATATCCAATAAAATTTCATATATACCTCCTATACTCATTTAATACATTATTTTGAATAAATTCTTCCCAGTAATTCTTTTGGAACAAACCAAAACGAGTTACCCGATTAATAAGTAACACCTTATCTCAAGATCCTTTATTTTATTTTCCTTCTCCACCCTATCCACTATATTTATTCCATAATTAAATAAAAATAATATTATCCTCAATATATGAGGATTTTTTATTCTAAGTGTTCAACCTTCTATAAAACACACCTCCATTTAATGTTTAACGTACATATTTTTTACGTGTATGGAGAACTACCACCTCACTAAACGATAATTGTTTATTTTTACTTTAGCATCACTCATGGTAGAGGTTATGTTGAAAAATATGTTTATATATGTTATATATTATATTTATTATGTATTTAATATAATTTATTACTTTTTCAACAAATTTATTTATAATTTCCAATTTGTGTTAACATGATAATTTCATTTGAGGTAGTGTAGACTACCACCCACTCAAAGAGATATGATTCGTTCAAACACTAAATAGAATGTATTAAGGATGCGTTTAGTGAATAAATATTTTATATGGTTTATATTATAAAGGTAATATAATAATTATATATATAGATACATACATATATTACTTTTACTTTCTTTCGTTGAATATGATAATTAAATGGATATAGTGTTAATGCATATGTATGACTTACTGTCTCCATGAATACATTATTCCATTTCAAACATATATATTATATATAATATTATAATAAAAATACAATGTATATATATTATATTTATATCATGATTTACTTTTTTGAAATCATCATATATGTATAATGACCAAAGATATAACCCATTACGACTCATGCAAAGAATAAATCAAATATTACTCGAAGTGAAACCATAACATAGGATTGTTAAAAAGAGGGAAATATAAGGTCATAATCAAAGAATATATGGTATTATATATTCAAATATGTTTCTTTAAAAGTTTTATAATAAATTTATATTTATTATATAGGTGGTTTTTATGAGTACTAATAGATTCAAGACACAGGGTAAGGGAATTTCATCTCACATTTTATTTATGTGACATAAATGATTCATTCACCACCAATTAATTTTGTGTGGTGTGTATAGAGCTATTGGATGTAATAAATGTTTCAAATAGTTAAATTTATGGGTATTTAAGTATCCATTATATGACCATTATTTCAGGGGCTTTATGTTTTAAAAGTTACCAAATAGGGAAAACAGTTTTGTCTTAATTTGTATTCTTCAAGACTCATGTTTTGTTATGCACTTAAAATACAATATGAGATATATATAATTCCATTTTAAAAGATATATCATGAATATATATCTTTTCATTATATTATAAGATTTTTGTAATTATCTTTTCTTACATGGAGATTAATAACTAGTGCTGCCATGTGTAAATAGTTTACTAAAACAATATCATCACTTTTCATGATTGTTCATGTTTATGATTCCTTTTTTGTAATCTTATAACCCTTCTCTCAATAAATTCTTGAATTTTGTTATCATATTTTTATTCATTCAATATTTTTATATTGTTACCATTTTTCTACTCTTTGGTTTATAATATAGTTAATAATGTGTTTTTAAGGAAGTATAAATTTACCTCTCCCTTTAGTCAGAAATCGAAATTCCTTAAAACTTTGTTTTCTAAAATGGGTTTCCAAGAATATTCTATTATTCTCCTATAGTCATTAAAATAATTTTTTACCAATTTTTTCTTTTACCAATATTTTAAATGGAATCTTCTTCTCCCTTTTTGAATAGGAAATTTTTTACACATTTATACTATGGAAAAGGAATATTCTTTTTTATATTGTTCGACATTTACTGTTTCACCCGTTATCATTAATATAATGATTCCTTTCCAAGAGTAAAAGGTTAATTTTTAATAATTTTTATTAAAATTAAATTCTAAGTATCCTTGTTTTTAATGTTTTTTTCAATCTCCATTCATATATTTCATGTTAAAAGGGTTTCAAAACCCTTTAAATCATTCATTATAAGTTTTAAAAGTATTATCAATGAAAAGTTTTTCCAACCTTTTTCACTATTTCCTTAATTTTTCTCAATGTATTTTCAATTAAATAGTTTCCCAAAAAATTTCAAGCATTTATTTACTGTTTTCCCAGATTTTTCAAAGAAAAATGTACTTAAAATGTTTTTATTTATATACAATAAGTCATGAAGGAATATGTTTTCCGAAATGATTTAATGTCTTATTTATATGTTTTCAAGTTATTTTTTACAAAATTAATTTTTCAATGGTTTTATGAATTAAAATGATATTTTCCAAGAAGAAAGGATATTTTCCACATGATTTTTTTTAATGATATTTCAAAATTATTTTTCATCTACGATGACATATCTTGATGTTATTCAGGACTTTATAAGAAATAATCTAAAGGGTCTAGTCATATTTTTTCTCTGAATGGGTTATTCTTGATTTCATGGTCATTATGAAACCTATTTCAATTTCATGGAAAATATATGCATTAAACCCATTTCTCTTTAACATGTTTTATATTTATGAAATCTATTTCTCTTCTACAGATTATATGCTTTTGAATTCGTCTTATTTTCACTAGTTGTTCTTTAATGAAATGATTAGAAAATATATCTATTTTATATAAGTTATCATAAGAATAAATTTTAATTATACCCTTATCATTTCAAGGGTTATGTTTTTTGTTTATGGTACCCATCTCTTTTTATGGGTCATTAGATAATGCATGTTTTATTTTCATGAGGAAATTGTATGTATGATTTTGTTAGGTGATGGGTGTGACCTATATCTCCCTATAATTTAATGGGTAATGATAAATTTTTTGTGAGATAAAATTATATACGGGAAGCAATCCCATGTCTGAAATAAGAAGTTAAATGAGAGGAAATCCTAATCCCAAAATAAGAGGGTAAATGGGGGGACATCCCAAGCCTGAAGTAAGAGGGTATGAAAGCGGACATCCCATGACCAAAACAAGAGGGTTTACTAGAGGACATCCCACGATTGAAACAAAAGGTAACATAGGAAGGATTCCCAACCCTGATATAGGTACATAGGTAATTTACCCAAGACTAAAAAGTTATAAAGGACTAGTAAAGTCTCCTTGACATTGGGTATTTATATGCTTGTGTTTTTTCTACAAATCTGTGTTCTATTTATATGTTATTCTTTCATGGTTAATGTTCATTATTTCTTTATGATTCATGTATTATGAACAGACAATATTTATTAATATCTTTGATATGTGGGTTGTGATCTTCAAATGATATGCTTAAGTTCCATACCCTTTTTTTATGTTATCATTAATCATTTCCTTTATTTACTATTAATGAGATTCTAAGCTCAACCCTTTCTTATGTTTCCAATCCCTAGGATATAAAGTAAATTTTTATGAATAAGTAATAAAGGAGTAGATCTTTATGGGATATGGTGATGATATTCCCTGAGGATATAATATTTCCTTCCATGTTTCCAAAGTCCATAAACTATTATGGTCTCTGATCATGTATTTTTGTAATGTACTGAATGTTTATCGAAAATGATGTAATATATTAGTATGTCATGACTCAGTAACTATATCACCTATCATGTAATAATTTTAATATTGAAAAGATATACTAAATTTATAATAGATATGTAAGTACAAATAATTTATAAAATAATTGATATAGAATTGTAAATTCAAAATTATATAGTAGATAAAATAGTATCCCTCCAAACAAAATAATTAGTTGTTTAGAACTTTTTACAGTAATATATAAATATTAATACCATTTATAAAATCTAATAAATAGACTATTAACATATGGTATACTTACAATAAAATCAATAGAAATCAATCAAGGGCTTTTGTGAGCACCAAAGCATAAAATATATGAGCATATATTTGTACACTAAAACTAACCACAAATCACCGGTTTTGGATGATAAAAAATCTATAAAATAAAAACATTAACATTTATAGATTAAATAATAGTTAATAATAATAAAACTATAACAATAAAATTAATCAAAAGAAAAAAAACTCTTGTATTTCCCTCTTAATCCCCAATTTTCCCATTTTCTGTGATATCATTACAATATTTAAAGATAAGCTATTACATAATCGAAATTTAACTCTAAAAAATATTAGAATAAAATATTTAGTAGAATATAAAATTTTTAGTGAAATGTATTAATCAATAAACACTAACATTTAGAGATAAATAAAAAAATAAATTATCAAAAATTATAAAATCAATAATAAATTGGACTTCCAATCTAGTTTTTTATATTTAGTGGGTCTAAGATTTATATAATTTGAGTCCTATTATTTTTTGAATAATATACGTACTTCGGTAAAATTTCAAGGTTGATATGAAGAAGAACCTGATTGGTTCCTTAAATCCCAATCTCGTTAATATCTAACCGAAATCATTCTCACCATTTTCTCAAATTCTACACTTATTTAACTTATTCACTATTTTTTTACTGAGGTACACATATATTTTCCATAAAAACTATTTTAGGTTTTGATGAATTTGGATAATAGCTTAATTTAGGGTTTGGTGCAGTAGGTTACATGACTAATAAGTCATCATGATGTTTTGGAGGGTTTTTAGAATCTATCACAACTCATACCCAATGATAATTAAGATCATCCATTTATATTTCATGTTATTATTTTTAAGTATAAAAGTCATAATTAATTATACTTTTGATGTATCCACTATTTATAATGGTATGACTCCAAGCATCTTTCATATTAACTCCTATAATTCATTTAATATGGAATCCAATCTTGATACAATTTCTTATCTAATATAGTAATGGAAAATGAAATATCCATATAAAAAAATCTATAGACCACAAAAAAATCCTTCATATATTCCAATTTAAAACAATCCACAGAAAATTTATCCTTCTTATACCCCAATATTTTTATAATGTTTCCCATAATTTAATTTAGAATATTTTTATCATGTTGATGCATTGTATAAATATAGTTTGTCACTGATTTTTCATTAGACATTACTTCAATAAAATATTTCATTTACAATGAATATTTTGACAGATCATCTAATAATATCTTTAACATAAGAAACATGTCTTTAACCCCTTGAGGTTTTCTAAAAAAGATTCTCTTTAACAACTATAATCACTTTTTTATTAATATAAAACGTTTTCTTTTTCAGATTTATATGAATTTTATTCTTATTTTGATTACTTATTTTATAAAAATTAAATATTATGGTTATCAATAATATTTATTGATCATCTCTATAAAAATTCAAAAATATCATTCAAATTTCCTTCCCACTAACTCAAAATATTTATATGCTATGTGTCTCTAATTTTTTTATTAAATACATCATCAATGTTGAAAAAAAATTCATCCATTAAGGAATAATCATTTAAGAAAATACTGATTTCTTTTATAGCCTAATAATGTTTATCAAGTTATTTATGAACAAGGGTTTAGATTTCAACAAACATAACTATACATCCATGAATACATACTATATCCTTAATATTTAAATTTTGAAATTTAACTTCTGTAGCTTTAGTAATAAACTCCATATTAAAGTATTTATATTTATCCCATGTAACCATATCACATGTTAAACTATAAGTTATTTCATTTGTCCTTGATTAATATGAATTTGAACTACTGTAAAACATGTAGTCTATTATTGAATTTAATTACATCACAACAGATTCTAAAACATCATTTTGAGTAGATTATTTTTCACTTATCTAATTATATTTTTTCTTTGAAAATTTCCTTATGCCCAATTTTCAAATAGTCACACCCTTTTTCAATGTCAGAAATTTATCCTTCAAAAATTGATATTTTGTATTCAATAACCATTTTATTAATATCAATTCTTGAAACTATGTTTGATGTAATTCCATCAAGAGATGATTTAGATACCGTTGGGGATCTCATTTCCTCAAAGTCCTTTATATAAAAAATATTCTTCCTTCGATTTCAACTCATCCCGTGTTTCCATCAAACCAAATTTCAAATATATAATGTTATCTATGATCCTTCAATACATTGAGAATATGTAAGTAAATAATTTCTTGATTTATTTATCTATATAACCATAAATTTCTTGTTAGAAAAGATGGAAATTTCCATCAAGTACTTTTATGGAATTTTTTCATCAATAACAAATTTATCCTTCTATATGGAATGAATTTCAACAACATTAAATAACTGTTTTAGTTACCTCCACATTAGTAAATTTCTCTCTCTCATGAGTAGTAGGTACTAACTCATCACTTATATCCTATATCAAAATATCTTTATAAATATCACCATCATCTTAAATATCCCTATCCAATTCTACAAAAGAAACAACAAGAGGATATTATGAATTCAAACAATGTTTAATTGATTTCTTTTACTCTTCCTACTTACTTCCATGTTTAGAATAAAATAATCCTTATTATTAGTAGGGTATTTTATTTTATCTTTTTCCTCTTAGTCAATATAATTAATTTTAATAGAAGAATGATTATTTGTGGACATTTTTGAAACATATCACATCTTCATCAAAAATTTATCTATTATATTATTATAGGGAGAAAACATCAGGACATGTAGCTTATATATCTAAATCTATTTATATTGAAATGAAAGTGAAAAAAATTATTCCTTATGTAAATTTTTTTATATTCATCATTCCTTAAAAATACACACACACACACACATTTATATATATATTGAAATTTTTTTCTTGGACTGTTAACGTTCTTTTCTTTCAGAAAAATATACAATAGTTGTATGATTTGATAATGTACATTATGAAACATACAATATCATTGTGAAAAATTACTTTGATCAAATTTTGAAAGAAACTTATTCTCTTGTTCCAAGTAATTTTTTATTTTATTCCCAAAATTATTAGTTCAAAAAATTTAGAACATTATATCAATAACATTGTGGTCACCATCATCAACTAAATATTTACAAAATTGTCCACCTGAGAGATAATAAAATCTCTCATCCAACTTCCAAAAAGTGAATGTAAATTATTTATTATATACCTTTGAAGAAAATAAATCAAAAAATCTTTAAAAATCAAATATTTCATTAACAAAACACTGTACTAAATATTCATATATCAAATATAGATTCTTGATATTTAGAATATTTTCCCTGTCGTAAAAACTCAAAACATTATTTAACAATAAAATAATCTGATTTATCCATAAGATGTAAAAAGATTTTCCGTATAGAAAATTTTTTCTATAATAAATTAATTTATCTTTATTATAACTCTTAATGAAGAAACAATAGATATTTTATTTTCTTATAGTTAAAATATGGCATTGAGTTTTCAGGTTTTAGGTTTTAGTGATCAAAATTAAGACAAAATCTATGAAGGTTTCATTCGATTGAGGTTTTAATGACAAATAAAATAAAATAATTCAATTTAAAAGAATACGAAACATCATTTTATAAGAAAAAAATACATAAGTATAAATTATAATGAAAATAAAAATAAAACCATTTGTATAAAAACATAATGTAACATATAATATATAATATTTCATAACATATTTAAGTGTCAAAATAATAATATATAAGAATAATAAAAAGTAATAAAAAATAAAATACTCAATATAGAATCATAAAATAGAATAAACACAAATTATAAATATATAAAAATATAATAACAAAATAAAACAAATTAAATTAAATTAAATTAAATTAAAACATACTCACTCTTAATGAAACAAAATTGATTAGAAGCAAGTGGATTAGAAAAAAAATTCCTAATGATGTTCAATAACTATGAATTCAGGATAACTATCAACTTTTTGTGTTTTATAAATCAAAAAATGAAGTGTTAAGTCAATATGATTGGTCATCCTATAGCTTATTAGTTTTTTAAGAATTTTGATAGCATAAGTGTTTTCAAATTTGATTATCATATGTTCAAAGATCCATTAAAGTGCTTTTCATCTTCAATAATTTTTCAAGACAACTACAATATTTAATATACTTAACTTAAATAGTTGATATAAAAAATAGAAAGTTTTTTTTTCATAAGAGATTAATAGATTAATACTATTCCTATGAAATGGTAGCTTCTAAAGGTACTCATCCTACATAACGTAATACCTATAAAGTCTACATTATAATATGAAACTATATAAAATATAACGGATTAAATTAGTAATAAGGAGACATAGTACCTTTTGAATACCCATAAAATATTTTTTCATTTTTCATACGAGATTATATAGTATTATATATAAATATAGCATAAGGAATTGCATAAAATATTATTCATGGTCTACTAGAACATAGATATAAAAAGATACCAATTATTCCTTGGTATAACATTTTGTCCATAAGACTCCCAAATTCACGTATATTAATTTTAATATTATAAATAGGTGTATTATTTACAATATTTTAGATAATGTTTTTCTTCAGTAAACCATGTAGTTAATTTTTTTAATTTAGAAAATTCCATACATCATTCTAAATGATTTGAAATATGATTCCCGTATTTGAGACATATAATTTACGGTATTTGAACGTATTGATTTGTGTATTAAAATGATTATTCCTTATAATTTTGGAATTGATTTAATTTTTAATTTTTTATGGTAGGAAATAATAAATTTATGAAAAAGGAATTAAAAAAAGTGAATTTTGAATCTAAAAGACTCTTCATTTAGTGATCTTTGATCGCAGCGCGACACCAGATTTTTGAGGAAGCCTGGAGAGAGAAATTTGAGAGAAAGAAAATTATACAACGTGTATTCCAATTACATGATGTTACATTATTCGAGATAAGTTTTTGGATGTGATATTAAATTATTCACCACACTAGGAAATTTGATGATTTCATGTTATGTAACCTAATTACACATCTTTTAAGGTATAACTGGTTGAAAAATAAAAATTCCCCATGCCTTACGAGGTGTTGTTAATTAATATGAGGATATAAAAATTTAACAATTTATAAAACATAGATAACCTAATTAGAATGTATTATCTAGAATGTTCAAGTATCAAACCTATATTGATAGACTGTATGTTATATATTAATTAATGAAATTAGAATTTCAATTGTTTGGTTTTTTGGGAGAAGGAAAGAATGTGGATAAAATACTAGGGTTGATTATCATGATATGTGAAATTAATGGATTAGTTATTTTCAGGTTCATGTGCTTAGGAATAAATTGAATAATTTTTTATTCCGTTTTGGTGTCTGAATTGGGTTTGCAGGGATCTTTGTCCTTGGTACCCTACACTGATCTAGTGATTCCACCATTGAAATGGCCATCTCTTAGATTTAATAATATAGAAAGGTGACCCAAAACCTTTTTAAACATAACTAACCTATATTTCATAATGGTTATACAAAGAATATGCCAATTAATTACTGAAAACAAATTATAGTCCTCAAAACACAAAATTGGGCACAAAATATGAAAATAATATGAATTTGAATATCCAAAATGAGTTGTATCAATTAAAAACTAGAAATGAAGATAAAAATAATCCACAATTTAACACCCCCAACAGTCACATAAACAATCATAAAGATAAATACTTTCTTTAGATATGCATGATGAGAATGAGTAGCATGGGTACCTAAGGAATAATAACGATGATGAATAGTGGTAAACAAGTGCTCCAGATAGTCTCTCTATCATATAGAGGCATTCTATTATCCTTTTTTGGACTCCTCTCATCTCTTCCCCTTCCACTGTGTGGTCATCGTTTTCATATATTATAAAAAACATCAACACCTCGATGCTTATATATTTTTATCCTATCAAAATGTATAAGATGTATAACTAGGATTAACTATGTGTAATATTTAAATTTCCAGGTGTCAAAATTTTTAGCATATCTCCTCCAAAAACTTTTTTCAAAAAACTTCACGTAGTGTAATTGGAATACATTATTTGTAATTTTCTCGCTCCGTAATTTCTAGCTTAATGCTTTCGGTGGAACGCCACAAGCCTTGTTCATAGCCTGAAGTGTATTTTTGTTCCCAAATTCAACCCTTTTCATTCATTTTTTATAATATATTATTTCCTTCCATAAAACATATATACTATCAATCCATCACAAAATTGGAAAGATTAGTCATTTAAATGAACCAATCAAAACCTTGAAATAACATAAAATGCATGCCTAATATAAAATGATCAATATCCATGAAATAAATTTATCTCACCCACTATACTCATTATAAATACTTTTAATGTGTTTATAAAATTCATTACTTAATTTTTGTTTAGTTGAACTAGAAATCACACCATTAATATATATTTTAAGTAGAGAAATATCTTTAGGCGATGTTTTCTTAAACAATGTATGATATTATTTTCCTAGAAAAACCATTATACAAAATAAAAAACTAAAACTATAATAATTAGATATAAGTTACTAATTAAAACCTTAAAATTATTCAGTATATTTGATAATATAATTTTAAAAAAATTAATTTTAGTAACCATGAGGGTTTTCAAAATGAAGTTCTTCCAAAATAAAACCTTTTATAAAACAATATTTAATATATAAATGAAAATGTTTAAAATTCATATAATATTCACAAGTTAATAGAATTATAATTACATATAATATAGATATATATATAAAGGATTATTTATAATATATTCCTTTCTTATGATTGTAAAATTTATCAAGTAATATGGAGTTTTTCATATTAATTACTACTTGATAATTATGCTTATTTTTATAAACCCATTTAGTAACTATAATAAGATAATAATTGGTTATATAAAATAATTCTCAAACCTTTTTTATCATAACTTTCTTAACACTTCTTGCATAGCTACAACCCAAATATTATCTTTTAAGGATTCTTCTATGTTTTTGGTTTAAGATGTGATATAAAATATTAAAACTCAACATTTTTTCTATAACTATTTCTAGACCGAATAACGTCATCTAATACATAGTTAAAAAAATTCTAATTGATGGTATTTTAAGGCTATTTACAATCTTGAAAATAAAATCTTAGTTTTTAAAGTTTATAAATTTATATGATTAGTTTGTACATATAAAATTTTATCATCACCTTCCTTTTTTACTTCTAATAGGATAATCATGTAAGAAGTTATACATATAATAAAAAAGGTTATAAATGTGAATTTTCTTATGAAAAAGGGTCACATTCATAAAAAATTATAGGAATTTATTATTCAACTGTGCTTGAATATTTATTTAAAACTTGATAAGATTTATAAGTATTAGAATATCAAATAAATATTTATTTTTCATTCTTTGGATCAAATGTTCCATTATTCTTCTTAGTATTCAATATATAAAACTTGTATCTAAATGTAACAATGTGTCTAACTATAATATTTATATTAGTTCACAATTCATATGGGGTTTTCTTTAAAATATGTCTTATTAAATAATTTTTATTACATAGAAATATATAATAACAGATTAACCCAAAAAATGTGTTGAAAAAATTTATCCATATGACTTGGTTCTAGAAATTAATTATAATGTTCTATTCTTCCTTTAAATAGAACCTTTATATTGAGTTTTTATAGATGTAAATAATTTACTTTTATTTCCATGATTTTAACAAAACGATTTAAACTTATATGTTTAAAATTATTCTCCATTGTATGTTTTCACAAAAATAATTTTTCATTATTTTTTTGAACCAGTTTATGCAAATTCATAATGATAACATAAGATTCACATTTAAGACTAAAATATTAAATCCAATATAATATATAAAAATCAACCAAGAAAATGTAAAAATACTTTCCTATATGTCTTGATATTCTATATGGTTAAAAAAATTCTTTAGGATAAGTTCAGAAGGTATATAAGTAAAAAATTAATGGTTTGTTTTGAAACAATATATTGGTTTCTTTCCCATTTGGAATGTATCTCATAACCACTTTTCATCCCACATTATGTATCCAAAATTAAAAATAAAATTCCATTCAAATAAAATCTTTAATGAAAAAAAATCAATGTTAAAGTATTATATACCAAATCCATGATTAATTAAATTTAGTATTCGAATATTTTATATTATATCTAAATAATGATTCTAGAACAAAATTATATTCATTTTTTAGTTTTATGAAATTTATATTTAGGTAATTTTTACATAAAAAACATTAATTAATTAAAAAATCAAATTAGTAACCATCATCACATTGTTGTCAAATACTTATCAAGTTGTATGATAAAACATCAACATAAATCAGGTTATTGATGATGATGATTCTTGATTTTTTTAAATATATATTCAATACCATTTTCTCTAAAATTTTCTCTAAATGTTACATGACATATTTAAATTTTGATAAATAATAGAAATTTTAGAAATATTCACTCACATGTCTCGAGTAGACACTGTCCATATGAAATTTAATATTTCCATTTTTATCTCCTTACCTTAAAAAATATCAATAAAATATTGTTTTGGTAACCATATACTCTGGGGTCCAGTTGTGTTGGAAATTAAATACATTTTCAACCAATCATTTTTTTGAGAATGAATTATGAAAATTACTATTGATACATTTTTAGATAAATAAGCATGATTAATAACACAAATTTGAGTAAATTTAATGATAATTAATTAGCATTATTTCCAAAAAAGGCCACATTTAAAAATATTAATAGTAGCTTATTATTTTTATTTAATCTAGAAGAAAAATCATTTATATAATTTTTTAGATTTTGGTCAATTCATTATATACCTTATTTACCCTAATAATGATTTTGACTAAAACAATTATGTTTATTTATTATTTTCCTATTTAAATTTACTTTCAATGTCTATTATTTAGATAATATATAATTTATTCAACTATTTTTTATAACATCATAGGATTCAGCAATATGAAATTTAAATTTCAACAGAAAAAGGTTTTTAGATAAGCTTATTTAATGATACAAAAAAAATCATAATACTTATTTATAGAAATAAGGTTTATTATTTAAACTATCATATTTATCTTATATCATATAAAAATATTCATTGAGCTAATAAAAATAATAAATTTTCTAATTATTGGAAAGTGAGATAAAATATTTTACCTCTTTAGTATGATCAATAAAACACATATCTTTATATTGGCTTGAATACTCAATTTAGAGTTAGTGTTTCATTTATCCCTAGAATCACCATAATCACACTTTTTATCTTACATAGACCCTTTTTTCATGATCTATTTTTAATATTTATTTTAATGAAATTTCAATTTGGATTTATTCTTTTCATTATGTTGCGAGAATCCATGTTTGATATGTTAAATATTCTTATATTTATATAAACTGACTATTTTTTATATAATTCTTTGTAAATTTTTTTAAACGAAATTTTAAATTGTTCTATACATTATAAAAATTATTGAATCTTTTTAATTAATTTGGAAATTCATCACTTAAATTTGAAAAAATTGATTATCCTTCATTAGAAGAGTTAAAAAATATTTCTATTAAATCATTTTGAACATTTTAGTTTGTTACTTTGAATATAAAACAATATATTTTAAAAACTTGTAAAGAAATTAACTTTCCTTCAAAATTGAAACATAATGAGTGTTACACTTATATTTTTAATTATATTTTCTTTAATATAATTATAAGCTCTGATTGTAAAAAATATTTAATTACATCTAGTAGGTATAAATATAAGAATTATAAATTATTGATTTAATTCTTTTACCAGAGTTTTAAACTAAGAATCAATTTTATCTAGGTTAGTGTGTCATCCATTCATTTTTGTGATTTATCAATCATGTAACCTCAATGTTTTAAACATTTTTTTATATTATTGTACCTTAATTATATTATATTGATCCTCTATCACATGAATCTAGAATTATTTCCCTTATATCATTTTTAGTAGAACATTTAGAAACATTATTAAACATAATCCATTGATGAATGAATTATTTTTTTTAAATTTAGGAAATAATATACCTCTTGAAGAAAAATCCCTAATTCAGGTTCACCTGTAAGAATTTTTTAAGTATTACAAATCAATATGCAAATGTTTATTCAATTATTATAAAAATAATTTATCATTATAGGTTTCTAGATACCATAAATTACACTATTGAGATAATGTTTTTTACCATTGAAATTTATTCTCTCATGAAATTAATTTTGGAAACATTGATTAAATTGTTAATTTTAACTGGAAATTTTAGAGAAGTCAAAAATCATTCCCTGACACTAAGCATTTATCCCAAAATTTGTATAAATTAACTTATGAGGGAGTGAAATGAGTTATTCAATATGAAACAAAATTAAAACTCCATTAATAATTATTTTGATCTTTCCTTCATCTTTTAAGAAAATATGTACCATAATTTAATTTATAAATAAAGTTTAATATATAAAATAATTTTATAGTTGTCATGTGATACAATGAACTTTGTCTTATCCACTCCACAAACACCCAATACCTGTTTGGAAATTTTATTTCAAATAAGATTATTAGGGAATTCATATTTGAGAAAAAGAATATAAATATAATATATTACAAAGTACAATAATACATTTTCCTGGGATCTTTGTCCAAATGATTTTATAGGTTATCATAAAAAAATTTAAAAGATGGCATATTTTTTGTTATAATAGGTATGACATTATTTTTTTAATAACATATATCATACAAAATCCTACCTAGAGAATATCTTTGTCCAAAGTCTAACTCTAAAAATATTCTCCTAATATACTATATTTCTTCAATATTTAATAGTAATAGTATACCTTTCTTATTTTACCTCCTTTCATTAAATCACATAAGTAATATGGGATTTCAGTATTTATAGAATAAACCAAGAAATTAGACAATGACACTAATTCACTATCCAGGTTTTTATTTTTATTTGGTTATCTTGTTATTTTCTATATTTTATTATTCTATAGAGATAAAATATAAAATATCAAAATATTTAATTTAATCAAGAAATCCATGATTTTATCCTTGAATGCTGGAATTATCATAATTATTCCATATATTCTTTAAATAAATTAAAACACATAAATTACGATTCAAACACTTTCCACAATCAACCCTATGAAAATGATGTTTTATATAGTTAAGTAATATAATACTTAAAAATAAGATCTTTATTTATATTAGAGAGTTTCAAAATTATTTAAAATCTGATTTTGATTCACTCACAATGAAATTTGAAATAAAATCGATTAATACATAATATATATATAGGTAAATTTTCTTCTCTCAAGGAATTAGTAAGAGTAACCTTATTTTATATGAATATTTAAATTAAATGTTTAGAATTATATGATATATATAATAATAAATTCTATCCTTAGCTTTATATGCAACGAATAATATGTAACCAATTATTAACTATAACCAAATACGTAGAAGTAACATATAATTTCTACTTCATAGTTAAATGTATCAAATAACTCCTACTATATACATAAAATTAGACTTTATATGTAATATAAGTATTTGATACATATAATTTATAATAATTTTATAATAGATATGTTAGGGGAAATAATTTGTAAAATTATTGACATATAAGAGTTAATTATAGATTTCATAATATGTGTAAGAGTAAGCTTCCATGTATAAGAATCAATAATTTAGAAAAATTCCACAATAAACAGAAAAAATAATTCTATTGAAAAACATAAAGATATAATTAATTGACCTAAAATAAACATAAAATAAATCTAGTTGAAAACAAAAAAGAGATTTTTTGATAATCAATACATAGAGTAAAAGAGAGTATCCTGGCCTTCTTGCTTCCCTTTAATTCATCTTTACTCCTTTATCTTTTTCTCTTTACCCTTTACCTATTTATATTTATCCCTCTAAATTTATGTCACAAAAAATCTTTTGAATACCATTACCTCTAAATATATTTTGGTGTAGGTATTATAAATCTAATCATTTTATATCGACATAAATAAATGAATCATGGGTTATTTTATTATGAAAATTAAATTTAATATTTATTTTTGTTTGTTTTATTATAGCATAGAAATAATATGTTATTACACCCATAATTTTTTTTTTTGAGTATTTATAATTGAATATTGTCATATAATATAGAATTAAATAATGATATGACCATAATTTATTAGAGTATAGAGTTTTATAGATATACAAATTTCACACTTGGGTACAAGTTAGAGAACTAACAAGTAAAACTGTACCATTTAACATATAACACTTTAAATGTTTTCAATATTTCATTTTTATCTCTCAGGTGTAAATTATTTATTAGTTTTTCACTTGAGATTAGTATAGTAGTTATATATGAACAACCATTCTTTGAAGTCAATAAATTATCATTATATATAATGGTTAAACTAAATATGGTTGACAATGATAATTATTATGTTATTAGATTTATATAATAGAAATAGTTTTCCCATATTTTGATGATTGAAGATATATAATTATTTGATATAGTGATATTAAAAAATTTATGGTCATATAAATTTAATAATTTTATTTTTTTACAATATAAATATGAATTGATAAGTTAAATGGTTGAATATTAATTTTTTTATGTCTTATACATAATTTTTAAATCATAAAAAATACACTATATTAATGTGATTAATATTTATTATATCACACCAAAAATTTTATGTATTGACTAGAATTAATATACTAGTACATATCACTCCTAAAATAATATTATAAAATTATATTTTTTAATATCTATTTACACATTTATGTAATCATAACCACAAATAAGGTCTTAAACACAAGGATTTATTTGAGAACAAATTTTAATGAAATTGTTTTAAATACATCTTGAATTTCCATGTATGTAATAATATAATTTGAGTTTGAGGTTCAGTGTTTCAAATTTTCTATTTGATGTGAAAAGAATATTTATTAAATTAGTTATTTATACGTATTTGAAATTTATATAATATAATATCTAAATATTATTTAATTTTTCTTTATTATTTCATAAGAATATCAAAGTAATATCATTTTACTATCAATATTATACATATTAGAGGTGATATGATATAGATTCATACGAATGATCATATAAAAAATTAATCATTTTAGATTTTATTATATAATGCGATAGATAATGAATAAAAAATTCTAGGAATTTCTAGTGTCTGGCATGTTATGAATTTATTTAGGATACTTTTTACTATAGTTTTTATGATATAATAAAATAACTTGTTCCTATAAATATTCACATGTTTTATTTATTTATTCATTCAATTTTTTGTTTTTTCTCAAATTCTCTACCATAAAGAGTAATTGGTATTTTCTATGAGCCAGAGGAAATATTTTTATTAATATATTATGAACGATCATATATTTATCTCATTGGTGAATATTTTTAGATGATTAATTATTTTCATAGGAATGTGTGATGATCAAATAAGTAAGAAAAAATTTAATCATAAACATTAGTTTTAAGTGTATATTGTTAATATTTAAAGAGAATGATCTATATTAAGACGATCTTGAAAATTATTACATTTTTTCCTGATGTATTTTCTTTTCATTTTAGATATCCACAAATTTGTGTATATATATTGCATATAATTAATTTTTTCATGATTAAAAATCTGGATAAATTTTTAATTAGTATTCATTAAGTTTGAGATGAAAATGTAATTATGATAAGATAAATGTTTCAATTTTATTTCATAACTGATACCTCGAATAATATTTGTAAGGAGGTATCCAGAGAATAAAATTTGTGATAATTTTCCCCTACTAGAATAATTTCGTTGGTAAAAAAATTAGGATAATAGGTATTAAATTTAATCCCATAGATACCCAATATCCTTTGGATAAACCATTTATATAAGTGACAATGAAATTAAATTAAAATTTATATAATATCCCAATATTCTAAAAGAAAAACCTTGTTAGATAGTATAAAAAATAAACAACATAAAGCATAATAGAACCACAAAAAATTATTATTTAAAACTAAATCTCATATCCTAGCGATTAATTTAGATTCTATGAATAATATTATCTAATATTATAATTATATATAAATTTTATCATCAAAATAAATTTATTTATTATTTATTAGGAAATAAGAACTCAATATTTTTGTAAATCCATTTTACATACCAAAATACATATTCTGTAAACATTAAAATTATTAATTTTCAGATAAAATATTATAAATAACTTCTTAAACATTTGGATATTTTATTCTATTAATTTTTTTAAGTAATAATACAAAAATTAAATTAAATTTAAATTTGAGAATTTCTTGAAAATGATGATTTTTTATTGAATTGTGAAAATTGAGGTTTTTTTAAATACTGTATTTTCTTGTTAAGTATTTTTAACGTAAAATTAAATTTTTTGGACTAGCTTTAAAATTTAATTAGTGAATTTTTATTTAATATTATCTAATTATTTTTTTAAATTAATATTATATTTTAATTTATTATAAAACCAATTTATAATAAAAAGAGGCATTTTTATGAAATAAATTTTTTCAACACCTTTTTCTAGTTTGATTTTATGTTAAAATTTTCTACTTATATATTTTAAATTTTGAAAAATTAATTCCATATTTGGAATTAGTGGGAAACATTTGGAAAATATTTTACTTTTATTTTTATTCAAAAACGAATAGTAACCATAGCAATTTTTTTCCATGGAAAAGGAAAAATCAGGTAATTAAGGGTTAAAAATAATATGATATGGAATATAATATAACCCCAAAACTTTGAATAAATTTTATTATATGATTAAATATTATAAATAATCAACCAAATGTCATTTATATGGTATTTTTATTCCATTTGGGTGTGATTATGACCATTATAATATTTTATGTAAATAAACCTAAAAAAATTAACTCTTATTTTTACTATATATAATATTTTTAACATTGGGATAATGAAAATATATGTTATTTTTATAAATATTTTTTTGAAATATAAATTATTTAACTCCATCATTGTTATTTATTTTTAATTTTTAGGTAATAAATAATTACCTAAAAAGTTTACACAATGCTGACACAATTTTTTTTCAATTATTGGAAACATAAGATTAATTATATTAAAAATATTAAAAGTAGTATAATTTTAAAGAATTAATGATACTCAAACATTTTTAGAGAAAAATAACTTGTTTTGGATTTATTAGAATATTTTATTCAAATTTAATTTCTTATATTCATGTTATAAATGTCAATGTAAATGAATAGATATAAAATTAATACTATTGATATTTTAGGAAAATGATATTTATTAAAATCATATTAAATTCTGAAAACCCTATATTTAGCCAATAAATTATAATATGGTTTAAAATATGAACCATTACTAATTTATGGGAATTTGAACCATTTATGATCACTATATTGAACTATAAATTTTAAAACAATTTGTTTCTCTGTAATTGTCAAAAACATTAGAATAAGATACAATAAGTATATAAGTGAAAAAATGTGATCCAAACTATAAGGAATTAGACTTAAAACATTACATAATATTGAATTAAATGAATAATTCACATTGACGATCTTTTCAGGTTTTTATATTTATATAATTAAGATATAACTATTACATCTCAAAAGATTACAAAGTAGACACTTCTACTTTATTTCCAGTTTTTACATAAAATAACAACTCTTGAAAAAAAATACTCATGTCTAGTTCCATGTTTTAGACAACATGAATTTTCTTTGATCCTATCCTTGACCCTATTCATATTTAAGTCCTGTGAAAACATTTCAAAACTTGGGATGGGAATAAAAAGCTCAGTAAGGGTTATAAAATGAAGAAAGAAAACATTAGTTAATAAATACAAACAAAACATTAAATCTTTTACTTACCTCATGAAATCATAAGATTTATGAATAACACATAGAAATCATAAATCATACAGGTAACTTGTGTCATCCATAACATATTTACATTGTAGTTATCACAACTACATAGGGAGTTACTTTGGAATACCCATCAAAGTTTTCCCCAAATCTCTTAGGTGAAACATTCATGTTTACCTCTCTCATATTACCCAATGCATTGGAGAGTTATCTTGGGATCACCCGCCCTAGGTTTATCATAGAACCACCCGTATATGTATATAATGTCCATGAAAGATAACATGATCATAACACATAACATATGCATAAAGGAAAGAAAACATTTCCACATTGCAATAACAATATAACATTTTAATATATTAAGGTATCAAAATAATTATCAAAACCATTATCAATACCAAAAATATGTAAAATAATATATGGTATTTATTTTCCTTTTAAAAACATTATGACTTGTTAAGGAAGCAAAAGATCAAATAATACTCACGACGGCGGAAAGGTCGTTTTCACCGCTTACATTAAAAAGAAACATTTTTTTTGTTGTATAGTAAAATGCTTCATAGAAAAAGATTCACTTTGAATGAAGTGAAAGGTCAAAGGTTCTTATACAAAGTACAAAAGAATGTTGGGTATTAGAACAAAATATGCCTCAATGAATGGAGATTGAGATGAAGTCCTTTACCTCATGTCCGACATGACTCGATCGTTCTTTAATCTCTTTTAATTTTGGTAACTCCCTTTGGTATGAACTAATAATATTTATTGAAGTGCCTTCTGCCTAAGGTAAGGTTTCTAGGAGGAGGAGAGGGATGTAGGGAGATTAATTGGGAATAGTTTTGATGATACAAAAGGGTTGAAAGGTGTGAGGAATTATTTATAAGTGAGGTATTTTTATAAGGGGGAGGAGGGGCTCATTAAGAAAATGTGATAATATTATATTATTATATAATGATATTCGGTTTCTAAAGGTCAAAAAATCATTAAAGTAAAAGATAGTATGACTCATGTTCGATATAAAATCATCCAATAATAATTGTACAGGTTTTGGATATTATTTTAATCTTTATAATATTATATATTTAAATCATTTATTAATGAGGTAAACACTGCATAAATAATATGATTTATTTCATGTCTAAAAATTATAACAAAATGCCATACTGTTTTAAATGTTTTTATCTTTCTAAGGAATATTTATAGTCTAAATGATAACTTATATAACACCATGTAAAAATTTATTTACAAAGAGATATTTGTTTATGTCATTTTTGCCTTTACTTTAAGTTAATTAATATAAAGTGTCATTATCATTCATCAGTGGCACCATGGGGTCATTAAATAGACCCTTGGATGACCATGGTCATCCATAACTCATCCAATAAGGTTAGGATAGGTGTTAAGGTAATTTTGAATTATTATAATACTCTTTTTACCTTGTATTACCCTATTTACCTTTAACCGCGGTAAATAAAAGTCAAAAGTTACTATTCACCAACAATTATTTTCATCATATTGAACCAAATATTACTAATAACAACCATATATGTCAGATTTTTGAAATTAAATTCACAGAAGTGTTAAAATTTCATTTAAATAAAAATTTTAGTTTTTTAACTACTACAAAGTGGTTTAACTATTCATAAAAAATTGATGTTTTTCAGAAAAATACCAAAAATTAAGCCAAAGATATATTTGATATTACTATTTCAAAAATGATGTATATTTTACCAAATTATAAACATTGAAGTTTCATTAATTAATTTAAAATTAATTCCTCTTATCAAAACAAATAGCATGTTTTTAAGAAACAATAACTATCAAAAGATTGATACTTGTTTTTGCCCAATTTAAAAGTAAAATCAATTCCAATAAATAAAACTGGATTAAATGGTAAAAATATATTATAATTGAATTTTAAAAACAATCAGAAAGGCAATCTAACCATATTAATAAATTAGATTAAAACACAATTTTGAATTAAAATACAGTATTTTCACTATTCATTAAAAATTGAATTTTATCAAAAAAATACCAAAAAATTTCCCAAAGTAAATTTTGGTGTCCCGATTCTAATGAAGAATTTTATTTTGTCAAATAGAACATTTAAAAATGACCAAAACTATATTTAAAGAGGGTTCTCCATCAAAAGGTGGTAAATTGACCTTTTACTGAATATTAGAGTATTTAGGCTTAAAATTCCATTCATTCATATTTTAAGCCCCTAAATTTTATTGGATATTGGTAAATACATTTAAAAAACATGTATAATCATATTGTAGTTAGTTTTGTTCATTCCTACTAATACAACGATTAGGAGTTAACTAACATTTAAAATAATAATATTATATTATTAGTGTGTAATGTAAGATTTCAAAGAAACCTGTTGTTGCGTATCAGGTTTGCTATTGAACATAAAAACACATTTAAAGTAAAATTAATTAATATTTAAATCAAAAATATTACTAAATATGAAAATGTATTATTCTTTATTTACCCGTGATGTTACATCCTTCCCCCCTTTTGGAAATTGTGTCCTCACATTTTTTATTCACTTATAAAATAAGTGGGGGTATTTATCTCTCATAGTATTTTTAGATTCCCACGTTGCCTCTTCAACCATATAGTTTCACCAGAAAACCTTTACCTGGTGAATTAATATATTCTGCTACACTTTCTCTCAACAATAAAGAATCTGGAGAGGGTTTTCTTCATAAAAAAGATTCTCTTACAACCGAACTACCTCTGGCCTCAAAACATGAGATGGATCTGGAATATACTTTCTCAATATCGAAACAAGAAAAGCATTGTGTACCTGGGATAAACATGGAGGTAAATCCACTCTATACACAACTGATCCAAAATTCTCTAGGATTTTATAAGGTCCTATAAACGTCAAACTCAACTTTACCTTCTTACCAAAACACATCACAATTTTCCATGAGAAAATTTGAGAAAGACATGATCACCTACCTCAAAATAAAGATCCTTCCTCTGGTTATCCGCATAACTTTTCTTCTTGCTCTGAACTGTTCTCATGTGCTTCTGAATCAACTGAACTTTTTTCTCTCATCTCTTCTACCAATTAAGGTCCTATCAGCTTCCTTTCACTTACTTCATCCCCAAATGATAGAGTTCGAAAACGCTTTCCATATAATTCATCAAATGGAGCCATTTGTATACTGGAATGAAAACTTTTATTATATGAAAATTCAACCAAAGAAAGATATTGGTCGCAACATCCTCGGTAATCCAGTGAATAAGAACATAGAATATCCTCAAGGGTCTGAATTGTTCATTCTGATTTCCGATCTGATTGAGGATGACAAGAATTACAAAAATTTAATTTAGTACCCAACGACTTCTAAAGGCCTATCCAAAAGTTAGAAGTAAACCCGAGATCACTATCAGATATAACGGAGAGGTGAACACCAAGTTATCTAAATATCTCTTAAACATACAACAGATAAATTTGATCTAGAGACATAGTATCTGGATTTGGATGAAAATGAGAAGATTTAGTCAACCGATCAATAATAACCCAGATTTCATTAATACCTCGAGATGTCTTTGGTAATACCAAAATGAATTCCATGGATATATTTTCCCATTTGTTCTCTGGAACTGGTAATGACTGAAGAATCCCTTTCGGTAACTGCCACTCTTCATTAACCTACTGACAAGTCAAACACTTCATAGTAAAATCAGCAATATCTATTTTCATTCCATCCCACCAGTAATACTCCCGAAGATCTCTGTACATCTTAGTACATCCCGGATGAACTTAAAATAGAGAACTATGAGCTTCACATAACAACTCATTTTTCAACTGTGAATCACAAGGCACACATAATATTTTCCCAAACCTCAAAAAACAATCATTATCAATGTTAAAATCAGGAAACATAAACTTCTGAACCAACTATACCTTTTTCTGCAACTCACTGCCTTCTTTTTGTGCTTGCTTTATTCTGTCTGACAGATAAGATTTGATTGACACCTGAAACAAAACAGATGAGTTTTCAACACCAACAACTTCTATTCCAAAGTTCATCAAATCAAAAACCAATGGATCTCATTCCAAACGTTTCATGGTTAATGAAGAATTATTTTTTCAACTCAAAGAATCATCCACTTTATTTGATTTTCATGGATGGTAAAGAATTGTGCTGTCATAATCCTTGATTAATTCCAACTATCTCCTCTGTCTCATGTTCAATTTTTTCTGAGTGAATATATACTTCAAAATTTTGTGTTCAGTATATATTTCACATTTTACTCCATACAAATAATGCCTCCAAATTTTGGAAGCAAAAACAACAGAAGATACTTCCTAAACATGTGTAGGGTAATTTAACTAATGTGGTTTTAACTAACATGAAGCATAAGATTTTACTTGATCATTCTGCATTAGGACATAACAATGTCCCTTTAATGAAGCATCACTATAGATAAAAAACTCACCATTTCTGGATGGCAGTACTAAAACTAGAGCATTTACCAATATTCTTTTCAATTCTTGAAAACAATTATCACATTCTTCTGTCCAGATTAACTAAACACCTTTCCATGTTAACTTACTCGTTGGACTAGATAACCATAGAAAATATTCAGTAAACATCCAATAATATCCCACCAAACCATGAAAACTATAGATCTGAGTTATATTTGTGGGTCTTGGACATTCTTCAACAACTTTTCTTATCAAGATCAATAGTTATGCCGTTTTTTGAAACAATGTGACCAAGGAAAGAAATTTGTTGCAACCAAAAATCACACTTGTTGAATTTCCCAAATAGTTACTTTTCATTTAAGGTTTGAAAGATAAACCATAAATGTCTTTTATGCTTCTATTTACTTTTGGAAAAAACCAAAAAATCATCAATGAACACAACCATAAACTTATCCAAGAACTCAAGAAAATTCTATTCATAAGATTCAGGAATACAGCAAGTGCATTGGTTAAACCAAAAGGCATAACTACAAATTCAAAATGGCCATATCTAGTATGAAACATGGTCTTCGGAATGTATTCTTATTTCACTTTCAACTGATGGTACCCTGATCTCAAGTCAATCTTTGAAAAATAATGATCTCACTGGAGCTGATCAAACAAATCATCGATATGAGGCAAAGGATACTTGTTCTTAACTGTGATGTTATTCAATGCTCTATAATCAATGAAAAGTCTCATTGAACCATATTTATTTTTAAAAAACAAGAAAAGATCACCCCATGGTGATGTGCTAGGTCGAATGAAACCATTATCTAATGACTCCTATAATTTCTTCTTTAACTCTAAAATTTCAATTTGAGCCATTTGATAAGGGGGTTTTGAAATTGTCTTAGCAGCAAGAACTAAGTGAATAGAAAATTCGACTTTCCGATCAGGTATAATACTAGGCCACACATTAGGAAAAACATGAAGGTACTCATTTACCATTGGAACATCTTTAAACAGATTAGTTACTTTTTTTTCAACAATATGTGCAAGGTAACATTAATATCCATCTTTTACAAGTTTCTTAGATTCCTGATATGTTATCAAAATCATGGGTTCATTCTTGTACACAAACTAAAAATCATTTTGAAAAGAAACCTATTTAGCTCTGTATTCAATCTTATCATGAAAAATAAAAATTCAATGCATACCCAAAATGACATCAAACTCAACTAGATGGAAAAAATAAAGTTTCCAAGTAGATTCTTCCTGCGCATAAGGACATGAAGGTTCTTATAATTTCTTTTTATCTCAACATTTCCTCAATGTTTTTTTACAGCAAGTTCCATATTCATATATTGAGATGGAATTTCCAATTTACTAGAAGACTTCTCAAAAATGAAAGAGCGTGTAGACCCTAAATCAAACAACAAATTGGAAAAATATGAACAAACGAACAACGTAGCTGATACTACTTCATTTGATGGTCCAACATCTATAGAAGTAGTTTCGAAGGATTTCACTACCCCTTTTTGCTTGTAGTCTGGCTGCTTTCCCTCAGTTGAGTTCTTTGCTGGACACTCATTTTCATAATGACCCATTTCATTGCACTTAAAACATTTTACTGACTGTAAATCATATTTTTTCTTACCATTACCTCGATCTTTTTCAGTACAACTACAAGCCTTATGTCCCATTTTACCAAATTAGTAGCACTTAACAAAATTCAAAATACATTATCCAACATGAGTTTTACGATAGTTTTCACAAACTATTAACTTAAGTTTCTTACCATCAGATTTTTATTGAATAGTTCTTCCCTTTTGTCTACCACCTCGACCTCTTATTCTGTTGCTTTTCAAAGAACACATGATCATCCGTAAACTTTATCTCGACCTTCTCTGCACAACAAAAAAGTTTTTCATAACTTTTAAACTCATGAGAAGCTAAAGCTTATTGATACTTTGGATTTAATCCCGAGTAAAAACGGTTGATTTTACTATCAATATCTTTTCTGAAATTTTAAGCATACCTTTACAGTTGAATGAATTTTTATTTATAAGTGGCCACTGAGTCATCCTCCTGCCTCAATTCTACGAATTGTCTTTCCATCTTAAGATGAACCACCTTAGGAAAATATTTCTCAAGAAACATACCTTTAAATTCATCCCAATTAAGAGCATCAATATCCTCACTATCCCTGATATTTTTCACCATCGACCACCACTGATCAGCTTCACCTTCAAAATGGTAAACAACAAGAGTAACCTTTTGATGTTCTGAAAACACCATGATATAAAAAAATTTCTACAGTTCTTTAATCCACACTTTTTCTAGCACATGGTCAGATGATCCTCGAAATATGGGGGATGTTCTCTCATGAAAATCTCTACTACTGACATGTTCCTTTGTGGTTGATCTGGATAATATCATGCATGGATACCACCAAAATTAATATCCTGAGACAACTGTTCCATCACTACAACAAACTGTTCAGTTACAATTATGACCATCTCAGGTTGCTGATTTGGAAGGTTGTCTTCCTCCTGATGTCTTCCCAACATAGCAGCCTTGTTTCCTCAGTGGAAATTCATTCCAAACAAAGAAATAATTGATGAGAAGCAACATGGTAATCTATAAATTATATATGATATCAATATTAACGTAAATTACATTATGGATATTAATTTAACAATACCCTAACTCCTAATGTTATCTAAACCAACCTCTAATTCAAACAATAATGACCTGACCTTAAAACATTACATAATATTGAATTAAATGAATAATTCAAATTGAGGAAATTTTCATGTTTAGAGTGTTATAGAATTAGGAATAAACTGTTACATCTCAAAATATTAAAAAGTATACACTTCTACTCAGTTTACATTTTTTTAATAAAATAAAAACTCTTCAAAACAAGAGTCATGTCTAGTTCCATGTTTTAGATAGAATGACATTCCCTTGATCCCATCCTTTACCCTATAAATACATACAAAACATAAACTGTTTTTCTTACCTCATGAAATCATAAGATTTATAAATAACAAATAGAAATTATAAATCATAAAGGTAACTTGTGGCATACATAACAGACATACATTATAGATATCAGAGTTATATAGGGACTTTTTTGGAATACCCATCATAGTATATTCCCTAAATCTCTTAGGAGAAACATTCACGTTTACATCCATCATATTACCCAATGAATTGGAGAGCTATCTCGAGCTCCCCCATCCTAGGTTTATCATGGAACCACATGTATATGTAAATAATTCCCAAGAACCATAACATGATCATAACACATAACATAAGAATAAAGGAAAGATAACATTTCCACACTGTAATAACAATATAACATTTAAATATATAAATGTATCAAAACCACTATCAAATCAATTTTCAATACCAAAAACATCTAAAATATTATATGGTATTCATATTCTTTTTAAAGAAAATTATGGCTTGTTAAGGAAGACAAATAATAAATAATACTCGCGGTAGCAGAAAGGTCATTGTCACCGCTTACGTTAAAAAGAACCATTTTTTTGTCGTTTAGTAAAACGTTTCGTAAAAAAAGATTCCCTTTGAAAGAAATGAAAAGTAAAAGGATTTTATATAGTGTATAAATGAAAGTCGGGTATTATAAAAAAATATGACTCAATGAAATAAGATTAATAAGAAGTCCATTACCTCGTGTTCGACTTGACTCGATCGTTATCTATTCTCCTTTAATTTGGGCAACTCCCTTTGGTATGAACCAAAAGTGTTTCTTGATGTGACTTTTGCCTAAGTTATGGCTTATATGAGGTAGAGAGGGATGTACAGAGCTTAATTGGGTAGTGTTTTGATGATCCAAAAGGCCGAAGAGGTGCGAGGTATTGGTTAGAAGTGATGGATTTTTATTAGGGGGAGGAGGGGCTCTTTAGGAAAGTGTGATATTATTATTTTATTGTATAATGATATTCGGTATACAAAGGTCCATAAATAATTAAATTCAAATATAAGATGACTCATGGTCAAAATAAAATCATCCCATAAAAATTGGATAGTTTTTGGATATTATTTTAATCTTTATAATATTATTTATTTAAATCATCTATTAATGTGGTAAACACTACATCATTATTGTGATATAAATAATTTTATTTATATGATGTATAAAAGTTATAAATAAAACACAATGATGTATTAAATAATTTTATCTTTCCAATGAATATTTATAGTTGATATGATAACTTATATAACACCATGTAAAAATTAATTTACAAAGAGATATTTTTTTATGTCATTTTTGCCTTTACTTTAAGTTAATTAAAAATAAGTGTCATTATCATTCATAAGTGGCTCCATGGTGTCCCAAAATAGACCCTAGGATGGACATGGTAGGAAATTACTCATCCAATAAGGTTAGGACTAGTGTTAAGTTAATTTTGAATTTTTATAATATTCATTTTACCATGAATTACCCTATTTACCTTTAACCGCATTAAATAAAAGTCAAAAGTTACTATTCACTAAAAATTATTTTCATCTTATTGAAAAAAATTATACTTAATAAAACAACCATGTATGTATGATTTTTGAAATTCAATTCATAGAAGTGGTAAAATTTCATTTAAATGAAAAAGTCAGTTTTTTAACTACTACTAAGTAGTTTCACTATTCATAAAAAATTGATGGTTTTCAGAAAAACACCAAAAATTCATCCAAAGCTATATTTGATATTCCGAATTCAAAAATGATGTCTATTTTACACAATTGTAAACATATAAGTTGCATTAAATAATTTTTAACTAATTTCTATTATCAAAACAAATAGCGTGTTTTTGAGAAACAATAACTATCAAAAGATTGATACTTGTTTATATCCAATTTCAAAGTGAAATTAATTAAAATAAAAAAAATTAGGTTAAATTGTAAAAATATATTCTAATTAAACTTTAAAACCAAATAAAAAGATAATATAACCATATAAATAAATTATATTATAACCTAGTTCTGGATTAAATATTGTATTTTCCCTATTCATTAAAAATTGAATTTTTTCAGAAAAATACGAAAAAAATCCCAAATAAATGTTTGGTGTCCCGATTCTAAAGAAGAATTTTATTTTGTCAAATGGGACTTATAAAAATGACTAAATAAATATTTAAATAGGGTTCTCCATTAAAAGGCAGTAAAGAGACCTTTTAGTTAATATTAGAGTATTTACGCTTAAAATTAGATTCATTCATATTTTAAGCCCCTAACTATTATTGGATAAATGTAAATACATTTAAAAATCATGTATAATCATATTGTACTTATTTTTGTTCATTCCCATAAATACAATGACTAGGAGTTAACTACCATTAAAAATAATAATATTATATTATTAGTGTGCAATGTAGGATTTCAAAGAAACATATTGTTGCGTATCAAGTATTCTATAGAACATAGAAACCCCTTTAAAGTAAAATTAATTAATATTTAAATCACAAATAATAAAAATATGAAAATGTATTATTCTTTATTTACCTAGTATGTTACACAAACTCATTAAAATTTTATCAGATGAGATTATTGCGACCTATAACCATATTTTATGTAAATAATATCAATTTCAATCCATTTGAAAAAAAAGATAATTTATATTAATTAAATATTTTGTGAAATTCCAAGAGTGGAACTCTTCTCTCTTATAGAAAGGAACATCTTCTTATCATTTATTATTAATTCAAAACCCATTTAATTTTGACAAGAACAAAAAAATATACCTTGCTAAAATCCATACCCCTGTTCTAGATTCATTTTTAGGAATAATACCAATATTATATGTTTTATGGTGTAAATCAGTAGTGGTTTTCTGAATAAGTTGTATTGTTCTTAGTCATGAGTTTTGGTTTTATTTATTTATTCACATTCAAAAAACATCATACAAACATAATAAGATAATAAAATTAGTTAAACCATAAAATTAAATTTTATTAAATTTTATTTAATTATGTATATAAATCACCTCACCCATCAAATGGGAAATGAAATCATCATTCTTGTGTACGATACCAGCTCATAAACCGATGTAAATCTTTTTTATCACCACCTATCTTAAATGGTTATAATCATGTATTTAATGTATATATATTATATTAATGAAATATGTATCATTTTTTAAATATTATATAACATGAATTTTCATACATTTTTAGTCACTGAAAAATGACTACATCGTTTTTGCGTACGTGTGGACTACCATGTCATCAAAGTGATGTGATTCAATTTACATCACCACATCAAATTGATGATATATATAATTATATTTAGTGAAATAATATTATATTTAGGATATTATGATATTTATTTAAATACATTATAATACATTCATTATTTATTTAATGATCATTGCAAAATGGAAACATTACTCGTGCGTATGTACGACCGACTATCTCCATGATCATAATTGAGTTCATTTTTTAGAACCAAATTTAATGGTTGAATTTAAAAGTTTAATTTATGTATAAAATAATAAGTAATTCTTGATAATTATTTTGGAGATGATGGAACAATGAACCCATTAACCACAATCAGCAAACCAAATCTATTTTTATATTTCAATCAAACATTCTCAAAACACGTTAGATGGTCTTAACTAACTTTCTAATTAACATTGCCATTAAGATAAATGGAATAAATTTTTTATGGACAAATGATTAAACCTAGAAAAATTTATTAATATATCCAATAATTTTTAGCAGGTTTTTATATATATTTTAATGCACATACTAGGAAAGTCTTGACTCAAGGTAAGAGATTATAACTCAATTTAGTTTTATTGTGGAATATTTTAATTTTATGAACCAATTTATTTTATATAGTGTATATATGTATCCATTAAAATGATATATATTGAATATTTTATTATACATGTTATTTTAAGTTTCAATGTTTTTTATTTTATCCTAAAGTATTTGACATGAATGTTTCTTTGTAGTAAAGGGTTTCCTAACTCAATTTATTTTATTTGGATTATAAATCTTCCTCATAGACATTATTATACAATTATTATGTGTGAACATATATCTTAATTGGTTTATTATTCACTTCAATTTTTGGTTTTAAATTTATTACCTAGAATCTATCTATTAATTAAACCTTATTTCAATGATCTGATCATTTTAAGGGTTATTCATCTCAACTTCTCTTTCTCAGAGACATATGTTTATGAAATTCACATAT
The DNA here is from genome assembly GCA_963277665.1 of Viscum album. Classification (NCBI taxonomy): domain Eukaryota; kingdom Viridiplantae; phylum Streptophyta; class Magnoliopsida; order Santalales; family Viscaceae; genus Viscum; species Viscum album. The sequence goes on from OY728161.1 coordinate 1,497,717,604, forward strand.
AATTTTTTATGAGGTGTATATATTTCCCATTTGACACATTATGTCATGAATATTTTTATGTTAATTATATTTATTTTTTCATTTTATGTTTTTCTTTCACGGGGAATAAGATTTTAAAGTTTCCAAAGTGGTAAAGTACTTATATTATAATATCCCATTATTCTAAGATTGTTTTTCACCAGTGAGAAAGGAATTTTTGAGTAATTTTTTTCTTTTTTAACATCAGTTATTATGAGAAATTATTTCACTGTCATTTTGAAATATGTTTTTTAAATCGGTTAATAAAAATGTATGTTATAAATATATTTTGGTGAAATTTTTTTCAAATCGGTTATGAAATAAAAAACATTAAAGGCTTTTCGTACTTGATTTTACATATCTATTGTATGAAAACTAATGGGGAAAATAATATTATTCTCATTTTACCATGTTTACAATCCTGGTTTTTCTATAAAATAGACTTGGTAAATCTTGTTTTTGATTTTTCATGTCGGTAATAAAATAACCAACATGAAATTTTAAATGTATATAATTCTATTAATTCATCCCCTCCCAATAGTATAATAGTTCTGTATGAAAAAAAATATCATCATTCCATAATATCAGTAATAGAATAAAAATAACAACATAAACAATTACAATATGAACAATAATATTATATATATATATTACTATTAATATAATAATGAATTGGACCAATGAAATACTTATACAATTAAATTTATTAGGGTATTATATGTTTTATAGTACAAGTATAAGTTTCATAAAAAAGATAAAAATTAAAAATAATTTATTAAACCATTATTCATAATAAAATGAATAAAAAATTGAAGTAAGGGTTTATAACAAAATATCACATTCAAGTGATTTTGAACTGTAATGATTGAAATTATTTCAAAAATAAATCTTGGAATATTGTATCCACTTTAATTTAGTCTTTATTTTTTACGATTCCTATGTTTAAAATAATTTATCAATTCAAAAATACATTTTAATTACTTATATCCAAATTTTAGAATTGTTAATGGAAAGTCACCATTTATTTTAGTTATTTGGCCTTTGCGATTTTCTTTGTTATCGTATATATAAAGTACTTCAAAGCCATGTTAAAAAATAATATATATGAAATAAATTTAAATTTCATTATATTAAATAAAATTATTAATATATTAAAAATTACATGTTTATTACATTCATAAAATTATATCACATTTCACCATGGATATAGAATAGTTAATAAAGTAACTTATCCCTTGTTCAAAAAACACAATATATCTAGTGGTCACAAATATGTGATAAATTATAATATTATTTTTTATTCTATTAAGAGATATATAAAACATTATGAGATATATGTTTCTTACTCATAATGATAAGAAAAAATCCAATAATAATTAATTTCATTCTTTTGAAGTCTTTCATAAAAATCAACTATTCTTTCTGCATCAGTCTTTTTCCTCTCTACAGGTGAAATAAAATATGGATTAACAAATCCATATACTTCTTTTGTGTCAAGATATATAAAATTTTTATAATGATACGTCATACAAAACAACTATAAGACTAATGTTTTAAGAAATTAAAATAATGAAAACATATATGTTAATCGACCTACATGGAAATGAAATGCATTATATTCATTCCCAAATAATTTAGAGCTATGATTTACAAGATATATTTTTTAAATATCATCATTATCATTGTATTCCGAAAAAAATAATCATATATTGGAATTCCATAAATATCCAACAATTTTTTTTGAATATGTTGATAATCAATATATACTAGAGGAATTTGTATGTGATGTCATAACATCCTATATTTATTTTTGTCTCTATAGTATTGATTTACCAATAAAGTATTCTTATAAGAAAAGAAGAAAAAAATATATTTTTTAAAATGTAAAAAAAATTAACAAAAAAATATAATAATGGATTTAATATACACATACCTCTATGGTAATTTAAAAAAAAGAATATATGTCTAAACTAAAAAAAGGCAGATACTTTTTCTAGCTTTCAAACCTCATTTTTAGAAAATGTTTATATTTATGATCTATCTATAATATCATATACAGTGACCTTATGATTATATTTCTACGTTTTTTCGTGATGAGAGTATCACCAATATAATATATAATCCCATATGAACCAATATAATGTTGGGGATCATCATAATATAACTCAAAGTAAATAGGAATTTTTGGAGCAGCAGGTATAGAAGTTGGTTAAGTATATGGATTGGGATCTGCAAGAAGAGGTGGAAGCATGAGATCTGTAGCTTGAAACTATGTTTTATTTTTTTAAACATTGAATATAGAAATTATTTGATCCTATCCTCCATATTATCAAAAATATCATAAACTTTTGCTTCTATATATTCTATTTTTATTTTTAATACATTTTCCATTGATGAATCTTCAAAACATTGACACTTTTTTATCGATACACATGCCGAATATCTTCATACACGAGTCAAGTGTTTGGGTTATCTAAAATATATAGATAAAATATTCTACCTACCATAATATATGAATGACCTACTATGGGATCTAATACTCTAGATATTCCTATATATAATATTTGAAAAACCTATAGTGAATCACAATGCATAAAGAATTTATTTATTTTATTTAAATTAATAAAGTAAACATCTTAAAATATTCTCAACTATAAATTTAGAATCATTCTTATGATGTTGTCATATTTTTCTCATACAAACTTCTTTTATTTTTCATGTCAAGCTATGGGGGGAGGTCATCCACTATAGGACCCTGAAGACCCAACATGTAGTTTTTGAAAATTTTCAGCAATCATTTTTTCCAATGACGCATACCATCCACAAGAGAGTATGAGGTTATTAATTTAAGTATCTTATCTCCAAATTGTATATCATTTCTTACTATAAATTTATAATAGTGAAATCAATATTATGATCATTAATATAAAAAAACATCAAAATGGTAACATTTCACATACCAAAACCACTTCTTATCGTATACTTTCAATAATCATTATCTAGAAATATATATATATATTTATATATCAAATATATTTTTCTCTTCCAAAAAATGAAATTAGATGCGAGAGATGATTAAAAATCCCTATATATCATAGAAAGAAATTCGAAACATTTCATCTTAACTCATCCAATATTAGGTATATCACATGTTATCTAATTATAAGGGAAAAACATACGTGAGTATAAAAGTTTCATTATATTTAAATTAATAACAAATCATATTACCCAAATTGTTTCCCACGATATAGATATTTTCATTTTTTAAACAATTTCTCTAGTATAAAATCAAAACATAAAATTTTCATTTTCCATGTACTACAGTAAAAGTCATGAATTGTTTTTAATTTTTAATGATACATGCTGTTTTTGGTTATAAAAAATGTAAATTATTAACCTGATGCATCATAGTTGGTGACTAGGGTCATCTCACTTGAGGGGATTTTCGGGTTTTCAGCTAATTATTCTAAATAACCTAAACCATCTCTTTTCTTTTTATTTTTATTATCTATAAAAACAATGATATATATTTTTAGGTTTTTAAATGACATGATAAATGAAAATTTTAACTTATTATAACATAAAAATCTAAAAAGATTTAGTTATTGAGAAAAAACATGGTTTTTGGGTTCAATAAATATTCTCCTCAAATTGTGTGATTTTAGTTTGAAATTAAAATATAAATCTCATTTTTTGATAACTACTATTTATTTATAAATTTTATAAATCATTTTATTCCTAAAAAACTATCAATTACACCCCCTCCTTGAATCAATATTGATGAAAACATTGGTCTGAGGTGTTCCATCTTGAATGAACCGACTCTATCAATAATGTTTCAAATATTTATTATCTAAAATTCATCATATGAAGAAATAACCAATGGAGAGAGGGAAAAAATATTGAATATAATGATACAAATATATTGAGTTTTATGTCATTTGGTTGTAGTCACCACATTCGAAACATTCTCCTCACCAATGAATTCCACTCAAATATACCACAAACATGAATTAAACTTTAAGAATAATTCAAGAACACCATAACCTCCCATCATGCCATGACATAGGGTAATTTTTTTTTTCTAGGGTAATATATCAACATGGGGGAAATATAGAAGAATAAATGATGATATAAAATAATTAAAATAGAATAAATAAAGAAGACGAATAAAATTATAAAAATAGAAGAAGAGGGAGAGGAAAAAATAGAAAAGAAAAGAATAAATATATATAAGAGTGTTAATAGAATAATAAAATCATAGAATAAAAGAAGAAGAATAATAATTCAAATAATGAATATTAGGTGGAAAACATTTGGTTGAAGAAAAATTCAGGAAATAATTTATTTAATAAAAAAATTCAAATTAAAATTAAAAGGAAAATAAAACCAAAGAAATAATTAAAATAGAATAGAAATAAGAAACTGAAGAAACTTTAATATTTTAGGTGGAATAACTAATTGGTGTTGATATCCCTATTTTCTGGGAGAGTGACCCTCCATTTATAGGTAAGATTGAGATTTCTGGGTATTCAAATTCAAGATCTTTTAAAGATCCCTTTATGATCTCATGTAGATTCTTTCCACAAAATGTTTCCTCATTTTAGACCCCTATAATAATTGAATTTGGGAAAGGGATATTATTTGAATATGTTTTTATAGGTATCCTTCCTATACCCTAAAAATTTTAGCTTCATATTAATAGTGTTGAAAAAATCAGGTCCCATTAATTATGAACATTTATTCCATCTAAGTAAACTTAATGAATTTCAAAAATCATATTTCCCAAGAAATTATGGCCTTGATATTGGAAGATTAATGTAAGACCATACATATAAAATTTCACCCTATGTATCTTCTCTTTATAATTGTTGAATGTAAGATCCATTGTTTCATCCATTTACTAGATATAGGCCCGTCTAAAAAATTCTCCAAATCTATTCATGGATTTTGAAGCCTAACTTGTGATCTTATTTTGGTCCTTCAAATGAAGGATTTTGATTTTGGTAAAGAATAATGAAATGAATAACAAGGTTTATGAAATCCTAATATAAATAAATTTGATAAATTAAGTCATAATATATAATGTTATATCCAAAATATTTAAATAATTTAAAATAGATATATTTTTAAATTAATCCTTTTTTCTAATTAATCCCAAAATGCTTCTAAAAACAAAAAATGTGATCATTAACATTAAAATATCAATTTTTGGGATAAAAACCATTGTAATGTGTTTTTAAATATTTATTATAATTTATTTTTTCAATAAACCACAGTTAAAACGTTATTTTTGTCAAACAAAAAAATATCAACATTAAATATCAAAGGGCACTAATGTAATGATTATTTATATTTCAAGGAAATAAAATTAAGTAATCATAAATTTCAAATGAAATTATAAAATTTCACATAAAATATAAATTAAATTTCTTATTTTTCAAAGAAAAAATAAATTCATGCATTTTACTTTTACCATTTCCAGAATGATGGAGACTCTCCCTTAATTCATTCATGATTTTAAATTCATTATTATTAAAATGCCAAAACACGATCTACATCACTTTTTAACTTTTTATCTCATCAATCATGATAAAATTAAAATATATTTATGATAATTTCATGAGAACATTATAATTATTGATAGGATTGTGAAGGAACTACATTATCTAATTTGTAAAGATGAGAGTCACAAAAAATCCTGAGATATTTCATTAAAGGTTTAAATAACTCTGAGGCTTTAGGTTGGTAGAAATAAAAATATCGAATCTACAGTAGGATGTAAATATCTAAAATAAAGTTAATGATATCAAAATTAAATGTGTCATTAATTTATCCCCTTTAAATTTTAATAAATCCCATCTTCTCTAAAACTCAACATAATTATAAAAATAAAATTAATCATAAGGAATGATTAGTGCACCTTTTCAAAATTTTCTCTACTTTTATACTTTGTTTTTATTTTTCAAACATCATTCTCATCATTTTATTCTTTTTCAAATGTAATTATTTAGAATAATCAAGACATGAACCCCCTAACCACATATGTAAAAATTTATTTTTCCTGCAATTGTGAGTTTTTTTTCCCAAATAACAACCCATTTTCTCTTTTTTTGGATTTTTTTAATATTTTATCAAGATGGGAAGAACAAAAATGTATAATTAAGGAATCAAAGAGAATTGATAAATTCCTATATATATCATCCCCAAACCTATTTTTATAATTTAAATCATTCCTTCCACCATGACTCCCTTCACCCCCATGCTTGAACTAAAAAATATCATGAAATTATTAATTGTAGAGTTGGAATGGATAAATGTGGCTTGAAACGTGGATAATTACTAAAAAAATACAACCATGGTTTATATGGTTTCAATAAGGAATTATTTGAATGTGTTAATTTAAGGATATTATATTTTAAAAATATTCCCCAAACAATTTAAATTTGTTTTTTTCATAGTCAAAATATTTAATATTTTCAAATGAAAGTTCTAGTAGGTGGCATGCCCCAATATTATTCAAGAAAAATGCTCAAGATAAAATTGAAAGTACATTCTATAGAAAAAATAATTGTAATTTTTAAATATTATAATGGAAAATAACTCCATGAATGATGAATAATAAAAAAAATTAAATTTCATAAATTCATATCATAAAAAATTATTTGGAAATTTCATTTATATGAGTCAATCAATTCCCTTAAATCACGAGTCCTCATTTTAATATTGATGTTTCACATTAATAAATAAATTATCAAGTATAATCATTTAATATAATTAAAATTGAAATATAAAATATGAAATCAAAGTGATCATAAGGAACACATGTATCCTAGTTTAATCATGTAAATCATAATTCAAGAATGGGCCTAAAATTTCAACTCTAATGCACAAAAAATTTTCATGGAAAAAAAATATTGATAGATTAATATATAATCATTATAGGTGAACACAATTTCCAATTAATTTTATTCCACTTTCCTCCTTCACTATTAGGGATACCTTCTGGCATCATGAACTTATAAAAGAAAATAACTCAATTAAGAATAAGGATCATGTCATATAAGATAAAAAAATAAGATGGAGTGGAATACATGAGTAACTAATTCTTAAAAAAGAAATTGAAATTGAAATTCATAGAAATAATGTATAAAGGGATACGTCTTTTCATGATCCCCCAAGTGGGCCATGAATTTTTACTGCCTCTAAAGGGTATTACCAACTGCTATCCAAAGTCACATGGTTGAGGAAGCTTTAATGACTTGAACCACCACATGTAGATTTTCCCAACTTTTGATTCATTCGTTTTCTTGAATAATGGTCTATGGAATGAGTATATAATATCCTCCCCATTAACAATTTGGTGTTGATTTCATGGTAAGGGTGGTATGAATTATGGATCATCCTCCTTCTTGGTTCCTACTTGTGAAACATCCTCTTACACTTCCATTGTTGGATTCTCATAGGTTTCATGAATTTAATTCTAAATATATAAGTAAGCACAGATTTTTACATGAATAAAATTTTATTTTTTAATAATTAATTTCTCTTCCTAAATGAGAGAATAATATTTTATGATTTCCTCCTGACTGACAAATTGGATTTTCTTATGGGATTCCTCAAATGAATTTCCATTGAAATTAAGAAATTCCATATGTTCCCAAATTGGTGTAGGTATAGTTTCTTCATCCTCCTCTAAGACATAACAATGATTGTATGAATCTATATAATCAGAACAATAGAGAGTGATGCAAAATTTAGATTAAATAAAATTATGAGAGATCGAGAAAAAAAGGATTAAATTCTTGAGTTGGTTGAGTTTTAATATATTCTTTAGTGGTGAGTTCTTTTTGGAGTTGGATATTAAAGGATAGAGGCAAGTAGTAAGGATCCTACAACTTTAAATCAAATTCCACAAAATGGGTGGTATATTACTTCAATTTATATGGATCTTATATGTTTCATGGTTTAGTGAGATCATGTACTTCTTCAAATTAAATCCAAAATTCATTTAGTTCTTATTGATCTCCCACATATAGGTCAATAATAATTTCTTCCTCATCATGGTACTATTAGATATTATTCTTTAAATAGATGGGTTCTGGATAATACTAAATATTATCCTTATATTTATGGTCTTACAAAGATGAATTAGGAAGGAAAATAAGATTATATTCTAGTTCATATTCTACTTTCTCGAGGGATACTTTGAAACACTTAGTTATACCATCCATTTTCCCTAAAGATCTTTCACATATATTTTAGATATTGAACATATTATTTGAGTTTTTTTGTGCTAATTTCTACTTGAATTGATTTTGGGGATCTTATTCAAATGTTTTGAAAGAAATAAATGATTTTTCTTCTTGTGTCTTTTCCCCTCCCTGATAAAAATGTGAGAAGTACTCCCAGCATTTAGTTAATTCTCTTGACAATCTATCAACCACAGGGCATTCAAGGGTATATCTAAGATCCTAGATGAGGTCTATGAATTTTTCCTCTATGATTATTTTTCTTCTAGATCCCTAGATCTATCTAGAAAATAAGGAATAACTTTCTTCTATAGACCCAATTTATTCAACCATGGGTTCTTATACCTATGAGTAATTATTAGTCCATGTCGAATAATATTCATTTTAATTCATCATGGAAAATTATTTTAGAAGATTTTTAAAGATATTAAAAAATATATAAATTCTGAAAATATAAAATGGAAGGAAAAATAATCATTTCCCCACCTAAAATGACACCAGTTTTGAAACATATCTATCATTGGGTGTGAAAAAAGCTAATTATTTTCCTAATGATGAACAATGGCTGACTAGTGTCATCTGTCTTGGGGATATTTTCAGTTTGTTTACCTACTTATTCAAAATCTCTTAATATATCTATTTTTTTATCTATGAAAAAAATTATGAGTCTTTTTGGGTTTTAAAATGACATGATAAATGAATATTTGAATTTAAACTCACACGAAAATCTTAACAGAATTAGTTAAAGGGAAAAAACTTGGTTTTTGGATAGGTTTTGACTTTAATAATTATTCTCCTTATTTTTTTTATTTTAGTTTGATAATTCAAACATTAAATATATTTTTTTGAATATAATTATTTATTTATAAATTGTAGAAATCATTGAATTCCTAATTCAAATAAGAAATACCATTCTTAGATTTCTATTCCAAGACACAACTTTATCTATGTTATTTCATCCATTAATTAACTCAAATATCTCAGGTAAATAACGAACCAATGGAGAGATAGAAAATAGACTAAATAAAATAATTGAAATAGATTGAGGTGCATATCATTTGGGGAAGTCACCACATTAGGGACATTCTTCTCACCCATGCAAGCTACTCAAATCTACCACAAACATAATATAAGCTTTAAGAAAAATTCAAGAACAAATTGAATTCCCCTAGGACAAGACATGGGATTAGCCCCTCATTTTAGAGGATAAGATATCACAATGGTGGAAATATGGAATAAGAGAATCATAAATAAAATAAAAAAATAGAATAAAGAAAGAAGAAGTAGAATATAATAAAAATATAAGAAGAGAGAGGGAAGTAAAATTGAAAAGAAGAGAATAAATATATATAATAGTGTTACTATAAAAATATAATAATAGAATTTAAGAAGAATAAGAATAAAGAGAATAGTTTAGAATGATTATATGGTGTGGAATATAATTTCTTTAAGAAAAATTCCTAGACTAATTTATTAAATAAAATAAAATTCAAATTACCATTGTAAGAAAACTAAAACAAAATAAATATAAGAAAATAAAAAAATTGAAATTCTTGAAGATAAGATCTCATTGGTGGAATCCCTAATTAGTGTTGAACTCCCTTTTGGCATGGGGCATAAACCTCATTTATAGTAAAATTTGAGATTTTTTAGTATTGAAATTTAAGATCTTTTAAATCTCCCTTTATGATCTTCTCAAAATTATTTACATTGAAAGATTTCTCAACGTCGGTCCATTTAATGACCAAATTTGGGACAATTCTCTTCTCTAATTTGGTTTAAAAATTTATCATATCTCTACCCACGACATTTAAACTTTATCATACTTGGGTAGAAAAAGTTATTTCCCATTAATACTAAAAATTTATTCTTTATAGATAGAATCCTTGAATTTAAAAAAATAGATCTCCTATGAATTTATTATCTTGATATTAGAAGATTCAAGTGGGTCCATAGTTATAAATTGTGGGCCTTTATATCTTCTATTTATCATTTCCAAGATTATGACCAATTTATTCATCCATTTATAAGATATAGTCCCATATTTAAAAATATCTAAATCTTTACTCAGCTTTTCAGTCCTGACTTTGGATCTTCTTTTGAGACTTCAAATGAAGGATTCCTATTTTGGTCTAGAATAATAAACAAAACACAATATGTATTTAATCCTACATAAAATAAAATTAAAAAATAAATACAGAGTATAATATGTTATGGACAAAATAAATAAATAAATTAAAATAGTTAAATTCCAAATTTGTAAATTTTTTAAATTAAGCCCAAAAAACATATATATCCATAACATGTGACCGTTGAAAACAAAATATAACTTTTATGGATTATATACATTAAAATGTATTTGATAATATTTAAAAAAATTGAGTGTTTAATTGACACCTTGGAATATCAATATCATCAAACTCCACTGGTATCCTCTAGTACCAGCTACGATAAACTGATAATTTTTATAAATGTGTGTTAGCCCATTAAATAAATGTAAATATTTTTTTTCAATCATGGATGTAGATGCCTTTTGTGTAGAAGGATAAAAAGGCTCATAAATTGGAGCATGTGTATAGTCATCCCAAGAGGTATGTGTATGATCCTCCCCAAAAGTATGTGGTTCATGATACGTTTGATATGCCATTATTCTTAACAATAAGGAATAAATAATTAGTATAGAAATGGTCATAAGACACAAGAGGTTGATACTAATGGGTAATAAATGGTGTTTTTGGTGAATGAAAACTGAATTCTGAATCAAATTATAAGTAAAATAGGAACCACAAATAAAAATTCAAATACATTGGATTTATAAAAAATTTAATCAAAAAACAGAATCCATAAATTCATATTTGAATTGGGATGATTGAGAAGTTAAAACCAATAGTAATAAGTCATAAGCAATGGCTGCAAATGGATTATGGTGGTGGATGCCAACACCAATATAAAGTTACATCAAATAAAAACAGAAACAAAAAAATCAAAAATCACAGAAAATTTTAACAATAAATAATAAATATAAATTGAAATTGGAAGATAAAGAGTGACACAAACAAGAATTAGTTCAAGTGGAGGTCAATGATAGTTTAATGTGGATGATGTAGGTGGATTAAAAATAAAAAGTAATGAATTTTAAGGTTTCAATAATGAATATATTTGAGGATAAAAAATGAATAATGAATAGATTCAAGACATTAGATTTCATATTAAATTTTTTAGGGCTATCTATGTTAGAGAAAAAATAGGGTTTTCAAGCAAAAGAATGAAAGAATTTATCTTCCTAATATCAGATTTAAATTATAAATATTTACCATGTCATTTATTCAATAACCTTAATGGGAAATTACACTTTTCATTTATATTATTCAATAACCTACTTATAAAATTATATTTTTCAAATCATTTATTCAATAACCAACATTGAAAATCATTTTTTCAGGTGTGTTATTGAATAACCGATGTGAACATCCTTTTAGGAAAATTCCATTTTTTACAAGTGTAGGTTTAAGTCCCATTAGTGGAAATAATATGATCTTATTTTTTTGATCAACATATATTTTTTTATTCTATAGATGTAAATATGTTTGTTATGTTTGGTTTTCCTTTCCCCCTTGATTGAATAAATAAATATCAATGTAGATGATTGGAAGTTATAACAGCCTTGTATCTTCTTTTAGATTGGGAATGTTCCTATTCCATATCCATATTTTATAAAATGTTTTAAACAAATTTAGTTTATAAACATAAAATATTTCCTAAATCAATTTCACATTGTCTATGACTATGTATTAAAATGTTGTTATAAAGAAATATTTTAACATTGTCCAAACTGGTAACTATGGAGTCCTATTACAAAATGATTGAAAATAATGGTTATTTATAATGCTTATAACATGAATGGATTTTTCTAACTTCATGATCATTATTATTTTTTGAATATTACTTTATAATTTCCAAAAAAAAAATTCAATGAAATGGATTTTAATATCAATTTGTAATTTTTTATTTTTTAATATTGATTTTTAAAGTAAAATGGGCATTTTCCTCAAGAATAATTTTAATGTTATTTTAATAGAATTTTAATTCATAAACATTAAAAAACATGATGTTATCTACACTCTTCTAGGTATGTGTGTTAATGATAAAATCCTTATAATTTCTCTATGTGGATTGTGATAATTATAAGAAACCCATTTAGTTTCATGCATGAATCATGCAATGAAATAAAAATGATTATTATTTTATTAAAAAGAGAATGATTCTAAATTTTTATTCATGAATGATACTTGTAAATTTTTGATAAAAATGAGTGCACCCAAATATCACTATGTGATATTGATATATCTTATATGATGGGTATTCCTAGATAGCACTAGGCGTTCCCAATATATCTTATATAAAGGATGTTCCTAGATATTTCTCTAAGTCATTGGGTAATGACTATATTCTATGATATTTTTTAAAAGTTTTCCATATGGTTATTCTTATCATAATTCTTATGTAAGGGTTCTATAAATAGAATGGTTCATGATTAAAATACACTTTATTTATGCTTTCTATGGGGTTTTAATGATTCCATTGTTCCAGATTGACATCACATATCTATGAATTATTAATTCCAATAGTGCTTTCCTTTGTAAAATATTTGTTCCAGGATTGAGGATCTAGGTTTTTTTGTATTAATTCCATTATTTTAAGCTCCTACACTATGGTAATGTCATTATACCCATATTCTCATCTTAGTCTCAATGATTATATTTAATTTTTAATTGTTATGTTTTCCCATACAAAGTGTTTGGATTTAGCCTTCTTATGTTTTCTTTTCCCCTACATATGAAGAATGGGGCTAAATTATTTATGTTTAGAAAAGATTTATATGTGATGAATTTTAGGGGATATGTTGAATACATAACATGGAATATTAAAAGATAGGTATAATAGGATATGATATTGATATTTTGGAATAATTTGTTTAGGAACATAAGTTGTTATGATTTCGACCTAATTATCTTAAACTATAAACCTAAAATGTCACTAGGCCTATAAGTGATCTAATAATTTATTTTTGATTCTGTAATATTTTGATGGATGAAATTGGGTCACATTATACGGTATCACATACACAAATGTAAATATTATGTTTTTATCTCTGAATCTGGGAGTGTTGATTCTAGGATGTTATATTTTGTATTAGAGAAGGTTTTAGATTAATTTAGACATTATGATATTTTCATGTGATGTTGTCTTACGAGTTATGGATACTATCATGGGTTTATATGTTAGAGGTACATCATAAGCCCTAATTCATAGACACACCATTTTGGGGTTTTATGTGATGTTATTTTAAGGTGACTAATGATATTTTTTGAAGATATTTGATTGGTTTGAGGTTTTTGTAATCCGTAGGTTTAACATGATGTATTATTTTGGAAAAATACTATTAAAATTTTGGAATGTTTGATGAAAGGTATCATATAAAATTTGAGGTTAAAACATTAATTAATATTATTTATTGGATATAGGGTTACTTATTTATGTAAATGATTACCATATCTTAGATATTATGAAATAATGGAATATACATTCCTAGTAGATGTAATTATATGTGACTTACTGGTCTTTTACATTTCTAGTTTTGGTGGTTGTAAGTGTTCAGTTGAGGATCAGAGGGAGTTTGGAGAAGATTGGTTTCTAAAGGTTAAAAGTTGGGTGATTACACGTCGTGTATGTGGATTACATGACCGGAAATTCAATTTCATGGATTGTCTTGGAAGTTCCATTGTATGTAAACCTTATAAATGATGTGAATATGGGTTTCACAATGTGTTATATTTTAGGGTTTAAAAATAAAAATAAAATGAAAAGGTAATGTGTTTTTATTTTAAAACAAAACATAGGGGATTACATGATGTGAAAGGTGATTATATATTGTGTAATACCCCGATCGTGTGCAGTTTTAAAAAAATATTTTCGGCCAATTTTTTTTTGATTCATTCATAATCTCTTACAACTCTAATTTCGGAAGAACCCTATGTGCCCTAAGGTGTCCTTCAAGACCTTCTTCATCCCTCTTCTATCCTTTGACACAGATGGTTTCTCTTCGACGATCCGTGATTGGAATGTGGTATGTTCTTCACCTTTCATTGATTATTTTTCATCGGTTCCACTCTATGGTGATGTTTCTTTATTTTAGGATGTACGTAGGGTTTTTTTGATGTATCCTTGGTGTGATATAGGGTTATCCACATTTGTCATGGTGATAATATGGTTTCCAGGTATTCTTACTTGTCCTACAATGGGAAAACCTCCCTTGAGGTATGATTACCTTCATTTATCTTTATTGTTCATCATGTGAGTAGGGATTTACTTATATTTATTTGGGAATTATGGGTTTTCATTCTTAAATTATAGATAAATAATCAGTTAATTGAATTAAATGGTATAGGGGTATGCTTCACCAATTTTTACATCCATGATATGATTCTGATATTGTAAATTTTCATGCTTGATGCCCTACTGTAAATTGTGGTTTTAGGTGGATTTTTTATACAGGGGATACAACGACCGTGGTTTTTATATATTTTTTGGTATCCCACCTAAAATTTTAAATTAGTTAATTATTTACTCTTGGATAATGAATTGGTTTCCACAGGATATGGATTGACTGATAAAATCCTAAAGAAAAGTAGAGGAATTTGATAAATGTTTTCAGGAACCTATAAAGTGTTATGTGGTGATGTGATGTGTGTGTTTTTTTAGTGTTTTCTACTTGTGGAGTAAATGGATGGAATGTGTTTGTATAGTGGGGTTTTGATGGGAGTGGTGTGATTATGCAAGAGGACTATGAAACTGGTAATGCTATAATTTATTGCGGGATGTAGTTGTCTGCCGTGCTTTTGGGGCGGTGAGGTGACAGTTTGTGGGATTTTCTTTTGGGGATGTAAGGTGAGTCTATTTCGGATGAAATGTTTCTTATGATATATTGTTTTGTGGTCCTAGATTCCAGAGTAGTAATGGAATAAATGAATAATGGTTTAGTAATGTTGGGAATGGGTAGGGATGGTTTAATTAATGAGATTAAGGTGGTGGATGAAATATTAAATGATGGGTTGTGTGATTAAATGTTATTTATGAAAAATAATGAAATAAATTGGTGTTGAATGTAGCGGTAATTTGAAACCACTTATATTTATCTAGGCATTTAACCATCTAAAATGACTGGTGCTGATACTTGTAAATGAATTTAGAGGCAGTATAAAAAGTGACAGTGATTTGAGATGGGTTGTTTGTTTGTGAATCCGTAGGTTGGGATGAAGTGTTTCAGACTATACATATATATTTATATTCGTGTTATTTATATATACACCCCAACTATGTTGAGAACTATGTGCCGAACACCCATAGAGTCATGAGGGGGTGTTTTTTCCAACATTCATTGAGGAGTACAGATGGATGGGTACCTTCTCTATTCAGCCCCCTCTTCTAAGTGAGGTAGTTATGGAACATGCTGTGGAGATTGGAGGTCTGTTAGTGTATTATATTGTGGTTTTGATGACCCAAGTGCATTCAAGTACAATGTGATAGACTAGATGATTGTCAGAAGGTGGTTTGTGATATCCTAGGTGTCTTATGGATGATATGTGAGGTTCTTCCTAGGTGTCTTTGGGATGACACATGTTGTGATGGGCAATGAGGGCCAGGTGTGTTTGTTGGTGGGATGTGATTTGAAGTCAAGGTTTGTGTAGATGAGATGTATTTTTAGGTCCAAGAGTGTTCATGCATGATGTGTTGTGAGGTCAATGTGTGTAAGGTGTGATGTGTTTTGAGGCTTAGGTTTGTGTGGGCGAGATGTGATGTGGTATATGAAAGTGATAGGAGTTTTTAGATGTACGATATTGGGAGAGAGCTTCATACCAGTGGGAACGTGGTTTAGGGAACCGTATACATGATTTTATTAACATTATATTGTATTACTTGTATTATGTTTCTTTGTGAGCTTTCCATGTTGAGGTTGGGATGGTTATTATACATATTTAGGTGCTATTTGGTTCTGCTATTTTCTCATAGGAGCATTTGTATGATTCTTTAACTTGTGCACAAGAGACTTTGGTTTTCATATTTAGTATACCATTATGCTCACTCTACGTATATAAAAATGATTTTAGGTTTCCAAGATTATTTCATGGACAGTGATAGGAGTTACTTTCTTGG
The DNA here is from genome assembly GCA_963277665.1 of Viscum album. Taxonomy (NCBI): domain Eukaryota; kingdom Viridiplantae; phylum Streptophyta; class Magnoliopsida; order Santalales; family Viscaceae; genus Viscum; species Viscum album. The sequence continues at coordinate 1,497,734,088 of OY728161.1, forward strand.
ACATTTGGAAAACTGATGTGTCATTTATTTAGATATTCTTTGCGGTATTTACTTCCCAGACTTTATTGCATTTGTATCAATTCAAATGTTTCAGCATGGAAGTGGGATGGGTTTGGGATTTCTCTTTTATATTATTCCTTGGAGTTGTGGATGATTTATTGTATATCCTGATCTTGTTTCTTATAAAGGGTAATGCCTCCAATATTGTCAGATTTGTACACACTTGGTGCTAGTTTCCAACCCAGGGCTTATTGGAGGTGGAAAATGGGGTCATTATCTCTCTCCCATCATTGTGGTATCCTTGGAGGAAGGTGGTCATGACAGGGTTGTTTTAGAGGGAGGTTATTGAGGGATTGGGTTGAGTTTGGAGTTAGGTATAATGATTATATCCTGGAATGGTATGTAGAAAATTCATGTTGACCACAATTTGTGACATAGGCTAGGGAGATTGGCTAGGAAATGAGATTTTAGGGCCCCCGTGATCTATTGCATGATCTTTGAGGTTGTGAAATGTCCAAGGGAGGTGGACCATATTATAGGGTAGTGACCTAGTAAAGGTACAGGTAATATAATGACTTGTGTTCTTGTTTGAATTGGGATGATTATAAAGTTAAAAAAATGTATGAAATAAGAAAGATGAATTAAAATAAATGCTAATTAAAATAAATACTACCAGGAATAATAATTTTTTTTACCTTTTAGCAATGGCTCCTGCTCGTCTTCTGCATTTATATCAGGAAATAGATGATCAGAAGGAAGATTTGATTGACCGTCATGGGGTTGATCTAGTTTATAAGGACGACTAGCGATAAAGGAAGGTTTTGGAGAATTAAGGGGAAATTGGTTCAGATGTGGAGACAAAGAGTTGGTTGGGGGAGGTTGAGATTGCTTTATGTTTGATCTGGGCTCTAACGAAGTACTAGGTCCCTTTGGAAGTCACTCATATATGTGAAGAAACACATCAGTGGTGGATGTTTTATCTGGGAGAGTTAAACGAGGTAGATGCAATTTGGGTTTACTTTTAGAAGGAGTTCTAGACATCCTTCCTTTCATCAAACATGAATAATGTAAAAAGGCCGGAGATTCGTTCTCTTCAGTAGGGGAGCATGTCAATGAAGGAATTTGAAATCGGGTTCAAGGAATATCTTCATTCTGCACAAGATATTTTTCTAGATGAGGTGTATCAAGTGAGGCTTCATGAGGAGGTACTTCGTCCTTCTATACAGTGTGCATGTACTCCATTTACATTGCTGATGTATTTTATGTTTCAAAAGATGTAAAAAGTGATTGAGTGGATACACTAGAGAAGATATATACCATTATAGTGGAGACATAAGAGTTATATGAGAGGTAGAGTTGTCTATGGAAGATCTCAAGTGCCAGGACCATTGAGGTTTTGACCGGTAGGGAGACAACCTCCTTGTATTCATTTACAGCCTTATAGGGCCAATAGTTTTCATGCTTTTCCTAGGGGATTTGCACTAGTGTGTTTTTGTTGTGGGTTTCATTGTCATCAATAGAGATAGTTCCCATGAGTTCTAAAAGCTCATTTTTTTAGTGGTGGATAGGTTCAATGGCATCCTCTGTAGCAGTTCTCAGTGAGTCTATTTCTATAATAGAAGAAATTGGATTTTTCTCTTCCAAGGGGAGATGGAGAAGGTTGAGTCTGAACTCAGAATGCTCCTCATGTTCAGGTACCATGACCATAGTGTATAATTGGAGGTGTTAATCATTACAGAGGAATATGAGATGGGTGCGGTTAGTTTCATATAGGAGAGGGAATAATTCTATAGGGGCCAGAGATCGTCCGAGGTACGATAATTTTTTATAGCACCCTTGTTCGGGCCCTGTCTAATTCAGAAGATTCACAATACTTTGTTCCAACAACTATAGCCCATTTTATGACACATGACATAGTTAGGATTCCCATTCCCCTAGTATTGAGTATTCTGTTAAGATTATAGACCATCTTTTTTAATGTGTGAAGGGGGTGTTGAAGGATGATGGGACCACATAAGTCCCATGAAAACCTCTTCTTACTATAGATGGATCCATAAAATTTTATTATAAGAATTGACTGGTTATATCCTGTAAATGTTGTTATTTAATTATTCTAGAGGAGATTCATGTGTTCTGATGTGGATAGCCAACATGTTATTTTTTAGAGAGCGGGGTTTTTGGATGGGAGGTTAGTTTGTGGAGCCCCTTAATTTTTTCATGATGAGGTTTCAGTCTAATTAGTGAGCATTGAGATGTTTTTGGTTCCAAGGGTCATTCGGGATTTCCTAGATGTTTTTCCCAAGGAGGTTGTGATGTTACCCCCTCATCGCGACAATGAGTTTGGGATAGACTTGCAGCTCGATGCTTCTCCAATTTCAGAGGATCCTTATCATATGCAACATTATGAGTTATGGGAGTTGATGATTCAGATAGAAGATATAATGAAACAGGGTTTTATCAATCCTAGTGTATCTTCATCGTGTTCCCTTGTGTTGTTCACCAAGAAGCAAGACAGTGGTCAAATGTTGTGCATAGAATACATTAGGTTGAATCAGGTGGAGGTTATGAATCGATACCCTATTCCATGGATTGATTATTTTCCTAACTGTCATAGAGGGGTGAGTTAGTTTTCTAATATAAATATGTGGTCTGGATATCACCAGTTAAGAGCGAAGGAGGGAGATAAATTAAAAACAGCCTTCTGAGGTAGGTATGGTAACTTTGAGTTTGTTTTCATGTGGTTCAGTGTTATGAATGATGAAACTATGTTCATTGGGCTTATGAACTCTATGTTTGGTGAGTTCATGGATCAGTTCATCATCGTATTCATCGATTACATATTATTCTACCTGAAGTCAGAGGAGGAGCATGAAAATTATCTCAGTACTATCGAGAAGGTTCATCGACACACTAGATTTATATAAATTTGTAAAAATTTATGTTTGGAAATGGGAGGTTCATTTCCTCATGAATTTGGTGTCATTGTAAAGTGGGTAAGTTGACACGTTTAGGTCAAAGTACTTGTTTCTTGGGAATCACCCAATAACGTGGCATAGTTTCATAGTTTCCTTGGTCTTATAGTCTTTTATCAGAGGTTTTTACCCGATTTCTCTCGAGTTTCCACCCCATTGATTAATTTTAATAGGAAAGACTAGGATATTCTTTGGAGTGATTACTGTTAAGTAGAATTAGGTTACCAGTAGGGGATTTTGGTTAGTTCTCCAGTCTTTCGATTCCATGAACAAAGGATAATGTTTGAGGTGTTTTGAGATGCTTCCCATATGGGTGTGGGATGCATACTGATGCAATAGTAAGCAGTTATCTCTTATTGGTCAATGCAATTATGTACCAATGAGCTAACTATAGTTCCTATGATCCAGAACAAGTAGTCATTGTGTTCATTCAGATGTTGTGGTGGCATTACCTCAGGGGGGATCTCTTTTTAGTGTTCAAGGATCACAAGAGTTCGAGGTATATTTTTCCCAATGTGAACGGAATCTACAAAATTCAAGGTGTATGTAATTTCATCAAGAAAATTAATTCGAGATATCCTACACATTAGGAAAGGGAAATTTCAGGGTTGTTTCATTAAGATGAAAGTCATAGAAGGAGGTTGCTTTGGAATCTACAAATGCTTGGAGAGTGGTGGAGGAGTTGGTAACCTTTCACATAGATATATGAGTGGATAGTGGTAAAGAATATTTGTTTCAAATGATGGTGAAATATTCTCTAATACAATAGTTGGAGGAGTCTCGGTGAGGAGACACATAGGCATAGGTGATGCACGATCATTTTAGCCATGTTGATTCTCTAGAGGATGGTCAGACGATGGTCAGAACCAGATTTTATTTCATGCGAACCTGTTTGATTCAGTGGAGATTCATGAAGGAATTTTTTTTATGTTTCATAAATCACCATTAATGGTTCATCTAGGAGTTTAAAAGATGTACAATGGCTTGAGGATATAATTTTGGTGTCCTGAGATGAAATGGGAAGAGGAAGAATTTGTAGCTTGGTGTCTGGTTTTCTAGTAGATGATGGATGAGAATCATTTTTTGGTGGTGTGTTATAACCCTTGGATGTTACAGAGTGGAAATGGGATGAAATATGTATGGGTTTTTTCATAGAGTTACCTAATTCTCTTGGATGTTGTGATGATATCTTTATGATAGTCAATCGGTTGATGAAGTCATCCCACTTCATAACAATAAAGGAGTCGGGCATAATGAATGATTTGTCTAAGTGGTACGTGGATGAAGTCGTTTGGTTTCATGAAGTTACTAGGTCTATTATCATAGAGAAGGAAACATATTTTAGCTCATAATTATTGAGGGGTTAATAATATGATTTTGGAACTCAGTTGCACATCAACACTACTTTACACCATGTGACAGATGGTCAAACAGAATAAACTTTACAGACATTGGAGGATATGTTACGAGCATGCATCATGGACATTGGTGGATATTGGGTATGAAAACTAAATTTAGTAGAGTTTTATTTTAATAATATATATCACTCTCCCATTATCATGGATATGTTTAAGGCTCTGTATAGAAGATAGTGTCATTCTATGTTGTGTTGGACAGAGCTAGGGGAGATGGCTATTAATGGTACCGACGTGGTGCATGGCATGATAGAGAGAGTGCATCTTGGTCGTGAAAGGATGAAAGAAGCACATGAATGGAAGAGGTCTTATGATGAGAAAAGAAGGAGTCTCTTGGTTTTCGTGGTTAGAGACAACTTTTTCTTGATGGTTTCCCTTCGATGTGGGAAGTGCAAGTTTAGTAAAGCGAGTAAGATTTCTCCCAGGTTTGTTAGACCATTTGATGTGTTGGGGAGACTTGGTGAGGTGGAATACCAGTTGAAATTTCCACCACGGTTGGATATGATATATGAAACCATCTACATCTCTTAGTTTTATTGGTATCTTTACAATGAATCCCATATCATTGATTGGGGAAATTTCGATATGAAGGATGAAACAAAATCAATGAAGCAGCCAGTAGAGATCTAAAATATTAATGAGAAGGCAATTCATGGACATACCATTACTTAGGTTCATGTGTTGTGGTGGCATGGTGAGTAGGAGGAGAGTACTTGGGAGTGGGAGAGGCAGATGCATGCCTAGTATTTAGAGTTATTTTATGTTTTTCTTATCTCTATTTTGATTTGTGTTGTAATGTCTGGAACTTTTGGTTTTACGAGATTCAATTTTTTTCCTTGTATTGTGATGTTTGTGGTGGGGTGTTTGATAAATTCATAACATATGAAAAGTGTATGACATGATTTCTAATTGAGACTCAGTAATTTCGAATCTACTAAACTCATATGAACAAGTTATATCTACCCAAATCATAATGTATCTTGACATGGAGGGCATAATTCCATTATTAGTTTGTTTGAGATGATGTAGTGCGTTTTTTGTGTGGCAGTATGGTTTGTTGGTTGTAGTAGTTGTTTGTTTGGGATGCGTGGTGGTTAATATGGATGTGTAGTGGTTGTGTGGTATTGTGGTTGTGCATTGGATGGGTGGAAGTGTGGTTTTATGGGAGGAGACTGTATGTAGTTGTTGTTATAGTGATGTGGTTGTGTAGTGTGTCTTTTTTACTTTTGGGTTGGTGTGTTGGGATGGTGGTAGAATTTGAGGTATGATGAAATAATTGAGATGTATCTTATAGGGTGGTTGTTCAGACCACTTTCCATCTTGGGTTGGTTTTGGATTCCCAAGGGAAAGAATTGTTTGAAAGGTATATTATGTAATGGTTTATGCCTTACTAGTCCATTAAATTTCTATTTTTGGGTGTTAGAGGTGTTATAAGGAGGCTTAAAGGGAGTCTGAAGATGTTCGATTTCTAAAGACTAGAAGAAGGGAGATTAAACATCATGTAAGTGGATTACACGTCATGAAATTTGGTTTCACGACTTGTCTGAAATGTTTCAGAGTGTGAAACTATTTTACATGATGTGATGAAATATTTCACATTGTTTAATGTTTTAGAGTTTTAAAAATAAAATAAAATGAATAGGTGACACATTTTTTTGCTGAAACCGAGCACTAGGGATTACACAATGTGAAAGGGGATTACATGTCATGAAATACCCTGAAAATGTGTATTTTTAAAAAAATTGTTCTCGAATGAACATTTATTTCTTCTCTTATACTATCTTATTCCACTCATTTTGGGATAACCCTAGGTACACTAAGGTTTCCTTCAATCCCTCATTCATCCCTCCTCAATCCATTGACCCCATTGGTTATTTTTCCGCAATATGTAACACCCAAGCTTCCACATTGCACTTTTCTTTGAATAATACAGTAGCGTGTGTTGTACTTAACTTCGAGTTCTAACACACACCACAACCAATAAAACTAGCCATTATGAATAGTAATAAAAACATTTTGAAATTTTATAAGTTTTTTCTTTGAATATGGACTTCATTTTTGGATTCGGAATATCGAAATTAGATTAGGGTGATTTTTTGGTATTTTTCAGAAGACATTCAATTTTTGATGAATAGTGAAACAACACTGAGTTATAGTTTAAAACCGAATTTTTTTTAAATAATTATTTATTTAATTTAAATTTAATTATGGTCAAAATAGACACATAATATGTATATAAGTTCAATGTAATTAGTTGGAGTTAGTTTAGAATAATATTAGATATATAAATATTTTATTGAACATTTCACCGTCTTTTACCGACCTCCTAGGGGAATTTGCAAATTCATCTAAAACATAATTTTACCACTTCTGTGAGTGGAATTCCGAAAATATAAGAGAAATGGTTAATATTAAGGATTAAAATGTGGTTAAATAAGATAAAAATATTTTTGGTCAACAGTATCTTTTTACTTTTAATTACCACAGTTATGTTTAAATAGGGTAATTAAGGGTAAAATTGATATTATTATTACCCTAACACTTTTCCTAATTCTATTGGATAAGTATAATTCGACCAAAATAAACCATAGGAATAAAGTATTATCATTTAGGTCCACATGGATTACATTAGGACATATATTATTATTTAATTCAAAGAAGAGTTAAAAGAATTAAAATCAAAGTTTTATTACTAAAACATTTTTAATATAGGGTAATAAATAAGATAAATTCGATTATAAATATTGAATAGAAAGATAAAAATATTTCCTAAAAAATTATATTTTATTTATAAATTTCAGATATTAAATAATTTAATTTATTTATGACACAATGGTGATGCAGTAATTAACTAATTAATGAAATAATAAAATAATTGATATTACAAATATCAAGATAAATGTAATTTGAGACTTTTTATGAATTCCACTAATTTTATAGTTTAATATGACATATTATTATTGGTTTTATAAATTGTTTTCAATGTAATTGTGCTATTGTGAAATTATCAAAAACAAAATACCCAATAGTGTCAAAATTGAAAAAAAAGAGTTTAAAAAAAATATTATATTATTAATTGATATTCTATTCCTAAAAATCTAAGGATAGGACAAATGACTAATTTAATTGTAGGTATATCATTAATAAACCACTTAGGGGTCTCTTGTAGGTATATAGTAAGTTTATAAACCATATAATAGAAAAATACAAAGAGACATGGTAAATATCAACCTATTTAACTAGGAGTTAAATATAAAAGATAAGGTTAATATAGTTACCCGAACCTGTCTAAAATATATTATTTGAATGGATTACGACCCATCAACACATTAAACATTAAATAATCCACTTTGGAGCCATTAGAAACCAAATATTAATTTATTATAAAATAATACTTCTAGCTTTTTCCAAGGTGCCCCTCACCCCTCTTATAAAATGACACTCCCCCTTATCTCTTATTCACAACTTCAAATCCTTTTGGATCAGCCATCCGCTCCCCAAATATTATCTCAACATCCCTCAGTTCAACCTAGAGGCCTTAGTTTGAACATAAATCCAACCTAAGGATCCCTTTTGACCAAATCAAAAGGAAGAACCCGAAGAAGATGTAATATTTTCACCACCCTCTTTCAAGTTCCTTTCTTATTCAACTTCTTATTTATTTGTTATTTCCATTCTAAAATAATAACTTCAGTATCTTATATATACTGTGATGTTATTATAAATATGGTACAACCATATTCAGTACTCTATCCATCCTTTTAATGATATGTCACCATACGTGTGTATGAAAGTCTTACCCTGTGCACGTCGTGGTGTAATTGTTATTCAATACGTTATTATTTGGATGGGTACAATAATGATGTCTATTTAATTTAAATAAGAAATATAACATGATAATTATTCTTTATATATGATACACTATCCAATTTTATGTTATTTTAATATCCAAATAATGATATTGTCGCTCGTGCGTACGTACGGACTACCGTCTCCACGAACGCGATGAGATTCATTCCCCATCGTATCCATTCAAGACTAGTTTTCATTTGATGGTTAAAAATAATGTTTAAAGACTTGATATAATTCTGGATATGAATAATATACAACTTATGGATAAAAAACATGGCTTATGTAATAAACATATAAACGAAAACGAGTAAGTGAACACTCGAAACGACGATAATACTAAAATATTATTAACAAAGCAATATTAATAGATTAAATATGATATCATATTTAGGAATATGATTATTGTATAATTTAATAACAATGATTTAACTATTATAATGGAGTTTAATCTACCCTCGACCATGTAAAAGTACAAGGTAAGGGTTTATTTCACAATCTCTTCATTATCCGAGGTTGTTTATACGTAATTATCTACTTGGGCTTCTTTATCATCCACATCCATGTTTCTTAAAAATGTATTTCAAAACATTCTTACTATTTTACAGAATATAGATTAATGTCATTTATACCCTTGTTTTACTTTTTATAATATGTTTATAAAGGAACATTTCTTTCGTTTTCCAGACAAGGTCCTTTTTAACCTTTTCGACTGAATTAAGGTAAGAATGTATTTTTTTTACTTATACGATAGGTGCGGCTATTCTATGCCGTTATAAAATTGTCAAAGCTTCCCTTAAAATCTTATAAGAATATTTTGAATGTTATTGTTTTATTTTATAATTATGTGACATTTAAATGATTTCAAAAAATAGATACTCATCTCAAATAGTTTTGATTTCATCTATTTCAACATCCTTTATGGATTTTAAGATTATTTGAAGTTGATTTATTATGATACAAAACTTCCATTTAGTATTGAAGGTTTGGTGATATTTTTGACTGTGGATGTGTTATTTTTATACCATTCATGGTTTATGGAGAACGTATTGACATTTCGAATGCTAGTTTTAATATGAATGTTTATGTAATGTTTAAACCTGTTCATAAGAGGAATTTATTGGACTTAATAAGTGACGGGTGGATCCCGCTATAGCTCCTCGATGCATCGGTAGGTCTCATGAGACAAAATAGTGTCTTGGCACAAGGCCTTGGCAAAATCTTATTAGTAGTCCTGGCACAAGGCCTTGACTATGTGGTTATGATAGTCTAGCATTATGTGTATCTTCATTATGAAAGTGGTTATTGATATATCATGTGATTATTAGACTAGTAGAATATCCATGTGAATAATTAAATGGAATTATTTCATTTTATCATTACCATATTCTGCTGAAGTCAATGTTGGAAAGGCTTTTGTTTTAGATATACATTGCCTTAAATGTTAATGTTTATTTAAGAATGTTTCTGCTATATTGTTATCCTTACTGAGCATCTGAGCTCACCCATTTAAATGTTTTAATTTTTCCCAGGATGTGAATAAGTACTTCATGAATGACCTACATGGATAGTATGAGGGGATATGAAGACAAGATATTGTCGTAGTTTTTTTCTTATTTATTTAATGTAAGACTTATGAATATATCAAGTGATTCCAAGGCTAGTAAACTAATCGGTCTTTCGAGACATTATCTTTTGTGATCATTCCAATGTTATGTAAAAATTCTCCGACTCTGGGTAAATGGGGTCGGGTCGTTACAAATATATGGGTGGACCATGGTTTGTTATTTTCCGTTCTAGGTTGTTTTTTCTTCCATTCTTCCCCCAATGATCCACTATGATATGTTATCTTTGGTTCAGGGTGTGCTTCAGATTTTGTTTTGATGTATACATGGTGGGTTATAGGTTGATCTATATTTATCATGGTGTGATTAAGGTTTGTAGAAATTCTTCATCACCCTTTAGTGAAAATAACTTATTTGATGTAGGATTACCATCATTTATCTCTATGGTGCATCACACAGGATAGGATTTACATCTGTTTATTTTTGAATTAATTTTTTTATGGCTTAAATTAAATATGTATAATTTTTTAATTTAACTGATATGTAGGAGGGTATGATTCATATGTTTTTACAATAGTGATATGATTGTCATATTGTGATTGTTCAGTCTTGATGCCCTGTCGGAAATTGTGGTTGTTTGTGGCATTGTTTCCATTGGATACATTTGTTGGGGTTGTTTTTTAGATTATTTGGTATCCCACATAAAATGGAATGTAGTTAATTATTTACACTTTTCTAATGAATTAGTTTCCCCGGGATATGGTTTTTCTAATAATAGAAAAAATAAATGTAGATGAATGTGATACATGTTCTTATGAACTTTTAATGTATATTGGTATTATGTGATGTGTGTTTTTATATATATTTTACATGTGGGGGAAGTTTATGGAATGTGATTTTACAATGGGGTTGTGATGGGCTTGTTGTGATTAGGTAGTTGGGCTTCAAAACTACTTGTGCTATAATATGTTACTGTATGTGGTCCTTTGGTCATGCTTTTTGGTTGGTGAGGTTATAGTTTGTGGGAAAAATTTTTAGGGCTGTGAGGAGAGGATTTTTGGGATCAAATGTTTCTTTTGATTTGTTGTTATGTAGTGCTATATGCCCAATAATTAATAAAATAAATAAATAATTGTTTTATAATGTTGGGAATGGATTATGTTGTTTTGTTTAATTAGATTAAGGTGGTTGATGAAATATTAAATTATGGTTTGTGTGATTAAATGTGGTTGATGATAATTAATTAAAAGAATTGGTTCTGAACATAGAGGTAATGTGAAGCCTCTTTAATTTATTAAGAATTTTCACCGTCTAAAATTATTGTTAGAAATTCTAAAAAATTCATTTATATGAGGAATAAAATGTGACGGTGTTTTGAGGTAGTTTATTTGTTAGTGAACTGATAGGTTGAGATAGCCTGTTTGATATTATAAATATATTTATATATTATTGTGATTTATATACTGACCCCACCCATGTGGACTACTATGCACCAAACACCCTCATCATCACGTGGGGGTATTTTCCTAAAAACAGTTGAGAAGTATGGATGGATGCTTACCTGCTCTTCTCCACTCTCTATTCTCAGTGAGGTAGGTATAACATAGGTGGGGATGGAAGGAGGTCTGTTAGTGCCATAGATGGTGGTTTTCATGGACCACGTGTATTTGGGAGAGATGTGGTAACCTAGGTGTTTACATGAGAGGCAATATTTTATTTCTTAGGTGTCATTGAGATGAGATATGACTTGATTCCCATGTGTGTTCGCTATGATATATGATGTGATGTGTTGTGAGGACAATGTGTGTACAAGGGGGGTGCATTGTGAGGCCCAGGTGTGTGCATGAGAGATGTGTTGTGAGGCCCATGTGTGTTTGGGTATGATGTGTTTTGAGGCCCAGGTGTGTGCGGGTGTGAAGTGTTGTGAGGCCTAGGTGTGTGCATGTAGGATGTGATGTGGTATATAGAAATGATAGGAGATCTAAGATGTATGATGTTCGGTGAGAGAGGAATACTAGTGGGAAAGTGGTGCAAGGAACCCTATTATCAATTTGATTTACTTTATATTTTATTAAAAGGATAACGTTACTTGGTAAGCATTTCTTAGTGAGGTTAGGATGGTTAATATACTAATTTAGGCGTTATTTGGTTCTACTGTTTTCTCATTAGAGAATTAATATTCTTCTTTCACATGTTTATGATAGATTTTGTGTTTTGTACTATGTGTACATGTATTCTCACCGTATGCATATAAGGTTTCATTAAGGTTTCTAGGAGGATTATTTAGACCATTCATGGAATTACTAGGTCTGAACTATGAAAAAATTGTGTGTTAGCTGCCTTATATTTTTTTCTGGGTATTTAATTTTGACCATTTATATTATTTATTTCAGTTCTACTCTTTTCTAACATGTGAACTTTTTTTTGTATTTCTATTTTATATTATTAAAGTTATTTATTGGGGATGATTAATTCTATCTCCCAACCTTGTCTCTAATAAAGGGTAATGGATCCCATATTGTGAGATTTAAACACCCTTGGTGCAAATCCCCAATCTAGGGTATAGTGGATGTGGGAGTTGAGGGTCATTATCTCTCTCCCCTAATTGTGGTATCTTTGGAGGGAGGGGGTTATGATAGTTGAATAATTATGTAGTATTTTTGTTATTTGGAGATAAATTTTATATTTAAGTATGAATAATTCATGAAAAAACTATTATAATTTTTCGGAAATTTGTTTAAAATATTGTGTTATTGTGGAATTTTTGATATTGATGTATTATTTACTCATTTGAAGGATTATTCATTTTGGGAATTATCTCATAATTATGTAAGATTTTTTTCATTATATAAATACATAAGAAATAACTTATTGACCTTTTGTGAAATCATATGATCAAATGGATATTGATAAGAAAAAATCAATAATTATCATCATTTTGAGAAAAATATTATATTGTGAATGAAATTGAATAGAGGATAAGATTATAGTTTTTAAGTAAATATATTTTATTTTGTTCATATTCTATATGATAAGGAATTCTAAATTTTTTGGAATATGATTTAAAAAAATCTTATATTATTTCTTTATATTCAAATGGATCAATGGTATCATTAAGGGTAGTTTGGTTTATAGTTTTGTGGTATTTTATTTTCTCCTAATCATTTGATATCATGTGATTAATGATTTCTATCACTACACAAAATTATATTGAAATTATTCTTTTAGGCCCATATTTTCACTTCTCATTAATGATTTAATTTTTGTAAACCTAGTACCTGTTATCCCAGATGACCTTTGTACTTACCTTTCTCTATTATTAAGATGTGGTTTTATTAACCCTTTTTGTGATGTGAGATTTCAGAAAACATATTTTAAAATATAAACCATTGATTTATGAGATCAATTTGAAAATTTTAAGGATGAATTTTCCTAATGGTGTTATAATATAATATCATATTATTTTAAATGAATTTATATATTTTATAGTGTACAAAATATGCAACATCGAGCATAATCAAACCATTAAATATTATTATTTAAATATAACCGTCATAACCTACATATTAAATTCTTCTGTATGAATATGATGAAATAAAATGTTAAATATATAAAAAGGTTATAATAAATATAAATTAATGGATTATTTATTTTGAAATAAGAAACCAATTTTTAGTAATGCCATTTCATTCTTCAAAAATACATTTTCTTCCAAAAATAATTTTTTTGTGATGAAATATTTTAATCAATTTTTTGGAAGATTTTAAAATTTTATTTTAGAATAATATATAAATTTTTAAATCATCAATTCAAAATTATATTAATGTGAAATTTTTTGGAGTTTTTTGAAAAATTATATTCTTAGTAAACAGTAAAAAACAAAAAAAAACTTATTACTGTATTTTATTTTAATGTATTTTTAAATTTTGATTATTAGTTTATAGTATTAAAAATTGGTTCATTAGTTATCATTTAGAATAGTAAAATTATGCTTTTTAAAAATTATATTGATACAAGAATTTAGTAAAAAACATGTTATACTTGAAATATGCAATTTTCTTAAAAACCATTTTCTTCAGTTTTTTCTAGTTTATTATTATATTAATTCATTCAATTTTTGTGTTTTAAATTTTTTAAAATGGACTCCATAATTTGATTTAGTGGATCGAATTTATTTAATATATAATATTTTATTTAATAGGAATAGTAAGAATATTAATTTTTATTACCACGATAAAGGGTAAATTGGGTAATTAAGTGTTAAGAATAAAATGATAAGCACTATAAAATGACCTTAACACATGAATGATTTTATTTGAGGATTTATTATCATACATAGGAAAATAATATTTTGTTTTATGGGATTTTTACCATTGTAATGTGATTATGACTATTATTATATTTTATATAAAGAAAAGTAAAAAATGGGTGAGTCTTGGTTTTAATAACTATAATATTTTAATCATGTGGATAAATTAATGATATTTTTGGTTATAAAGACTATTTTTAAATATAAATTAATTATATCCATCTTGTTTATTTATTTTTAAATTTTATTCATGAAATAATTACATTAAATTCATACATAATACTGATGCAAAAATTATAAATCAATGGAAAAATAAAATAAACGAGATTAAAAATATTAGAAGTAGTATAAAATGAAATAAGTATTGTGAAAATATATATTTTTATTTAAAATAACATGTCATATATGTATTAAAATATTTTATTTTAATTTCATTTGTTGTTTTCCGGATATTAAATCAAGGTAAATGAATAGTTATAAAATTGACATTATTGATATTTGAAGAAAATAATAATTTTTTAAATGGTATAAACTACTAAAATAATATCTTTGTTGAAGATATTAGTCTAAAATTTAACATATCAACCCAAATCAATTTAAGGTTCTTTTCCTATTTTTTTTAACAATATTAAACCCTAAATAGTAAAAACTGTTGTTTCACAATAATTTTCAAAAGGGTTAAAACATGTTAAAAAATAACTATAATGATACAAATGTGATAAAAAATTGTAAAAATTTTCTTTAAAGAGATTATTTAAAATTACCATCACAATATATTTTAATATTATAAATTTATATCCATTTATACAGAAAAAAAAATTTATCTTAATTTATCATTTTGAGATGTTTTATTAGTGATCCTCCTCTTTATTATAAAAGGGAACATCTTACTCCCATTTGTCAACACTTTAAAACACATTTATGGAAGCAATTATCTTACCAAGTACCTTCCTTACATCCCTGCCAACATTTTTGAGATTGAAATTTTGGCATAATACCAATATTAGAGGTCTTAAGGTGTAATGAAAAGGAGGTTGTCTGAAGAAGAGGTATTGTTCTTAACTGAGAGTTTGTTCATCCACCTCTTTAATATATTCCCATCCATTATTATATAATAACATAAGTATCTCCAATAAAATTATATTTTTTATGTTTATTGAATAAACTATATTTATATTATCTTCTATCAAACGGAAATAAAACCATCATTCATGTGCACAAAAGACTACCACCTCAAGAACGAATGTAATTAATTTTCTGTAACCACTTATCAAAAATTATCATAATTATGGATTTAATTTATATATATGATATTTATTAAATTTATAATTGTATTATGATAATATAAAACCTATTTTCTCACCATTCCATTCATGTAAAAATGAAAACATTGTTCATGTGTACCTGTGGACTACCACCTCTACAAGGCAATGCGATCCGTTTTTTATCACCACATAACATAGATGATATATATAACTTTATTTAAAGAATTAATATTATATTTTTGACATTATTATAATTAGGTAATGATATAATAATAGTTACCTACCATCCATAATAATAATTGAAAATGGAAATGTTACTCATGCGTTTGCACGATCAATAATCTCCATAATTGTAACAATGTTCATTTTTCATAACCATATTTAATGGTTAGATTTAAAATTATATAATATATAAAAGATATATAAATATATGATTATTAATATTATGAATATTATTTAATAATAATTCCATTTCCCATAATCAATCTACCAAATCCATTTTGAAATTTTCTACCAAACGTCCTTAAAACACCCAATGTGGACTTAACTAATTATGAAATTAACTTTTCCATTGACATAAATGAAATTAATTATTTTAGGATAATGTGTTAATACCCTAAAATTTTCCTAATAAGTAAAAGAATTTTCTGGGCCTATGGGCCATGTAATGGGATAAATTCCCACTGGTCCTTCAGGCAATATAATGGGTCTCCCTCTACCAAGTTAAAGAGGTATTTGCTTTGCTTTAATAATAAACGAGGCTTCAACCCCAACCATTAAAAAATTGAATTTATTCACTCAAGGTAAGTGATTCTATCAAAATTTATTTTCATTGTGGAATATTTTAATATTATACAAAATTAATTTTATATTGTTTTTATATTTCCTATTTAATATTTAATATCACCAATACATCATCATTAATGATATTTTATGTTTTAATTTGAAATATTTTATACAAAGGTATTTGAATTTCAAAATACTGTGTAGTTATGTTTTTCTTAACACAATTTCATTTAATTTGGTTATAACTCTTCTTCATTTACAACGTTACAACATTATTATGTGGGAATATATGTCTAAATTTTTTTATTCGATAGTTCCACTTTTTTCAATTAAAATTTTAAAACATAATCTCCAAATTTATTAATTCTAAATTCAATGATATGACCAAAATAATTGTTATTCATCATAAATTCTCATTATATGGGATATAATTTTATGATATTCAACAATATTCTTTTATGGGGGTCATATAATTCCCATTTGAAATGTTATATCATGAATATTTTTCTTTCAGGATATTTAACATTTCATTTGATGTTATTATTTTATAGGGAATATGATTGCAATGTTACCAATGTGGAATAAGATTTATGTTATAATATCAATTCCTTTTGAGATTTTTAATGTTCAAGTTCTATTGGAGGAAATAAAAAGATATTATTTTCATGAAAAAAATCTATTTTATTCTCATATGATTGTTAATGTTTTTTACATGTTTGGTTTCCTTTTCCCTCTAATTTAATAATGAAATATCAAGGAATATGTTTGAAAGTTATACTAACATAGTATCTTTTTTTATATAATAAATATTTCTATCCAATATAATTTTTTTATAAAATATTTCCCAAAAATTTATTTTTTAAACAAAAATCATTTCTTATATATATTTCATAGAGTCTTGGAACATCTTATAAAATGTTTTAAAAATAAAATTTCGTAACATTTCCCAAATGGATAACTCTTGAATCCATTTTTAAAATGATTAAAATGAATAGCTATTTTTAATATTTATAATTTTAATGGATTGCAATATAGACCTGAAAAATATTTTTTAATCATAGTTTATAAATTTAGAATATATTCTAAATTAAAATTATTTTCAAAATATTTCTCAAATTTTTAGTTTTTAAAATTGATTTTTTATGTAAAACAGTATTTTCCTCAATAATTTTTTATTGGTATTTTAGTCAAACATCCATTCATAAATGTCAAAAACCCATGATGTTATTTATAAAAAAATAGAGATATATAGTAATTATTCCATACTTATTCTGTCTCTTGGATTACTATGTGATTGGCATGGAACCTATTTCATTTTATGGGTGAATCATGAAATGAAATAATAATGATTATTGTTATATTGAAAAATAAATGAAGTTAAATTGTTTATTCATGAATGGTAGTTGGGAATTATTTATAATTATGTGTGAATCCAGATACCCTTATGTGATCCCAATATATCTTATATGATGAGTTCACTATGACAGCACCATATAATCACGATATAACTTATATGATGGGTTTTCTTTGATTGCAATCCAATGCATTGAGTAATGCTTAAATTATCCAATGAATTATATTAGAAGTTATTTGTATATTTATTCCAATTGTAAGTATCTATAACATTTCTATGAAGATAATTTTCCAATTAAACACACATTTTATTTATTCTTATATTAGGGTTTAAATGAATAAATTGATCAAGATTGACATTACATGGCTCATGATTATTGACTCCAATAACACTTCCCTTTGTAAATAATTTAATAAATGATTTATGATCTAAGTATTTATGGGTATGGATTACATTATGTTATTTTCACACACTCTGACTATTTTATCATACCATTATTCTCATTTTACTCTCACTAATGAGATTCAATTGTTAATTCTTTTGTTTACCCTTACTGGGCATTTGAGATCATGCTTCTTATATTTAATTTTCCATAGGTTATGAAGAATGATTCTAAATGATTTGTTTCTGGAAAGGTTTCTTATGTGAATAGTTCTATATGATATATCAAATACTTAAAATAGAATATGAAATTCTCAGTATAATGGTATTTGATGTTGATCTTTATGAACCAGTTTTTATAAACCCAAGTTGTTATGCGTTTGTATTAATTTAATGAAACTATAAACATAAATGGAATTTGCGTATGTATTTGATATAATATTTTCTTTTTATTCTCTACTGTATTAATAGAAATTAGGCTATATTTATCAGTATAAAAGCTAGAAATTCAAGGATTATTTTTTAACATTGAATCCGGGAGTGTAGGTTTGGGGAAACTGCACTACCACTACTTAATATGTTCGTATTGGGTACTCAATAGATTCATAGAGGGATTTATAAAAACATTCCATTATATATTCCACACTATATGGTTCCCAATAAAATCTTAATGGGTACACAATTAATCTAAAAATAAATGTGTTTATTCATTTATGAAGTGAATGGTTTACTAATCTAAAACCATGAAATTTAATAAAATGTTAATATTTGTACATTTATTGATCATATTGATTTTATTTCATAAATAATTAACATATTCATCTTAAAATGACAATTAAATTGAAAATCATGCATATAGGGTAATAAATAATCATCTAGAAAGTATTTTAGGGTTATTTTATTCACTCAAAATCATATTTAATCTCTCACTTTTAATTATTTTATTCTCCATAAAAAATCATTTTACATCTAAATTCTTATTCTAATACTATTTTCTAATTTTTATGGATTGACTGTGAATTAAATTAAATTATTATTATCCAAAAAAACATAATTTTCTTATTAATTTGGTGCTCATTAACACAAATGTGGGTGGACTTGGGTCTTTTTTTACAATACGGAAAATTAAGTGAATATATTTTTTTAATGGTATTTTATATAGTTAGACAAAGATATTAATGTAACCCATGTACTATAAATGATATAATATGAATATACCAAAATAGTAGATTCATTAAATCTATATAAAAATCATCTTCATATTTTTTATACAACATATTTTAATTTTTTTTATTTAATTTTAATTTATTACTGAATATAATTCTTCCAAGTTTTCATATTAAATATAGTAAAACCCTTTTAAATATTCATCTATGATTCTTGGACATTAAAAATTATAATGAATTATCAAATGACATAGTTACTCCTTTAAATAACCTTATAACTCTTGAGGTTTAATAATATGGTATAGTTCATTCTTAGATTAAATGAATTATGATTTATAAAAAACACACTTTTATAATTTTCCTTGAAGAAAGAGAAATATAGTGTGGAAGTTTTGTATAAAATGTTATACCCCATTCATCCATTTAAAGGCATGTCAGCCACTATTAATATTTCATAATTTGATAAACTTGAATATTCCTTGAATACTATTTATTTTGAACTGTATTAAAAACAAAATTCACTTATATAATATATATATTTGAAAAAAATTATTATTAAACCATCCAATTCTATAAATTATACAAAAAATGATAAAAATATTTCAATCATTTTACAAATTCATGGGATGAAGAAGAAATAAAATCCTTTTTAGATGGTTAATAGATATTTTAAATAGAATAATCCATAAAATGTGATATTTTAAATAATGTTTATTATAATATTCCTATAGACTATATAGAAACCAAAAATTTTAATAGTTTCATTAGTGTTGAAAATAATGAAATCTCCATGAAATGTGGGAAAAAAGTTAAAATAAATAGCACTATTGGCCTCAAATGTCACTTGAAGAAAAAATAACATAAACATAAAATAAAATAACAACAAGTATTTGTAAAATTAAATAAACTATAAAAAAGGTATTGAATGAACAAAAATAATTGTACATATTACATGATTTTAATTTTTTAACTTATTTTTTCATTCATAGGTAATTGAATTTTCACATCTTTTAAAATTTATATTAACATTAATTTTAGTGACCCTAATGCTGGTATTCCAATGTGGGTGCCTAAATTTATTATATTGGAATAGATACAATTTGTCAAATCATGATGGGCTACTCATTTGATTAGTTTTAGGGAACCAAATACACTGATCATAAAAATTTTATGATGAGAAATGAAAATAAAAAATAATACAAGACAACATAATATAAGAAGAATCATTTAAAACACATTTAATAATCTATTCTTCATATCCTGGGGAAAGGAAATGAAATAATTTCATTCTCAAAGGCTCAATTAGGGTTAAGTATTGAAGAATAAATGTAGAAATTTAAATGATTGAGAACACATTACATTTAAATAGTAATATAAGAATGAAATGCATCAAAATATAATATCATAGAAAGAATATAATGTATAATAATAAATGAATTTGGAATGTGGTCAATAATTATTTATCAGAAATCATGTTTCCCATGCAAATGACACCTTTGAAATAAAAATCAATCCCCATGATTGTTTAAATCATGCTGGGTAAAAACCATCTGATTTGGTCAACTAATTAATATAATGTTACTACCAATGCACGAAGGGTATTTCATCAAATGGAACCTATCAAGTGAAATTAATATCTAAATAACTACTCACATATCAAATAAATAATTTAATTCATAAAAAATGTTCATTAAAAAACATTTCCATTGATTAAAGGATAAATATTTATCATTATATCCACAGTTAATCAAAAAACATTCCAAGTAAACACCATATGTTAAAATGTGATATCGTTTATGAAATAATAATATCCAGTAGATAATAACATTGATATTAAATATAAATTTAATTTCCAATTAATAATGAATATATTAACACAATATTAAATTTTTATTTCAAAAACACTTTTGACGAAAAAGTGGGAAACCAAAATGACATCAAAGACCTAAAACACAACTATGACTCCACTGCCAAGATTGTTAAGATAAAAAAATCAAATTCAAAAGAAAATTAAAGCCCCACCATAGCAACAATAATAATATGTTCAATATTCACATTCCCATTAATGCACAACTAGTTGTTCCATCCAAGGATGCACTGGAACAGTACCGATGTAAAATTTCATACCCTCTCAATACATCAAATTTTAGATAGTGATGATAAGAATAATGATCCATGATCTAAACATCTTCTGGAGTAGTCCCTTGAATTTAAACTGTATGGAATGTCTTGTGGGCCAGGGCCACAATGCATTAAAAGAACACACAAAATTCAAACCATGAAATCCCCATCAATACACAACAACATAGACCAAATAAAACATCATCAAGCCACTAGAAATCAAAAGATTCATCCTCCCCCAACGCCTTGAACCACAGACTGTATGAAAACATCAATAAATTCATTCCACGATGAAAATCAAACTACACTTCCAAAACCAAAATCACCATTGGATCTGTTGTGAAATCAAATATCAGGCATAATCACACCCAAATCCAAATCACATAGATAGAAAAATAGAAACAGAAACCATCACCAAAAAATATTCAAATGTTAGGCCAAACCAAAAGAAGAACCACTAGATGTCATAACCACCACCCATCACTGCCTTCACATCCTCTATGGAGACCACGAAAAACCACCCCTCACACTACTAGCTGACACATGAGACCATAACCCTTAGATAGCATATATGAAGCTCTATCGATGGATTTAACCGTGCCACCAAAGAATAAATATCCAATGAAGGAGGAAAAGGGCATGGAATGATATAGAAAATTGTGTTGAATTCTCCAACAATCGATCCCATGATGACCAACACTGACACTGAAGTAGGAACCACCCTGATATCATTAAAAAAAGCACCGAAGAGAAGCCAGAGTCAAAATGAGGTAGTGGAAAGAGAGGGGGAGACAGGGGAAAACTCTAGAAAAGTGCACCCTTTATGGCCTCTATATCTGAATTAATAATGATAGAAATAAGGTGATTATTTAAAGAGAAAGTTAACGATCAGAAATTAAAGTTATATTTTAAAATAACTCTTACCATTTAGTAATTTTGAAATAAAATCCCATTAGATGAGATAATTAAAATTTAAATTTAAAATACAATTAATAATTAATTATTCATTATATTACATGTTAAAGGGGTAGTATATTCCCCTCATAAAGTTAATTGTTTTTTTTAAAAATAAGTCTCAATGGAACTAAAATTGAGATGATATCCCTTACATCATCCTTCTTTTTATTTGAATGTTAATTAAACTACTATATAGTCGTTTTATGTAGGTTATTAACTTATAATAGAACCATATTAATATTTATAATATCATATGTGATCCTTTTATAACATTTTACCACCTGTTCAATAATAATATTTTACCATTTTCATTATTTCGGGTGTAAGTTGTCTTGTTTTAGCATTCATGTTTAGTTATGAAAGATATTATTCTTGTGAATATTTTATATCTCTATAATATCCAAAATAATAAATTTAATGAACTAATTATCTTTTTTTTATATAAATTTTACTTTTTAATCCAATCATGAATGATTATTATGAAAAATTAAGTATGTCTCGATCATGGAGATGGTAGTTCACACGATCAAATGAATAAAATTTCCATTTTGACCGATCATCATAGAAAGGAGGTAAGTAGTATTTTGTATTTATATAATGATAATAATATATATAATACCTTATTATATAATTATATATATAATTTATGTGGCATGGTTATGGAAATAGAGTCACATCGCTCCATGAAGTCGGTAGTCCACACTTACACGAACGATGTCATCTTTTTTATGCGAGTAAAAAGGAATGGATGAAAATTATATATATTATCTTAAAATAATTATAAATATGTCATTAATAAAATATATATAGAATTTATTCCACTTATAATGATTAACTTTATATTTTCACCATCTATGTAAAGTATTAGTGAAAGACACATCACCTCGCTTTGTGGGGTGGTAGTCCGTCGTTCACATTAGAAAAATTATCATATATCATATGGATTCGAAGGTAAAAAGATATATATGATACAATAAATCTATTGGTATAACTATTATATATATTTATCATATATGTACTTTACACAAATTATTATATATAACCTTGAGAGGTGGAAATGAAAAAAGGAACAACATTGGTTCACGAGCCACCGTACAACTGAACTATGCTTTTATAAACCATTTGGTGGAAGTGGATATGGTTTTAGGTAATGAATTTTATTAAAAACAAACTATTATATGGAATATAATGGGGTTATTATATCATCATGTTTTAATGCTCATTGATGCACATTACCGCTTTTGTGAGTATCCTTTTTATATTTTCACAAATGCCTTCCATGGATGGATTTATGCCCAAAATAAGGAATATAGGGTAAGGTTAGAGAATTAGGGAATTATTTTTTTTATTATGGTTAAAAAAATTGGGTTTTACGTTTTGATGAAGTTAGGGGTTTTAGTTCCCTTTTATAGTTGACTGGTTGTGGAAATCACGTAAATACTCAAATGTATTCACTATTGGGAGGTCAATATTAACTAAAGTGGATAAATCATTGCTAATTAAAGACATGGAGGGATGATATGATCTATCAAAGCCTCTAACACATAATTAAATTCAGGTTTTAATCATTTTTACCTTAACTTCTAATTTTGTTTATTTTTACAATTTTTTTTCATTACGTAACTAGTATTTATAACCAAGGTAAATTATAAATTTAACCTAAACTTAAATGAGAATTGTTACTTAATTTAAACCCAATTATTATAAGAAAAATATCTAATTTAAAAAAAAAATACAAAACCAATGTTTTTTGGATTTTATGTTTAAAACTAGTTGATGTAATGTGCAAAAAACCACTTCAAATTTAACCGTGAGAACAATATTTTTACTATTTAGATGTCAATATATTCATTATAAAATAAGATTTGGTCCATTAATTAAAAATAAATGATAATAATTTTCATATATAAATAACATGGATGAATATATGTTTTTTTTAAAATTCAAACATTTAATAATATACAATATTTCATAAAATAACATTAATGTCAATTTTTACATTATTCATCTGAATTGAAAATAAAAATATTAATACAATGATTAAATTAGAATATATTATATTAACAACATTTTATCATGATTTATTAATCCAAATAAATTGAAAATAATCTTTCATTGAATTTAAATCACTTTTAATATTATTTTTATCATTTTTTAATAAATTATTAACCTAATAATTGATGTGTTGGAGATTCCTATGAATTTTATGTAATTATTTCGTATCAGAAAAATTAAAATAAATTAACACGATAAAAAACCCTTTTTTATTTAAAAATTATATATAAAATTGAACACATGTTGTTTTTGTCTATATATGAAGGCTTTATAGATACTAAAAGTAATAAAAGTATCTTGTTAATCATTTTCTATACATAAGTTGTTATATGGATCATATAGAAATTAAAGTGGAAAGGAATTTCCATATTTCACCGAATTATATGGAACATATCAAAATTAATATATTAAATAAAACTAATATATATCTTATGTTATATTTACTCTTATCACTCTTGTTTAACCCCTCGATAAAAGCATTTTTAACTTAATAATGATAATTAATTTTTTCTATTTTAACTATATGTTTTGGAAAAAAATTAATTTTACAATGTTAGAAATTATGATTTATGATGATAACTAACATGGAATCAAAATTTTAAAATTAAATTCACATAATGGGAAATATTTCATTAAATATTAATCATGAAAGCATGACAAGAAATCAATTTTTAAGGTAAAAATGTTCAAAATTTTGAATTGTTTTTATTTAAAAACTCAATAAAAAATTCATCCTAATGGCCTAAATTGTATTAATAGATATAAAATTGAACTATTTTTTACTTTAAAACCAATTGAAAATATAATTTTATATTATAAATTATTTAAATTAAAATTAAGTTTCTAATTAAAATTTAGTATTTTTCAGTATTCATAAAAATTGAAACTTTTCATAAATATAAAAACTTTTGATAGTAAGATAATTTTTGTATTATTATTTGAAAAATAATTTTTTTTTCAATTTAATTATATAAAATATGTAAAAATTTATTTTAGATTATGTGTAAAAATCAAGATTGAACTTTTTTTTAAAAAAAAAATCAGAAAACATTTTTTTCATTCAAATAAATTTAATTTTTATCAATAAAAAATGTACATGTTTAAATTATATATATTTATAATTTAGTCAATTAAATCTTTAACGAAAAATTTAATTGGTAGGTGGTAATTTTGATATTAAATAATAATAATAATAATATTTTTTTTGTTTGGTAATACATGGTCTTGCGTGTAATGCAAGATTTCAATGAAATTTTATATTGTGTTTAAAAAAAGTTAAAATAAGTGTTTCATGTCACACACACTATCAAATAAAATATTAATTTTTTATAATTTTAGGGCGTCACATTTTCCCCACATCAAGAAAATTTAGTACTCACAATTAAAAATTGATCTTAGAAATCATGATTTTGAGATATGAAAATACAATTATTGATAATCCTAGATCATAAAAAGAGTTAACTAAAAAAACCACCTAATTAGAGAGAGTAGAAATTATATATTTCATATGGAATAATAAAAAAATTAGGTTTTCAATTAGGATAATATAGGTGGAAAATAAAGATAAAGATATAGAAGAAAATATTAATGGCCAATGATTAATAGAGAGTGAGGGAGGCCATTGATCAAAAGAAATTGGGTGATCTATAGAGGGTTAATTACCAAAAATACTATAAATAAAATAGGTGTAAAAAATTTCATTGACTTCATCATAAATTATGATAGCAGGATAAATGTTTTTTTAAATATCTATTTCCTCAGTTTGAGCATTTATTTTATAGCCTATGAATATTAAAAAATATGCTTGATAAGTTTCTATTTTTTAATAATAATTTCATTCTTTTGTTTGTTGACAATTTAAAACTTACTCCATGAAATGAATATACAAAAATTATTTTTTACATGTGAATCTATAAAATTTACTTTTAATATATCCTAAGTCCCATAAAAGAGAGAAAAATATTTCAATCAATCTAAAACTATTTTCCAAAACCAATATGGTAAGAAAATGTTTTTTAATATTCATACATATTCATAGGGTGAAGTAATACCTTAATTTCTAAAACCTCATACGTTGTTAAAATAAAAATATTTCAGAAATGGGTAAACTTATGAGACATCCAAAAGTTCATGATCTAGAACTTTAGAAATAAGGTAACTGAATTTCGAAAATGAACTTTCCATTAAAACCTCAAATGACGTGATGTATCTCTTAAACGTCACATACGAAACATGCGAATACCTTAATCATATAATCTATTGAAACATGTAAATAAAATGAATTACCATATAACCTTATTGAAAACATGTATAATTTCTTAATATTTTAAAAAAACATTTCATTACATATATTTCATAAATTAAAAAATGTTCTTAACTCTATCAATTATAACATAAGAAATTTGGCAACAAATCATTAATCAGTTCCAAGGTATTCGGTACCATCATATTTAATTTTTCCATATCAATAATCTATTTATCTAAATGTAATTATCTCAATATATTGAACATAATTAGGTCCCTCAATCATGTGTTTTCCAGGAATATCAAATTTTTTACTAAATGTATTTAATTTCTTACATTCAACAAATGAATTTAAAACATTTAGTATATCGTACTATAGTATAATCTTTATGCATTCAAAAATTATCATAATAAAAATATCATTAATAAAATAATTCTATAAAATATTCCATGTATCCAAATACATTATCACATTTATCATTCCACCTCTTTTTTATGAATATCATAATCTATACCTTTATCCTTTAAATTCCCCTGAGGTATATTCCCTTGAATCTTGGGAAATTCATTTTCTTATTTCCATATATCCTTAAAGTTGAAAAATTTAATAGTAGTGTTTTCCGTCATCTATTTGATTTAAATTTCCTAGTTACCCTTTTCTCAAAATATATAATAGGCTCCCAATCACTTAATGCATTTTTCTAGGTGATTCTTTACAAAATTTTCACATGTGCAAAAATAATTCTTTACCTTCTTCCCTTTATGCATTTTTTTTCTCCTTCATTATCTTTTAAATTTCATACTTCTCAAGTAAAAAGTCTTGGATAATTCTTTATCTATCTTATTAAAACATAATACTTTGTCCCCATATGATGATAATGTTTGGAAGACCACATTCCTTTTAAATATTTGTTTAATACTTTCGAAGAAACGATCACTTTTACCCTATAGACTACATGTATTAATTTGGTTCTCATTACCACTACTAGGCGCAATTTATAAATGATGTAATAAAATAGATTAGACCAAATAATTATGAAAAATAATTGACAGTCCCAAAAAATGAAATAATTATCATAAGTTATTCTCATAATCATAAGCATTGTTCTTTTAGGATATCTCTTTTTTCAAATCCTTCATAATGGTTTGTAAAGAAAATGTGAATTATCCAAATCCTATCCACTACGAGTGTCAAAAAATGTGTCTAATAAAGACCATTTTTATACAATAGGTGATGATTAGTTTAATACCAATGTTCCATATTTGGGGTTATCACACCAAGGTATATTTGTTCTAGAACCACGTCAACTTGTACTGTCTAGATACGGATGTGTTGGAAGGAATAACCACACAATATAACCCATTAGTAAAACCTTAGGATGTTATTATATAATTATAATCAATGTATTATCATGGGTTTATTTTAAATAATAAATGTTTTCCTAAATCTATTTTCAAATTTTTGTAATAAACATCCTATGATATCAACCATAATGATCCCAATCCTAGTATCCTAGAGATGATGCCTTAATTTATTACATTTTCATAGATACAATGTGTTGAATCATGAAGGACCGATCAATTTATATGTTTAATATAACTAGATAGATAAATGACACCCAATTGAAATTAAAAAAAAACAAAAAATAATAATTAAAAATATAAAATAAACCATTTCCTTCAAAACCCATTCAATATCTGTTTCTTCATATCCTCACGAAAGAATAAAAATGTAATGGTGATCTCAAATGCTCAATATGGTTTAAGTAAAATGGAATTTATCATTAATCAATAATAATAATTAATATAGAAAGTTAAATAACTGAGTAAAAATTTAATTTAAATAACTTTACAATCATGGTAGAATCAATATGGCATGGTAAATAACTTAGAGAACATCCCATTTAATCAATAACATGAGAATAAAATAAATCTATAGATAATATCATAGAGAAATTATCATTAATAATAATAACTGAATTTGGATTAAGTAAATGATTAATTATCAGACATAATGTTTCCTAGACAAATGATAACTACAACATCATGATCTATCCTCTAGACATTTTAAAACATACTCTGTAAAAACCCATCCTATTTGGAAAACTAATTCATCTCATTAGAATACTGATGCATCAAGGGGATTACATTAACTCATCTTTTATATATAGTTAATTTCTAAATAATTCCTTACATATAAGATAGTTTATTTAATTTAAAAAAAATCACCTTATCAAATATCAATTTTAAGTAAAGGAAACAGATTTATCAATATTTCCCTAGTTAATAAAAAACTATCAAGGTACACCTTATGAAAAAGTGGTATTCATTTTTTGAAATATCAACATAAAAAAAATGAATACAGATATGTAACATGAATTTAATTTCAAATTGAGAATAATTATATGAATGTGATTGTTTCAATAGAATATTATCAATCAAAAAAGAAAGTGGTATTACATAATTACTCAAACAAAATTTTAATTTACAATTCAAATCCCCTTGGATGAAATAATTCAAAATTAAACATAAAATACAATGTAGAATAATGTATTAATGTTATTACATGAAATAGGGGTAGTATATACACATCAAAAAATTGAATTGGTTAATAATAACAAATACGTATCTTTATAATTTAAATTGAGATCAAATACCTTAAATCATTATTCATACATGTTGTACATGAATTAACCTCTTTTATAATGGTTTTAAATATATTATTAAGTTATAAAAATCCATATTAATATTTATAATATAATATATGATCCTTTTATAACATCTTATCACATATTCATTAATAATATTTAATTGTTCTCACTGTTAATGTTGTTAATTACCCTATTTACTCATACATGTCTCAATAAGAACAATTCAGTTCTTGTGCATATTATATATTTTTTTAATATCCAAAATAATAAATATCAGGTTATAATTAACCTATTTTACATAAATTTAACTTTAAAAACCAATCATTAATGATGGTTATGAAAAACGAAGTAGATTACAATCATGGCAACGTATGTTGTACCTACGTATGAGTAACACTTCCATTTTTAGTTGTCAATATGGAAAAGAAATAGGTAGTATTTTACCTTTACCTAATGAGAATAATATAATTATTAACATATTATATACAGACACACACACACACACACACACACACACACATATATATATATAACATCATTGTGTTTTGGTGATGGAAAGAGAGTCACATCGCTTCGTGAAGGTGGTAATCCACACATAGACGAACGATGTTATCATCTTTACTTCAGTGAAAAGGAATAAAAGAAAATAAAATATATTATCTTTATAGAATTATAAATATTTAATTAATATCATAAATATTTTATCTGTATTACATATAATCAATAAACATATCTTTATAACCTCTTATGTGAAGCAATATTGGAAAACGAATCACATCGATTTGCGAGGTAGTAGTCCGACGTACACACGAGAAACGCCATCATATCCTTATATGTGAAGCAATAGTGGAGGAATTGAGTATTATTCTATTAATTACACATAGAGGAATGTTAAAGAATATAATGTTATTTTTGAAATAAATCTCATTGTACTATGATTAAAAATACTTATAATAAATTTAATAAGTTCATTGGTGGTAGGAAAAAGTTTTCTAAAAATACAAGAACCATGTTATTTAAAAAAAGAAAATTTGATTCTATTGACAAAAATTATCAAGAAGGCGAATGTTCGAAAAATTTGGAAACTTCATTTCAAATTTTGTTAAAAGGGAGGATTCTTCAAATAATAAAGGCCAAGAAGGTAGTAAAGAAACCAATAGGGAATATAAATCCATATTAGAACTTTTGACATGTATTTTGTATAAAACTAAACTCAATAAATAATTTATAATATAGAAAAAAATTAGAAATGATAACGAATGATAAAAAATATTCATAAATAGGAATATGAGTATATTCAATAGATTATTAACATCATATGAACATTTCGGAATAAGTAATGATGGTGGAAGATCACAACAAGATACTGGATATATTAAAAGATAATGTTTTAAATCTTATTTAAAACTGATAATGGTTAAAATTAAATTATGAAAAATGAATGATGATTTCAAAATGTCTTCATAGATTAATACTGAACCATCTCATGCGATTGAGAAATCTCACTCCAACAAACAAGGGAAATTCTCACCCACTAATTGCAAAACATCATCAAATTTTTCTCATAATGAATTTTTTAGAAGAAATGTTATAAAATATTTAACTTAGAGAGGATTTGATAAATATATCACATATACAAAAATGTTTAGAACAACCACTATAATAATGTCTCCCCACACCAAGCTAAACTAAAAATATGAAATATGTTATGAACATTAAAAAGTTTATTATAAAGAAATAAAATATTTATATGGAAAACCTGATATTTAAAGGATATTATTGGTTTTTTGTATACTTGGAAAAAATATTAACATTTTGGTTACAATGCATCTCTTCTTTGAAGAAGGTATGAAATAATGGGGAAAAATTGAAAAAAAGTGGGTTAATTTTTGATGAAGTCGGAAGTTGGAAACCCAAAATATCAAGATGGTATACAATTTACAATGAAAAAGTTGTTTGGATTCTATGAGAAAGTTTATAGATGATGTGTGTAAGAAATTCACTTTACTAAAGAATGTATGACTGCTCTTCTAGGATAAATTGCACATTTTATAAATGAAAAGGAATTTGGAAACTAGAATGTTGAGGAAAGAGCCATTATTATTGAGGTATCTCTGAAGGAATAGAATAGAAAAAAACTATGGATTCATGATAGTGGCTTTTACTAACACATGAAATAATATTTAAAAATATTGAATGATGTTGGAAATTATGATGTAGGAGTGGTTAATTTTAGAAATTTTAGTTCCATTAAAATTATTAGAAATGGAATAATTGAGATAAAACTTGAGAAAATAAAATAAAATGATGTTTTATATGTTTATAACAATATGGAAAATATACATAGTGATATAATTTTTTTTGGGGATGATAATAAAGTGATGTTTAAGAAATATTAATGTATTATCAAAAGTGTGGAATATGGTTGTGAAGTTCCCAATAGAGAGTGAACCAATGAATATCTATTTAATATTGGGGAACTTTATAACTCATTTTATTTGTGTGATGAAGATGAAAAACATTTATGGCATCAATGGTTCAATCATATTGGAAAAATATTTATTAAAACAATTTCCAACGTAGATGTTGTAAGATAATTTTTAGAATTAAAAATATAATAAGATGATATTTATACAACATGTTAGAATGAATAAATGACTATTAAATGGAAAAATAAAGTTGAAATTCAGTTTACCAAACATCTTGAAATTATTCACTTAGATATTTTTGGGAATTTAGACATCAATAAGAAAATTTTATTTTTATTATATCAATTTTAGTAATGATTTCACTCATATGACCAATATGTAGTTTATAATGCACAAATCATATACTGTAGAAATGCTGAAATTATTTTGTAGAGATATTTAAAAAGAGTTGTGTGTTTATATAATGAAATGAAATTTAATAATGGAATGTAAAAATATAATTATTTTTAATTCTACATAAATAGACATGGAAATAAATATTAGATAGTAATCCATACACCTCTCATAAAAAAATTCACAGAATGAAAAAATAGAATTTTAGTGGAAATGGGAATAAGAATGTTGGATGATTATGAAATTTCTATTCTTTTTCTACATGGAATATTTATTTCTAGTTTAAATGTTCTAAAATTATCATTATGATGAAAATAATCCCACGTTACTTCAAATGAAATTTGGTATAAAAAAACCTTCAGTTAAATATTTTATGGTTTTTGAAAATCGGTACTTACAAATTTTTAAAAATATTAATTTTTAAAAAAATATTTAAAAATGATAAGGTTGAAATTTTCATTATATATTCATGTAATGAAATAATTATTAAATTTTAGAACAAGTTTTTCTAAAATATGGTGTATTTCTATAATTGAAAAGATGTTGAAAATCTGACTTCTTTAAAAATGGTAGTTGAAAAGTTTTGGAAGATAAATTGAGGGATTCGAATGGAAATAAAAAAGTGAAGATGAAATTGATCCAAAATAAATTAGTAATGATTTATAATAATCATACATTGAAGAAGGAGAGTTTGGATGAAAAATTATAAAATTTCCTACCCTATAGAAAAAGGTTAAATCTATGAACATTATTAGAAATCAGAAGGCTCCACTTCATACTAGAAAAAAAATCAGAATTGAAAACCAGACATTACCCTTCTCACTTGTTGAACCTGATTTTTTTTAAAATCTTTTAAACATAATGAATGTTTATATTGTATAAGTAAAGAGTTATAACTAATTAAGAAGAAGGAAACCCAAGAAATCATTCCATACACATAAGGAAAGAATATTCTGGGGACAATATGGGTGTACATAAACAATTTGAATGAACAGTGGGAAGTTTCCAGAAATGAATCATGACATATTTTCAAAGGATTTTGACAAGTTTAAGGTATGCGTTTTGAAGAAAATGTGTCCCTCATTCCATGATTATAAACTATAAAATTATTCTTAGAAGTGGTTGCACATTTTTTTTCAATGTTTATTAGATGCTTATAAAGTTAGATATTTTAAATAGAGAGATTAACAAAGATGTTTATATTAACAATCATTTTGGGATTTTACTTTATGTAAATGAAACCAATGTTTGTAAGATAAATAAATTTTTATGTGGGTTGAAACATGCCTCACATGCTTGGTACTCAAAACTTGATATCTTCTCAAATAAATTGAAAATTTCTAAAGAAAATGATGACATAAAATTATATATTATGGAACTTAAAATTGGCACCATGATTATTATTTTTTATGTTGATTAAATAATGTTTACAGGGTATTGAGAAATTTTATTAATGATTATTTTAAAGATTTGAAGAAGTATCTTGAAATATCAATGTTTGGATTATTAAAATTATTATTATTTTTAAATGTTAAATAAAAAGAAATTAATTTTTCTATCTCATGAAAATTACACCAAGTAGTTATTACAAAATTTTGGAATGGTGGATTCCAAAAACGTTTCTACTCCTATTTTAGTTTGCATGAGGATGAGTAATGATTAATCTTGGAAAAGTGTGAATCAAAATTATTTTAATAAGACGATAGATAGTTTACTCTATGAAAAATCATTAAGTCCCTACATTTTTATGTGGTTACTTTATGTGATATATTTTAGAGTGGTCCAAAAGATTCACATATGATGAAAAAAAAGTGACTTTTTAGGCATGTTAAAGTAATATCTTCTCTAGGAATTTGTATAAAATAGGTGATTATATAAATATTCATTGAAATACTGATGATTATTGGGAGGATATTGCAGTGATAAAAAATAAACTTGTAGAGGAATATTTTTTGGAAGAATATTGTGTTAGTTAGCATAGTAAAAAATAGATTTTAGTGAATTTAATCACAAAATAAGTATAATAAATTTCCACCACCCATGACTTAAACGAATTAATTGGAAGAAATTTTTGTTAAAAGTTGAAAAGTTAATATCTCAACACCATTAAAGAAACTTTTTTATGATCATATTTCCATTGATCCTTATAAAAATCCTATCCAACTTTCAAGAGAGAATTAAATTGATATTAATTATCAATTCATAAAAAATAATGTTACTGGTGAAGGTTTTAGGCTATAATAAATTTCTATTAAATATCAAATTTTTATGTTTTCAAAAAATATATGTGAAAAGGGATATTTTGTAATTTTGGATGAAACTTAATTCTCAACCATTACTAATGAATTCCTAAAATTATTATGGAAATCCCCCATCGTGATGTGGATTGCGTGATAAATTGGGAGAGAATGTAACAATTTTTAATATGTTTTTATAGATCTTTATGTAATGAATATAAATATGTGATTATCATAAAATGGTAAAAAAGGGGAAGGTGAAAATTTGGGTGTTAAAAACCTGAATTTTTTAACAAAAATTATGAGGATAAAAATGAGGGGGAGTTTATCATAAAATGTGAAAAATTATATTATCACCAACAGAGGGAATTACATAAAAAAAATAATGTAATTCAATATTGAAGTGTAAGGATATTATCTATAATAATAGACATAGTTTTATTAAAGTTGAAAAGAAAATTCTGAGGAAATATTTTCTAAAACATTGTGATTTTTGATTTTTTTAAACTATTGTAAAAAAATCCATAGGGAGTGATTGAATATCCTTTGTGATGTTATCCGAATAATGTTTTTATTCTTTGAAAACTATCTTTTTTTAAGAATATATTTTTTCATAGGTGGGAAATGATTTGAAGTTTTTAAAGATACCCTATTATAGAAATTTTATAATGAAACTTCATTATGAATGTTTGGTATGAATGTTTTTTATGAAGTTGGTAGAGGAGGAAAAATATTTTTATGAACGTTTTTTAATAAAATTTATAAGAAGTTAGAAGATTATAAGAAATTTTTTCAATGTTTCAAACAACATTTAAAAACTAATTATACAATATTTTTATCAAAGGGGTAGTTAATGTTTTCTAGACTAACTTGTCATGAAAAACATTCTAGATAAATAGTTTAAAGAAAGTATTATGTAATATGTCACTGAGTTCCTTGAAAAAAGAATATAATTGAGTTTTTATATGGGCGGAAGAAGAAAAAAATTCATGCGATGAAATTTCTTGTGATACTGTTTGAAAATTACCAGATGTATAAGATAAAGATACCTGGATGACTTATCCATTGTATGATGATGAGCAGGCTGAGGATTTAAATAGAATTGTTTTTGAAAATTTTATATGAAAAATTTTATACAAACAAAAAATAAACAAAGGAAATAGGAAAATAGGTTTGATGTTTGAGAATTATGATAAATTTTGTTGCTGATAATGAACAAAATAGTGAACTTGACAAGGAATGTTTGCTATGAGAAAAATTTTTAGAAGTTGAAACAAGGGTTTTAACCATATTTAGTGGGTCAATAGAAATTAGGAATGAAGAATGTAGTCTATTTTTAATTTATTTAAGAGAAATGGATAGAGCGATACGAGTTTCCAAACAGATTGAATGTATTGATTTTCTATTCACAAATAATTTTGTTAAAATCTAATGTTTGATGTTGTGATGTTATGAATTGTTTTGTTGATGAATATCCATCAGAAAAACATTTTGTGATATCCATCAGAAAAAGAAAAACTAGATGATATTTTTATAATGAGACTATCTAAAAATAGTTCATGAAATGTATTGTTCAATGAAATACCCTGGAAGATTTATCAGATGGAAATTATTATAAGAAGATGAATAAAGAATCAAATGAGAAAAAATTAACATATGAAGAAAAGTCCAATCCATAAGAATGAGTATTTTTATTAATATCATTAGTTGAGATGAAGTTGGAGAATTTTTAATGGACTATTTAGATTCAGATAGAGATTGTTTTTAGTCATCAGAAAAAAAAATTTATTTCGATAAAGAGAATTCCATATGTGATGTTACTTTATCAGATAAATAAGGATCTGTCTAACGGAGACTTCCTAAAGAAACAATTGATAAAAAGTTTATGGAAAGAGTTAAATTGTAGGTTGTTTGAAGAGTTCATTAATGTTTGAAGTTAAAGAAATACTAAGAGGGTTTGAAACATTAGATAATTTATGAAAAATTCATAAAAACTATAGAAGTTTTGAGAAGCAACTATGGAATTACAAATGAGAAGAAGATATGATTTTTTAATTTAATGAGAAGGATTTTGAAGTGTCATTCCATATTTTTCATCTCTGGGAGGGCCTATATAGAGGGCTGAAAAGTATAATGTATTTTACAGTATTCATACTTACATAAATTTAAAACAATATAGAACTCATGTAAGTTTTAGATTCAAACCAAATATAAGTTTCATGATAAAGAAGATATCTAGATAGAGGTTCCGATCAAAGTATCAAATTGAGTTTTAGTTTTGAGAAATTTTACCAAGGGGAATGGATGGAGTTTCTAATCATAAATTTTGAGGTATAGTGGATATTTGAAATATAAATATGTTAGGATAAAAAATTGGGTGCAATTTTAGTCAATCACAACAGGAATAATTTTTCAGAAATAGAATGGGTGCACCAGAATTAAATTTAAGGAAAGAGGAAAATGGATAGAGAAATACAGACAAATATTTTTGAGAGTTGACATTAAAACATTTCATATTCTTATTATTATTTATTTTTATAATAAAAAATTGAAAACTTGTGGGATTCAGTATAATCATACCTATCAGGATATATAAGAAGTCCAATAAAAGTTTTCTTAAAGTAGTATTCATTTATTTTTAATAGTTAATTTCTATGAACCCATGGGTGTGACCATAAAATGGAACTATGTTCTCACATTTAGGATGAAACATTTAAATATTTCATTAAAAGTTTAATTTATTTTATTTTCATGCTGGTGAGATGGTCAAAAAATTATTAAGTTAATGCATTTAATATGTTATAGGGCTTAAGTTTCCTAGATTATAAATTTTATAAAAGTTCACATTTGATTAAACCCCTTATAATTGGTTCAAATAACCATAGGAACCTCAAACAAAATATGAAATTACATCCATAAAACCCTACTTGGTGATTTTCATAAAATATGACACCCTACTAGAACTTTCATAGTCTTAAATCACATATATGACTAGATTATCCCTCCTCTCAAGAGGTTTCTTGACATGATAAATGATTGTTTTCATTGACTTAGCCTAGATATCAATTTTAAAACGTCCACCTCACCCACCAATAATGGTGAATGATGCATATAAAAATATCATTTTAACAAAAACATAAAACCCCAAACATGAAGTGTCAATATATAAAGATATTATATAAATCTTAATATATTTTCACAAAGATTCTTATTTATAGTTTGTACCTATACAAAAGGTGGATCAGGCTCAACTATCAATGGGTCATGCCCTTCTATCCCTCATGACACACCACTAGAGGATGTCATGATGTGATATCACTCCAATTCCAAATATATGAATCACTATGTAATTTCATTTCCATTATAAATATCATAATTTAGTGATAGTGATAACAATAATGATGCCCTATTACTCAATATACACACCACACAAAAAAATTTCTTGAAACTCATGTTATCTTTTAAGACTCATCAACTCACTATAAAGAATTAATAATAGATATATGATCCATAAAATAAATTATTAGATAATTATAAAAATGTCTGAACATGATCTCGATTAAGTATAATATCACCATATAGTTATATAGGTAACTGTTATATTATTTTTTCTAACCTTTATATAACCAAAAAATTTATCATTATAAAACTTATCAGTCACAATAAATAAAATATATGTCATTTTAATTATATGTAAAAATAATTTTGCATGAATATATGAACTCTTAAAACTGTTGTATAATAGGAAAAATAACCATAAATAAATGTCATAAGGATTATTATTTTTAAAAAATTAATCCAATTATAAAATAGAAAACCAAGAACATCAATCTGATCCTTCGTAAAGTGATCATTCTCTTCATATGGGCTATCTATAGCTATTAATACGGTCTATACAAAGCTCTAAAAATTTCCTATCTTCTATCTACAATATTCCAAACTGTAATACAATATAAAATCATTTATGTGATTGCACTTTTTTTTGTCCCCAACATGGTTCACAACCATTAGGTATGGATCAGGTTCTACAAACTATAAGAGAACCTCCCCATATTTCAATGTCTTCTAACTAGGAGAGATTCGATAAATATATGAAGGGAAAACTATACCCCCTTTTTTATACATAACCATAAGTTATATAATAATAAATACATAATTTCCAAATCAATTTCAAAAGAAATAAAAGTGAATATCACTGAAAAATAAAAATTCGGGTACACAATATAATAAATTCTAAAACATAATAGACATTTTTAATGTCACACAGTCACATTTGAAATAAATATAACCTTAAATAGGATAGTTTTATACATTATAATACAAATATAACAAAAGGATACTAATGGAAAAAAGGTTCTTGAGTCATATATTTTTCCCACATCTTGACTCCTTCAAGACACCTCTATCTTATCTATCCTTAGTAT
Organism: Viscum album; assembly: GCA_963277665.1. NCBI lineage: Eukaryota > Viridiplantae > Streptophyta > Magnoliopsida > Santalales > Viscaceae > Viscum > Viscum album. Next base: position 1,497,772,661 of record OY728161.1, read on the forward strand.
AGTGGCCTTTTTCCCTAAATAGGCTGTGAAACATTAAATAATAGCAGGTTTATTGGCTCTTGAGTAGGTTGTGAGTACAACCCATTAGTTCACCATTAATGTTGTACCTAAAAACACTTTGTAAATACCAAAACAAATGATATTATGAAATGATAACATAAATGAAGTATACAAAAATAAATAACTCTTATCCCTGAGATATAAAAGGAAAATTTGGATCAATTATAACTTATTTGGAAAATTACGTAATTGGATTTGAACATGTTACATTATTATACCAAGGGTTGAAAAGGCACCCACACTTAATAAAATCTCATATAATTATAGATAAAAGTTGTCAATACACACAACATTATTACTAAATTGGGTATAGTTGATAATTCACGCAACTATTCCCTATGAAGAACCCCAGGTTAGTGGTATAATCAACCTAAGTAATCCATCTCTTTACAGCTGACATTACTCCCAACGTATATAAAAAATATATCCATGGTTGGCATCACACCCACCCTGCTTATATAAACGTTTCTATAATTATAATTACACCCAATACAAATCACATAACCCAACCATGTTTGGAAATACTCCATAGTCATATCTCAGAACTCATAGATAGTAGGAATTACACCCTACCCAATTCATATAACCCATCCACGGTTGGAATTACACTCAACCCATAAGTCATATATGCCCATGGTTGGAATTACACCTATCCCATTTCATAATTATATACATGATTATATGTACACACAACCCAATTTATATAACATCCAATGGTTGGAATTACACCCTTCCCATATCACATAACGACTAATGTTTATAATTAAACACAACCATGTACTAACCGCACAATTTATTTTTCATTACCATAAACATTATTTAGTTCATAATCATTTAACATGCCCAACAAAAATAGTCATACAATGAAATCAATTAATATAATTTCTCTAGAATAATAAAACGTTCCAATCACTTCCAATCATAGAACCATCACATCCTGTGAAATACTTCATCACATAGTAAGAAACAATGAATCTATTTTATATTAATTAATGTACACTCACATAGGGGTAGTGTGACAACATATCACATATTGTTTAGAATAGAGAGCAAAATGTTTTTTCATTTTCCCTAAAAATACTTTTTCTAGATCCATTTGGTTTGATAAATTTCAATACACTCATTTTTTACATGTACTTAATTGATGTTTTTAGATACATTTTTATGAAAACATAACTTTCAAGTCATTAACATATAGTGAACTTAATATGATCAGTGTATTTTTTAAAAAATTATTAATTAAAACTAAATTATATTCAATTGAAGATAGAGTTTCTTACATGGTTATTATAACTGTAATGAATAACTCATAGAGAATTTTTACAGTGATGTTTATAAATGTAGACCCTGATTCAAGGTATTGAGGATTCTATGAGGCTGAATTACAATATAATAATTACATTCAATTTTATTTGTGTTACCTTTATGACATTAGAGATTTATATTGTGTATTATTTCATTGTAATACATATAAATTATGTGTGTTAGGTGATTATCATAAAATCTCTATGTTATTTATTATAAATTTTCATCTAATGTTATGAGATCAATGATATTCATTGGATAAGAATATAATAATTTCAAATAGTGTGTTTTATAATGTTCATAGTGTGGAATTGATACTTATCAATATGTTTGAATAGGATCTTAGGGTTAGAGCTTCTTAAAATGGATTTTATTTAGATGAAGTTGAAGTGTTAGGGACATGTTTCTTCCAAACCATTCAATCGATGAAGTCTATAGTTCAAAATGTTTTTCTCCTAGATTTGGGTAACGATCCACTTCTTACATTTTATTAAAATTGAAGAGTTCTTATTACTAAAACTATGGTTAATATTTTTTGTATATCATGTAAAAATATATAAGGATTATTATTCATAACACCACATATTATTTTTAGAAGTATGCTTAATTTTTTTAATTAAAATATTTTCATTATTTGAATTTTTTTTACTTGTATGGTTTAAATTTTCTGAAGTATTTATTACTTATTTTTTTTATTCTGATCCAATTAATGAGTATAACTTCAATATAGATAAATTATTCAATGGTAGAAATTTATATGTTAAATATAAATTTAATAATATTCTTTCTTGATGATTTTATACTAGGAAAACATAAACTAGAATAAATGATTAGGTGACACCTTAATACATAAAATGAAATTATATTTGTTAAAAACCAAAGGTTGATTTGAAATTTAATGGTAGAAATTAGGAAAAATGAAAAACTACAATATTATTTAATAAATGATAGAGAATGGTGAATTAATTGGAGAAAAGAGGGAATTATTAAAGAGGTGCGTTATCCTTACCCATAGAGACCTTCTTCGATGAACACAGCTCTGATCTAGCCAAAATTTAAAGTGTTTGATCACTTGGAAGAGAGACACAAGAGGTAAGAGAGGGATGTGAATGCACCTATGAATGAACAAGGAGTGTGGTGTATTATACTTTTATAAATAAATAATTAATTTTAATAAAATAAAATTATAAATAAACCATGTAGGTACTAACCTGGTACCCACTGTAGGGTCATTAGCCATTTGGAGACCCATACATAGCAACTTACACACTACCATCCTCCATAGAGTACTTAGTGTTATTACAACTGATATATTATGGAATTTTATAAAATTATTGATTTCCCAAAACCAGGTATATTCTATAAAAATATACCCAATATCCACCAACAATACACCCAAAAAATAAAAATAATCAAAATACACAAGGTTTAATAAAACATAGACTTAAAACACACTTAGAAAATACACAAGTTGTTACAAGTTAACTCATTTTGTATGATTTGAAGTCCTAGGTTGACTAAGTTGTTAAATGTCATTTTTAACATCGTAAAAATTCCTTAAAATGGGTTATGATGGGCCCATTGATTTTAGGAGGTGGTGTTTACCCCAAACTGGTTATGGAGGAAATTTTGATCGAGTCAAATATTAAGTGATATTTAATATTCATTAAATTAATAAATGATTATTCCATGACTATGACTGTTGATATCTTATAAACTATATTAATTATTAGAATTATATATTATTGTATTTCTTGAGACAAAAAATTTTATCAAGGAGAGGTATATTCTTCAATTGGGATCTAGGATCTGGGCCAACCATGTTTAGCATCATTGACTAAAATACCTATTTAACATGGTAGAGATTTATAAAACCTCCCTTTAATCCACTTGGTTTACCCACTACTAATGGATATGGAACCCCATATAGTACAATATATATTAGAAGAGAGATCATGTTCTTTAAGGAGGATAAGGAATTGATATCCTATTCAAGATAACAATGATGATAAAATCACATATTTTTTATTAATGAATGAGTAAGAATAGCACATTTTCAATGGGGAAAAAATTAATTACTACATATTTTTTTTAATTATTTTGGATGTGTTTTTTCCATTTTAAAGAAGCATTGTCTTATTGAATCATTTTTTTCATTAAATCAAGAAACATAGAGAGTTTTTTTGAATATTTTACATTATTTTTTTCAATATTTTCAGCTAACCATTAATGAATAATTTATATTTGATTTCTAGAATTCAATGATGAGGGAAAGAATTATACTGATTTCATTAGATTATCATTATTTTTTTCTTAAATTATTCTAAATTTTTTGTATTCATCATATAATAAAATTTTGAGATTATATTTTTTTCTGGATGATATATCTATCACCCATCATTTTTTATTATTTCCTCCCATATCACAGAATTTTCACTGGACATTACATTGCATATCAGTTCAACATTGGGTGGTTGGGATAGAATATTTGATAGAGATTGATAAATATTAGGATGATCAATAATGCTAGAAACATGAAGATAACATGGAGGATTGAATGGTGGATAGGTACCATATGGATAGAGGTGAGGATGATTGGCTGGGTGTCACTAGAGGGTGGTGAAACTGATAGGTGAGTGGGATATAAGTAATTACTTGTTAGGTGATGATAATGGTGTGAATATTTGATGAGGTAGGGGGATTAGTGATAAACATGGATCCAAAAGGAAAACTCACTATACAACATATAGTAAATGAGTTTGAATCCATTTTTTAGTTAGATTATAGTGCTAACATTTATGTATAGAGTTAAATAACACATGAAATGAGACTCTTTTCCACACACCATAAAATTGGTTGTATTGTTCTCTTTGAAATTAAATATTACATTGTGTAATGTATCAAATTGAACTCCATGGAAAATAGTTTAGAAAACACAGTGTGTGGCATAATATATTATTAACAATCCCATTCAACATATATGTCACAAATCGTCCCTTGTGGTCCATGCTAGGACTACACCAAACCCGCCTTCTATAGGCCAGGGGTTGGATACTAGCACCAGAAATTTGTATCCCTAAAACAAAAAGGCATTTCCTTAAAACCTATATGAACACACAAACTAGGTACACAAAAAAGTGAACAATGCAGTAAAACAGATAAAGTAAAAGTGTGTACTAAAAGTAAATGGAACTGAATCCAATCCCAACAAAAAAAATACAACAGAAAAATAGAAAATAGATCTTGAGATCATCCTCCAAGGATCCTACCTGAAGGGTAGGTACATATCATCTCTATAGCTCTCCATAGCAACTGTCACCACTATCCACCATCAGGTCCTAGCTCCCTGAGTCTCAGACAAGGATTCCTGTGATCTACACAAGACATAACAAGGTGCGGGATAATCCAGTGCATGGGTGAGTATAACACTACCCAATAGGGACCCCGAGACCCCTAAAGGTCTCTCAGAATTCCCCAAAGGAAAACCAGAAATCATGATCGCGATCACAAAGAACAATGAAAAATACTCAACTTAAACCAGGTATAACTTAAGTACAAAAGTACAGATGAATTGTCATAAGGCTATATTATCTTATTCTATTAAGTGGCACTACTGTTGACCAACACTGAGTCAATTGGTACTAACCCCCATTGACCCACACAGGATCAAACCCCCCTAGGATCGATAGGTAAAACCCCTGATGACCCACATAGGATCTGACCCACCCAGGATCATAGGTACTAACCCCTACTGACCCACATAGGATCCCACCCACCAAAGATCGATATATACTAACATTCGTTGACCCACATAGGATCGATATGCAATGACCCACAAAGGATCGCTGAGCACTGAGCCACACATGATCTGACCCACACAAAATCAGTGTTGACCCACACTGGATCACTAGGTGTTGATCCACAGAGGATCGCTAGGTGATGATCCAAACAGGATCTCTAGGTGCTGATACACAAATTATCTTTAGGTTCTGATCCACACAGGATCTCTAGGTGCGGATCCACAGAGGATCGCTATTCAATCATCACATCGCAGACAACCACTAGATTTCTTTACATAATACGATTGATTCTGGGAGGACTCACTCCTCAAGTACTCAGTCATTCTTAAACCAGTATGAAGTCTCACGAAGAAGTAACCCAATGATTCGTCATGTCACGTGGGTTCCACCGCAATAGATGGCATGTCAATCAGATTCCCGGTCTGAGAGTTATAAGCATTTTGTCCCGAGGGCCCGGTTGGATTCAGGTGTGATCCAACCTGGCCATACTCCACCATTCTCCGAAACTCAAGTGGAGAATCTCAAAAGAAACATCTCATTACAAGGATTCTATCATGGTAGATAGTTTATCAAATGAATGTCGGGTTTGCGATGTATGGCCTTTTTAGAATATCTGGGTCGAAAATGGTCTGGGTCTGGTCAGACCCGGACGGCCGACCTGAGCCGTCTTGGCCGGGGGTGACCATACCCCACCCAACCCGAACCGTCTAGGCCACTGACCTGCTCGGCCTACTAGTAGGCACCACCTGTGCGAGGGGTCGTGTGACCCCTTGTTCCCTGACGACACAAAGAAGTATTCATCTCTTTAACCGACGACACCACATGGCACTGCCTCACCTGGAAATGGGATCTGTGGGGTGCATGTCCCCTACACCACAACTTTGAAACTAATGCTACCTCTCATGGTGCGTGACGATGTGCCGATCTCCAAAAACAGGGCAGGTCGAGGGCTTCTACCTGTCTGGTCCACTGTGGCGCCGAGCGACACCACCTCCTTCCATGGTGTGTGAGCACCGGCCGTAGTATTCGCCTACCGGTGCCGATCGGAAATGATTCTTTCACGAGGCTCTAGCGATGCTCTAGATCCTTGTTTCCACTCCCATTTGGGCCTACAAGACTCTTGGGATATAGCCATCACTTCGTGACCCTCCGATTCATGTTACCATCAAATTCAAAAACCGGCTCTCGAAGAACACAAAAAACTAACGAAGAGGCGGAGGGTACGAGCCTTGTTCGTTTAGATTTCACCCTCCATGTTAGTATTAGAACAAGTAGAGGTACTTTATTCAACATAGATAAAAAATAATTCTTCAAAGATTCTATATTTCATTCAAGAAATAGGGGAAAAAAATTCACATGAATTAACAAAACCCCTACCTTGTAAATTTTTGGAGGCATCACAGTTGTGGTGGGAGGAGAGTCCTCGTTGGATGAAGTCATTGGCGTACATTGATCCTAGATTATTGCTGCCCAAGCTTCCATCCTATGCCGGTGGAATTTGACGCCATACTTCTCCGGAGGTTCCATTCTAGATGATTTTTTTTCAAAAAACCCATACCAAGCTCTATTTAAATAGAGTGTGAGGGTGAGTAATGCATCAAAACAATTAACGAGTTTCATTAATGAGTTTTTAATTAATGAACCTATTAATTCCCAATGGAGAGGTTATGTAACTATAGGGTCAATCCATTAAATAGATTCAAACCCCATTGGTCCCATAAACGCTGCCCAACATAAGTTAGGATAATAAAATAACATTTTTATGTTATTTTATTATTTTTTAAAAGTTGAACAAACTATCATTTTCACCCGACCTACTATGGTCGAAGTTAAGTCACCCTTAAGTGAATCCTGGGGCATCGGTTTCAACAATGCCCCTGGATTTTCAATCCGAGCACCAGTTCAAAAGATAGAAAACAACACCCACAAGTTTACTGAACGTGCCTATAAAAAAAGTTTAAAATTCCGTTATGGGCATAGTTGGTCTTGAAATCAAGCACCGTAAAGTTTTGAAGACTTATAATAATCCCAAAAAATTAAAAAAAATCATATAAAATATCTAGGTCTTTACATTCTTCACACCAAAGGGGATTTTGTCTCTGAAATATACAACAAATCTTGAGAATCAAATGGGGCTACTGAGCACATATATGAGCCTCATACTCCAAAAAAATCTCTTGGAGGTTCCCATGCTGCCAACAAACTCGCACTAGAGGAATCAAAAACCCACAAAAGACTTTCTTCTGTCGATCCTCTATCTCCACTGGGAACTCCACAACATCACCCCATCATCGATTTCATGATCGCCCTAATTGAAAATGCATGATAGATCATCCACATACCTCCACAACAGGGACACATAGATAACATTATGCACTCGGTGCATCTATAGACGAAGATATAGATTCTAAACCACCTTTCCTACTCTACTGAGGATATGAAAAGGTCAGATGAACCTCAGAGATATCTTCCACCCTCAGCCAAACCTTTGTAATCCTCATTAGGGTTAGTCTTATAAGAAGACATCGTATCCTTCCTCAAACTCCAAGGGTCCCCATATCCTATAAGCATACCAATTCATCCTTATTTTTGTTCTCTTCATCCAATCCTAGATGATCTGCACCTTCACTATGGTTTCCTGTACCATCTCTAGACCCAAAAGTGCTAACTCCCCTAGGTTTGTCCAGCATAGCAGTGATCTGCAAGATCGCCTGTATAAGGCCTCAAATGGAGCCATGATGATGGTTGAGTGATAACTGTTGTTTCATTAGTACTCCACCAGTGGTAGGTGGTCCTCCCAACTCTAGAAAAAATCGAGGACAGAAGCATGAAGCATGTCCTCAAGTGTCTGTATGGTCTGCCCCATCTGACCATCTGTCTTAGGGTGAAAGGTGGTTCTCAAGCGTAGCTGAGTCTAGAATTCCTCATGTAATCCCTTCTACAAATTTCATGTAAAACGTGTGTCGTTATTTGAGATGATTTCTGAAGGAACCCTTTGATGCTGTACAATCTCTGGTACATAGTGGTGTCCAAAGCATTGAACTGATCCCTACTCTCGGATGGGTAGGATGTGGGCCGACTTGGTGAGTCGGTCAATGATCACCTAGATGGAATTGTGGATCCTGGACGTATGTGGTATTGTAGTAAATAACCCCATGTATATACCTTCACACTACCACTCCGGTACCTCAAGTGGATGAGATACGCCTTATGGCACATGATGCTCGGCCTTCACTTGCTAACAAGTGAGGCATCGTGATGTGAACTTCTCAACTGCTTTCTTCATCCCTAGCCACTAATACTGGAATCAGAGGTCCTAGTACATATTTTACATTCCATGATGTATCGCTAAAGGTAATGTGTAGAACTCCCTCAACAGCTCCTCTTTTAGAGTCATTGGTACCATATTGCGTCCTCTAAAAAGAACGACATGCTCCCCACCTTAACAAAATCCATCAGGATCCTATACTGAGGATATCTAAGCATGTCAGACCTCACAGTCTACACCCCCATGTTGTGCCTCCCTGACTTGTTGAAGGAGTAGGGGAGTAACAATCATAGACTGGAGGTAAGATGCTCCATCACTATCTAATAAGGATAACTGCAACGCGACTATCTTCCCTGTAGCCTCACTCAGAAAATTTATACCAAACCTCCTATAAAGTGTGGATTCTACTACGTTCTCCTTCCTAGGAGTGTATACTATCTCAAAGCCATAGTCCTAGAGGAACTACATCCATCGCCTCTGTCTTACATTCACGTCCTTCTTTGAGTATATATAAGTGAGACTATTGTGATTAGAGTAAACAATTAAACATTCACACATCAGGTAGTGGAACCACATCATAAGTGAAAAGACCACTTTTACTAACTCAAGGTCATGGGCAGTGTATTTCACCTCATACAATATCAAATGTCATGAGTCGTATCCAATCACTACTTGATCTTGAATCAGGACATAACCTAGTCCAGTCACTGATGCGTCGCTATAGACTACATACCCAAAACCAACTTTTGGTAGCATCAAGATGGGGGAACTCATCATCCTATACCTTATCTCTTGAAATATCTAATGGAATATATCCATCCACATGATGTTTTGTCCCTTCTTTGTCAAAGCTAACATGGGTACCACAACTTTGGAAAAGTCGGGTACAAATCTTTGGTAGTACACATCCAATCTTTGAAAACTCTGAACCTCGATAACACACCTATGTGGATCCCAAGAAAGAACATCCTCTATATTCACTAGATCCAATGCAACACGAGCCTCTGAGATAACGTGCCCCAGGAAGTGGACATACAATATCTAGAACTATAACTTCGAGAGATTTCCATAATGATGGTGCTCTCAGATGTTATCGAGAACTATCTATAGATATGTGGTGTGCTCTTTCTTCAATGCCGAGTATATCAAGACGATGTCAATGAATACCACCACAAAGCGATCAAGTTAAGGTTGGAAGATTCTATTCATGAGCCCCATGAAAACTACTAGAGATTTTTTCATGCCGATGGTCATAACCAAAAACTTCTATTGGCCATACCGACATCTAAAGGATGTCTTTAAGATGTCCTCATCCCATACCCTGAGCTGGTGATATCTTGATCTGAGGTATATATTTCAAATCCATTGACCTAAATTTAGCTGGTCAAAGAGATCATCAATCCATGGTAGTTGATACTTGTTCTTCACAGTCACATGGTTAAGTCAAATATAATCCAAACAAATCCTCAGACTCCCATATTCCTTCGTGGTGGAAATAGTCAGGGATGTCAAAGGAGAAACACTAGGCCTTATGTACCCCTTCCCTTGAACGTCCTCCAACTATACCCACAACTCACGAAGCTCCATGGGGGACATCTGATATTCTGTAATAGATATCAGTTTCATTATGAGGTACATGATGATTTAGAAGTCTACCTCCCTACATAGGGGTAGTCCCAGTACATCATTAGGAACGACAATAGCATACTAGTCCACCACAAAATGATAGCTCAGACTCCTCATGTCAACTACATTGAGGGAAAGGCTAGACATCTGATGTGTGATCGGATGAAACCTCCTCAGATTAAGTCCATCTTCTGCTGCAATGGTTCCCTTCTCGCTGGTGAAAGTAAACCTGATCCTATCCTCGAAGACACACCACAGTTTATGCCTAAAACATTCAATCTGAGCATCGACTGTGGATAACCAGTCCATACCCAAGATGTCATTGTAAGGCCTCGACGCTGCTACTAGGATATCCTATCCTAATCTATATCCTCCGAGAGTGAGCACACACTTTCTACACAAGTTTGTAATCATCAAATATTCTCCCGTATGATTCTCTAAATGTAAGGATCGAGCCAACAACTCCATCAGAATCTCCGAGCTCTGAATGAGGGTCCTCGAAATAAAAGAGTTACTAGAACCTTTGTCTATAAGAACATCATCTAGGTTGGAATCAACACAGATTATACCTCTAATAATTCTAGAGAACCATGGTCATAGGCCTCTACCACCTAAAGCTGAGCTTACCCCTGTCCACCTGCTCCCAGTGGTTGGGGTTGACCACCTGGCAATGGTGGTAGTAGAACCTCAAAACATCTTCCACCACATTCTGCATGACCTACTCCACTTCTTAGTTTTCCACCCTGCAGACATCCATGCTCATACCTCAAACACTTCCTTAGTGGTCCCTTGATAATTTGTTGATTTTTGGTGCAGTAGGTTAGGCAATCATGAGCTATGTGGCCCTTCCCTCTTCACTTGAATAATAGTATGCTCCTCATCTTGACTACAACACCTCGTGAGCTCTGCACCTCTAAGTCTACATCCTGAGGTCATCCCCCCGAAGGTCTAGTCTTTTTGGACCTCTGCATCATCTGCATACTGCATACTGTAGATGAATTAGCTAACTATCGTTTGGGGGTGGTTATCACTATAGGTGACTGATCAGCTAAGAAGATCTGCACTAATAATGTTTGCTCGAGTACTCTACCCTACATCGTGATATTGAGTGATATCATCGATGGTCTGATCTCCCGCTGGAGACCCTGCTCAAAGGTTCGAGCCTTGGAAAATGGGTCTCATACCATATAGGTGGAGTAGCGTGAGAGGTTAGTGAATCTCATCGAGTACTGGGCCACTGATAGGTTTCCTTTCTATATGTGAACTAGCTATTGGATACACACTGAGTGTAAAGTCACCGGTATGAATTCTTCCCTGAAGAGGGTCTCAAAGTCCAGTTGGGAAAGTGTCGCCTTCTCATGTGTCTGTAGTGTAAGAATCCACCATCTCCCTAATTTTCCTTGGAATAGGCTAGCTGCTAGGATCACCATCTGTTCTGCTGGTATCTCAACTAGGCAGAAAACCCATGCCACAGCCTCCAGCCAGTCCTCAAATACTTGGGGATTTGTCTCACCTAGAAATGTTGGAGGCCTCTGTATCTGGAAATCATGCAATGTGCTCAGTCAGCATGCAAGGTTTTCCAGTGGGACTGGTGGAAAATTCTTCCCTTTAGTAGGAATTACACACCATCTTCAAAAGAAACATGACATTGGATGAAATTTGTTTCTATGGAATCTCATGTGTTACATACGTAATTGTACATTGAGATACATTATATATTTTATCATTAGATGACTCATTATACTATCTGTATATATTAGGGTAAACCATGGGCCCCACATGACAAAAAAACATTCTGGGAACACAATGTAGGTTGACATCACACTACTGAATAATGGACGAACATTTGAATCCAATATTTAAATATCAAATACCATGTATAATGTATTATATTTCGAGTACTACCTAACCTCTATAATTTTCAATTTATTCTCATTTGGGAGTAATAATATAAAATAAAATAGATCATTATAAGTTATATTACTTGTATGGAATGGTGATAAAATTATATTATTTATTTGGGATATTTATAAGGAATCCATGGAATATGGAAAATCATAGATTAATATGGTGAGTGAAAGGGTTTAGGTGAAACATTTTTTTGAACACATGAGTTTGGTAGTACCATAATAACATTTTGATGATAGGGAGAGGGTCCAATATATACAGTATAATGATAGAATGATATAATAGTTCTAGGAGTGGATCATTAATTTTGTTTTGTTTGTAATGGTATCTATAAACCTTCAATCTTGACGAGGTGTGCTTCAATCATTTTACATTTAGAGTTATTACTCCCCACATTATAGGGGAGTGGGTTCTCCCCATATGGAAAATAGTAACCCATATAAAATGATTGGGTTATGGTCCTATCATCGTTAAAGATATTACTCCCTTGATCAACTCTTTTGATTCATGTGGTGAATGTCCCCATATGGTTCAATACTCCCTCAACTAATAATTATTTCCCTGAGAGGTGTGTAATCCTTGTTATGATTACAAAGATTTTGTATTTATGTTATGAAATATGTGTAGTTAAACTATTATAATAAGACTTAATACATGTCAAGAATACTTGTTAACCATTGAGATCTTACTTATAATTTTCATATCAAATTGGTTATTTATGGTTCTCCCATGATACAATATTTCTTTTGTTTCTTCTATAATACATTGTGTAAAAATTTTTAAGGATAGAGTTATTTCATTATACATTTTAATTTTGATTTTAAAAGAATATCAAAGTTAATTTCAGTTTTACTCTATATAAAATTTCATATGACTCATGTTTTCATCATTACTTTGTATTTTTAGGTTTTACTTTTGGATACGTTTATACTCACCCTAACAAGGGACTTGTGATTACACTTGCTGTGTTTTGGAAGATAAGTCATAGTTTTGAAGAAACCATGGTGGATGTGAACATAGAAGTGAAAATAAAAATAATTAAAAGTTGTTTTAGTGGTTTTATGATGGTAAATGATGCTTATGGTGATCATTCTAGGATTCTTTGTAGTGAGGTGAATCATTACCTTGTCTCATATACATCAAGTATGGAAACAATTTTGAATGTAGTTTTTCATAGAGTTAAAATTTGTAGTATTATAATTAATTTTTACTATCTCATTTATTTATTGTTATATTGATCAATCGTTTATATGTATTATTCGTACTACAAGTTTTACTTCATATGAAAGATTTTTTTAGGAAAAGTATCCAACAAAGCGATCACCAGAACCAAATACCACCATCATTGAAAATTATACATGAAAATTTTATATAATTGTCTTGAGTATTTAGAAAACACATAAAGAAATATCCATTACTACAATTCAAATATCAAAAGTTAAAATTCAATGTACCATACCCATCACGAATATTTAAACTCACACAGTACTCAAGAAAATCAATAAAGAATACAAAGAAAAAAATTATAATAAATAGTATAACATAAAAACCAAAATAACATAAAGGGATTAATGTGAATAAATGAGTGATTATATATGAACTATAGAAAAAAAATAATATATTCAAAAAAACTAATTTTTTTTTGAAAATAAAAAAATCACATTTAAGAACTCATTACAAAATATTGAAAATATTCAATTCTATGATGAAATGTGTACTTCATTGGAATGTTATACATAATCAATATTTAATATATAAATTTCCCATAGTTTATTGTATATATGATCTCATATAGTCACCTAGGATTCACCACCAACCCAATTTCATGAAAATTCTTCTATTTTCTACGTGAATAGTGATATCCAGTATTTCCTTTGACATCAACCTCTTCCATTTCTAAAAATTTAAAAAATAATTATTAATAATACTCATCTTGTTCACCAAAATTTCATGATAACCCTGAAAAAATAATATGATACTCTATTTCAATTGTCCTATTTCTTTCAATATCGATTAACATACAATTGTATATAAAACGAGCTAAAAAATTTCAATGATAAAATTCCGGAGAATTGAATTTCTGTGAATGAAAAAAAATACTTCACACCACAATGATAAACCACTTGATTAATTATTTAATGGAAAATATTAGAATATTTCAAAACATTGGGAAACCATCATTTTCTTCCTCATATCCTGAAATTTTATCCATTTTCTATTTAGTTTCACCTAATCCTTATTTACAAACTATGAAACCTTATATATTCTTAAACGAATGTTTTAGTGACTATTTCTAGTAGATTTTGCCTTTAAGATATCTTCGGATGATAAGAAAATTTATTTTACATCACATCTCATATATAGTGTTACTTCATGTCACTATGAATAATGTACCATGGAATACCAAATTATGATCCAACTGAACAACACTCTCATTCTCAAAAAATAATATTTACCCCTCATAAATTATTTGGATTTTCTTTACCAAACATTACAACCAAACCAACTCAATCACTACTTCGATTATAAAAATATTTGACACTCCTATTGTAATTAATGTAAAAATTATCTTTATTCCAGAAATCAAACTAATCATTGTTAATATATAGGTAAAAAAATAAAATCGTGCATTTCTTGTTATTTGAATCCCCAGTGAAATCCGAATTTATAAAATAATGTAAAGAATAATCTTCCCAAAAATATTTGGAAACATCAAGCATTATTTTTAATTAATAGATAACTAACATGATATAATCCCAATGTTCCCTTCTTAGGATTGACATAAATTAACATTTAACTTCCACTTAAAATGATATATATGATTGAGAACAAATCATCACATACATTAAACTTCTAATAGATGATGTGAAATGAACTTTCTCCATGCACTTACACTATTATTACATTCTCAATTACTTCACCTTATATATTTTTATGTTTCTAAAAATTGGAGTTAAGAAAATATTATATTTATCCATCCCAAAATTTTCCATGATATAATGGATGTAGAACTTCTTATATAACACTAAGGATTAAACCACTTATCTCCTACTATCATTATCCCCAAAATATCATTTGATTGAGTGAGATGTTTTATCAATAATATTTCAAAAAACATAAGTATTAGATCCATAATTCCAAAAAATAACTATTATCACCAATAAATCATCATTAATAAATAAGATAAATATGTTTAATGTTTTGACATCCAACTACTTTTAGTAATAGTAATGATATATATTTCACCTCTCAAATAATTATTATAACATACACCGAACAAAAAATTATTTTATTATCCTGATACTTGGTTAAGCCCATATATAATTTTCGGTAACAGATAATATAAATTTTAATTCTCATATTCCATGAAATATACTCGCTAATTCTTTTAAATTTCATCCTCTTGCTCACTATGAATGTAATCATTATTTACATCCATATGTTATTAATATATATTATCTAGTAAAACTATGATTATAATCATATAGATATATTTATATTTCATTAATTGTTAGAGTATCCCGGATTAATAAACTCAAACCTACTATTGAAATCCATTTTAAACAAGCCAAATTATAAAATTATATTTTCTATTGTTGTCCCCTTTCAAATAGTAAACCCACTAATTATTAAGATATTTTATTCTTATCAATAAGTGAGTCAGGTCTCATGATTTATTATACATAAATGAAGACATATTTTCATCCATTACCGACTTCCATTTTTACAAGTCATTGAGTGTTTACAGTTTTTATAAACATTTGGGTTTTGAAGGATATATTAAAAAAAGAATGTTCATATGATAACAAAAACTCTGATCTAGTCCTTTTAATCTAGTTGATCTCTTCAAATGAATTTTATATCTTGTACTACTAGTTTATACTCTATATTCTAGCGTCAAAACAGTAGATTATCTTGATTAATATTCAATAATTATAAAACTTACAGGAATACCATATGATTAACTTACTTCTTATAATTCTATTTCATCCATTATTGTCATATGAGTTTTCTAGAACATCCTCTCTTATTGGGTTATTACTCAGATCATCCTAAAATATAATATTTTAATATTTTCCTTAATATAATATATTTATTTTCCTATAAAAAAACATTTGAAGAAAATATCTTAACTTTTTATGAATTTTCATATATCATTATAAGAAAATAAAAATACAAAATTTTCATCTCTACACCAAATAAAAAGCCATGCATTGGATTTTCTCCCTAGATGGTCTTAATCCATATCTTAAACATGAATATAAGACAAAATTTTAATGTATTTAAGATTGAAATCATCTAGTCATTTATTAAATTATATCTCATTTGTAATTTCCCACCCAACAACTATTTATAGGCATCTGTTGATGAGATATGCTATTGTGTGGAGTGCCTCCACCCAAATCCCCCTCAGAATTCCAAAGATAAACCATATAATATAAGACTTATAAATAAATGTATGATTCATACCATTAGACTAAATATTCATTTATATTTTTTATGGAATCATATTCTCAGTAATTATCCCCTTATTCATATAGAAATTCTGAAAGTTATGTTTGGTGCACACACCCCTATTTTCTAAAATAATGTACTGCAACATCTGGCCACATTTACTTTCTTCCAAGGAATTAAATTTAACAAAATACTAAAAAAAATCATAACTATACATCAAAATTTAAACAAATACTTATCTAATAACATTATTAACAATTGTGGACTAATAAAGAAAATGACCATGAGACTATATAAAAGAGTGTCCAGAAATGTATGAATGAATTATTTCCAACTTCTAGGATTCCGCAATCCATCTATCTAAATTTAAATACACTTTCCTACATTTTATTCTCACAAAAAAATCATTAATTAAAATTTCTTTATAATCAAGATTAATTATAACTTTTTTACATTAGAGATATTTATTTCTTTTTGCTGAGAAGTTTGAGCCTACAATTTCACAATTTGAGATAATATGAAGTTAACGCTCTAGAAAATATAATCCATATGAACTTATGGTCAAATAAAGAGTTACATCCTTTACTCATCTTGTAACCATCATGAATCCATCAATATATATACATACAACATTGATAAATGTAGTGCTAAAAACTACTTCATCAAAATTTCTAAAAACAATTGATTCTTCCTAAGACTAAGATCATGTCTTACTTTATGAGATTTAATAACACCTAATTATAAATTCAAATTTAGAAATATTATTTTCTAATAAATTCTAGGGATTCATGATTCAAAAAATTTAATTTTAAAAAGACCCTTGATATGTAGTTTACCATGCATCTTTTTCCCCATTTGAATAATGCTCCAATGTCAAGAACCTAAACTTATTTCAGAGTATTAACACTCTACAATAAATTATTTCAAACCTATTGTTATGATAAGAAAATCTTAACTATAATAATTTGATTCCCTCTCTATGTTCTCCTTGTTTACTTTTTAGTTCTTCATAATATTCCCCTTATTTTCATGAATCCAGTATGTAAGACAAGAACCAACTAACATTATATTACTTATTTTATAATTATTATATTTATATTGTTTATTATGAAATATAATTTATGGTTACCATCATAATTTTTTAATATTAGGTACACTCCAAGATGGTACTGATACTTATGTATATCCAAGATCCCAATTCAAAAATGGTTTTTATATATGAGTAACCAAATTTTGTTCCACTATAGAACTACTAACAAAAGAAAAAATCACATCAAAATTTTTTTGAAGTGAAGGAAATAGAAGTATCACACATATATCATATATGAATGAGACCTTAAATTATTTGATCTAATATTATATATTTTTGAATTCATTAATAAGATATACCTCTAGTATTCCTTAACAAACTACTTAGTTGAATTGTTATCATAATATAAAAACATTATTACGTATACTACTTTATTCATACACATCTTCCATGTCCTCCATAACATCCATAGTAGTTATACTTTCATATATGTCGAAAGATATTTTTTGGTAATGAAATCATCAATATCACTATTTCCTTCCTTTCCAAATTATCCTATTCTTACTTCACATTTTTCTTTCAATATAAAATTGATATTAAAATATACAATTTCTTATAATATTCTATTCAAACTAAATTCCATAAAATTAAAAAAATCTATTATTATAAACTTTTTAATCTATAAATTTACCATGTTATATTTTATAACTTTTGTAGACATTAAAATCAAAAATAAAATAAATTATTTTAAAGGAAATATAAATATACACTTGATTTACCTCTACTGTGTTGAGTAAGTACTGAAACATGATCTAATACCACATATTTGGAGGCTTAGGATCCTATCATGTAATCATTGAAACCAAAATCCTCTATCCACTAATGGTAGAAATATAAGAAGATTATAAAAATCTATATTTGTTGAAAAAAATCCTATAGAAATTAATCATTATTATATTAATATACATGAAATAATAAAATGAAACATACCCACCGAAAATACTCACCCTCACACAACACTCATGAAAAAAACACTTGTATATAAATAAATAGAATTGCAATCAACAAAAAATACAAAATTACTAAAATAATATACATGAATTAACATGATTTGGATGGTTCATCCTATGTGCATGAGTGAAACATTATAGATTATAAAATATTAATTAGCAGAATAAGAATTACTGAAAACCAAATATTCCTCAAGAAGAACTCGTTGAATAATATTTAAAACAAATAATTGTTTTATGCACTATATACGTTACTTGTATACTATTAATAATCAATATTTACAAAACATAATCCATACATCCATTTGTATAAGTATTCATTATTTCCTTATATATTTCAAGAAAAAGTGCACCATATGGTTTTTGATTGGTGATATATAGTAATGAATTTCAATTAAATAAATTACCTACATAAAAATTTATATAATATTTATTAATTTATATTCTCTTATTCTCAAAACATTATGGACCTTCATGATATCATCGAAATATCCCATATGTTTTTTGGGTAGTGTTTTATTTATTGTCAAACCTATTTGAAAAATATTTTTACTTACTTGAGAATTTATTTTTATGAGGAAAAAATTGTATTTGAGTGGTTTTAGATGTTTTTTATTCATTTTGGGAAATATAGAAATTTGGAGAATCAATAAAAAATATATATGTACCACAATATATTTATTTTTCTACTAATAAAATGAATTATATTAAATTACATTAGTCATCGTTTGGATAGAAATTTGAAAAATTTCTGGGGATATGAATGTAATTCTCAATGTATGATTGTATCTTAAGACATCTAGAATCGTTTCACTTTGTGTTGGGAGAGAAAATTGGAAATAAATTTGAACATATAACTTAATTATATTACATCAATATAGATTATGCCTAAAATGAAAACACTTTATGAAGGGTAAAGTACAGGAATTTGGAGCTCTTTTCACATGATTATGTTTCATGGTCAATAGACAATATATGCAATTGACCCGCTGGGTTATAAAATGTATAATATCATTTTTATGCCTCAAAATCAATATTCATAGTTAGTACTATATATATGAGAAAAATACATTGAGTTTAAAAAATGTATACGATCATTTATATTCTACACAATTTCCCTTCATGATATGATGTTTTTATATTTTATTGATACATTGAGTTGTGAAACATATATTTGTTCTTTTTTCCACATGATTAATTTCAAGTTATACATTTTCACCACAAGATCAATCAACCCATGCTAGTATATGTTTAAATTGAATCTTCTAGGTGATAATATATGTTTCCATATTTTTTACATTTTGAAGAGATAATGATTGATGATTCTTTTAGGGTCGTGTTTTTCTAAACTTTCATGGTCTTAGTTAAATCAGTAAATCAATATTAGATCTATTGTAGTCTTAATGAGATGAAATTATATCATTCATAACTAGTTTTTATATGATTTCAAATTCATTATCTAAAACCTTTTTATGGTCAAATCTATTGTTCTTTAGGTATTATTACTATACCAATTTTTATTGATTTTATATAATATCATTATGGAAATATAATATTAAAATTAATGATTATATAAAAGAGAATAATGAATGTAAAAATAGATGAATAATTTTTTTAGATACTAATACATTGCTATATTAAGGATAGATGGATCTTAAACAATATTAATATGTGTTTGTTTATTTATTTTTAATTGGGTTGATGAAATATGACTCTATATCCATAGATAAAAATTCTTTTTACCAATATGGAAAAATAACATATTATGTATGTATAGTATCATGAATGTTTACTATGAACTGTTGTGATGGATATAAATATATTTTTGTAGTATTCATTTTAATCTATCTATAAATGTATTTCCTGAAGAAGATATATTTTCTAATGTTAAATCATCATAACACTCATGGAAGATCAAATTCATCCCAGATTAATTGAAAAAGTCTATATGAAGAGGTGTTTCCAATGTAAAAAATGCTATACATTCATCATTGAGTATGTGATAATTTCTACATAATATCTATGTATTAATTTTAGACATTAATAATCATTAAAAGTTAATAATGATAAAAATACTATGTACTCAAAAAAAGATAATCATGATAAAGAGTATACTCACATAATGAGGCTTAACATCACGAAATATCATATGCATTACTTTTAATATATATTTACTACATAGGGATGAGGAATATAATCAAGAGATTTAATCATGAAATTAATATATCACAAGTCTAAAATTAAAAATTAAATAAATGAAAATGAAATTGTTACCTTTAATTTATCTCATCATTGTGCTACCTAAATATGATGTAGAATTTATAAGTGGCATCTGAGAAAACTAGGTTCCCTGGAGATTATAATTTTCTCAATTTCATCACAGTGAATCATAATTCTATGAATTAAACATGTGATAACTATTTTGATAGATAAAATATTCATGGTTGTAAGAATAAAATGGTACAATTTCTTTTATTATATATACCATAAGTGAGTGATTCATTGGCTATATGCTATGCACCAATTGTAATGGGAGGTTATATGACATTTGAATACAAGAAAAATATTAAGATATTTGGGATAGTAATAAATTTGATATTAAAATCTTTGTATGAAAAATAATAATATAAATTAATGGGGTTTTAGATACCTAAGTAAATATTGGAAAATATTTAGAACATGTATAAGGTAAACATCAAAATAAAAGAAAAATAATTGAAAAATTTGGGTGAAAAGTTTTATGATTTCTGAATGGATATAGATGATTATGTTGATGAATATTTCACTAGGGTGTATTAGATATTTATTAATAATAAATGCATCTTTTATGTGTTGCATTTTTCAACCATGGTTAGGAATAATTTTCTAGAAATATTTTATATAAAAATTTAATATTTGGATGAAATTCTTGATAAATCCCTTGGTGAGTATCATTATAACCTTCTACATTATGAGATGGTAAAGGAACATATTTTCAAGAAGAATGATAAAGAATAGACACATTTTAAATCCTGGAATAAATTTATGATCATTGAAAATAAATTTAAATCCTAAAGTGATATAGATTGAGATGAAGAGGGTGATAAAAACATAATAAACTCAGGGATCTATTATCTAAAATTCTATAGAAAGGAAAATTGAAATATAAAGTTAATTTTCATATTAAATGTTTTAATTGTGAATAAATTTTAAATTTTACAAAATAGTGTTATTAAAATAATAAATATATGTACTATGTTGATGAATAAGAAGAGAAAAACTCACAATGGGAGTTAAAAATAAGACTACAAAATGTTATAGGAATTTTGATGGAAGAAATGAATAAATCAGGATTGTAGAAGTGAATCATTCTGAGAAAAGTAGTAGAAATGTATCTTAATATAATGCAGGTTCATAAAAGAAATTTGATATAAAATAACTAATTTATGAGACATGTTTAAATCAAATAACATAGTTCAAATGGTGGAGAATAAAAACTAGATGAATCTTGTATGATTCACATACATAGGAAAACAATACCTAATGTATTTCTTGAAAGAAACACTCATCTTAAGAATGAAAAAAATTAGGAAGGAATTTTTGACTAATTATGTTGAAGATGATTTCTACAATAGGGGGAATGAGTAAATTGATGATATCAAACATCTCAATGTGAATGAGGCACCTGAATAGAGAATCATACAAGAATTTGAAATGATATATGGATAACCAAGAAGAAAATGTAAAGAAGTATTAATAAAATCATCTTAATGTTTAGAATACCATTGAATGGATGAATATATAATATGAAAAATTCATTTATGTAAAGTATTTTTCATCTCAAAATACATATAAATGTTTTACGGATAATCAAATTTTTTTTTAAAATGTTAAGTCTTAATATTATTAAAATTTATTCTCTAATAATCTAGGTTCGAAATGTAATTCTAGAAAAAATATGGTTTAGAGAAACCCTTAGAGGAATTGTAATATCGTTAAGTTGATATAGAGTTACCAGGTTAATAAATCATCTTCAGAATTTATGGAATGGAGGCTAATTTTTTTTGACCAAATATAAAGTAAATATTTAAAGGAATACTCTATAATTTTCTCGAAGAATAACATTAAGAGGTTTTTGTTATTATTTTAAATACTATGTAAATTTTTTTAAGGTTTATTATTTAACCAATATATCCATTATAAAAAAAATATGACTATAATTTCAGAGGATTTAATCAGATAATAGAATAAACATATTTATAAAAATATATGCATAAAATGAAAATACATATATGAATTGTTTCCAAAACAGTTCTCAAGCTATTGAGAAATGATTATGGAAATTATTGTAAAGACCTTTAAAATTCAAGATATTTTTTTAATTCTTTAGAATTTTACAAGTACGGAGTTTCTGAAGACACCTAATTCCGAGGCCCGGTGTACCTAGAATAATTTTTTGAAGTTTATCTTGTGTACGTTCAGTGAACAGAAGAGCGGGTTTTTCTATCTTTGAAGAAATGCTCAGAATTCAAATCCGAGGGCACTGGTGAACTCGTAGAGCCGGTATTTGCTTAAGGGGACCTTTACCGCAATTTCGTTTTGTGCGGGTCTAAAGTTAATTTTTGGGATTTAATATTAAACTAAATAAAATTGTGTGGTACACGATTTTATTTGTGTTTTGGTTATTTCCACCCAAGTGTGGATATTTGTGAGGTGGGGCCTACACAAGCCCCAACCTTCAACACCAAATATCTCTCCTCAAACTCCGCATTAATTCTCTATTGTTTACTTCGACAACTCCACATATTTATTTTGGTGGAGCCTTCCCACATCCATTTTCCCATTAATTGTGGCAAATCTGATAATTAATTTCTGCATTTTTAATCGACACCTCTTTTGAATTAATAAAAATTGCATAGCTATTATTTTAATTGGGGAGCCAATTATTTTTTTTGTTGGAAATTATCTTTGGGAAAAGTCTCGAGAGAGGTGATCCTTCATCGACGAAGAACATCATTCATCAACAAAGAACACCCCCTGGTGAAGAACGCGAAGAACTTATTCCAATGATGCATCTTCCTTGAACGCACCTCGACATCAAGAGTCTACATGGCCTACTACATCGACCCTTTTTCCATCGTTGAGGGAATGATTCCCATCTACTGCGATGCTCATTTTACACGGAGCGACGACGTACGACAACAACTTCGAGGTAGGGGGAATTTTGTATATTTTATTTATGTGATTTATACTTTTGAATATGGTATTTAATTTTGGGTTATGACTAGAACCACTAACGTGGTGGGTACATACTAATGAACAAGTATGGACCCACTGCAATTTTGTTCTTGATGTGTGGGGTGTTTGAAGACGACGAAATGGGACCGCAACGACGATTTGGGGCCTTCGCAGTGGAGTTCGGATCCCGAGATAACCGCAGCCGCAGACGGAAGAAAAAACAGACCACTGAAATGACTCCGGTGGACCGCGGAAGAACCCGGTGGCGCCAGTGGCTGGAGGCGGCAGCGCCCCTGTGCCCCACCGGTAGGAGGCCACCATGACACCAGCCACGACAGTGAGCGGTGGATCCTGCGGCGGCGTGGGATCCGGGGGAGGCAGCGGCGCCATCCTGGCACTCCGTTCGTGGAACAGGGTGCAGCGCCCCCCACTCGGCCAGCTGGCCGAGCCAGCACACACCCCCCCTGACCGGGTCGGGGCGGGTCACATGGACCGGGCCGTGCCCTACCGGGCTGGACCTGGACCTGGGTCGGGTCACCCCGGTTCGGGCCGACCCAGGGTGGGTGGTGTTGTACCTCTCGTATCCCCTCGTGGTTTAATTTTCATGATCACAATCACTTTCATGTTTATCTAACATTGTTTGAAGTGTTTTTGATTGAAAGGCACAAGGTTGCCAAGAAGTTGGCCCAAGAATGGACATCAAATGGACTGAAATTCAGTCCACCGGCCAACCGGTGTGATAGCACCGGCCAGCCGGTGGACCTGGCAGAGGGATTGCCCACTGCCAGGTTCCACCGGTCGACCGGTGGCTCTGTCACCGGTCGACCTGTGGCACCCAGCCCAAATAGTGTTTGCTACTGTCTTGCCACCGGCCAGCCGGTGGCTCCTCACCGGTCGACCGGTAGAGCCTGGATCAAGACTCTTCTTCTCTACCAAGGCACCGGCCAGCCGGTGGAGATGTACCGGTCAGCCGGTGGCCCCTGAACAAGAATCCTATGCCTTTTTGCACACACCGGCCAGCCGGTGGGACTGTACCGGCCAGCCGGTGGGACTGTACCGGCCAGCCGGTGGATCCAGTCAAACTAGCCGTTGGAGCTTTGACCAGGCTGCTCCACTTGCCTCCCAACGGCTCCGAAAGCCTTTCCAACGGCTCCAAAGGCCTCCAACGGCCATATGAGGGTTCCCCCTCTATAAATAAAGGACCTTGAAGCCCCGGAACAATTGCCGGACCATAATTAAGCATTGTGAAGCCAACGAACACAATTCTCCTCATTTGGCAAACCTCCGGCGGATTGCTCCAAGGGAACCACAACTGCTCCAATCCATTTCCAATCCAAGGAGCACCACCATAGAAGCTTGGGAGTGCACGTCTTCAACTCCATTCAACCTTTGGCGCCCAAGGCTTCTCAACAATACGGTTTTTATTGTTTTATCTTTTTGAGCTTTAATTTTGGGTTTGTGCCTACAAACCCCAACACCTTTTCTCTCCCCCCTTTCTTTTGGGTTTCACACCACCACTAAGGTGTGAAGAGGTTCACAAGCTTTTCCTTTAAAAAGCTTGAGAAAAAGGTGAGCTATCCTTCACCTGTAAGAAGGATAGTGGGTTCTTGCTAAACCATCAAAAGCAAGTGGGTTCTTGCTAAACCACAAAAGCAAGCTGTAATAGGTCCTAGTGCTACCTCAAAGCCTAGTGGGTTTCTTGCTAAAACCATTGAAAAGCAAGCGGTAGGAATCTCTCAACGGTTGAGTTGGGAGCGGAGACGTAGGCCGGGTTGTTGGCCGAACTCCGTTATCAATTTCTTGTGTGATTGCCTCTTTACTTTCCGCTGCATTTATACTTTGATTTTTAAATTGTTAATCAATTTTTTAAAAGGCAATTCACTCCCCCTCTTGCCATCATTCCTCGCTTTTTCTTCGACCCACAATTGGTATCAGAGGCAGGTTTTGAATAATTCCCTAACCGGTTTCAAATTAAAGATCCTATTTTTTTGATGGCTTCTACCGCTTCTTCCTCTCAATCCCCCGAAGGACATTCTTTGGATCGTGCTCCATTGTTTGATGGAGCCGATTATACTTTTTGGAAAACCCGCATGTCAACTTTTCTCAAAAGCATTAGCTATCCTATTTTTAAAATTGTCATGCAAGGTTACACTCTCTCTAGTAAAGATGAATCTAAATGGACCCCCAATGACATTGCTTATTTTGAGCTTGATGGCAAAGCCATGAACGCTCTTCATTGTGGTCTTGACCGTAATGTTTTTAATTGCATTTCTACTTGCACTACCTCTTATGATATTTGGAAATATTTAGAGCTAACCCATGAAGGTAATAGCAAGGCTCCAAAGCAAGAACCCGCTCAAGAGAAAGAACTCGACGAAAAATTCAAACCCGCTTGCCCACTTCACAAGAAAAGGGCCAAGAAAAAGAAGGGAAAGAAGAAGGCTTCAAAGGCATCTTGGAGTGATAGCTCCTCCTTCTCCTCCTTCTCCTCGAGCGACCAAGGTAAAAAATGCCTAATGGCAAAACATGAGGTATCATCTTCCGACTCTTCTTCCTCTTCCTCTAGTTCTTCAAATTCTTTTAATCATTTATCATATGAAGAACTCCAACATGCTAGAGACCAATTAGAAAATGGTTTTCATGAACTCTCGTCAAAATTTGTTGCTTTAAAAAAGTCTTTCAAAAAACTTTCCTCCGAAAAAGACCAACTTCTCAAAGAGAAGGAGGAACTCACCCTTAAAATCCAAAATTTCCCAAATGTTGATTCCATGGAATCAACCATCAAAGACCTAAGGGAGACCCTAGCTAAGTTCACCCAAGGGGAACAAAATTTGAACAATCTCCTAGGTTCCCAACGAATATCCCGAACCACCCAAGGGCTAGGCTACACCAATATAGCTTCCTCCTCCCATGCACCCACTGTTTTTGTAAGGGGGAGCTCCGAATTTAAATTTTGTAACTATTGCAAAAAATCCGGGCACCTCATTTATGAGTGTAATTGCAAAAATGCCCGGTACGGCCAACCAAAGTCTTTTTTCTTTTCCGACGAATTTTATAGGAGAAGACCCGCCATGAGACAAATTTGGATTGAAAAATCCCTTTTGGCAAGTCTTACCGGGCCTAAAATCATCTCTTTTCAAAATCCCTCTCCCCGGTAATTTATTGTTTTTATTTAGGGGGAGTTAGGATCATTTAAGCCCTTTTAATTTCAATTTCAAAATTTTCAATTCAAACCTTCAATTTCAACTCTTGGTATCAAATTTTCAATTCAAAATTCTCAATTCAAAATTTTCAATTCATTTTTGATTCAAAACTCTCAATTTCAACAAATTGAATTTGGTTTCAAATTTCAAAATTCAATTGGTTTTTGATTCAAAACTTTCAATTCAAACTGTTATTCAATTTTCATTTCAACAATTGATATCATTTTCAATTGATTTAAAATCTCGTTTTTCATCGTTTCCCTCAATCAAGTTTTATGCCCCATTCTATTTTGATAATCACAAAGGGGGAGAAATTTCTTGATTGATTGGGGGAGAATCTTTTCTCTCATGCTTAGTATTTATTTTCAATTTATCATTTAAAATCATGCCTTTCATTTATGTTTTTACTTTAATTGTTTTGGTGATTGTGATCATCAAAATAGGGGGAGATTGTTGTACCTCTCGTATCCCCTCGTGGTTTAATTTTCATGATCACAATCACTTTCATGTTTATCTAACATTGTTTGAAGTGTTTTTGATTGAAAGGCACAAGGTTGCCAAGAAGTTGGCCCAAGAATGGACATCAAATGGACTGAAATTCAGTCCACCGGCCAACCGGTGTGATAGCACCGGCCAGCCGGTGGACCTGGCAGAGGGATTGCCCACTGCCAGGTTCCACCGGTCGACCGGTGGCTCTGTCACCGGTCGACCTGTGGCACCCAGCCCAAATAGTGTTTGCTACTGTCTTGCCACCGGCCAGCCGGTGGCTCCTCACCGGTCGACCGGTAGAGCCTGGATCAAGACTCTTCTTCTCTACCAAGGCACCGGCCAGCCGGTGGAGATGTACCGGTCAGCCGGTGGCCCCTGAACAAGAATCCTATGCCTTTTTGCACACACCGGCCAGCCGGTGGGACTGTACCGGCCAGCCGGTGGGACTGTACCGGCCAGCCGGTGGATCCAGTCAAACTAGCCGTTGGAGCTTTGACCAGGCTGCTCCACTTGCCTCCCAACGGCTCCGAAAGCCTTTCCAACGGCTCCAAAGGCCTCCAACGGCCATATGAGGGTTCCCCCTCTATAAATAAAGGACCTTGAAGCCCCGGAACAATTGCCGGACCATAATTAAGCATTGTGAAGCCAACGAACACAATTCTCCTCATTTGGCAAACCTCCGGCGGATTGCTCCAAGGGAACCACAACTGCTCCAATCCATTTCCAATCCAAGGAGCACCACCATAGAAGCTTGGGAGTGCACGTCTTCAACTCCATTCAACCTTTGGCGCCCAAGGCTTCTCAACAATACGGTTTTTATTGTTTTATCTTTTTGAGCTTTAATTTTGGGTTTGTGCCTACAAACCCCAACACCTTTTCTCTCCCCCCTTTCTTTTGGGTTTCACACCACCACTAAGGTTTGAAGAGGTTCACAAGCTTTTCCTTTAAAAAGCTTGAGAAAAAGGTGAGCTATCCTTCACCTGTAAGAAGGATAGTGGGTTCTTGCTAAACCATCAAAAGCAAGTGGGTTCTTGCTAAACCACAAAAGCAAGCTGTAATAGGTCCTAGTGCTACCTCAAAGCCTAGTGGGTTTCTTGCTAAAACCATTGAAAAGCAAGCGGTAGGAATCTCTCAACGGTTGAGTTGGGAGCGGAGACGTAGGCCGGGTTGTTGGCCGAACTCCGTTATCAATTTCTTGTGTGATTGCCTCTTTACTTTCCGCTGCATTTATACTTTGATTTTTAAATTGTTAATCAATTTTTTAAAAGGCAATTCACTCCCCCTCTTGCCATCATTCCTCGCTTTTTCTTCGACCTACAGGTGGGGCCTGGTCGGACCGGGCCCAGACCCCCACTTTAGACCATTTTTTGGTATTTTTCCTATAACATGAGCTACTGGCCACCGATCGATGCACCGTCAGTTGAGTAGGAATTCATGGATCGAGACAGTCGTTTCGGTATATTACACTTGAGGTTTAAGCAATGTTTGTGTTTAACAGGGAAGGTTCAAACCCAAAACCCACCGGGCCCTTAGACCAAAAACGCTTATAACTTATGGGCTAGACATCCAATTGAAGTTCTGTCAACTACATTTAATTTATTTTTATGAGACAGTTCTATTGTCATACTCCACATGAGGATTAGACATAACTGGAATATAGTCGGGTTGGTTTTAGCTTAAAAACCTATCGGGCCCATGGAACGGAAAAGCCAATAACTCTTAGACCGGGCGTCCGATTGACGCACCGTCTGTCGCATTGGGTTTAATTTGAAAAGACGGAACATTGGGATACATAAAATCTAGGCTTAGTAATAGTTGATGTATCAAACCCCTTGCTCGAGGAGCAGACCATCCCAGAATCGAGTGTGCTGTGTGCAGGAACCCTGGAGCTGGCTGCGACTACATCGACAACTGTACTAGAATCCTTCGTGGCTTCGACAGCGACAACTACCATACAAGGATCCTCCATGGGTTATATGGCGATGACTACTATTCTTGTATCCTGTGTGGGTACGGCAGTACTGACCTCTGTACTTGTATCCTATGTGGGTCCGATAGAGTAGCTGGTCTTGTATCCTGTGTGGGTCCGACAACTTAGCTGGACTTGTATCCTGTGTGGGTCCGATAGCTTAGATGAATAAGTGCCTACATTTGATCATCTCTATCGCTATATTAAAGATTTATACCTTTGTGAGGTGAGTCTTTTTTTCAATCATTATCATTAATGTTATTGACTTCTTTCCTATGGGGACTGGGTTGTACTTGGGCTCGGGTGCTGGAGCCGAATATGATTGATAACTTAGGTATATGTATGGGAATATAACTATGTAGAGTTGGTTGATACTTCGTGTTTATATCATTCCTTTGTGGTTTATCTTTTATGGATTCTGGGAGACCTTCTGGGGTCTCGGGGTTCCTATTGAGTATCGTATACTCACCCCTGCATGGGCTATGCCCGCAGTACGTTGTGTTGGATGCAGAACACATAGATCACTGATCGTGGAGGAGTATTCTGGAGATGGACGGTACCCGGAGGTTGATCACCAAGGGATGCATGCACGGAGCGGACAGACGAACCCGAGGTTCCGAAGAGAACATCTGTACCCACCCTTTACATGGGATTCCCAGAGGACGACTCAGTGTTGCTGTTTTACTTTAATGCTGTTGTACTTCAATTTTCAGTTGTAGTGTACTTTCAGTTGGGTTTGTATACTGGCCCATTTACATTTCAGCACTATGTTTTATACTTAGTTTTACTTAGTGCTTTCTTCACTTGTGTACTCTGTTGTGTTGTTTACTTATATAAAAAGAAATGCCTTCCCTTTTTATCGAAATTTATGCCTTGGGTGCTAGTCGCCAGCCCCTATCCAATGGAAGGCGGGGTTGGGGTAGTCAAGGCACGGGCCCCGAGGACGGGTCATGACAAATTGGTATCAGAGGAGTCGGTTATACCACAGAACTCAGGACTCTGATAAATTTATTCTCTATGAAGCAATAGTGTTAAGAGTATTTAGTGTGGTTTTCAGTCCAGGGAGTCCAGTGTTGGTGTGGTGGCTGACGTATCCATACACCAGGACCCTGACCCTTGAATTCCGACTCAGTGCATGAAAACACTAATTGATGTGTGTGTTTCAAAGGTTTTATTCGTGATTACACTATGCCAGCTCACAGGGTATAGTGTTTGACTATGGATCACCTGTTTCACTTTAGGATGGCCCCACGAAGGCTGCCATTAAGGGTTCCGAGTTACGTGGGAGATATCATCCCACCGAGCGATGAGGCCTCGGTGTAGGGCCCCATCACAGTGGAGGAACTAGCGGTATCCCTATCTTCTGAGCCACTGCTGCTACCAGCCCCAGTAGCAGAGAGTGTATGCCACCTAAGCGCATTGCACGAGTTTCAGCGACAGAGTCCGCCCAGGTTCCGCAAGGAGACATACCCTCAGGCAGCCGAGGATTGGATGAAGGCTATCATCAGAGTCTTCAGATTGGTAGGGACACCATCCGACCTTATGTTTATCCTTTCCGTGAGTCTACTACACGCAATAACAGGTAGATGGTAGAGCCTGATGCTCCATGTGCACGACGTGGCATCTCTACATTGGACATACTTCAAGAGCCTCTTCCGCTTGGAGTTTGTTCTAGCCACCCTCCGTGCGATGCACATCCAGGAGTTACTTCATCTAGAGAAGGGCAGTATGAAAATTTCTCAGTACTCGGCATGGTTTACTGACCTCTCACGCTACTCCATGGATATGGTATGGGACCCGTTCATCAGGGCCCGAACCTTAGAGTAGGGACTGAGGCACAAGATTAGGGCTTTGATGATTCCCCTCAGCATCCTGATGCAGGTAGGGGTGCAGGAGCGATCCATTTTAGTGGAGATATTTCTCACTGAGCAGCCACCAGCAGCGAGACCCACCATAGGGAGACACGTAGGAGAGTCTTCTGTAGCCAGCAGTAGACAAATGTCATAGGGGTCCAAGAAGAGTAGGCCATCAGGTGGTCGTCCTCAGGATGCAGGTTCTGTTGTGTGGGGAACAAGAGGCAGAGCCAGCCTTACAAGGAGAAGAAAGTTCTATGCATGTGGAAGGCAGGCGCACATGGCTCATGACTGCCCGACCCGCTATGTATATGGGCAACAAATAGTGGAGGGACCTCATAGGCAGAGCCAGAGGTTCAACCGTGGCGGTCCGCATGGAGCAGTTAGACGAGGCAGAGGAGATGGTCGAGCAGCGGGTGGTGGACGACATTTTGAGGCTCTAACCCCACCACCCCCATAAGGTCCACCCTGACCACAGGGAGCTGGCGGGTAGAGGCAGGCTCAGCTCCAGGTAGCAGAGTCTTATGAACACGGAACACCTGAGATGATTCGAGGTACTATCTGTGTCAACTCCACCCTTGATGCAGTTCTTATAGACACATGTGTGAGTCATTCTTTTATTGTCGCTTCCCTTGTTTGGTGCTTGGAGATTCCAACGGATCTGTTGGTTCGATCGTTACAGCTAGAGACTCCTACGGGAGCATACTCGACAATTACGCACTAGTTCCGGAAGTGAGAGCTTACACTAGGTGGTGAGATATTCAGTTGGTATCTTCTTGTAGCGGTGTTGAGGTCATACAAAATCATCTTGGGTATGGACTGGTTATCTACAGAAATTCTCAGATCTACTGTATTAGGTGAAAAGTGCGGTGTGTCAGTATGGATGGGACCACGTTCACCTTCACCGGTGTGTAGGGAGCCTTTTCAGCGCTGGATGGACTTAGACAGAGGAGAGGGAAACCAATCACACATTAGTTGGCTAGTCTCATCCTCAGTGCAATTGACATGCAGAGTCCGGGTTTTACTATTGTGGTGGATCATTATGCGGATGTTTTCCATGAAAATGTTCTAGGACTACCTCCTCACAGATAGGTATACTTCTACATTGACATGTACCTGGGAAAGAACATATATCAACTCCAACATATCGGATGGCTCTCGCCAAGCTTCATGATCTACAAGTACAACTAGAGGACTTGCAAGGGAAAGTATTTATCTGACGTAGTGTTTCACCATGGAGTTCATCGATTTTGTTTGCCAAGAAGGTGGATGGGAGCTTGTGACTATGTGCCGACTACTGTTGCCTAAACCAGGTGACCATAAGGAACAAGTACCCCTTCCGAGGATTGACGATCTCTCCGATCAGCTCAAGGGAGAATGATGGTTCTCGAAGATAGACCATTGGTCAGGCTATCACCATCTCAGAGTTCTTGACGAGGATGTGCAGAAGATGACCATCAGGTGTCGAAATGGCCACTACGAGTTCTTGGTTATGCCTTTCGGTGTGACCAATTCTCCAGAAGTGTTCATGAGTCTCCTGAACAAGATCATCTATCCTTACCTTGATCGGTTTTTCTTAGTCTTCATTGACGACATACTGATTTACTCGACTACTGAGGAGGAGCATGCCTACCAATTTCAGGTTGTAATGGATACACTCTGAGAGCACCAAATTTAGGGTAAGCTCTAGTAGAGTCGATTCTGGATTCGAGAAGTTCACTTTTTGGGGCACGTCATCTCGGAGGTGGGAGTCGTAGTGGATCCTGTGAAGATCATGGCAGTACTTGCTTGGGAGCCACCCAGGAGCATGACAGATGTGAGGAGTTTCCTAGGCCTGGCTAGATACCATTGGAGATGTGTTCCATACTTCTCCAGAGTTGCGGCACCACTTAAACCTTTGACTAAGAAGGGGAAACCCTTTGTGTGGTCAGACAGATGTCATCAAAGCTTTCGAGAGCTGATGCAGAGATTGACCAGTGAGCCCATCTTGAGGCTACCAGAGAAGGGCATAGGGTACGTAGTTTACTACGACGCATCAGGGACCAGACTCGGGTGTGTCTTGATGCAAGAGTGAGTAGTGATCACTTACAATTCATAGCAATTGAGGCAGCATGAGCATAACTACGCTACCCATGACCTAGAGTTAGCAGCAGTGGTCTTCGCCCTGAAGATGTGGTGGCACTATCTGATTGGTGAGTGCTTCACAATCTACTCGGACCACCAGAGTCTCAAGTACATCTTCTGGCAGATGGACCTAAACCTAAGACAAAAACGATGGATCTATTTCCTCCAGGACTTTGACATTGAGATAGTCTATACTCTTGGGAAGGGGAACGTTGTTGATGATGCTCTCAGCAGGACATCAGGCATTCAGCTACTTGAAGTGGCGATGAAGCAGTTAGCAGCTTTACAAATATCCTTCATTTATAGAGATAGACAAGCCTTTCTACATTCTTTCGCAGTCACTCCTCTACTAATTCAGCGGGTCAGAGAGGCACATCGTGGGGACATTGACTGTGAGATGCGACGTTCTCAAATTTCCATAGGGGAGGCCCCTGATGGATTTTCTAAAGGAGGAGAGCACGTCATCCCCTTTAGGGGACGTACCATGGTACTAGTTGCACTACATGAGGAAGTGATGAGGGAGTTTCACACTTCTCCTCTTGAGGTACACCCTGGAGTGGAGAAGATATACCAGGACATTAGATGACAACATCAGTGGCCAGGTATGAAGAAGGCTGTAGAATATTTCATTTAACGATGCCTCACTTTTCAGCAACTGAAGGTGGAGCACCAGGTACCAGCACGCTTGGTACAAGCCTTGGAGGTTCTGGAGTTGAAGTGGGATGAGATATCCCTGGATTTCGTGAAGGGGCTTCCATGTACATCCAGAGGACACAACTCTATCTAGGTGATCATAGATCGACTCAGCAAGTCGGCCTACTTCTTACCGATCATAGAGCATGAATCATTAGAGAGCTTAAGACGACTCTATGTTCAAAAGATAATACAGCTTCATGATGTGCCATCAATGATTGTTTCTAATTGAGACACACACTTTACTTCCCAGCATTGGAAGGGGTTGCAGGATTATTTTGCGATATAGCTACGCCTGAGCACTGCATTTCAACCTCAGAAGGATGGCCAGATGAAGAGGACCATTCAGACTCTTGAGGACATGCTCCATGCCTGTGTACTAGACTTTGGTCGGATTTGGGAGGATCATTTTCCCTTGGTGGAGTTTACATACAACAATAGCTACCACTCCACCATGGGGATGGCACCATACATGGCACTATATGACCGACCATGCAGATCACCTCTGTGCTAGACTGACCCCAGGGATTCAGCACTTGTAGAACCAGAGATTGTTCAGGCTATGACGGAGAAGGTGCATATCATCTAGGAGTAGATGAAGACTACACATAGCAGACAGATGTCCAATGCAGATAGGATATAGAGACCACTAGAGTTCGAGGATGGTGACCACGTTTTCTTATGGGTATCACCTTGATGAGGACTACAATGATTTGTCCTGGGTCACAAGTTATCTCCACAATTCATCGGACCCTTCCAGTTCCTCAGCAGAGTAGGCAAGGTGGCTTACCGCCTAACCCTTCCATCTCAGTTGCACCGGGTGCATGACATCTTCCACGTATCTCAGCTGAGGAGATACATGAATGACCTGACCCACGTCATTGATCATGGTGAGATAGTCATCGATGACGGGGATACATTCTTGGAGGTTCTGGTAGAGATCGAGGATCGACCTGAGTGAGTCCTTTGTGGACAGTCGATTCCTCTAGTGTGCATTCGCTAGAAGCACATGAACCTTCAGGAGATGTGTGCTTAGTACCCCTTTTTGTTTCCCTAGTGTATGTTGTAGCTTTACGGGGACGTAAAGCCCTGAGGCGGGAGTAATGTAAAGACCTGTAAATTTAAAGGAGTTTTTTTAAATTCTTTGAAATTTTACGAGTATGCAGTTTCTGACAGAACATAATTCTGAGGCCCGGTGCTCTCGGAATAATTTTCTGAATTTTAGCTTGTGTACGTTCAGTGACCGGACGAGCGGGTTTTTCTATCGTTTGAAGCGGTGCTCAGAATTGAAATCTGAGGGCACCGATGAACTTGCAGTGCCAATATTTACATAAGGGGACCTTTACAATAGTTGTGTTTTATGTGGGTCGAAATTTAATTTTTGGGGTTTAATCTTAAACTAAATAAAATTGTGTGGTACATGATTTTAATTGTGTTTTGGTTATTTCCTCCCAAGTGTGGACATTTGTGAGGTGGGGCCCGCACGAGCCCCAACCATCACCCCCCAATTACTCTCCTCAAACTCCCCATTAATTAGCTTCTATTTACATTAAAAAATCCATGCATTTATTAGGGTGGAGCCTTCCCACCTTCCTCGTCCCATTAATTGTGCCAAATATGATAATTAATGTCTGTGTTTTTTTAATCGACACCTCATTTGAATTAATAAGAATTGAAAAGAAATTATATTAATTGGGGAGCCAATTATTTATTTTGTTTGAAAATATATTTGGGAAAAGACTCTTGAGAGGTGATCGTTCATCGATGAGGAAAACTCCCCGATGAAGAATGCGAAGAACTTCTTCCAACGACGCATCTTCCTCGGACGCACCTCGACGTCAGGGAGTCTATGTCGACTACGACATCGACCCTTCCTCCATAGTTGATGGAATGATTACCATCTACCAAGAAGCTCATTTTATGTGGATCGACGACGTGCGACAACAACTTCGAGGTAGGAGGAATTTTGTATATTTCATTAATGTGATTTATACTCTTGAATATGGCGTTTAATTGTTGGGTGATGACTTGAGCCACTAATGCGGTGGGTACGGACTAACAAACAAGTCCAAACCCACTTCTATTTTGTTCTGAACGTGCTGGGTGTTTGGAGACGATGAAACAAGACCAAAATGGTGATTTGGGGCCTTCGCAGTGGAGTTTGGATCCCAAGAAGACCACATGCGCCAACAGAAGCAAAAAACGGACCACCCGAATGACTCCGGTGGGCCGCCAAAGACCCCGGCAGCGCGGGTCAACGGTGTGTCAGCCAGAGGCAGTGGACAACACCACCCAGCCATGATGGCAAGCAGCGGATACTATGGCCGTGTGGGATCCGAGGGAGATAGCAGCGCTAGCCTGGAACCGCATTCACAGAATAGGGGGTCACGACCCCCGCTCGGCCAATTGGCCGAGCCAGTACACACCCACCCACCCCCGGCCGGGCCGGGGCGAGTAATGCGGACCGGGCCGTGACAGCCAGGCTGGGCCACACCCTACCAGCCCAGACCCAGATTGGGGTCGGGTCAACCCGGTTCGAGCTGACTCAGGGTGGGTTAGGCCGGGTCGGACCGGGCCCAGACCCCCCACATCGGACCGTTTTCGGTATTTTTCCTATAACATGAGCTACAAACCTCTGATCGATGCACCGTTAGTTGTATAGGAACCCTAGGATTGAGGAGGTCGTTTTTCTATATTAAACTCAAGGTTTAGGAGAAGTTTTTGTATGGCCAGGTTGGTTCGAACCCGAAACCAACCGGGCCCTTGGAGTGGAAACGCTTATAACCTAAGGGCCGGACGTCTGATTGACGTGCCGTCAACTATGTTGAATTCCTTTTGATGAGATAGTTATTTTGGAATAATCTAATTGAGGTTTGGATGTCGCTGGAGTATGGTCGTGTTGGTTTTAGATTAAAAACCAACTGGGCCCCTAGAACGGAGAAGCCAATAACTCTCAGACCGGGCGTCCGATTGACGCACAGTCTGTCGCGTTGGGTTTATATTGACGAGATAGAACTTTGGGTATCATCAACTTTGGACTTCATGATAGTTGATGTATCGACCCCCTTTCTCAAGGGGGGAACCTTGCAGAATCGAGTGTGCTGTGTGCAGGAACCCTAGAGCTGGCTGCGACTAGATCGACTACTGTACTGGAAACCTCTGTGGGTTCGACAACGATGACTACCATATTGGGATCCTAAATGGGTTCAACGTCATTGGATACTGTTCTTGTATCATGTCTGGGTCTGGCAGTATTGACCTCTATACTTGTATCCTATGTGGGTTCGAGAGAGTAGCTGGTCTTGTATCCTGTGTGGGTACAACAGCTTAGCTGGACTTGTATCTTATATTTGTCAGACAGCTTACATGAATTAGTGGCTACATCTGATCATCCCTATCTCTATATGAAAGATATATACCTGTTTGATATGATTCTTGTTTTTCAATCATTATCATAGATGTGATTGGGTTCTTTCCTGTGTGGACTAGGTTGTACATGGGCTCGGGAGCTGGAGCCGAACTGTGATTGATAACTTAGGTATATTAATGGGAATATACCTAAGTAGAGTTGGTTGATACTTTTTTTGTATCTTTCCTTTATGGTTTATCCTTTATTGATTCTGGGAGACCGTAGGGGGTCTCGGGGTCCCTAATGAGTATTGTATACTCACCCCTACATGGGTTATGCCCGCACTACGTTTGGTTTGATGCAGACGACGAACAACACCGATCGTAGAGGAGTCTTGTAGAGCTGGATTGTACCTGGAGGTGGATCACCGAGTGAGGCATGCACGGAGAGGAAGGACGAACCTGAGGTGCCGAGGAGACCATATATACCCACCCTTCACGTGGGATTCCCAGGGGATTACTTGATGTTGCTTTTTTACTTAACTGCTGTTGTACTTCTGTTTTTAGTTGTATAGTATATTCAGTTGGGTTTGTATACTAGCCCATTTACTTTTCAGCACTTACTTTTGTACTCAGTTTTACTTAGTGCTTACTTCACTTGTGGACTCTGTTGTATTTTTTACTTATATAAAAGGAAATTTATTCCCTTTTTATCAGGATTTACACCTTTGGTGCTAGTCTCCAGCACCTGGCCTATAGAAGGCGGGCATGGGGTAGTCACGGCATGGGTCCTAAGGACGGGTCCTGACAATTATAACCAACATGATTACCACATGGAGAAATATTTTACCATGATTCTCAGTCAACAATAATAAAGTTTAAAATATGAGAAGATTCAATAGATATATAAGGATGAGAAATCATTAATTATTAATGTAGCTTTGAAATTTAGCAAGAGGAACATACCTTGGATTCTTGACAATTGCTACTCATCACACATAACCCCCGATACCAAGATAATTAAATGAGTTGAAGAAAATAATGGTGGTGAAATTAATTTTTAGAATAAAACATAATTAAAAATTAAGGGAATCATTTTTACTATGATCGATCCTAACATACTGAATTCAGAAGAGGTTTTATTTGTTATTTGACTCAGGTATAATATTTTATTTGTGAGTTAGTGTATTTATGAGGAATATAAGGTGAGTTAAAATAAAAACAATTTTCTTAATAAAATTCTTTAATTTGGTCGGATCATTACCATAGGAGAAACAAATAGTGGAAATTGTTTCTAGATTAGAGGCCATAGTAATTCATATAGTCTTAGTGCTAGAGAAGAAACTAATATACGGAATAAAATAATTGACTAAATTAGTATGAAAATAAATATTCAATATTTAAATTAAATAATGTGAGAGATATAACATATTTTATACTTGATAGATATCAGGTTTATATAACCCATTAAAAGTGAAATAAGGTTAATGGGAGGGACAAAAGAGAAAAATCATATTCATAAATGTTCCTTGAAGTAATTAAATTATATTTTCATGGATCGAAGAGAAAAAAATCTAAATAGTACATACATATTTTATCACTTTCATTAATAATATTACATGGATGAGAATGGCACTATATATGAGTAACAAGAATCATGTATTAGATATGTTCAAGATTTATAGATAAGAATTTTATAGAGATCATGTATTTCAAATCATGAAATTTCATACTAATAATATGAAAGAGTTCATTAAAAATTAATTTTAGTATTTTCTTTGAAATAATGGGAATAAAAATCAACAACACAAACCCCAAACAACTAAATTGAATGAAATTACTGAGAGATTGAATAAAACAACTATGGATATAAGGGGAAACTTTATTTCAGTATTTTAAAGATCAATGTTCTTTTGGAGAGAGGCTATTTTCACAATAATTAACTTTTAAGATCAATGATTTTTTGAGTTTAAAATCAAGAATGAACTTATAAAAAATATAGTATAATAATAATAATATATTTATTTACAATAGATGATTAATAATACCGTTAAATATAAATATAAAAAACAGTGTATCAAAGAATATTTGAAGAAAATGATTATGATTTTATCTTTATTAGATACCTATATGATGAGGAGGGGCACCGATGTAAGAATGAGAAACATCACAGTGTGTTAAATTGTAGATATATCAAAAGTATTTATAATAAAACCCTTAATGAGTTCCTAGATATATCTATTATATGAATAAACTGATGACATAAAATTGATTATTGTGAGATAGAAAGAGTTTTTTTAAATGATTCTTGAGTTTATAAAAATAGATTATATCTGAGGATATTAAAATCCTCCAATACATAATTGAAGGAAGATGAGTTATTAAAAACCATAACATAAGAACCCAGAAGAAGATGGAGGTTTTAAAATCTGAAACCACTTATTTCTGTAGTGTATCCTCAATTAGTTACTAACTCTTTTAATCATGAAATACAGATTAAGGATACAAATTAAGAACATGACAATATTGAGAAGAATTAAGCGTGAGAACCTTTTCCCTGAGACACTGAAAATAATTTCATGACCACCAAGAAGGATTTTATAAATAAAGTAAATATTAAAGTAGAAGTAAAAAAAATAACAAGGATAAACATATTTTCATGTTTTATTCCCATATTAGGGGAATATACATTGAAGAAATGTTTTCATCTGTATAAAGTTTAAATCTATTAAAATTTTCATTTAAATGGGGTTTAAAAAAAAGTAAAAAATATATCAAATGGTTGTAAAATATATATTTTTGAATGGAGAGCTAGAAGAAGAATATTACACAGAGCTTCCTGATGGTTTTGTGCTAAATAAAAAGGAATGAGTGTTTGAACATTGAATAAGGCTTTATAGATCTTAAAAAAGACCTCAAAGGCATGGTATTCCAAGCTAGAAAACTAATTAAAAGGGTAAAAAAAATTTAATGTAAATTTTCATAGAAAACATTATATCTAAGAAATAGGTACCATTACACTTATTGTAATTATATTCATTAATTTAATCATTTTTTCTAGTGATCAATAGAACCCATGTTAATAGTTTTCCAATCTAATAAAGTAATAATTTAAAATGTATCTTATTGGTGAAATGTGACACTTATTGTGATTATAAGTGATTAACATAATAATAATTTATTATATTGTCTTAAGATAAAAATCATTGAGAGTTACTGAATAGTTTTGTGATGGAGGATACAATTCCTATGTGTATAGTCATATATGTGTGGGAGAAATTTTCTGAAGTTGATAAAGGTGAGAGTATAAATAAAAGTGATTTTAGGATATTTAAAGGTATCTTACCATGTCTTATATCTTCTAAGGATATAATTTATATGTTATTATTTATAGATTAAAATATTAATGTAACCCAAAATATTAATATATTACATCTATAATAGGGTACTTAGGTTTATTTAGGAGACTATTTGTTTCAGACATATATATAAAGATGGATAAAATTTTAATCATACTATATTTTAAATTTAATAATGGGAAGGTGAATGTAACGATTTATGGTCTTCTTTATGATTAATTTTTTTCTTGGAAAAAAGAAGTGTGAGTTGGTAGTATAAGATGTAGTACTCAATAACACTATATTCCACATATTTCGAATATGTTTCTACTCTTAGTTCTAACAATAAAATTATTGTGATGAAGGATTATATGGATAAAATGATGGTGAATATAGAGAAACTTATTATAAATAATAATGACAATAAATGTATTATACAACTTTATAAATATATTTTACAACACTCAGTGTCCATGAATATTGATATCATATTTCATTTCATCATGGAGAAGGTAAAAAATGGATCCATCAGGACAAAATAAGTTCTTACTCAAGATTCATTGACTAATATTTTCACTAGGGATGTCCCCAAGGAAATAATTGAGACCTTGAGGTTAGATTGTAATGTTCATCCACTCCAACATCATTAATTATCATTATGGTGAACCCCCAATAATCCTTATATCATTTTGTTAAATAGGCGGAAATATGTGTACAACTCTTTTCTTAAAAACTAGTTTTTGTGCTTTCCTATATTTTTCTTTTAAGGGAAGTGTTTATTGTTAAGAGGTGGAGTATTTGTTTGATGGAGTGTTTTTAGTTTTTGGGGTAGAGAACATTATCACCAGTCTATAATGTTTCTTATAAAGTTCTATCCATAAAACATTACATAATATTGAGTTTTATTCATGGATTTTCATTCATACATTTAATAGATATTTATGGTTTAGAGTTTTAATGAATTATGTCATATAACTTTATTAAAAAAACAATATATTACAATGTGGAAAATTATAATCAGTGTCAATTTTATTCTAAAATATAAAAGATGTAATAGAAAATAATTTTTTTTATGGAATATTTTTATAAATTTTATCCTGATTTCAACATTTTACCAACTTATCCATAAAAAGTTGTGAAAAACATTTGAAATCATGGGATGAGAATAAAAAATCAGCAAGGGATATAAAATAATGAAAATTCCCTCCTAGTGAAAAAATTTAACCCATACAAGGTTTAACATTAAAAAATATTCCATGAGCATATCAAATACATCATATCTATTTGAAAGAATCACATAATTTTGAAGACAGAAAAGAATAAATGTCATTGAAATAAAAAAGAAACCAATTTTAGGTGCCTTGTTGAATTATATTCCTATCCTATATGAAAAATAACCAGATCCCAATAAAATAAAAGAGAAAAACCTACCCATTTAACACCCTTATTAATTCCTATCTAGTCAAAACACATTACCAAATACATTGGATAACAATAATGGGGATCATGAATTATATATGAAGCATCAGGTCACCCATTCATATAAGATAT
This sequence comes from Viscum album, assembly GCA_963277665.1. Lineage (NCBI taxonomy): Eukaryota > Viridiplantae > Streptophyta > Magnoliopsida > Santalales > Viscaceae > Viscum > Viscum album. The sequence goes on from OY728161.1 coordinate 1,497,814,908, forward strand.
ATTGGGATATCCCATACATTTATGATGTATTGATATCAACCTAATTTCATCTATAATTATGATATACCATATCAAAAATAATTCATTTTTATGCCTTAAAATTTTATCATAAAATCCTTTAAAAACTATTTTAAACACATATGTAAAACAATTTTGGATATCAAAATATCATCTCCTTTTAAAAATTCTATTAAAAACCCAAATACAATGGATAAAATGGGTTTTATTTGAATAAAAAATGAATTATTTTAATGGAATAAAAAAATAAAATATATGTTATAGTGGTAAAAATTTCTTATGTTTACAAATATTTTAAAATTGAACATTTCTTTTCCATTTATAATGTAAGTAAAAATGATCATAAAAACATTAATTTTAAAGACAATTGTATGAAATTAAAAACATTACTTCATAATACATTCATTTTATGTTTATCACATTAAAAAAATAATTTTAAAAGCATGTTAATTGAAGATAAATATTCATAAAATAAAAAATAAAAAATTAAAATGATTTTTTTAATGTAATTTGTTCTTTACCTTGAGTCTCACTTTCCACTTTCATTATTTATATTCCACAATAATAAATTTTTTTAATTATTTATCAGATTAAAAACCCTTTTCAAATATAAATTATATTTTTATACTAATAATGAATAGGGCCAATGAGGTAATTATTACATCATATAAGGAATAATATTCATAAATTATTTATGACTTTATATATAAATTATATTTTTATACCAATAATGAATGATTTTTTTTGAAAATGAACAATGTTACAGTTATGGAGATGGTTGGCTCTCTGTATGCATGAGTGACATTTTCATTTTTCAATGATCTTGATGAAAATAAGGTATGTATTATTTTATTTTTATATAATTATAATTATATAATAAATAAAATATTATTTCTTTAAATATATCTATATATATCATTCATGTGATGTGGTGATGAAAAATGAATTACATTGCTTCATGGAGGTTGTAGTCCATGTATACACACCAACGTTGTTACAATTTTTAAATGAATGGATTGGTAAGAAAATAAATTATATATTAATTTTATATAATGATTATTATATCATATATATACATTAATTTAATCCTTATAACCGGTCATGGGGGTGGTGATGGAAAAAAATTACATTAGTTCGTGAGACGGTACTCCCCCATACACAAAAAAATGATTATTTCAATTTGATTAAAGTGGAGATCTATAGAAGTTATTTAAATAAGATAATATCATCCCATTTTATGTAATATAATAATTATAATATCTCATTATGGTTTTATAATATTTTAATAAGGTATAGGAAGAAATAAAACTAAAATTATTGGTTAAAAACCATACCTCTTATTTGGAAAACCTCTTTAGGTTATTATGTAATACCTTCCAATATTTTAATTATAGTTAAACAATGAACTCTATGATATGGGATTGTATGTAAGGGAGGGATTTGGGTATGTATTGGATGAATTAATTAGTTTTTAAAGTGCGAAGTATTGAGGATTGATGGTGCCTTTATATATGTGTGGGAATGGGTATTCATGGAAGTACAAAAGTGTTAAATAAATTTAAATTAATTATCATGGAAAAGGTACTAAAAAAAGATATAATTATATGATAATATGAGTATAAGTATAAATATTCTCATGAAATAAAATTTTGATATGTTACGATTACTCTTTTTTCCATACCACTGTGTTTTAACCCCAGTTATCCTTTTTGATAATTACTGTGATATCAATGTGTTTTACAAATTAGCAGTCAAGAATGTTTATATAGAAGAAAACGTGGCCCATAAATAGAACATTAATGATATTTAAAACAAAACATTTATCACTTTTCTTAATATATTAATTATATCAATTTTAAATAATTTAATAAAATATTGTTTATTATAAAATATCATTAATTACATTTTTGGAAAATAGATGAAATATTTTAATATAATATGTGTCAAAGACATGTAAAGTGGTTCCAAAAGAAAATTTATTTATAGATAAATAGGATATGATATTAATATAATAATAAAATAAACTTCAGATTGTTAGAGATATAATTTTAAACCATTTCATTTTTGTTTAACCCCATGGTTCACCTATTTTGAAAAAATCCTGGTAATGAATTTTCAATATCAATGGATAATAATTTATTTATATATTTAAAATTGTAAATTAAATAGCTTGACATGATATTTTATAATATTTATAATCCTACATTTTTCTAATACAATATATTTTCAAAATAATTTAATAAAATATTATTTAATATAAAATACTATTAATGTCATTTTAAGAACTATTCAAATGATTTGAGTATGGAAAGAGAATGAAATAATTTTAAATATAATATAAAACATTTAAAAATATTTATTATTTTATATTTATTTTGAAAAGTATTTGGATACTTTATTCTCCCCAATTTTTTTATGTTTTTTAAAATAATTTACTTGATTTTTTTCTTTTGGTCAAAGCACTGCATCAGTTATTCATAAGCAATCATGGTAATTATATAATTTATAAAAAATAAAATAAAACAGCCATAAATAAATAAATAAATAAATATAAATATAAATATAAATATTTATTTAATATATATTTTTACTCACATATATTCCATAACATTTTATTTGATATGTTATTATGAAATTTCCATCCTTGCACAAGCATTTCAAAATAATTTGGATAATATTTTTTTTATATAATATTAAATTTTGAAAATATAAAAAAGAACAATTATTCCTAGAAAAAAATGTACGGAAAAGCAATGAAAATGTGTTTTTATTTCCTATTTCATCATTAGGACCCAATAGTTTACTTTTCTAGTTCTTCATAAGCACCGCATTGTCAGTAGAAATGATTTCCCTATTTGTGATGAAATAAAATCAAATTTATAAGTTTTTAATTCTATTTGTATTAGGTTCATTTTACCTTATCATATTTTTTTATACATTTTCAGAAAATGTTTATATTATATTTATGCATTGTAGATATCATACAATATTCTGTAGTTCATAAAAATTTTATTTTTTACTATTCTTGAAAAAATTAACATCATTAGAAAAATTTAAAAAATTCATAGTTGAATAAATTTTATATTATGAATCACAAAAAACATATGTCATCATATAAAATTTTTATTATTTTTAATAATTAATTATGATAAAAAATGTATAAAATGCATTGAATAATAGTTTTTAAAGAAATATGTCTTTAATCCCAAAAAAGAACTTTTTCCAAAATAAATTATAATATTTATTCATATGTAATTAATTATATATTATCTAGTTAAGAAATTACTATTTAATTTTAATATTAATTTCAAATAGTAATGAAACCTTAATAAAAAATAACGACTGTTTAAATTAAATGTATAAAAATAGTATTTTTTGTATTCACTGAAAAATCAATCTTTTCAACAAAATCCAAAAATTTCATCATAATAGAATTTTGATATGTTGATTTTAAAATTTATATTTGTAAAATTTCTAATAGTACTAGATATTAATTAAAATACCCTAAAAAGGTGACTAAAAATATTTTTGATGAATTTTTGTTGAAGTATAAAATAACATTAATAAAAATTCGTTTATTATTTATGAATAATTAATTAATAATATTTTATTGAGTATTAAATTTATATATATTTAATAATGGGTTTACTATTATTCATACCCACCAATTAAATGACTATGTTATTATTTTCTTACTAAAAAAATGATTTTTAAAGGTTTGTTTAATTTTAGCGTTACATGTTTCATATACTATCAAACATAGTGTTATTTTAAAATCATAAGAAATTTAATTTCTAAGAACTTGTGTTTTTAACTAGATGAAATACTAATGAATTTTTAATTTTCACATTTACCGGATAAACCATTTTTAAAACTGGGATTCGTACCATAATTCTGAGAGCGGGGATACTGAAATGTGATTTTAATGAAATTATTTAAAATTAAATTAATGTCAAAATGAAAATAAATTAAATAGAAATAAATGAGATATAAAAATAAATAATAGTTTTGATATTAATAATAACAATAAAATTACTATTTATATTAATAATATAATTAATAATATTTTTATTTTCTTGAATTTTTTTTATTATTATGTAGAATTTTTTTAGAGACCCAAAAGAATCCCCCTCATACTCCAAGTGGATGAAATACTCCCCCATTCTTTTCAGGAAATCCTGACCCCCTCTCCCAGCTCCCTCTCCGTTTGATGTTTTCCTGCCAATCCTACAATATTTCTCTTCGATTCCTTGAGGCAAGGACATATTCTTTTATCTCCTCCATTTCATGGATGTTTCCCCCTCTTCCCATTACTCCTCTTTTCTGGACGAAGCCCTATGGATTTGGGCTAATCTAAATTTTTATTTTCTTTTAGTGTTAGGGATTGCACTGTGTCTCTAGGGACTCTTTCAGGCATATTCTAGCAACTACAATTGTGGGAGAAACGATTCAGATCATTTCAGTATTCCTGAAAAAAAATTTAGGTAGTGTTTCCCAATATTCTTACTATTTTTCAATTTAATTTTGGCCATCAATATTTTTCGAGGTTCTAGTAATATTCATGGTGTTGTTTTGTTCTTGGCATGGTGTTTTTGAGTTCTGGGAATTATTTTTAGTGAACTTGATGACTCTGTGATGGTTTGAACTCATATACATAGGTGTATATATATATATTTGTGTGTGTGTGTGTGTGGGTTAATTGTACATATTCCCCAATGGGGAGGGTGATATGTGCATTTCATTAAGTTGTGTATATATAATAGTGTATGTGTGTGCAATTGTGGAGTGATCTCCATCAAATTCATTGAGTATTGAGTGTTCGACCTAGTCTACTTCTTAATGTTTGATCCCATTCCCCTACCCCAAAATTTAAATAAATAATTAATTTCTTTCTTTTACACCATTCTTACAGTTCAATTAGTGCTATCTATTTTTTAGAATAAATTATATTTTAATTGAATTGTCACCAATGAATGAAAATATTAGTTCTGATAAATTATTTGTTTGATAAAAAAATTATGATTTTATAATAAAACCCCTCAAACAGTGGTGAAATATCTTTGACAACTCAAAGTGATGATTTAGGATTTCTAGCCTCATTATATATATTTCTTGGTATTTCTTTTTTCTTTGATATAATTGTTTAGAATTAGAAATTTTTAGAACATAATACATATCAATCTATTTCAATGGAGTACCCACTTGGTAGATAAGTGATAGATGAACTGAGACACGTCATAAGTGAACAATTGATACTTGTTAATTGAATTTTATTATTTTAATCTAATAAATAAAATTTATTTAAATGAAATGGATAATTCAATTTGGGATTCTATTTTAATAAAAAAATTGAATGTTTTAAATTACTTAATTTTATTGGAATTAAAATGGGTGGTCTAAACTAAATCCCATTTTAGCTGATACAATTATTTAATGTACTTATAATTTGTGTGATTGCTCTGGCATGCCTTGAGAATGACTAGGTAAATTGGATAATCCAATTTAAACAATAATATTAAATTTTAAAACCAACACTAAATTCCATTGGGTCCATAGGCAAGGCGTATTAGACCTATATCCACACGATATGTGTTTTATCCTTGAAAAATAGTAAGATTTGGTCTGTTTGAATCCAAAGCCCTATAATAAATTCGATAATTTGTTTGATTGTTGGCTTAGACTTATCAATTGGAATAATAATAAATTGTGTGATTTATTTTTGTAGAATCACCTTGGTTAAACTGGTAAATTATTATATTAATGAATTTAGGGTTGAATGAGTAATTAAATTGGTTTTATATAATTATAATTATTATTATGAACCTGGAATAGTGAAATGATTTTGTTTGAAAAATGGTAATTTTAATAAATTGGTCATTGTGTCTTATGATGACAAATATGGTATGTTGGATACTAGACATGTGATTTTTTGTACATATATTTTGTGCTTATTTGATATCAATGTGATTGATACATAAGGGTCTGATGCTGATGGAATGTTGAGTTTGTCTAGATATGACACATGAAGGGTGTTGACACATTAGTGCATGGTGAATGTTTTTGTACCACCTGAGGGCTAGGCACACTAGTAATGAATTCCAAAGGGAAGATTATATAATTATATATGATGCTTAATAAAAAGCCACACTTGTACCGAATTCCTGAGTGGATATTATATGATTAAGTCAGATTCCTAAGGTATAAATACAGATTCACAAAATGCCTGAGGGTGATATTTTAGTTATGCCTAAGGGATATATTGTGGTTATCCTGGGGGAAAAGGATTTATTTTTATGGTATATTATGGGAGATTCATCCTTAGAAGAAGAATATTCCACAATTTTGGGTGATCTATCATAGTGCTGAATGATATACCCACAAACATAGATACCTAGTAGGGTAAGGAAGTGAGTGTAGAATCCAGGTGTCCCTTAAGAACCTGGGTGGGTTTTTGTTTACTTATTCAGCACTGATTGTTTATTTGTCTACTTATACCTGCTCACTACATTATAGTACATATCAATAATGGATTGGATTAGAAACTAAGGGTGTCAACATACTAATATTATTATACCACACCCTTCTTGGGTATCCATTCCATTATGGTACTTGAGTAGACATTATATTTCCAAGAACTTAGATGATTGGTTGTTCTTTTTGGATTTTACCTTGGAGTTAGGAGCATATGACTAACCTAGAGCTCATTATTCTCATGGATCTATTCATTGGGATGTTTTTCCCTAATAACATTGTATTTATATTTTAATTAATACTACTTTCACTTGTATCATCATTTATCATACATCCACCATTGTAAGTTGGAATTGTGTATTTTCTTTCAGATATTTTATTATTTTTCTTCTACTAGTATTTCTTTTGTTACTAATTCCATTTTTTCATATTATTAATTATATGAAAATCCACTTTTCTTCTCTGATATAGAGGGTATTGTCTCCCCACCATACCATTAATAGACCCTCGCTACTAGTGGTCATCCTCTTGAGTATGAGCAAGCATGCTTGAGACCATGTAACCCACTGATCCGACCACCATATTTGTGGTGAGACCGGTCAAGATGTCACAAAGTGGTATCAAAGGGTAGGTTTTCCATTTTCTTAGTATTTTGGGTTGATACATAGGATGCTACAAATTTGTAGGTGCTCGGTCAATGGACAAGTATTGGATTGATCACCCCACCCATGGGTAAATGACCAAGTGGCCAAGGATGAGATTTTTATTCATGTTTTTGTTTTTATAGATGATTATTATTTCACCTTTTGTTAGTCAGGTATTTTCAACTACTTGGGATTTAATATGTTATGGAATTTTACCCATGTAATGGTATGATAAGGATGAAGCATTGCATGCATCATAGTAAGAACATAGATAATTGGCATGTCATACATGTGGCATGACATGTAGTCTAATTTTAGTTTTCCTAATAATTTGACTTTTTTACTTGAGTTCTATGTATTGTTTTTTATTTATTTAGCATGTATGTATAGATAAAACTCTTGAATGTTTAATTTTAGCATGATTTTCCATGATTCAGTGTTTATATTCCTTGATTTTATGTTATAGAATTCTTCACTCAGTTTATTTCTAGATGACATACAATTATAGTTTGATAGATATACATGCTTATAAAATGTTGTTAACATGTAAAAGGATGATAAATTTAAAATATTAATGTGGATTGGTTGTGAAAAATGGGAGATAGTATTAAATTTATTAACTGTATAGTCACTTCATGAATTGGGAAATGGCAACCCATATTAAGTGGATTTAATTGAAAAGCCTATTCAAATTTAATTTGAAATGAATTGGTTAACCATCTAAATTCTCAACTGGACCAAAGAAGGAATCTTTGGGAATGGTTCTTATGAGATATAACATAATGGGTTTCTATAATTTTAATGGCTTACCAACTACTATTGGGTTGCATGATATTGAACTAGTTTGGATTTTTGGGACCCTTAGAGGTCACCTTATTATTTTAAATGAAATTATTTTTATAAATTTCTTAATTATTTATTGATGAAAAGAAGTGTAAAATGTTATAAAATGGATTTTTTTATAATTTCTTAATTGCCATTGATGTTCTAGTTCAATCATTAAAACGGGTTAAGATTAAAATATGAAAAAATTTAATGGCCTTAAAAATGAACAATATGTGGTTTCATTTTTTTAAACTCCTGTGAAATTGTATTCTGAGATTTTATTTTTTTGAGTCTCCTTTAAATAGAAATGCGATCATTTTACATAGTCCATATTTCTTTTTAGTAATGTCTTAGTGGATCATATTTTTAGACTAGTTATTGTATTTTGTCTTTTCCTCCTGTTATGGTCGACATTTATGTTCTCTTAAGGGGAAAGACCATGGTAAGTAACACCCATGAGTTTAAATTTCTTTCTAGTACCATGATATTTATGACACTTGGAGACATTCATGTTCCATTGACCATTGTAGGACTATTAGATTCTAAATTAAAACCTTGTTCGGAAGGGTGTTCAAGTTTTCCTTGGATATTTTTATGGGTGTGAGCATCATGTAATTCTATGCTTTACTAGTTACACATGCCTTGTGGACGGTTGGCAATTTAACAGGTCAGTTGACCCTTTCCAAATTCCTTGGATGGATAAAGAGGTAACCACTTGTTTAAAATTCATTTGGGTAGTATGAATTCAGGTTGAATATATTATATGGTATACATGAAACTTTAATTCACAAGGATGATAATCCAATGGGTGGTGTTCAGGTTGTGTCCTTGTCCATATGATCTCTAGGTAGTATGTATTTACGCACATGGTTCCTGTTGAGTTCAAGGTGATATATAAAACTGTTTGAGCTTAGTTAAATCTTTGAGCCTTTGATATTGAGTATGTTCTCAAGTAATCTATATATTAGAGTGACCTAGGAATCATAAAAATCATGTTCTTCCCAATGACTGAGAGGATATTCATAGAGACTTGGGTGTTTTGACATGCCTGTCAGTTTGGTTTTTATTATCTTGATAATTGTTTATATGTTTTTGTTTATGGAGTGTCTACCATAGAATTATTTTGTGTTGTTATTCTATATCTTATTTTAGATTATTAGTACAATCATAAGGTTGGGAGTGTCATGTTAGTTTTGTTAAATATATGTGCTTCTGGGTAGAAGGAACAAAACCAAAAAGGACCATTAGAGAATGGCCATGCTATATTAAATCCCCATGAGGATTCTAAACATTAAATCATGTCGGTATGATCTCAATAGAGTAATGTTGGTGTGGTTGGTAGTGTATTGAACCTTTGTTAAGAACCATTGGTCATGGGTGCACTTTGGTGGTTATGATTGAATGATCATGGGATGTGTCACGTGGTAAATTCTTTGCGATCGATTAGTGATGGTGCATCGACAGATGAAGTTGAGTTTCTAATAAGGTACTGAAAAGTAGTGGTTTAACCATTTTTATTTTAGCAATATTTAATTTCCTCTTAGTGTACTCTTTCTTGAGAGAAGAGCATGTACCATATCTTTGCGCACCCTTGATACACTAAGATAGCATTGTTCTGACACCACACTATATATTTGATGTTGTTTGGATGTTTAAGTGGTCTCCAAATGTTGCATGCTAAACGCATGGTTCTTATATAGGCCTGGTCAGTCTTGAGTGAGCCTTGGATTCCAGTGTAGAAATTCATTGGATGAACTCTTGTTAGCTAGCTGTTTCATCTAACAGGTCTAATAAAAAAACACTTCTATGGGATTATTCAATGTTATAATGTATATGTATTGGCATTACATCAATGTCTCACTTGTAAACATAGAGTATAGAATACCTTGCGTTATTTTCTTACAACCTAGTCATTTCAATCTGTGGTTATCCAGGACATGCCAATGGGATCGAAGGTGATTCTTTGGAATGGAGAATGCCACTAGAAGTCAGGTATGGGATTTAGTGAGCGTGTTAGTTGTTAATGCAAGATTCCTTGGAGTAAATCATTGAAGTTCATATTTAAATACATTTTATGTCTAATCTAGGTACCATCCATATGAGTAGGTTGGAGGGGACTGAATTTTTTTCTCTCATTTTTTGATGTTAATGGTCATCACGAACAATTTTAAAGAATTCTATCGAGTTAGATCTTTCTTTGTTTAATGGTCTGAAATATATTCATAGAAAGCATTCTCAACCAGTTCTATTTGGTTAATTTAGAATTGGATAGTTTATTTTTGATGGTTTCCTTGATATGACCTCAAAAGAAATTAGGTTCAATCTGGTGAAGAAATTCTCCCTTGGAGCGTCAGTCGAACACTTATAGGAATTCTTTGTAAAGGAATTTTTACTGTGGAGGTGTCATGGATCAGAATTGGCCCCCTTATATGTTTGAGAGCAATAGTGGGGAAAACCACCAGTTATTTGTTTTAAAAGACAATTAAATTGTCATTTCTATATCTAAACAGGCTCAGATAAGCACTATTTAAACATTTTAGTTGAAGGAAATGGGTATTGGCTACGATCTTAATAGATTAATTATTGTTTTCCTAATCAATGATTAAAAGTGAAGTCAGTGTTTGGAAACACAATGCTACAGTCTGACCGAGACTTCATAAATATTTTATGTTATGTTATGTTTTCAATATTTCCAAAGGCTTATATGGGATTTGAAGTTCTAAAGTGGAGAGGTTGTAATGAACCATGTTATTGAACCAGATGAAAAACCAAAGAAATTTGAATTTTTACATTTACTAGAAGGGATATTTTTAAAACTGGGATTCATAACATAAATCTGAGAGTGGGGACACTGTGATTTAATTTCGAAACAAAATAGAGTAATTAAATTAATGTTAAAATGAAAATAAATTAAATGGAAAAAATTTGGAAATAAAAACATCAGAATGTTTTAAAAATAATAACAATAATATTGTTATTATTATAGTTATTATTAATAATATTTTTATATTTGTTATTATTATTATTATTATGTTTGTTTATTCATTATTATTATTATTATTATAATTATTATTATTATTATTATTAGGTAGTATTTTTAGTGACCTAATGAGGTATCCACCTTCCCACTTCCCACTAGAACGCGAGGTAACCCCTTCCTCTCAAATAAAATGTGACCCCTCTCCCATATCCCACTCCATTTGATACTTTCACGATGATCCTTTACGATTTATCTTCGATTTATCAAGGTATGGACTTATGCTACTATCCCCTCCCTTGTTTGGACGTTTTTCCCTCTTCCCGTTTCCCCTCTTGTTCAGTCAAAACCCTAAGGCCTTGGGGGAATAACAAATTTTCTTTTCTTCTTCTATTATGTTGTGTAATGTGTCTATTGGTACTCCTTTATGTGTATTCCAGAAACCAATGGTGAAGGAAAAAAAGTTCTGTCCTTTCTTACCCCCCATCAAAAAAATTATGGTAGGTTTTTCCACTTCTCTTATAAATGATCAATTTTTTTGAGGATTTTATAATTTTTGAGGTTCTGGTAATTTTTTGGGTTCATTGGTCCTTTCTAAAATATTTTTGTGTTCTTAGTATTGTTTCTTGGGGGTTTTAAGACTCTATGAAGGCTTTCACTCATATACATAGGTATATATATACATATTATTGTAAATATTACCTCATGGAGAAGGGAATATGTGAATTAGATTAAGGGGTATATATAAGAGTTTGTGTGAATGCAAGTGTGGAGAGAACTTCACCAATTTCATCAAGTGCCGAGTGTTCGTCTTGCTCTACATCCTAAGGTAGTATCATATTACCTTGTCCCATAAATTTAATAATACATTAATATATCGTCTCACACATTTATTAGACTTTAATTAGTGGTATGTAGTTTTTGTAGTAAATGAACCTTTAATTGAATTGTGATCCTTAAATGAAATTTTTAGTTACAAGGAATGATTTTTTAAATAATAAATTATTGGTTTTATAATAAAACCTCTCCAATAGAAGTTCACTATCTTAAAAAACTCATAGTGATGATTTATGATTTCTATCTTGCCTAGCCATATTTATTGGTATTTATTTATGCTTTGATATCAAGGTTTGGAATATGAAATATTTAGAACATAACCCATATAGACATCTTTCAATGGAGTACCCCCTTGTAGATATGTGTTAAATGAACCAATACACCTCCTAAGTGACAGATTGATCCATGTTAAATTAATTTTCATGTTTTGATGTAATAAATGACACATATTTATATAAAATGGATAAGGAACTATGGTTTCTCTTCATGTAATTAATTAAATATTTTAATAAATTAATTTCATTAAAATTAATTCAGGTTGTCAAAACCTAATACATTTTTATCCAATATAATTATTTAAAGTAATTTTGATATATGGGATCATGATCACATGACAATAAATGACTAGATAAACATTATAATATGGTTAAACTATATTATTTTAATTTTAAACCACCATTAAATTCCTTTGGGTTCATTGGCAAGGCGATTGACTCCTAAAACCACTCTATAGGTATGATGGACTTTTACATTATTAAGACTCAATCTATTTGACTATAATGCCGTATAATAAAGTGGATAAATTAGTTTATATCTATCTTCGACCCTTGAATTGGCATAATAATAAATTTGGAGATTTATTATGGTTGGATCACCTTGGTTAAACTGGTTATTTAATATATTAATGAATTTAGGGTTGATTGATATATTTTAGATGTTTGATATAATTATGAATATAGTTATAATTTTTTTTAATGAAATCATTTCATAAAACATATGATAATTTTAATTAATTTATTTTTGTGTCGTATGATGCTAAATATGGTATGTTTGATACTAGACGTAATATTTTTATTTCTTATATTTTGAACATATGTGACATTTTTGTGATTGATAAATGATGGTTTGATGTTGATGGAATGTTGAATTTGTATAAATACAACTCATGATTGGTGTTGATGACTATGGGATTGGTGAATGTTTCTATACCACATGAGGGCTAGGAGAACTAGTACGTAATTCTTGAGGGCATGTAACATGATTATATCTGATTCATGAGGTGCACTGGTACTGAATACCTAAGGGAAGAGTATATTATTTAGTAGTATGCCAGAGGGATAGATGCATAGTCACACATTCCTTTATGGAGATATTTTAGTCATGATTGTGGGTGAAATTTTTGTCAGGTTGAGGGTAGTGGCCGTATTATTATGGTATATGCTGATTGATTCATCCTTGGTAAGAGAATATTTCACCTTTTTCGGTGATCCATACAAATGTAGTAGGATCTACAGATAGAATTTGATACCTAGAATGGGGATGAAGAATGTATAGATTCCATATGTCCTATAAGAACATGGATAATTTTTTGGTTTATTTATTCACCAATATTTGTTCATTTTTATACTTATACCAACTCACTGGATTACATTACACATCAGTAATGGATTAGTCTAGACACCATGGTTTCCATCCAAATGATATTATTATATCGCTTCCTACTTGGGTTTCCATTTCACTGGGGTACCCGACTAGACCATAAATTTGTTGGACCTAGGATGATTGCATATGTTGTTTAGCTTGTACCTAGGTGTTAAGTCTAAATGACTAAGCCAGAGCTTGGGATACTCATGGAGCTATTTTTTGGGAATTTTTTTTTCTAGTAAAATTGTATTTCTATTGTAATTAATACTAATTTCACTTTTGATAACATCAGTCCTAAATTTATCTTTTCAAATTGGCATTGACCATTTTTATTATTAGGGTTTTCTTCCACTAATTTTTGTTCTCTTATTACAACTTATGATTTCATTTGTTATTTAGTATCTAATAAACCTCTATGATACTTTAATATAGAGGGTATAGTGTACCCATCGTACCATAAATAAACCCTCTATACTAGTTAATTGCCTTTAACGTATAGGGAGGTTTTGTTGAAGCCATGTGACCCATGAGTCCAACTACCATCTTAGTGGTGATTCGGAATCAAATGCTAACAGATTCCAACAATTAATAAATTGAATCCCATAAATTTTGATTTGAGCTCGTTAATCAAGGTTTTGATATTTTCAAATTTCATTTTTTGAGATACTACATCCTAATAAGTGCCTATAAAAAAACCTCGAACGAAAAAAAAATATTATTTTAGAATAAAAAATAACTCGGTTTTCAAATAGAATAACATTAGTGGGACATGAAAATATCGAATTTGGGGAATAATTAATTTCCAAATATTTTTAGAGATTAGTTAAGAAAATTTATCACTTGAAATTAAATGATCATGTGAAAGTTAATGACCAAAAAAATGTAAACCAAATAGTTGTATAAAAGTCCATCTATTCATCCGAAATGAAGTTTATATGACAATTTTTTTATTTCAAGAACAGTTTCATAGAGTTAGATAATTCCTTTTACATTTTGACTATGAACTAAAGGATTTACAATTAAATATAAAATAAAATTTCATCCTTTAGTATTTTTCTACCATAATCTCTTCTTTTTCTCTAAACTATGAGTATTCATGATGAATTTTAATGCATATGACACAAAAATAAACTTCTTACAGATGACATAATTCCATAAAAGTATAAATTTAAATACCTATTTTATTTTTAGAATTATGAAAACAAAAATGGATAGAATAAGGTAATATATTTCCCACAATGAATAAACCATTATATGATAAAATAAAACAAAAATCTAGAAAGCCTCAACAATAACAACCAAGAATAAAACGGAATCACTCAACAAATAACAATCCATAAACATATTAAAAATATTCTTGGCTAAGATTTAAACCTGAATATTTGAATTATTTGATATCATATGCTTCTAAGATAAATTCAACATGTATCTCAAAGTAGAATCAATCGCTCTAAATGTATCATACAAAATATATATACTATAATAATATAATAACCATGATAGAATAATAATTACTATAAATAACCTCAATAACCTTAGAGACACATCAATATAATAACTCTTTCCAAAATATAATAAAACCATTATTCCTAAAATAAAAATAAAATGATATCACATAATGTTCCTAAAAATTATAATAATATTATTCCAATATAACATTAATCACATAAAAAAATGATTTTTCAATCCCATATTAATCAATATGATAAAAAATATATTCATAAATATATTCATTCTTTTTTAAATATTTTATGTAAATAACAATTATATACTTACTAGGACATCATGTTGGCCATTGGTAGACACTACATTTTAGTTGCCCTTCGATTGGGGGTTTAAGAACCATAACCATCATTAATATGATAGATTTAATCTTTCATTAGAGATATCCTTTAAAAAAAATAATATTAAAAAAATAATTATAATTATACCAAATATATGATGATCATACTAAAAATTAACCTCAATAACTTCAACAATTATTTTTTAACCTTAATTTGTATCTCATTCATTTAGTATTTCGTCAAAAAATGTGAAAGAATTATTCAAATTAATCATTCCACTGAATCCTAATTGATAAATATAACTCAACCAGTTAAATAATATCAAATAATATTATAATTAAACATAACATGCCATCAATGAAATCCCTAAAAATGGGTTTTATATGAATTTGAATTTATGATCAACCTTAAAAATAAAAACCATTAACGATATCCATAGCTCTTAAAAAAACATAATATCCAATGTTATCTAAACCCTCTTCTATGATACCAACTATATTGACCCAGACATAGAACATTACATAATGTTAATTTTAATTCAAGGATTTTCTTTATTAAATTTTTAGGATCTCAATGGTTTATATTATTAGAGAATTAGGCCACAACTAATATAGAACAAACCCCTATTTTAAAAAGTTCTCAAATTTACTTAGCATACATTTTTCCAGAATATAAATTTTTTTATATAATTTATTTCCTTTTCTTAAAATAACATCATATCATTCATCTTTACCTTATCCCAATATATACCCATCCTTAAAACACATTTATTTTTTAAAACATAGGATAAACACAACAGCTTATTAAGGCACATAAAAGAAAGAAATCTGTTAATATAGTGAAAAAAATGAAAACACATAAAGTGTATAACCTTATCAAATATTATTTTATCTTATGAAATAAATAATATATGTATTAATAAAAATTTTGGATTAAATAAAACCTTTAAAAACAATAACAAGAAAATAGAAACCCATTTTTGGTGACTTAGTGAATTGTATTAAAAACATGAGTCATAGATTACTACTGATTAGTTAAATTCATTGGAGAAGCCTCCCCCGTTAACTACTTCTTTACTGTATATGAATATAAGTAAAATTACCTAATGAATTGGATATCTATAATAGGGATCACCCATCATGTAAGATATCTAGGGTACACCTGTTCGTATAAGCTGTATCACGCTCACCCATTTGTATTATCTAAATTGGGATCACCCATTCGTATAAGCTATATTTGGATCAACCATTATTCATATATAATTTTTGAGTATTATATAATAAATAAAACATTTTTATGATTTCACATTTCATCATTATACCCTTGAGAAACTCTTTTGAACCCATATACAAAACACATTCAGATACAAACATACCATTTCCATTTTAACACCCATTTTGAGAACCAAAATTACACAGAACAATAGAAATTATATTTTTTTAATTTGACTAAAACAATAAAATTTATAATGGAATAAAAATATGAAATATCTATTATATTTTACGGAAAGATAGGTTCACACCATATACATTAAAATAAAACATTCCTTTCACATTTTTTTTAAAAAATACATAACAATCTGTAGAAAGATTCCTTATGTAAAATATTAAATGGAAGTCAAATGTTTTTCATTATATTAACTTATTTTACATATAATTACACAAATAAAATAATTTTAATAATTTTAACATGGAAAATTTATATTTTGAAAATAAATATTCAAAATAACTAAAAAAAGCAATTAAGGTAATGCACCCCTGACCTTTAGTTTGACTCATGATGTACATTATTTATCTTCACTTATAATAAATTTAAATTAATTATTTAATTTCATATATAAATTTTTATATTTATTTTATTTATTACAATGTTAAATTCAAATTATTAATAAATTATATTCGCGTCGGTTGTTTTTTTGAAATTCAACTCATATATCCAAAATTACTTTGGATGGTTGACTATGATCAATGAGGAAATTTTTAAAATATCTCAAAAATAGTAATCATGAAATAATCATAAATATTATAAATCAATTATTATTTTAAAACCAATCATGAAATATTATTAGAAAAAATGAGCCACATTACAATCATCAGGATCATATACTGAACGTATGCATGAGCAACGTTTCTATTTTTCAATGATCAAAATTGAAATTATGAAAATATTATTTTACCTATAAAAATTGATTAGAATATAATATATAAGATATAATTGCTTATATATATATATATATGTATATATATATATATATAATCCATGTGAATTGGTGATAAAAAATTAATCACATCGTTTCGTGGAGGTGGAAGTCCACTCGTTCAATCGAATGAGGTCAACATTTTTCAATGAATCGAATGGAAATAAAAAAGATGATATATTAATTTTATAGAATTAAAATTATTAAATTAATATATTATATCTACATTAAATATATCACTATAAATATACATCATAAGAGGTGATGGAAAACTAATTACATTAGTTCCTGAGGTGGTAGTCTGTCGCACACACAAATGATGGGTTTTTTACTATTTGATGGAATATTAGATGGATATAGGTTATGAAATTAACATAATAACATACCAATATATGAATAATATTTATTCAATTAACTAATAAAGGTTTTATAAGAAATAAAGGAGTTATAAGAATAAATAAAATGATAACACGTTGCTAAAATCCATAGCACTTCTATAGAAAACCTCTCTTGGTTTATAACTAAAACTTTCCTAGTATAGATTTATGATTAAAAAAATACCTATAGGATATGGTAATATATTTAATTATTGAATTTGGGTTATTATTTTCTAAACAAATACTTTTTTATGTGTTAAATAAAAGTTGACAGGAGGTTCCATTTTAAACGAGATGGGAGGGGCATTGATGGAATTTCATAAAATATAAAGTAATATAATCTTTGTTTCACAGAAAATTGATCCAAATTTATAAAATAATATTATAAGATGTGGTTGATTTGAAATATTCTTATTAAAAAAATTTAACATGTTTAGATTAAGTTTCAATTCATATATCTTTGTTTAAACCCCCTTTTAACGATTTTGACAATTACCGTGATATCAATAATTTTTACACGTTATGGGTAAGGGAAGCTACTATAAACGGAAAAGGGGCCCAAAATTATAAAATGTTCAATATTTAAATCCATATTTCATAAAATTATATAAATATAGTAATTATAATAATTTTAAATCATATAATAAAATATTTTTTAATTTAATATAGCATGAATGTAATATATGGATAGACATGAAATATTATAATATATTAAGTACCTTAATCATGTTATATGTATGAAAATT
Organism: Viscum album; assembly: GCA_963277665.1. Lineage (NCBI taxonomy): Eukaryota > Viridiplantae > Streptophyta > Magnoliopsida > Santalales > Viscaceae > Viscum > Viscum album. Next base: position 1,497,833,428 of record OY728161.1, read on the forward strand.
TAGATATAATTTTAGATTTAGAGGTTATGGTATTAATATAACCATTAAATATATTTCATATAGGTTTAGATATCATTTTAAAGATTATCATTTTGGTTGAACCCCTTGGTTATCCAAATTTAACCTTAGTCATCGTAACAAATTTTCAATATTAATATGTTACAATTTACATATAATGATAAAATTGGATAATTAATTGAAATGATATTAAATTTTTGACCATTTATAATCCTAATTTTAATATTACTATATTTTTTAATAAATTTTAATTAAATTAATAAAATAATATTTCTCATAAAATACCTATAAGTTCATTTTATGAACTATTCTCATAAATTTACTTATATCAAAACATTACAGAAATTAATTTAGAATATTAATATTTCATACATCTCTAATATGTTATATGTTTCTTAAAAATTCATTTTACATTTTAAATAACTAAAAATACTATTATTGGTAGAGGTTTCAGAATAATTTACTTGTCTTTATACAACATGAATATGCACCATTATAGTGTTCCATAAACATTTATGGTAATTATTACATTTATAAAAATAAAAATAAATAAAAATAATATTAATAAATAAATTATGTTAAATATAAATGATTATATTTATTTAATATTTATATTTACTCCCATGTATGTCATGAATACTTTTTTAATATGCTGTTTTATATTTTCTAGACTCATATCAGCATTACACAAGAATTTAAATAAAATTCATTCTATATATCATTAAAATTAGTAATGATAAATAAAAAATTATTTATACATTATATTTATTATAAATGTTAGGAAAAATACTTTTCAGTACTGATTTTCAAAATTTGGAAGCCAAATATCAAATATCTAGTACCGAGTAAGCTCTCTGTAAACATTAAAAATGATTTTCATATTTATCCTAAAATATAATCAATTTTTTATTTATTCAATAATTATTTTATTATATTATCATACATAATTATTTTCAATAATTTAATTTATTATCATATTTATATCTTATAAATATAATAAAAATCTCATATTTCCAAAAAGTTTTTTTATAATTCACCATCAATTTAATTTCATTATAAAAATATAAAAAATTAATACAAGGATAAATTTGAGTTTATGAATAAAATAAAATTCATTTGATCTTAGTTATTTATTGTATTTTATATAAATCAAATTTTAATAAAAAATTCATAATAATATAAATAAATCTGTTTTCATAAAATTGTTTTTTTAATCTAAAAAAACTAACGCATACTAAAATAAAGTATAATGGTGATTAAAATGTAATTAATGAGACTATATAAAATTAATTAATAAATATATTAACTTATGAAAAACATATAAAAATAATTGATATTTGAAGGAAAATAAATGATTGTTTCAAAAAAAGTACATAATGGACATTTTCACTATTCATTGAATAAACAATTTTTGAGAAAAATAACAAAATTTTGCTATATGATAATTTTGATATGTTTATTTAAAAACGTATATCACTACATTTTATAAAATTTCCAAAAAATATTTATTATATTTTCTCAGAAAAATAAATAAAAACCCATTTTGAAGAAAACCATTTTTTAAGGAACAAAATAAAATAAATAATGTTGTGAGTTATTTCAAATGAATTAATAAATAACTTTGAATTGATTATACCATTTTTATATATTTTATTTTATTTTGAATCTTATTAATATCCACCAATTCTATGAATAGGTTTCAATAATCATATTTAAATAATTATATTTCTTGATTCGTTTAAGCTTGGTGTCATGTATCGTATATGCTAGCAAACATTGTTTTTTAATGATATTAGTATTCTATATTCTCCCCATATTTTATAAATTTTATCCTAAAAATTTGAAAATGATATCATTAATTTTGGGTTTATAATTTTAAAAATAAAATTTTTGGAAACTGACATCATAAATAGTGTTTAAAAAACATTACATTGGAAAGAGGGAAAGGAAAATAAGAAGGTCATATTAAATAATACATAACTAGCTTCCCCAATAGAAATATTAGTGGGAGGTAAAACTATATACATAAAGGAAAAAATTAAATTTCAAATAATTATTGACGATGATGAATAACTACAATCATTAAGAAGTGAGGAATCAAGAGAAATCTAACAACAAAATAATCATAAACCAAATTTGTGTAAAAAAGACCATCAATTCATCTCAAATGAATGTAATAGTATATATTTTTATTTCAGGATCCTTCTATTAGTGTTGAGGAATAAAGTTGCAATTTATATGATGAAAATAAGTATATATAATAACATTACAACTATTATTTCATCCTTCAATTAATTTCCTCCATATTCTATTATTTTATCCAAACTACTAATATTCAAGATGAATAATCATTCTAGAAGCACTACAATCATCCTTTTCCAGATCATATAATTTAACAAATGAATAAAAAGATAACCCTTCAATTTGTATACATTAACAAAAAAAATTGTTATCACAGGGTAACATAACTACCAAAATAAATAAATATTCATATAAAGAAACACAACAATAATCTCCAAATCCTCAATTATAGAACCAAAATATTAAACCGAATCATTACATAAATAACAATCCTAAAAATTCAATAAAATAATCAAGACTATGATTGAAACCAAACTATTAGAATTATTTGATTTTATATTCTTTTAAGATAATTTGAACCCTAATATAAAATAGAATCAATAACTCTCATTGTATAATATCAATAATTTACATTCCATAATCGTATAATCACTATGATAAGATAATCCTTTCTATAAAATAACTCAATCACCATAAATACATAATAAAAAGATATATTATTACAAAAATAGTTCAACTATAGTTTCTCAAATTAAATCCTATAATATGTATAACAAACAAATATTTTATGATATATTTTTTTCAAAAAATTTAATTTTTTTGATACCATGCGTTACATACAACATCAAGTTCTAGGAAACCAAAATATACTAATAATATTTGTTTTAAACATGAATGATATATCGTAGAAAATAATTGTGTTAGAATAAATAGGAATAATCATAATATATAAATTATTTTTAATGTAATTATAGAAAAAAATATTCATAATTAATTACAAATATTTTCTGTAAAGTCATTATATACTAAGAGAATAAATTATTTCTCAAAAAAGTAATATTATTTCTTTTTGGGAACAAATTAAAAATTATTAATTGAAATTTTAAGTAAAATTATTTGATAAATCTCACATAATTTTGGAATGAACATATTAAAATTATCTTTGGGTAAATGTTTAGCATTTATTTTGAAATTTTAATTTTTTTAATGAATATTGGTAAATACCAATTTTTATTGAAAAATACCTTTTCATTTAACTCATTTATTAAGTTTTAATTTTTTATTAAAATTGATTAATAGTAATATGAGTTAAATATTTATATAATTAATACAATTTATTTTATTATAAACAATTTAATATTTATCATTTATATTAAATAATTTTATACATATGAAAAGTTTCTCCCTAGAAAATTACATTTTCATTGCATTTTTGAGTTATATTTTAAATTAAATATACCACTTCGGTGAATGTAATTTGATAACATGGAATAAATATATGAAATAATAATGATTTATAGTATCTTTTGAAGTTCAAATTAATTTTCGTTCATAAATAATTCTAATAACTATAGAAAAATAAATTAATATGGTTAAAAATAAAATGAGTTTTTGTTTTCAACATACACATGTCTTAAAATTAATTTTGAACACGCAATGGATAACTATTTAATTAATTGATTTTAATATTTAGAATCATTAGGTAAGTATTATATATCATGTATTATATTATTTCTATGATAAAATGATAATTTACATAGGTAAATAAAAAGAGACTAGTTACTATTGTGAAAAAATGGTAAAAATGAGTGAACCTATCAGTTAATGGAATTAATTGTTTAAAACATGTGTATTTTTTGTTATACAATTATTTTTTTACCATATAATCCATAAAATTAATAAATTTTCAATTTTTAGGCACATGTATTAAGATTAACTTCCCATTATTGTATAAGTTTGGGTTTTTACAAAAATGTCACTCCATCCCAATTATAAAAGTTGACAAAACACCTTCATCTATTTAATCCAATTAATACATTTTGATCTTCCAAAAACTGGACAAAATCTCCCCAAATATTTTATATAACTTATAAAGTTTATGGAATATCCAAAATACCACCCCTAATATCCTTAATAAGAGATCCAAATGAGGGTTTTCTAAGTGATGGTAACAGTCTTAACTAAGATCTTTTTTTTAATTATTAAATTTCCTCATTAATTCTTTTTTTATTAATTACAATATAATAACAAAAATATATAAAATATAGTTATATGTTGTTATGGTAATGGAATAACCTATATCAATCTCATTTAAATAAAATGAAAAACGAAACTATTGATCTTGTGTTCGATGGACAACCTCCTTGTGAATCGATGCAATTTGTTTTCCATCACCACCTCTCACGGGTGGATATAATGATTGATTAATTTTTACATATCATATTCACGAAACAATTGTACTTAATAAATTATAATAACATTTATAACCTCTCACCTTCCAATCTATACAAAAATGATAAATCATTCTAGCGTACGTGTGGACTACAACCTCCACAAAGCGATGTGATTCATTTTTAAATTTATTTTGACATGGATGGTAGTTGGGATAAATTTAATGAATATATATGATATCTATGATATAATAATTATAATTAAATTGTTAATTAATATTTACCTTTCGTTTTTATCATCTATCGAAAAAATGGAAATCACATTCATGTATACGTATGGTCTACCGTTTCCATGAACCGTGTAATTCATTTTAAATATAAATTTTTAATGATTAATATTAGTACAAAAATAATGAATATATATATTATTTACATAATTTTTTACACTCTGGAGATGATGGAATTATATCTTACCAAATGTATTGAAAATACCAAACCAAAACATTTATGAATAATGAAGTAGTTATTACTCGAAACATGATTTTAACAAGAAATAATTAATAAATAGAAAATAAAACATCATAAGTAAATCATATATGGTATTAAATATTTGATTATGGTTATATAATAAATTTATAATAAATATGTATTTATAATAATGGACATTTTAATGTATATAATGATTATTGAGACACAAGGTAAGTGATTATTGTCTCAAATTATATTTTGTGGATATATGATAAGTTATATACCCATATACTTTTATGAGTTATATATAAATACCCTTTTATATTCAATATCATGGCCTTCCTTATTTTCAAGATATTTTAATTTTATTTAGAGGTTATTTATTTCATGGGACTTGAGATTCAAAAGTTACCAACACATTTTTGTGGTTTTCTTCTCATATTTATTTCCACAGAATGCATTCCATATTCACCTATTTTTTGTGTCTGGGGTGTATATACCAGAAATGAACATATTTTATGATTATTATCAGGAAAATTATGGGATATAAATATCTACCTAATTACTTTTCTTTTATGTTGCATATAATTAAACCATTAATAGAGTGGTAAATGTTTTATATTACGATATCATTATTTATCGAGATTTTTTATGATTAAGTTTATGGTGATGAATTATTATGATATACCTCTTTATAAAAGAATTTATTTTATTATAATTTATTTATTTATAGATAATACAATTTTTAATTTAATTTTCCTCTATTTAATTACTAAAAAACCAAAATAATTTTTTTCTAAAAAATACTTTATTCATCTCTTCAGTTAAAAATACATTTTCATCAATGTCCATGTTTAATAAATATTTTAAAGGTATTTTTTAATATGTTTATTTAAATAAAAATTTCACATGTTTTAATTTTTATGAATAGTTTAAAATTGTACTTTTTATCATTTTCCAAATTTAGTAGATTTTACTTTTTATCAAAAATGTAAGAGGATTTTTTAATTTAACATGTGAAAGGTAAACATAATTTTCCACCATCATTAACAATAAATTATTTTACAATTACAATATATGCTTTCAATATTATTTATAACTGAAATAATTCCTTTATTATTTTGGAAATTATTTTATATTAAAGGAGTTAATTATAAATTTAATGAATATTTTCCTCAAGAATGTTTAAATGATTTTTTTATGGAATTTATATTCATCAATGACAAAAAAATTTAGTACTAATTATATTTTACCATTGATATAATCCAATGGTACTACCCTAATTCATTTAAGGAATGTTTCATATTTTTTAGTTTGATGAATATATTTATTTGAAAACCCTTTCTTTCCCATAGGTGATACTAGAATGAAATTTATATAAAAGATAATTCTTTTTTAATGGGTTGTGATATGATAAATGTTTTATGATTTTATAGCACAAAATGTCTAAATTATGTTATATTTTCTATCTATACCTATCACAACTACATTATTGAAATATTGATAACTCATTAGATAAATAATACTATAATGTTGTGTAAACATAGTTCAGTAAAATAATTTTCCACTATGATAGCCTGGGGTGTGTAAATTTATTACTATGATAGTTTAGGGAGGATATTAATTCCACTATGATATTGTTGAAAATGTTCCCTTACTACTATGGTATTGATTTTAAATTATTATGTGTATGCTAAAAATTTATGTCTTATGGAAATTTTATATAAATATGGAGCATGTTCTTTGATTCTTTTATGATTCATGTCTTAATGATTTCCAAGATTTATCCCTTGAATTAATATTTTGATATTTTATATGTACGGTTTGGTTTTAAAATGCTATGATCTTGTTATCATAACCTTATTATAATACAATGTTTATATGGTCATTTACATCTCAGTTTTTCACCCTTATAGAGAATATTTTCACACCATTTCTTATGAATCCATTACCTAGGTTATAAATAAATGTTTTATATATGATATGTCTAATAAAGAGTTCTAGTTATAATGAAATTAATATGATATGAAATTTATCATTTAAGAAAAATGGTGGGAAAAAATTATTTGTAAGGGTTAAAAAGGGAGATGACATTTATCATACCGTTATTCTCATGTTATGTTTATATAGTCATTGATATATAACTTTTTACCCTTATGTAGAACCCTTTCCCACCATTTCTTTTGTTTCCTTTCCCCAAGATATAAATAATGGTTTTATGTTTGAAATGACTAATAAGGGTTTTATTTATATTGAAATTAATTTAAATTGACATTGATAACATAAGAAAAAGATTTTTATGTAGCTATGTTTCTAAAGACACTAATCCTATATAACCATCATGAATGTAACAATAATATGGAATGGATATTATTTATTAACATGAAATATATATGTATTAAAATTTTTGTAAATTCCGGGAATTTCCATGTATTTTCTTTAAATATTGGGAATTTTACGAGTCCACGAAAACTGACGGCATGTAATTACGACGCCTGGTGTGCCCAGAATGAATTTCGGAACATTTTTTTGTGTACATTCAGTTAAAGTATGAGTATGTTTTTGTAACTTTTTAACCGATGCTCGGAATTGAAATTTGAGGACACCATTGAACTCGCAAACCCCATTATTTGCTTAAGGAGACCTTCACCTCGACCGCAATAGATTGCGGGTAAAAGATAGTTTTTGGGGTTTTTTGTGGGAATGAAAAATAAAATAAAATTTTATTTTATTTTATTTCTAATAAACCTCCCACGTGAAAGCTATAGAGGTGGGGACCATGAGGAGTTAAAACCTCCGAACATGAATGCTCAGTGGTGGGGACCACCCGAGCTAGTAAAACCTCCAATTCAAAACTGGGTGGTGGAGACCTCCTGAACCCCTCATTATAGGAGAAAAAACCTCTCAAATACCGACATTAATTATGACAACTCTCATTTAATTAATTATTCAAACTGTCCTTTAATTAATTAATCCAACCTATTTTGTGCCAATATTAAATTAATCAAAATTTTCTATTATGTTGGATACTTTTCTTTTTAGTGTATTTGGGAGAGGAGAACCATAGGACGGATTAATCTTTCCATGGAAAAATGTGTTCTCCAACGAAGAGGGAACTTCCCAACGAATTATTCTCACAACGACGAGGAATATCTTCGACGACAACGAACCGACAGTCGGGGAAAGGCCGACGTCACTAGCTTCACCCCTTCCAATGTCAACAAGCAATCATGGTAGGAGTTTAGTTGTGGATGGATATAAATTTCAATGTTCTTCCCTTCTAAAAGGAACATAGATCGGCTCTCTAATTAGTTGATCCACTGATGTTTTCTTTTGATGGTTTGGGAATAATCAATTATCGGGGGTTGTAGAGTTTGACGTTCATCATTCAAGTTTTTGTCGAGCTGTTTTCTAGCACTCTAACATGGAGGGTGCGGGGAAAAAAACATGGACTGAACCCTCTGTCTTTCTTCTTTTTGGTGTGTTATTCATGATAGAGGAGGATGGTAAGTTATCCTCAGTGGGGCATGAGAACAGTGGCCGAAACCACTACTGGCGGTAGTGCTATGACACCGCCCCGCGACCACGCCACGCCGCCCTGAGGCCTCACTGCCCGCAGTCACCGCCGCCCCACGGTCTCTCCATTCCGGTCTGGCCTCTGTTATCCCGTGGCACCTGCGACGTCTGCCACAACACGACACCCGTGACCTTCACCATCCCTCGACACCCGCAGCCTCTGCCACCCATCGATAGCCACAACCACCCGCGGCCTTCGCAGCCCACATGGCCTACGCGCTGCCCCGCGCCACCTAGGTTAAGCCTCCCAGCACAGGCCGAGCCACCCATCATGGTCTGGGTGGGACCCAAAAGATGAGAAGGACCCAGATGGTCATGCTAGGTCAACCAAAACTGGGTTTTCCCAGGCTGGGTCGGTCAACTCGGGTCAGACCGGACCCATACCCACTTCGACTCATTTATTCACTTTTGCTCATAACATTGGCACCAGATGTCTATTTGAAAAACCGTCTATGGGGATGGAAAACGAGGAGCAAGACGGTCCCTTTGGTATACCTCAATGGAGTTTGGGATAAATTTGGGCAATGATCAGGTCGGATCGAGAATGAATCAAATAGGGCCCTCAGAACAAAATTGCTACTAAATTTCAGACCGGGCATTTGATAGACGTAGAATCTATTGCGTTAAGAACCCAATGATGCGGCAGACCTTTGGGATACTTCTTAATGGGACTTCGTGGCAGTTGGAGTATTGAACAATTTCTTGAGTAGAAGACCCTCCTAGAGACGAGAAAGCATAGCGTGCGAACCTAGTAGCTGGTTGTGACTTGAGGAAGAGATCCTTAGTGGGTCTGTGATTGAGGGTCCCACAAGAAAACCTCTATAGGATTATATGGGGGATTACCTGAGTGATCCTGTGTGGGTCAGCATCTAGTGAGCCTATGTTAGTCAACACCTAGTGATCATGTGTGGGTTAGCACCAAGCGATCCGGTGTGGGTCAGCACCGAGCGATCCTGTGTGGGTCAGCACTGAGTGATCTTGAGTGGGTCATCACCTAGAGATCCTATGTGAGTCTAATAATGATTAGCGATCCTTCTTAGTTCAGCCTCTTAATAGAGTAAGACGGTTTAGTAGTCACATCTAATCATCTCTACTATTTTACTTAAGTTATACCTGGTGTGATATGAGTTTGTACCTATGTGTTACATTCCATCGTGGTAATACATTGGTGGTATTCTTCTGTGTGGCGTACCTGTGTGGTAATTGCATTCATGGTATTTCTTCCTTTATGGAATATTTGAGCTTTGGGATTTGATTTGGACTCTGTGTTTTCTTCATGATTGAGACGGGTATACTTGATAACTTACATATATGTATGGTAATATACCTAAGTAGGTTTATCAGTTGATTTCATGCTGTGTGGTTTAACCTTGTTGGATTTTGTGAGACCATGAGGGTCTCAGGGTCCCTACTGAGTATCGTTATACTCACCCCTGTATGAGATATGCCCACACCCGATTGTGTTTGGTGTAGATAACAGACAACGCTGACCGAGGACAAGAGTACTAGGTCTAGAGGTAGCTCCAAGGGGGACCTTATATGAGGCATACTACCGAGGTGACCGTACGAGAGCTGTACATACCCTTCAGGTAGGATCCGTGTTAGGTGATCACAAGAGCTATTTCAGTTTTTTTCTACCTTATGTTTGTTTTACTTTCTAGTTGGTCTTGTATTCTGGCCCCTTTTACTTTCTGTATTCACTATGTTTACTATTCAGTTTACATGAGTTCATATCTTGATGTGTACTTGGTTGCACGTGTTTATTGGTTATAAAGGAAATTTCTTCCCAGTTTTAGGGAATACACCTTCGGTGCAAGTTGCCAACCCCTAGCCCATGGAAGGCAGGCTTGGGGTAGTCTGGCACATGCCTCGGGGGACGGGTCATGAAAAATTGATATAAAAATATTCGATTCTACCATAGAACATATGAATCTGATAATTCTTTTTAACGGTAATAATTTTAAGTGTTTTGTGTTTGGTTATCATTTTAGGTAATCCAGTGTTGGTGCGGTGGGCGACGTATCCATACACCAGGACCCTAACTTCTAATATATGATTCAGTTCACGAAAACACAGATTGAATGTTTGTTTTCAAGAGTTTTCTTTGTCATCTCTTGAGGTAAATCACCAGGTATAACTTTACGACCTTGGCACACTTGTTTCATTTCAGGATTCATGTATACAAACATCCAACTAGGGTTACATATATAGTACGCACTGATATCCCACCAAGTGATGAGGCCTCGATATAGGTCAATCTTCCAGTAGAGGCACCAGTGGGGGCCCAAGCGGTACCATTACCAATTGGGCCACCGATTCCTCCAGCCCCAGCAGCAGATATTACACACCACTTGAATGCGTTGGACAAGTTCCAGCACCAGAGGCCAGAAAGGTTCAGGGGAGAGACGGAACCACAGGCGGCTTAGGATTAGCTGGAGGCCGTGGTGAGAGTCTTTTGAATGGTAGGGACACCAGTAGATCCCATGGTGTTCCATGCCTCCAGTCTTCTATAGTCAGTAGCAGGAATATGGTAGAGCATAAAACTTCAGGCTCACGACAAGGTGACGCTTATCTGGGGAAGACTTTGAGAGCCTGTTTCGGGAAGAGTTTGTTCCCACGTCTCTTCATGCAGTGTGCATAAATGATCTTCATTATCTACAACATGGCATAATGACTATGGATCAGTACCAAAAGTGGTTCACCAACCTCTCATGCTACTCCTCTAATATTGTGCATGACCCATTCTTCAGTGCCCAGACCTTTGAGCAGGGACTCAGAAGGGAGATCAGGTCTTTGAGGATCTCACTCAGCATCTGGACGTAGGTGGGGGTGGTAGAGAGAGCCCTCTTAGTGGAGATTTTCTTTGCTGAGAAGTCACCAACAATGATACCAACTACCAATCTGCACGTAGAGGACTCTTCTGCAGCTGGCAAAAGATAGATGACACATAGGTCCAAAAGGATCAGACCTATAGGTGTACAACCACAGGATTCAGGATCGGTTGTGTGGGTCACCTGTGGCAGAGCCAGTCATGACAGGAGCGGGCAGTGTTACAGATGCATTGGGCAGGGTTACATGGCTTGTGATTGTCTGACCCTCCATAAGGATGGTCAGAAGATAGTCAAAGCACCTCCCAGGTAGAGATAATGATTTGACCGAGGAGGTCCACAGGGAGCAGGAAGATGTTGTAGAGGAGTTGGTCGTGCAACTGGAAATGGGAGATGTTTTGAGATGTTACCTCCACCACCACTAGGTGGTCCACCCCGACCACATGGAGCAGGAGGATAGGGGAGAGCTCAGCTCCAGGTAGCTGAGGCCTACAATCATGGCGCTCTGGAGATGATATGAGGTATCATCTGTGTCTACTCCACCTTAGTTGCAGTACTTATAGACATAGGTGCCAGCCATTTTTTATTACCATTTCCCTCTTCCGGATATCAAAGATACAAATGGATCCATTGGATCGATCCTTATGGATGGAGACTCATACAAGAGAGGATTCAATGATTGCACACTAGTGCCAGCAGTGCGAGCTTACTCTAGGAGGTGACAGCTTCGTCTGCGATTTCCTAGTAGCAACATCAAGGCCTTACAGTGTTATCTTGGGTATGGATTGGTTATCTATATTTCATGCTCAGATTGACTGTATTAGGAGCAATTTTTGTAGTTTCTACATGGATGGGACTAGTTTTACCATCACCAGCTTTAAGGGATCCTCTGCAGCATAGGATGGACTTACCCAGAAGAGAGTGCAGCCGATCACTCAATAGTTGGCTAGACTTACCCTCAGAACAGTTGATGTGGAGAGTCGAAGCTATCATATAGTGGTGGACCAATACACATATGTCTTCCCAGATGATGTTCCAGGTCTACATCCACAAAGATAGGTGGAATTTTACATTGACATGTACCCCGATACGAAACCAATATCTACACCAGCGCAACGTATGGCTCACACGGAGCTTCGTGAGTTGTGGGTACAGATGGAGGACTTATAGGGAAAAGTGTTTATTTGGCCCACTATTTCTCCATGGGAATCCCCAATGTTTTTTTCCAAAAAGGTGGATGTGAGATTCAGGCTTTGTGTTGACTATCAGTGCCTGAAATAGGTGATTATGAAGAACAAGTACCCACTTCCAAGGATTGATGATCTATTTGATCAGTTGAAGGGAGCACAATGGATCTCGAAAATAGAACATAGATCATGATATCACTGACTCAGAGTCCAAGAAGAGGATGTGAAGAAGACGACCTTCAGATGTCGGTATAACCATTATGAGTTTTTAGTTATGCCATTCAGTGAAAACAATGCTCCAACAGTGTTCACGGGACTCATGAATAAGCTCTTTTATCCATACCATGATTGCTTTATAGTAGTCTTCATCGATGGCATTCTGATCTACTCAGCTACTGAGGAGAAGAATGCTTATCATTTGCAGGCAGTATTGGACACACTACAAGAGCACCAGCTTTATGGTAAGATCTCGAAGTGCTAGTTCTGGATTAGAGAGGTTCAATTTCGGGGACACGCCATCTTAGAGGCTGGATTTGCAGTGGATCTAGTGAATATTGAGGTGGTAATTTCATGGGATCCACCCAAGAGTGTGACAGAGATACAGAGATTCCTGGGTTTGGCCGGATTCTACCGGTTATTTATGCCAGATTTCTCTAGAATTACAGTACCTTTATCAGCATTGAAGAATAAATGAAATCCCTTCCTGTAGTTTGAGAGATGTCCGAAGAGTTTTCAGGAGCTGAGGTAGAGGATAACTAGTGCCTCCATCTTGAGGCTTCCAGAGGAAGGAATAGGGTATGTAGTCTACTACGACGCGTCAGGGACCGGGCTTGGATTTGTCCGGGTCCAGGAGAAAGCAATGATCACATATGGTTCTCGATAGATGGGACAACATGAGAAGAACTAAAATACCAATGATCTTGAGTCAGTAGTACTGGTTTTCGCCTTGAAGATGTGGTGTCATTACTTGATGGGTCATGATTTTACAATGTACTCTAATCACAAGAGTATCAGGTATATCTTCTATCAGAAAGATTTGAACCTATGACAATGAAACTGGATTGATTTCCTCCAAGAATATGACTTTGAGATAGTCTATACTCTTGGAAAGGGGAACACTGTTATAGTTGGACTCACCAGGAGAACTGGTATACAGCTGCTAGGTGAGGTGATGGAGCAGTTGGATGCATTGCAGTTATCCTTTTTTGATCGATATGGATCTGCTTTCCATCAGTCACTTAGAGTCACTCCCCCACTTTATTAGAGAGTTAGGTACGAACAGTGAGTGGCTGCTGACTGTAAGGCTTGATGTGCTCAAATACCCATAGGGCAGGCACCAGATGGATTTTATGAAGCTGAAGAGAATGCCATTCTCTTTAGAGGACGTACCATGGTACTAGTGTTACTTCGGGAGGATGTGTTGAGGGAGTTCCACACATCCCATTTAGTGGTACATCCAGGAGTGGTGAAGATTTAATAGGAACTTTGAAGATAGCACTGGTGTCCAGGAATAAAGAAAGCAGTAGCAAAGTTTGTCTCTCAGTGCCTCACTTTCTAATAAGTGAATGCAGAGCATCAGGTAGCCACATGCTTAGTTCATCCTTAAGATGTTCTAGAGTTGTTGTGGGATGGGATATCCATGGACTTAGTGACAAGAAGTCCATGTACATCCATAGGTCATGACTTTATCTGAGTGATCGTCGACCAACTCACCAAGTCGGCCCACTTCCTACCGATCAGAGAGGAGGGATTCAGTAGAGATCATGGGATGCCTCTATGTGCAAGAGATTAGGCGGCAACATGGATTACCCTCGACGATTGTCTACGATCGTGATAAAAGTTTTAATTCCCGGCAATTGAAGGGGTTGTAGGGGGAATTCAGGACACAAATTTTTTTGAGCACCACCTTCCATCCTCAGAAAGACGGCCAGACTGAGCAGACCATTTAAACCATTGAGGGCTTGTTCTGTGCTTGCATTCTCGACTTGGGTTGCAGTTGGGAGGATCAATTGCCTTTGGTTGAGTTTGCATAAAACAATAGCTATCACTCCACCATTAGGATGGAACCTTTTGATTCATTGTACGGGCGACCTTGCATATCACCTTTGTGCTAGAATGACCTAGGGGAGTTAGCACTAGTTGGACAAGAGATGGTACATGCTACCACATAGAAGGTACAAATTATCTAGGAGTGGATGAATACCACACAAAGTAGGCATAAGTCATATGCTGATAGGATACCAGGGCCTCTGGAGTTTGGGGATGGTGACCACATTTTTCTACAGATCTCACCTCGATGAGGTTTGCAAAGATTTGGCCAAGGCAGTAAGTTATCACCAAGATTCATTGGACCTTTTCAGGTCCTCAGCATAGTTGAGAAGGTGGCTTACCTCTTAGCTATTCTTCCTCAGTTGCACCAGGTGCACGACGTCTTCCATGTTTACCAGCAGAGGAGGTACATGCACGACCCTTCTCACATCATCGACCACTGAGAGATGGAAATCAACGATGGGGAGACTTTTATAGAGGATCGAGTTGAGATTCAAGATCGATAGGAGTGGATCCTTCATAGGAAATTGATGCATCTTTTACATGTTCATTAGTAGAAAAAGAACCTTCAGGTGAGCACATGGGAGCAGGAGGCTTAGATACATGCTAAGTACCCCCACTTTTCCCTTAGTTTGAGTTGTGTCTTTTGGAGACATAATTCTATGAGTTTCAGAGAATGTAAAGACCCGAAAATTCCATGTAATTTGTTTATAAATAAATGGGAATTTTACGAGTCCACGAAAATTGACGGTGCGTTATTCCGAGGCATGGTGTGCCAGAATGAATTTCTGAACTTTTTTTTGGGTACGTTCAGTAAACGTACGAGCAGGTTATTGTAAATTTCGAACCAGTGCTCAGAATTTAAATCTAAGGAAACCGTTGAACTCGCAGCGCCAATATTCACTTAAGGAGACCTTCACATCGACCGTAATAGGTCGAGGGTAAAAGATAGTTTTTCGGGTTTTTCATGGGAATGAAAAATAAAATAAGATAAACTTTTATTTTTTTTTCTAATAAAAGTATCATGTGAAGGCTGGAGGTGGGGACCACGATGGGTTAAAAACTCCCAACCTGAATACTCGGTGGTGGGGACCACCTAAGAAAGTTAAACCTCCAATTCAAAGCTTGGTGGTGGGGACCACCTGAACACCTAATTATGGGAGAAAAACCTCTCAACTCCCTACTTTAAGTATGCCAACTATCTTTTAATTAATTATGCCAACTCTCCTTTAATTAATTAAGCCAATATAGTTTTTCCAATATTAAATTAAACATCATATTCTATTATGTTGGATAATTTTATTTTTGGTGGTTTTGGGAGAGGAGAACCTTTGGAAGGATTACTCTCTCCAATGAAGAATGTGTTATTCAAGAAGAATGCTTTCCCCTAAAAAGAACGATCACACCTACAAGGAATGTCTTTGATTATAATGAACTGATGATCGGGGAAATGCCGACATCAGTGGCTTCACCCCTTCCAAAATAAAAAAGAAATCAATGTAGGGGTTTAGTTGTGTATGGATATAAATTTCCATGTTCTTCCCTTATAAATAGAATGTGGATTAACTCTCTAATTAGTTGTTCTACAGATGTTTTCTTTTTCCAGTTTGGGAATAATCAATTTCCAGGGGTTGTTGAGTTTTACGTTCTTCATTCAAGTTTTTGTTGACCCAATTGCTACCTCTCTAACGTGGAGGGTGCAGGTAAAAGAAACATGGCCTAACCCCTCGACCATTCATATATTTGGTGTGTTATTCGTGATTGAGGAGGAAGACACATTATCCTGGGTAGGACATGGGAACAGAGGCCGACCCCATAGCCGACTACGTCATAGGTGAGGATACTGCCCCATGGCCACCATGTCGCCGCGACCTCTACCTTCCACAACCTTCGCCACCTACAGCCACCGCCGCCCATGAACTCCACCGACCACGGACACCACCGCCCCACGGTCGCTGTGCCGCTGAGGCCTCCACAGCCCCATAGCCTTGCATCCCCATGGCCTTTGCCACCCCGTGATCTCGCCACACTGCCTTGCCCCCCGCTGCCTGTGGCCTCCACCGTCATGTGGCACACGCGACCTCCACCGTCCCGCGGAAACCGCGGCCTCTACTACCCAGTGGCACCGGCAGCCTCCGCCACCCCGCGGCACCAGCGACCTCCGCCGGCCTAAGGCACCTATGGCCTTTGCGGCCCATGCGGCCTCCCCGCACCCCCGCGCAACCCAGGACGGGATGCCTTGCACCGGCCTAGCCGCCCAGTGCTGGCCGAGCTACCCAGTGCGGGCCGAGCCGGACCCATCGGGACGGGTTGGGTCAACCCAAACCTAGTCACCTAGGTCGGTTCGTGCTGGGTCGGTCCGACTGGGTGAGACCGGACCCAGACCCACTTCGACCCATTTAAGCACTTTTGTCGATAACTTTGGCACTAGACGTCCATTTGACAAACCGTATGTGGTCTTAGAAACCATGGAGAGAGACATATCCTTTGTTATCCACTGATGTTTTGGATAATGTTGGGGAATGGTCTTGTTGGATCAAGCACAAATCCAACCGGGACCTCGGGAAAAAAAGGCTAATAACTTACAGACCGGATGTCCTATAGACCAACCGTCTATTGCATTGATATCCCTATGATGCGGAAGAACTTTGGGATACACTTCTTAGTGGGAATTCATTGAAGTTGGAATATCGATTAGTTGCTAGAGGAGTGGACCCTCCCCAAGATGAGAAATCTTAGCACGAGAACCCAGTATCTCGCTATCACTAGAGGAAGCGATCCTTCCTGGGTCTGTGATTGAAGGCCCCACATGGAACTGCTCTAGGATTCCATGTAGGCCTACCTGAGGGATCTTTAGTGGGTCAACACCTAGTGATCCTATGTGGATCCTCACCTAGAGATCCTATTTCAGTGAGCACCTAGAGATCCTATATGGGTCTGCACTGAGCGATACTGTGTGGGTCACCACCGAGCGATCCTATGTGGGTCAGCACTTAGAGATCCTATGTGGGTCTGATAATGATTAGAGATCCTTCATGGGTCTACCTTTTAATAGAGTAAGATGATTCAGTAGTTACATCTAATTATCTCTACTACTATACTTATGTTATACCTGGTGTGAGATGAGTTCGTACCTGTGTGGTATTTTTCATCGTGGTAGTACCTTAGTGGTTTTAATCTATGTGGCGTACCGATGTGGTACGTTTCATTGTGGTATTCCTTCCTTTGTAGAATAATTGAACTTTGGGATTTGAGTTGGACTCTGTGTTTTCCTCATAATTGAGATGGGTATACTTGATAACATTGGTATATGTATGGGAATATTCCTAAGTAGGTTTTTAACTTGATTTCATGTAGTGTGGTTTATCCTTGGTGGATTTTGTGAGACCATGAGGGTCTTTGGGTCCCTACTCAGTATCGTTATACTCATCCCTGCATGGGCTATGCCCGCACCCTGTCGTGTTTGGTA
Organism: Viscum album; assembly: GCA_963277665.1. Classification (NCBI taxonomy): domain Eukaryota; kingdom Viridiplantae; phylum Streptophyta; class Magnoliopsida; order Santalales; family Viscaceae; genus Viscum; species Viscum album. Next base: position 1,497,851,495 of record OY728161.1, read on the forward strand.
CAGACGAAAGACAATGATAACCGATAATGAGTGTACCGGGACTGGATGTAGCTCAGAGGTGTACATTAGACAAGGCATACCACAGAGACGACCATAAGAGAGCTATAACTACTCTTCAGGTAGGATCCTTAGTGGGTGATTGCAGGATCTGTTTCAGTTTACTTGTACTTTCATTTTCTTTTACTTTCCAGCTGGGCTTGTATTTCATCCACTTTTACTTACAATATTCATCTTGTTTACAATTCAGTTTTGTTGAGTTCGTATCTTGATGTGGGCATGGTTATGTGTGTTTATAGGTTATAAAGGCAATTCCTTCCTAGTTTTAGGGAATACGCCTTCGGTGGTAGTCTCTAGCCCCTAGCCTATGGAAGGCGGGCTTTGGGTAGTCATGGAACGGGCCCTGGGGGACAGGCCGTGACAATTTTTCGCCACTATAATTGGTATCATAGGACAATTTTAGTAAAATTTTAGAGATCATGATGATAAACCATTAGTGAAAAATCCTGAGAAATTTCAATGTATAATAAAATGTACTATAATTTTTGTGATTGATAGAGAATGTGGTTTCCAAGAAATTAAATCTATTTCTTGGTATTAATAGTATATTTTGATCTAACACAGTTATATATAGGGGTAATAACTCTTAATGGGAACATTGATATTTGAATTGAATGTCTCGTGGTGAATAAAAAATGGCCTTGATGCTCACCTAATTTGACACTCTTTGGGGATATTTTGGGATACCCAAATACTCTTTGTGAATCATCATGAAGAATTTGAATAGATAATGATCACCAATTTCGTAGAAAAAACCTATGGTTTTATATATTTAAAATAAGTTATATTTATTTAGATATCCTATAGTTTAATTTTCATGATAATGTGGTTATCTACTATGACTATTTTTGTTTAAAATATGTTTCTGTTGTTTTAGTTAGTGGATGTAACCCAAAATATCCATGTTAATGATGAATGAGATGAAAAATGAAATTATTTTTTCCATGAATTTTTTAGGGGTGGTGGAATGTATAATCTCATTTCAATTCCCACACAACTTTATCACGATCTGAATTCAAACAAGAAAATGGGAGTACAATATTATATTTTGTGGTTCCATTGATCCACTAGTTTGTAAAAAATGGATTAGTACCATTGAGAATATATTTTCTATTCTGTAGTGTTCTTGGAATGAAAAATTCATCTAGAATTTCTATCATTTGTAATAAAAATAATATCATTGGTGGAATCCTACTAAGAATATGAGGAAATACAAATAAATTTACTACATTTAGGGTGATGTTTTTAAGAACAAATTTTTCACCAAGTAATTCCGTCATATTATTTGTATGAAAATATAATTTTAATTATTTGAGCTAAAGTAGATGGATAATGAATCCATTCGTACCTATGAGGAAAATATCTCTAGACATTCAATGTACTCTTATGGTATTATCATCCAACTTGAAAGTAGGGATGATGAAATCATTAATGTATTAATACCAAATTTCTAAAGGGTGTCATCAAAAATGGATTATATTTTTTATGAAAAAACCATTCAATGTGGGGACTAAGTTGAATTGGATATAGGAGTTACCCATCAATTTTATTATTTTGAAAATAAATGAAATATGGAATTCAAAGGGAACTCTAAAAACCATAGTGAAAACAAGATGATCATTCCTTCATGATTATAGTGTAGAAGGAAACAATGAGGAAAAATTCATATGGGCAATATTATTTAATTATTTTTATAAATGAATTTTTTTATGAAAATTATTATCAAAGTAATGAAAATAAGTTAGGTAATGAAGCAAATAGATATAACATTCTACATAACACACCACCCACAATCCAATGATTCAAATTTAAGGAATATGGGAATCATTCTAATCAATTTAAAAATACAAATTTCATTGATGATGATAAATCTTAGTAGCCTCTTATGTCGAGATTCAAAAGGAAATCTAATGTGATCACTATTTTTAATGAGGGATACAATAACGATGTGGTGAAAGGTACACTTACCAACCAATTTAGAAATGATAATGTATTTATAGTTGATATTCTTATTTGTTTAAAGGGAAGAAAAAATCATTATGGTTTCTTGATAATTATACTAAAGAACATATTAAAGGATAAAATTTCAATAAAACATACAAATATAGAGTTTTTTTCTAAAAAACATAATTTTTGGGTTTTACAATATCAAATGATGTTATATGAGGGGATCCATAAAAGTTGGAGTCCATTGAATGTTGGAGTAGATCAACCATGGTTAATGATATCAAATGATTTCTTGGATTTGATAGATATTATCAATTCCATGGGAAAACATTTATCTTGTCAATACAATCCACTAACCATGTCAATTCTAATGAGAACCATGTTCATTTGGACAAATGAATGTGAAGAAAATTTCAAAGAACTAAATATAAGGTTAGTGAGTGCACCTATTCTTACATTACCCTGTAGTGGATAAGGGTTTGTAATCTATAATAATTAATCAGATAACGGGCTGTGATGTATAATCCTACATAATGATTCGATGATACCTTATTCCTCATTATAATTGAATGTACATTATAAAAATTACCCAACCCCAGATTTGGACTTTATTTTTGTAATTTATTCATTAAAGATATAGAGTCATTATCTTTTTGCCGAAATGTGTGACATATATACTTATCATAAATGTTTGAAGTATATATTCACTAAAAAAGAGATGAACACATGGTAGAGAATATAGTTAGAGAATATTAATGATCATGAATACTTAATGCATTACCACCCTGTAAAAGTGAAAAAGGTGGTTGATGGTTTCAGTAATATGGATCCTAAAACCATATCTACAATGTGTAGGTTCCGGGCACAATGGATGCACGTTAGTGGGAGTGCTCAACATTAATTTTAGCGTTAAGAAAAGTTGAAATCGAGATCTTCCATGATACTAAACACCAGATCTTTGGAATAGAACAAAGAACGAAAAACAAAAGAGGGAGTCACAGAACCATAGAGATAGATCATAATATGTTGGTTATAATTAATTTAATTAATTCAAAATAATTACCTTGTTGGAATTTTTTCTTTGTTGATGTCTCTGGTCACGATCTAGTGTGATCCGTCATTATGTTGTAGAATCCATGTGTAGGATACCTCTTGCGGTGATCCACCCATACTCCACTTATCTCTTGATGTTGCAGAAGGGATATCCGGGTGCTAGCGCAAAAGAACCTTCACATACGATGTCCACCTTCGATCGCCTTGATCTGGTGGTGTTGGATCTCACTCAGTCTTGAGAGCGTTCTTGGAGGAAGGAGTTCTCTCGGCCTTGAGATAACTGTCCAGAATTTTTGTGTATAATTATTGGGGAAAAGTGTTGGGGTTTTGAGGATATTTATAATCGGGTTTGAGGTTATAGAGTTATGGAAATAAATAAATGTGTTTCAATTTATATTTATTTCATTAACTCTTCTTGATAACCCCCCATGTTGAATGATAAATTCCTTGACATGCACCCATGATGATTATAATAAATATCATAAAATGATATTAATTCTTCAAAATCTCTACTGGAAATACTACAAAAGGTGTAATCATTAATAAACGTTGTGTACTCGTTTTTCATAATACTACACTGCGTCTATATTTAATATACATGGTGTGTACATTTATTTTTCATTTTCCTTTATTTCCTCCACCACATTTATTAGTACTTGATTAGTGTATATTTATTTGTTAAATAAATATAACTGCATTACTCTCATATATATATATATATATATATATATTATTTCACCCACAATATATTCTCTCTAATAACTAGTGTCGAAATAAATGCAATCAGGCATCCTTAAATAACTATTAAACCACAGTCGGGAATAATATTTATTTAACTTGTCAAATTAATATTTAACTGAGATACATGGACACACTTAGTGTGTGACCCTCTAGGCCTATTTCTCAGTGGCATTAGGCGAAGCCTGCCTAAATTCCAAGGTTAGCATCTAGAAACATGCCAAAGCTCCCATAGAGAAAGAAGTTAATGCAATAATGACATGTCACCTCCTACGAACGTTTACTATGTAATATAATCCCTTTGTCACGATATCTTGAATCAAGTAGGTTGCATGCTAGTGGCATCAACCCATGTGCTCAATTATTCTTTCTCTTAATTTCTAATATTGAACTCACCCATACCATACCATGGAAATGAATTTATTTAGAATACTTCAATTCCATCAAAGGGATTGAGATATCTACTTCCGTTATGGAATAGAGGGGAAAAATCATTTCTCACATTATCAATGAATGCAGTATTACTCGTGACGCACCAAATGTATCCTACCTTGCTGCGAACAGTGTGTCATCATAGTTTTCTTCAATTCATCAAAGAGAACGACTTGTAATACCCATTAATAATAATCAAAAAGTCTAAGGACCAATAAACACGTCCGTAGATAGGAACATAAAATGACACTATGAATTGTCGATTTCCTACTGGTAGGTCTCATTGTCATAATATCCTCCTTGATATTACCAAGGGCGTACACCATGAGAAGTTGCCTCAAAGTTTTATGAGTCCTCACGCCAAATGGCCTGTATTATTTGTGTCCCTCAAATAACATCAATCGACCATAGAACATATCATGAAGAATAGTGTTATGGTACTTCTGGGTTCTCATCATAGCAGGAATCCACTATGACCCTTTAATGCAACAGTTGTCCTTAAGACATTATCACATGTATTGTCACATAATAGAAAAATCAAGATGTGATAATGTATTAATTAATGAATAAAGTACAAAGTATTTGGTTCTAGGACACCAACTCTAACAGACTTTCACTTGGACTAGAGACAACTACTAACAACCTTTAACCCAATTGCTCTCACATGATATTAATACTTCTACTGAGATAGGACTTTTGTCATGGGGTCCGCCACATTCTCTTTCATGGACACTCTGCTCAATGCAACTTCACCCCTCTGAAAGAAATCCCTCAAGAGGTGATACTTCTAGAGTATGTGCTTTATCCGTTTATGTGAACTTGGTTCTTTTTAAAGAGCCACCACTGTAGTATTATCACAATAAAATGTGACAGGGTCTTTACTACTAGGAACCACATCAATCTACTGGACAATGTTCTGAATCTAGAAGGCTTCCTTGGCTATATCAGATGCCACTATATATTCAGACTCCATTATAGAATTGGCAACAACTATATTCTTTGAACTCTTCCAGCTCATAGCTCCTCCATTGAGACTGAAAAAATATAGAGATTGCGACTTCAGATCATTCTGATCTGTCTGAAAACCAACATCAACATACCCTCTGATGACAATCTTCCCGTCTCCTCCATACACTATGAACATATCCTTACTTCTTATCAGATACTTAAGGATAGTCTTAACAGCAATTCAATGATGTTCTCCAGGATATTCTTCATATAAGTCTATCATGATCAGTGCATAGGCAACATCAATCCTGGAACATAACATGGCATACATGATAGATCCTATAGACGAAGAGTATGGGATCTTACTCATTCATTCTCCTATTGTGTCTGGGGACAAATTTTCTAAGAAAGATGTAAGCAATGTAACCCTGGAACCAATCCCCTCTTGGATTGTTCCATACTAAATCTATTTAGTATCTGGTCAATCAATATACCATGACTTAGTCCAAGAAGCCTCTTGGATCTATCATGAATGATCTTGACCCCTAGAATGTAGGATAGTTTACCCAGGTCCTTCATGGAGAAACAGTTGTTCAACCAGTCCTTAACTGACTATAAGACTGATACATCATTTTGAATAAGCAATATGTCGTCAACATATACTACTAGGATAATGATCGAATTCCCATTAAATAGCTTATAAACACATGTCTCACATTCGTTATTAATGTACCCAATTTTTTATACGGATTCATCAAATCAAATGTTTCATGTCCTAGATGCTTACTTTAATCCATAATGTGATTTCTGCAACTTTCAAACCCGTTTGGCTTCGCATGGTGTCATAAACCCTTTTGGTTGTGTCATATAGACATCTTCCTGAAGGTTCCCATTAATGAATGTTGTTTTGAAATCCATATGCCAAATCTCATAGTCCTGGTAAGCTGCTATGGAAAGTATGATTCAAATGGATTTAAACATGGAAACTGGCGAGAAGGTTTCATCATAGTAAATTCTTTGATGCTGTCTGAATCCTTTACCCACTAGCCTTGCTTTATAGGTGCTAACTTGACCTTCCATCTCCAATTTTCTCTTGAATACCCATTTTCATCCAATAGGCTTTACAAAAACTCGCTTATCAACCACAACCCATACATGGTTCTTATACTAGGATTTCATCTCAAAATTGATAGCTTCTACCCATCTTGTAACATCTAAGATTTCTTCTGCTTCCTTGTAAGAGAGAGGTTCATCATTTTCCAACAATAATGGTTCACCATCCTTAGTGACTAGGAAACCAAATCACTCTAGTACCCTTACCTCTCTTGAGATCCTACGCAGTACTTGTGTTTTTTGGAACCTCTTCTACGGGGACCTGTAGAACTTTTTCTTATACCAACTCCTGTGTATCTTGAGCATCAACTTTGTCAATGTCAATCTTGCTCACACTATCCTTTTTGAGGATGTGCCCCCTCTAAAAAAATGGATTTTCTGGTGATAGTCACTTTCTTATGTTTAGGGTTATATAGGTAATATCCTTTTTTTTACTTAGGATATCCTATGAAGATACATCTAGTGCCCTGGGGCACTCGTTTGTTGCCTTATAAGGCCTTAAAAAACGCCTCACATACAAATAAACATGTATCCAACAAAATGGGTTTCTTTCCATTCCATAGCTCCAAGGGAATTCCATTTTTGCCTTAGTTGGTACTCGGTTTACTGTGTATGCTGTAGTTTGTAATGCATATCCACAAAAGGATAACGGAAGATCTACATGACTTATCATTTACCTCACCATGTCCAACAAGGTGTGGTTCCTCCTTTCACTAACATCATTCCACAGTGGTGTGTAAAGAGGAGTGATCTAAGATAGAATCCCAGACCCCTGTAGAAGATCAATGAATACTTGGTTCAAATATTATCCACCTCGATCTGATCAAAGTTTCATTATCTTCTTACCATGATGATTCCCAACATCATTCATGAATTTATTAAATTTATCTAAGGCATATGACTTATACCTCATTAAGTTGACATAACCATATCTACTCAAATCATCAGTAAAAGTAATGAAGTATGAATATCCACCTCTGGCTTCTACTATAAATGGACCACACACATCCACGTGCACCAATCCTAGAATCTCTATGGCCCTTTCACCCTGTCCACCAAAAGGTGACTAGGAAATTTTTCCTTATAAATAATTATGACATCTATCAAGTGGTTTTAGCTCAGTAGAGTCTAAATAGCCATCTTGACAGAGATTTTTCATGTGCTTCTCATTTACATGACCGAGATGGTGATGCCACAACTGGGTGATGTATGATTCATGTGAGTTTGTTTTGTTATCAATTGCCAACACATGGTTTTCAAAATTTAATACATACAAACAATTATTTAAATGTGCCATTCCATAAAATACGTTGTTCTTATAAAAGAGAGAACCCTTATTTCTAAACTTGAAAATAAATCCATCCATATCCAAACAAGATATAGAAATTATGTTCTTGGTAACACTAAGAACATAATAACAGTTTTGTAAAACCAAAATCATGCTAATATGTAATGAGAGGTGGTAATATCCAATATCCAACGCAGCCATCCTTGCTCCATTGGCAACACGAAGATCCACCTCTCCTCTATAAATCTTTCTAAATCTAATTGGTTCCTATATTTGAATACAGATGTGGACCCCACAAGCTGTATCTAATACCCAATGTGTAGAAATAGAAATATTACACTCAATAACGAACACACCATTAGCATCCCCATGCTTCTGGGTGCAGTTCCTATTCCAATGTCCATGCTTGCCACATAACAAACACACCGACTCCCATTCCTTGCCTTGCCTTTGGATCTTCACCTTCTTGGAGGGACAAATCTCGATGGCTTCATACAATTTATAATTTTTTGGCCCATTTTCCCTATAGTTCTTTTTCCTACTCACCATAAGGACTGCGGGTTTGTCACGCCCCATGACCTTATCTACCTGGAGAAGCAAGGTCAGAAGTTCTGATAGACTCTTCTCATTGTTTTTCATGTTGTAGTTGACAATAAAGATAGACAAGGTCTTGGGTAGTGATGATAGGATGAGATCTGTATGCAACTCATCCCAGAATTTAATCCCTAAGATGTCCAGGAGTTCAATGTAGCTAATAAGCTTGACTACATGAGGCCTAGCTGGTGCAGACTCTCCAAGATTAGTTTTGAACAAAGCGTTGGATATCTCATATCTCTCATGTCTCGCCTTCTCTTGTTAGAGATGCTTAAGGTGAGACATCATGCTATACACATCCATGTTTTCATGTTGCTTCAAGATCTCATTAGACATGGACGATATCATGAAACACTAGACATCCGTGGCATCATCCATGTGTTTCAAATAGATAGATATTTCCTCATCACTAGCCTCTTTTCTAGGTGCAACTTAAATAGGCTCTTCCAGCACATACAATTTCCTTTCATGGCTAGGGATGATGGTAAATGCCTCTGCCACTCTTGGAAATTGGTGCCTATGAAAATGTTTTTTTCTCGAGTATGGTTCAAAATGATATGTTTGAAGTCATTTTCTTGCCGTTTATACAAATTATGATGAGCAATGATTTAATACTATATTACAAAACTGAGACAAATAAATAAATTAATACTTATTACTCTCTAAATATTTTATCGAAATCCAATAGCCCTCACCATTGACCTAAAAATATTCTATTTCCTGAATATTCTAGTGGCAAGGATCCATATTGCCCTTTACATTACCCCAACTAGGGTTGGTCAAGAAACTTGAAGGGTTTTAGGTAGGAATTCCAAATTCAAACTGCATTAACTCGCAACTCCTTGATCCGCTGAGTGGACTCCCCAATCCTAAAATCATTTTATTTTGGATTTCCTTAACCTTTTTCTCTTGGTCACACCATGTCCTACTGTAGCAGTCAACCCTTGATGTGAACCAATTCATGTCAACCGAAAACCTTGAATTATAATTCCCCGATAATTTAAAGCACCCCAACTAGGGTTGGTCAAGCACTCTGAACTGTGGTTTGATTCAAACCAAGAATAAGGAAGGCTATACAGACTTAATATTTCTTTGAGGTATTTTATCCTTATAACTAAATTACCATTTTATTATCTTTGATTACATGCTTGTTAATATTAAGTGGGATATACTTAAGTGATTAACCATGTCTACGATAATATTTATGCATAAGACGATCTTTATTTTAGTTCCATGTTGTATGCTTTTTTAATTCATTAATTACGTGATCGTCACAACACACCCACAATAAATAAACCATGAAATTTATAGGAATAAAAAAATGGAATGATCATGAGCTTGTTCTATTGGTTAGTTCATCTAGCAGCTGATAAACAAACCCAAGAACTAGGGGAGAAACACCTCGAACCTTTCGGGTTCCTGTTTACAACATTCCACCTATCCTCCTTTGTATCTCCTTAGATTGGTTTCACCTTGGCTACTGACTTGAGCTGCCTCCACTATCTTGGGAGCTCCATCCATTACATATGTATTTATCTCACACGCAGGTGAGGGGTAAAAAGTGGTTTTTATATAAAAAAATCCTTGGGCGTGATGGCCCTACATATTAACGAGGAGAAGGCTCGCATGGAAACAAATTTAATTTAAATAAATAAATTAAATAAAACATTCTCATAAAAAGGTCTTGGTCTAGGTCATGGTCATCCATACATGCAACAATATTTAAGAATAAATAAAACTAGAATTCAATTATTAAATTGTTCTTGTTTAAGATAAATCATGCTCGAATCAATTAATAATATTTAATTAATCAATCATTTTATCTTAAATCCTTTTTTTAATTTCCTTGAGATTCTCATCCATCATAATTTTAAACAAATAAATTTATTTAAATTATATTTGTACATAACTTGTACCTTGGAGGCAACCCGGTGAATTATCATTCATTACACAGATGTTAAATTAAACACATATATATAAAACACCTATCAAGTGTTTTCCTATGATTTACACCTACACCATGGTACACGTCTCAAGGGTTTGTATAATATAATAATAAATTTTTAAAAAAATTTCATAATTTGGGTGAGTATACAACGTGTAGTTCTAACCACATGGAGTGTACTTTTTTTCACCATCCATCTAAAGTACACACCCAGGGACATGGCATGTTAATGTACTTTAGAAATTTTTGAACTACACGACATGTTTAGTGGGACACATGCCGTGTAGTTTCCGCATTACACGGTTTCCATCTGGGAAATCCATGTACGGGGTACACGGTCCAACCCTTACCTGAAGAGACTACACACCGGGTTCTGTTGGACCACACAACGTGTAATACAGAAACTATGTGCCACCTATTTCGAGTCAACACATGGTGTCATAAATGACATAGATATGATTAATACATGGTCTTATTTGGCAGACCAATCTGATGCATGAACCTAGACTACACGGTGTGTACTTCCGAATACACACTGTGTATTCTTGTGCTGTATGTCCAGGAATGTTTGGATCCTCTATATTATATCCTCTATTTTATTTTAATAAAAAATTAAGAGAAAAGTTCATTTCTGTATGGTGAAAGAGAAACAATAGATGAAGAAAAAGCCTCGAGATTCATATTTATAGAACGATTAACATGAATTAAAACGACTAAATTATTAAATGTGTAAATCAATAATGAAAAACTGAAAATTTATAATCAATGATATGGCCCCTTTGATAACACTTTTAGGTTCTGGCCACAATGGAAGCACATTGGTGGGAGTGCCCAACTTTAATTTTTGCTTTAAACAACGTTCAAAACGAGATCCATCATGATATAAAATGCCGGATCATTGGAATAGAACAAAGGATGAAAAAAAGAGGGAGTCCCGGAACCATAGTGATAAGATCACCATATGTCTGTTATAATTAATATAATTAATTCAAAAGAATTACCTTTACGGAATTGTTTCTTCGTTGAGGTCTCTAGTCACAATCCGGTGTGATCCATCATTGCATCTTAGAATCCTTGGGTAGGATTCCTCTAGCTGTGATCCACACATGCTTCACGTATCTATGGATGTCGCCGAAGGGATATCGTAGTGCTAGCATTGAAGAACATTTTCTTCCAATGTCCGCCTTTGATCGAATTGAACCGGTGGTAGTGGATCTCTCTCATTCTTGAGAGCATTCTTGGAGAAAGGAGTTATTTTGGCCTTGAGAAAACTCTCTTGAATTGTTGTGCACAATTATTGGGGAAAAATGTTGGGGTTGTGGGGATATTTATAATTGGGTTTGATGTTATAGAGTTATGAAAATAAAAAAATGTGTTACACATATTATTTATTTCAATAACTCTTATTGAAAACCCCCCATGTCTAATGATTAATTCATTGACATGTTCCCATGATGATTATAATAAATATCATAAAATGATATTAATTCCTCAAAATTCCAACTAGAAAAACTACACTCCGTGTAATCATTAATACACAACGTGTACTCATTTTCCATAAAAATACATGGCATGTATATTTAATAAACATGATGTGTACTTTTATTTTACATTTTCCTTTATTTCCTCCACCTCATTTATTAGTCATTGAGTAATGGCTATTTATTTGTTAAATCAATGTAACTACATTAGTCAATAATAAATATATATTATTTCACCCACAATATATTCTCTAGAATAATTAGTGTCGAAATAAATCTAATTAGGCATTATTAAATAATTATTAAACCAAAATCGGGAATAATATTTATTTAACTTGTTAAATTTATATTTAACTGAGATATATGGACACACTTAGTGTGTGACCCTATAGGCCTCTTTCTCAGTGGCATTAGGTAGAGCCTTCCTGGAGTCCAAGGATAGTGTATAGAAACATGCCAAGCCACCCATAGAAAAAGTAATTAACTATGTAATGACGTGTCACCTCCTACGAACGGTTACTATTTAATTTAGTCCATTTGTCACGATATCTCGAATCAAACAGGTTTCATGTTAGTGCCATCAACCCATATGCTTGATTATTATTTCTTTGAATTTTTGGAATTGAACTCACCCGTACCATACCATGGACATGGATTTATTTAGGCTATATCAGCTCCAACAAAGGGTATGAGATATCTACTTCTGTTATGGAACATAAGGGACGAATCCTTTCTCGCATTATCTATTAATGCAGTATTACTCGTTATGCACCTCACGTATCCTACCTCACTGCGAACAGTGTCTCGTCACAGTTTTCATTAATATAACTAAGTGCATGAGTTTTAATACCCATTAATAATCATCTTAAAGTCTAAGGACCAATACACATGTCCGCAGATAGGAACATCCAATGAAACTATGAAATGTGTATTTCCTACTGGCGAGTCTCGTTCTCATAATATCCTCCTGGATATTACCAAGGGCACACACCATTAGAAGGTTCCTCAATGTTTTTATGAGTCCTCACCCCTAATAGCCTATATTATTTTTGTCCCTCAAATAAAATCATATGGCCATCGAACATATATTTAAGAATAGTGTTATGGAACTTCTGAGTTCTCATCATAGCAGGGATCCACTATGACCCTTTAATGCAACAACTATCTATAGGACATTATCTCCTGCATTGTCATGAAGAATAACAATCAAGACTTGATAAGGTATTTATTAATGAATAAATAAAAAAGTAGTTGGTTCTAGGTCACCAACTCCAACACAATGGGTATAGAGAAGATAAAATATTGATGGATTTTCACAGGTTTTATATGGAAATCATTAATAAATGGGTAAAATACTATCATTCTCAAATAATTTGTTAACCATTAATGAAATTGATCATTGAATATGATAAAAGGATGTATAGAGATACAAAAGAAGGTGATAAATGTTCTTGTGTTCATCCTTGGTTGTGATATAATGGTATGGATATGGAACATTGTATGTGTCCCACAAATACCAAATTTAACGGAGATATTATATGAAGCGCATAGTCCTTCATCTTTTATTCATCCTGAAATTTCAAAAATATATTGAGATTTGAAATAGTATTTCTGGTGGGATGTAATGGAGAGGGATATTGTAGAGTTTGTATCTTAGTTCTAGGAATGTTAGTATGTTAATATTGAGAAGAAAAAGTATAATGGGATGTTACAACTATTACCCAAACCTAAAAAAAATGGGAAAATAAAACCATGGATTTTGCTTTCAAAATCCCCAAAAAAATATAGAGGGAAAACCTATATATGGGTAGCATTCATTTAACACAAAATACAACACACATAATTTCTATTTTAGAATATTTATCTGGATAAGTTTTCCAGGATATAAATTATGTTAGTGGAATGGTTTCATGTAGTATCATATTTAATTATTTATAATTGGGATATGAGTTTTACCTCTATGTTTTGGGGAAGCCATTACCAAGATCATGAAATATAAGTGAGTTTTTATAAATTCATATCTTCCTCATTAAGATGGTTAGTCTGACAAAAATACGCAAACCCAACAGGTTCTGTTGAGATCATGGTTTATGTATTTCCAAGGTTGTTGGGATCAATACCTTCATTTATTTGAGTTTTCCTACAATATTATATTTTATGCAATTATTGAATTAGATACTTATGAATAAATATATAGAAATAAGTATAAGAATCCATCATGGTTCAATGATGTTTGGGAATCTAATGTATTAGAACCATAGTTGGATAAAGAAATATTAGAGAAGGTTAAATCCATTCAAAAACATATAATGAAAACACATAATCGATAGAATGTTGACGATAATAATCATTGATGTTATTTGGATTTTGATGTTAGTGAGATGGTGTTTTTATAAATTATTCCTTGGAAGAATGTTATTAGATTATGAATGAGTGGAAATATAAGACCTAGGTCTATTTTCCCTTTCTATATTCTTTATTGAGTATGGATGGTTTCTTATCTTTTGGTGCTTCTACCAAACGTCTCTCTCAATTCCATGTTGTGTTCCATATATCTCACCGATGTAAGTACATACATAATAAGTATAATGTTGTGAAAATCGAGTTCATACCACCGAATAATGATTATTTATATGAATAATAGACTATAGATATTCTAGATAATAGATATAAATTTCTATAAAATAACATCACTAAGCTGGTCAATTTTTTGTTGTGAAACCACCAACTTGGGGAAGCAATATGTGAACATGAGTGTACAATGAGGAGTATATATACTAAGTTATTTATATCATAGTGACATTATTTTAAGTTGGAAATTCATTTTCTAAGGGGTAGAGTGTAACACAACTAGATTTTATGAAATATTAGTTTCAAATGAATTTAATTTCTTTAATAGATTGTGTTACATGCAATTACCAATGTAAGTAAAAAACAATATACAATTAGTATTATTATTTAAACATGTCCATTATAGCCTATCCATTAATCATAGAGGTCTTAATAGAAATAAAAAAATAATTAAAATTAAGTATAATGGTTTTAGATTGTGAATAATAATTGGTAAATAAGTAATTAATTTTTGTTAATGTCTTTATATGCTTCAGAAATACATTTCTTCTAGAAAAAAGATTTTTAAAAATTTATATGAAATAAAAATATTTTTTACAAATTTGAGAAAAATTATTTGAAAATATTAAATTTATTTTTCGTATCAACAAGTCACAATTAGCTTAAGTTTTATTTGTGGATATTTTTTAAAAACTATATTTTTTAATGACTAGTGAAAAATATTCAATTTCAATTAAATCGCATAAAAAGTTATATTTTGTTTTAATATTATTTAAAATTAATATTAGTCCAATTATAGTATAATTAATCTAATTTATATCATTATAATAAATTTAATATCCAATTTTTATAATAAAACATTTAACACTTAAAAAATTTTCAATTTAGAAAACATTATTTTCATCTCATTTCTAAATTTTAATTCAAATTTAATTATACCCAATTTTTGAATGTAATTTTATAAAATAAATTTCTTTTTTAGAATAATAATATTATATAATATATAATATTGTCATTTTTGAAAAATAAAATTATAAGAAATTTAAAATGTAATTTATGTTCTTATGGTTAAAATAGTTTTTTGGGGGGTACAAATATATGTGTTAAAATTAATTGTCAAAAACCAAAGAATTATTATGTGATAGTTTTTATTTAATATATATAATTATTTGGTAAAAATATCTAATAAGGATCATTTTATTTTTATTCTTGAAGGAAAAATTAAGTAGATAAATAGAAAGAGACTATCTAGCATAGTGAAAACTAAAATGGTAAAACTGAGAAAAATTATAGGATAATAGAATAACATGTTTTAAAAAATGTTTATATTATCGTATAGGTTTGTATTGAACATATCACCAATACAATAAATTTTATATCAATTTTATTGACACATGTATTTAGAGTGACTTCCCATTATTGAATAATGTTGGGTATTTACAAAAATGCAACTCCTCCTCAACTAAAATGGTGGGGATCCTCCCCTAGCTTAATCACACCTCTTAATCCATATGGATTTACCCAAACATGAATAAATCTCCTAAAATAATTATAGATTTAACTGAAATAATTTTATTTCAAAAACCCCAACCCAATAGTCCGTAATATTTGATCCAAAGGAAGTTTTCCTAAGGGAATGTAAATTTCTTCACTTAGCTCTTCCTTTTTTTCATATTATCATACCTCCATCATTAAGGTTTAAATAAAAAAATATATTAAAATTGGTATATAAAATAAAATGAGATGATTTTATGTTAATGTAATTACCCGTACCCATCTCCAATTCCATAAAATAGGAAATGAAACTACCAATCATGTGTGTGACAGACTACAACCTCATGAACAGATGTAATATTTTTCCATAATCAACTATAAAGGGTGATACGATGATGTAATTAAAGTATATATATTATATTTCTGACAAATATTATACTTATTTATTTATAATATCAAATATTCCTTCTTAACAGCCAATTCTTTGGAAAATGATTACATCGCTCATGTGTATGTGTGGACTACCTCCACTACAAAGTGATGCGATATGTTTTTTATTTTATTTTAAATTGGATAATAATAAAGACAGGTTTTATGAGTACATAATATATATGTGATATAAAATATATTTTATAAAGGTGCATTATTATTTAGATTTTATTCATTCAATCTCTTTAAAAAATAGATACCAAGTTCATGCATAAGAATAACATAACGCCTCCAGGAATGGTGTAATTAATTTCCTAAATTTATATTTTATAAAATAATATAAATATATAAAACTTTAATATATATGATATTTATATAATGGTTAATATTCTGGAGATTTTGAACCTTTACAAATATTAAGGGATCTATAATATCAAACTAAAAAATAAGTGAAAAATATAGAAGTTATTGTCCGACACAAGAATTTAATAATGAATTATTAATAAATGAGTAATAAGAGGTCATAAGTAAATATAATATGTTATGATAAATATGAGTAAAGTTATGTAATGTATTTATAATAATCCAATAATTATTATAAAATATTTTTGAATTTGTAAGACGAAATTCAAGACTTTAGGTAAGGGATTATTATCTCAAATTGTCTTGTTTGGGACATATTTTATGTTATGAACCTATATTATATTATGAAGTGTATATAAAGAACCTTTGAATTTTTATATCAGGAATGTATTTATTTTTATGAAATTTAATTCTTCATTTAAGGTTCTCTCTTTCATGGATATTATTATAAAAAATCTACCAAAACATGTAATATATTTTCATCTGACATTTATTTCTGGGGGACACATGCCATATTCACTACTTGTTTCTTTTTTGTGTTGTATATATCTTCCATGAATGTATTTTATGATTCCTATAATGAATATAATTGGATATAAAAACAAATATAAGACTATTTATTTCATTGGTCTTATGGTTCAAATGTTACAAGATTGGAAATTGTTTTATGTAATAATTACATTATTTATTGGACTGTTTATGAGTGTGATTATAGTGGTGAAAATTTATTATATAATTCATAAGAAAATCAAATATTTTATTTTCCTCCATTTATTCCTAGGGAATAGATAATTTTCTTCTATTTAATTCTCTTTGAGAACTAAATAGGCCAAAATAATTGTATTTTAAAAATTATTTATTTCTCTTTTAATTGAAAATACATTTTATTTGTTGAAAAGTTTTATAAAAATTAGATAAATGATGTTTTTAATAAACTTTTTTAAATAAAATATTACCCTTTTTTTCATTTTTACAAAATTGTGTTAAAGAAATATTCAATTAGTTTTATTAATGAGGTAGTTTTGACTTTTTTCTAAAAATGATAATGGAATCATTGTTTTTATGTGTATGGAATGAACATAATTTTACAATATTATGAACAATTAATTAATTATAGATTCATTAACAAATTATAAGGGTTATTTTCCAAGAATATGATTTCTTTAGTATTTGGTTATTTTTTATATTTTTAATAATTGACTTTAAAATTGAACGGATATTTTCCTCAAGAATGTTTTATTGATTATATTTTAGAATTTTTAATCATCAATGATAAAAAAACATTTGTTTTTCTTATGTTTTAATGGGGATAAGATCTAATGTAACATACATATTATTTCTTCATTTGTTTTTTATTTGTGATTATGATGATGAAATGTTTATGAATCTCATAAATTTCCCTTGGGTTATATTATGATTACATATTTATTAAACATGATTACATTAATTATATAATGATATGATCAATGTTTTAGGATCCTTTGGAACACAAATATATGGGTTATACTATGATTACATGTTTATGAAACTTATTTCCATATATGACTAAATATATACGATGATTACACGTTTATGAGACATTTTTATTTATAATACTATCTATATAATGTTTACACAAGATTATAAATTGTTTTTAAATTAATTAAATAGATTTTATAGGCCTAATATAAAAAAATAATATTTTATGAATAAATGTGTATTTTTTCTAAAAAGGTAGTTTTCCGATATTTAATGGATGTCTTTTTTTTAAAATAAAATAATAAAATAATAAATTTTATTTGAGAAAATAGACATTATTTTTCATTGTATAATATTTAAAATTTAATTTGGTTGACTTTTTGGTATTTTTTTGATAAATTTCATATATTAATGAAGTGTAGAAAATCCTGCATTTGAATTAAAAACTTACTTTTTGTCTAACTAATATATAATGTTAAATAAAATTATAAATTGAGTTTAAAGTAATATAATATCAATTATAAATATATTAATCCAATTTGGGTCATCTTAATCATTTTAATATTAAATTTGGATATAAAACTTTTAAAACATTTGAACATATTCACTTTAAAAACCTGCTTTCGCACCCCTCCTAGAAATATTAATTTTAAATTAATTTTATCCACATAAATTTTTTTAATATTCAGAAATGGATTCTATATTCGGAACCATAAGGTATGAATTAAGAAAACATTACCCCTTTATTTTCAGGAAATATTAATACTAAATTTGGTAATTTTTGTTGCCATGACTTTGGTTAAATCATGTAATTAAGGGTAAAAATAATTATAGTAAGTACTATAAAAATTACCCCAACACATTTCAGAATATTATTGAACGAGTTATTTTCAACTGAAATAATCATTGATCCTAATTTATTACCTCTTGGATCCACTTATATGACTTCAATCCCCGTATATTATTTTCTTATAAAGAAATGTCGAATATGCTGCCCTTATGTCTTTATAAATATTACATTTTTAATTTGTTGTTATTCAGAAGATATTTTAGACAATAAATTGTAATTTTAAGTCTAAAATATTTATATAAATATTTTTAATTTATTTTAAGTTTTTATTGAAGGATTATTTAGCATAAATAATTACACAACGATGATTTATTAACTATTAAATAAATGGTAAAATCAAATAAATTATAACAAAACAATTAAAATAAATATAGTTTGAGATAACTAATGTTATAGGATAATTTAATAAACAAAAATAACATATTTTTGATGCATTAAAATAGTGTTGTCAAATGTATATTGTTGTATTTATTTTTTTAAAGGACAATGTAATGAATAATGTATAAATTTATATTAATGATATTTAAATTAAGTAATATTTTATTAAATTATATAAAATTTTCAAAAATAAAATAAAATAAGGATAAATAATTGGGATAATGTTTAAATTTTCATAAATAATTAATTGATGGTTTGTCTATAATTTTATATTAACTATATTAACCCATAAAAGAGTAAAAATCCATGTTGTCTAGGTAAAAGTTAAAGTGGTTAAATATGGTTAAAGACAAAAAACAAGGATAAAAAGTAGTCTAAATTAGTTTAATTTTCATATAATGAATTTATTTTGACACCTAAACATTCTATAATTTTAAAAAATTATTTTTTATCCACTTTTTATAGAAAATGAATTTATATTTATTTAATATTTTGAGATATTTCAAGAGTAACCCCCATCTCCTATAAAAGAGAACCTCGTATTCACTTTTATTCACGATTATAAACCTATTTTTTAGATAATATATTACCAAATACATTAAAATAATCCCTACCCAAAATTTATATCTCATAGTTTAGTAATTAAATGATCTTTAGAGGTATTAAGGAGTTAAACAAATAATACTGTCTGAAGAAAATTTATCATTTTTAATCAAGTGTTTCTATTATATTTCATCTCACAATTCCTTCAAATATTATTCAATTATGAAAAAATAAAAAATTATATTCCTAAATATACTGGTATTTTATAATTTTTATTTCATCACCAAAATCTGTATCCACTTCCATCAAATGGGAAAATTTGTAATTTTTCGTGTGTATAGCGGACTACCACCTCACGAACCGATGTAACCCATTTTCCATCACTATCTCTCAAGAATGGTTATAATGATATAATTAATGATTATATATAATATCAATGACATATTTATCATAAAAAATATATAATAATTCATTTTTCTTCATAGCTTTCCATGCACAAATGAATTAAAACATAGTTCATGTGTATGTGTGAATTAACACTTATAATAATTGATGTGTTTTGTTTTTTTGAAAAAAAAATAACATTAATGATATAAATAATTATATTTAAATGATTAATACGATATTAATTAAATTAGGAACATTTGATAAGGATAAAATTATACTTACCCAGCTTCTATAATTAATATTGAATAATGAAAAAGTTTCTCATGAATATATATGGATTAAAATCTCAATAATTGTAGCACAGTTCATTTTTCATATCCACATTTAATGTATAGATTTAAAAATATAATTTATGTATAAAATTCTAATAATATCATTATTATTATTCATTATATGATGTAATAATAACTTATTTGACTATATATATCATACCAAATTTTATTTTTGACTCAAGTACAGAATATCATCAAAATGACCAATGTAAACTAAAAAAATTAAGTAATTCTTATAACAAGATAATAAGTGAAATAAAATGAATAATATACCTGAAAAATATTGAAAATAAAATAAATAATTAACATAATATTATTATTCAAAAAGGCAAAGAAAGTACACGATGAGTCAAACTCAAGGTAGTGGACTTCGTCTTAATTTACTTTCAGGATGGCATATTTTGATGTTATACACTCACATTATATTATGAGGTGTATATACAACCCATTTTACATATCGTAACATTAATATATTTTTTTCATTATAATTAATATTTTTTTTAAATTCTACTCCTTTAATGTTATTATTATTAAAAAATTTCAGAGTAGTATCTGAAACATGGATTTAGAAATCTATTACTCAGTGTTTTTTGATTTATATAAAAAATAATTTCTTCAATATGAATATTCATGATATTATTTTAAATATTTAATTATATTAATCAAAAATTATTAAAAAGAAAATTATATATATATATATTTTAGAATTACTCTACAATCCTTCATGTTTTTTAATAGAAATAGAAACCCCTCTTTTCCATTTATGTGTATTTTTTCATTGAAAATGGGTTTTTAAAATTGATTGATTATTCCAATAACATGAAGTTTTTTCTTGTGAGTCTAAAATAAATTTTATGAGTGAAATGCTTCAAATTTTATTATTTTATTTATTATGATTATATAATGCTACCTGGACATTTGATGGGTGGTTACGTCCTAAACCAATGACAGATGGTTCTGTAATAAAACAATGACGGGTTCGTCCATAATATCCCACCAATTCATTTGGGGATAAAAGACTATGGTTTGATTATTATATTTTCAAGAGTGACATGTATGGAATTAATCATAATGGTTATTTTATTTGAGGATAATAATGTACGAAGATACCTTTATGTGTTATTTTAATTGCTATGGGTTTTATTATTATCTTATGATTATGAAAATGGTAACCATTGTGATTATATTAAAAGGATAGTATTTAATAATTCATAATAGTGAAAAGTATTACTTAATGATAATGTTTTCAGGGGTTTCCATGTTTTCATAGGACTATATGTTTTCATTATTTTTGTATCCCTTACTAATATTTTTGTGCTCATCCCATGTTTTTAAATGTTCTTCCCAGGATTTAAGGATGGGTAAAGGAATGGAAGGAGTCATGTTTAATTTTGAGAAGATTCATAATAGAATGAAATAATACATTATTTTGAAAGTAATATATTATGAAAGAATTGTAACTAATACAATTTGTTTTATGTTGGTTTATAATGTATGTGTTATGATCTAATTATTTAAAACTATAAACCTAAAAATAACCTCAATGTAAAAGTATGTAAGTTATTTTAAAAAACTAAATAATAAGAAATTTTAAATGTATGGGCCTTAAAATTGGTATAAATTAAAAATTTAGACAGAAATAGATTCTAGGATTGTGTTAATAGAATTCCCATAGAATATTATACAATATGGTTAAGTTGAAATGATGTAGCATTTTTTGATAACTTTTTTTCTTTATCTAATGTTTGTCTGTTTAAAATGGTTTTTCAAAGAGGAAAAAAATATATAGTGGGACGGAACTAAGAGGAAAATATCCTTCAAAACTAGAAACATGAGATATACTTTTTAGACACCCATGTTCCACAAGATTAAATGAGTAAGAAATAGTTGAGGTGGTAGTAAATAGAGAATTAACCAACTAGGAAATTCTAGAGGAAAGGATAAAAATTGTTCCATGTGTGGAAAAATATATTTTTTTGAATTTATTTCTAGATCTGGAAAGTGATACTTATATGGTAATTATCATAATAATGTTCGTGAATACAACAAAGGATATTCCTAAACAATCCAAGAATGAGATGATAAATAACATGTTGACGGTAAGATGTTTTAGATATAACTAGATGATGAATTTTTCTAACGTATGTATGAAGTTTCTATCATACGGTGGAAATAGTTATAATAAGAAACCAGAAGGTGTGGGAATATATGTTTCCACTACTATATTTGATGTTGAGACATCTGGTGAAGTGATTGAAGTTCTATAGAGATCAATATTTTTTTCAATGTTTAACCACAAGTTTAATCTTTTAGACACTGTTTATAATGTTTTATGTGATGCTAACATTAATTGATTATATAATTTTAGGGATATGTTTTTTTGGATTATGATTATGTAATGATTTTTAATAAAAATTAATCCTTTACTTTGCGGACCAAGTATTTAAGGTATTTATAATGTACATGGTTTATATGATCTTTGATGATTAATGTTATTTTCAGGGTTATACATCCTAATTATGATAATGTTATGAGGAAAAAAAATTTCTTATAAAATATAAATATATATAGTAGGTATATTTCCTTATATTCTTAGATCATAAAATAATTCCACTACTCTAGGAAAAAATTTTTGATCAAAAAACATTATTTAGTTACTTTTTTACTAGTAAATAAAAGGATTTTTAAACAACCACATATTTATGGTTTTTTAATGGTTAACATTATAATGAAGTTGTTTTTTATCACTCTCTATCAGTACATGATAGTTAGTTTTGTATTTCATGCCCATGTTTTACTAAATAGTATCCTAGTATGTGTTATCTGAGGTGACCTTTATACTTTCCTTTTAATCTTTTCAAATGGATGGTTTATTTACCCCTATTCTAATGTGGGTTTTAAAAAAAGTTGTTTTCAAAAGTCAAAAATCTTTTTTAATCCCAAGATGAAATTTTAAGGAAAACAAATATTAATTTGTGGTATAATGTTACATATTAACATTTTAAAAAGGAAATATTATGATTGAAATAATACAAAATATGCTACATCAAGCATACATAAATAACTAGATATTATTATTTAATAAGGAAGTTATTGCCTAGTCGTTATCTTAGCATGTATAAATAAGGCTAAATATAAAATATTTACATGTGTATGTTATTTTTTACTTCAATTTAATAGATTTCATAGGAACATGATAAGAACAAGTCTAATTTTACAATAAAAAGATGTATTTTCCTCAAAATGCTGTTTTGCTGACATTTAATAAAAGGATAGTTTGAGAACTAATTTTTTAACTTTTATAAATTGTATTTAAAAAAATAAAAATTATTTTTAATGGTTAATATTAAAATTTATTGTGGTTTAATTGTTTGGTATTTTTATGATATTGTTTCATATTTTTATGGATAGTAAAAAATACTACGTGTTAATTAATAACAGATTTTTCATCTATATAATTTATAATGTAAATTTGTATTTTAAATAGGTATTAATGTAAAATTAGATAAATTATACATCTATTAATCCAATTTTGGCCTTTATAATAATTTTCATATTAAATTTGGATATAAAAACATTTCAATCTTTTAAACATTATTATTTTAATTACACATTTTTCTACCCAAACTGTGATGTTAATTTAAAATTATTTTTATGCACATCTATGTGTTTAATTTTAAAAAATTGATTCCATATTTAAAATCAAAATGTCAAAATTTATTGAACGTTCCCCTTTTATTTTTTGGAAATATAAATTATAACTATAAAATTTTTTTCCCATAGTTAATGGTGAATACAGTAATTAGGGGTAAAAATAATTATGAGAAGGGTTAAAAGTTTACCTAAAAGTTGACCGAAATTTACTAGATGAGTTATTATTGACCAAAATAAATGTTGGTATAAATTTATGACTCCTTGGATCCACTTGGATATCTTTATGCCCCTAATAGTATTTTATATTAATGAAAAGTCAAAGTTATCATAATGATGTTTTAGTAACTATATCATTTTTCATATTTTGAAATTTAAAACATAATTTAGACAATAGATTTTAATTTTAAATTTAAAATATTTATGTTCATATTGGTAATTTATTTTAATTTTTTTAATGAATTATTACTTTAAATAATTATACAATGATGATGTAATAATTTTTCAATTTATTAAAAAATCAAATAAGTGGTATTAAAACTATTAAAAAAATGTAATTTTAAATTATTAATGTCATAAAATAATTATCTATAATATAGTTAAATATTTGTGATTCATTAAAATAGTCATTTTGAATATATATTATTGTATTTTTATTTTTGTGAATTTCAATGTTATAAATAGTGTCAAAATTGACATTAGTGTTACATAAAATGAATAATATTTTATTAAAATGATATATTTTCATTAGAAATATATTATTCAGAATAATAATTGGTATAATGATTATAATTTCATTAGTTATTCATTTATGAATCGTTTATCATTTTATACTAACTATATTAACCCTTGAAGAGTAAAAATCTATGTTCTCACTGTAAGAGGTAAAGGGTTTAAATTTAAAAGATAAGGAATAAAGATTAGTCAAAAAATGAACAAATTTAATTTTATAAATGTATTGGGACCCATAAGAATCCTATATTATAATTTATTCAGTTTTCATACATTTTTAATAGAAAATAAATTTATATTAATTAAATATTTTTGAGAAATTTCAAGGGTTCTTCTCCTCCCTCTTATTAAAGGGAACATTTTCTTCTCTTTTATTAACACATAAAAACCTTTTTTTATCAAGAAAATATATTCCCAAATAAAGTAATATAATCTATAACCACATTATATACCTCTTATATTAGAATGAAAACAATCCATAGTGGTCTTAATGTGTTATGAAAAGAAGATAGTCTATAGAAAAGGTATTATTTTCAATGAAGTGTTTATCTTACATTCCTTCTTCAAAATCCACAAAATATTATTTAACTATGATTAAATAAGAAGTAAAGTATAAAAAATATACTGATATTTTATTATTTTATTACCATCCCACAAATCCACTTCCACTTCCATTAAATGGGAAAAGAAGTTATCACCCGTGTGTATGGAAGACTACTGCCTCACAAACCCATGTGATTTTTTCAATCACCGTATATCAAGACACATTATAATGATGTAATTAATGCTTTTATACTATATTAATGGAATATTTATAATTTCTAAAATATTATATATCATATTGGTTCATAAATTTATATGTTCATAAAAATGAAAATGTCATTTGTGCATACATGTAAATTATCCCTTTCAGGCAGCGATGAGATGTTTTTATCATTGCCCCATAAAATAGATCATATATTTATGTAAATATAAATGATTATGTTGATATTAATGATATTATTATCATTCTACAATGATAAAATTATACTTACCTTCTTTTCATAATGATTATTTAAAAACTAAAATGTTACAAATGTGTGTGTATGACTTACTGTCTTTATGACTGTAACATAGTTAATTTTTCATATACATATATAATTGATGGATTTATAAGTATAATTTATGTATAAAAATTACAATTATTTAATTATTATTTTTTTATATATGATGTAATAATGAACAATTTGACTATAGACATCATACCAATGTCATTTTTGACTCAACTACTGAATATCATCTAAACGTCCAACATGAACATAAATATATAAGTAATTGTTAAAGAATTATAATAATTTATATAAAAGGAATAATATACATGAAAAATATTTTTAATAATATAAATAATTATTCCAAATTTATTATTCAAGAAGATAATGAATGTACGCTACATTTCAGACTCTAGGTAGGGGCGTTGTCTCAATCTCTATTCATTGAAGCATATTTTGATATTATACACCCTACTTCTTTTATGAGGTATATATACAGACCCAATGACATATAATATCATGAATTTTTTTATTATCATATTACATAATATTTTTTATGTTATTAATTCACATGGAGTATTGTTCAGATGTTCCAAAGTGGTATTAGATACTTTGATTTAAAATTTTATTTTTAAATGATAAAAGGATTAAATTCAATATATTTTCCACCAAGTGAACATTATTGAAAATATTTGACATTTTATTTATATAGATATAAAAATAATGTGAGTTAAAATTTATTCCTATATTTATATGTGGATTTCTCTATTAGTCTTTACCTTAAAAAAGAAAAATGAACCCCTATTTTTCTTTTCTGGGTATTTCATTATTCAATATCCATTTTGAAAGTGTATTGATTATTTTAATAGAAAAATGTTTTATTATGAGAGTATATGAAATTTAATGAGTGAAATGTCGAAAATATCAAGTTTTTATATGATTTTATTATATATCGGTACATGAATCTTTGAAAGGTCATTATACGGTAAACCAAGGATGGGTTTTTTCATTATAATCCGTTGATGGGTGAGTCTATGATAACCCTAAAATTCTTTGAGTATGGAAGTCAACCATATGGTTATTACATTTTTAATATTTACATGTATGTATGTAGACCTCCTAGTAATTCCATTTCAGTATAATTATATCCCAAGAATCATTTATGTATTATATATTCTTGCTATGGGTTTTAAAATAATGAAAAGATTACAAAAAGGAAATAAATGAGGTGATTTCCTATGTAAAGTGTCTAGTACTTCATAAGGGTTAACAATATTACATTATGATAAAGTTTTCATGTGTTTCTATTTTTTCATAAGAATAATTGTTTTATTTATTTTTGTATTCCTTACTTAGTTTTTGTTCTCATACTGATTTTTAATGGTTTTTCGCAGGATATCCAGATGGGTAAAGGAATGGAAGTAGTCAAGTAGAATGTTTATAATATTTACATTGGAAAGAATTCATGATTTCCTTTTAATTTTTTATATTATGAAATAATCAATACTAATAAAAAGTGTCCACTTTTTATTATATGGTTATATAATTTATGATTTGTTATCTAATTCTCAAAAACTCTAAAACTGAAAAGATGCTCAAATTTAATGAAAGTAAATTATTGACTAAAGTGAATATTATAAAATGTTTAATGATAATGAATTACACCATAACCCTTATGTATGCAATGGGATATCACCAATCTTGTAGGTTTTTCTTAATCTATAACTATATTAATATAATTTTTATAACATTACTACAAACATGTTGAACATGATAAAAAATAACATCAGTGACATCAATATTAATAAATGTTTTATCCTAAAATTTTATATCATAAATTTTATGATTACATCACCAAAATACCATATAATTCTTATGAAATTATCATTTACATTAATCCTAAATGTTAAATATAACTCAACCCTGAAAAACGTCTCAAAAAATATCACTAATCACCACAAAATCCCAAGAGTTAAAAAATAAAATGGGGATTTCTATTGCATTGATATTATGATCAAAATTAATCATAAATAACCATGATGGTATCTATAACACTTAAATAATTATAATCTCCAAATTTTTCTGAACCCTTACATTTGACACCAACTATATGGCCGATCTGAAATAACATATACACTCATGCGATTAATGTAAGGATTTTATTTCAAAAATATTTAGGATTTTTATAGTTTTTATTTTTATAGAACTAGGTCATAAATCATACATTAAAAATATATATATTAAAAATCTTTCACTTTTAATCGGTATCCAATTTCCCAATTTTCTTTTTGAAATAACCAAATTTTCTTTTAATTGATTATATTCAAAATTTTCATTTTGAAATCATTATTTTCATTACTCATCCTTAAAATATTTTGAAAAAAATCAGAATATTTAGAATGTGAATATAAAGTATAGTAAGGGATATAAAAGTGGGAAATCCATTAGTCCAGTGAAAACATGGAAAATGATAAGTTTTAATTTTATTAAATAATAAATGAGAATATGAAATAGATCATATCAATATGAAAAACACACAACTTTTTTCTCAAACAAAACCATTAAAATTCACTGAAAAAGTAAAAAACCGTTATAGGTGACTTAGAGCATTATATTCAAAACCTATATTAGAAATAACCAGAGCCTAGTAAAGTACATATGACAAATACACTAGGTTAAATCCCTACATATATCATATTAGGATAAGGAACATTACCAAATGAATTGAAGAGCTATATTGGGTCTCACCTATTATATAAGTTATATCAAAGTCACTCATGAAGTTATGTTATGTTGGGCTCACCTATTCTTATAATGTGTATCAAGATCTCCCATTCATATATAATTTATTGGTGTCACATAATATTAATATATATTTCTCAAGAACTATATAAATATATTATGCTTGAACTTTTGTTTATAAAACACTATAAAAACTCTTTTAAAACAATATGAAAATCAATTTGAGATATCAAAATACTATTTCCATTTAACATTTTTTAAAACCAAAATAACTAGAAAAAAGGAAATTGAGGTGTTCCTTAAGGAAAAAATTAAATATCTTAATGGAAATGAAATAAAAAATATCAATTAGAGAAATTAGGAAGACCTCGTGAAGCAATTTATGTTGAATTATATCATTCATTTTATCTTTTATAAAGAAAGTCAATAAATTTCATAAAACTAATAATTTTGAAATATTTATAATAAATTCAAAATTTTCATATATATTACATTCATTTCTAAATAAATACCCAAGTAAAATAATATTAATAAATTTAAAAAGGAAGAAAATTATTTAGAAAATAATTATTTAAAATCATTAAAACTCTGTTTTTTAAGATAATGTAGCTCATACCTTGAGTCTAACTTGTCACATGTGTTATTTATCTCCTTGAATAATATACTTATGTTAATTTTTTATTTTCTTATGAAATTATTCTGAGTTTATTGTTCTAATTATTATATATTTTTATAAAAATATATTTAATTACTTAATAATTTATGTTAATGTCATATGTTTCAATGATATACAGCTCACTTTAAAAAAATGACTTAGGTATGTTGAATGTGGGCAATAAAGTCATTATTAGATCATAATTAGAATAATAATAATGATATAATTATAATTTTTATACATCTATTATACTCTTAAAACCATTAATAAAATATGGTAATGAAAAAATAAATATGTTACATAGATGGAGATGGCAGGTCATATATACACAAGAGTAGCATTTCAATATTTCAATGATCATAATGAAAATTTGTATGTATTATTTTAGACTTAAAAAATGATCATTATATCAAAAATAAAATATTATTATTTTAAATATACTTATATATATAATTCAAGTGATGTTATGATGATAAATTAATCCTATCACTTTATGGTGGTGGTTGTCCACACGTACACATGAACGATGTTATCATTTTTCAATTATTGAAATGATAAGAAAATAAGTGATATATTACTTTTAAAAAATTATAATTATGTCATAGATATTAATTAAAAACTTGATTTTAACTACTTAGAAGAGGCCTTTGTAACAACCCATATAAATTAAGAATAATACCTTTTAATATTTATAAAATTTTTTGAATTAAATATTAATTTTACTTTAATGGGGATTCTATGTTCAATGGAATAACCGATACACAACAACAAGTTTTTTTTGAAATCTTACGTTGCACGAAACATTGGGTCATACTGGGAAATAATAATATTATATTATATTAAATTGGAGTTAACACCTAGCCATTATGTTGGTGGGAATGAATAAAACTAACCATATTGTGATTAATCATGTTTCATAAATGCTTTTAAATTTATCAAATAAAATTAAGAGGCTTATAATTTGAATGAATCTAATTTTAAGTATAAATACTCTAATATTCATTAAATGGCCAATTTACCTCCTTTTGATGGAGGACCATCTTTAAATCTAGTTTTGGTAACTTATATATGTTCTATTTGACAAAATAAAATTGCTCTTTAGAATCAAGACATCATGATTGACATTGGGTAAATTTTTGGTATTTTTTGATAAAAATCATTTTTTAATGAATAGTGAAAAATACTGTATTTTAATTCAAAACTACATTGTAATCTAATTTATTTATATTTTTAGGTAATATTTTTCATGAGTTTAAGAGTAATTATATTATAATATTACCATTTAATCCAATTTTTGTCATTAGAAGAAATTTGACTCTTAAATTGGACATAACCAAGTGTCAATCTTGATAGTTATTATTTCTTAATAACATGCGTTTCTGTATTTACAACAGAAATTAATTTTAAATTAATAAATTCAACTTCTATATTTTCAATTTGGTGAAATAGAAATAATTTTTGAAATCATATTATCAAATATTTCATAGGATTATTTTTTTGTCATTTTATAAAAACCTTTAATTTTTGATGAATAGTGAAAACACTAAGTAGTAGTTTAAAACCCGACTTCTACATTTAAATGAAATTTTATCACTTTTGTGAATTGAATTTTTAAAATATAAAATACATGGTTGTTATCATTATGTAAAATGTGGTTCAGTAATATGAAAATAATTTTTAGTGAATAGAAACTTATGACTTTAATTTACCGCAGTTAAAGGTAAATATGGTAATTCAAGGTAAAAAATATTATAACAATAATAAATTACCTTAAATATTGTAATAAACTAATTTTATGAGTTATGTACGTCCAATACAATCCTTGGGTGATATTTTAAGCTATTGAATGCCATTTGGGAAAGATGATGACATTAATAACTTTTTATTTAATGTAAAAATAAAAAAAAATAAACATGTATTTTTTTTCTAAAATAGTTTTAATATAGAGTTATATAATTGATATACTTGACTATAAATATTATTATAAATATATAAATATTTACTACATCATGGTATTTTATTTATAATTTTTAGACATCAAATGAATAAAATTATTTCTGACCCAATAATGATGTATTATTTACCTCATTAATGAATGATTTAAATAAATAAAATTAAAAAAATTAAAAAAATATCCAAAACCTGTCCAAATATAATTGGATGATTTTATTTCTAAAAATAGGCATCTTATATTCGACTTTAATATTTTTGGACCTTTAGAAACCGAAAATAATTATCTAATAAAACAATATTTTCAAACATTCTTAAAGAGACCCCCATCCCCCTTATAAAAATATTTCACCTCCAACCCATTACTCACGCCGCTCAAGCCCCTTGGCTCATCCAAACTCTTCCCACATAATCTCTCAATATACATATTTTACACCTAGGAGCCTTACCTTAGGGAGAAGACACTTCAAGAAATCCTTTTGGTTCAAAACAAAGGGAGTAACCCGATTTAAAGATAACATCTTCTCTTAAGTTATTTTCTTTTATTTAACTTCCCCAACCCCCTAAAATATTTTTATTAATTTAATTTTAAAAAAAACCAGTATCCTAAATATTATAGGTTGTTTATATGATAATAATTTTAACTACACTTAAACAAATCTCCATCTAATGGGTAATGAACATACTGTTTCTATGGATGGAGAACCACTGCCTCAGGAAACAAGGATTGTTCAACAATTCCTACCACCTCTGATGGTGTCCCTTAATATGGAAATATATTTACACGTGATATATATTATATTTTTATTGTGTCTATACTTAATTATTTTTTTCATTTATATCATACCTTTATGGTTTCCATAATGGGTAAATACAATAATTTCATTTAAGGAAGTGCAGACTACCTCTCTCTCAAAGTGATATGACTCATTAATTCCATATGTGGATTATATAAAGAATGGATTTAACTAAATTAAATACCATATATATTATATTTTAATTATAATATACCTATATATTATTATGTTTTCATTCCTTTAAATATAAAATAGAAATGAATGAATTGTTCATGTGTATGTACGACTTACCGTCTCCATGAATGGTGTGTTTCATTTAATAACTCCAAATAATATGGAATATTATAAATAAATATAAACTAGATATATATTATATATATGATATCTAAATAATTATTATCATTCTTGAGATAAAGAACTTTTTTCCACATGGACAATTTTTAATTATAACACTTTCATTTTTGAGTAAAGTTACAAACATTGACAAAATGTCTGATATGAACTCAAATAACTAACTAATTGTTATAGAATTGTAATAAGTTATATAAAATTATTAATAAACATGAAAAAAATTATTAATGAATTATAAATTATATTATATTTATTATTCAGGAAGAACACGGAACATACGAGTCAAGTTAGACAAGAGGTAAGGGGTTTCTTATCACATTTTTAATTTCGTGAGATTTCCATTGTTCACCAATTATTTATTTCAGGAGATATATTTTGTAATTCCATTTGATATATATTATCATGATTCTATTTAAATTTATAGAATTATGTGATTGATTTAGTGGTTATTAACTTTTAGTTTTATGACTCAATTGATTACACCTTGGTAAGGGGTTATCATCTCACTTTTTATTCCTGTGCGATTCTTGCTATATTTTACAGTATTTCCTTTTGTGTGGTGTATGTATGTACATTGATTGTATTAATTGTTTAATGTAATTTAATTTATTATTATTTACATCCTCATTTTATGATACTTATTTCTTTGGTTGTATGTTTTGTAAGTTACCAAATCGGTGGGGGAATCTTTCACCCTCCTCTTTTTAAAAGACTTCATTAATGTGATATCATATAATGTACACTTTCTTATGACGTGATATGTTATTCAATATACTTATTTCAGTGCATTTTGTGTCTAAGTGATGATAGAACCTTTTCTCTCTCATTAATTTATTTTCTTAACTTCTATGTGATGCCATTAGGCTATCGAATTTCAGAAAGAAAAAGTTTTAACCCAATTTCAATTCTATGGGATAAACATATAGTTCTTGATTAGGTCATGCTATGAATATGTGTGAATAAACAATATTTATTTTTCTCATAATATCCACTTATATTTGGTGTATTGTTATTTTTCACACATAATTATTTCATTGAGTAATCCTTAATCTAAAAATACGATCTTTGTAAGGACATTGTTTCACTTTACATTTCATTGTGGCTTTTTTACACCAATTCACATTTTTATGGTATATATACTACCCTTTGACATATTATATCATGAATATCCTTATTCTCATGATATTATAATCTTTGATTAATGTTATTTCTTAATTATTTGTATTCAAGTGTCAATCATTTGGTTAATAACTCCTTAACTAAAGTATTGTTTTAAATATTTATTCTTCTAAATCATTGTAATTAATATACATGTTTTTAAGAAGTTTTTAAGAATTTATTTATATGTATATGAATACCTGAAATTGAAATTAGTTTTAAAATTTTGAAAGTGGTATGTGACACGTTGATTCAAAAATATCTTTATTAATTGTTTTATATGGTTTTGAAAATGGTTTGATAATGCATTGATTATGTAAATATCATGAAATGATATATTGTTATTGAAATGTGTAAATTTTATATTTAATTTATGATTATTTTATGTGTTATAAATATGTTATGGTTATTGGGAATTTTTTATATATACTGGTTGTTCTGTGATAATCCTAGGGCGGGTGAGACCGAGATAGCTCCCCAATGCATTGGTTAACGTGACAGAGGTATATGTTAATTTTTCTCCTAGGAGATTTAGGGAATACACTTTGATGGGTATTCCAGGTGTAACTCCCTATGTAGCCGTGAAAGCTATAATTTATGTTTGATATGGATTCCGTATGATACCTTTATGATTTATGATCTCATTGTATTATTTATAAATCTTATGATTTCATGAGGTATGTTAAATAGATTATGTTTTATTTCTATTGATGAACTTATGTTTTCTTTCTTTATTTTATAACCCTTACTGAGCTTTTTATGTTCGTCCCATGTTTTTGAAGTTTTATTCATAGGGTATATGGCAGGGTAATAGAAA
Source organism: Viscum album (assembly GCA_963277665.1). Classification (NCBI taxonomy): domain Eukaryota; kingdom Viridiplantae; phylum Streptophyta; class Magnoliopsida; order Santalales; family Viscaceae; genus Viscum; species Viscum album. Next base: position 1,497,885,777 of record OY728161.1, read on the forward strand.
CAGAGAACTCAAGAATATTTATATCATGAAAATAATAATTATTTCTTTTTAAAAGTTTTTATTTAATGAAAAAATTGGAAACTAAGTTGAAGTGTCTACTTTGTAATTTTTGAGATGTAATGTAATAGTTATGGCCTAATTCTCAAAAACTCTAATCCTGAAAAAAAATACTAAATGTGAATTATTTATTTAATTAAAAATTATGTAATGGTTTATTTTGGGTGTTTATAGTTGGTATCAATGGTCATTTTATACATGTTTAGGGATTAAGAGTTTTTGTTAGACACATGGTTAGTCTTTATGTCTACTCTTTATGTTAATTCATTATATTGTAACTTTTTCATATCAAGGAAGTTCTGTTACAAATGGAAGGAGGAGGATATAAAACCACATTCCTTTCGATTCTTAATGACTTTCTTTCAATAATTATTTCAAAGTCATACCAAGACATTTCTGAAACATTTTTTAACATACAACTTACTTGAAAGTAATTGTTTGAGATATCATAGAACTATGCAATACCTCGATACCATCATGGATCATGGGTTTTATTTAATCAAATACTATTTTCACAATATTCTCAAATTTTCATGAAATATAAATATTATCAAGGCATTTTAAAATATTTTACCTTATCACAAGATTTTGAAGCATGTAATGATTTTGAAAAAGGATTTGAAGAATGAGATCTTGCACAACCTATTTATAATTGCTTTTAAATTATAGTCTTTCATCACATAATTATGTTATCATAAAAAGACCATTTATTTAAATCTTCAACTCAAGATCAGTCTAACTATTTTAAAATACACATGTTTTAATAGATGTTTTGAAATTATATGTTATACATGATTTTTTTCTAAAACTATTTATCTTTGAAAACCCATATGACCCATGTTGTACACTGTGTATTTGGATAAAGGGAAAAAATTATTTTGAAGGATATCTAAATAATTGTTTCAATGCATGGACCATCTACCTATGTGAACATAATGATGTTGAAACCATGTGGTCACAAGGATCAAGGTATGATGTTCTTTCATTTGGGAATAATATTATTTTATTATATACAGGTGAAAAAAATAACAATATATATAAGTATTCATTAAGATGATTTTGGATGAAAATGATAGGTATAAGACAACCTTTGAGGTTAAAATATATTAGGGTCATTTTTGAGTTTTATAAAAATGACAAACCTTAAGATGGGTGACAACACATCGCGTCAGGCAAGGCCAAGCGAATCGAAAACAGAACTGAAGGGTTGAAATGGAGCATCGCCTACCACTGCCTATTTTGGTAATTTATGGATGCGATTATCCTATCATAGAGAATATGTGATTAGGTTAATTACACATTAGTAAGAAACATTAAGTGTAGTTGATGTTATTTGTATAATAATATTATGATTTATTTTGGATTACTATGTGATTAAATCTTTCTTAGTTTTGTGATTTACACATAGCTTGGATTATTTTAATTCATTTTAAGGACATTTTTGTATTGAATGGTTTTTTATGAGATTTGGGAATTGTTTATTCAATTTTGGAGATTAAGAGTAGTATTTCTTTTTATAAAAGATTATTATTTTTCGGGATTATATGATCTTGTACCAATCATTTTGGTTTTGGTTAATGTCTAAAGACATGGGAAATATATGGTTCATATTATATGGATTATGTGATTCCCTAGAATTTTATTATAGCACTTCATGTGTTACCAAGTCTTCCTGAAAACTCATCATTTGGAGAAAAGATGTGTTTTTGGTAAAAACTAACTAATGGATTAAAATATACATGAAATGTAAGTATATTTCTTATATCCTCAGTCAATCTCCAAAGAAATTCTAAAACTTTAAGCAAAGGAACTTAAAACAAAAAAATGTCATCTGTTTACTTTTTCTTCTGGGAAACCAAAGACTGTTTAACCTATTATAAGTTTGAGATTTTATGGCGGTTAACTTTTTCCTAATCATGTTTTCTATCACTCTCCGTCAGAACATGACTCTTATTTTCTCCTATATATCCATGTTTTAATAGAATCCTTGTATGGTTTAACTCATGAGACATTTATACTTCTCTTTATTTCATTTAATGTGATAGTTTTATTCACACTTTTATCAATGTGGGTCTTTTAATGACGTTTCCAAGACCAATTTTAAAATTATGAGGATGAAATTTCTAAAAGGGGGGAAGGATGTAACATACCTAGTAAATAAAGAATAATACATTTTCATATTTATTAATATTTGTGAATAAAATATTAATTTTACATTAAATGGGATTCTATGTTTGATGGCATACCCTATATGCAACAACAAGTTTCTTTCAAATTTTACGTTGCACACAATGTTAGGTCATAATGGAAAATAATAATATTATATTATTTTAAATACCAGTTGACGCCTAGCCATTGTGTTGGAAGGAATGAACAGAAGTAACCATATTATGAATAAACATGTTTGTTAAATGATTTTATATTTATCCAATAAATGTTAGAGGTTTAAAATGTGAATGAGTCTAATATTAAGAATAAATACTCTAATAATCTTTTAAAGGACGATTTACTGGATTTTGATGGTAAAACCACTTTAAATCAATATTTGGTCAATTTTATATTTTATATTTGAAAAAATAAAATTCTTTTTTAGAATTGGGTCATCAAATTTACATTAGGTAAATTTTTTGTTTTTTTTATGATAAAATTCATTTTCTAATAAATATTGAAAAATATTATTTTTTAATTCAAAACAGCCTTTTAATATAATTTAATTATATGGTTAGATTATTTTTTCAATTGTTTTTAAAGTGTAATTAGATTTTATAATTATCATTTAATATAATTTTGGTTCTTGGAAGAAATTTCACTCATAAATTGGACAAAAACAAGTGTCAATCTCTTGATAGTTTTTATTTCTTAAAAACCGGCTTTTTGTTTGGACAACCAAAATTAATTATAAATTAATTAATGAAACTTCTATATTTCTAATTTGGTAAAATATATATCATTTTTTAATTCTGAATATCAAATATAGTGTAGGATGGATCTTTGGTATTTTTCAGAAAACCTTCGAATTTTGATTAATAGTGAAAACACCGAGTATCAGTTAAAAAACTGACTTCCTCATATAAATGAAATTTTACTGATTATGTGAATTGAATTTTGAAAATCCAAAATACTTGGTTGTTATCAGTAAGTAAAATTTGGTTTAATAATATTAAAATAATTTCTGTTGAATAGTAACTTTTGACTTTTACTTACCACGATTAATGTTAAATAAGGTAATTCAAGGTAAAAATAATATAATAATAATATAAAATTACCATAAAATTTTTATTATCCTTATTTTAAGAGTCTTGGATGACCAATACAAACCTTGGTTGAGATATTTGCCCTTTGGAAACCATTTGGGTAATATAATGACATTAATAACTTTTTATTTAATTTAAAAATAAAAATATCATAAACATTTATTGTTTTGCTAAAAAAATTTTAATGTGGGGTTAAATAATCGATATATTTCACTATAAATATTAATTATAAATAAAAAAATATTTCTTACAACATGGTATTTTATTTTCTATTTTAGAGAACAAATAATAAAAATTATTTATGACACAATAATGATGCATTGTTCACCTCATTAATAAAAGATTTAAATAAATAAGATTATAAAAATTAAAACAATATCCATTACCAGAACAATTCTAATGGATGATTTTATTTCAAACAATATTCATCTTATCTTCAAATTTAATATGTTTTGGACCATTTGAATTCAAAAATCATTATATAATAAAATAATATTTTCAAACATTCCTAAAGAGGCCCTCCTCCCCATTACAAAATTCCCTCACCTATAACCCATTACTCACACCACTCAAGACCCTTTTAATGTACAAAATATTCGCAAATAGTCTCTAATGATACATCTCTTCCACATAGAAGCCTTACCTTAGTCAGAATACACCTGAAGAAATCATTTTGGTTCAAACCAACAGAAGTTACACAATTTAAAGGTAGCGTCTTCTCTTTTGTTCTTTTCTTTTATTTTACTTATCCAACCCCTAAAACGCTTTTTATTAATTTATTTTATAAAAAAACAAGTATCCTAATTATACTAGATTATTTATATGATAATTATTCTAAATAAACTTTCAACCATCTCCGTCTAATAGGTTAAAAACATACGATTTCTGTGGATGATGAACTACTGCTTCGGAAACGATGAATGTTTAATCTTCTCCTACCACCTCTTATGGTTGCTATTAAGAAGGAAATGCATTTAAATGTGATATATATTATATTTATTCAATCTATATACTTATGTATTTTTGATTTATATCATAACATTATGGTTTCCATAACGGGTAAATATGATAATTTCATTTGAGGAAGTGCGGACTACCGCCCCTCAAAGTTATTCGACTCACTCATTTCTTATGTGGAACGTATAAAGGATGGAGTTAATTAAATTACATAACGTAGATATTATAATGGAAATATAATATACCAATATTTTATTATGTTTTCATTCCATGAAATATAAAATAGAAATTAAATTAGCATTAATGCGTATGTAAGACTTATAGTCTCCACAAACAGTGTATTTCATTTCTTAACTCCAAATGATATGGAATATTATAAATAAATATAAACTAGATATATATGATATATAAGATATATAATCCATAAATATCTATCTAGATATTGTTTAATTTTGACCACATGGAAAATTTTTAATTATAACAAGTTCATTTTTAACTAATGTACCGAACATCGACAAAATGTCTAATAAGAACTCAAATAATTTACTAATTGTTATAGAAAGGTAATAAGTGATATAAAAGGAATAATAAAATTGAAAAATGTTTTTATGGAAATATTAATTACATTAATTTTATTATATAAGCTGAACACGGAACATACGATTCATGTTAGACACGAGTTATGTGCTTTCTTATCTCACTTTTAATTTCATGAGATTTCCATTGTTCACCGCTTATTTATTTCATATGGTGTATTTTTTACTTACATTTGATATATATTATCATGATTTTATTTATAGTAATGGTCCTCTGTGATTTATTTGGTGATTATTAACTTTTGTTCTTACAACCTGATTGATTACAACGTGGTAAGGGGTTTTCATCTCACTTTTTATTCCCATGAGATTCTTGCTATATTTTCATCTATTTCCCTTTGTGTGGTGTATGTACTAGCCATGATTGTATTCATTGTGTAATATAATATAATTTATTGATTTTTTCAGATAAATTTTATAATCCTTCTTTAATGGGGTGTATATTTTGTAAGTTACCAAATCGGTGAGGGAATCTTTCACCCTCCTCTTTTTAAAAGACATTATTTATGTTATGTCTTTCAATTTCCTCTTTTTTATGTTGGGATATGTTATTATATATATTTATTCCTGTACATTTTGTGTCCAATTGATGATATAACCTTTTCACTCTCATCAACAAATTTTATTAATTTTAATGAGACATCATTAGGCTGTCAAATTTTGGTAAGAAAACTTTTTAACCCAATTTCAATTAGTTGGGTTAAACTTATACATCTTGATTTTGTAGTGGTATCAATATGTGTGAATGAACTCTGAATTATTTACACTTAATATCCACATATATTGTGTGTATTATTAATTTTCACACATAATTATTTCAATGATTTATCCATAATATAAGGATACGATATTTGTAAGAGACTTTGTCTCAATTTACATTCCATTGAGATTTTTTATTTGTTATACTCCAATTCACTTTTATATGGTGTATATACAGACCTTTTACATAATATATCACAAATATTGTTATTCTCAAGATATTATATTCTTTGATTAATGTTATTTCTAAATTATTTGTATTCAAGCATCTCTCATTTGGTTTTGAACACCTTAACTAAATTATTTTTTAATGATTTATTCTTAAAAATATTTCTCATTAATATCCATGTGTTAAAACAGGTTTTATGGATTTAATTATATGGATATGAATTTTTAAAACTAAAAGTCATTTTAAAAATTATAATGTGGAATGGGAAAATTTGATTAAAAAATATCATTATTTTATGTTTTAAATGGGTTGGAAAATGGTTTGATTAAGCATTTATTATGTCAATATCTTAAAATGAGATATTCTGATTGTAGGGTGTGAATGTTATCTTTCCATTATTCTTGTTTTATGTGTTATGAATATGATATGGTTATTAAGCATTATTTATTTATACAGGTGGCTCCATGATAAACATATAGAGGGTGAGCCTGAGATAGTTATCCAATGCATTGGGAAACATGACAAAGGTAAATGTTAATGTTTCTCCTAATAGATTTATGGAATATAATGAAATGGTTATTCCAAGTGTAACTCCCTATGTAGCTATGAAGGATAAAATGTAAGCATGATATTGATGCCATAACTTAACTTTTTGATTTATGATTATCGTGTGTTATTCATAAATCATATGATTTCTTAAGGTATATTAAAGAGCTTGTGTTATTTATGTATTGATGAACACATTTTTTCATTCTTTATTTTACAACCCTTACTAAAATTTTTATGCTCATAAAAATTTTTGAAATGTTTTTTACAGGGTATGAGGCATGGTAAAATAAAGTAAGAACTCAAGATGATTTATATCATGAAAAGAATTATTTTTACCTTTAATGAGTTTTTAATTTATGAAAAAATGGAAACTAAGTAGAAGTTTCTACTTTGTAATTTTTGAGATGTATGTAATAGTTGTGGCCTTATTCTCTAAAACTCTAAGCCTGAAAAAATCATCAATTTGAATAATATATTTAATTCAAGATTATGTAATGTTTTAAGGGTCGATCCTTATAGTGTCGATGTAAAACCAATTATATCACCTTGTGAGGTGGTAGTTCAATATACAAAAAACAATGGTTTTGTTTCCCATTTGATGGAAGAGTATTTGAATATTTTTTATATAATTATCATAAAAAATATCAGTATATGGAAGATACTGATGATATAATCTTATAATGTTTGTAGAATATTTTATGGACATGTAATAAGAAATAAAATGAAAATTCATGGTTAATAACCATACCGTTTCTTTTGAAACCAACATTATGTTTATACATAAATCATTCCTAGGTTGGATTTATGATCAAATAATGACCTCTAGGGTGTAAGGAGGGATATAATGAAGGTATTTGAGAAGTACTTTTACATTCCAAAATGTTTTTTTAGAATAATGAATAGTGGATTGGAGGTCAACTTTTATAAGGGATAGGATGACCATTCCTGTAATAAATTAAATTATTAAATTAATTTATATTATTTTTAGTAAAAAATCGATAACAATATATCAAATTAAAATATAATATGAGGATAAGTCAAAATATTCTCATCCAATAATATTTAAAAAAATTTAAATTTTGTTTCTACCATTATATCTTTCGTTTAACCCCCATTATCCCTTTTAAAAAATACTACGATATCAGTGGTTTTTAAACATTATGTGATAAGAAAGACACTATAAAAGAGTAAGTGTCCCATAAATTGAAAATAGATGATATTTTAAATCACATATATTTCAAATGGATGATGATGAGAATTATATGAATTTTAAATCATTTAATATAATAATTTTTTAATGTAAAATATCATTAATGGAATATTTTTCAGGACACTTTATCTAACCAAAAATATATTATTTGTAGTGTTCTTAATATAAAATATTTTTTTTCTGTTTCATGTACTAGCACTATATCAGTGCTCTATAAGAATGTATTATAATTATTTATTCTTAAAAAAATAAAAAAAGTATCACTAAAAAAATATATAGATAAACCTTTTTTATTTGATTAATATGTATATTTACTCTCACATATGTCATGACTACTTATGTAATATGATCTATTGACATTTTTAGCCTTGTGCAATAACTGCACATGCATTTGGATAATATTATTGTTATATAACAAAAAATATTAGAATATATCAATAAAAATCATCATTTATACAAAATAATGACTATAAATGTTGTCAAAATTCTTTTTAATTCCCCATTATTATCATTAAGATACCAAATTTAACCATTTTAGTGTTGCACAAGCACTATGTTGATAATGAAAATGGTTTTGTATTTATCAAGTAATAAATTATAATTTAGTATGATTTATTTTAATTATAAAACATACCATTAATTATTTATGTTTCATAAATTTTTATATAATATTTATCTATTTAGGATATCATAAAAGACACCATATTTCATAAAAACATTTGTTTTTACTATTCCCTAAACTTTAACTTCTTAAAAAATTATCTATAATTTATACGAGTATAAAATTTAATTTATGGATCAATAAATAAATTCCATTTTATAATATTTAATTTTTATAATTTATAGAAATTAACATTAATAAAAAATATAAAAAAGTCAATGAAAATTAATTTTTTTTAAGAAAAGTTTTACGCCAAAAATGGAATGTATATTATGATCATGTATAATAATGATTAAAATTTTTTAGATATTATAAAATTATCAAATAGAAAATTTAAAATAAATTAAATTTAAATAATAATGATAATTTGAATGAAATAAATGACAATTTTAAAAAAATATTCAAAGTTGTTATTTTCACTGTTCATTGAAAATTTAATCATTTTAGAAAAATCTAAAATTTCATAATAGCCTATTTTTGATATGTTTAATTTAAAAATTATGTTTATAATTTTTTTAAAATCACCAGAAATTAATCATAATATTTTCTTAGAAATGAAAAAAAACATTTTTATAGAAATCATTTTTTTGAAGCATAAAATAAATTCATTGAAAATTGAGTTCTAATTTCCTAATAATTAATCAATAAATTTTTATTTTTTATGATATTTTGAATAAATTTTAATAAAATAATCATATTTATACCATCCAATTAATGGTCTATGTTATAATGGTCATCTTTAAATAATAATATTTAATGGTTCATGTAGCACCCAAACCATTTTATGGTATTTTTCTCTTAAATACAATCTATTAATCACTATTTTCCTCTGAAAAAACACTATGTTATTTAGGAGATAGTCAAAACCTAGCCATTAAACATAAATTTTTCACTTCTATGTTTTGAATTTCAAAAAAATGGTCATCTACAGTTGTTATCAGTAAGTCATTTAGAGTCTGAGGCAAAAACATGATTTTTGGTGAATAGTAACACACCCGTATGAATAGTAATTTGAATAGTAATATGACCCTTATGAATACTAAATAAAAAAATTATTTTATTTTCTTATGGAAATAAGATAATGAGATCTTAATTAGTTTTTCATTGAGAAGTAAAACTAATTGAACCTTTAATATTGTTATTTTTAGAATTAACTATGTCTTTATTTAAAAATTAAATTAATAATATTTAGGAAACTAATTTTGAAAAATGGAGTTCATTTTTGAATTCTACACATCGAAAAATGGTTAGGGTAAATTTTTGGGATTTTTCTGAAATTCTATAATTTTTGATGAATAATGAAATACGATAAAATACCGTATATACAAATTATCAGTTAAATGAAATATTTATGACATTATAAGTGATTTAATGCCACTTGGTTCGACCTATCATTCCATTATTACTATTTCAGGTCACATGAACTATGAATATTCAGGATATTGGGGAAAAATATTAAAATAATGAATACAATAATGAAAAATACCCCCTCTCGTCCACTATAAAAACCCCTCACCACTCCTTCTTCTCTTAACTCCCCTATGCCTTGAATTTCCTCAATGTTATTCCCAAATACCCTTCCATATTCACTCCCCATGACCAGGAATCTCTTTGTCTTTCCAAAAGACCAAAATACTTTCCCTTAAAGAGGTTCTCGAGGAAGTCATTTGAAGAGGTAAAACACCATTATTTTTCTTTTAGTTTCATTTGAATTTATCTTCATTTGTTATCCTCTCCTCACCTCCTATATCCAAATGATCATGATAACTCCATTATAATATATATACTGGATTTATATCATGTTAATGGAAGAACTATCATCAATATTCATATTCCTCACTATTATTTTAATAAACGAAATCAACGTCCATGAGGTTCCAATTTATAACCTTTGTGTATGACGGAGATTAGTTCTTCAATATTTCCTTCATTATTGGTCATGAAACCATATATATCATTTAACCAGGTCATAATATATGTTTTTTATCTTGATTAATGTTCTGTAATCATTATAAATACATAATATGGAATAATAATACAAAACATGTTTATTGAGCACAAAACTGCCAAGCCAAACTCAAGCATTTATTTTTTGCTCGCCGAATGTGTCATCCTCATGGTATATAACCAGAATAATTATAATACCATTTATATATTTTTAAAGTCACAAATAATTTATATTAACAATTCAAGATATTTAACCCTAATTCGAACCAGCTTCCATTCATGAGCACAAGTCAACAAATCATGAAACAAAGTAAGAAAATGCTTCCAAAATAATAAAATTGAATCTCATAAACCCATAAAAAAGGCCATTAATGAACTTAATAAGGCTATACCATATCAATTACATGTCAATTAGGTTCTGTAATTATTAATTAATGAATCTAAAATTGAATTTTTAGGTTGTTACGAACAATCAAGAACACTTGTGAGCATAAGGTAAGGGATCCTATCTCTCACTTTTGATCAACAATATCTCCTATGTTGAGATCTTTTTTTTAATACCTAATGATGGGGTATGTAATCTCACCTTCCCCATTCTGCCCTAATTATTTATAAATAATTGTATAACCTTTTACCTCCCATTTATCCCTCACAAGAACACTTGTTACCATGCCAAAATGTTTGTAAGGTGTTTCTCATCTCACTTTCTTTTCTGTGAGATTTTCATTGTTCGCAGCTGATTTCTTGTATGTGGTATATGTGTACTACCATTAGATATATAATAACATGAATCTATTTATATTCATGTTATTTAATGATTCATTTTAGGTTTATTAGGTTCTGGTCATATGATTCGGCTGATTACATTGTGGTAAGAGTCTTTATCTCAACTACTATTTTATTGTGACTAACTTTGTATTATGCACCTAATAATCCTTATGTGGTGTACCTAATGCCAATTTGAGATCACCATTCATTTAAAAATTAGATTTATACTAAATATCCATAATCTTATATAATTGATATGTTTTTTTCTAAACCATATACCATTTTTATATGCAGTGTATATTTGGAAAGGTATTTTAATATTGATGAATCCATATACTCTACTCTATACGGATGTTGAAAAGGAATATTACTCCTGTTTTGAATCAATGTATACAGAATGATTTGTACATGAAGTGGAAGGTGGGTCATGCTATAGCCCCTCGATGCATCGGTAGGTCTCGTGAGACAAATTAGTAGGCAACAAACCCTTTGAGTTTGTTTCCAAAAATAACACAGGTTTCTATCCACAGAACTAAACTGTTTTTACCGTATTATGGTTTCATGTGGCATATACATGACATCCAATTAATAAGCATTATACTTATTAATTATTAATTATTATTATTATACATGAGGTTTTCACTATGAAAAAAATCTAGGAATGCAGTTTCATTCTCAGTTTATTAATGGTATTCGTTATTCATTTATTCACTATGCCATCTGGATAATGTCAGATTGATTGTGATTCGATTGTTATTGTACTAATGATTCCACAATTTTCAACCCTTATTGATAGTTTTAGATCAACCCTTTCATTGTTTACCTTCAATAGATGATGAAGATAAGGTCACTTATTGAGTTCATGTGGTTGCAGCTTTTAGTTTTGTTATGTATTGTACCTTGTAACCTTTATTCAATGTAATTTGTGTTATCTAGGTATCTAGTTTCTTCAAGACTACTAAAATTATCATTCATTAGGGATTTTCATTCCTTCTAACCATTACAATATCACAAGTAATGAACCATGTCTATCCAAGAGGGGTCGGGGTGTTAGAGTTCATTTATGATAGGGGTTGCATGTCATATACACTATCAGACATACACTTGTATAGAAAAAATCTATCACATTGGATTTTTCACATCAGTTATTTATAACTGATGTGATAAATCCATGTTTATTGATTTATAACATATGTTATCCTATAACTAATGTCAAAAAACTAGTATCCCATTTTATCACAACAATTATACAATAACCTACATTATAATGTAGGTTTTCAGATTGATTATATTATAATAGATGTTATAAAGAAATATTAATTTCTTTTTCACATCATTTATTTTATAACCGATGTCATAAAAAGGATTTATCATGTTGGTTATTGTACAAATAATATGATGAAATAATAATTATTTCTTTATCAAATCAATTATTATATAATAGACGTGATATACCATTTTAAATTGTATGAATTACCATTGTGATTCATTTCTGTGTTATTAGATATTGATATCGAAAACTTATTCGTCCATCATGGAAGCCCTAACATTTTTTCTTCAATCCAGTGGCCTCCAATATACGTTTTACATCTTCATACATCATTAGTTTCTATTGTCCTAATTTTTGTCCATTGGATCATCTCATATCTCCACTCTCATTTAACCTTCACACATCGATCCTTACATTCGTTCATTCAAATTTACAGACACCCTAACCCTTTTTTTTAATTCTATTTACACAAAACATTCATTTCCATCTTTATGATCCCTCTAGTTACATTTTCTTCATCATTTTATTTTCGTATATGCATATTCTGATAATGAAACTCACATTACCATCTTCGTATACCATATCCATTCATTTATGTTAAAATGTGTAGATTTTATTATATGTTGATATTATATGTTTGATCATAAATTTCAGCATTATATATTTATATTGTAGGGATTCTACTATATGTAAGGGTATTTTCATTAAATTGTTTCAAAGATATTTAAACTACATATCATCTTAAATTTCATTATTGAATCTCTAAATGTTGTTCAATTGGATGATATTTGTGAATCATTTATTATTTATGAGTACACTTCCACTTATATAGATAAATTTCAATTATCATTATGAATTTTTAGTGATTTTTATTATTAAAATTTTTTGTACACTTACATTCTAATTTTCATATAGTTCAATATGAAATATTCTATAATTAGTGTATATGCATATCAATACTATTCATATGATATGAGAATACTATTATCATAAAAAAACTTATATTAAATATGGAATCTTCATATTATGAGTTACAATCAATATAATAATGAATGTATTGGTGAATACACAAAATGACCGATCAATTAGTTTCACTAAATATATTTTTAATATTATAACATATATATGTCAGTTTTTTGTCTCTATTTGAACTAATGAACCAATTTGGTACAAATAACAATATATATTAATGTGTCGCCTATACCCAATCATACTTTATACCATGTTTTAATTTCCCCAATCATACTTTACCCCAATCATACATTAGTATACATATATTTTTAAATTTAGATAATTATCCTACTATATAGGTAGTTTTTTTCTATGTTATATTTTTAGGGAATTACACATTCATCCCATGGTACTCACACCAGAAGAATTTTTCTCCCCAAAATTTGGATTTTTATTATATCAAAGTAATTAAATGAAAATATTTAAAATGTTGGTTATTAGTGTGGTATATTCTAATTAAACATGTTGTCATAGAATACATAGTATATATTGATCTTTGTAAAAAGTTTCATAAATCAATAGGCATAAATAATATTTAATATTAATTCTATATATATATGAAATGTATTAAAAATTCATCATTATTTTTTAACTATACTACCTAATTATATTATAGTTTGAATTAATTATTCTACTAATAATTATTGGTTTTTTCATGGAAAAAAATATTAAGAAAATTCAAGGATAAATATTAAAATCAAACTGAAAAATGTGCACTTGAATTTGATTCTGGTTAATAATATTAAATTTCAAGCTCTATCTAATTTCATTCAGACGAAAATGAAAAATACGATAATAGTATAACTATAATTTCAATTATAAATTACATCAATGAATTACTCTTTATGATTTATCAGTTATATATAAACTTATATTCCATTATTTTCAGTAATTTATAATTTTATTTTTCATTTACATTATTTTTAAATGTCAATGTTTTTATGTTCAAATTATGACATCATTGATATAAATTTAATCCGTCTTTGACTTAAATAATTTATTTTCGATTTTTTCAATATTATATTATTTTGTCAAAATATTTATTTTTCATACTTTTTATGAATAATAATGAGTCAATGTTAGATTATGGCCCATAGAATAAGTGATTAATATTAGTAATTATTAAAGATTTCTTGGAATTTTCCGAATAAAATTTTCCAAACAATGACATGTTTTCCTTTCCATGTCTGAAATTTTTAAATATGATGAATTTGATAGGAAAAGAGATCAATGATCATTTAATTTGCATAGTTTTAATCCAAGTGAAAGCCCTAGTAATTATCATTGTGAAAGTGGGATGAATTTCAAATCTATTGATGATGATGATATGAAAGATGATAACATAATGAAATAGAAAAAATAATTTTTTATATTTAAGTAAATACAGTTGAGAAAAAAAATAAGAAATTGAGTGTACTTATGGTGAGGTAGAAAAACCATTGTATCAAGGTTGAATGGAATTTGTCGTTTTGTCATCGGTGTAAATATTTATTAACTAAATGATGAAGCATGGATGGAGTGACAATAGTAAGAAACGTTACATATAATTTTTAAAAGATATTCACCCCAAAGATAATTATCTTCCTGATAAAAATTATAATGGAAAGATAATATTAATCCTTTTGGGATTATGGTAAAAAATACATGCCTTCTTGAATAACTATGTTAAATATAGGAATGAATATGTATTTTTATCAAGATTTCCTAAATTTGGAACATCTCGATATAATATGAATGAAAAATTACATCCTAATTTAGATGTTATAGAGACCCTTGCCAAGGAATTTTTTAATATTCTTATAATTCCTCATTAGAAATGTTTATTTGGAAATCAGAGGAAGAAAAAAGGTTAAGATGGAGTGATGATGAGAAGATAGACATGAAAGTGTAGCCAGAGGTAGAGACCCTGGCCATTTATTAAAATAATGGAAAAGAGAGTAACAAGAAAAAAAGTCCAAACGAAGTCACATCAAATCCTCAAAATCACACCCCTTACCGTCACCATGATAGACAGAATCTTCCTCCATCGCTGTTTCCCACACTGAACTCTCATAATGCTTCAGCACTTTGGCGTACTTCCTCCTCAGATTTAGCTTCTCCAGCTCAAGAAACTCATTAGGAGACTGCATACTTCTGACAACAGATCTGGTCGGCATCAGCTTCGGCAAGTGAGAGAGGTCCTTCCTCATCCTCCCGCGAGGAGGGGCAATCACCTAGTCTTGGGCCACCGGCAGCACCTTGTTCCCCACTTGATAAATATCATTGTAAGACAACCGTACTGTGCTCTCACAATTCTCTTTGTCACTGTCATCGAGGTCCCACCAATTCCCATGGTACTGCACCTCTGGGTATCTCACAAGCTGGTTCTGCTAAAGCTGATTGTTCATGTCAACAATGGACGAGCATTGAGGCTGCTCCACCAATGTATGTTCAGCATCAAAAGCACCAAACTCCTGTCCCAAATTCGGCAAATCAACACTGACACCTAACGGTGGCATCTCATCCCCAGTTAAACTGCTCAATTCATGGAACCGATTCTCTATAGTTACAGTGTCTAGCACACCCTTATCAGCAGTATTCTGGCCACTTCAATTTCCACCATGCCCCAAAAATCTTATATCTTTGTGACCAGCAGATTTCTATTTCTTCCCAGATGAAGCAGACCCATGCCCTTTATCCGATTCTGCCATAGCATCAGGCCCCTGCATACTCATAGCCAAATCCTCACTGCAAGTTCCCTGACAATGATTCACCACACCGGTATCTAGATGGTTGAGAAGGACTTGTCCTGCCCTTTTCGACACAATAGAGACCACGATATCCTTCTGGCTCATTTACGCGGCTGCAGTTTCACCTGAAGCCAAATCACGAACAGCAGAAGCAGTCTGTGAAGCAGGACCCGAGGAACCATCCCCCCTACACAAGTCCTGCCTCAGCTTGTTCATCACATTAGAAACCAAGGGGTTCATAGGAGCCATTGACGAATTAATCCTAACTGAATCACCCCGGGACTCCATAACAGGTGCAATACCAGAGCCAATTCTAACATCAACAACGGGTGTCCTCTCTCTCTCAGGGGACTTACAAATGCCCTGCCCCATAGCTGCAGACCTCTCATGCGTGCCCCCAATTCGACACCTGGAATCCAAATGCCCCAAACTGCTAAAAGCTGTGCAGAAGTCAGTCCAGGTCTCATAAACCACAGCCTGCTTCCACCTAAACACCTCACCCACCGAAATCCAGACCCATTCCACCGGCAGTTTCGCAACATTCACTTCAACACATAGCCGGGGATTTATGGGATGACTCACAGAAGAGGTATGAGAATCAGTACACAAAAAGCGTCCTAGCATATTCCCAATCATACGTATAACCGCAGGATTTTGAAAAGGTAAAGGAAGATGCGGAAGGTTTACCCAAATCAGGGCGGTGGATGGATCGCGGTTCATGCAGAGATCAAATGTCCACTAAAGGAGGACGAATCTGCAACCGTTGCATCGTCTGGGAGCACTGGACCACGCGCATACCAAGTCTTCCTCGGAGGCGAAGCGAATCATGAATTGACGACTATCCAAAAGGCCAACGATCACACGATCATTCAGATCCCATTTTCCAAACACAAATATGTCGAACTCATCAACAGATGGTCTTCGATGGATGAAACGAGCCACCAGAGTTAGGCCAAGGTAACTCGACGCCTCAGAGAACTCCGAAACTGTAATCGGAAGCTGGGGATTACCGAAATGAAGTTCAGGAACCTTCGGGCTTAAAGAAATCGTGGGGAAATCCGAGAGGAAATTAGGGTTGGAGAAGGGATCAAATGGAATTCGGGGCTTCTGCGGTGAGAAATTCGAAACATCCACCCCCTTCCCACTGCCAGGAAGGGGGGGGGGGAATTCTTCATCATGCATGAACTAGGGTTCCTTCATCGAGCGTCGCCTGAAATTTTTCATCGAGCGTCTTCATATTTTAGCATCTTATTGAGGAATGATGAACGTGTTGTCGGTTTAGAGGGTATTGAGGCGGCCTTACCCCACCCCCTGTCGCACATCCCCAACCAGGCCCAAGGTGGCCAACCTTGGGCTTGGGCCAGTTCCCACAGAGTTGAGGGGACGAGAGGATCACTGGTGTATGGTGCACATTGCCTTTGCGAGGACTCGAACCCGGAACCTCAACGACGGGACGCCACCGCCATGAACCAACTCACCCAATAAACGTGTTGAACAAAACTAATCAATTGTTTGATATATTCAGAAATGAATTTAAGAATATTAGACTTGGAATGTACATGGATGTAATGAATCCATATCAAAGCCTTAGTAGCACACAATGCAAGGTGGGGAGCTAGGAGATCAATGACGTTGAAATCTAGGGAGGGGTAGTTCAAGTGGGCTAGGCCTACGGGTCATGTATTGGGCATGGTATTCCTCTAGGCCTTCGGGTCATGTATTGCGGGTTTGTCGGGCCTTGTTCCTTGGGCCTACGGGTCATGTACGGGTTCCCCTTCAACCCTTACAAAAGGGGATTATCCATAATAAAATAAAAAAGAAGGCCTTCAGGCCATTTGGGGTATCCAATTATCAAAATTTTGAGAGGGTGAAAACATTGGTGTAACATTAATAGAGACATAATAATCAAGTAATTATATAATTATTTGGAAAAAAATAGAATATATTTTTTACTTACAATATTAGAGATATCCATGGGTCAAATATAACATTGATGTAATGAAAATTGGGAAGAATATATCTGATATTTTGATTATAACATTGCTAGATATTAATGGAAAGACTAATGATAGCTTTAATGCAAGATTGTAATTACTCCCAATGGGAATATTTTTAGAGTTATATCCTATGCCTGATGGAAGGAAAAAAAATCCTACCCTAGATGATCATAAATTTTAAAAGTGGTAGAAAAATATCGTTTCTCAGTGTCTTCATGATATCAAAGTGTTGTTGGGTTATTATTAAAATGTAAAATATTATGTTTCTTCAAAGGATTTTATGTTTCAAGGTATGAAATATCATGATAGTCTTGTCATGATGCACCAAATTCTACCAATTTCATTACATGGAATATTTACTGGCCATGTTAGAATGACTATTATGATGGTTTGTTATATTTTTATTGAATTTTTAATAAGGTGATTTATATGAATGATTTGAATTATTTAGATAATGAATCCTTTTCTATACATTTTCTATTGGAAATTTATTTTTCTCTATATGATTATGATTTCATGGAGAATTTAATAATTCATTTGATGAAAAAAATTATGATGTGTAGACCTGTATATCTATATTTCCTGTATCATTTTCAAATATATATGATCATATTGAAATGTTATGTTATGAATCCATATCAACTTCAAGCCTCTTTTATTTAGAATTGTATTTCTAAGGAGGTTGTGTAATTTTATACAAACCACTTGTCTGTGGTGATGCACATAGGGTTTCTTCCATCTTTCTAAATATAATATTATTTTCCCAGAAAGGGTATATGTGGCTTCAAATTAAAATCACTAACAGGTGAATAGATAAATATGGTAAATTTATATATCTTGAGTAACATACATGATTCTCAATTATATATAACATTTCCTATTAATGGTATGAAACAACATTATTCAAATAATAATGATATGTGGATTTAAAATGAGCATAAATCTTTTTTGATAGTTTAAAGAGACCGTTCTCGATAGATCAGATTCATTAGAAACATTGATATGGCTAGTGGGTGGTCTATGATTAAATTTTATAACATGTTCTGCGTAAGGAATTAATGGATATAAATTTCATATGAAAGATCAAGACAACCCAAGTGATGTTCATAAAAGTAGTGTATTAGTTTTCACAGAAGAAAATCATTTTTCGAGTCTAAAGAAAAAACCCAAAATTCCACATCAAATGAATATTAGGGATTCATTGAAGAAAAAATGGAGGTTGATTACATGAAATTTATAATTCCACTTCTTAGTTACAAATGGTTTATCGGTAATAACAGTGCAAGACATAATGAATTTGGAATGAAATTGTTTAATCGGAAAAGATTTTAATACAAGGATTTTCCTTTTAAAATGGAAGTACATGATTTTTTTTCAACGTTATTGATTGATCCAATATACACTCATATCTTATATTACAAGGAAAAAAAATAGTATGTGGGTGATGATAAACTTGAAGTTGCTTCTAATTTATGTACGAACCTAGCTTCCAAGGAAATATTAAAATATAATGTTGATGATCACATTATAGAAGTTTTTGTTCCAAAATATCGATTATGATGAAACAATTTAGAAATTAAATCCATAATACATTCCTAATATTACATGTAACATATGTCAATTTCCCATTAAAATTTTCAAATTTCTTAAAATGATACATATTGTAATATTAATTTCATTATTAAAACATGTATTATTACAAATAAGTAATTTTTTTTGTATATACTAGTTTATTTTTATCAGTTTATAATGTTTACACTTATTTAACTTATCTATTAATTTATTTTTTTGGAAAAAAAATTATTTTAAAAATAATATGTTTAATAAAAACTAAAATATTTTATAATAGTATATTGAATTAATATTCATTTTTTTGTAAAAAATTATTTATTAGGATGGAGCATTTTTACTATTCACACACCATTTTGGGATTTATTTTCATTAATTTTTAGGTCATTTCATATCCCATTAACATTGTTATAATTTTCATCAATGATAACAAATATGAATAAAAATACATTGAGTTTAATTTTTCTTACTTTTGGTTAATAATTTTTCATTTTTTATTTAAATTAATATATAATAGTAGAATTTACATATTTTTTTACAAATTGTTACATGATTTGATTTGTAGGATATTGAAATATTAATCAATTAATCCAAAACTTACTTTTATACATGATCAGACCCATACATTAGTATATGAAAGTACTCATGATCCTCTTTATGAGCCTCAACATTTTTTACAAGAGACATCTACTCCAATAGGGCCAAAGTGGAGTTTGAGGTTTGGTAAAAATTATCACAAATATATTACCAAATTATCAGTTTCTCAGAGCCATGATTAGAAGATATTTGTAGGATTTGGTAATAATGATATTATAAGATAACCAAGTCAAAAACTATTCATGAATTTTATACCAATTCAGGAAAAGAAGTCAATATTTTGACTGATGATTAGATAAGTATTGACAGATTGACACTATCTCACTTGTGGGGGACCATTTAGGAAATCATTTTTGTTATTATTTTACTTATCTTGAAATGTTTATTGTAATATATGTTTCCCCCACTTATAAGATTACATATGATATACTTGATATTGGAGGAGTCAAGAGGAAAGATATATCATTCGAATATCTGAGATATTGAGATTTGAAATGAACACTCAGATCAAATTTAATATTTGGTCATAGGAAACATAATAATCCATGTGATATATATATATATACCTTTATATATGAAGATACATGGAAGGAATTTACTGAAATTAAAAGACAATAAGCATTTTGTGTATCCAAAATGTTACAATTTAGATTTTTAATATCAATGATTTTGTTAATAATTTATTAACGATTTATGTATTATTAATTTATTTTAATTTATGAGATATCATTATGAGATCCAATCTAGAAATTTATACCATCATACATTATCTCTCTGTGGTTATATGTTTTTGGAAGAATAAATTATGGCAGAAAATTTTAAAAAAACGAGAAGTGGGTCTTCTCGCTCTACAGAGGTTGCCTCTCCACACCCTTATATAGGAATGTAAAATGGAAGAGGGATTAGATGAAGAAAATTTAAAATATATTATTGAAGAGTTGAGGGTTGTAAACTGAGATTATTTTAATATGTTTACTTCATTTATTTATTTATGTTAATTCAAATATTTATATATTTTGATTCATTATATATATTTTCAAATATTTAATACAAGATTATTCTGATGAGTAGAGCATATATGGGGTATTTTAAAATGAGGGTTTGTAGGATATTTTAGTTACAACATTGGGAATTCATGAACACTTAGGTTTTGTATGAGGATACCCAATGGGCAAATCTGTGAATAAAACGTTTACACATTCAAGATCTTCTTCAATGGAGGATGTTTATAAAATAAATAAAATCTTTAGAAGATGAAGTTTAGGATATTCTTGTGATGATTGAGGAAAGGATCATGTATTCGATAGAGTCGATGTTTGCAGACATGCAAGGATAGTTTTAGGCTATATGTCCCACTATTTTCCTCCTCCTGTAGGTCCAACTCCTCCACCTCTGCCTATAGACCCCACTCATTTTCCTACACCTACAACCCTCATTCATTTCTTCCAAATTATTGTGAGTTATTTTTTTGACAATCCTAAACCATATATTATATTATATGGGATGACACTTGGTATTAGATATACCATTCATCGTCACTGTATATTGAGAGAAAGAAACATAGGTTCCTTGTACATTATATTATATATAGATCATCACAAGTTCCATTACCAATAGATAACATGAGTATATTTGGAAAAAGATTTAGAAAATGTTTAGTTTGTCAATATATAGTTATTCACTATATTAACATATAGGTAAGTGTATATTTTATATTTTATTTTATTTTTGTATTAATTTTTTTTACAATTTTGATATTTTTTATTTATCTATTTTTTACTCACATAATTTAATTATAAATAAATACTATATAGAAAAAATAAAATAAAAATTTCAATGACTTCACATAAAAATTCTAGTAGTATTGATATATTTTCAACATATTCAAGACAATTTTGTATATTTGTGAGATTCCAAATAAAGCAAGTGTTTGTGGGCATGATATTACTATGACGCTTTTGAAAATGATATCATGGAGCATGTAATTGTAGATTGTTTGGGTATCAATGTGATGTAATTTTTTTCAATGTTATTATGAAAATAAATCTTTCCTTACGTTTCATTTTTCAAAATTTTTTACTTATGTTTATTTTATGATAGGTATATTTACAAAAATTTTATAGAAATATTCATGACATATTTATTTGGGTTTATAGACCCTTATCTTATTTATCCTATATCGATGACTTTTATTGAACTAGAAATAATAATTTATACTGTAGAGAGATTTCAAAAGAATCCAATTATTCGATGTTTGATGTTTCCTTATCTTCAAGAGGTTGAAGCATATATCTCACATTGTGTTATATATCTACAAACATAATGACCACTAGCATTAAATTTTCTTTTAATTAATGGTTATTGTATGTTAGGTGTTTTTTTAACGGTGGAGAAACTTTACTACTTGTTCTATATCCGTGAAGAAGTATGAAAATATTTTATGAATGTATTAGGAACATATAATTTCATTTTTTTAAATATTTTCATGACAGTAAAATTTATTTGATTCATTTTTTTAAACTGGGCATGGAATTTCTTTCAAGGGAGTATAAGAATGAAGAGTACCAAGATTAAATATGTTAAAGAAAAGGATGATTTTCATTTATAATATGTACCTTTTTATATATTACAAAATAGTTTTATTTTTAATTAAAAAACTAATCTAAATATTGTTTTCGTAAAAAAAAGAAGTCATAAAAGAAAAAAGATATTATGTGTTAAGATTTTTGATTGAAATAATTTCTAATGGGATGGTTATGACATTTCACCGGGTAATATTTCTTTATAAAATTTTACTCAATATTTTATTAATTTTATTAATAATATATATAAAATTTTTAAATCTCAATTAGTAGTTTTTTTATTACCAATAACATTGTGGTTTATAGGAGTTGAGACACATATAAATTTAATGGCAAAATCATTTTAGAGTTATGGTTGGATATTTATTTATTTGTAGAATATATTTTAATTTTGAAATGATTAATTATAAATGTTTTTGTATGGAAATATTATTTTAAAATGGTTTTTATATTATTTTATTGTTTTATATATTGTAAATTTGAAAATTTTAAAATGTAATTGCGTTCTTTGATTGTTTCAATAATACTTTTGTTGCATTTTTTATATTGTTTTTTTCATACCATTTCCATTTTTTATGTAGTTGAGAGGATAGGTGAAAGTAATATTATTAAAACAAAATTGGGTTCTCACATCATTTTTTTAATAACCAACGAGAAACCACCATTAGGAATGGGTTTTCCCCTTACTTCTCTGATAAATGACATTACAAACCATTTATAATTGGTTTTTCATCTGTTATCACACAATCAATATGGAAAAAACTTTATTATGATTATTTTCCATGTCAATGATCTAATAACAAATGGGAAAACCGCTTAATATTTATAACTTTCCACATTAGCTACTTAATAAGTGATGTGGAAACCATATTAAGATATATATTTTTCCTAGATTATAAGATAATTGATGTAAAAAACCCATAAAATAATTCATTTAAAAAATTCTTTTTTTTAACTGACATTAAAAATATAATTAAAAAATTTCTTCCAATAAAATCACGCACTAAACAACATTAAAAATCAACAAAAACGATACAAAAAAAACTTTCTACACTAGGAATAATTTTTTATTAATATATAGAGATATTTTATTTTTTATCAGTAGAAGATGGATTTTTATCAAAAACACTACTCTAACATATATTGTGGTGATGAGATGTATGTATTTTCAACTAATATGACAATTTTTGTCTCTTTATTAGGAATTGAAAATTTAAGATGATTTCCTAAAAGAATTAATTGGGTTGAAAACAATCTATAATAGTAGATTGAAGAACCCTTATAATTTTTTTGGTTAAATTGTCATTATTTTCAACTACATATGAGTGACATATTTCTTATACTGGGAAGTAAATTTTATGAGGATAATATTTTATTTGAGTATTTTTTATTATTTGGTGTCATTTGGAGAAATCAATAAATTTAGTGGTTCATTAAAAAAAGAAAAAAACAGTAAATATATTATTTTACATTTTGATTGTAGGACTTCAATGGAATCATATGACATTATAGTTGACTAGAAATTTGATAAAGTCATAAAAATATGACATATATTTGATGTGTAATAATTTATCATATGACTTCCAAAAATTTTCTTAATTTTAGATGATTTAGAAAATCAAGTAATGAATTAAGCGTATATCATTATCACATGAATTCTATAGAGACAAGGACTTTTAAAAGTTTTGAGACAAGGTAAGTAAGAGACATTGAGGGTTTTTTCACAGGGTAAACAATAATGGTTAGTAATATTAATACATGTATGATCCATTGATTTAAAAAATTTATATAGTCACTTAACTACATGATGATCGATAAACATGATCAACTATTTGGACATGTGTTCGAATCATAAAGTTAAGAAAATATTTATGTTTTTTTCTTTATAGCTGATCTTCATAGTAAGTAGTTTATTTTTATAGTTAATAAAAAAATTTGGAAAACATATATGTTCACTTTTCTACCTCAAATTCCATCATTATATTTCGTTTTCTACCTTATACTGAATCATCTTGTACATAGATAATTTTTGATATAGTCTTCTGGGAGAAAATATATGTTTGCCAAATTTTTATATTCTAATGAAATTAAATATGTTTGTTATATATTAATTTTGTACTACTAAAATTTCATGGTCTCAGTCAAAATAATGTTTCCATTTATGATTCGTGGTCTTTTTAATGAGAATACTTGTGAATGTTAGTGGTTTATTTTCATAGGATTTTAAATTCAAATTTTGAAATATTTTTTCATAGTAAAATATAAATTTTTATGGAATATTTATAAACCCATAAATATTTTGAGTATCTATAAATCCTTACGAAAATAGTTTTTTTAAATTAAGGAATATATGAAAGTTGAATATAAAGAAGAGACATAGTTAAAGAATTTGGGAAGTGGTTGATACACTACAATTTTGAGAAGATACGGGTTTTTTAAAACATCAACCTAGGTTGCATTTTTAATTTTACGAAGTGTTAAAGGAAAGAAGATTCTATTTTAATATATAAATATTCATTCTTTTAATTGGAAATAAGAATATATCATGTTTGAATACCCTCATTTAGTAGTTATTTATTCTAAATTATTGAGAGAGAGACTGATCTTGTACATATACATTAATATTAATATGAAATTCATTTTCATTCTTAAATACGATCTATTAATTGATATTGGAGTATCATAGAAGTCATTGAAACACAGATTCATCCAAGAGTGATAAAAAGTCTTGAATAATATGTGGTTTTTATCTAAACTACCTCCAGTATTCACCATAGAGAGGTGTATAATTTCTTTTCAAGACTTCTGCTTCAATTTTATGAATTTATTATAATTTTAATTTAATATAGATATGAAAAAGAATATACTCCAAAAAAGATGAAAATTGAGTGGATTAAGATCTCACACTAAAGAAAAACCTTGTGAAAAATCATATCTATTTATTTTATATTATATTTTTACTCATGGATGATGAATCAGATCAAGAAATTGAGTAATTTCATTAACCTATCCAATGGTTTTTATTTTAAAATAATAATTTTAAAATGAAATTGGAAAAATATATTTACTTCCTCTAAGTTGTACCTAAATTGGATTTGTGTTTTACAGAATAGAAGTTATATAAATTAAGATAATTCTTGGAATCACATACATTTCACCTATATATGTACACTCATAGAATTCTGACATATTATTTGATAAGAAACTAAATAAAATATGTATCATGATAAATACCAAAGAAATATCGAATATTAGATCACATGGAAGTAAAATTTTGAAGATCTATATAAAAGAAGAATGTAAGAAATAATACTATTATACCTACCAAATGCAATTGAATAAAAAACGATGCATAAATCAGATCCTCAATTAAGGTGTTTCAAATAATCCTAGAAGTGGATGTGGAGAGATTCACGACTGGAGAGGCACTGGTAAAATGGGAAAAAAATTATTTTTTAAGGATTAAAATAAGGGAGAGGTAGAGCTATAATGTCACCCTTTTTAAAGGGATGCACAATTTAGCTACATAGTTTTGATAACCATGTTCCAACCCTTTGGTAACATTGTCCATAGGGTCACCCCGTCACACATAAAAGCACATGGTTTATCAAATTGTGAAAAAAATATGGTTAAATCTAAAATTTACTACAATATCTTTATATAGAACTAATATTCTTATGTTATTGGATTCTGAAACTATTTACTTGAAAAAAATGGGTTATATGGTTTGTTCCACATGGTTATCCCTAACGGTGCGCTAACCATGTTCTCGGTGTTGTGTCCCTAAAAGTTGATTTTTCGAAGTACGATTCCTTCAAAAGAAAACTAAAAAACCTTATAAACTTACAATTACTTAAACCCTATCTAAAAATAATACATTCCCACATATTTAATATATAATTAAATTCCATATCTCGAATTGAATGGTGTTCTATCCACTAACTAAAGGTTCAAATATACTTGGAAATTATTGACCATTTTAAAAACCTAATATTTTTAAAAATACAAACCTAACACTAGATGCTTCTTAAAGCTCTTAGGATACATTTTGTTATGATACAAAATATACACTTCTCATAACCACCACCCTATGCATCCTTGATAAGTCAATCATTTCTAATTCCTTTTGTCGTCCTTCGCACCTTAGGAATTACCCACCTGGTCACTTGCAAACCAAAAAATCTCCCAATTCCTGGTTGTCTGACCGGATCGATCATTCAAAAACATCATCCTGACATGAAACACCATCATTAATAACTATCATTATATTCTCATCTCATATTCACATAATATATGAATCCTATATGTTCTTACAGCACAACTAATTATTTAATGTTCTATATCACAAATGATGCTCAAAAGACCCCCTATTATTTAAAATTACAATATAATTCCCATGATTCCAACATATGCTATAATATTCAAGCATCAGTTAGATGATTACATATTACCCAAAACCTAGTTAATTTATCTACCCCACATGCACCTCATGAACTAATGTTTTTCATGACATACACAAAATAAATAAAACCACTCTCATGGAATACCTTTAACCATCATTGAATACCCAACATAATCTAACCCTATATAATGAACCCCATACACCTAGGTTTATGTGTTAATTACTAAAAACAATCCACCCTAGGTAGTTTTATCTTCTAATATCCATTAACCCCATTTATGGGTTTCTCTTTCTGTTCCATGAACTACATGTTTTGTAGTATACCAAGTATTTGATCTTAGTACCACTCTTGGTCCTACCTCAGATCCCTATGTATGAAATTGACCTTGAGTATCACTGCCCGGGATGTCTTCTAATAGAACCTCAATAGCATAACTATCTTCCCACATGCTTGTTATTCCTTTAGAGGATCCTCATACTATGTATGAATATGACCTTGACACCCACCCTAGAAGAACACTTCTTATAAACAGCTCTTCAATGGCCTCCCAGAGTCCCTGAGATGACTTTCCTATTGAGACACCATATTATATTTCTTTTAGCTATCCAAAGCACCCATACAATCCCCACTTCCTACTATTTAATAACTTGAATAATACCTATCTGTTAGGTTCCCATAAGATATCAATGTATGATTCCCTACTTCTAAGATTGAGGGTAACATCATGATGTTCACCCAAACCTAGATGGAATACCAAAAGCCATCGATGAACTATCACACATTGTAAATATCAACTCCTTTAATAGGGGTTTCAAAATGGGATAGGTCTGTATACCTCCCAACATAGACCATATCCTATGTATCTCCCTACATTATGTTAAACAACTCACAATCTTGATCTTACCTCAATGTATCTTGGATAAAGTGCTCGATGAAACTAGTCTCTAAGACCTTCAACACCAATCCCTCAGACATTCCTTCAAATACCTGTATATCCCACCACCACTTCATCGATCCCCTGAGCATATAAGTGGATAACATTATCATTCACCATGGGGGGTCTCTATCTAGTAAAAGATAGTCTGTGTAGGATCTATCCCCCACACTACTTCCTGTGGTATACCCTTTCTGTGGAACAAGGAAGGGTGTTGTGACTATAACTCATGTTTCAGATAATCCATGTATGAATTAGACCTCTGATCACCTTGGACAATATTGTTTAAGACTAACACAATGGTCTTATTGAGATTCTCATATTAACATTTCCCAAAATCAAATTCCTGATGCATCTGTCACTCCTACCATGGAACCTTTACCTAGGGATCATTACAACCCTTAATTTAGGGGCCTCATTCAATGAACACTCTAGTGTTACCACATTTCCATTCTTTTGAGGCTCCACTAGACACTATATAGGTGGAATCACATCATGAACCAAAAGATAAGTTCAATATCTTTAAGAACTCAGATATCACAAATAAGAAATGTTGTTGCAGGAATTAGATCTCACCACCCTTATATTTCTATTCCGAACACATATTTCATCTCATCTGGAAAATGGACCCTAACATACCCATATCTGATTGAGGAATTACAAAACAATCATACCAAAAATCATCAGTTTGAGATGGTTGATTTGAATGCCACCAAGAGGCCATGCAAAAAATAGTTATTAGTCACTTATTATAATTTTAGTAAAATCAAAAGTTCACTTAATTCCTTTCCACCCATATCAGATTCTTTCTCTAGATACACTATATATATAGGGATACATTCCAACAAACAAAATGAACTACTTAATGTTCCTAGATAATTAGTATTCCACCAAGAGATTATAAGAAAAATAACTGCTTATCCTATTGATGAAAAATTTAGAATAAAACCCCCTTTACCATATTCTAGGTTCCATACAAGGATCATAAGAATATACATAAGCCATGTTAACCTATTTCCCTATAATGGTAAATGGATGATATATCTAGACCATATTGGGCCAAGATACAAAATCACATAACCCATAACATCTAATTCACATGTGCTATTCATAGTCAAAATTCAATCAATGGTAAAATTATAATAAAGAGAATCAATTACCAACCCCTTTCAACTCTATTTATGCCCACTGTGTGTGGAGCTGGAAGAACCCAAGAAGGGGCTCTATACCATGATCCAAAAGGATCTTAGTCTTCTATATACCATATCCAATATAACTCTCTATTTGGAAAACCCAGCTTTAATACCACTGAAAATCTTGAAATATACTATTTCCCTAATCATTCTTCAAAGTGATATGATACAACATGTAACACATTGAATTGGGAGATAATTTACATGGGATCTGATCCAGAGGGACACTACACCATAGGAATGGATCCCTTTATTACAATGGCTTCTAACTAGTAGATTTGATTTCATGGATTATCTGGGGAGATTGCACCTTCATGTGATAATAAAAATTATAAGGATGATGGTGATGATTATTATTATTATGATGATTATGGTCAAAATAATATATATAAACGAAGGAAAAAACAAAAAACAGAGTAATACAATTAAACTATTGAAATAAGAGTAAAAAATAAAAGTATACATACTAGATAATGTATATAATTTTCATGATAATTATAAAAAATATATGCAAGATCGCTCATCGTCCTATCATATAATATAATACAGCAAACATAAAAGGGTACTCTAGATCATTACAGAGTAGCCACATCGTCCAACATCTAAAAATCACCCATTATGTGTGACACTACACATCCCATCCAACTAAGGTCTGGTCAATGAGCTTGATCTTTTACATGCAATCAAGTCCATAAAGGTTTCATAGGTCCCAAGTGGTCTATGAAGGGTGTGAGTATTATCTTATTTTTCCTCCAATAATGTGTGATTATATTTCATTATTATTTATATCAGAGTATGAAAAATATATATAAATATCACATATTCAAATATCACATAACATTCATCACATACTCTTATAAACCACAATGTTGCATTTACCCACCATATCCAATGATGGGTTGGAATGATGCATCCATAATTTTTCATACTTCAATATCCCTAGGTTCTTCATCCATTTCCATACATCATTAGACCACATTTTAACAAATTCCAAAATCATGTCCTATCAAGTCAATCTAAAATCCAATAAGAATGCCTATAATATACCTAAATTCCATCCGAATTCCATCATTTAAATCAGTTTAAGGTTATCAGTCTTACATACCAATGAGAAATGCCATTTTTCTATCTATATTCCCATCGAATCAACAATATCATCATAATTATATTCATCCCCCAACTGATTGCCTCTCACCATCCACCGTAGATTTCTATAGAGAGTCCCTCTTTTATAATTGATGGTCATTAGCATCCCATATGTTATTATGTCTTCATAAAACTCCACCAACATCGTGTTTCCCCAATCTTGTGCGCACATGACCCCAAGGTGATTTAGAACCACAAAAATGAGAAACAATTCTTGAAATCCCTATGAAAAAACTCCAGAGAATCTCTATTACCACATACTAACTATGTTTCCACACCACGACTCTGGAAACCACTAACCACCTCAACCTAAAAAAGCCGTGTTTCCTCGATTCCAAAGATCAAAATCACCCAATATCTCAAAGTCTATTCGAAACTCATTATTATAGTCTACACATATCCATAGGAACAATTTAATTACATTCCATAACTAACACATCATGCTAGACTAAATTGGAAACCCCATTTTATAGTTGTCTTGAACATAGTGGCTCAAATGTGTTTAAACTGACATGATATTTCACTTTGGAATCTACCAATAATAATAAAAAATAAAAAATAAAAGAAATGGTCACACCCGGACCACCCCACTCGCACATATTTACAATAATTTCTATGGAACATATATTAATTAAGAGAAATCTTGGAACCCTTATATATTACCCATATATGTCCAATCATTGAAGACCAACTCTGATTCAAGTTAAAATAATATAATATTATTATATATAAAAAATCCTTGCAAATATGTCACATTATATTGCTAGAAAACATCATTAAAAATAGAAATATAAAACAATAATGTAAATAATAGGACTAATAACCTTACCATTTTTTATGAAACATGACAAACAACCCTTGAATTGAATCCCAAATAGAGAATATTTAATGAAACCTATAAGAGGGAGAAGTGGTAACCATGGATTAAGAGAAACTATTTTATTGAGAGAATAAACATAAGGATTAATGGTTAAAATAAGGGAGTGACATAATCATAATTTCAACTATTTTAAAGTAAACCATGTTTTTTCCACATGAATCAGCTAACCGTGCACCAACCGTGGGGTGCCATTATCCAATGGGTAACCCCTATTGCAGAACTAGGTTCATGATTTATCAAACCATTCCCAACGCATGTGGTCATATTTGTAATTTAATATAGGTTCCTCGAAAAACTGTGTTCTCCTAAGTATGTGAATTCTCAAATAATTCTCTAGTACAAAGATCTCGTACATTTTGGGCCACATAGTTAACACTAAATTTGTGCAATCCATGGACCTTGTTATGTGTCTCTAAAAGTAGTGTTCTAAAATCAAAACTCCTTATAAACCAAACCGAACCCCGAGAAACTTACTCAGATTTAACCCCATCTAAAACAACACATTCTTGCTTCATATATCCCAAAATTACATTATTTATTTAAAATTGAATGTTGAACTATCCACCAACTAATATTTCAATTTTCCTTAGAATTTATCTATCATATCTAAATCTTATGATGTTTCATTTCACATCCCAAAATGATGTATATTTTATCAGCTAAATAATACTTTGTGTGTTAAGCCATCTTCGGTCTCGTCACTTTTCTTTGTCCAATTGGAAGCATTCATTGTGTGGCATACATGGCATTCTACTAGCAATGGTGGGGTCCTGGAGGGTGGTTCATTTCAAAATTCCAATTATAAATAATTTGAATAGATTTATCCTCAAAAGCATATTACTATAGAAAATTTATTTCTTGGGAATTTTTCATTTGTGATGAGATAGTATTACTCAAGGGGAATTTCTATATGATATTGACTTTAACATTAAATATAACTCATTCACTTTAATATTTCATTCACATATGGTCATTTATAAAACTAGTGAAAATTATATTTTTATTAATGTTATTGTATACATTAATGTTAATTCTGTTGTACCTAAACACATTTTTCATTACATTGTTTAATTGATCAATATTTATATCCATTTTTTCAATAAATGTAATAATTTTGGGCTCATTTAATTTATTATTTTTTGATTAATTATGTGCTATCTCATCATAATTTTTATAAATCCATTTAAACAAATCAATTTACCACGAACTTGTTCCAATAAATTTTATTTATCTAGTAGTGGACTACTCTGGAGATCCAACCAAGAGAGAAATAGTTGAATACTTTAAATATGATCAAAATTTAAATTCAACAGAAAAAATAGATGCATGATTGGTGATATTAATGAATCAATATTATAATGATTTAAATTCATCATAAAAAATGATTATTCAATGAAAAACACATTTAACACATTTATTATATTTAATACTATTAGATAATATTATTTTTCTAATTTTTCTATTTCATTGTTTTGATAAATCATTGGAAACAAATTATAACAATACTAAATTATATTCATTATTTTCCATCTAGGGTACCAAAAATACTCTTGGTTGATTTTTATATTTTTAATCATGAAAATTAATATTCAATAATACAATTTTTAAATAAAATTAGTGACTTTATTAATAATGTATAGAAATTAAATAAGGACATGCTTTTATATAATATATTATTTATATAGAAGAATAAAATTGAAATAATTGATTCTTTATTTATGTGTGAAACCTTCCCATTTAATTTATGAATTTATTTTTCCAATTTTATAAAAATTAATAATATTACTCTTAGATAAAATAATATATCTCATTTTTTATTAAACATGTGGAAGATCAACTAACATTTACACATCTCTCTTGATTATAAATTTCATCTCATCATTTATAGGATCATTCAAAAAATTACCATTAGATGGTGACATAAAATATTTCTAAGTTTTCAAATAGGATTATGTGTTTATTAAAAAATAATATTTAATAATAATATCATTAATTTCATACAAAAATTTAACATATCAATAAAATAAATATATTTTTGGTAATTTTATGTGTCTTTTACCGATAAAGAACTTCTATATATTCCCTTTTAAATGACCTTTCATTTCACCGATATTCTTATGATGTGGTTTTCTAATGTAAATACTGAAATAATTATTTGTTAGATATAATGTATCATTATTAAAAATTCATATTGAAAACATATAAATTATTATATTAAATATCATGAATCTCTATGTCCAGGTATATTCATGTAAAATCATTCCCTTACACGACCATGCCACCATGGGGAAATAACTTGTGTCCTCTAGTGTACTTGATAGTAACTATATGTGTGAGACTAGAACTAATGGATTAAAATATATCTTTTCAAGGGTTTTAACTGCTAATATATTATTAAAAATAAAATAAATCTTAACTAGAGTAATTATCATCCATTTTAAATCTGATTGTAAAAACAATTAATAAAAATTAAAAATAAACCTTAATAATTAATAATAAGTCATATAATTAAGTCAATTATTTATTTCAATATAAGTAAATTTATAATATATAAAAACTTAAAAATTAACTAAAATTAAACTCAATAAAAAATCCACTATATATTTTTTAATCCCTCCTTGAAAACCATCACAATTTTCTTGGTCTTTAACAAAAAAGTTTACTATGTCCTTTGACATTCCTTCATTAATCATGGTAAACATTCCAAATTTATAAAATTTAAACATAAAATGTGTAAGAAATATTTTTTAGTATGATTCCATAGAAAAAACTAATCATCTTCTAGATGCTAACATTATAAATCATGTTTTGTAAAAGTTCATTAGATGAATTTAATATCTAAAATTAGCACACATTAGATATCTTAAAATACATTCCAATACACAATTAAAAAAGATTTAGATTACTTATCCATTTTCAATGAAAAAATGATTCTACTTTCATTACATTTCATTTACATGGGCAATGAATAACCTATTTAATGAATAAACACATGGTTTATTCTTTATAATGTTAAACTCATGAAAGATATGTCAGTAAATTTATACTCATGGATTGATTCATAATATAGCCTAAACCATGGATTTATTTGTAGAAAAACCATGAAATAGGTCTATGAATATATTATTTGTAATATCTATGTTTTTGTATTTAATAAGTAATGTCAATTATGTCATTTTTTGATAATTAATGTATCAATGAGATGATTTGAATTTAATTTTTGATTTTTTAGTTAATGATGTTATTTTTATATTCTCATAATTATTGGTGAGTAATATAATTATGTGATTAGAATAATAAATTCAAGATGATTTATATGAATATTTTATATATTAACTCAAATTACATTATGAAAATTTTAGGAAATTATAGTGGATTTAGTGAAATATGTGAATTTAAATTTATTTTTCGTTGAATAATTTTGGTGGATTACTATATTTTTAACATAAAGGGAATGGAGACATAAATAGATAATTGACTATGGGATATCATGGAGTGATAAATATAATTAATTTTGATTAATAAAAAGGAAAAATTATTAAGAGGCGTTGGCATCATAATTTTAGGTATTTAAAGAGAAATTTTGAAGCGTTAATAATTTTTCCACAATAGATTAATAAGGGGGTCAGATTAAATAATATATATTTATGTAAATATAGTGAATATAATCCTATTATATTGATCTAATAAATATTTATCAATATTCAATATTTGTGATGTAAAGGATTTTGATGCTAAGATAGGTAGAAGGTGACTAGAGGATGATAATCCATTATAGATTTATGGTATAAATAATATGTGCCATAATTAGTTTTTTTCAAATAATCTAGAGTGAGTGAAAATATAAAAAATTACATGACAATTAAAATTTTATTTTCATATATTTAAGGCTGTACAAATGTGTTTATCACCTTTAGTATTTAGTTTTTAAAAGTGTAAAATGGGGAATTCCACTCTCATGAACATTTTACATGTAACTTTTATCATTATATACATTGATACCAAAGACTAATAGATAGTTTTTGCATTGTTCATGGTTTTATTCCACTCCATTTAGGATGTTCACTCATTTACATTGGGTTTAATGAGATTCTTCCAATTTTGAATAGGATATGTAAACCATATTTTATAATAGGTATTCTTCTTATGGTTTATAATTTATTATTCATAAAGAAACCTTGATGATAATGATTAATGATTTATTATATTTAGATCCGCAACTACAAACACATGTGACATCAAAGGAAAATCATATATTTGTAGGAAAATCTAATCACTTTTAATTTCGAAGGTCTTGATATAAATTATTAATGCATTTCAAAATGAGAAATAAAATATAAATATTTATTGAAATAGTTAAAACAAGGTTCTAAATCATTATTTGAAAAAATAATTTATTTTTAATGAAAATAGATATTATGTAAAAAGTATTTTTATGTCAATATTTTAATTTATCAAATTGAGTATTTGTGGTATAATATGAAGAAAAATTTTAAAGATGGACTTGATTAATTTAATTTTTTTGTTAGTATATTTTATTTTTATTAAATCTAAATGACTTATTTTAAGGTATTTTTTACACATACTTTTATTATAAAATGTCTAGCTTTAGGAGAAATTATGGATAAATACTTTATTATTTTCTTTCATAATTGTATAAAGATTTCCATAGTGTATATTTTTTGATATATAAAATTTCAGGATATATTATATAAGATTTATATTCTAATATTAGGAGATAGAACATGTAAAATTACTTATGTTATCATGGGTGGTAAGTTTAAATAAAAATATGGGTTTAGAACATGTGAAACCTCATATATGAGTGTTCAGTTACATTAAATTTATAATTCTATTATTCATATTTTTAGTATTAATTCATTTATCTAAAACGATGAATTTAATGATATATTATATTTTATTATTTTATTTATAAAATTAGTTTGGGAAATTTATAAATATTTTAAAATTATTAAACTGAAAGATGTTATTATTGGACGATTTCCATATCAAATATTAGAATAAGGTTCTTAATTAAAAAACATCAACAACTTATTTTAATATAATTAATTTAATAAATATTTTATTGAAATTACATTTTTTATGAATCATTTATTTATTTATTTTGGAGTTTTAATAATATCCTATTTAGTTTAGACTCACACTTACATGTACACTTTTATAGATATATAGATGTTGTAGGATATGATACAAGAAAAATAATGGATTTATCATTTTTATTACAGATTTGTAGACACATGATGGTGATATAGATAAAAGAAACTAATTCATATGATATTTGAGTTATATTATGTGTTTTTATCATCTTTTATTTTACTTTCATTAAAATTTTGGTCTATAAAATTTTAGACTTTCAAATATGTATTTTTTTTAAATATTTTCTAATAAAATAATGTTTTTATCTAGATGAATGTATTACCATTTAATTTATATATTTTTTGAATATTTTTCCCTAATATTTTATTATATCCTTGTACACTAGTTTCAATACTTGGTTGATTTGGGGACATGCCTTAAGCCGTGTTAATACTTGGTTCAAATATCAAAATACATGCACACATGATAGGTCATTAAAAAATAGTATTAGTCCATGGATAACTAAATTAAATTTTTGTTTTCGTGGAGAATAATATGGTTGGAAATCCTAATGTACCCATTAAAATACATAACTTATATTTTTATGGTGACATTTTAGTTATTGATATGTTTTTATAGAATAAATATTGGTGGAAACCTTGTTCTTCATTGTGTTCATAATATTGCAATGATAGGTTAAGATTTTCAAGTGATGATTCATAAATATAGATATGATATATACGTATCCCATTAAAATGGGTTTGAAAAATTATTTTGAAAATGGATTTACAATAACTTGAGGATTAATGATTTGGAGAAGTTTAATTCTTTTAGATTAACATGTTTTTTAATCAAGTTATATAAAAAAAGTATCGTAATGACAAACCTCAATATAACATGAAACACATATGTGTTTAATTTTTGTAAATGAAATTGTTTGGGATTTGTTGAGTAATATATCCCAATATAATTTTTATAGAGAGATGATAATTTGTAGCAATTAAAGATAATGCAGATCCTTAACCAGTGAGGATAATTGTTAAGACTGTCAAGGTATTAGTCAAATCATTTTACTCAGATATATTTAAAATAATTGATTAGACATAAACAATTTGAAAAAACCCCACAATATTTTAGATGTGACATGGGGCTAGAACTAGTGAAAAAATTGTTGGATAATACTAATCAATCATTCACATTTTTATATATACTAGATATATTTAAAGTGGATTTATTTTCCTTTTTATAGATGGACCAACATAAATGTGGAATGGGATAATAATATATGTTGAAAATAAAATGATCTTGAATATAATGGTTTAAAGAAAATTTTAAATAGAAAATATTTTATAACATAATTGATGATAGAAATAAGTTGAGAGTTTTGTATGTATTATAAAGAAAATATAAGGCAGGTGAAATATTTTTTTTATAGAGTTGGTTTGTTATGTTCCATAAATAAAGATGAATAATAATCTTAAAGAAATTATATTTGAGATGCGATTATGATAAAATATAATTTCATGAATTATTTTTTCAAAACTACCAACCTATACTGAGTTGGATAGTATTGATTTAGTGGTAGAAGAATACATGGAATAAATTCATAGTATGAGCATATTCCTTACACATCTTAGTATAAGAAAGAATTTATTCAATGGATTTAAGAATATTTTTAAGGATTTTTTAATAATAGTTTTAAAATTTCATAAAATCATTATCATAGAGGAAATACACTGGTATATTTATAAGATGATTTAAAGTGATATATAAAGACAAATTTAATAAGAAATTCATGACCATTATATCATTGTCGAAAAATGGGTCATTTGAATAAATTATATTTTTCAATTTTCAATTAAATAGTGTAGTAGTATCCAATATTATGTAATGATCATATATGATGACATATAAGGTGAAGAAGTCCCAGTTTATAACCTAAGGGAAGATAAATAGACCTCTTATTGAGAAAGGTTGAATCTTTATTACTTAGTTAGAAGAAGAATAATTTGATGATGAGTAAGGACAATATTTTATCCCATTTACTATTATAATTACTTCAACTCTCATTACTTATTTATTTTATATTATATAATCTTATATTTTTTATATTTACAAGGGTAATATTTCTTTATGGATTTCATGTTGATATTATTCCTTATACCAAGACAATTGATATTTTATTTGAAAAAGAAATTAATGACAAATGAAGTTCCATTTCATTCACAATATAGATGGTAAATAGGAAGTCTCAGGGTATTTTATAATCATTATGGTGTAAAATATGACCTTATGTATTGGATAGGTTAATGAATCTAGTATAAATTTTTAATTAACTACTATAGTTTAAGAGTATTTTTCAATTAACATAATAGTTTTTTTATTCATTATTTGGAGATTCAGTTGTTAACAGTAGTAGGGGAGGTATAATAGAGTTGAGATATTAGATGCATATCATATTAATTAGTGGATTATTTTCATAAACCCTTATATATGGGTTTCTATTCTGGGATCCTAGTTTCTATTGATATATATCGTGGGTTTTTCAAGATATTCTTAGGATGAACATTGAAAATGGAATAAATTTTCTATTAATATTTTTTAGAATTTTTTTTACTTCACTACTATCATATTTCATGGAATACATATAATTATATGAGTTAAAGACGTGGTTGGGATAATTAGATCATAAATGATTCACACATTTACTCATCTCATTTTGGGAGGAACTATGGTAATTTTCATTAAAGGTTGAGTATAATATGTGACTCCTTATTTAATAATAGAAAATAAATAAAGTGATGATAAGGAATAAATATTACTTATCAGATATTTATGATTCATTTAATTATTTAAAGATATCATGATTACTTCCTAAGATTAACATTCACTCGTATTATTATAAACTAAGGACATTTGAGGAGAACCTATCAATGATAACTTTTATATAGTAATTTTTTAATATTATAATTTCTTTTTCATACAATTTAGTGAGAAAAATAATTATAAAGTTTTTTTATCCTCAATGAATCATATTTTCTAGAAGTATCATGTTGTGTTTTTAGTAGTTTTTGGGGGTTATAATGTTGATTTAAATAATAAGAAAGAAAAATCATGATGTAAAATGTAAATACAAAGGTATAAAAAATTTAAAATTTAAATTTATGAATAAGGAGGGAGTTTTATATTACTTACTAAATGGGATAATAAATCAAGGTGAAGTTGAATCTTTTTATTATAATAATTTTAGAAGTGTTTTTATTGATCTTTAAAGTGATAAGTACGAGTTATGATTAACATTAAAAAATAAAAAATCCAAACAGATAAATTTAATATCCCTTATTATAACGGTATATAATTTTTGAAAAGGAATAAAAAAATATGAAATTATTATTAGAAGTATTATTGTATCATATATGTATGCTAATAACAATTGTGGTTATAACATAAAAAATTTATGGGTTACAGAATAAGAACTCTAATGAATATCATTAATCTATGAATAAATAAATTGATTTAAGGATGAAAACTAATGAATATGTTATACAACAATGAAATTTTTTATCAATGAAAAATGTTTTTTCTCAAACATTACCCTATATAGAGTAATGTTGGAAAGAATCCCTTAATAGTAGTAAGGTATGAACAATATTAAAGTAAAAATGAAAATAATAAAAGAAAAAGAAACATGAGATTTAGTATATATATATTATTGAGTTAGATAATTAATAATAAGAAGACCTCACAAAATGTTAACCCAATTTTCATTTGATGAATATGAAATTTGAGCATAATTTATATATTGATGAGATCTCGTTAATAATGAAAATGACTACTAAATGTTTTTCATCTGATTTTTGAAGTATCTATGGATCTTTTTTGATTATTTTACATGAGTTAAGATTATATAATGATTCCTAATGACATATTATATGGTATATGGAATTTTGATGAATATGTTTGTACATCATATGAAAATTAATTAAAATAATACAATAAAAATTCACCTTATCATTATTATAAAAATATCATATGTTTATCAAACACTCTCATAATCATTGAATCATTAAAAAAAATGAGTTTTTATGTTCCTAATATTTTGAAAATGAGAATTGAGTATAAAATAATTATGAAATATTTTTGAGATGATTATTGAAAACAAATAAGTTTATGAGGTTGAATTTGCACTACCAATCGACCACTTTTAACTAAATATCTGTTTACTTTGAAAAAATATTAAAATTTAACTATTGATCCCCTGTAATATAGGCCAGTCTCCCTAGAATTATTCACGGATTTATAAAGGTATACAACTTTTGTAAATTGGAAACGTCATTTCTTGTGAATGCCAACAATCATTTGGTGGAACTAGATCTTCCACCTTAAGATGTTTTGAAAATTTGAATATATCAATTGGGGAAACATATTATTAGGATTTAATGTAATAACATTGTATTAAAAATATATAATGGTTATTATATGACTTGTGAAATACCTATAAAATGATCCCAAATTCAATATTATCCAATAAAAATAAAAAATTATGAATATAATTGATTATTTAATTTAATACTTGGATAGATTGTGCCCTAGATAGTTAACTACTCTATAGATAAATTTTCTCCTAGATGAATTGAAATTTTTTCTTGGATAAAAATAAGAAAAATATATAAATGATTATTTAATCCTAATAAATCATGTTTTTCCCTATTTAAGAATATTATAAACTCAATTTAATTATTTAAAGATATATTTTTAATGAAATTATTTTTCACATAATACAAAAAGACCATGTAATTTTTGTGTGAGAGATATATAATATTTTATTAAGTGGAACATAGTGAGGTTAATAAAAAAAGGATAGTTCGTTAGAATTATAGAAAACCAATTTTCATTTTATTGAATTAGATAAATTATAGTTTTAATGAGTTTTATTCTCTTGTGAATATATAATAGTCGAATGTATTTTGATAGAGTCCTATAAATTATAATCACTATGAAAT
The DNA here is from genome assembly GCA_963277665.1 of Viscum album. Classification (NCBI taxonomy): domain Eukaryota; kingdom Viridiplantae; phylum Streptophyta; class Magnoliopsida; order Santalales; family Viscaceae; genus Viscum; species Viscum album. Next base: position 1,497,927,115 of record OY728161.1, read on the forward strand.
ATTGAGTTACATATTAAGATTGTTGGAACTAAGACTGTTCATTCCTGTAAATAGAGTATCGTTTGTCTTTGTTGTCAGTCCCCTCATGGATTGATTAGGGTGTTGGCAAGGAAATAGATCTTATAGTTCAAAAAAATACAACAATATTGAAGTTGGTTTCATTTCATAGTGTTTTCCAAATTTTTAGGGTCTAGAATTTGGATGATGTATGGTATCACAAAAGGTGGATTTCATTGAAGTCCTTAGGAAAATATAGAAAAGGAATGAGTTTCATGAATATGATCTACACGAATTGTGTTTCAAGAATGTTCAAATATTGATTATGGTGATGTATACGACAACGATGAGCATCGTGAATGATGAATAATTGGAGCATTACGAATGGTGATGGTGATCTCTATAATTTTGAGAAATGGAACACTACGACACACTATGGTTTAATGGAAATATTCTCTACAAGGAAAAATCACAATAGAGAATTGGAAATGGATAATATAGCTGAATGTGGGTTTGAGTGATCTCGAAAATACACTAAAATATGGTAGATAATTTATATTATCTGAGCCTATAAATATAAGGCTAACCCCTCTTAATTTCACAATAAATTTTCACTGCAAAATCCTAAATCATTCTGATTTTACAAAGAAAGTGTATCTTCATGAATATTATTTTTTATGTGAGATTGAGCATAATGAAAAGAAACTTTGAGTCATTACTGATGTCAATGATTTTGATTAATGAGTGCTTCGTGATGATGGGGTATTTCATGTTGACTTAGTGAGCTTCACGAAGGAATTCTGTTCCACGAAGGCAGGGTGCTTCGTGAACGTAGGGAGTTTGAGAAGGAGATTTAGAAAAGGTAGTTTTGAATATTAAATTATCAATGAATACAGATTTCAATACGCATAAACTCAATTATATAGTGAAAGAATATTCTCATGCTATGATAGTGAAAATGTCTTTAATTTTAATTCATTGAAGTGACCTTCCTAACAATAAAATGAGTCAGAATTCTCTCTAAGAAGTGAGCTAGGAGGAGTCAACAAATTTTTTCCAGGGGATGCGATGTGATATACCAAAAATATTTTAATGTTAGTATTAATGGAATAGAGTGACTATTTTTGAACTCTGGTATTCCACAACATGTAAAGATTAGTGGATTTAGGTAAGACTAAAACATTGTTGGTGTATGCTCCTTAGACCAGCCCTTAGTGATGAACCAATTAAAATTGATGTGTCGTATCTTTTCATGTGATTGTTTAATATAATAATAATTTATAAAGGATATTTTTAATAGGTCCTTACCAAAGTGAGAAAAACATCCATCACATTAGAAGAAAAAGTTAAGACCCTGATTCACCCCAACCCTCTCAGTGTGTTCCAGAGCCCTTCTAATATTTTTTCAAGAAAATTTTAAGATAAGTAAAATTATTCATTTTGATGATATCGTAATAATAAAAGTTAATAATTATGAAATAAATTCTAGATATGTAATATTACTCATTGATAAATTAAATAATTTCTTAAAAATTTTATAAAGAGGTTATATCAAGCCACTATGATTAGAAAATTTTCATATCTTTTTTTTCATGTTTAAATATAATCCATACTATAATTTTTATATGATTCATAAGTTATTCTCAAGAGATGTCATTGAATTTAATTCTAATTATATCACCTAAATATTTTTTATTATTACATTAATTGAAAATGGATATTTTTATGTAATTGGATGAAATCCAACTAAAACCAAGGATTAATCACACACATTGTGTAAAAAACATGTTAAAAGTATTATGTTATTATTTTATTTTTTATTCATTTATTTTCACAAGATATTTTAAAAAATATAATAATGTAACAAGTATCATTTCAAAATCATCAATTTGAAATGCATAACTGAATAATTTGTGCATTTTTAAATTAATTGGATTAATATATAATTAATATTGGAGATTATTTTTGATAAATGGTTATGACCTAATCCCAAAAATATATATCATATAATTAAATATTAACATTTATTTTATATTATTTATTTAAAATAAATTTTTTTGTTTTAAAAGGATAAATAATTCTATATAAATATCAGGGGACCAAAAACATAATAGGACAAAATATTCCTCTCTTAACACTAAAAATGATTTCTATTTTTTATAATTGATTAGATTCCAATTTTTTCATATATAGTATATTTATTTATTAAATCTAATTTTGATAAGATATATATAAAAATTATTATACATAAAATTATGATAAATAAAAATACTTAAAATGGTGGGTGAGTAAAGATAATAAAATAGATTACTTGGAATAAAATAGTATACAACTGGTTTTCTATAGACATAAATTATGGGATTCATTACTAATTTAATTTCATATATATATAGTACATTTGCCCAAATTTTTATTCATATATAGTGTAAAATTAAATTCTTATGAAATAAATTTTAATTTTATTTATATAACCAAATATAATGTTCCATAAATATATACATTCAAATAAAAATGTATAAATAATAACACAATTGATTATAATTTTACAAAATTAATAATATAAGTGATATTTATTTGAAAATTTATATCATTATACATGAAAATGTTATATACCTAAAATTTTAGATAAAATAAAAAATAATGAAACAATATTCTCAATGTTGGTTTATAAACAATTTTAGGTTCATTTAATCCATATATTAGGTTGACATTGTTTCTAAAGTTGAAATAAAATTCAAAAAAAATTAAAAATTATTTCATTTTATTTTTCTTATATATAGTTTATTTATATTAGTAAATTATTTTATTATCTATAAGAGAGACATAAAATTAACCAAATTTTTAATATTGTCGATTCTATGAATTCATATATTAATTAAGATATAGGTGAATCAGTTCACATTTTAATGATTTATAATAATTTTATTTAAACTTTAAAACTCACTATGATTCATGATGCACAATTTATCTTTTCATTTCACTTTTCCTCACATGTGTGCATAAAAAATTCCACAGACATTTTTTTCTATATGCTTCATCCTTAGAATGATGGGATATGACTATAATGAATTTAGATCCTTATAACTCAAATATAATATAATAATTTTATCATGGAATTATTTTGGATTAGGATTTATCATTTAACCTCTAATAAATAGATTTTTTAGATGACATATTTATGTTAATTTTTTAAAACAAATGGTTTATACAACAATTATGAGTATCTATAATAGAATGTACCATATTCATGAATCATCAAATAATTTTTTTTATCCATATGTTGGTAAACTTCTAGTTATTGTAAATAATAGTTTTAGAATTTATTTTAAATGTAAATCACATAGAACATTATTATTGTTCAAATGCATTTGTATGTTCTCAAGATATTGATAAAACACAATTTAATAATTGGAAAAAATTATCACCAGTGAGGTATTTTTAATAAATCTTTTCATAGGATTTCATTTTTAAATTATGCATATAAAATGTGCAATACATCATGTATTTACCTATCCTAGGTCATCTGAGTGACAAATATGTGGGAGTATCAATGTAAGCATCAACACACATCCATGTATTCAAAATTATACTATCATGTGATAAGGTCTTAAAATTGTCCTGTAGATTATGTTCCCTCTAATTTAAATCATAAAATCCATGCATGATTTTTTCAAAAAATTTATTGAATTATGATTTTTATAGAAAAACCCAAACCATTAGAGAATAAATAAGGATCAAGAAGGGATCCAATAGTTTAGAATAATAATAATTATAATGTATACATGATGAATTAATAAATTAATAGAGTAAAAGTAACATATATTCCCAATATGAATCAAATAAATAATGTTACAAAATAAGTCCCATAACCTTTTATAAGTACAATAAAATTGAAATGAAAAATAATAACCGCTATCAGGAGACACATAAATTCTCATTACAATACTTGGCGTCCATCCTCTAGCTACATCTGAATTGGGATTCAAACTATAATAAAAAATTTCTCTTTAAAGAAAAAGGAAAATTACTTATGTATATGAAACCCATTCATTCTAAAATAATATGTTTTGGGTATAACGACCTATTATAATTTTCACACTCACCATGATATAAATAGTGATACTAATATTTGTATAAAAATATTAGAAGAGTGTGTGTTATTTTTTTCGTAAATGTCACCCACTCAGATACATAAAACTTCCTTAACATTATAAACCTTATTAACCCATAGTTGGGAGATACATAAACCCCAAAGATTCATTTTGATTCTACTAAACTCAACCATGATCCATGTGATCCTAGAATCATTGATATGTAAACAATTATGATGAAATGTGGATTTTACCTCTCATCTCTATATTCATCATTATTTTCTTTATTAACACATCCATATGAATTGATCATAAATGTACCAATTAACTAATCAGTTACCTCACTACCAAAAAAACCAAACCCCAAATATCATGGGATATAATGATAAAAAAATATTATAAATTGTGGTAAATATAATACATTACAACAATCATCAACAAAAAAAATTAATCTAAATCTAGAAAACTGTAGCCAAATTGGTTATTGACATCAAATATTAATGAAATAAAATCCCATTATAAAATAATGTTAATAAAAAATATAAAATAACTATGAAGAATAATAAATCCTAATTATTATTCCCTAAAACATATCTTCATAAGTGTTCTTGTAGAAGATATATCTAAGAAAAACTATAGAGAGTCTCCAGCTCAGTCCAATATATAACATTTTTTCATTAGGGATGGGTCACACTGCATGATTTCATTCCTATCTGGATAGAAATTTATCCCTCTGATCATATATTATCATCACCATAATCAAGATCAGAAGATAATCATTACACCGCTATTTTCTCACCTCTATTGCATCCTTTAGAAGATCTCACTTAGCCTTATATAATATATCCCAACATCACCTACCATGAGTCATCAACTATCATTCCTAGTGCCTCATTATCCATATCTCTATATAAATTTTCCAAATGAGGGGAGCACATCTAGAGCGAGAAATATCTCAACAAGGATACAATAAAAACACACACGATCTAAAAATAATAGTACAAAAAATATAGATACAACTCAATAATATTAGAGGCCATCCTAGATTTCCCCATTAGTGTGCATCAAAAATCCATTAAGTGATCCATCACAAAACCACCCTATCTCTCAATCCATATTCCTCATCAGTTTTTATCATCGATTAAATATACCTTTGTTATCTTGGGGGAATCTCACCATCCTTTATTGAAAAGAAAAAATAATCTACCTCATATATTCCCAACTCATATTTTATTACATATAGAGAAATATTATGATCATTGGGCTACCCTTCTAGAACCCTATACATTCTATTACTCTAGGAATCTATAAACCAACTTCTAACTCATAAAATGAGGATAACCTTGGGGATCACCTATATAGAACAGGTAAGGCCAACCGTTTGATGAACCAACATAAGATATCCTATCCTAGTACATGAGATGACCAGTCTCATAGTCTGATGATCAATCCTTATTACCTGGAGCTAGGAATAAGTTCCATGAGAATGAAGATAGATAAATTTTTATAATTTAACCTAGTAATAAATAAAAGTAAATAAATTATTTTATCTTGGAACCAAAACAACTATTCTATATGTTTGATAAAGCTTCCATATAAGATAATATTTATTGAAATTATGTATATTCAAGATATGAATACGAACAAGTTATTCTGACATAATAAATCATAAAAAAATATAACCAATAAAACAAATCTATTTTAAGTCATATAAAAAAATATCTGATATTAAATACAAAAATAGGGTTATAAGATGATAATTAAGAAATAAGAAAGCATATGTGTCTTGATACATGAGATACATCTTATGGTACAAAAAAGATTAGTACAAATAATATTATAATTTGTCTACATGATAGGGGAGTCAAATAAACTTTTAACCAACGAGGTACCTATATCAATGCTAAGGAATATTTTATATTCCAAGTGGTACCAAACATACAATTATTTTATATTAAAAAATTACATTTCCACAAATTCATATAAAGGGTGTGAGAAAAATCTCCCCGTATGATTTCAAAAAACAACCATGTATAATATTTACAAATTAAAACATGATATAATAGTTTTATTTTTAATTAAGTATTCAAATTATATATTTTATACAAAATAATGAAACTTGTAACATTTTATTTTAAGGAATTACCTTTAAAGAACACATGTATCATAATTTCACTGGTATAGAAGTGAAACTTCATGTTTGTAAATATTTATTGGAGAACCGTTTAATAATAAAAAACATAAATTCATTGAAAAGACCCAAATGAATCATATCCCTTATAGAAAACAATATATCTATGACTATGTCTAGTTTTGGAATGTAATTTTTCAAAAATGATTGGGGAATGAGTAAAATTTAATTCATTTCAAAATACTGTAATTTATATAGGGTTCTGATACATGTGAAAACATAACTTTTCTAACTTCAAGTCCATAAGAATACACTAAATAATTTAAATAATGGAATTTATATATTCTTTTATATCCTTTTAAAGTAAGAGTTTTATTTATGAATCCAAAATCATCCACTCAATTCAATACTATCATCAATTGAAACAAAAGTATCTTTAAAAAATGATTTTTATGTAAAAAAACATTATTTTATTGAAATGAATAAAACATGATTTAAAAGATAGATAAACAATAACATTGAAGTTATATCTAAATTATGGGAAGGAACCTAGGGAAAAATGTTTATGAAATATTGGAATCCACATATAAAAAAATATTCATTCCAATGTGTGTTGAAATCCTATTGGAAAAGACACATTATACAATATTGTGAGGATCTAGAGTTAAATAACTAATATCCATTCTATATTTGTTTACATGATATAATGTTGATCCATGATGAGATAGAGTAAATAATATCCATTTTCCAGAGATTTTACACACATTAGCATGTTCCATGGATGGGTGGTATAATCATATATATAATCCATATTGTTACCAAACACTAACATAGACTGAGGATGGAAATATAAAGTGGATTCAATTAGGTTTACTTTCCCTATAATATTAGTATGATAATTTTCATAGTTAGAAACCTAAGAACCTAGGGATTTCTATGAAATATAAATGTAGTTGAAAAATAAAATACTCTATTTATGAAAGTAAAAATTATGAAAAATGTAATTTATCTAACAATAACACAGTCTCACCTATGTGCATCTTCAAAGAAATCACCCATTCAGAATAATATAAATGAAAATATGATTCAAAAAATATCATTTATCTCTAATAGAAGTCACTAATATATGATATATAATCATTTAAACAACATTTAATACAAGTAACATAGAAGGGGTTATCTTTTAAAAAATTTAAAAATTTATATCAACTAAAAAATCCTTGTCATATTATTTAAATTCAAATTAAAAAAAATAATGCATATTAAATTCCACATTGTAATAAATAATCCAAACCCCTAAAAATCATAGAAATACTCATATTCCATATACCTTTCATACAGAATAATTCCACTTCAAAGTACCCAAACATGTCTAATACTCTTGAGACCAACACTAAAAACATAACAGAAAATCATTATAAATCATAAAAAGTTAACACAATAAACTAGAATTAATTAATTATATGAAAATAATGGTTTAATTTTTTATGAACACTTTATGTTAATTAATTTTATTAAATGAGATAATAGAAAATTAATTGAACATAAACTTCTTGATGTGAAAGAAAAATTAATGTAAATAAATAATAATACATTATAAACATTTTAAGAAACTAGAAAAACCTATTTTTTTGTAAACAGGTTTCATAAAACACATGAACTCATAAGTCTAAAACCATAGTAAAACTCATGAATTCACCAACCATAACATTAGAATACTGTTTTAAAATAGTGTTTATCCACCAACAATGTTGATCATTCTGATTTAGTAAATGATTATGAAACCTGAAAAAATAAAAACCATTAAATAAAAACCATTTTGTAGTAACCCTAGACACAATGTCCAAGGGGATTATTTAAAAAATAATGACAATGGAAGAAGATTAAGGGATATCAAAAAACAAGGAAATCTAACACAAAATATAATACCATTTGAAAATAGTGTTTATCCACCAACAATGTGGATCAATAAGATTTAGTAAATGATTATAAACCTGAAAAAATAGAAACCATTAAATAAAAACCATTTGGTAGTAACCCTAGACACAATGTCCATGGGGATTATTTAAAAAATAATGAAAGTGGAAGATGATTATGGGATATCAAAACAACAATGAAATCCAACACAAAAATTTCTAATAAAACCAACATTATAATTTATTTTGAATATTTTAAACTAGATTTATTCAAGAAAATATCCCCATTTAAGATAAATAACATTAAAAATATAAAAATGAAGAAAAAATATTAAAAAAACTAGAAAACTGATAATGATTATTAAAAAATGTTTAAATTATTAGGAATATAATATACATAAGAAATAACAATAGTTGGAATAAAACTAAGAGCCTATAAGATATACTTAATGCAAATAAATTTTAGAAACTAATCTAGAAGTGATTTTTTTAAATTTTTTTGAAAAACCCCAGTAAAATTAAACTAGTTTTTAAAAAACACATAATATATTGGAAGTGAAAACAAGGGTTTCCCAAAAACCTACTAATTCATTTTTTTTTGAAAAAAATCCCACAGAATATAGATTTCAACTACACTAAAAAATTTGTGAAATTGACATCACTAACAATGATATCCAAATACATTTAGATATTAAAATACTTGTTTTTTATAAAATATAGAAAAAAGGTAAATAACATCACTTCATTGTCATTTATGACTATACCAACCAATATTTATCAGCGCGTTCGGGAATAATAGAATGACACAGTAGAAGGTGGTTCTATATAACTCATACAATTCTCCCCACATACTAAAGGATATTTACTAGTGTTGAATACTTTAAATAGTCATAGGGAGGCAATGAATTAAAATATATATCTAACGGCTCAAGGAAGATTATATTTAATGTTTTAAATGAACCATCCATGGAATAGTAAAACATGAAACATGTAAAAACTTACCCAATGAGAAAATTGGGCCACCATATCCTAGAATGCAAAATAAATAAATAGTCTATATGATGTATCATAATATAACTGATAAAGTAGAAAAAAAATATATAGAATAACCAACAATGTCATGTTGATAAACTATTCCACACTTTCTAGTACAGAATTATAAAAAAATAATAAAGTAAATAAAATTTCTTCCAGACCAACTCACTTGATTACCTCATATGAATCCTTGGGATCCTAATACTACTAACTAAAAACACATGTCCCATTTCAATAAATAAATTTATTTAACATTAAAATAATGGTTTATCCATTTATACTAAATCACATGTAGTGTATGATGTTAGGGGTGAGTCTAACATGTTATGTTTAAATATCTATTTTTTATACTTACATCTGAAAATCACAATTCACTATTATAGTGTTATTATCATTAATATTTATGTCTTACTTAGTATAAGTTTTGTTTCCGAATTTCCTATAGTCACAAAGTACCAAGTTTTAACAAATTGAGATATTTTTTTACTAGAAAAAGTTTACCCTTAATCAATAAATCTAGACAATATATTTTATTGTATAGAGATATACAATGTATACCATATGGATATATAAAAATTATATTGGGAAGAGATGTTCCAAATTTATATGTTTAATATTGTCTAATACGACCACATGAATATTTATGGAAATTATTTGATTGGGTCGAAACCTATATACTATTAAATAAACTGATGACGTGATAAAACCATAACAACTTAAAGATAATAAACCAAATTCCATTGAATCTGATTACTATAAGTATAGGGTTACTGAATTTAATTTTATTATATTGACCATAATAATTATCAATGAATAATAAAGACGAAGAAGAAACTACCATATATGAAATCTGACACATGGAATTAATTTTTTAATGTGTCATTGCTGATATTTATTCACATTTAATCCTTATAGATTTTTTCTAACTCATACATTGGGTGATTATAATTGTAAATGTACTATGTTTATTAGTTTATCTGATAATTTTTATCGAGGGATCCCATGTCTAGGGGGAGAAATGTTTTTGTAGTTATGTTAATCATGTTCTCCCAATCATTGGGAGTCCTAGTTTCATCTGATCATGCGGGGGTAGGGAATCTATGGATTATAAGATAGGCCTTCTAATCAGTTTATAATCAGCAATACCTATATTCGGTTATACAATCTTTCTTATCATTTTGTGTGAAAGAGGAGAAATCACTTAGTGGATGTGTGATAAGTTCTATTATATATTTTATTTATATTTCATATGTAACATTTATATGAAGTTGATATTTTTTATTATTCGATTGTTAACCTGATGTTTTATAGTTTATTGGAAGAAATCTTCGTCTAATTAAATATGCAATAATGGAGGTGTGGGAATACTTTATATTATATTTTTATTAAAAAAAATTCACCCCATGTAGTATTACTTTTTCCATATATTCCTATGAAATATAATGATTATATAGGATTCCCCCATTATGTTCAATGCATGCAAAACATAGAAGACTTCAATTCATTCTCTTGTAATAGAATCACTAATAAAGATAATATACAATATATATGAAATAAAACATATTAGGACATCGTGTTCTATCCAAGCTAACATTACACCCGACCCAACTACTTAATCTAATCCAAGGGAAAGGAATTATTTTACAAAACAACCAATCCAATACCAAATTTATTAAGTAAGTTCCAATAACGGTTTCTCAACAACTTCCCTCTCACTCTGGGTAGGGTCTCAGACCATGTTCAGATCACATATCACATCTCATATCACCACAATCTTACTCAGGGTGGTGATTTTAACCTTGTATCATATCATATACCTTATATAAACCATATCAATTAGTGTGATGTTTCTCACTACATCCAATACCACATCAGATTCCACCACCCTCTCACTTTAGGTGAGGTGTCATACCACACTAGATAACATTTATCATACTAACACATTCTCATAAAAACATAAAATTTCACTATGTATTGTCATTAAATAAATATTATGTTAATATATCTTTCAAAATTAAATAATAAATTAATATGAAATTATGTAATGTTGATATAAATCGTTTCATTTATAATATAGTAAATAAATTAGTGGGTATAAAAGTACGTAACCATATTATGGAATCTGAGAAGAAATATGAATGAAATGGACTCAGTTATTACATGTTTCATGGACCCCTCCTCTAAATATGCCCATTGGGATTAAAAATAAGAAAGTGAGATAATGAACCATGTTTCCCACCACCAGTAGGCCCCAGGTTAGTGACTAGCTCCATGTGTATATAAATATCACAATTTTGGATGCATTACACTATATAAGGAAACAAGATCAGAATAAAAGATGTATTAACCAAAATCAACTGTATGAAATATTATAGAATAAATCCAAAACATCCCACAATGAACGTATAAATGAAAAATTAATACATATTAAAATTTCCAAATGAAATCCAAAAATTGTAAAAGATTAAAGAAGCAATGCAGAAAACCCACAAAATGCCTGAACTAGAAATCTCCAAAATGATTCCTGATTTCATCCTAGGAAGCTAATAATAGTTTTTATATACGTAGCATGAGAACACATGTATACTCAGTAGCCAAAATAAACAATATCATTCTCATGTGAAAAGGGTATATAAATAAACCAATATGAAAAAAGCAGAACCAAACATCACCAAAGCAATTTTACTAACCAAACCCAACCTCACTAAGGCAATCTCACTAAATAACACATGTCACAAAATGTAATATAGGAAAAGCACATCAATAGTAGGGTACCACACACCACTTTACACTGATTAGCTGCTCTATCCTAACGGAAAAATCTATTTCTCTCCCAATATTTCCAAAATTACTTTTTCACATCCCACCATCACACACTTAGACCAAAAACCACATCTCGTCCCACCCACAGACACATGGTCCACAAACCACATCATATCCCACCCATAAACACTTAGTCCAAAAACCACATCACATCCCTCCCATAGACACATGGTCTATAAAGCACATCATATCCCACAAGCAGACACCTATTCCATAAACCACATAACATTCAGAAGACGTTGGGGAATGAACACCACAACTCATCTCAACGAAACATGGGATGATAAAATGTATCTCATATCAAAGACACATTGGAAATTAAAACTCATCTCAAAGAAACCATGTAATGTAAAACTCACCTACACACACCTGGACCTCACAAATCACTACATTCCCAAAGGATCTTGAGCTACCACTACCAAGAAGAGGGAGCAGGGAAGAGTGGGTGGCCAACCATCCATCCTCTCACTAGGTTTTTTTAAGAAATACACCCTCCCCTATGATGATGGAGGTGTTCATCAAATAGTGATAAACTAGGGTGGGGTGGGTATATGAATAAAATGATTTTGAAATGTATATAAATATATATTTACAAAACCCAGGCCTTTCCAATGTGTTTATAACAAGAACAAACCCCCTAAAAAATCCACACAGTCATTACCACCTCTAAATGCATTAAAAACATAAACAAAACCCATCCCAAAGTTCATTTTAAAACATTAATCCTTATTTTGGGGGTTTTTTCATAAACAATTATTGATTAGTCATTCACATTGATTTGTGAAATCAATATTTGTTTTTAAACTCATCAAATATTATATCTTATATCTAACCCATTTATGTATATATAAAAGTTAACTAATTAATCAACACATTCCATAATCAATTTCCTCAAAAACAAGCCCATTTTAAATCATTAATATGTAGTATTAATTCCCTTAATAAATGGGATGTTATAATAGATCCAACCACATAACAATAAACACAATACTATAAAATGAGATCAGTAGCCTTAAGTTGCATTATATACTTAATCATCATTTATCTACTTAATAGATTTATGAAATATCTAATAATCCCAGATTAAAAACACATTATCTCATTACATTCTAGTTGGTTATAATTCATTCATTAGATGTTCACATTCCAAATTCCATTTTAAAAAAGGGTTTTTAATATTCTTCACAAGAATAAATATTCCTTTTTAGTTCCATACTTCCCAAGAAAATAGAATTAATTCACACAATATAATAACTAACACATAAACAATAACACCACATAACAACCCATTATTCTTTCACCAATAATCCCACATCATCACCAATTCACAACCACACCATCTTTTCACAACCGTATGGTACATCAACACCGAAACCATCATTACACCCTCGCTGTAAAAAACATCTCATCCACTTCCCCTACACATCACAACATAGACATATGTTACCCATCAAATCAATGGATCCATCACACATCACACAATCATGTACACAAATACATTACATTATGTAATAAAGAAAAACATACATTTATATTTAGTAGGGAATCCCTTATTCAATTCACTTAATTTAGGTTGTTATCATAGAAACCATATAATCATAGGGAATCCATTTATTTTAAAAAAATGTATGTGGTTAACCAATTTTATAATAATCGACTTCAACGACCACAAAACATGCATGTATTCCAGGACCCAAAAACTTGTGTATAAAAAAGGAACACCAATTACTATGATTTTAAGTGGGTATTTAGCCCATAAAATTCACAACATTTATCAAAATATAAATTATATAGTAGGATTATAGGTAACATTTTCTAACACCAATATATTGTTTTTAACCAATTTAATAATCTATATTAATTCATATGCGGCCATGTTTACAAGAAGAGATAATGATAATCTCATTCTGCATGATACATATAAATAGAAATTAAGGAAAAGTCTCCATAGGAGGAATATGATCATCAAAGCCTTTATCCAAGGCTTGCTAAACCAAAAAGGGGTTGCATACTTTAGGAAACCCTATAGGGAAACATAAACCACCCACACCAACATAGTTACACGTCTTCTATTGGAGGAAGGATTTGTAACCTCCAGTATAAAGATAAAGGATAAGTAATGGAAAAAGGTAGGTTCTCCAGCTTTGAAGGATTAGATCTGAAACCCACAAGATTGGAAATTGCATTGAATTCACATTAAAGTGGACTACATTAATCCATGTGGTTTTATGATATAAAAGACTCATGGTTTTTAGAACATAAAATATATGATTTAATTCCCTAGAAATGGATACCAAACCAGCTAAATATTGAATTAAACTCATTTTACATGAAAAAAGGCATTAAAAAAGAAAAAACTGGAAAATCTTGAAACACTCTTCAATGCCACCGTTAAGGAGTCACCTTTAGGGAGACACCACCTGACGAGTCACTGCAAATGATTCACTTCTAGAAAGTCACCACCGGACGAGTCACGACCAGTGAGTCACCATGGGATGATTCAATACCAGAAAGTCACCACTGGACGAGTCACTGTAAGTGAGATACCGCTAGGATAAGCTACCTTCAGGATGAGATACCACTAGAACGAGATACTGTTAGAAATTTCTCACTACCGGAATTTGTCTTAATTAGATTGTATCTCCATTGGGAAAATAGAAATTTGGAAAACTCGTGAAATGAGTCACTGTTGGAATGACTCATATGTTCCAAAAACACCTCAGACTACCCTTAGACACTTCAAACACAAGATTTATCAAAAATACAATGGACCACAAAAGTATCATTGTGGCCTTCAGACATTTAGGGGAGTACGATGACAAAATATATTGGTATATTTTCCAGGATAAATTATTGTATAGGTAATTATAGTAATATACCATTTTAGTTTATCCTTAAATTTCTGATGGACAGAAAATCGTGAAACGTACCCTAGAATATCTCTTTTTACAATGTCACACAATAAAAACTCTACGATTTATATACATTGTCAAGCTTCTAGGAGGAAGAGTGAATGATGAATAATGAGCTTTATAAATACAATCCTTATTCATGTATGATATTTATGATACACATACTCAGTTTATAAAAATATAATTCCACCACAAATGATGAAGAACTCAAGAACAATACTGACCTAATTCTCCAGTTCTAAATCATCCTAATACTCATGTTTAATCCTCACATGGATATAGATTTGAATATTCATCTAATAAAGATAGTATCTATCCCCATTCCCAAGTATTTTATGTGCCATATGATTAAAATCCATAATTATTGTAACTATTTCAATCCTTATTATGTACAAGATAACATGATACTTCTAACTCATAGAACCAGCCACCTTGTTCACCTTCATTGGGAGGAAATGTATTGAATTTCCAAAATCCTTAATCAACTCTAAAAATATTCTTTGGAAAATATTCAAATATTTCTATGTTAATATATATAAATATATTAAAATTTTAAGAGAAACATACATTTCACATCATTTTTCAGAAAGGTAATTCCATCATATCTTTAATGAAAAAGTACCTTAGCTATCTCCAAATCATGAGTTCGGTAATTGTTCTCACGGACCATCATACGGTATGATTAATACTCATTCAACATATCATTATACATGAGAAAGCATCATTTTACCTTATTTAATGCATCATTATTGATCACAACACCTTCTCCAATGAAAAAAAATTTATGAACATGATCGTTAACTAATATTTTCTTTAGTTCATTGATAATTTGGTCACATTCATATGTCCAAAGGAAATTTTCACTCTTTTGAGTTATCATGGTGATAATATTGGAATTATATGCGAAAATTTTCACAAAGCAACAATAATATATAAAAAAACAAAGAAATATAAATGCCGTAATAATAATTGTTAGTATATGAAAATCTTAAATAACTACAGTATCTAAAGGATCCACAGATATAACCTCCCATGAAATTATATTTCCCAAAAAGGAATCATTTTTTATCCAAAATTCACACACTTTATTTTTTTTCATACAAATTCTTATTCCATAGGGTACTCTTTACAAAAATCAATAGATCTTAATTCTATCTAATACTGACGGAATAAATGAGGGTGTAATATTTAAATACAACAAATAATTATTATTTAAATTTATAATAACACTATTTATTAAATATATGATGATAGTGGAAGAATTATTAATACCAAATAGAATCACTATATATTCATAGTGTATATACTTCATACAAATGCAAATCATTGGTATTTATTTTCATTTTAACCATAAATGATTGTACCCAATTGAATATTAATCTTACAAAATAACATTCTTCTCATAAATGATAAAAAAATCATTAATATGAGACTGAAGATACTAATTATTGATTGTGTTCTTTTTATGTTCCCAAAAATAATTTGGGAGTCATATTGAACCATATTCATTTAAAAAAAAAGAATAGGTGCCACCCATGGTGATTTACCTAGATGAATGAATCCATTATCAAGACTCTCATAGAGATCCTTATTTAATTCTTGCAACTCAATCATATTCATTCAATAATTAGTGTCTAAAATAGTTTTTGAACCAAATATAATTTATATGAAAACAATACTTATTAATTAGGATGAGGAAGAAAAATTAATCTAGAAAATAAAAATTTATAAAATAAGAATAAATTCTTTTTGAGTTTTTACTCAACCATATATGATATATACCAGTTTTGAATATGAGTCCAGACCAAAATTAGGAATTTTATTTCCACTAGAAGTTCATATTTAGCAATAAATGATATACTATCATAGTTAAATATAAAATATCGAAACACAACATCCCATCCTATATAATTAATTTTGTATTTATGTAACTTAATTCAGTCCATTATGAATATATTACCTAGTTCAACTCGATATAGAATAAAAAAATATTTAGGAATCACATTAAAAAATCAATTAGAGAATATTCATATACATGAGATGTGATAAAAATAGCATTATATTGTTTCACTACTAATTCATCATATAATTATTGGTATGAATTTATGATACCATTAGAAAACAATTTAGATATATAAGAGAGGAAAGATCCAAAATTAAATATGAAATTAGTAGTTTAGAGTGAATATTATGTATACCATTAACCATTTCATTATTATACCTCACATTAGAAATACTGTTTATGTGATATTTCTTCATTTATCTTGGCTTAAGAGGTTTGGGATATTGATCATCATCATTATCATTGTGGTTTTATAAATTGTTATCATAATGAATATGAAAATTACATTTGAAACATAGATGTTTGTGTTGTATATTATTTAGATATTTATTTATATTTAAATAAATAGATAACATATTCCTCGTACTGTATCATTTGATTTCCCAAAAACCATCCTTTCAACACTTAAAGAAATTTATAATACCATTAATACAATTCGATCCATGTGTCCTTTAACATTTTAAGAATAAAGTAATAGTTGTATTATTTTGTCCATGGTTTTTATAATTTCCATTAGATTTCATCTATATTTTCATATTAAAAACATAAAATTTATGGGTAACTAAAATTTTCATTTCGAAATTTATAGCACATCAAACAATTAATTCAATGATAATGATTTCTCTTAAGTTAAAATAACTTAATAGACTTTTTTTTAATCCATTTATAAATCTACCAACATTACTTTTAAGTTGGATAATAATACTATAAGTATTCCACGTTATTGTTTTCCTCATAGGTACTCATAGATTCATCAACCTTAAACTTTAGATGAATTTATTCCTTCTTCATTTTCATATGAAGAATATGAGGAATTAAAGTATTGAAAAATATTATTCCAAACTCATCCCACCCCGTAGTTTTATTTTTTTATTTTCTTATGTTATTGATAATAATTAACCATTTATATGGTTCATCTTTTAAGACTATAAACCTATAAAATTACTTTTCTAGTTTTGAACACTAGAGATTGGAAAATATCTTGTCAATTTTATTGATCTATTTCATAGAAACTATTGGATCAATATAACCAGTAAATGTAGGTGGATGTTTCCTCATGAATGAATAAACCTAACATTGTTATCACTTTTTCTCATTGTGAATATCGATATGATTTATAGCTTTAAAATGTTTTTTATGATTTAAAAAAATATTTTCAATTCATAATCTCATGAAATTTATTTTCCTAAGAAGAATGTAACGACCCGAAATTTTGAATAAATCTTGTTTCCTAATTTTCTGTGTTGTTTTAGTTTATTTTATTCTCATACTCCACAAAAATGTTTCATTTGATAACATGACTCTAATTAAAATGAGATCGTTGGGTTTTGACTGTTATATGACCATTGGCCAATATGACCGCTGTAAACTAAACGTTTCTATTATTTTCTCTAAATAAAAGTAATCTTGCTTAATTAATATAGAAATAATATTTTATGGCCTCACCCAGTAGTCTTGGACCGATCGAAGCCCATATAACAGAACATGGGAAGGAGGTAGCATCACTGCACTTTGCTCTGGACCAAACCCATGCTGAATTTTATCGTGTGATGCTAGAACGGGATCTCCTTCGCGAGAAGTTCAAACTGATAGAAATTACTACTCGTGTGATGTTGGCCGAGCCTCCCTCAGATTCTCTCACCTTAGCACACCTCACACTTAGGTCCTATGCTGGTCTGATAAGGGGCTATGTAAGGAGACCGTAACTGCCTTTTGTAATCCTTTGTTTTAAATAAAAATTTTCATTTCTTCTTATGATGAAGTTTATGAATTTTCAAATGACCTGATAAATATAGTATGCATATTTTTGATGAATTTTAGAAAAATGATATTTTAAAAATGGTGATGTAAACCTTAAATAATAAAAAATGTGTAATGATTTTCAAAAAATGGTCTTCTACAATTATGTTTAGTACGAAATTTAGAGTCTAATGAGATCAACTTAATTTCTGATGAATAGTAAATTATGAATAGTGATTTTATGCCTAGAATTAGTAATGTGACCAAATGAATTAGTAATCTCATTTAAAGAAAGTATTAAAATAAGCATGGAACTTTGATTAAGTAATGTGATTCAATAAAATGGTTCAATAACTGTTTCATAAATTATTATTCAAGTATTAGTTTTTTGCAAGTGAATAGTGTTTTTTAATTAAAAATTTAATTAAAAATATTTAGAAAATTATTTTTATAAAACGGATTTCATTTTTGATTTCAAAGCACCAATATTATGCTATGGTAATTTTTGGGGTTTTTTCTGAAAAAAATGAATTTTCGGTGAATAGTGTTTTATTTAAATATTAAATTAAAACTATTTAGAAAATTATTTTTATAAAATGGTGTTTATATTTGTAATCAGAACGTTGATATTTGGTTAAGGTAAAATTTTGGGATTATTCTGAGAAAGTTGAATTTTCGATGAATAGTGAAAATACAGTTTTTAAGTTACGGGTGTAATGACATCATTAAATGATGTATTAAGTATGTAATCAATATGGTCGACTTATGAATAGTAAGATAAGGTATGAGGTGTCCCAAGTGGCCAATACCATGGGCAAGCCCATGGTTTTTCCAAAACCACTAATGAGGTGTCCCTTGGCCATTAATGCCTTGTCCCCTCACTTTCCCTATAAATACCATGCCATCCCCTCATCCATTCGACTCCCCACTCTCCCCCAACGATGTTCTGATCTCATCACCTCCCAAGGAGTCCTCCCATGGTGCCCCCAATCCCTCAAGGTCCCAACCTTTGAGTTTTAAGAGTTACGTTTTAAAGTAAGGGATCTGATCTCTCTCTTTCTTTTCAAGAAATATCTTTTATGTAATTTCTTTTATGCTCCATGTTGTTATGTTAAAGGGTGTTATTTTATACTCCTCTTACTTCCATTTTCATGTTCACATAATGATATATCCGCTCTTACTCTCATTATTTCATTTTATGAGGTTTTAAGTGGCACCGTTAGGCTGCCGAAGTTTTTGTAACAGATTCTTTCTCCCTTCTCATTTTTCAAGATCTATTTTCTTGTAAAGTATTTCAAGTCCCTTATTGTTATGTTGGGGTATGATCCCAAAATTTATCATACTGATATTTTATGATCATATGATGAGAGACCCCATTTGATCTCTTCAATTCAGTATTTTGATGTTTTAAGTGGCACCGTTAGGCTGGCGAATTTTTAAGTGGTTCTTCACCCTTCTTGTTTTGAAGTTCTACTTTCATGTCAATTATTTCATGTTTTTTTATTATGTTAAGGTATGATCCTTATATATATCATACTGATCTTTTATGATCATATGGTGAGCTACCCCATTTGATCTCTTCAATTCAGTATTTTGAAGTTTTTAGTGGCACCGTTAGGCTGCCGAATTTTTAAGTGGTTCTTCACCCTTCTCGTTTTGAAGTTCTACTTTAATGTCAATTCTTTCAAGTTACTTTTTGTTATGTTGGGGTATGATCTATATATCTATCATAATTATATTTTATGATTATATTATGAGAGACCCCATTTGATATCTTCAATTCAGTAATTTGATGTTTTAAGTGGCACCGTTAGGCTGCCGAATTTTTAAGTGGTTCTTCACCCTTCTCGTTTTGAAGTTCTACTTTCATGCCAATTCTTTAATGTTACTTTTTGTTATGTTGGGGTATGATCTCTATATATATCATACTGATCTTTTATGACCATATGATGAGATACTTCATTTTATCTCTTCAATTCAGTATTTTGAAGTTTAAGTGGCGTCGTTTGGCTGCTGAATTTTTAAGTGGTCCTTGCACCTTTCTCCCTTTTCAAAGTTCTAATTCCATGTCAAGTCTTGCAAGTCCCTTTTTATTATGTTGGGGTACGATCACTATATCTATAATAGTGATCTTTTATGTTCATATGATTATATACCCTATTTGATCTCATCAATTCATTTTTGGTTGAATTTTATGTAACGCTGTTAGGCTGCCAAATTTTCATAAGAGAAATCTTATTTTTGTCTATCTTTTAATGTTCTTCATTTCATATGGTATATTTTCAAATTTCATTACCATGTTCTTAAATTCATTATATTCCATCCCTCTACTGTTTTATGGGTCATTTATGAATGTTTTACCCATGTCCCCTCTCTTTTCAATGTTTTCTAAAAACCTTGTAACATTGCTGTTATGCTGCAGAATTTTCGTCTCAAAATGTCTCTCTCTTTTTTCTTAAAATATTTTATTTTATTAAGTGAATACTCAAAGTTATTATTTCTACAGGGGTATTCACATTTATATCAAAATTTTCTATTTTAAATTCTGGTATTTACATACATGAAACCCGCTTTCCCTTTTCCGTGGGTTTACAGTGACGTAAATATCATGTCTTTAAAGTAGTTTTTAAAACATTATGATTATGAAATGAAACCCATTTATTTTATGCTATATGGGTAATTTATGAAATGTTTGATGATGATATATGTGGCTCACTTGATAATAAAGACAAATTAAGGGTGCGCCCTGATAGCGCTCCAATGCATTGGGTAATGATGTAACCACTAGAGATTACAATTTTCACGATACCTTGGTGAATAACCTTGGTAATTTTCAAATGACACCTTGGGGATGGACCTTGGTGATATGTTCATGATTGTCTATGTTAAATGATGTAGCCACATCTTCAAGTTATGAAAAATGTTATTTTTATTATGATATTCCACATGATTCTTTCTTATGACTTAAAGTTCTTTTTCATGACATAGTTGATGTATCTAAAGTTCACATGTTAAATGTTTCTCTTGTTTCCCTTACTGGGCCTTCTGCTCACCCTTTCTTTTGATGTATGTCCCCAGGTTATGAGATGCAGTAATGAACCTAGGATGAACATGAGGAGAAGCCTTTCAAGTGTTTAAGAAGAATCTTTTATGTTTTCATGTTTAATGATCCTGGTTTCCAAGACACTAAACCTTAACGATCCTCGGTATTCTAAAATGTAATGAATGTTTATGTGATAAAAAGGCGGGATACTATAGTTGGCTTCAAAGTATGGTTTAGTTATTTGTGGAAATTTGGATATGAAAACACTAGGAAGAACCCTATAAAAATGTTTAAATATAGGATATATTCATGGTATTTTGGTGAGTATTGAGTAAGGGGTTTCCAAGCAAATACATCCCTGTCTGGATACGAGCAGGTAGAGGTGGCCCTGGCACAGATGTACATAGGGGTAAAACCCGAAAACACCGCTTTGAGCTAGACTTGAACGGGAACTGGTAGACGACAATGGGACTTGCTTCACTCTTGGTTACGACACTCCCGGGGGATATGCTTTGGTAAATTCATAAGCTTAGTATGAACCATCGTTAAAAGAACAAAGATGAAATAAAATAAAGATTCACATAAGAATATATGATCATGGATAACCTAGATGGGAACCTAGGGGATCACAAGTTCGGGTATACTTTTCTTCTACAAGTTATCCTTCTATGATTTCAGTTCCTTTTCATGATTATTGGCTAAGTACTTAATCCCCTAATTATGCTTTCTCTTCTTAGTTAATGGTTGGAAATTGAAGAACATGTCCCAATAACCAATGTGATAGGAAATGCGACGATTTCCATATTAATATAACAGGGATTATTAGGGGATTAAAAGATGATTATTATTTTGGAAGACGTTCACTATTTTGGGGACCCTATATGATTAAGGTAAATAGATTACTACAGTATATTCATTGAGGAGTATGGTTGACTTATATTTTGATGAATAGATGAATTTAAGTTGGACTTATAGAAATTTAGGTTAATTATGGGAATGATTAACTTATCTTGAGTAAAATATGTTTAGGTTAGCTAATTTTTTTATAAGATGTTAGGAGTGGTTGATGTTGTTTGGAGATGAACAATGAAGTTTATTTTGGAATACTATGTTATCAAATCCTTCTTGTATTTGGGTTTCAATATTAGTTTGGTTTATTTGGAGGAATTTTAAGGACTGTTATTTATGGAATTGTCTATGATGAACTTTGGGTATTACCATGTAACTTTGAAGATTTAAAAGTAGTTTCCATTCCTATTGGATTCTTTATTTTTGAAGAGTTGTTTTACCTTAACCTTTCTGTTTTTCGGATAATGTTTAATGATAGAAGAAATAGATAGTTAATCTTATGTGGATTATGTGATTCTATAGACGATGATTCTTGTGATTTTTATGAGACCAAGTGTTTTTTAATTCTCATCATTTGGGGAAAAGATTAGTTTTGGTAGAAACTTATTAAAGGATGAAACTCTACATGAAGACAGGTATATTTTCTTATGTTTTTGTTCTATGTAGAAAATGAATTCCTCAAAATTATGAAAAGGAACGTAAAACAAAAACATTGTTGGTTTATGCTTCCTACTAGGTAATCAAATACAGTTTACACACATAGTAAGTTTGGGATTTTATTATGGTTAAATTTCTCCTAATCATGTTTTCCATCACTCTCCCTTATAACGTGACCCTTGTTTTTTCCTCCATGTCCATGTTTTCCTACATGGGATCCTAGTATCGGTTAACTTGGGTGACCTTTGTACTTCCCTTTCTTTTTTTAATGTAATAGTTTTACTGACTCCTTTTCTGATGTGGGGCTTTCAATAAAATTTCAAAACCCAATTTTAAAAATTGCGAGGACGCAATTTCTTAAGGGGGGAAGATTGTAACGACCCGAAATTTTGAATAAATATTGTTTCCTAATTTTGTGTGTTGTTTTATTTTATTTTATTTTTATACTCCATAAAAATGTTTCATTTGATAACATGAGTATAATTAAAATGAGATCGTTGGGTTTTGACTGTTATATGACCATTGGTCAATATAATCACTGTAAACTAAAGGTTTCGATTATATTCTCTAAATACAAGTAATCATGGTTAATTAATATAGAAAGAAGATTTGATGGCCTCACCCAGTAGTCTTGAACCAATCGAAGCCCATCTAAAAGAACTTGGGAAGGAGGTAGCACCACTGGGCTTTGCTCTGGACCAAACCCATGCTGAACTTCATCGTGTGAATCTAGAACAGGATCGCCTTCGCAAGAAGTTCAAACTGATAAAAATTACTACTCATGCGATGTTGGTCGAGCCTCCCTCAGATTCTCTGACCTTATCACACCTCACACTTAGGTCCTATGCTGGTGTGATAAGGGGCTATGTAAGGAGACCGTAACTGTCTTGTGTAATCCTTTGTTTTAAATAAAAAATTTCATTTCTTCTTATGATGAAGTTTATGAATTTCCAAATGACCGAATAAATATAGTATGCATATTTTTGATGAATTTTAGAAAAAGGATATTTTAAAAATGGTTATGTAAACCTTAAATAATTAAAAATGTGTAATGATTTTCGAAAAATTTTCTTCTACAATTATGTTCAGTACGAAATTTAGAGTCTAATGAGATCAACATAATTTTTTATGAAAATTAAATTATGAATAGTGATTTTATGCTTAGTATTAGAAATGTGACCAAATGGATTAGTAATCTCACTTAAATAAAGTATTAAAATAAGCTAAGCACTTTGATTATGTAATGTGATTCAATAAAATGGTTAAATAACGGTTTCATAAATTATTATTCAAGTAATAGTTTTTTTTCGAGTGAATAGTGTTTTTAATTAAAAATTTTATTAAAAATATTTTGAAAATTATTTTTATAAAACGGATTTCATTTTTGAACTCAGAGCACCAGTATTATGATATGGTAATTTTTGGGGTTTTTTCTGAAAAAAGGAATTTTTGGTGAATAGTGTTTTATTTAAAAATTAAATTAGAAATATTTAGAAAATTATATTTATAAAATGGAGTACATATTTGTAATCAGAGCGTTGATATTTGGTTAAGGTGAAATTTTGGGATTATTCTGAGAAAATTGAATTTTCGATGAATAGTGAAAATACAGTTTTTAAGTTACGGGTGTAATGACATCATTAAATGATGTATTAAGTATGTAATCAATATGGTCGACTTATGAATAGTAAGATAAGGTATGAGGTGTCCCAAGTGGCCAATATCATGGGCAAATACCATGGGAAAGCCCATGGTTTTGCCAAAACCACTAATTAGGTGTCCCTTTGCCATTAATGCCTTGTCCCCTCACTTTCCCTATAAATACCAAGCCATCACCTCATCCATTCGACTCCCCACTCCCCCCAAACGATTTTATGGTCTCATTACCTCCCAAGGAGTCCTCCCATGGTGCCCCCAAGCCCTAAAGGTCCCAACCTTTTAGTTTTAAGAGTTACATTTTAAGGTAAGGGATCCGATCTCTCTTTTTTTTTTCAAGAAATATCTTTTATGTAATTTCTTTTATGCTCCATGTTCTTCTGTTAAATGGTGTTATTTTATACTCCTCTTACTTCCATTTTCATGTTCACATAATGAGAGATCCCCTCTTACTCTCATTATTTCGTTTTATGTGGTTTTAAGTGGCGCCGTTAGGCTGCCGAAAGTTTTGTAACGAATTCTTTCTCCCTTCAAATATTTCAAGATCTATTTTCATGTAATATATTTCAAGTCCCTTTTTGTTATGTTGGTTTATGATCTCTAAATTTATCATAATGATCTTTTATGATCATATTATGAGAGGCCCCATTTGATCTCTTCAATTCAGTATTTTGATGTTTTAAGTGGCGCTGTTAGGCTGCCAAATTTTTAAGTGGTTCTTCACCCTTCTCATTTTGAAGTTCTGATTTCATGTCAATTATTTCATGTTCCTTTTTGTTATGTTGGTGTATGATCTCTATATCTATAATACTGATCATTTATGATCATATGATGAGATACCCCATTTGATCTCTTCCATTCAGTATTTTGAAGTTTTAAGTGGCACCGTTAGGCTACCGAATTTTTAAGTGGTTCTTCACCCTTCTCGTTTTGAAGTGCTACTTTCATGTCAATTATTTCAAGTTACTTTTTGTTATGTTAGGGTATTATCTCTATATCTATCATACTGATATTTTATGATAATATGATGAGAGACCCCATTTTATCTCTTCAATTCAGTATTTTTATGTTTTAAGTGGCACCGTTAGGCTGCCGAATTTTTAAGTGGTTCTTCACCTTTCTCGTTTTGAAGTTCTACTTTCATGTCAATTATTTAAAGTTACTTTTTGTCAGGTTGGGGTATTATATCTATATCTATCATACTGATATTTTATGACCATATGATGAGAGACCTCATTTGATCTCTTCAATTTAGTATTTTAAAGTTTATGTGGCGTCGTTAGGCTGCTGAATTTTTAAGTAGTCCTTGCACCTTTCTCCCTTTTCAAAGTTATAATTCCATGTCAAGTCTTGCAAGTACCTTTTTATTATGTTGGGGTACGATCACTATATCTATCATACTGATCTTTTATGTTCATATGATGAGAGACCCTATTTGATCTCATGAATTCATTTTTGGTTGGAGTTTATGTAACGCTGTTAGGCTGCCAAATTTTCATAAGAGAAATCTTATTTTTTCTTTCCTTTCATGTTCTTCATTTCATATGGTATATTTTAAAATTTCATTAACATTTTCTTAAATCCCTTATATTCTGTCCCTCTACAGTTTTATGGGTTATTTATGAATGTTTGATCCATGTCCCCTCTGTTTTCAATGTTTTCTAAAAACCTTGTAACATAGCCGTTATGCTGTAGAATTTTCGTCTCAAAATGTCTCTTTCTTTTTTCTAATGATATTTTATTTTATTAAGTAAATACTCAAAGCTCTTATTTCTACAGGGGTATTCACATTTATATTGATGTTTTCTATTTTAAATTCTGGGATTTACATACATGAAAACCGCTTTCCCTTTTCTGTGGGTTTAAAGTGACATAAATATCATGTCTTTAAAGTAGTTTTTAAAACGTTATGATCATGAAATGAAACCCATTTATTTTATGCTATATGGGTTATTTATTAAATGTTTGATGATGATATATGTGGCTCACATGATAATAAAGAATAATTAAGGGTGCTCCCTGATAGCGCTCCAATGCATTGTGTAATGATGTGACCACTAAAGATTACAATTTTCACGATACCTTGGTGAATAACCTTGGTAATTTTCAAATGACACCTTGGGGATGGACCTTGGTGATATGTTCATGATTTTCTATGTTAAATGATGTAGCCACATCTTTAAGTTTTGAAAAATGTTATTTTTATTATGATATTCCACATGATTCTTTCTCATGCCTAAAAGTTCTTTTTCATGACATAGTTGATGTATCTCAAGTTCACATGTTAAATGTTTCTCTTGTTTCCCTTACTGGGCCTTCTGCTCACCCTTTCTTCTTAGGTATGTCCCCAGGTTATGAGATGCAGTAATGAACCTAGGATGAACATGAGGAGAAGCCATTCAAGTGTTTAAGAAGAATCATTTATGTTTTCATGTCTAATGTTCCTGGTTTCCAAGACACTAAACCTTATAGATCCCCGGTTTTCTAAAATGTAAGGAATGTTTATGTGATAAAAAGGCAGGATGCTAAAAGGAATATAATTTTTTTTCATTATATTTAGAGTTAACATGTTCTTTTAGGTTCAATCCCTTGACTAAAACAAATCATAGTGTGATAAGTAATAATTGTAGTGTGAAATTAAATAATCAATAATTGTAATTTATAGGATGACTTAATAGTGACACATTTATTGGATTTCTAAATAATGAAACATTATTTCAATTCAATAGTATCTTAATCTTATTATAGGTCATTATTAGTCATAATCTATTCAAATTATTTATAATGGTTAATAATGAAATTGTGTGTTCTGCCAAAAAAATCACATGAGATTTTAAAACAGTGTCCATGGTAAGGGAACAATCACTGTTCACTAGAATGATGGACATGATATAATAAAAAAACTCTATTTTTGGGTTATTATCCTTAGATGAATATATTTAAAAAGTAAATTCACTTGTAGTATCTAGATAGGTAATTTTCTCCAGAAAAACAACACACATTACTTTACCAAAACTTATTAAATTTCTATATATATAGATTTGTCGTAAGGATTATCACTAAAATTTCAAAATTCTAGTTTCAAAAGGTAACTAAACATTGGTCTAATACCAACTATGATGAACCAAAATTTTCCTACATTGATATTATATCTAAATAGATTAATACTCATTACATAAAATTATGATTAATGGTGGAATTGTATAGGTTTTTTGTATTGGGAAATTTAATTACATAAAAAATACATTCATAAAAGATCTAAATAATATCCCACTATGTCCGTCATAACTAGAACCCTTGTTAGACATATAATATTTAAACCCATTATTCCTAACTAGGGGAATGGAAGAATAAAATAGGGTGAGCTTAGATTCATAGTAGGAGTAAAAAGGGGAGATAACAATGAAAACTTTAGAGTAACATTTTCATAATTGTATGAAAACATGATCTTATCATTTAATAAAATAGCCAATATATCCCAGATAAAAATATTGAATCATGAAATAAATCACGGTAGTTTATAAGACATAAATCACAAAGGTCTAAAAAAACATGAACCATGAGACCCTTAAATTGGAAGAAGGTGTAAGATTTTTTCATACAAATAATCATAGAAAATAATTTCCTTAGTCAATATTCTCCACCAAGACTATCATAGAGAATTTAGTTAACTCCCAATTCTATTATACCCTCAGTCAATGTTCACTCCCAAGACTATCATAGAGGAAACGATCTCTTACTAAACATGTATTACACCCCATTCCAGCGCTTATTATTTCATGAGATTTCCACCTTCTCCTAATGAATTGGAGGGATATATAATTCTAGTCATACCCATCACATATCCATAATCTATTAGTTTTTATTCCATAAGATTATAAATAATTAATTTTATATCATAACACATAGAAAATAATTGAGATTCACAAATTTTTAAACAATTAATCGTATCATATATCCTGGAAAATAAATGGGTTCTATAAATATCTCACCACCATATTCATAAGACAATATAGAGAAAGAATAATGATGGTATAACTAGATCATATATTCGATAAATCATAAGTAACATTAAAGGATATTTTTATAAATGAATGATACCTTTAAAACATATTTGATATAATTCTTGAGGAAAATAAATTTTTTATTTTGAAATCACTTATATAAATTCTAAACATTTACCAAATATTAAGGAACAATTTTTTTTAAAATAGAAACTTCAATAATTATATAGAAATATTCAATGTATTGAGTGGTCGGGATGTGAGAAAATATCAATCATTCCATGTACGATAAAACAATGATTCATTTTACATTTATGTAAAAATTCAATAGTACCTCATTCCTAATATGATAAAAATATTCCATTTAAACCATATTTTAAAAGGTCAAAATTGCGTAAAAACGAATTTACAAAATCATAATATAATATTAAAAATATTGTTTATTTTTTATAGATAACATGTACATAAGAAGTTAAATTATTTTTTACTGAAGATAAAAATAAAGGCTGTTTACTTTAAATATGTCCATTAATTCTATTCAATACAAAAATATATGAAAATTATTTGGAAACATGTAATATAATGAAATAAATAATGGATAATGAAATTCATGAGATTATTGAATGGTAGATTTTTAAATTTCATGATCATAAAATTAATAAAAAATAATCTACATAAACAATTATATTGTAACATAAATACCATATCACCTATTAAACATTAAAATAAAAAACTCATGAAATAGGGTACCTTATATAGATATTTTAGCCCTTATAATTATAATTACAATAAACATAAATGATATTTATGTGTAGTATTTATAGTTTCTAGGTGTATTTGATATTTCCTTTGATGGAATATTTGACTCATATTTTAGTCTTAAATAATGGGTAATAATTGTTTTAAATCATCATGTGTCATTGTCCAATAAAAATAGTATATTAAATTGACTACATTAACCACCAGATCCACAGTATTGTAATCATCACATATAATTCATAACTAATATAGGAGTAGTTATATAATTATCATAACTTGTAATTATTATTTCTTTGATGATCTAATGGAATGAAATCTAATAAACCATCATTGCGATATTGAATTAAAGTGTTGGATCCACATAGGGACAATCCAACCATGTTCCAAAATATTTTACAAATATCCTAGAAGAAAAACGTTACAGTATAACTGATCTCAATTTCTTTCAGCATTTTTGGTATATCACAATAGTTCTCTTCATAAAGGATGTTGAACCCTTGGTGTTGTCTGAATATTTTTAAATAGAAAGAGAGGAAATAGATCTCTTGGTCATGATACAATATCAACTTATCTATTGTTAAAACCAACTGAATTAGGATGGCGACATGAATATATATTAATTAAATGTTTCCTAGGGTTGGAAAATCACAGAGAATCCCCCAACCCTCCTAAATATTCTTAATTGACCCCATGATCATTAAAAATATTATTAATATTATTAATCAGTTTACATGTGAAATTATTTAAGAATATAAATAAATATAATTCATATTATTTGAACCATTAAACGTATTCCTCTTTCCATCATCAAAATTTACTGATCCTTGAATAATGACTGTTTTATTAAATAAAAGTCACAACAAAATTCTATAATAAATATTAATTTTTCCAAACAAGAAGGCTAATATTTATTATAATCATTTAACTAAATTTATTATTTTGAATAAATATTGATTCAATTTTGGAAATTAAACAAACCAGAATAAATGTTATTTATTCTCAAAAGATACATTAATTTCTTGAATTTAATGGAGATTGTGGAAACACACAATGTATGGCCCAATTAACCACTTTCTTTGGGTAATTAAGAATAACCACCAAAATTCAAAGGATATAATCTAGAAACTATCCACGTCATCTATAATGAAATATGTTAAAAATTCAACAACATACAACTTTGTACAAAATTTTACCATGAAATAAAGTCATTTTTTAATGATATATCGACTTTAGAAAGTTGTATGCTGGTGCTGTCGACTTAGACACACGATGTCTCTTTCTTTCTATTTCAAAAATTAAAATCACCCAAAAAAACCATGGACATGGATTTATATAAGTATATATTTATTCCATAAAAGGGACCGAGATATATTCTTTTGTTAGGGAAAAGAAGGGATACATCATTTCTCACATTATCCATTAACACAGTATTAGTAATGACTCAACCAACATACCCTACCAGGTCATGAACATATTTCACCATGGTTTTCATCAACCCATAAAAGTGAATGATTTGTCATATCAATTAATTATAATCTTAAATTATAATGATCAATACAAACGAAATTATTTAAAAATATCCAATGGCACATGGAAATATTAATTTTCTATTTGAAATGATTGTTTTCATATACTTTTATCTTTGATATTTTTAAATGAGAATACCATGACAAGGTGTCTCAATTTCATATAAGAATCCAATCATAGATAAAAAATTTATAATATATATAATTTGGAATATCTAGTATCTCATTATAATGGGGAATTACTATGACAATTCAATATGACATATATTCTATGGCCATTATCATATATAAATATATTTTAGAAGAATAATCAAGGAACGATAAAAAATTAATTATTTAAGAAAACATGTAATCAATTACTAAAAAATATGGTTATAGGGAACCTACTATAGCAGACTCCCACATTTACTTGAGAAAACTGAATATAGTTATGATTCCACCTATTCTCACATGATACCCATGCTTCTTCTAAGATAAACCCCCTTTTAAGGGGTTGCCCATTTTTTCTTAATGGATATTCTTCTTACTATAATTTCACCACATTGATAAAAATCCCTCTAGTTATGAAACATTTTATGTAAGTGATTTATTTTGTGTGGAAATGAATCCTTGGAGAGAGCCATAGTTACATTGTTATCACAATAAAGTATGATAGTTTATCAACTACTATGTGCTGCATGTAACACCTCATTATCCTCATTCATGTATTTTTTATCCTTTGTTTAAAGTTTTCCTTATTGTTTGAGTGCATTGTAGAATTCTTAGTGATTGAGATAATTTTATTAGGAAAATATCCTTATGTATGAGGATGTATTTTTTTTGAAATAATTCATTCTAGGTATAAAAATGTAAAATTACTAAGAGTAATACATTAAAAATCTTGAGTTTTGGAAATTTGTTGTGCATTTTCATGTCATGAACGGTTAACATGATGTGAAATATTTTTCGAGAAAATACTGTGAATTGTTTAGGATGTTAATGTTTAACAATCTATGATTCTAGTTCATGTCACGAATTTTTCAAAATAAAGATATTTAATCTCTGGAAATATGTTTTTCGAATTAATTTCTCAATTGATATATTCATTATGTGAAATGGTTTCAGATCATGAGAATATTTTGATCTGTCATTTTAAACACACTTCTTATTTTATTTGTTTTTCATTTAGTTGAATCCTTCTCTCTCAAGTCATAGGATATATACCAATATATTTTGGTTACTTATTATCCTTCCATATTGATCATTTACGGAATTATCAATATGGTTGTTGTGGTTCATCTCTTTGGTTCTTGTCATTCCATGTCTTTTGACATTCGATCTGTGGTTCTTTAATATTCATTATTGAAGGTGGATAGGATTCTATTATTTTTAATGTAGTTGTAAGTATCAATTTTTTGTTGATTCATGGATTAATTTATGTTCTAATTTACCTGCATTTCATAGGTGAAAATGGTTTTTATTAAATGTAAGCATTGATTTTGCAAGTGGTTTTGTAAGAAATATAGCATACTATGAACCTTGTGTGCATATATAAATAGATATATTTTAACCTTGTGTGTTTGGAACCATTAGTATTTAATTTAGTGATATTTAATGATTGTTGTAAGAATTGATATTAGTTCGAACCAATTTCTGACAAGTTTTGGATTCAATTATGTCTACTATGTGTTCTCGATGGACAGAGCCCAAATGGTATTCTTTTTATGTTATACATGGTATATCACATGATGCTTTATTTCATGGATATTTTATTGAAACATTAATTTACATGTTTTCTTTTATACATGATATATTCCAAGATTTACAAATATGGTATGTATTTATGTTAAAAAGTGTAAAGTTTAAAAAATGGTCTTATTTCGTACAATTATTTATAAATTGGATCTTATTTTAAATATATAACTTGTGAATTATTAATATTAGGGATTTTATATATTATTTGGTGCTATCATAATGGTATCTATGATCACACCCTACTTTTTTATTTGGGTGGATATAGACCTATTTTAAGACATGGGTAAAGGGATGGACATAATGTTTCATAATAGGTTCCATTTTAATTTGTTTACATTATAGTTGTGTGGTTTTTATGTGATAGTTAGTCACATATAGATTTATTGGTCTTTTATTGTCACACATCTTGTTTAGGATAATTTTCTTGGGTTGAATCAATCTTATTTTATCATTTTATTCCACATTTTACTATGGTATTATCTCTAGTTTTGGTTATATGAAAATGAAATTTAATTATCATTATTTTATGTCACCACATGGAGAAACACATTGGGTGAGTATTATATTTGACCATGGTTGGTTTGCTAAAAATTGGTATTAGAGGGAATGATCAACCCAAAGTGTGTGAACATTATTTGAACTTGGTTTTATTTCTTAGGAAGAGAGTTATCAGGACCATCAAAATCCAGGTAGTAAGTGTTGAAATTTATTATGTAAGTTTATTTCCTTATATAAACTTGTTTTATCTTAGATGATCAATTTTTTTACTAGTATTATGACTTGTTGTTTGAGGTTATTTTCATGAAACGTATGGGAAGTTTATTTAAATGAAACTATTAATTTTTAAATAATCATATTATGTTTTTGGAAAACATAATTTCATTAAATTATTATCATTATAAATAATGGATACCATTAAATTATGTTGGTCCTATAATTTTAGAACATTCTTGCGACTGATTGGTTTTGGACTTGTGATTGTTAGAAAATGCATCATATATGAGGTCTTTGAAATCTGTGTGAGGTTTCTATGAGACAGGTTTTGAAGGAAAATCCTTTAGTTGAACCTTATTTGTTTTGAATCTAGGGAATTATGGTTTTGAGAACCAAATATATGTAGTGGATCAAAACCCAAAAACTACAGAAAGAAACTCACTTTACTTTTTTGGTGACAAAGGGACAATAGAATTTAATCAATTTCTAGATAAAATTGATAGGTTCTTAAACATCCTAAAGACTCATCATCAATCTAAGGTGTGTTTTTTCACATACATTTTTGATGTACGAAGATGAAGATGATGGGAATCTATTATACAAGCCATGTTACATGAGTATTATACATGTACTTTAATGAAAAATATTTCAGTAGTTGTTTTACTCAAATACATTATGCAAGGTGGAGACCCATGCATTTATGAACATGGAGTTGGAATATTGTACCATTCTATAGCATTCCACTTATTTTTATGTGTTGGTACACCTTAAACTGGATCTCATCACCAATGATTACCTGAAGGCTGAGTGGTCTGATATGACAACCTTATTTTTAATGAAAACGTAAACAAGATTTATTACATAAACTTTTCACTTGATATAACAAGGAATATCGAGAGGTCTAGTGTCTTTGGTGCTTAGGATCATTAAATAAAAACTTTAAACATGAAATACAACATCTTTATTGAATACGTCCTTTACATGACCACTACATTCCCTCATACTTAGCATTGCAAGGGATAACCTGAGGACATGCATAAGAAAATGGGTCAGCTATAAAGCCCAGTAAGGGAATATACATGGAATAAATGAGGTGTACAAGACATGTTATACAACAGGTATAAAAATAGTGCACAAGAGAGACATGAACATAAAGGCATCATAAAGCATGATAATCATAACATGGAAATGTGGCAACAACACTTAACATGGAATTAGCATGAGCCAAGGCTCATTGCACATAGGGCATGAGTAAATTCTTATTGCACATGAAGTAGGAGTAAACCCTCTTTTCACATGAATTTGAATGCGTCAACACTCATTGCACCTGACGTATCATTATACTATACTTTACCAAATGCATTCGAGCGCTATAAGGGTGCACCCTTCTTAAACATTTCATTTCATGCATAAGTGTGCCACATGGATCATAAATCACAGATTCATTAAACATAATAATTTATTCCACAATAAAGGAATGTGGAATTTATACAAGAAACATTATAATCAATAAGTAAATGTTCATAAAGGTTAATATTCTTTATGGAGAAATGGGTATGGTATTGACTACACAAAGGCATTGGATTAGAAAATCGGTGCAATTTTGGCAACGTAACGGCGTGACATAAGAATTCATAAAAATGGTTGATGAGAGAGAAAATGGGTGTCTCATCATATTTACATGAAATGGATAGTAATGGGTTCATATAGATACATGTCCAAATGATTGTAATGGAATTAGATTAACGATACAAAAGTAATGCTTGAATGTAAATGAAGAGAGAGAAGTTCCTTTCAGAATTTCAGCATAGTAACAGGTGTACATGGGAGGTGTTTAATGAGAGAGAAAGAGTTCTCCAATCATTAAAATAGTAATATGGCAATATGGGGGAGGTGTGAAACCATACACCATCATTTATAATTGAAATTAAAAGGGTATAACAAAATTAATAAAATTGGCCAAAAAAAGTGAAAGGAAGAAAAACCATTTATTTGAACTGTGCTTCCAAGGCTTGAGAGAGGCTTGAGAGAGGCCTCTTGGGAGCTTGGGGCACCTTGGGAGGATTCTAGAGAGATTTGGGTAGTGGTTGGAGGAACTCCAAAGGCTTTGATTGAGGAGGAAGTGGGATCTTGGGTGGGTTTGTATATAAAAGGTGAGTGAATTCTTTATTATTTAGGTTTGGGACCCCTTACATTAAACTAGTCCAAACCACAAATCATATCACGGTTTTTCCCATGGTTTTTGTCAAAGGAAAGAGGAAAACAATATTTTATAAGTCCAATGTTCGAGCTTCTTAAAATAATGGGGTTGCTTATGTAGAGGTGAGTCACACTC
This sequence comes from Viscum album, assembly GCA_963277665.1. Taxonomy (NCBI): domain Eukaryota; kingdom Viridiplantae; phylum Streptophyta; class Magnoliopsida; order Santalales; family Viscaceae; genus Viscum; species Viscum album. Next base: position 1,497,963,099 of record OY728161.1, read on the forward strand.
CCATGGAAAATAATTTAAAAAGACAAGATGTTTATTAAGTCTTTAGGGGTCCATTAATGCTTTGAAAAGTAAGTCAAACAAACCCAAAATCACATTATATTAATGGTAAAACATATATTGGACAAACATAAAGCTTATAATATTTTATTACATCACTATTAGGTCATTATGATGTCATAAAACACATTATATATTTAAACGATATTTAATTTTTTACCCAAAAATTTTACTATCTCATAAAATTATGAAAAATTCACCGTTAGATAATTTTGACATCCTAATTCCAGAAATATTATTTATTTTATTTAAATAATTTTCTAAATATGTTAATTTTCACTTTTAAAATAAAAACCAACATATATTGAAAATTCACGGGTTTTGACAGAAATGGCTTTCAAACCTTAATAAAAAAATATAATTGCATTCATAAATTTATATGATCATTTATATATAATAAAATTAATTTAATAATAATAATAATAATATTTTATTAAAATATTATTTAATTCAAAAATCCCTAAATTTAATAAAATATATTTTTTAATTAAATAATAACTAAAAACACTAATTGTAATTTAAAAACTAATTACAATGTATCAATAATTAAAAGAATGTATAATCATTATTATATACAAAAATAATGTAAATGAACATAGTACTAGAGATTTTTTACATAACCCCTTGATACTAAAACATAAGACCTAAGGGTAAGTTGTGCGATGGTGACAGGCTCTTGGGGTGGCTAAGATAACATTACTCGAGTGGTAATCTCTATCAACTTCCACTTTTCCCATAGACGGTCTCGTTTGTGCTTGACATGATGAAGATCAGCTTGGGCTTGGTCAAGAGCGAATCCCAAAGATGCCACCTCTTTTTCGAGCTCCGAAAAATGGGCTTCGTATGGAGCAATTATACTGGATGAGGCCCTCACATCCTTTTTCAGAGTAAATTGGATTTGTTAATGCCCTATATTTATACTAATCATGTGATCACTGTTCAACTGCTATAAAAGCAACAATCACAATTCATAACATAAAACCAAAGAAGTTGACATTTTATATAAACATTTTACATAAAGAGACATTTAATTAGATCAAGAGGTATTTGTATTAATGAAACTTTGGGTCGTTACAATATTCCCCCCTTAAGAAATTTCTCCCTCGAAATTTTCATTTCCCACACTAAAACAGATTTGGGTAAATCAGCTTCATCATTTCCTCCGATTCCCATGTTGCTTATTCAAACATGTGGTTTCTCTAGAACAACTTGACGAGGGGCATTGTCTTATTTCGTAGAACGTTTTCTCTACGATCTAATATCTTCACTGGTTTCTCCTCATAAGAAAAATCATCCTCCAACTGTACCACCTCAGAAGAGAGTACATGTGAAGGGTCCTGTATGTACTTTCATAAGAGGGATACATGAAAGAAATCATGTACTTTGGACATGGTAGGTGGAAGTGCTAGTCCATAAACCACAGCCTCGACACGATCAAAAATCTCAAAGGGGCCGATGTACCTTGGACTTAACTTACCTTTCATTCGAAACCTCATGACCTTCTTCCATGAAGATATGCATAGAAAAACCATGTCTCCAACTTTGAATTCAAGGTCTCACTGATGATTATCTACATAACTATTCTTTTGACTCTGGGCTGCCTTGATATGCTTTTAAATGGTTTTCATCTTCTCCACCATTTCCTCGACCATTTATGGTCCAAACAGCTTACGTTCACCAACCTCATCCCAACACACCGGGGTTCTATACCTTTTCCAATAAAGGGATTCATATGGTTCCATTTGGATGATCGAGTGAAAAATATTATTATATGAGAACTCAACCAGAGGAAGATGTTGGTCCCATCCTCCTTTAATGATCATTGAGGATGCTCAAAACAAGTCCTCTTATTTTTGGATAGTCTGCTCGGATTGGCCATCGGTTTGAGGATGATAGGCCATACTGAAGTTCAGTTCAGTATCCAGAGCATGTTGAATACTCTTCCAAAACATAGAGGTCAATCATGGATGTCTGTCAGACACAATAGATAGTGGTACTCCATGATACATTACCGCTTCCCTGATATATATCTGTGCCAGTTTATCCAATGAGAAATCTTCCCGAATAGCAATGAAGTCCGCAGTCTTTGTAAGACGATCCACCACAACCCAGATTGCATTGTTGCCTTTGGATTTCCTCGAATGTCTAGTGACAAAGTCCATGGTGATGTTCTCCTATTTCCATTTTGGTATGGGCAATGGTTGCATCATCGCCTCAGACATCTGGCTCTCTGCCTTCACTTGCGGGCACACCAGGCACCTTGACGTATATATAGCGATCACCATCTTCATATTATCCCACCAAAAATTTTCTCGGAGATCTCGATACATATTTGTTCTCCCTAGGTGAATAAAGAAATTTGAACTATGTGCATCATCCAAAAGTTCCTTCTTCAGCTCCGGACTTGAAGGAACACATAGTCTTTTACAAAATTGCACAATTCCTTCTTCATTAACATTAAACTCTGAGGATTTCCCTTTTTGATAGCTTCCAATTTTTCCTGAATTCCTACATAATCCTTTTGAGCATCTTTTAACCTTTCCAAAAGATACAGTTAACAAGTAATTTGTGAAATTATTGAGGATGTTCCCTTCTTTATGATTCCCATGTCCATATTCATCATGTCTATGATGATTGGATCCTTCTCAATTCTTATCATTGATAGAATCAATGGGACCTTTCTACTTAGGAAATCTGCCACCTTGTTCGCTTTCCCAGGGAGGTAATGTATTGAACAGTCATAATCCTTGATGAGCTCTATCCATCTTCTCTGGTGTGTATTAATCTCTTTCTGGGTGAATATATATTTAAGACTCTTGTAGTCAGTATATATCTCACATTTCTCCCCAAAGAGATAATGCTGCCATATTTTTGAGGAAAATATCACCGCCTCCAACTCTAGATCATGCGTTGGATAGTTTTTCTCATGGATTTTCAACTGTCTTGAGTCACAGGATATCACTTTATTATTTTTCATCAGCACACATCATAAGCCCTCCTTCTAAGCATGAAAGAATATCACAAAAGGTTCCCCACATGTGGGTAAAGTGAGCACGGGCACAGTGATAAGCCTCTTTTTCAACTCCTTGAAGATTTCATCGCATTCATCACTCCAGGAAAACATTACTCCCTTTAAAGTTATCTTGGTAAGAGGGTTGGACAATCGTGAGAAATTTCACACAAATCGTCGAGAATATCCAGCTAACCCTAGGAAGCTACAGATATCCATTACCGTTGTTGGCCTCAGCCATCCCTAAATTGCATCTGTTTTGGAGGGATCCACAGATATCCCATTTCTTGTGATGATATGGACCAAGAATGAGACCTCCTTCAACCAGAAATCACACTTTCTGTACATTGCAAAGAGATTATCCTTTCGCAATGTCTCTCATACAGTTCTTAAATGCTCCTCCTGATCCTCCTTGGTTTTGGAGTATATTAGAATATCATCTATAAATAATACCACAAATTTGCCAAAGGTAATCTCTAAAGACTCTATTCATCATGTCCATAAAGATTGCTGGAGCATTAGTGAGTCCAAAAGGTATTACTATGAATTCATAGTGCCTGTATCTTGTATGAAAAGCAGTCTTGGGGACAGCTTCCTTTTTCACCCTTACCTGACAATATCCTGACTGCAAATCTACCTTGGAGATGTATTTTTCTTCACATAGATGATCGAACAAGTCATTGATCCGTGGAAGAGGATACTTTTTCTTTATTGTGATTTTGTTACGTTCACGAGAATCGATGCAAATCCGCATTGAACCATCCTTCTTCTTGATGAAGAGGACTGGTGCACCCCATGGTGAAGCACTTGGGCGTATAAACCCTTTATCCAGATTCTCCTGTAGTTGTTTTTCATCTCTTCAAGCTCCACGATAGCCATTCTATATGGAGTCACGGATATTGTTAGTGCAACTAGTATATGTTCAATTAAGAATTCATCGTCTCTTTTAGGAGGAAGATCATGAAGTTCCCCAGGAAACACTTCAGCAAATTCCCTCACAATAGGCATTTCTTCAAGGATGGTTTCTTCCTTGGAATCAATCATCTGTGCCAGATACGCATGCTCATAGGGGAGTAATATCCATGCTTGAGATGATAGAGCTAAAGGAGATTCATCTTCCTCATAACACTTGTAAAGAATTAGGGATCGATTCTCTCTATGGAGTGTGATTTCCCTCTCACAACAATTTATGTTGGCACTATATAAGGAAAGTCAATCCATGCCAAGAATTGCATCAAATTCCACTAGAGGGAGTATGGCATGGTTCGCCAGGAAATTCAATCCACAGATTATGATAGGGGAGGAATTATATATTTGGGATGCAATGATTACCCCATTTGTTGTACTCACCGACATCTTCACCTGCATGATTTGTGGTGGTGCAGGGATTGTTCTACTAAACATTCGAGATATAAAAGAATGCATAGAACATGAATCAAAAATTACGTTCTCTATTATTTAATGAATAACTAGCATACCTATCACCACTTCATTTTCGGGGTTCACTTTCAGTAGTGATGGAAAATTCTCTTCCGTGTTGCCTTGGATGTTGTTGGTTGCCTCCGAAAACCCTTGGATTAGGGCACTGATTTGAAAAATTCCCCAGTTCTTTGCAGTTCTAGAAATGAACAACGCGTTGAGGTTCGAACGAATCGTTACTCTCCTCTGTCGCAACCACGGTTCTTTCTTGCCAACAGTTAACAGGTAGGTGCCCTTCTCTTACACACCTAAAGCATTTCCTCGTCCCCTTGAGGAAATTTCCAGGGTGATTCTTTCCACACTTTTGGATATTGGGGTGCTAGATCTTCTTAGCACCATTGGATTTATCCATCAGACTGCCAGTATTGAAGTCCACCTTACTCTTCTTGTCCCCAATGATACCCCTGTGATTACCCGATCTCCATTTCGACCATGATGAAAAATCAAACAATTTTCTCATAGCTTTCAAAGTCACGGTTCTCTAATGCTTTATGTAGGCTAGACTTTATCCCACCAAAGAAGCAGTCAACCATGCATTTGGGGGTAACGATGAAGCCATAAGCGTATGGTGCAAGCCTTTTAATGTTTTACTCATATTATCCAACATATTCTTCGTCTTTTTTCTTGAGGTAAAGGAAGTCCCTTTCCATCTTAATCCGGAGGGTGAGCGGGAAATATTTATCGGAAAACATCTTTCGGAAATCCTTCCATTCCAATGCCTCAATATCCTCCCCAGGCTTCGTATTTTTGATCAACGTCCACCATTGATCAACATCACCCTCCATAAGATAAGCCACCAAGAGATCCTTCTCTTGTTCATAACATTGAAGGATGGAGAAGATCATTTAACTAGAGTTTATCTATTGTTCAGCAATCGTGGGATCAGATGATCCACTAAAAGTAGGAGTCCATTGTCCCATGAAGCTCTCGATAGTGACTTGTTCTTTCTTGGGGGGGGGGGGTGGAAATTCTTCTTGACCCATGTTTCTATTCAAATATTGAGTTAGCTGAGAGAGAAGCATGACAAAGGTTGTGATTCCGGCTCCCATTGGATTGGGCATCTCATTAGTATACTCATCACACTGATCATCACATCAGTTGTTATCTCGAGTTCTCCTATTACCGGCCATTGGATGGAATAAAAGGAATGGTAGAGGGTAACACATAAAGGGTAATCCAATGACAAAAGTTTATGACTTATAAATAAACTTTTATTTTTCGTAACTCATGAGTCCAGAGGCTTCAATCTAGGCTTTTCATGATCTACTTTCTAACATATATTCTTAGGGGCATTTTTTTAATTCCCTTAATAAGGGTTCATACTAAGCTTATGAATTTATAAAAACATATCCCATGGGAGCGTTGTAACCAAGAGTGCAGCATGGCCCGTTGGCGTGCACATGTTCCCGTTCGAGTCTATCTCAAAGCGGTGTTTTTGGGTTTTACCCCTAGAATACATCTGTTCCAGAGCTGCCTCAACCTGCTCGTATCCAGACAGGGATGTATTTTCTTGATAAAACACTCACTTTGTACTTACCAAAACATAGGGATGTTTTAATTATATGTAGTCTTGTCTCTAAGGCTTTACTGAGGTCTTCTAATCCTAATCCCAAAAATAAATAAACCTATCCTCTGATACCAACTATGACAACCCTGCTTTTAATGCAAAATTAAACATGATTCATTACATACACTATTCAATATATACAACATGGAAAATAGTGAGGTCTAGTGTCTTTGTGGATTAGGATCATTAAATAACACCTTAAAACAGGAAATACAACATCTTTATTGAAATCTTCCTTTACATGACCAATACATTCCCTCGTACTTAGCATTGCATTGGATAACCTGAGACATGCATAATAAAAGGGGTGAGTTATAAACCCCAGTAAGGGAATAAACATGGAATACATGAAGAGTACAACACATGTTATACAATAGGTATATAAATATATCACAAGAGAAACATTATTATAAAGGAATTATAAAGCATGATAATCATAACATGGAAATGTGGCAATAACACTTTACATGGAATTAGCAGAAGCCAAAGCTCATTGCACATGGATCATGAGTAAATTCTCATTGCACATGAAGCACGAGTAAACCCTCATTTCACTTGAATTATCATGAGTAAACACTCATTGCACATGACGTATCATGATACTATACTTATCCCAATGCATTGGAGCGCTATAAGGGTGAACCCTTCTTAAACATTTCATTTCATGCCTAAGTGTGCCACATGGATCAAAAAAAATGGATTCATTAAACATAATCATTTAAAATGCGATAAAGGAACGTGGAATTCATACATGAAAATTTATAATCAATAAGTAAATGTGCATAAAGGTGAATACACTTGATGGAGAAATGGGCACGATATTCAGTACACAAAGGCACTGGCTTAGAAAATCAGTTCAATTTCTCCAACGTAATGGTGTGACATAAGAATTCATAAAAATGGTTTATGAGAGAGAAAAGGAGTGTCTCATCATATTTACATGAAATTGACTATAAGGGGTTCATATAGATACATGTCCAATCAATTGTAATGGAATTTAGATTCATGATACAAAAGTATTTCTTATATGTAAATGAAGAGAGAGAAGTTCCATTCAGAATTTCAGTATAGTAACGAGTGTACATGAGAGGAATTTAATTAGAGAGAAAGGGGTCTCACATAATTAAAACAATAAGAGGACATTATGGGGGTTGTTCGAAACCATACCCCATCATTTAAAATTGAAATTAAAAGGGCATAACAATATTAAGAAAATTGGAGAAAAAAAGTGAAAGGAAGAAAAACCCCTACTTGGAATTGTGCTTCCAAGGCTTGAGAAAGGCTTCAGAGAGGCTTCTTGAGAGGTTGGGGAACCTTGGGAGGATTCTAGAGAGAGTAAGGAAGGGGTTGGATGAACTCCAAAGGCTTTGGGTGAGGAGGAAGTGGGAGCATGGGAGGGTTTATATAGGAAAGGTGAGTGAATTCTTTATTATTTACGTTTGGGACCCCTTACATTAAACTAATCCAAACCACAAATAAGTTCATGGTTTTTGCCCATGGTTTTTGGAAAATAAAAGAGTAATACAAAATTTTATAAGGCCAAAGTCCGAACTTCATAAAATAACAGGGTTTCTTATTTAGAGGTGAGTCACACTCCCATGCAAAATAATTTAAATAGACACAATGATTAATAAGTCTTGAGGGGTCCATTAATTCTTTGAAATGTAAGTCAAACAAACTCAAAATCACCTTATTTTAATTTTAAAACATATATTGGCCGAACATAAATCTTATAGTATTTTATTACATCACTATTGGGTCATTATGATGTCATAAAACACATTATATATTTAAACGGTATTAAATTTTTTACCCAAAAAATTGACTGTCTCAAAAAATTATGAAAAATTTACCGTTGGATAATTTCGATGTCCTGATTCTAGAAATATAATTTATTTTATTTAAATAATTTTTCAAATGTGTTAATTTTTACTTTTAAAATAAAATCCTACATTTATCGAAAATTCACAGGTTTTGACAGAAATGGCCTTCAAACCTTATTAAAAATTTATTATTGAATTCATAAAATAATATGATCATTTATATATAATAATATTAATTTAATAATAATAATAATAATATTTTATTAAAATATTATTTAATTCAAAAATACCTTAATTTAATAAAATATATTTCTTAATTAAATTATAACTAAAAATAGTACTTGTACATTAAAAACTATTAACAATGTATCAATAATGACAAGAAAGTATATTCATTATTATATACAAAAACAATGTACATGAATATAGTACTAGTGATTTGTTACATAACCCCTTAAAACTGCCACATAAGACCTAAGGATAAGGTGTGCAATGGTGACCGACTCTTGGGGTGGCCCAGATAACATTTCTCGAGTGGTAATCTCTATCAACTTCCACTTTTCCTATAGACGGTCTCGTTCGAGCTTGAAATGATGAAGTTCAGCTTGGGCTTGGTCAAGAGAGAATCCCAAAGACGCCACCTCTTTTCCAAGATCCGAAAAATGGGCTTCGAATGGAGCAATTATACTGGATGAGGCCATCACTTCCTTTGTCTGAGTAAATTGGATTTGTTAAAGACATATATTTATACTAATCATGTGATCACTATTCAACTGCTATAAAAGAAACAGTAACAATTCTTAACATAAAACCAAAGAAGTTGACATTTCATATAAATATTTTACATAAAGAGACATTTAATTAGATCAATAGGGATTTACATTAATGAAACTTTGGGTCATTACATTTGTGTTAGGGTTGAGGGATGATAATTAGCCTAATATAATCCCCATGTTATTTTAGACATTTTCATTGGTAGTAAATAATATATCCTTGATAGGGTTTGACAATGTTGGAAAAAATATGGGAGGTTCTTCAGTTGGTATTTTCATTAGTTAGAGTGTCTCTTCAAGCTAGAAAAGTAAGAATAAAGGTAGATAGTTTTCTTTAACACTAGTTTTAGAGGCTCAAAGAGATGTCTTCAATGTGGAATTGTTTTTTATAAATTCTTTTCTATCTCAATTTCCCATGGTAGTAGTGTTATATACACACTCACTAAGGGATTGTAGGTTCTTAATAAGGCATCCATGGGTAGTGGGTATTGTCCTCAGGATAAGGGGATGCTCTTGTGGATAATTAATCTTAGGGAGGAGCTGAGTATTTACATCTTTATGTGGTGGAGTATACACCATAAGAATCTAAATCCGAGACAACCATAGATAGATGTATGGTTTTTATTCCATATTCAATGTTTATATCTTTGTTTGATAGATGTGATACTCATTCATTCATATCATATATGGTATATAACATGTTGGTATTTAATTTTAACCTCATTTTGTTCTTTTTGGATCATTCCACACCTTTGGGAAAGAGGACTAAACAATGTTTCAACTCCCAACATGTTGAGTGATGATAGTAGACCATGAGGTGCAGTGAGACTTCTTAATAATCGATATTGAAATTATATAACTTGTTATTTGAATTGATAGAATGATTATTTTTATGGAATGGGAAGACTGATATTTCCCTCAAGTTTAGTTCTTGTCCACTGATTGGGTATCTCATGTTTTTCCAAGTGGCTGGAAGAGTAGATTAATAAATGAAGGGACTATTGTTCATTAAACTAGGGTAATGTCATGCTAATTTTTTGAAATGTTTCTTTTTTTAATATTGTTTTTTAGTGAGATACTTATGGTGGTGTGTATATACTGTGATGACGTTCTAGATGGGTTTTTTTGGTATATATCTATATAGAAAGGCTGAGTTTACCATATATATTTTATATGGTTCAATTTTCATTTCTATATCATCTTATTTTATGGAACTTTATGAGATATTTGAACTTACGGTCCAACTTTTAGATCACTAGGACAACATATTTTTTTTCATTCTAGAGTTTCACTATTTTCTTATCTAATCACATTTTTTAAGAAGGTTGACGGGTGTCTCAGACCTGGTACTACTATTATAAGTTAAATCATGTGACCATAAATAAAAAATATCCCTTATAATGACCCGGCACCAGTTTCTCAGAGCTAGAGTCTTATTAAATTATAAAATAATGATTATAATATAGTTATATTCTGTTATAAAGAATAGATTCATATATAATTTAAACATATCAACAGAAAATAAAACAACAAGTAAATTCCACTGGAAACATCCACCACTCTAAGATTATCTTTGCAAGTCAATCACAATATACCTATTTATGTCTTAGAAAAATTTGAAATATAGGAAGGGGTTAGATCAAATGCTCAGAAAGGGTAAACAATACAACATAAGATATCAGAAACATAAACATTAGGCATGGTTAATAATTTAAAACAAATTCCTTAAAAAATCATCTTGAACAAATTATAGCAAGAATATGGGCTAAGAAAATATTACCATAAAAAAAATAATCATGGGTATTCTACTAGTCTAACAACCACAAAAAATATGAATTTCTTAATTCATAATGAGGGAAATTTATCTAAAAAACATTTTAAAACATATCATCATGGCCTCATCCATGTCATCTAAAAATTATTAAGTCCTCTTCCAAAACTATATCTCAAAATGGGAAAGGTCTTATCCAAGTCCATATATATTTGTCTCACAAGACCTACCAATGCATCATATGGCTATTCCAAGAACCACCCATCACATAAAAAGTCCAACACATTCTTCATATGAAATGGGTGAATGTAATCGACATATACATTCATATTGAAACTGACATATGAAATATAAATAATATTCTTCAATCATTTAACATAAACACAAACCATTCAGTATAATATGGTGAATGGTATCAAGATAGCATATCCATAGCCTGAATAATTGTAAAACCTTAAAAAATATATATTAGATTATATAATATTATATAAACCTCTATTAAATAAAATATTCAACAAATGATGTTGACATTTATAAAGATAATTTTAAATGAGATCAGTCATAAATTTTTGAGGAAATAATCCTTAAACATTCCAAAGTTTCCCATACCACCTTGAAACAATCAAATAATAATACCTAAATATTTCTTGAGTATAAGGAGACTCATTATATGATATTCCAAGGGAAATTACATACACCACATGAATGAAATATGTGGTTAACACGACATATATCTCACAAAAGTTTAGGTGAGGTGAGATAAATCTATTTCGTTTTAGTAAGAAGAGTTCATTTGGAAAATCATATATATTTTTAATAAATAAGGCTTTAAAAATGTATATCCCAGAAAATAAAAGGTAAGGACATTGATATTACATCTGAGACATAAATTATCTCCCACTAAAGTGAAATCATGTAAAAAGTTATTTTAAAAAATCATTAAAATTAAATCATTTTTGTTGAGTTTAAGGAATTCATTAAATAGATTTTTAAACAAAAGGAATGTTTGATTTAATAAAACCATAAATGACCCAACATATAATTTTCATGAAAAAATGTGTGATTTTATTAATATAAATCTATCTTAAAAAATATGATAGAATAAACATCAAAATAGCTAAGAATTCGAGAAGTTCCTTGAACTGGGCTTGCATTTTTGAAGAATTTTTGAATGATTCTTTTAAAACATGTAAATAACGATAAAATAAATAATAATTAGGATTTTTAAACATATATATAATATTTAATAAAAATTTATGAGGAGTATATAAGAAAAAATAATAATTTCATAGAGGTTATTAGAGAATAAGAGAAACCTGAATGAAAATCGAGGTTCTGATTGAAAGTACTTACAATATTGTAATCAATTAAATCATATGACACAAAATTAATAATTGTAATATGATAAAAATAATATCATTAAAATAAATAGATTCATGATATTAAACTTCAGTGGGAACTATACATAAATCATACACATGTAATAGTAGTTAATACAGAATATATCAGAAAAATGGATGTGAGATGATGAAACCCATACCTTAAGTTCTACGGTGTTCTCCACTTGATCTTAATGACCCGAATAATCCAATTTAGGATCATTAATTAATATATCAGGAACATAATATTAATATAATATATTTATTATAACCTTATTCAGTTCATTCGTGGAATTTTTGATGGGTTAATTGGTTCAATTTCATTATTTGGGTTCATTTGTTTCATGATTGGTATAATTATATACATGGACACAAAATCACATAAAATGAGAATGGTTTTCCGGAATTGAAGTTATATGTTATAATTTGAAATGTATAAGGTTAGAGGGATGTAAATTTAATTTTTTATACTTGGAGTGAAGATGAATCATTATATAAATTATTTAATGATAACCATTTGGGTTAATTAGTGGGATTTGAACACAATGAACTCATTTTTAATTAAAAATAAAAAGCATGTGTATAAAAAGATTATTGAAATTTATATGAGACATAATACATATATTATATTATTTTTTAACCATTATAACTATTTGATGACAATAATTGAGTATATTAATTTAAATTTAAAACTCATCTTCATTGAATGTGGTAAATTAGCACAACTCTGATGGTGTTTTTTACTACTAGCATAAATTAAGGCTAAAGGAGATATGATACCAACATTATCCATAATATTAAGAAAATTAAAATACATGTAATGTACTGGATTGTTTATAACATTTGGATGAGGATGGATGGGGATAAAAAAGAGAAGAAAGGAACTTGAAATAAAAGAAATGAGAAGAGGAATTTACCTCTTGCAGTTATTTTCTGTGAGAGCCTCTTTCTAGTAGAGGATTTGGTATTTTTATGAGAACAAGGGCTGATTGACATGGGGGAGGATCTTGGAAGGTGATTTGGGATGAATTATTTCAAGGTACAAGGCTTGAGAGGATTGAAGATAAGGAGTGAAGGGACATTCTATAGTGGAGGAGAAGAGGGTTTTCATAATATTATAATCATTAGTTTATTATTTTTCCATAAGACAAGAAATAGGGATGAGTACATGAAAAAAAATATTAATAAGTAAATTTGACGTTGAACCAAGAGTTATTACATCCACGATGACGCTAGGAATAGTGTATTTAACTCATAATGTATATATATAGTAAATTACTATATTTCACTATTCATTAAAATTCATTTATTTTATAAAAATACCAAAAATTCACTGTAACCATTTTTCAACATATATATTTCATAAATGGACACTATTTTTTGAAAAAATATTAAATAAGTGAAATTTAAATTTTGAATAAAATCATTAATTACTTGAAGGATACATATTTAAATTTAAAATTGATTTTATAATACCTTCAAAAATTAACTAATGTCTAACTAAAGTAACCTAAAATTACAAGAGAACAAATTAATTATTTAGGAATATATTTTATGAATTTTTTTAAAATAAATTTATTAATTTAAAATAATAATTTAGTATTTATTAATCACAAAAATACAAAGTCTTAATTATTAATTTCCAAAATGAACAATTTCATTTATAATGTGTTTAGATTTTAGTTATACCTTCATTTTTGTGGTTAATTTTCATAAGGGTCATATTACTATTAATAAGGGTACATTAATATTCATAAGGGTCAAGTTAATATTCCCAAAATATGCAAGCAGATCTTATCAGACTCTAAATATCTTACTGAACGCTATTGTGTATGTTAGGTTTTAAAATTTCAAATCCCATTGGTGGTAAAATTATGTTTAATGGCCTGGTTATATCAATGTGTATTTTATAGTGATTTATTGTTTTATGCATTTATTTTCAAAATCTAAGAGAGTTACACTCTCTTCTCCTTATAAAAATATTCTTCCTGAAATTTGAAATTGGACTTCGATTGTTAATGGTTTATACTTTAAAATATTATTATAGGAAACCCACATTAGGAATAAGGAAAAAATATCCTCATAATAAGAGGGAAAGGGAAGTGCATTGGTTACTACAAAACTATAGATTCCAACTGGACAATAAGGTAATGGAAGAATAAAAAATCTATCATGTTCTGATGGAAAGTAATATAGAACATGCATAGATGAAAGATCATTACCACAAAACCATAAACTAAAGTTATGAAAAATTTCATTTATATCATGAAAAATATGACAACAGGACAAAATATTAATTGGAGATTCTTTTCCTCTAGTTCAGGAATTATTCCACTCTTATAAGAGTATAAAAATATGTTTCTATTCTATAACCACAATATTATCCTTTATTATGCCCAAAACTATCTATAATTCCTCTCTTAGCAGATGTTGCAACATGTGGTGTCATTGAATTCAAAAAACTCATACAAGGATAATATTAAACCATTTATGAAATGGTATAACATTCCTAAAGATGATGATCCAATACATTAGAATCATTCTAATATCCATCCTTACTAGATACATGTACCCATGGTCCATGGAAATCCCCATTTTGTTTACAAATACCAAATCAATCCTTCTCAATACATCTTCTACCTTATTTTTTTAATCAACATGAAAAATCATTAACATTTCACATTCCAAACATGTGAATGTCTTCATCATGCGTCCTCTTGAAATATGGTAATAACTCAAATTACCATAAAAACTTATTGGAAACATTAATTCATACTTACACATTATATTTTTTATATTCTTTATATCAAAAAATGTTGTAGACCTTTTTATTGAGAGCACATACCACTTTTTGACAAGAAAATAATCAATATTGGGGTAGTCAGTACTAATCACAATAAATCATTTCCTCACAATTATATTATTCATCAGTAATATATTTATGGTTGTCTTTATCTCAACTATATAAATTCCCAGGATATTAATTTTCTACTGTGTCACTTATCCTTGGTCCAATTCTTTATAGGACCTCAAATACTTATTGAAATTGTGCTCCAGTACAATCCTCATATATTCTATAATTCTTATAACCAGTACATTGTAGATAAAATATTCAAATGAAATGATTCTTGATGAGGTATATTAATCCTTATACTTTATATTCAGTAGTATCATGACTTGATCATAATCCAGTAACATAATTTGGGGCATTTTCCGTTGATTCATGGTATATTGATTCACAGAGTGTCCCATATCCTTGATGTTAAAGCATTATTGTAACGACCCAAAGTTTCACTAATGGAAATCCATATTGATCTAATTAAATGTATCTTTATTTAAAATTTTTATATAAATGTAAAATTCTTTGGTTTTATGTTAAGGATTTTAACCATTCCTAATATATCCATTCAAAAGTGATCACATTATTAGTATAAATATAAGACTTTAACAAATCCAATTTACTCAGACAAAAGAAGTGATGGCCTCAGCTAGTAGAATTGCTCCATACGAAGCCCATTTGTCCAAGCTAGGAAAAGAGGTGGTGTCTTTGGGCTTCGCTCTTGACCAATCCCAAGCTATGATTCATCATGTCAAGCTCGAACTTGACCATCTACGAGAAAAGTGGAAGTTGATAGAAATTACCACTCGAACAATGTTATCCGATCCAACCCAAGAATCTATCACCATCGCACACCTTACCCTTAGGTCATATGCAGCTGTTTTATGGGGATACGTAAAAAATCTCTAGAACTTTGTTCATTTATATTTTTTTGTATATAATAATGAATATACATCCTTGTCATTTTTGATACATTATAAAAAGTTTTTAATGTACAAATAGTGTTTTTAGTTATTATTTAATTAAGAATTATATTTTATTAAAATAAAGGATTATTGAATTAAATAATATTTTAATAAAATATTATTGTTATTATTAAATTAATTTTTATTAAATAAAATGATATTATAATTTTATGAATGCAATTATAATTTTTATTATGTTTTGAAAGCCATTTCTGTCAAAACCGGTGAATTTTCGATAAATGTTGGTTTTTATATTAAAAGATAAAATTAAAATATTTAGAAAATTATTTAGATAAAATAATTTTAATTTGTGGAATTAGGATGTTGAAATTATCCAATGGTGAATTTTTCATAATTTTCTGAGACAATCATATTTTTGGGTAAATATTAAATACCATTTAAATATATAATGTGTTTTATGACATCATAATGACCCAATAGTGATGTAATAAAATACTATAATATTTATGTTCGGCCAATATATGTTTTTTAATAGAAATAATGTAATTTTGGGTTTGTTTGAATTACTTTTCAAAGCATTAATGGACCCCTCAAGACTTATTAAACACCTTGTCTTTTTAAATTAATTTCCAAGGGAGTGTGACACACCTCCACATAATCAACTCTATTATTTAAAGATGTTCGGTATTTGGCCTTATAAAATATTTTTTTCCTATCCCCTTTTCCAAAAACCATGGGCAAAAAACATGATATTATTTGTGGTTTGGATTAGTTTAATATAAGGGGTCCTAGACCTAAATAATAAAAAATTCCACCACCTTTCCTATATAAACCCACGCAAGCTCCCACTTCCTCCTCACTCAAAGCCTTTGGAGTTCATCCAACCTCTGCCCTACTCTCTCTATAATCCTCACAAGGTTCCTTAAGCTCCCAAGAATCCTCTCACAAGCCTCTCTATAGCCTTTGGAAGCACACTTCCAAGTAATGGTTTATTTCTTCCTTTCTCATTTTTTTCCAATTTTTTTTAAGTTGTTTTGAGCTTTTAATTTCAATTATGAATTTTGGGGTATGGTTTAAAACCTCCCTCATACATCCCTCTTTATATTTGAGTGATGGGAGACCCTTTCTCTCTCATTAAATGCCTCCCATGTACACCTGTTACTATGCTGAAATTCTGAAAGGAACTTCTCTCTCCTCATTTACATTCAAGCAATACATTTGTATCATGAATCTAAATTCCATTAAAATTGTTGGGACATGTATCTATATGACATCCTTACTATCCATTACTTGAAAATATGATGAGGAATACCTTTCTCTCTCATCAATCGTTTTTATGAATTCTTATGTCACACCGTTACGCTGCAGAAATCTCACTGATTTTCTATGCCAATGCCATTGTATCGTGAATACCATACCCATTTATCCATCAAGAGTATTCAACTTTAGGCACATTTTCTTATTGATTATAATGTTCCATGTATGAATTCCACATTCCTTAATCGTGGAATAAATTATTTCTTTTTATGAATCAATGTTTTATGATCCATGTGGCCCACTTATGCATGTAATGAAATGATTACGAATGGTGGGACCTTATAGTGCTCCAATGCATTGGGTAAAGTATAGTGTCATGATATGTCATTTGAAATGAGTTTTGACTCATACTAATTCAAGTGAAACAAGGGTTTACTCATGCTTCTTGTGCAATGAGGATTTACTCATGCTCTATGTGCAATGAGCCTTGGCTCATGCTAATTGCATGTTAAGTGTTGTTGCCACATTTCCATGTTATGATTATCATGATTTATCATGTCTTTATGTTCATGTTTGTCTTGTGATCTATTTATATGACTAATGTCTTACATGTCTTTAAATCCTTATGTTATTCCATGTGTATTACCTTACTGGTCTTTATATCTCACCCTTTTCTTATGCATGTCATCAGGTTATCCCATGTAATGCTAAGTACGAAGGAATGTAGTGGTAATGTAAAAGAAGTTTTCAATAAAGATGTTGTATTTCATGTTTTACGTTTTTATGTAATGATCCTAAGCCCCAAATACACTAAACCTCCCAATGTTCCTTGTTGTATCAAGTGAAGTTTTATGTAATAAATCATGTTTATTTTTGTAATAAAGGCAGGGTTGTCATAGTTGGTATCAGAGGATAGGTTTAGTTATTTTTTATATTAGGATTAGAAAACACTAGTAAAACCTTAGAGATAAGACTAAGTATAACAAAAACATTCCTAAGTTTTGGTAAGTACTGAGTAAGTGGTTTATCATGAAAATACATCCCTGTCTAGATACGAGCATGTAGAGGCTGCGCTGGCACAAACGTATCCTAGGGGTAAAGCTAGGAAACACCACTTTGAGCTAGACTCGAACGGGAACTAGTGCATGAAAACAGGCCTTGCTGCACTCTTGGTTACGACACCCCCAGGGGATTTGTTTTGAAAAATTCACAAGATTAGTATGAACCATTATTAATGGAATTAAAGAAATGCCCCTAAGGATATATGTTAGAAAGTAGATCATGAAAATCCTAGATTGAAGCCTATAGACTCATGAGTTAAGGAAATAAAATTTTATTTATAAGTCATCAAAATTTTTCTTCGGATTAACCTTCATGTGTTACCCAAAACATTCATTTTATTCCAGCCAATGGCTAGTAATAGGAGGACTTGGGCTAGCAACTGTTGTGAAGATCAGTGTGATGACTATACTAATTCGATGCCCAACCAAATGGGAGCGGGAATCGCAAACTTTGACATGCTTCTCTCATAGATAACTGAAGTTTGGAATAGAATAATGGGTCATGAGGAACATTCAAACCCCCCTTAGAAAGAACAAGTCGCTATCGAGAGATACATGAGACAAAGGCCTCCTGCTTTTAGTGAATCATTCAATCCCATGATCGTTGAACAATGGATCAACTCCATTGAAAAGATCATCTCCATCCTTTAATGTTCTGAACAAGAGAAGGTCCTCTTGGTGGCTTATCGTATGGAGGGTGAAGCTGATCAATGGTGGACGTTGATAAAAAAATGAAGTCTGAGGAGGATATCAAGGAATTGGAATGGAAGGATTTCTGAAATATGTTTTTCGAAAAATATTTTCTACGCACCCTCTGGCTTGAGAGGGAATGGGACTTCCTTTCCCTAAAGAAAAAAGCTGAAGGATCTGTTTGGGTGTATGAGGCCAACTTCACAAGGATTGCACGATACGCTTCTGGCTTTGTCGTTACCCCCGAATGAAAAGTTGACCGCTTCTTTGGTGAGCTGAAGCCTAGCCTGCGGAAAGCATTGACGATCCGTGACTTCGACAACTATGATGAAATTTTCCAATGTTCCATCAAGGTAGAAATTGAGATCAAAGAATCACAGGGGTATCATGGGGGTAAGAAGCCTAAGGTGGACTTAAATGTTGCTGGTCTGATGGATAAATCCAATATTGCTAAAAATATCCAGCACCCCACTTGCCAAAAGTGCGGAAAGAAGTACCTTGGAAATTGCCTTATGTGGACGAGGAAATACTTCAGGTGTGGAAGAGAAGGGCACCTAGCTGTTAAATGTTGGAAAGAAAGACCAGCAGTTGCGATGGAGGAGAGGAATGATCCATTCTAACCGGAACGCATTGTTCAATGCTACAAATTCAAAGAACCGGGTCATTTTGGAAATCAATTCCCTAATCCAATGGTTTTCGGAGGCAACCAACAACCTCCAAGGTAGCAAGGAAGAGCTTTTTCCATCACTTCTACCAAAGTGAACCCTGAAAATGAAGTGGTGACAGGTACACTAGTTATTATTTCAAGAATTGTGAATTTACTTTTTGATTCATGTTCTACGCATTATTTTATATCTCAGATGTCTTGTATAACAATACCGTCACCACCAAAAATCATGGAAGTAAAGATTTCAGTGAGTACAGAAAATGGGGAAGTAATTGCATCCCATGAATATAAGTCCTCCCCTGTTATAATATATGGATTTAATTTCTTGGTGAACCTCATCATACTCCCTCTCGTGGAATTTGATGAAATTCGTGGCATGGATTGGGATTCCTTATATAGAGACAACATAAATTGTTGGGAGAGGGAAATCACACTCCATATGGAGAATCGAACCCCGATTCTTTACAAGTGTAAGGAGGAAGATGAATCTCCTTTAGCTACATCATCTCAAGCATGTATATTACTAACCTATGAGCATGTTTATCTGTCTCAAATGATTGAGTCTAAGGAAGAAACCATCCTTGAAGCAATGCCTATTCTGAGGGAATTAACGGAAGTGTTTCCCGAGGAACTTCTTAGTATTTTTCCTAGAAGAGATATTGATTTCTCAATTTAACTTATACACGGGGCTTCACCAATATCCAAGAATCCATATAGAATGGATGTTTTAGAGCATGAAGATCTAAAGAAACAACTACAGGAGAATCTGGATAAAGGGTTTATACGCCCAAGTGCTTCACCATGGGGTGCACCAGTCCTCTTCGTTAAGAATAAGGATGGTTCAATGTGGAATTGCATCAATTATCATGAACATAAAAAAATCACGATAAAGAACAAGTATCCTCTCCCATGAATTGATGCAATGTTCAATCAGCTGTATGGAGCACAGTACTTTTCCATGGTGGACTTGCCGTCAGGATTTTATCAAGTAAGGGTGAAGAAGGAAGATATCCCCAAGACTGCTTTTCGCACAAGATACGGGCATTATGAATTCATAGTAATGCCTTTTGGACTCACTAATTCTCCATAAATCTTCATGGACTTAATTAATAGATTATTTAGAGATTACCTCAACAAATTTTTGGTAGTCTTTATAGAAGATATTCTAATATACTCCAAAACCAAGGAGGATCATGAGGAGAATTTAAGAACTGTACTGGAGACTTTGCACAAGGAGAAGCTCTATGCAAGGTACAACAAGTGTCATTTCTGGTTGAAGGAGGTCTCATTTTTTGGTCATTTCATCATAAGCAATGGGATATTTATGGATCCATCCAAAACAAATGCAAATGAGGGAAGGACGAGGCCAACATCGGTAATAGATATCTGTAGATTCATAGGGTTAGCTAGATATTATCGACGATTTGTGAGAAATTTCTCATGATTGTCCAACACTCTTACCAAGATATCTTGAGATGGAGAAAAGTTTTCTTGGAGTGATGAATACGAAGAAAGGTTTAAGGATTTGAAAAGGAGGCTTATCACTGCACCTGTGCTCAATTTACCCACAAGTGGGGAACTTTTTGTTGTATTCAGGGATGCATCGAAGAAGGGATTATGCTATGTGCTGATTCAGAATGATAAAGTGATATCCTATGCCTCAATGCAGTTGAAAATCCATGAGCGAAACTATCCAATGCATGATCTAGAGTTGGCAGCGGTGATCCTTGCCTTGAAAATCTGGCGGCATTATCTCTATGGGGAGAAATGTGAGATATATACTGACCACAAGAGTCATAAATATATATTCACATAGAAAGAGAATAATATGTCCCAGAGAATATGGATAGATCTCATAATGGATTATGACATTTCAATACAATACCTCCTTGGGAAAGAGAACAAGGTGGCAGATGCCCAAA
Source organism: Viscum album (assembly GCA_963277665.1). Classification (NCBI taxonomy): domain Eukaryota; kingdom Viridiplantae; phylum Streptophyta; class Magnoliopsida; order Santalales; family Viscaceae; genus Viscum; species Viscum album. The sequence continues at coordinate 1,497,984,320 of OY728161.1, forward strand.
GTAGAAAGGACCCAGCGATTCTATCAATGATGAGAATTGAGAAGGATTCAAACTTCTTAGACTTGATGAAGATAGACGTGGGAATCTTAAATAAGGGAACATCATCAATACTTTCACAAATTATTTATCTACCGTCTCTTTTGGAAAGACTAAAGGATGCTCAAAAAATGATGTGGGAATTCAGGAAAAAGTGGAAGCTATCGAGAAAGGGAAATCCTCGGAGTTTAATGTTAATGAAGAAGAGAATTGTGCGGTTTGAAAAAAATAATATGTGTTCCATCAAGTCCAGAGCTGAAGAAGGAACTTTAGGATGATGCACATAGTTAAAATTTCTCTATTCACCCAGGGAGCACAAAGATGTATTGAGATCTCTGAGAAAATGTTTGGTGGGATAATATGAAGAGGGAGATCTCTGAATATACATCAATGTGCCTAGTGTGTCAGCAAGTGAAGGCAGAGAGGCAGAAGTCTAATGGGATGATGAAACCTTTTCCCACACTAGAATGGAAATGGGAGAACATCACCATGGACTTTGTCACCAGACTTCTGAGGACATCCAAAGGAAATAATGCAATCTGGGTTGTTGTTGATCATCTTACAAAGAATGTACACTTCATTACTATTCGGGAGGATTTATCATTGGATCAACTAGAACAGATATATATCAGGTAAGTGGAAAGGTTGCATAGAGTGCCACTATCTATTATGTTTGACCGAGATCAATGATTCACCTCTATGTTTTGGAAGATTCTTCAACATTCTTTGAATACTGAACTGAACTTCAGTACGACCAATCATCCTCAAACTGATGGCCAATCCGAGCAGACTATCCAAACACTTGAGGACATGTTTAGAGAATGCTCAATGGACTTTAAAGGAGGTTGAGATCAATATATTAATATGGTTGAGTTCTATTATAATAACAGTTTCCACTCGAGCATCAAAATGGCACCATATGAAGCCCTATATGGGAAAAAGGTGCAGAACACCGGCATATTGGGATGGGGTCAGTGAACGTAAGCTAATTGGACCAGAAATGGTCGGAGAAACGGTAGAGAAGGTGAAAACCCTTCAGTAGCATATCAAGTCAGCCCAAAGTCGACAGAAGAGTCATGCAGAAAACCTTTGACGAGTCCTTGAGTTTAAAGTTGGAGACATGGTTTATCTACGTATATCTCCATGGAAGAAGGCCATGAGGTTTGGAAAGAAATGGAAGTTAAGTCCAAGGCACATCAGCCCCTTCGAGATTCTTGATCGTTTCGGGGCTGTAGCCTATCGACTAGCACTTCCACCTACCATGGCCAATGTACATGATGAATTTTATGTATCCCTCATTAGTAAGTTCATACTTGACCCTTCACATGTACTCTCTTATGAGGTGGTACTTTTGGAAGATGATCTTTATTATGAGGAGAAACCAGTGAAGATCTTAGATAGTAGAGAAAAAGTTCTACAAAATAATAAAATTCCAATTGTCATGGTGTTGTGGTGAAACCACAAGTTCGAAGAAGCAACTTGCGAATCAGAGGAAATGATGAAGATGAGTTACCCACATCTATTTTAGTGTAGTTAAGGAAAATCTCAAGGGAGAAATTTCTTAAGGGGGGAATATTTTAACGACTCAGTGATTCGTTAATAGAAATCCCTATTGATCTAATTAAATGTCTCTTTATGTAAAATGTTTATATAAATGTCAAATTCATTGGTATCATGTTAAGAATTTTGACCGTTGATAATATATCCATTGAATAGTGATCACCTGATTAGTATAAATATAGGGCTTTAACAAATTGAATTTACTCATACAAAAGAAGAGATGGCCTCTTCCAGTAGAATTGCTCCATACGAAGCCCATTTATATAAGTTTGGAAAAGAGGTGGCATCTTTGGGCTTCAATCTTGACCAACCCAAATCTTATTTTCATCATGTCAAGCTCGAACGTGACTATCTATGGGAAAAGTGGAAGTTGATAGAAATTACCACTCTAGCGATGTTATCCGAGCCACCCCAAGAGTCTGTCACCATCGCACACCTTACCCTTAGGTCTTATGCGGCTGTTTTAAGGGGTTATGTAACAAATCTCTAATACTATGTTCATGTATATTATTTTTTTATATAATAATGAATATACATCCTTATAATTTTTGATACGTTGTAAATAGTTTTTAAAGTAAAAATTGTGTTTTTATTAATTATTTAATTAAGAATTCTATTTTATTAAATAAAGGGATTTCTGAATTAAATAATATTTTAATAAAATATTATTATTATTAAATGAACTTTTATTAAATATAATTGATCTCATAATTTCATGAATGCAATTATAATTTTTATTAAGTTTTGAAAGCCATTTCTGTCAAAACCCGTGAATTGTCGATAAATGTCGGTTTTTATTTTAAAAGTGAAAATTAACATATTTAAAAAATTATTTAGATAAAATTTATGTTATTTCCGGAATTATGATGTCGAAATTATCCAATGGTGAATTTTTCATAATTTTCTGAGACAGTCAAATTTTTGGGTAAAAATTAAATATTGTTTAAATATATAATGTGTTTTATGACATCATAATGACCCAATAGTGATGTAATAAAATACTATAATATGTTATGTTCGGCCAATATATGATTTACCTTTAAAATAATGTGATTTTGGGTTTGTTTGAATTACTTTTTAAAGAATTAATGGACCCCTCAAGACTTATTAAACACCCTGTCTTTTTAAATTAATTTCCATGGGAGTGTGACTCAGCTCCACATAAGCAACCCTAATATTTTAAGATGTTCAGACGTTGGACTTATTAATTTTTTTCCCCTCCCATTTTCTATAAATCAGGGGAAAAAACCATGAACTGATTTATGGTTTGGATTAGTTTAATATAAGGGGTCCCAGACCTAAATAATAAAGAATTCCCTCAACTTTCCAATATAAACCCAACCAAAATCCCACTTCCTCCTCACTCAAAGCCTTTGGAGTTTGTCCAACCTCTACCCTAATCTCTCTAAAATCTTCCCAAGGTGCCCCAAGATCCCAAGAACCCTCTCACAAGCCTCTCTCTAGGCTTTGGAAGCACACTTCCATGTAAGGGTTTTTTTCTTCCTTTCTAATTTTTGTCCAATATTCATTAAGTTGTTTTTACCTTTTAATTTCAATTGTGAATGTTGGGGTATAGTTTTTCACCTCCCTCATATTTCCCTCTTTATGTTTGAGTGATGGGAGGCCCTTTCTCTCTCATTAAATGCGTCCCATGTACACCCATTACTATGCCGAAATTCTGAAAGGATCTTCTCTCTCCTCATTTACATTCAATCAATACTTTTGTATCATGAATCTAAATTCCATTACAATTGTTGGGACATGTATATATAGGACCTCGTTACTTTCCCTTTCATGTAAATATGATGAGTAATACGTTTCTCTCTCATCAACCATTTTTATGAATTCTTATGTCACGCCGTTAAGCTGCCGAAATCGCACGAATTTTCTAAGCCAATGCCATTGTGTAGTGAATACCGTGCCCATTTCTCCATCAATGGAATTCACATTTATGCACATTTATTTATTGATTATAAAGTTTCATGTATTAATTCCACATTCCATTATCATGGAATAAATGATTATGTTTTATGAATCCATGTTTTATGATCCATGTGACACATTTATGCATGAAATGAAATGTTTAAGAAGGATGAGCCCTTATAACGCTCCAATGCATTAGGTAAAGTATAATATCCTGATAAGTCATGTACAATGAGTGTTGAATCATGATAATTCAAGTGAAATGAGTTTTTACTCATGCTTTATGTGCTATGAGGATTTACTCATACTCTATGTGCAATGAGACTTGGCTGATGCTAATTCCATGTTAAGTGTTGTTGCAACATTTCCATGTTATAATTATCATTCTTTATCATGCCTATATGTTCATGTTTCTCTTGTGATCTATTTATATGCCTAATGTCTAACATGTATTGTACTCATCATGTAATTCTATGTGTATTCCTTTACTGGGCTTTATAGCTCACCCTTTTCTTATACATGACCTCAAGTTATCCCATGCAATGCTAAGTACGATTGAATGTGGTGGTCATGGAAAAGAAGTTTTCAATAAATATGTTGTATTTCATGTTTTATGTTTTTATGTAATGATCCAAATACCCATGCATCACATATCCTAAAATTATATTATCTTGTTACTTTTGGGTAATAAATGATTCATAATGGATTTATAATTTAAATGTGAATTGTCCTAAGAATACCCGTAAGAGTGTCCAGCTGAGTGTGTAGTAAGGATCATTGTCATTTAACATGTTATCCTGCGTCAACCATTGAAAACCTCATCAGAGTTGTTACTCTTATTTACATCAGTTCCAGAACCACATCCACTTTTAGTATTCATACATTGATTTATTTTATAGGAAGATCCAAGTTACCTATTCCTTACCAAAATTATAGGATGTTCTTATATGTATATCATAAAGTCCATGTTAGTATTTTTTTTCACTAATATACATTTTCTAAATATATTTTTCATGTTTTCTACTAAAATTCCTCTTGTAGCAAAAGTAAATACCCAACCCTAGTTTCTAGGAGCTGGTGCCTTATTTCATTACATTGGAATTATTACAATAATTTTTTATCCTGAAGGAAAAAATAGTTTTTTATACCTATAAATCCATATACATATATAAGTTAAACATTACTAATTTTAATAAAAAACAAAAAATAAGTTTCATTGGGAACATACACCACTCATAATATTATCCCTATATGTCAATAATAATATACCTCTACATGTCCTCAGAAAAAATGAAACATAAGAATGTGTCAGCTCAGATACTCAATGAGGATAAAAAATACAACAAAAGATATTGTAAACATAAACCTTAGTCATGGTGAATAATTTAAACCACATTCCTTAAAAAATTAACTTGAACACATTATGGAAAGAATATGGGATGAGAAAACATTACCTTAATAAAACATAATAATGGGTATTATACTAGTCAAATAACCAAAGAAACTATGAATTTATTGATTCATAATGAGGAAAATTCATTTTCCATTCATTCTTCAACATACCATCAAGGTCTCGGCTAAGAAATCTAAAAATTTATATGACCTCGTCCAAAACCATATCCCAAAATTGGCATGGCCTCGACGAAGCCCAAATTTATTTGTCTCGTGAGACCAACTGATGCTTCGAGGGGGTATGGAGGTCCCCGCCCTTCACATGAAAATTCCAATGCCCTATTAATATGAAAGGGATGAACAAAATCAACATATAAATTCATATTGACACTAACATATGAAATGTAAATTACTTTCCCCAATCATTGAACAAAAAAACTCACCATTCAGAATAATATGGTTAATTGTATTAAGATAGCACATCCATAGTCAAAATAATCAGAAACCCTTAAACTACATATTGTAGATGAAATAATAATTGATAATACACTATGAAACCTAGAATTAACTGGTATATGTGGACAAAAATAATGATACTTTTAAAAGACACCATTTGGAAATTCTTGAAGAAATAATCATTAAACATTCCAAAGCGTCCCATACCACCTTAAAACATTCAAATAAAAATCCCATAGAATATTTAGTGAATAAAGATACTATTTATATGATATAACTAAGTGAATCACATACATCACATGAAAGGAATAAGTGGTGGGAAAGTCATATATATCATAAAATATAAAGTGAGGTGAGAAATATCTATTTTTTATTATAAGGAAGATTTCTTTTCGAAAATCATTTTCATTTGACAAAAATATAGATTTAAAAACGTTTATTCTATAAACAAAGGTGAGGATATTGTTATTACATTTTAGGAATAAATGATTTCCCACTAATGTGAAATCATGGAAATTTTTTTTAAAGAATATTTAGAATCAAAACATTTTAGTGCTATTTAAGGAATTCATTAAAGAAATTTTAAAGGGAAAAACACGTTTACTTTTATAAAACCAAAAATGAACCAAAATTGATTTTTCATGTTAAAATATGTGACTGTAGAAAGATAAATCTTTCATAAAATAGATTATTTAGTGAACTTAAAAATAGGTAATAATACAGGAAGATCCTTGAATCGAGCTTCGATTTTAGAATAATTTATGAAATATTCTTTTATAACATTTAACTCCCCATAAAATATAGAGAGATTTTGATTGGTAAAAATAGATAAAAAATTAACATAGAATTTTTTAGGAGTAAATAAAAAAAATAATTTCATTGAGGTGAGTAATGAATAAGAGAAACACGAATGAAAATGCAGGTTCGAGTAGAAAATACTTATATCTTTTTAATCAATTGAATCGTATTCCACAAAATTAATAATCATCAAATAATAAACTTAATAACATGATAATAAATAGATTAATGATGTGAATCATAAATGGGTAGTATACATACACCATACAGAAGTAATAGTAATGAATATATAATATCTCAAAAAAATGGAAGTGGGATGATGAAACCCTTACCTTAAGTTCAATGGTGTTCACCACTTGATCCTAATGAACTGGATAATCAAATTTATTATCATTAATTAATAATTCCAAAACATACTATTCATGTAATTAATTTAATATAACCATATTATATTTATTCATGGTATTTTTGATTGGTTAATAGGTTTAATTTCGTTTTTCGGGTCTATTTGTTTCCTAATCTGTATAGTTATATACATGAACAGACAATCGTGTAAAATGAGGATTATTATCCAGAATTGATGTTATATGTTATCAGTGAAAATATAAATGGTTATATGGTTTAAAATTTCATTTGGTTAATTAGAGTTAAGATGAATCAATATATAAATTATTTAATGATAATCGTTTGGTTTAATTATCGGTTTTTGAACACAACGAACAAATTTTTCTTTTGTAAATCAAAACAATGTGTATAAAAATATTACAAAACCATAGTTGATACATAATAAATATATTATAATCTATTTTAAAAATAAGAATGGTTTCATGATAATAATTTATGATGGTAATGGAAATTTAAAACCCATCATCAGTGAATGTAATAAATTATTACATATTAGATGATGTTTTTTACTACAAGCATAAATGTAGGTAAAAGGAGATATTATAATAAATTATTACAAATTCATAACAAAATAATATTAAATATATGTTACTAGAGTTTTCATAATATTTTTATGGGGATAAAATAAAAAATAATGGAACTCTAAATAAAAGAAATGAGAAAAAGAATTTATCTGTTGATGTTATTTTCCAATAGTGCCTCTTTAAGATAGAGGTATTGGTATTTTTTGAGACTAATGGATGTAGGATATGGGGGAGGAGATAGGGGTAATATTTTTTCAAAATTTAGACAAGTCACATGGCTTAATATAAGTGAATAGAAGAGGAAGTGAGTGGGGGTTTTATAGTGGAGGAGATGAGGGTTTTCTTAATATTTTAATCATTAGTTTATTATCTTTCCACAAATAAAAAATATTGACGATTACTTGAAAAAAATATTAATAAGTGAAATTGAGTTTAATATAAGGGTGATTATATCTGATATGATGCTAAGAATATTTTATTTAACTCGTAATGTATATATATGGTAAATTACAGTTTTTTTACTATTAATAAAAAATTCATGTATTTTATGAAATTCCAAAAAATTCACCCAAAACATTTTTCGAGGTGTAAAATTTTAAAATTGAGCCCATTTTTTCAAAATAATTTTCTAAATGAGAGAAATATAATTTTCAAATAAAATCATTATATAGGTGAAAATAAAGATTTAAATTTAAAACTGATTTCATAATACTGTTAAAATTTTACTAAGGTAATATTAAATTATCATAAAATAATAGGAAAAAAAATATTAATTTAAGAATTCATTTTATGAAAATTAATTTTCTCTGAAATAAATTTAATAATTTAAAATTGTAATTTAATATTTATTACTCCAAAAAATAACAATAATTAATTATTAATTTCTATAATACTTGATTTTATTTTTAAGCTGTCTAAATTTTATTTAAACCTTCATGGGCGTGGTTACAATTTATAATGGTAATTTTACTATTCATAGGAGTACATTACTATTTATAAGGGTCAAATTACTATTCACCAAACATATAAGTTGATCTTATAAGACTCTAAATATCTTACTAAACACAACGGTGTGTGTCAGTTTTTCGAAATTGAAATCACAAAGTTGGTAAAATTATGTTTACTTATTTGGTTATATTAAAGTGTTGTTTTATAGATATTTAGTGTTTTATGCATTTATTTGCAAAATCTAGGGGTGATACACCCCTTTCCCAGGGTTGATGATGTATTTTATTATCATATATGAGTTTGTTTATTTTTATAGATTGACATAAACATAGGTTACCATTAACTAAGAGATGGATGTAAAGATATTGCTAAGACAATGTTTAGAATATGATATAGAAATTTTGAGCTTTGGGTAATTCTATTTAATCTATCTAAATCACATTTAGTGTTTATGGATATGATGAACATGATATTTCATTTGTTTGTAGAATATGTTTTTCATATTTTTTGATGATATTTTTGATTACAATATGTTAGAGGAGGGGTATATGGACGACATTGATATCATTCATATAACTCCGAGGAAAGCTATTATCTATGGTAATAATACCATGTGTGAGTTTTGGATTGAAATATAAATTTTTATGGGGAATATTATATCTTAGAGGGTCATATAATTAGATACTAAAAAGTTAATATAATTTATATCATTAGTGTGTCCTAGAAATGTGTTTGACATCTGAATATTATTATGAATGGTTGGTTATTACATGTTTTTTTAAAGAAATCAATAGGATTACATCTCTAAAGAAAAATTTAACTAGAATGGTTGTACTACTAGAGTAGAATTAAATGTTTTAGATATATTTTGTGGAAATAAATATGGGATTGTCTTTAGCCACATTCTTTTATTCTTTTAGAAAAGATTCTGGTTATGATGTATTTTTGCGATTATTCAAGAATGGGTTTGAGTTTTTTCATTATGTAGGAGAGATATGTTCTAGACTATGAATCATAATAGTTATTCCCTCATGATAGTAAGTGAACTATGTATGATCTTCAGTTGGAAGAGTTTTTGAATTCAATAAAATCACTGAGTCACAACCTCTCTTGAGAATTATTTACAGTATATTCTGATCACAAATAGATTAGATATATTTTCAGTCTAAGAGATATAATCATGGGATCAATATGATTGATGGAGCATCTCATGAATATTTATTTTGTTATTTTTATACTTTTTATAAAGGGTATATAGTCCATGATGTGATGAGTAGGAAATTACAGACCCATGTAGTGAAATAATTAATGAAAGAGTGGACTTTGATGAGTTTGTTTATTAAATTATGCCTGAGAATAGTAGAAGTGGTGTTTCAATATCTCTGGCTTTGATGATGTATAAATCATCATTTTTTGTGTGGGTTCCTCTCATGTATATTAAATGCCTCCATTTCCAGATAATTTGTAAAATCTTTAATGATTGTGAGACCTCGACTGAGCGGTATCAGTCTTCTGGTGGCACTTCATGTTTTTTAAAAATGTTTATTGTTAGTTTTTTCTTATGTAATGAGTTTATGGAGTATGGGAACCATTATTACTATTCTATACACCCTAGTTCTATAACGATGTATCATGATTTGACATCTCAATATTGGTGTTCTTGGATGAAGTGATCGATTGAAGATTTTGTATTTTATACTCTTACTTGTTAGAGAAATAAGGTGGACCACTAGAGACCTAATGGTTTTCTTTATCACTTACTCATTAAAATTTGGGAATAGATATTTCATAGTATTTTTTCATTAGTTTACCATAGAATGAAAGTGGGAAGTATAAAATATTTTAGATCATTAATCATCTAATGTAATCATCATATTTCTTAAATATCGAGCTAGTGATGAAGGTATTAAATATTGGGGACTTTTATATCTGATATAGAATGATACTTCATGGGATTATCTCTATGATTTTTTTCTGACAGGGTCCTGAGGTTGAGATATATGTTTTATAAAGGGTTATAGGAGGAGATGGTTTCATGGTTGAAATTGAGCACAACATATCATCTGCATATAGAAGAACCGATAAAGAGATATATCTAGATTCTTGATGATATGATTTTAGATTGGGGGATTTATTTTTGTGGACCATGAGAAATTTTTTTCATTTAGATGGGTTTTCTTATAACAATATTTATCAATCCATGACCAGAATGATGATCTTTAAAAAATTTAATGGAAATCCATGTAGATCTCTATTGTTCAAGGCAGGGTTGGGATAATGGTCCTTGGTTGAGCCAAGACATGAGGATGGTATTATGGGGAGAGTTTAGTTGATCTAGAAAATATTTATTATGATATAGGTTTATCATAAATATTTTTAAGATTTTCTTTACCAGTCACTGGTGTTTAAGGTTTGGGATCAGGTCTCTCTTAGATATTCACCTCACATGTGATGTCATTAGTTGGATAAGTAGGTAAAGTTGGAACTAAGGTTTACAATCCCATTAATGATCATTTTATGATTGGGAAAGATTTCATATTGTATTAAATTACCATCTCATCATCATACATACATGAAATATTTCATGTTTATTAGCTGAGGAGGTCTGGACCAGAACCATCCCATGCGATTGAATGGGAGGATTTCGATCACGTGCCTAACATCAATATGGTTGAGAAACTAGTTTAGATTATGGATCCCAAAGAAAAGCATTATCATGGTATTATAAATAATTTATGATGCAGATATTTTAACACCCAATTATATTCCTTTGGATATACCTTTTCATTAGATATGGTATTCATCTTTTTAGGTGAATTATGGGATTCTTGGACACATAGATCCATTTATGGTAAAATGAAATAATGTTATGGGATTTATTTTTTTAATTAATGGGTTCCAAGTATATGAATTTAATATTATTAATATGTTATCCTTATGAATATTGTTTTTCACTGTGTTTAAGAATTGGTTACATTAAGAACAATTTAAATGATGTGAAAACCATTGCTAGAATATTTCATGAATTGGATCATGACATAAAAGGTCTACATGTCGCAAATCAGTTTCACATCATTAATTGGTCAAAATAAAGATTTCTAATTTGTTACGTTACAATTTTTAAGATGTTTTATTAATTAATAAATAGATGACATTAAATGGTTTCACATGTGGAATGTTTCAATTTTTTTGTTTTAACCTTGATACTCATCAAATTTAATTTTCATTCTACAATAGACTTCTATTTCAATACCTAGGAGCTCTACCATGTCATTTTGGGGATTTTTTATCCTTTATGTTCATTCATTTAGAGAATTATATACATGGCATTTGAGGTGTGTCTCTGTAGTTCTTATCATGCCTTGTCTTTTAATGTTCAATATGTATCTATGTTGTCAAAGGAAGTTACGTTTCCATCATTCTTGAGGTAGTTGTATCTCTTCCAGTCCTGTTGATTCATGAATTTCAATATTTTCTTATTAAAATGGATTTCATTTTGTGAAATTGGTATTTATTAAATGTTATAATAGATTTTGGAAATGTTTTTTTAACAAACATAGAATAGTTAGAGCATTGGGTGTATTAGGAAATTTCCCTAAGTGACCGTAGTGTGCGTGGCACTACTATGTATTACTTTTGGGGTATTGATGGACCATTGAAGGGCACTATATCGGTATGAATCAATTTATTACTGGTTTAGTAATATTTATGTCTAGTATGTATTACCATTAGATATATCCCAAATTGTGGCCCATGATCCTCAACCTAGTTGGTGAAGACTTCTGAAGTGCATCCAGGCGACTCGAGATCAAATCTAGGCGGAGGCTAATTTCCGGGTACTATTGCAGGTACTGTAGCAGGAACTGTTTGGAACTATAGCAGCCGGGAATATTCCCTCATTTGGGCCTTTGGGCCACTAATTTGGTTCCCAAGTCCTTCATGTCCTTCAGGCCACTGAGGCCTTTGGGTTAGTAAGGCCTTCAGGCCATATCAATGCCTTTGGGACATCTTAAGTGAAGATGCAAACTAGAAAACCTACAATGAACAAGCTTTAGAAGGATGATGAGAGAGGAGCTTTCACTATAGAAGAAGCTAAACTGATTGAAAGAATGATAGGGTATGGAACCTGCCCTCGAGAAACACCTATGCATGCAAAAGAAAGCCTATCCGAATATCCATGCGAATGTGGAGATCCGATTTCATGATGAAGATGCTAATGAGGAGCAGTTCCAAGTAGTTAGTCTAGGTTATATGTAATGTTTGAAGCCTACGAGAATTGAATTCTTTTAAGGACTAAATTACATGTAATACTTACCCCTACGGGCCTTGTAAGGGTTCCACCTCACCCCTTGAAAGGTGGATTGTCAAAAATCAATATAAAATTAAGGCCTTTGGGCCATTGGAGGAGGATCCCAAATTGTGTAATTTTTCTTTTATACCATATTTATTACATGATGGTTTATTTCATAGATATTGGATCAGATTTTTAATTTACTTTTTTTCTTTAATAAATGACATATTCATGTATTTTGTGAATAAGGTATTCATTTATGTAAAAAAATGTTGTTTTTACAAATTTTTCAATTCATAAAAATTATTTATTAATTGGATTCTTTTTAAAGATGAGATTTGTGCATTATTAATATTATAACATGTATAGATTATTTGGTGGTATGCTACAAGGATCTATGAGCACACCCTAATTTATAATTAATATATTATAAACCTTTTTTTATATGAATCATGGAACAAGAAAGATAATATGTAGAATGCTTGGTTCTTTTGTATTCTATTTCCATTGAAACGGGCTCTTTCAAAGGTGACGATTTGTCACATGGAAACTAGATTAATGGTTTCATTAATGAAAATTCCTTAACATTGCCTAAATAATTTTTCCACTATTCATGTTTTTAGGTATTTAAATCATCTTCATTTACATGATCAAAAAGAAGAAATGTTCTATAAATCTTTTATTAGCTAGATTTCAATTTGAATTTTTCTCTCTATACTTTTCATACACCCTAAAAAAGATAAATCATAATTTTTTAATTTAAAATAAAAAATTCAATATAGTACCTTATTTTAACTAATATATCATCGGAATCAGTTATTGGATCAATCCATGTATTCTGTCAACTATGGGATATAAATATAAGAGATAATGATTTTATTTTGAGTCGGAAATAAATTACCTAATCATCCACCTCAAATGAAATATAAAATTATGTATCATGGAAAAAATCTTGATACGACTTTACATATTATATCACATTTAACTTGTCATCCAATAACAAATTCTCTTACCATTTGACCCTTGTGCCTTTATCACCTTATTTAGGGAGAATGTTTTCAGTTCTATCTAGTTTTTAATAATTATGGTATGAAATAATTTTTTGGGTGTAATCATTCATTTTAACACAATACATTTCATATATTAACTATGAATACGTTCAATCACAATGTAATTTCTCCAACAATAAAATCATCCTTCTATATTTATTGTGTTGGATACCACTTTGTAGTATAACTCCATGAAACCTCCAAACCAAGTTAAAACATAAAAACACATTGTTTTACATCACAGAGTGGTTTCCATGTTAGGAAGGGCTAGTTCAAAACATTATCAGATTAATTTTCATTCATATATTGAACAATAATTCTACTATTTGATCCACTATTCTTTTAAATGATATTTTTATTCTACAACATTAAAATCATAATGGTTTAGTATCATAAATCACCTTGTCTGAAATGACCAAACTCTCACAACATGAAATAAATCACCATCTACTCATAAAATGTATATTTTAGTGGTATTTTCCACACAAAAATTTCATTATTATTTGAATGAATCACATGAAGACTTAATCATAGTATAAATACCCATTCTCTTGAGTTATGTAATATGTAAAAATATTTTTTTTTAAAAAAATTAAATTTTAAAATTCAAATATATTACATTCATCTCCAAACATAAAAACAATGTTATCAACACAAAAAACACCATTTACTGTGAGTTTAATCATTACAATGCATCGATAATGAAATAAAAAAAATCCACTGAATATCTTATCCAATTTATAATTCTTTGACTAACATCACTATCCTAGGAAATTCATCTCTACCTTCTAAGATCAAAAAGCTCCATGGGTCATGAAATACTTCCCAAAATCACACCAATATTTATATCAAAATATTCTCTAATAATATTGTCAAAAAAATTAACCATATTAAAAAATATTATATAATGTCTAATATGACTCAATATTTCTAAAAAAGATAAAAAAAAATTAAAAACTCCTTATTTGAACAAAATATAAAAATACCTCATATTCATTGAATGAATTATGTACAATATATTTTTTTAGTCAATAAGTATAATTTAAATATTAAAAAATTGGTCTAAAATTTTTGGGAACTCCTCTAAAAACTATAAAATAAATCATTACAATTCATTATAATTATACAAAAGGATTATTGTTAAATTATTTCTTGGATAAATAAGAAAATCCATATTAAAAACACCTCATGTGCTTTAGTTTCATGAAATAAGAAACTAAAAAAAGTATACAATTACTATTTCATTTCTAATTATTTCAAAATAAGACAAATAATATCTCATTCCAAAACACTAATCAAAATAGTACCACATATATTTTAGTATAATATTTATATATTAAAACATCTCTTAGTTTCAAAACCAATGTTAAATGAATAAAGTCACCAAAAAATTTCTTAAACCCAACTCCAAACCATATTTATCCAGCATAAAAGATTAAAATATTCTTTAGTTGATGATTATTATTCCTAAAAATATAGAACAATAAAAATTAATATCATTTAGGGGAAATGTTAGCTACTAATTCTATATGGTAGCTTTATAAATAAGGAAAATGGAAGATATGGGAGAGAATGGAGGATTAAAAGTGGATTAGGGGACATACCTAAATTATTATTCCCATTCTATGTTATTTCACAAAAAATTATGAGAGGAGTAGAGGGTTATTATTGGTTGGTATATTGTAGAACATTATTTTTATGTTAGTAGGAATTGGGTTTCCAATTCTAATAAATTAAAAGTACTAAAATAAAATAAAATAATGATTAAAATATTAGACAACATCCTTTCATGGGTAGAGATCCCATGTACCTTACCCATGAAACATAATACATTTATTAAGGGATATTGAATACAATACATTAGCTAGGAAATTTTTTGGGCATTCACAATATCTACGAAACCTAGAAAACTCATCCAAAAAAATAATGGTATGACTCAAAACTAAAACTAAAAGTCACAAAAAAATCATATAAAATTAAATATCCAATATATGAATAATTTATATCCTAAATCTATTTCACATTCTTCTGACATTTATCATTGGCATGGAAATAATCTAACACACTGAACAAAAGTAAAGAAGTTGTTCATATTCAACATTAAAAGGAATCTCATCATCTAGGGCTGACAAAACAATATTATGGATCTAGAAATATCTGAAGTAAACCTCCATGAGTGTCCTAAAATAATACCCAAATTTGCAATCCATATTATTCTTAGCCATTTTTATAGGAACTCCCAAAGAAGATGCAATATCTATGAAGATCATAAGATTCCATAAAATCCAATTAAGGCCCTTTATTCTGATCCAGACATGAGATCTAATATTTTTTATTGAAAATGGATTAGAACAAAAATCCCACTCTTGAAAACATATCATTCCTGGATTCAAGGTGATTGAGCCAAACCTCCACGCTCTGTCCTTTAGAACCTCTGATGGAAAAAATATGTGAAAAAATACCAAACCATGATAAATTCATCTCCAACTAGAAAATCCCGATATTGAATTCAACATCCAAACTAAATCATCATCATTTCATGACACTCCTCCAACGTGAAGAACAAGGCTAGTAATTATAGAGTTTTCACATATTTTAAATATGTTAAGAATATATTTTTTGTTAGTAGTCACATGACCAGTATCCCCTTTCTACACAGTTAGCTCCATAACATCTTTTTTTACATGTGAAAAATACTTTCTCTTGAGAGTGTCAAATTCATATTTACCAATCCTTATATTTTCCAAATTCTTCACCCCTGAATGAAATCAAATGGTCGGGTCACCACTACTGCTAATTTACCTGCTGCAACAATGTTTTGAACCAAATTCTCTGTAGACACTATAAGCATGCCATTCGTTGCCGCATCATCCACCACCCCTCTTGTGCATGTCATGCCAGGAACAAACACCGTTTTAGCATCGCTCAAACTAGTCCCCACCACTATAAACATACTACTCACGTTGACAGCATCGAACTCCATACCTACAAAACTCATCGTGTTGAGTGCATCGTTCGTCGTCACACAGTACACAGTCATGGCTACCCCGATAGAAAACCCACTTTTGATAATGGAGATATATAGGCTAGTGGGGATTCATCACAATCGACTAAGGGATTTCCACTAGATATTCATGGGTCGGGGGATGGAGTGAGGGCTCAAACAGATGAGGATGGCCTTATACCAGGTGTTCCATTTGAAGAGGGGTGAAAAATTTGGGTGATGAAGGGAATCTATCATGGATTCAAGAGTAAATTAAAAAATTAAGGGATTCCCAATACATCTATGGAAGGTGGGATGATATTGAGGATGGTTCCCCAAATAAATCCATGTATATTAAGGTACTGTCCAATAGAAATAATGTTGTTGTGGACGATGATGGTTTTCAACCTATTCCTCCCAGAAAAGCTAAACAATGGAAATAAAGTTCCTATCAAAAACCAACTATGGTTACAAGGTCTCATGGTCCCATAGAATGTGATCCCTAATGGTTTGGTGATTATGATGATTCCTATGAGTTTGATGATGAAATTTGATCTACTTTGGTACCTATTGGCATGAGGTAAGGATGCTTGTATGACACCATCCATCTACTCTATTTTCTTTCTTTATTTTTCAATAAAAGGGTTGTACCAAAACCTTCTTTGTAAACCTGACCTATACCCATCCTATGTGGATCACATGTTTCTTATAAACCCATACTAAAAGTAAAAAAACCAGCATGTGTTTTCTTTATTGATGCTATCATCCAATAATTTTTAATTCAACACCATATAACATTCAAATTATTCATAACAAATATCCATCATAATAATTATACAAGAATTGGAAATAGATAAGACCCCATATAAGGTCAAAGAGGGTAATTTTTTTCAAACAATACAATTTTATTTCCTTATAAAGAAATAAAATACCCCAATAAAAATCATTTGATAAAATAATCACCTACCTTTTTTATTATAACGTTTTCCTGGAAAAGATATTTATTGATTAATATTCACTAAACTGATCATTATAATGTGTTTAATGTCACCATACCCCGGTGAGTGTCTCCCAATAGTTCTTGTTGCTATGTTGAAGTATCCATCATGAATGACACATGATATCATTAAATTAACCATCCCTTCCCAATTATTATATTTATCATTGAACATTGACACATCATAAGATGATGTGATGGTGTAAAATTCATTATTATAATAGTGATGTAATTAGGTTACAAAAAAAAGTGGAAGCCAAAAGATTTAATTGTTTTATAACATGTTAATTTATAGAATTCTATGTTTATCCTTAATGAAATTAAGGGGCCTATAAATGGAGTTTCATGGACATTATTCATGATATTGGTGTTGAGAAATTTCTATATGAAACTATATATAAATTTATTCTCTCAATTTTTGTTTAATAAGGATGTGCTATCATATTATTGTGTTGAATATATCCTAACATTGATTTAAAATATTTTAACAGCCGGTGGATATCATTCAACACAATAGCCCTTGGGGTTTTCCAGAGAACATTATAGAAGTAAATATCAACAAAGATCATAATCATTGATATTAAGGATTTATATTTTATAGTTTTTGTTGTTTTATGTTACCAGATCCTCTTATAGAAGTTATTATAATGGTTTTCATGAATTATTCTATTGAACATATTACATAATGATTCACCACAAAGCACATCAGTTCTATTTCATTATATAATAATAAATAAAAAATCAAATAGTTTTTATTTTATAAATTTTGAATTTAATTTTTATTTGGTATTACTTCTTTTTCACACCATTAGATCACAATACATTCATCGTTTCCACCAATATTTTTTGTTTATATCACTATGATTTTATATAGGAATTATTTTTTAGGTAAAATGTATACTTTTATTCAAAATTAATATGTTCATTATTAAAAATTAATATAGACAATTTCAGATTGTTCCATTTTGTGATCATCCAAACAACATTCAATGAATGGAGGAACTATGATTGAAAAGAATTTATTGGGGAGAATCAATAATAGGTTTAAATTATTGGTCATAAGGATGAATTAAAATGTCTTGTAGATCCAAAAAACAGCCAAAATGGACATCAAAATCTATGGACAATGGCTTGGTGTATATTACAAAATTTAATGTGGCACATCCCAATAACATGGTTTGAGAAGTTTCATTTAAAATCAAAATTTTATTAGATGATATCATTATACATTAGTGAAATCCATTGTTTATAGAAATATTTATAATAAACTTTTAACAAAAAAAACATCACTGGTGTTGGACCTTTTGGGTCATAATTAATAAGAGTGTATTTGGAAAAAGTAAAAAGTAATTTTTATTTATTGTTCTGTCCAAATTAACTATATATCCTTAAAAATATTTAAATTATTAAATAATTTATTAGAATCATATTTAAATATTCATTTATAAAATTTTTTTATGGGATTTAATTTTTTTATTCTTTAATTTATGTCATAACTAGTTGGGCGCGTGCATATAGGGATAAAGAGACATTAAAAAAATTATTGGATATAATAGATAAAAATAATAATCATTGGACACATTGAGAAACAATTAAAATAATAAAACCTATGAAATTCAATGTGTGAAATTACTTCTAAATGGAGAATATTTTGCAAACATGATCATAAATATGGGAAGGTAATGTAATGTTGGGAGCCCATGGATCATCCCTTGAAAGGAATATAGTGTATGGGTTACCCTAGTTGGATTAGGTTTTCATACACAATAATAATATAAGGGATATAGTATGTTGATAAAACCTAGTAAATTAGGATACCAGATGAATATAATGGACTTTATCCATATAATTGATTTTTGGAAATTGGTAGTCCAATAAACTATAGAAGAGTAAATTTAGATGTGATTAACATAATTTCCTAGCTAAATATCTATATAAGTAGAGTATTGTTAAATTTATCCAAATTTTAGTAATTTTTTTTTCTATAATGACTAAAAGTAATGATGAATTGTGTCATTATTTTAGCGGGAGTACATTCATTAAAATTTCTTAATGAATTGACTGAGAATAGAACACTCATAGGTATGTAAGTATTTTTTATATATTACTTCATAAATAAAGATTATCATTTTGAGATCCCATATTGATATGACCCATAAAGTGGTTATGGATATGTATCTATGGCTGGGAAGCATTATTAAAGAGAATAATGTAGATCATATGGAAATAAATGTAATAGAAATGATTTTTCCCAATTATGAATCATGGGTATTGTATATTTGGGGTGAAAAAAACTTTTTTGATGATAAACAAAAGAATTTAAATATAAGTGAATTGGTTAAAGGAGTAGTATAACTATGCAATGGATAAAAAAAATTCTATAATAATGGTCAAAACATATGTTCCATGTCTACATATTTTATTAATTTTGGAATATTAAAACAATTATTAGATATTTTTCATAAATTGAAATTTGGTTTTAATATCATGTTTAGAGAAGAAATGTATTTATTTCATTATTAACATTATATATATATGAATGGAATGATTTATGTATTTATTAATATGATTAATGGTGTATATATTCAGGTTAGGGATAATACTTTCTATAAAAAATTTAATATTAAGGCCAATGTGGACATTGAATGAAAATTTCTGTTGACTTATTTCCATGACTATATAAATGAGAAGTATATTAAAATTATCAATGTAAATTTATTTATTATTCATTTAATTATGAATCACATGATATATATAAGTCATGTGCATGGGGGAATGAACATGATATTGTTTTTGAATTTCCCACTTTTCCATAAAATTTCATTTTAAATAAAAATAAAAAGAAAGGAGTTGGAGAAGACGTACTCAATAAATTTGTTTGTATAAATACATCATGAATTTTAAAAATTAAATCAATAAATATTGTTATGTTTTTTTGACTGATACAAAAGTTTTAAACCTTTGAATATTTTAATGTATTGAAAAGTGATTTAAATAATCAACTAGGCTATAACATCCTATCCTAATCCACTGGGCCAATGACAGTGTTCCAAATGACCTCGTTCGTGCCTCCATATATTCAAGATACTAATAAAATTTAGTGAGGGTCTATGTACCTCAATAGAGAGACTGTACACTCATTATCATGTGATATAGATCATAATAATACTAAAAACATTTCAATCTGAGTAATCATATGGAACTAAATAATCAAAAGAGTACCCATGTCTTGACGTTAATCAATGCACTCTTAAATTTCCAATAAAAATAGTTTATAATGGGTGGTGGGAAAATAAATAAATGAAACTGCACCAAATGTTAATCTTGGTCCCACCTCTAACTCCATTCTCTATGGCTCAACCATCTTCCATGAGCTAGTTCGCCAAAATGAAATCCATATATATGAAATATACATGCACATAAAGATTATCATGTATGATGTGTGAATGAAACCCAGTAAGAAACTAAAAATATATTCATAACACAAGTGCATAATATATATATATATATATATAACAGTTCTTGAGTGGAAATAAGTATGTTCTAAAAGAAACATAATATTACACATGTTCTAATTCATCATTCACAAACTATGATGCCACAAATATTATCTACACATTCTTCATCTCATTTATGGTAAGGATGTTAGGTATGCCAACATAGAAAAAGCTGTGTGTTACACTCGACACCCCGCAGTGATGGTTTTCATCATTCAAAACACCACATTCAAATATAAAATTTTTCAAATAGTCACACAAGAATGAACCTATAGAGGGTCACCTTGTCCACCTTTAAATATGTTTGGATTGCATTATCAATCTTTTATATAGACATAAAGATATGAACATATCTTAATAGGGATATTAAAACACTCCCTTAAGTACATTTTAATTATGTTTCATTGGTTAACCAACCATCTATGTATATCCCTCAATATGGATAATCAAGTATTCCTTTAAGTAATTTTTTTCAAATTTGAACTGATCTCAGGGATCCACTAGAACATCTTGTAACCTAAACCATTGCCCCACATGGAATGAAACAAAATAATAAATATGTGTCATAAAAATGATCATCATGGATTGTTAAGTCCAAAATTACAAGAGGCTATACACAACCATATAATCTAAATAAAATGGTTTGAAATCCATTCTCATACCCACATGCAACCACATAATAGCATGGGTTATCAATAATTAATTTATTCATCATGGAAACATCATATATATATATATATGTCCCAAAATATAATTGTGTTCATACCATAGGGTTATCAATTCCAACATCAAGAATAATCAATCATGAATAGATCCAAAGATGGAGTGTAAACATTTACATTCAAGAATACCAATTCTATGGAATTGTTACCTTATTTTTTGACACTTAAATAATCATGATTCTTCATGGAATCCTAAAAACACCCCACACTTTTATTTTAATATGAAATAAACATACATGAAACAATATCATTCTATCTCAACAGAATAACACAAAATAATATATAGTAATTATTCTATATCAATAAATATAATTATCTCTAGAATAATAGTATATATGTTCTTGAATAATTATTATATAAAATTTTTATAACTCTGGGTGATGTAATACTTGGTAATAACTCTAACCTTTTTCAAAAATTATTGAAGGTCAATTTCCCATAAGATAATTATTCCTCTTGGTAGAATAATCATGGATAACCTAAGATAATTAGTCGATATAATTCTTATACAATTTCAATATTATTATAGTTAATAAAATATTTATCATTAAATTTCAAAAGGCTTTAAAAAGAAAATTCGTAATAAATGTTTGTAAAAGAATAAAAGGTATTTATTTCTAGTAAGGCACTTCAATCATGTATAATGGTTATAGGGGTTTATCAGGACCTGTACAATTGATTTCAAAGTTAGATCATATAAAGTGGACCTTGTAAATCACATATAAAGGATATATAGGTTCTCTGGGTCAACATGTTGATTAGAGACTATGCCTGCATGGGTTCGGATATTTTAGAAATAAGAACATGTATATATTTTCATATAATTAATGTCACAAATAAATTAAAAATTTAATTTCACTCTCAATCATTTCATAAATATAGAGAATTCAAATATTCAAAAATATTTTTAATTAATAGAATATAAATAAACAGAATTACATTCTATGATTTTTTGTAATCAAGTCCTTAAAATAGGGTACAGGGTTGATCAGGGGATGGAATGAAGAAATAGTTTATTAAAACAATCCTATTAATAGGGTGATGTGTAAATCTAACAAGGTTTTACATTTATAAAGCTCCTATATTTCATACAACAGAATAATTTCACTCTTATACTTCTTTTAAAAACTCTATATTATACTTATTTAGTGGAAGGATAGCCATATATGGCCTTACGAAATCATGGGATATCCTTACAAAAGTCCAATACTACTCTTATGTTACCTTTAGTGAAAATATATGACACTTAAAAAATACCCTTATGGTAGTTTCACTCTTACAAAAGACAAAAAATACCCTCACATAGTTCTAGAGTACGCTTACGTAAAAATTATAAAATCAAGGATAATTTTAAGCAACATAAGGGTACCATTATTCAACCATTATAAAATCTTGGATTGATTTATGCAAAACAACACATTAAAATACATAACATCGGATGGAATAGAGTGACTATTACATCACACATGGTATAATTACACAACACAAAGATACCATTATGTAGCACATGGTACACTGACATAATGAATATAATAATGGTTTTACCCAATAAAAATATCCATATTCCATTACATAAGTCCTAAGTAATGTTTTATATCATTATACTATACATTTTTGTTTTTACCCTTACACATCCCACGAATAATAGGGGTTAATTAGAAAAAACACCTTTATCAATAAGGAAATGAGTTTTTTATTGAAAAATAAAAATTTCAATCAAAAAATTTATAAATAAAAATAAATTGAGGTATTTATTAATATATAAAAATGGTATTATTATAAATCATCCCACATAACGAATTATCTATCACAAGAAGTATCATTAATGGTCATTGAAAAAATCAGGGTATTGAGCTCAAGCATTTTTGTTTTTCCAGTGGATATAGAGAAGTGGAACTGTCTTACCTCACTGCACCATATTACTTTGGTCTATAATCCACACTATAAAATCCATATAAGAATAATCTATCTCCAACTCAACATCATGATATTATATATCATGCACCAGACCGAGAATGTTAACCCAGTGATTAGAAATGTATAAAAAATTACCAATTCCTTGGTAACATATAAGATTTTATAGAATGTTCACCACTATCCCAACATATTTTTGGATCATAAAGTGTCCACCAAACCATTGTAAAGGCTTACCATTATTCTACAAATGATGATTCCCCATTAATGCCGACCCTTGTAAAAAAACCTAGACACCCACAAACAACTCCAAAGGTAAATTCATTAAATATTAATATTTTTACTACCTCCAATGAGTGGTAAAAATTTACTTCTGGATTAATTTTACCCTCTCTAATAACTCCTATATCATACTAGGATAACCAAATACAATCTCAACCACCTCATTCCCAAACAACTATGAGTCGAACAACGGTCGATAAGGAGACCCAAACAGTGCAATCTGTATTGAAGAATAGAAGCGGTTTTTAAAAGAAAATTTTTCTATTCCAAGATATTAATACCAAGACCCATAAATGTATATAACATGAGATCTTATATTATTTTTCAACAATAAAATATCATTCTTCATCTATCAATATATTTGAGGGTGGTATGTCCGGCTCTATCTCACCCGTGTCCCTTGGAAGTTTTTCAATACCTTCCAAAACCACGTCATTTAATATGAATATATTTCTGAAAAAATTATCAATGTATTTCCATGTAACTATACTATATCATATTCATACAACCATACCATATCATCCATTGAGTGAGTCTCTATGATTAGTGAGACCATGTAAACTTCTTCATATGATCTAAAACAACCCAGATATTGTAAGGAATTCGTTGAATATATGGTGAAATCTTGTCAAATTACATCTTGAAATAATTGAACTTCTATAAATGTGATGGATGTGGTGGGTGAATCCACAAGGATATTGGTGATCGACTATTACACTATGGATGGTATGGCATCAAGAAATAATCCTAACGATGTCCTTTTTGTTCCCTGACCACCACACCTATCACCTAATGTCATGCTACATCATTTCTAAAACATGATGTTTCATCCACATAGAGGTAAAAAAATATACCATCATATTTTTTTCTAATAGAATAAGGTACTACTAATCTTCCATGTATAAGGATAATACTTTCATCCCCCAATGACCACCTTAGTATCAGATCACCTCTAGCTAGTTATTCTTGAATCAAAACAAACATTCAGTTAGTCTCATATCCATCATTTAACTAGTATACCAAAGAATATGAGGCTATAAATGGAAGATATTCATCAGTACATTATCCTCATAATCATCCATAATATATTTAGCTAACAAGATTATCAAGTTCATCTACTCCTTAGAAGACCGTTTACTGAAATTATTCTCAATGTATGTAATGAATCTGAAAATAATTTTGGGACTTCATGATATTACTAATGAAGAGATTTGATTGATTATTTGTATGGACTTGTTAAACAGCTACCCTTATTGCCTTGATTATTAGTAGACTTGTGTTAAACCCACCACAGGGTCCATCCACATGCCCAAATGTGTCATCTAACTAAATATTATCTCCATAAGACATCACATGTTCTCTAAATGTGATTTTTCCTCACTAACACACACCATAGGAAACACCCTTGGAATTAACCCATTAATTTCACTAATTCAAGACAAGCCATAGTAAATGTGGAGTTTTAATCATGTCAGATCTCAAAAAGAGAGGTGAACCATCTTGACAAAAGTATAAACATTTAAAACATTAATCACATGAAATTTCAATGGTGTTAAATTTAATTGAATATTAAACCACAAAGTCCACTTTGATTACCCTACATATCATTCTCGGAATTCCCACTTCACATATGATGTCATTCCTCCTTTGATACTATATTTAAAACTAGGGCCCAAAGGCACCCTAATTTTTAAATAGACACATGTTGTCCCCAGCCTAGGGTATACCCAAATTATTTTATAGGAAATAAGAGTAATGATTATTCCTATATGGAACTATATGATCTTTAAGTTCTCATTTTACTCACTCACATATACACTAGGAAATATCATAGAAGTTTGACCATCCTGATCAATACAGTATAAAAAACACCACATCTATAATAAAGGCTGTTAAAATCCACATTGCGAGGGGGGGGGGGTTAGCTTTTTTTATTGAGCTGATATCATTGTGGGAAAAATTGTAAATATATTTTTAATTATAGCTATTAAAATAGGAAATAATTTTATTGAACAATTTAAAATAATTCTACATCAATTATATAAATAATTACACCAAATAACCCACCCAAAGATTTTAACATAACTATTTTTCCTATAATCGATGTCAAAAGTTCTTTCGAATCACTTTAAACATAAATTATATAACCAATGATAAAATTCTCACTCAAAAACATTTGTTTTACATCTATTACTATAACAAATTTTGAAAGAGAGACATGATATATTTTGATTTAGGTTATAGAAAAACAAATACCCCAAAAATTCCACTCAAACACTTTCAATGTCTTATTTTATTATAATATAAAACAAAACATGATATTTGTTTTCAAATAAAATTCAGTTCCCATTATAATATTTGATGAAAATACAAGATTTATGTAGTATAAAATTATAAATAGAAAATAAAATCATGAAAATGTAATATAAATCATTAAAATAAGGATTAATGAAGTATCGACTCACTTAGATGAAAATAAATTATCGAATAGTAGAAAGAAAAAGAATTATTGAAAAAATAATGTTAAACCTTCAATTTAATTTTGGTATTTGATTTAGTGTCCATCACTCTAATTTTTATTTGATGGAATAACTCATTAGTTATCAAATATTTTCAGTTGTGAGGAATTTTTTCCCCAGACCAATAACTCCCATGTATAATATTTATACTTTTAACTCATTATAATGATGTATCCTTAATAATAAGAAATAGAATAACTAAAAAGTATATAACTAGATTAAACTAATTTAAAATACATCAAATTATGTGAGAACATATAAAATCACCATTGATAAATTTAAGAATAATGAACTTAGGGTACGATGTTACGAAAAATCATGTAAAGGACAAATAAGTAAATGTGGTAAAAAAATCATATAAAAGGTGTATGAAAATGTTGAACATATAATAATGATTTATAGGAGGAAATTAAAATAATAAAATGTACGTTGTGAAAAAATTCACAATTTATTTCATTTGATGATAAATAATACTTTTGACAATGGTTACCTAAGAAAATGATGATAAAAAGTTAAATGAATATAGTTTAAATATTTTATTATAATATAAAACTACTATATATGATAAATAAATAGATATATTCATGTTTATTTTCATATAAAATTATATCAAAACTATAAAAAATATTTTGATATATGTTTTAAATATAACCAACTGAAGAAGTTAAAAAAATAGTTTTTGACTTATGTTTTAGTAAGAGATATTTTATTTTTTTCATAAATTTATTTACTTTTTTTACTAAAAACTAATTTCAATATTAAAATAATAAATTACAGTTTTAATGTGAGGTTTTTAAAAAATCTATTTTTGGAATTGTAACATGTTATTGAGAAAATCACGACATTAAAATAGTAATGTGCAATAATATTTTTATACATGTTCCTCATTAACTATTAGGTTGTTATATGGATTAATCTAACAAAAAAATTACTCTATGTTTGCATGTATAGTAAAATTTTACTCTTTTAACCCGTAAACAAATTGTGGTGTTACAAGGGAAAAATAATTTTGATTCCTTGATCATATCAGTGTGGATAATCTTTGAGGTAGAATTTTCTAATCATTAGTGATATTATAAATTTTTTTTATAACTCACTCATCTGGGAACACCACATTGGAATGGTATTTCTAGGAGGAGTAATAACGACTTTTTATACATGTTTTGACTGATTTTCTAATATGTAGTACATAAATATTTTATTATAGAGATATACTCAATAAACTCAAGCATTCCCACATAACCGAATTAAATATAATGATGTCATTAAGACAACATACGAGATATAGAAGATGAAATTTTTTAATAAGTATTTTATGAGGATTTTGTTTTTTAAAGGATATGTATGCCAATTTGTTTCTAAAACATAAAACCCATAATATGTTATATAATTCTTTATCTATTATCTTAAGGATATTAATAGATTTAAAAACAGTAATCTATATAACCACAAAGTTTTTGTGGCCAAAACATGTATGTTTTATAAGAAAGAATATAAAAAGTCATGTGTTATTAAGAGGAACATTGAAAAAAGTGAATTTAATTAAAAATAAATAACAATTATTCCAGAGATGGAATTTTAATTGATTAAATAATGATTTATTAAAGTGGAACTAAACTCGGTTACATAAGAACCTCATAGGTATGGTATGATTCACCAAGAATCTGAAAGATATTTGTTTATTAAGGAAAATAATAATTTATTTATTTCATAGATGATGAAACTATGAAATAAAAAGAGGCCAATAAGTGTTCCTATAATGGGATTTAGTAATATATAAAAAATATGAGATACACATAATATACACAAATAATATTTAGAACGTGGTGGATATACATGAAGATATAAAACCCAATGTGTGTAACTGTGTTTATAATAAAATAATGGACATGAAAGGTAGAGTTTATACCCATAAATATTATTTTTAGCTAAAAGTTACAAAAAATTCTTTATATTGATAATGAAATACTATTTCTTCAGTTGTTACTATTTATTCCAATCACATATTTTTTTTCTAAAACATTATGTTATAATGTATCAAATAGATACCAAAAAATAATTCAAAAGTAAGAATTTTGGCAAGGATTTGTATATGATACATCCTAAATGATTTTAAATTTTAAATAATTATTTAATATTGTTCATGTTATAATGATCCATTATTTGAATAATGTAAAAATTTTGAAGATAGTCTATCTAGTT
Organism: Viscum album; assembly: GCA_963277665.1. Classification (NCBI taxonomy): domain Eukaryota; kingdom Viridiplantae; phylum Streptophyta; class Magnoliopsida; order Santalales; family Viscaceae; genus Viscum; species Viscum album. The sequence goes on from OY728161.1 coordinate 1,498,012,818, forward strand.
GGATGATGCAATCATTGTTTTTTCTTTTATCGATAACAAGGATGATTTTTATTTATACAATAAAATTAGTTGATTCATCAATATATATATATATAATTGTATATGGAAGACATACTTTTTTTAGGAATGTCATCTTAAATTTACATTCTATAATGTTGTTGTTACAAAAGTGATTAATGATGAATAAATGGGAATAAAATCTACATTATCTTTAATAATATGTATTCATAAAAATTAAATAGGTTTCTTAGATGGATTAAAAGCATATATATTGGTAAATTTCTAATGTGGCTAAAAATTGAGCCCTCTAGAAACTTTTATTTAATGTTAATTCATAGAAAAAAAATATTAGGATGATTTAAGATATTTTTAAACAAAACAAAATGTTTGATAATATGCCTTATGTATCCTCCATTGTATCATTCATATATTCCATGTAAGATACATAAATTGATCTTTCTCATGTAAGTATATAATGAATTAAAAATGGATTGATGTAGTTGAAATTAAATATGTTTTTAACATGTTTATGTTCTCGAAATACAATATGTGTGATGATGTTTTAGTGATAAAGTATTATCCGAATAATGCTTTTGATGGATATATCAATGATAATTGGCCACAATATGATTCTTTTCAAGAAAATTACTTTAAGTAGTTTCATATATAATCTTATCACATTTATGATTGTTGAGATAAATTATAATAAATTAATTAATAGTTCTAATGAATAGAATTAGTAATATATATAATGTAATTTACCAACTCAGAATCCACTAAATGGTTCCTTGAGCTAGTGGATCACATGGCCCCATTTTCACCTCCCTATATGCATAAGTATGGTGATTTTCATCAAGGGTCTGTGGTGGTAAGGTGGGGATAATGTAACTTCTGTTATCATAATAATATTATAGTAATAATAAATAAAAAAAGTGGGACCATAATATAACTAAAAACACAAAGGAAACATGTAAAATAATCCACAATATGAGAAAAAACATCAAAGAAACCATAATAATTATAAATGTATAGGTTGAGTTATATACAAAGGTATTTCATGCAATTTTGATGTACCAAATAGGGGAAAAATGATAACAAAATAAAAATAATTTAAAATATTCAATAAAATATCACAAAATTCCAAAATAAACCTCTAGAAGAATCACAAGAATACATTAGGTCCTCTACACCCATGCTCCATGCTATAAGTAAATTAGATCTAGCATCCAAGATCATGTGCTTTCCATTTTCCCTTCTAGCATCCATATGTTCTGTCTATGTACAAATCTATGACGCAAATTGTGTGCAGGATAAACTAATTAAGTTACAGAAAATGGTGTTCATAATAATATTTTTAGTGTGTATATCATAGTTGTGTGCATGTATAACATGCAGTAAATAGTGATGAAATCTATAAACTAGTTAGTTCAAGTTCATAAAGAACACAAGGATGACACTAACTACTTTTAAAAAGGTTCTAATAACTCTGATCTTAGGTTTACTAGTACAATAGTGATAAATAATTATAAATAATTTACACACACACACACACACTATATTTGAAATGAAATATTTAGAAATATACAAAGATATTAGTTTCTAGATGAAACTGGTGTATAAATCATGAACCCAAGAAATGTAAAATGAAAATTAGGCTTTAGAAGGGAACTCTCTCTCAATCTCAGGAGAATATAAGACGTCAAGTTCACCACATGATATAGTGGTTCGATTCATCATGACAAACACACGATGAAAGGGAATGTAGATCATGTTTCCCATCGTCCATGTAAATAATATGAGACACCATTCCAAAAAACTCAATATAAGGTACCATTAAACACTATGATTAACATGTACCATAATCATTTTCCAATGACCAATATCAATGGACTAATTTTAATAATAACAGGGAGTCACCTTTTAATAATTTATATTCACCTAACCGAAACATACTATGGGAGTTACAAGTTATAGAAATTATTCTTTGTTTATAACTAATGATATGGAATTTACAATCAATCCAAGATAATTTAATTAAATAATTAAATTATATGTTTTGAAAAAAAATCCATTTTAAGGTTCATGTGTGGAAATAATTAGGTTTTTTGGTTAGTTGAACATTTAAATTAAGAAGGGAATTTTATATAAGAAACCGAAATTGGTTGAAACCAATGTGGTAAAAATCCTCTAACGAATAAAAATAGGACACATGAGTATCTTAACATGGTTCATTATGTTTTTAAAGGTAAATCACATTTGTAATCATCATGATTAAGAGTATGTCCTGTGGTATAATGTGAGTTATATAAGAACACATAAAATCTTTAGGAAAATTACTAGACCACTGAACTAAGACCATGGATAACTCATCAGCACATATTTGATATAGATTTAATCTATACTTGAGGAAACACAAGAATTGAATATGTCCATGAAAATAAGAAACATTTCTTCACTCAAAAATAAGATTATCAAGAGAAAGGTAAACAATGAATGGATGTAAAGGAATTGATATGTTACAATTTATTTTCCAATACAAATGATAGTAATGTAAATAGAATCAAAATGAGGGAGTACACCAAATAATTGCAAAGAGATGAGGAGAATATTTCAAGGGATTTAGGGATAACATGCGTGGAAGAAGAAAGAAAAGGTGGGGTAAATATAAATATAATGGAGGTAAAATCTTCATTTCTCCTTTTTTAGAAGGTAGCATAGATTGGACACACAGTTGGATATATTGTATTAAAACCATGAAATATGTAATATTCTAGCACACACACTTACACAACTATCCCATGCAGTTTGGAAAAACCATGATCCAACCATGTGTGGTTACCGCCTTGGTGGAAGTAAATTTGTTATTTAGGTACACGGTTGGAGAAACCATGCACATACCTTGTGTGTGTCCTCTATCACATGTCTGAGACAAGTCACATATCCATGAATCGTAGATATCATGGGTAAGGGAAATCCATTCAACCCTCTAAATCACTATGGAGAACATCAAATAGTTTTTCCATTCTGTGTGGGCACAATTTCATGATATGATGAAATAGTTCACCTGGTCTTTTTCTTACCCGATTTGGAGGTACAAGATTTGAAAAATACCCATAAGCTCCAAATACCCTCTATAAGACAATAAAAAAATTTATTAGACAAAACAATGATGTTATACCAGAAAATGAATGATTCATACCTTTATAAAAAGACGTGTCATTACAATCTCGCATCTTAAAGAATCTCTTCCATGAGTATCTATTTTCAGGGTAGTAAGGAATCATATGAGAGAATATTCAACCACTAAACACATACATTAGGCTCTCACTGCCATGTCTCATCATGTACATGGCCATGATTCCATAGTACCTGCACTAGATGAACTGACATTCCACATAGTGACTTCATGCTCCAATACATGACACAAAATAGATAATCCTCAAAAGAAGAATACATGTCAACATTAATCTTAATAGGATATAAAATATGAGTTAGTTATGGATAATATCGATGAAGCTAAAGAAAATGAAATATTTCATTCATATACTAGTATCTCAGAGAATTTGTTATCCTATAATTCAGTAGTTTGATTCTCTCTAAGATCTCAAAAGGTCAAAAAACTCTAAGAGCCATATTATACTGACTACTGATCAATTATTAGCCCATCCTAGGTGAAACATGAAAGATAACTAATCATTTACATCAATATGAAAATAGGTCATTGATGGTGGTTGGTATATGATTACTGACTAGACTGATATTTCAACATATGCTTCTAGATAACCAGAACCTATTATATTGTCCCCTGAATGATATGTGGTCCAAGAAGTGTTGTACCCCATGACACTAACTAGCACAAAGGTGAATGAAAAGGCATACAATATAATTCCTCATATGAATCCATATGAATGTTATCCTGAAAGGTATTATTTCAAGTGAAATCATAAGAATATGTATTTTTCATAGAGACCCCATAGATTCAAGGAAACACACCCAATGAATGTCCTCTAACACTTAAATTATGTTCACTATCTATATGTAGGTTTGGGGGTGAAAGGATTTTCTCAGAAGAACCTGAGTACTAGATTCCTTTTTCAACCCCTTCCAGAACCACGATTTGAAAAGAGAAACCATATCAGATATGATAGAATGTGAAACTCCATAATGGTTAATGACCACCTAGATGTATAAACGTTATTTTTCTCTTAACGATATGGTATCCAAAATTAGAGGGATGTTGATTTCCATTTTCAACAAATCGATAAAGTCCCTAATGTATTGATTCCATGAGGTGATATAGGAAAGCATGTGAAAACATACATGGTGACAACATTCCAATTTTACTTGGTAATGAACAATAGTTTTAAAAGCCCAAGTGGTTGCTGATGTTTCACCATAACATGTTGATAGGAGTAACAAAAAATAAAATGAATTCTATCTCCCATTTATTATAATTCCACCAATACTGCAATGAAAGTCATGATACATCTTGGTAATTATAGGATGCAATACCCAAATTGAGTAATAATATTCCAATATCTACTCCTCTATAATATCTGGTGGTACCCAAACATGAACATGTATTTATATAATAGAATCATCATCTATTGTTCAACAAGGTAATGAATACTCATCTAAAAAACTCTTCCTCATGATTTTCCGTATAAAATATTAAAAATTTCCCCTAACATTACACATTCTATAAGGGTAAAGCTCATTGATAATGTTGGGAGGATTGACTGCCTATGTTTCTCTTGAACCATAACATACATCTATAAAAAAATACCATAATATTCTTATCATCACTAGATTTCTACACTTCCTTGGTCAGAGTCTTTCATCTTGGAGTATGAGCTACTAAATTTCCTTTCCAATCTGTATATGCGAGCTAAAATTCCAATATCTGTAGGTATTAAACCTCATTTTGGAAGCCTAAAATTGAGATCATGTAGTGTAAAGATAAAATTTGGGGTTTTCTAATTACTATAAAACAAAAAAATATCCACAAGAAAATAATTTCTCCAACAACATAAATAATTCACCACTTATTCCAACTCGATGTAGAGAATTGGGAAATTTCTCTCATGATCCCTCAACTAATGAGACCTATACAATATTATTTACTCATCCTAAATCAAAAAACCTCTTTTCCCGAAGCCTAATGCATCAAAATAAACTATATAGATCCACCCTTGCTACATCATAACTAGGATTGATGCTAAATTTAACCTTCATTTGAATTCTTGAAAGGCCCTTTATGATGATTTGGACCATAAATATTTCATACCCTTTTAGTGAAGCCCATAAGAGGCACTGTGAGGCATGAAAATAAATAAATGAAGAGTCGTAATTTCTAAATAACACCATGAATCTCTATATATCAATGATTTTCATAGGGTACTATTATGAAACAACAACTGTCATCTTATTGGATTCTACTAATGCTCTCAAACAGGATATCATGTGACCCATGAAGTTGATTATGATGATATAAAATTGGAATTTAGTTCCCTTTTCATAAATTTATTTCTCTCATAGTGTTTTCAAGACATTCTCAAGATGTTGGTCATGGTCGTGTTGTGTGGAGGAATACAAAATTATATCATTCCTATATACTACCAATAATGAATCTAGATGTAGTTTGATAACTATATTCATTAGTGCCGTGAAATAATATGGATTGTTCCAGATAATGAAAAACATTACAAGGTAAGCATAAAGATCGTATATACTTTCGATATTTGTATGAGGAATGTATGAATCTGGGACGTGCATTGAAGGTAGACCAACCTCAATTCAATCTTTTATAGAAGAATTTATTTTCATAGATGATAAATGAGGTAATATATTAGAGGTAATGGATTATAATTCATAACTATTAGTCAGTTCAACTATCATTAATCGAAAAAAATCTTGAGGGTAAATTATTCATTATTGGATGAAGGATCAGTGAACCCCATGGTGTGTGGTACATAGTTAGAATAAACACTTAGTATAAACATCTTCCAACTAATTATTGAGCAAAAGAAGTTCTACAGGTTCCATCGGGTAATGGGGAGTTGACACTAGTGTCCCTCTAGTCCCTATATAAATGCTTTATTCATCCTATATCATTTGAGGTATCCTAAAAAAGTCATCAGTGAAGACATATATGAGATGATTCATCCCTAAAATGTAAATTGGAAGGTCATATTTCATGATTATTCAGGATAATACTAGTGATATAAGATACAACTCTACCCATCCCATGGTGCACAAATCCATCTCATGTCATATAGTTGACCCATTATCCATTTTAAATATGTCGACAACCCATTGTTGAGGAAAATGTGACCTTACTAGATTAAAAATCATCATGCTCTTGATAGGGAACCAAACAGTCCATCTAATGAATTAAATCAAACCCTGTCATGTCGAGGCGGAAAAAATTCCATATGAACTGATAATCATATATCTTCAGGGAAGATTACTTACATAAGAGAAATCTCTTTGATTAGATACCTAACAAATTACCAAGTGTCATCACTCTATATAATTACTCTATATCGAGGGCCAAAATATATATAATTTCCAAATATATAATATATTTTTGGAAGAAATTGTGTCAAAAAAGTTATACACTAATGTAGAGGATACTATAATAGTACATAAAAATGTAGAAGGCCCACTGATATACTCATAAGGCCCATGTTTCACTACATATAACTGGCATGTAGTGTGACCAAGAGTTAGAACCTAAAAAAATTGTGAAGACATGCTATACATGAATTGTGAATCCTATGTCTAGTTCCCACTACCTTGACTACCTCTTCTACCCGAGCAGTTGAGGAACTCCTACTACCATCTTGGAAAGGTTCTACTGGACTAGTTCTTAAATGCGTAGATAGTGTCTAACCTCAATAACAATCATCTGAAGCAAAGATCATATAGAGTTGTTGAATGTGACCCATCCTGCCACAATATATTCACTCAACTTGTTCTTGCTTGCACTAGGGATTCCTTTTCCCCAAACATTCGCACTGGTCAAGGATAATGAAACTATCCAAATGAGCTATCCGACTACCACATCCCACATGAGAAATCTCAAAGTGATACCTCCTTTGGCTAAAATAACTACTACCCATTCTTGGTGCTAAACCACCATAGTTCATACATTTAGTTTCTATTAAATTCTTCATAGTAATGAGGTCCTTGATTAATATCTCAGAAATAGTGGTCAACCAGAAAACATTCACCTATAATTTAATGGATTATACAATACCCTCATCAAATATCCTTGAAATCATATGGTCATCCCCAAATGGATTTTTTGAGAATCATTGAATCTTATAGAAATGAAATGATTACTCCGTCATATACATAAATCCTTACTTCAATTTCATAAACTCTCTAACATGATACACCATCTATATATGTGGAATGATGTAATTATGATTGATTTTCTATAAGTCTATCCAGATCGTAGCCCAATCTCGTTCTAATAGGGTAATTAAATCCCATAATAACTTGGAATATTTTAATAACATATAATTTGTGATATTTACTATCCTCTACATAGATATCTCTAGATGCATGAATATAGAAAAAATAGGCTCTAACCATGTATTATCATCCTGAGTACCATTGTCACCCAAAAAAATTTGTGGGTGAAGCTTTTGGAACTCCCACATGAACTCTACTATAGTCAAGGATGGTCAAGAAACATTCTACATATACAACATCATATGAAGTATACCATCTTGAAATCATGAGTCAGGGAAAAAGTCACGAATAATAGGTGTTACTTTAGGTTGAATTAGATAATGTTACATAGATGGATTAGGGATCACCACCAATGGAGCATCTTAATCATCACCTTATAGTTATACAACTTGAGGTTTTCGTGTTGGTATGATTCTAAAATTCAAAATGCATTCCTTAGAAAATAATTGAATAGTCCAAAAGATTACAGATAAATCATTAGGATAGGTAAATTCATTAATATTTATAGAGTAACACCTCTCTAAATACATATAAATCCATTTCTAGGGGATAAGATGAGAGCATAACATGCCATTATAATCATAAAATACACTCCCAACTACACACTACTAATTTTGGGGTTGAGTGTAGGTCTCATGTCACATGACTAAGGTCAAAGAATATGTTGTGACAATTGCATGTTATAGTGGAAAAAACCATTCAATTTTTAAATTCAATCCCCATTTAACAGTAACTATTTCATTTAAAATCACACTTGATTCAAGATTATACTATTATATATATATATATATATATCATAGTCAAGTTAGATGAATCACAATTCCTAATTTATAAAATCCATAATCCTTATAAATTGAAATTTACATGTCATGTAACTGTGAACAATCCCTTACATTTACTATCAGGATGTATGAGGTTATATAAATTTATTTGATTCAATTAATTACCATTTCTAATATATTCTAGCAATTATGTCTTAATTTTCCATTTTGTTTCTAGAGATCGAGTCAATTAATGTTTCTGCCCATGGAACCATGGGTTTATGGCTCAAACGTGCTATAAATTGTTAATGAAGGTTACATTATCAATATATATGGAAAAAACCATTTAAAATGATTCATAAATATTAATTAATCTAATTAGTTTAACCATTCAAGAACTTTAAACACATTTTCATATATATAACAATCATGTAATCCATAATATATATAGGAGGCAATGCATGTATCAAGTAAACTTGGCATAAAAAATAAATGGTATATAAGTATTAAAGTGCATATGATGACGCATGAGAAACTACCATGTTGACAAACCCTACCAAGGGTAATGAATGTCTATAAAAATAATATAAATAATAATAACATTACAAAACATCTGTGTTACCCAATGATGAAATCAGTTCAACCATAACAAGAACAAATGAAAACAAAAATATAACATAATAGGTAAAATTTTGTTTCCCATGTACATGGGTTCTTTATTTAGGAGTATATTCTCAATACCAAACTATGAAAAATTCATAATATACATTATAATTCCCAAACAGTAACACAAAGTGAAAAATAAACCATGCAATTATACTTTGTAAAATCTCGACCTGAAATCCACTAAATGTTTCCCTTAACTAGTGGGTCACATTCCTATAAGTACACCATCCAATATGCCAGAGGCTTATTACATGAATCAAGGTTCTACGATGGTAAGATGGGGAGACTATAACCTCTATTATTAAAGTATAACAACAGTAATATAAAACATACAAAATAATGGTTGAAGCATAATTTAATTGAAATAACAATAGACACATTTAAAATAATAAAAAAAGATTACCCAATCCAAAGATATATTAATAATAATCCACCCAATAAATGAGTCATATTAAAAAATTAATTCATTTTTTGTAATTTTACAAAATTGATGAAATAGGGGATACACGATCACATGAATATACAATATGCTACAAAAAAAACAAGAAGGCACATCCACTGGAATGATGAAAATATTCTCAGCCCTATACTCTTATTATCCAATGATAGAATCAAATAATATCCCGCACCCTTCATTGGATGAATTCCCATGTCCACAACTCTATCAATATGGTTTATTAGAGAACCAATCAGTGGAGCAAATAAGGTGTGAGATAAAATCAGTTGGACACCACCAACTGTGTGTAGAAAAATCCATTCAAGGTGTATAGAATATCATTTTTCATATATTAAAAATAATAAATAATTATAAAACCTTTAAACTAGAAAGATCAGGTTCCTAAAGGAAACATGGTTAATAGTACCGACTTCAGCATAGGTTAGAATAACTCTGCTCCCATTCTACCCTATAAATAGATTGATAAGTAAATATACATATTATTTATATTTTTATATACATTAAATATGGAAGGATATATATAATAAAATGCATAGATACATGGTGTTGGAAGGACCTTAGGAACAACTCAACAGTCCAACCATAGTTCAATGTATTATAAGCTCCAATAAGTATAGTGGGATTGAATCTCATGAGAATTATATACATCATTCCCATTACTATAGAGAGTGAGGTGATTCATTATTCCCAACACCTGATGTAAGGGAACATGGATTATCATGCCCATTATCATGTAAATAGTGTGAGGATCTATGCCAAACACCCAATGTAAGGGAGTGCGAAACATCATTCCAAACAAGCCCCTGAAATTTTGTACAATAACCAATATCCATGGATTAATTATAATAATCATAGGGCATTTCCTTTTATTATTTTAATTATCCTTGACAAAACAAACCATGGTAGTCATATATTATATAATTCATTATCTATTTATAAAATGTTATGTGGAATTTCCCCACATTCCCATTTCATTAATTTAAACCATTTAATTTAGAAATCAAGGACAATACTTTTTAATTTCATGAAAAACCACTTATGAGGTGGTTTGGTCAATTAATAATTTATATTAAGAGGATTATTAAATACAATACAATCAATGTGATGGAAACCAATGAGTTATAAATCCACATATGGATTAACATGGGACCACAAGAGTATATTCACATGGTTTATTTAATTTAGAAAGAAAAACCAATTTTTGTTCATCAAATAATATATTTCAAAGAGTGAGACAACTACATGTTCAATAAAACAACTAAAAATTAAAGGATAATTACTAGATAACATAACATAGGCTTGTGGAAATCTACTAATCAGATATCATCTTTAGATTTGAAGTATAATGTAAGAATACTAATGCACAAAAAAGTTATATGGAAATATGACATATTAAATAAAAACAAAATTACTTAGTTGAGGGAAATATAAATTATAAAAGGAGGTAAATGAATGTAAATATTTCCATTATCTATCTAAAATAATTGACAGTTATGTAAACATAGTAAAAATGATAAAGATATCACCGAGCCTAATAAGGCAGATATAAGGTGCTTTTATGTGTGTAAAGGATGATGTGTGAGGAAGAAGAAAGGAAAGGGGAGGTGGGAAGGAAAATACAAAAGAGGTTAAAATTATCTACTCCCCATTTTTAGAAAAAGATTCATGGTTTTTCAACAAGGTTGAAAAAACCGTGAAACAACTATGCAATAAATACAGTCCCAAGACACCCTTCGCACAACTATATCACATAATATAGATGGTGTTCCTCCAACCCTATGAGGCAATAACATAATTGTCAATAAGGGTCATGAAAGTAACACTGTATTCTAAACCATACATAGCCCAAACGGGTCACCTCTATCACTTTTCTTAGACATGTTGCAAAGACATGCAGCCTAGGATTGAAGTTTCGAAATATATTGTTCCCCTATATAGCCTTTTTAGAGAACCACATGATTTTTCTAATCCGTGTGGGCTCAGATAAAAAGTTTGAAAAATACTGTTCTATGACTTCTTCCTCCACAAATTAAAGATCTAGTCTGGAAATAACACGTGGATTCTCTCGTCACCATTCTTAGTTCACATTAAAAAATTTCTAGTATAAAACAAAAAATTAATCAAGAAAACAAATGATTCATACCTTCATAAAAATATATGTCATTAAATACAATTGTTTATAATAGAATTTAATCACGGTTGAAAATTAATATACTGATGATCTATTTTTAATTAATAATGGTTAAATATAATTTTGAGAATAGATTAAGAGATTTTTGAGTATGATGTTAATTGTATAAATTAAAGAATATAACAAATAGAAATGTTTACAAGTCTAAAATGAATATTGAATATCAAAGATGAATGTCAATTGTCTCAATAATATGTAGATATCAATTTAAAACTAAATAATAATCCCTTGTATAATTTTAAAGATTTTTTCACAAATGAATAGTTTAAGCGTTAACTTATATAAACCCTTCCAATAAATAATTTATTTTGAAATATTTTTTAATATTTAGACAATTTTAGTGATTCTGGAATAGAATCATATGTTTTGGGAGACATATAAATATGGACAAAATGATCCTATATTATGGGTAAGTGATTATTACAATATTCTATAATACATTTGGGATGCAACTTTTCATTCATGAATATTACCTAATTTTTGATGAATATTCCATACCAATTATAATAATAAATTGTTGAGGATCATATAAGTTTTGTTTCATTGGAATCAAGAATTATTAAATAATAAGTAGATATAATTAATACAAAATTCCCCATTTTGTTTTTCAAAACTAGCACACATCATAGGAATTACATACATTAAGCAATTCTGTATAACCTAAGGAAAGGAAATTAATAAAGCATGATCTCATGTTCTCAATAATGGAAGAAGTAAGATATATTAATCAATGATCACATGAAAACCATAAGGGTATTATACCATGAGATAAACATTAAAAAATAATTCCCATAAATTCATATATCATAATCAAGAGACTAGACATAATGTTTCATAAATCCAAATACATAAGGCATATTAATGTAGAACACTAATAATCATTCATGATCCATGAAAACATATCAAAAGCATAAAAAGTATGTTAGGAGTGTGCATATAAAAATAAAAAAATACTTAATAAACTATCCCAATCAATACTATCTTAGTGGATTGGGTTGAAACCCCCTTCCATCATTTTCATAGTCAATATTCACACCCAATACTATCATATTAAGAAAAGAACCTTAATGAACTAGGTTTTCCCAACATTCTAGTCCTATGATCCCATGATATAGCCATATTACTAAAATGAATTGGAGGGATATAATAGACCCACCTGACCTCAGTTTATAACATAATCACCCACAATTTCTAATATTGGAACCACCATACTTTGTTTATAAAAAAACCATACATAAATAAATTTAATATATATATATATATGGTTGCAAAAAAATTATATAACATTCACCATATCATCATATCAAAACCAATTGAATAGATATTAGTTTAAAGAATGTTTATAATAATATTTATAAACCATAAAGATAATGGATACATGTTGTGACATTGTATCATATACCTAATAAATCATTATAAATATCGAAATATGTTTCTAGAGGTAAAAATACTATTAAAATAACAGTAGAATTTTTTTAGAGTAATTCCCATTTATTTTAAATCAATAATTTTGAAATAAAATTTTTAAAAATAGTACAGAAATAATTCTTTTTTAAATTATAAATTAAATTTATTAATGAAAATTTAATGTAATTATTATTCAAGATTTAGTGGAAATATGGTCATGTGGGGAATGTTAAAATAAAAAATCCTTTCAGATTTTTGATAAAAAGTAAAAGGGTTCGTGATTAGAAAAAATAATGATGATTTCATTAAAATATTGTTATAAAATGTTCATCATGTGTTAAAATTAATTTAATTTTTTTTAAAGAATATAAAAAAAATTCTTCTAAACATTTTAATGAAAAATATAGACCTGTAAGTAATTATTCTTAACCAATGTGAGATATGATGTGATTTTTCCTTAAAAAGCATCCTTTCAATATATTTACCAATAAAAGGGATGTAAATGAAATGTAACCTTGTAATATAATGAAATAAAAATATTAGATATAAATAAATTGAATTTTGAAGATATAGATCATATAACTTAATCATATGATAATTTAATCATAAAAAATACAATTAAAAATGATATTATGACAAAAAAACTTTACCACAATGGTATCATTGGAATCATTACCCCCATAGAAGAAATAACATTAAATGAAACATTAAATATCATGATCTTAAGTATATTAATTATAAAACATACCAAAGAGGGTGTATATATATTTCATACATGATGAAAGGTTTATAAAAATAAAAAAAATTAGTGAAGCAATATTTATATGAATAAACCTCATATATTTTGTAATTTTGGAATTGAAAGTCATTAGAGGCTTGACAATCATATGTCTTGGTAAATTATTTAAATTAAATAATTTATTATGGATTTTTTTGGGTAATATATACAAGAAAATATATTGGTTTGTAACATTGAAGCAAGTCTCAAAGAATATAAATTCAGACAGAACCACACTCGCCAGTCCATTTTTATTCCTATGTACTATAGAATTCCCTTAATTAAAAGTCGCACATTGGTTACCTCCTTTAAACATGAAATATTCATCTTTTGAGAATAATAAATGATATAGGATGAAGGAAAATATATTAGGAATGATTTGGGGGTAGGTATTGGATTAACTATAAATATTTAATGGTGATAATAATGAGGGATGATAGGTGATGTTTTATAGGTGAGGGTAGACACACACATGGAATTTCACAAAATATTTCAATTATATTAAGATAATTTAATGGGAAAATTTCACCAAATGGCTAAATATTCAAAGGAATGAAAATTTGATAATGAAATAATTTCAACTATTAATAATTATATATATATGGGTGGAAACACTGCCCATATCTCATCTTTTAATCTCCATAGTAAAACATGTTTTAACCTACAACGTTATAGAAAAATATTACTATTTTTCTATTCAATTTGTTAAAAAAATATTCTTAGATAATTACATTATATTTAATTTTGTAATTATAAATATCAAATTAATTTTACAATACTCAACTTCTATAATTGGTATAATTTAATTTAAACTAAGGGTACATAGCGTAATGAAAAACCATTTTTGAAATCCCAATTATTATGTTTGAAACATAATTTAATTCAATTACATGCATTTTATGAACCATTAAATGATATTAAAATGTTATATTACATAATAAATTTACATATTTCACTAAAAAATAAATAGATATTTGAACATTTTTTGAAAATAAAAATACATTTCATAGATAAAAATAGGGTTTTAGATAAATGTGTTTTTAAGCAGAAAAATTAACTAATACCAAAAGAAATTTAAACAAAGATCATCTGTAATTAGATATGTTATTTATAAATATAATACATTTTGGTTAATTTATAACCATATTAAAAACTTAATAAGAAATATATATAAAATGAAATTTTTATTTTTATGAATGTCATCATTTTTCACATTTCATAGAAGAGTAATCATTTTTTAGAAAATAAATAATAATTCACCCATAACTAATATTTACAAGATGATTCAAAAAATTATATTAATTTACACAAATAAAATTTATAAATTTTTTTATATATTAATTTTAATTGTTATATAAAAAAATGTGATAAATTTTTTTAGATGAAAATGTATATTTCAAGTGTAAAAAACCATACTAAAAATTTAATACTTAATTATTTTTCATTAATTAATAAATTTTTAACAATAAAAAACTTTTATAATTTTTTCCTAAATTTATTAATACAATTAATACCTACCAATTTAGAGATATGTTTATAACAATTTACTATATCATAGTTCATACTGATTCTAGGTTGCACGTATTAATTTCTATAAAATACAATATGTTTTATTTAAAATAATGTAAAAATGAAAATATAGGGTGTGGCATTATAAAAACGTTAAAATGAATTAATCCATTAATTTTACAAACCATTTCTATAAAAATGATGATATCTCTACTTTATAACATCCATATGTTCCCATAATACTTCCACATATTTCACATTCATCCTATGAACATTAACCAAGTGAGTAGTCATATTTTTAGGACATTATTTTATGATTAAATATTTATATTGTTTATCATTTATAAAAAATGTAATTCCCCAAGGGTAAAACCTCTAATTAAATTACATGTGAAGGATCAGATATGTACTCCCTATAATAAGATTCATAGAAGTCATTGCGAACTCGGTAGATGATTTGTGGGAGTGCCTTTGGATGGATACACTCCCTACTAGATCAAGAATATTAAAGGGACCAACATACATTGGGATAGACTTTACATTCTTTTGGAATCTCATAACTTACTCCAATTTATAAATTCATAGGGAGACCTTCTCACCAAAATCACATTATAGAACCCACTGGTGAGGTCATCCTTAATCTTATGTCAAATCTAAGATGAATTTATATGATAACAAATGGATCTATCATTATATGTTATTTACACACATATCTCAGGTCCTAATATATTTATATATGTAATTTAATCAATATATGTTAGTTTTATACTCTTCTTTTCATTGAGGGATTCATATGAAGCCATATGAATTCTTGAATGAAATCTATTTTTTGTATAAAAAACCAACCAGATGATGATATTGATCCCAAACACTAAAAAAATATAGAGAAATACTTGTCAACATATTATATAGGGATTTAACGTTAGTCTTATATTGGCTATTTTCTAATGATGATAAGAATTTCTGAAACATAACTCCATATCTAGAGATTTTGTAACACATTTAAAGAACATAAAGGAAATCCATGGATATCAATCAAATAAAATAGAATATGGTACCCCATGTATCCTTACAAAATTTTAAATTATATAGTAGTATATTGATCAAGAGTAAATTTATATCTGATAGTAATGAAGTGTATCAGATACATAATTTTATTTTCAATAACCTAAATAACATTATTTACCTTTTATATTTTTGGAGTCTAATGAAAAAAATCATTGATGTTATCTTTTCATTTCCATATTTTATGAGTAATGGTTGTAAAATCCCCATAGAATTATATTTCATAGTCTTAAATTTCTAAAAGTCCATGAAATGTGATACATAATACACAATATCCAGATTCTTATAATCCCACCATAAATACTCTTTTATATCTCTACACATATTTGTACTTCTGGGAAAATAATTAATGTTTAGCTAGATACTTATCCCAATAGTTTATTATTTAGGATTGGTATTAATGGGACACATACTGTGTTCTAGAATTTTTTAATTAAATCTGAATCACGGTTGGACACAAAAACATTTATCACATTTTTTTTCATATCTACATCCTCATTTTTTGCCTTTATAATATTTACATAGAGGGACAATTGAAAAATCATTTGAAAAAGCTAGTATTATTCCCCTTGAATCATGAATTCATGGTATATCCTTTTAAAATACCTAAATATTTGATCCTTTTTACTATCGTAATACATAATATATCATGTTTCTTTAAACTCAAAACATAAGTACTCATTTTCATTTCCCAAGGATGTAGTTTATAGAGTTTTCATAATATTTAATCAACTAAAAATTTCATCTTTGGAACATATTCAAATATTTCTAGGTGAGTATATAATTTAATCTATTATAATTAGTATATATGTCACACCATTATAATTATAGATAATACCTCCAAATCATTAATGCAAGGATAACTACTACATACATTAGTATCGATTCACGTAATTTTTCTCTTGAAAAATTAATTATAATTAACAATAAGCAATAAATATATAATTTTGAATTTGATTATATATTATTTCCATTAAATTGGTGAAAAATTGTTAATATTAGAACCTTATATACTATAGGGTAGTGTGAGAAAAGGTCCAATGACCACATTATTTTTACTTCATTGATATTATCATCACAATCATTAGTGAAATGTATCTTAAATCCCCTAAGAGTTAAAATGGTTAGTGGACTAGATATCCATGATAAATAATTCAAAATGTGAAAATAATATCAAAGAAATATATGAAAACAACGAATATCATCCATTGTGGTTGGTGTGAGGTAAAGATAAATAGTTTAAGTCTTTGATGGATCGACATATTTACCTTATCAGGAGACTGTATGACAAAAAAATAACCTTTCTTTAGAGAAAATGCACATTAGGTATTCTTTTCTTATAAATTAACCTCATATAATGTATTCAATTCAATACTCATGTGTTTTTAATTCTCTTAATTTCTCTTGAAATATACAATTATTTCATTTATATATATTATCATAGAATAATTATAGTAATATAAAAATTCAATAATAATTAAATACATTGTGACTAGTATCAAATTAATAAGACCTAATATAATAAATATAAAATCATAGTGTCCAATCCTCTTACAAAATAATATCTTTAGCATGTCTTTACTTTTGACCTCCAATTTATAGTATACCGATAGATGGAAAATATTTGAAAAAATTGAGCACCTCATAATTGATCAATAAAATAATCAATATTGAAAAACTGATACTTATTATTGATAGTGATAGAGTTAACATCAGGATAATGAATGGAGAGTAACGTAGACCCATAATATATATTAAAAAAAGTAACAGTGTGCCTTATGGTGATGCAGTTGTCTAAATGAATCCCTTATGAAGAATATACTTGTGTTTATTCTTTAATTCAAAAGAATCTATCTAGTCCATTCTACTATATAAGCAATTAATTTGTTGTATCATCATGTATGATCTCAAATGAAAATTAAAAAACACAATTTTTTTAAATACTAGGAGACACATCCATAAATAAATTAAAAATATTTTATATAATATGCATATATTCTAGGTTGAGTCTCTCTACAACCATCTGAGATTAATATACCCTTTGAATATGAATCAAGACCAATGAAACTATTTCAATTTCTATTAAATGTCTATATTTATCTACCCACAAAAAGAAAATAATATGTCAGGTTATTATATCAAA
This sequence comes from Viscum album, assembly GCA_963277665.1. NCBI lineage: Eukaryota > Viridiplantae > Streptophyta > Magnoliopsida > Santalales > Viscaceae > Viscum > Viscum album. Next base: position 1,498,031,277 of record OY728161.1, read on the forward strand.
TATTACTTCCCTTACATAGAAAATGATATGGTATTTTTATAATCAATGAAAATCCATGCCAACAGTAACATCAAATTCCAATAAAGGATGAATAATAATATTTTCAGGGAGAAAATTCCCAAAAATAATTAACCATGATCCATGAAAACATATCATAAGCATAATACATAAGTTCTTGGCATGAAAATAAGGATAAAATTTCATTTACTCAGTATGATTTCACATCTAACATTATTTTAGTGGATTGAGGTCACTCCCTATTCCTTAATAATCTTAGTTGAGGTTCACACAAAATACTATCTTCTTAGCCAAAGTTCCATACCGAAATAGTTTTACTCCACATTGGATTCCTTATTACATCACGTCATAAACATATTTAAACACACCATTAAAAGGTATAAAAAACTAAAATATATTGGTTTATTATATAACAACATGACCTTTGTTTGGAATATATCTAACAAACCATAGATTATAAAATAACCATTAATCACAAAATGAAAAACCATGCATATGTGTTCCATAAGATAGTAAAAATTCATCAATTCATAATATTGTTACCCATGGTAAGTATACATATTTCTTCTACATTTTATTTTAATAATAATAATAATAAACCATATAAATAGATAATAGATATCTAATCATTGTATTAAATCAATTTCATAGAGTAAAAAACATTAAAGGATATTTTTATATATATAAACTATTTTAAAATATCACTAAGAATATTTCTTGTGGAAAATACCATGTTTATTTGAAATCACTTATTTAAGATATAACATTTTCAAAATATATTGTAATTATTTTCTATTAAATGATAAAGAGAAATTTTTAATGTAATCATTATATAATTTAGTATTAATTATAGAGGGTAAATCCATTAAAATTGTTGATACTAAAATTAAAAATCATTAATCATTTTTAAAAAAAATATAGAAGTTCATTGTTTAGAAAACATGATGATGATTCCATATAAACATGATTATAGAAATAAATACATTAGAAAAATTTAATTTCATTCATATTTAGATATTATTAATAAATATTAATTAATTTTATTTAAATAAAATATTTACATGGAAGAAAAAATTCTTAAACAGTGAGGCAAATTATGTGATTTTCCATCAAAACAATTATTTATGTTTTATGAGTTTTGAAATGGAGGATAATGAAATGGAAACAAGTAATATTTATAAAACTAATTATTTTAGAAGCAAATATATGTAATTTTGGCGATATATATCTTTTAATTTCATCAGAGTAAAAAAATTATATAATAAATCGTAGTAAAAATTAGATTACAACATAAAACCCATGTAGTTGTTGTAAATTTTGAATCATAACCACCATGGAAGATATAAATTCAAATGAAAAATTAAAAATCATTAATATAATGTTGTTAAGGACCAAAAATAATAGTGTGGTAGTATAAAAACCTCATAAAATAATATTGGTGTATAACATCAATCATTTATGTATGAAAAAATTGAGTTGAAGAACACTTACATCAGTAGAAAGTATCATAATGAAAGACACTGTAAACTTGAAATTTATACAGTCATGTAAATTCCCAACATTTAATTAAGTTTTATATAAAAAATTATTAGGATGTATATATACCATATAAATAAAAAATTTCTTTAATACATTAGAATACTTCTCATTGAAGAGAAATTCAGACGAAACCCTTACTTCAAGACTCTCTAGCATCATAGGTTCTCTAACCCCATATTATTTGTGAGACTTCCTTTGGATTTGTATTGAGGGATTTATGTATTGTTATTAGGATAATAAAAAAAGATATAATATGAAATTAAGGATTAAAGGAAGGATTTACTGTAAGAATATTTCAATATATAAGTTTCAAATGGTCTGAATAAGAGAGGAGGAGACTTCCCCTTTTACAAATATGGGGTGGGATGCACATCAAATTTCGTGAATAATTTCATTTATAAAAGGTCAATTTATTATGAAAGTAGTTCAACATGTCTATATATTCAAATTTATTATAATATACAGTAAAAATATCTCCATCCAATAATAATTTTATATGGATGTGTGGCCATCATACCCTTATCACATGATTTAACCACCTTGTATAATAGTTTTAACAATAACTATGAATTTTTTTTACTATATATACTTATCACTGTGGGAAACATTGAAAATGAAACTATTATTTTTTATTAATTATTATTATTCCAAATATTTAAATTATTGTTTCTTAGTTTTTATGTGGTAGAATTTAATTTTAATTAAGTAGGAACATTGTAATGAAAACCAATTTTAAAAACACGTACTTTTATGTGTACTAATTAATTTAGTTTCATTGCATGTATTTTAAAAAAAATAAAAAAATGGTAAAATATTATACTAAATATATAATCATTAAATTTCATTTAAAAATTTATCAATATAAATGAACGTATGTTTTTAATAAAAAATATATTGTGTTCATAAAGAGTTTTTTTAGAAAAATGTCTTCTTTTCCAAAACAATTACTTGTACCATAATAAAGTATAATAAGGATTAATATGTAATTTTTTATATAATTTTTAATTAAATTTGAATTAGGTTTATTTATGATCAAATTCAAATCAAAATATGACATTTACCTGAAATGAAATGAAATTTTTCACAAAAAAATCAACAAATTTCACTATTCATTGAAAAATAAATTCATTTTAGAAAAGTATTATAATTTATCCCTAAGATAATATTTAGATGATAATTTATAAAATTTAATTAATTTCCTCAAATAATATTTCTAACTATGATATTATTTAAATTTAATGTTGATGTGAAAAAATGTGATAAAATACATTTTTGAAAATTAACAATTTTTGAAGTGTAAAATGTCATTACTATAATGTTGTCACATATTTATTATTCCTTAATATATAAATTTAATTAATAGATTTTATTTTAATATTTTTAATAATGGTTTTAATATTAATCATACCATTAAATTTAAATCTTGGGTTATAACTGTTCAATATATCATGGTTTATATGGAATCAAGTAACTTGAATGGAATGTCATCGACTACATTAGGGTTATTTCAAATGAAATACATAAAAATATTTGGGTGTTAATAATTCCATAAATTTTCATCTTTTCGGCTTTCCTACTAGAATGAATCAAATATTTTTTCAAATGAATTTTATGCATTTGAGTCATATATATTTTTTGTCAAAAATTACAAATGGCTCTTGACACACCCACACATTTCATAGAATTTTCATAGAAGATGGTAAAATTAAATATTTATAGTACCAAAATACGTTTATCAGAAGGAGATCAAAAAGTGTAAGTGCATATTCCAACCCACTAGGACCATTGGAAAGTCAGCAACCAATCAACAAACCTAGTAGAAAAGATTTCTCCTAATCATTCATCATGTTTTGTTTTTACTAAATATAGGTATTTTTTATTTAGATTAGAAAATAACAGTACAGATCGCTGTTAATTTTATTGATCATAATAGAATATAATCATCAATTTATCTTTGGACAATCCTACGACTTATGTTGTGAAGCAGTGAAAATGTCACTAATTGGTTTTGGGAAAAACAATTGGATCTAACTGTGATTTAACTATCTCATCATTAGTTTTATCCCAAAACCTAAGTGAATTACAATAATATTCGATGAAGAAATCATCAAAAGCTAATTCTTATAGTTATTCTCAAATCTAATTAGGTTGGGTTCATTAACATTCTCTTCCACTAGTCAAGGTTATTCAAAAGAATGTCATGAACATTTATTATTAACCTAATTTCTCGACATAAGGTTATTAAGGGTCAATTTATAGATTCATTAGGGATAAAAAATACATACTATCAACCCTAAACCTAGGTAGATTATTAAATCATGAAAATGATGATGAAAAAAGGAAATACAGAACATGTTACACATAATCACAAAATAGACAATAAAAAATAATTTATTATTTAAAAAATTATGGATATGTATAAAATAATTTATTGTAATTTAAATTAAATTAAAAAATAACATTACATGAACAAACAATGAATAATGATGAATTAATTAATCAAGAACAATTATTAGTGACGAAATAGACATTAAAAAAGAGTAATTGAAACGGTTGTACAGTGGCTGTGGAATGATGACCAAAATAAAAATTATTTTCTAATAAAATTAAAGGAATGGATTGACATTTGTTTGGAATTTAATGATGTGAAAAATGGAATAATACTTTATGAGAAAACAAGTGAAAAAGAAACAATGTTAAATGTTATTTATGCAGAGTGAGCTCAAAATATTACTATTTTGAGAAGTAAATGATGTGTAAGTCATTCACATTAGGTAGTATCTTAAGTAATTTCTATCCCAAAATCTGCAAATCATGGAATTTTAAGTCAAATATAGTATTTGAGATGAAATATTACCACCAAATAATTGGTTCATATATTTTAATGGGTGTTCCTTCTTACATTACACATCCTAAAATATCAATATTCCAGGAATGAGATTAACTTTTAGAGGGATTCTCTTATTTAAAATCAGCACATCATGTAATGAATGTACATTTCTTGTATTGTATTCATGTCATGTAATGTATATAGAAGATAAAAAGTATCCTTGTAGGCATACTATGAATTTTTAATACACAACATGTACATGATATAATATGTGTAAAGCCTATTTTTGAAACATTTCATCAATTTTCCTTTGAATCCAAATTTCCTAATTCCAATGTAAAAAATGATAACCCAGTACTTTTTTTGAATAAATCATTAATAATAATTAAATAAAAATGTCCAATATGTATATATAAATTGATATTATTAAATTCCCCCAAACATTAAAAATGTATTTTCCTAAAAAATCAACATAATATGGTTTCTATAAGAAAAGCAGTTCAAAATGAGAAAAATTAATTACATACCAGAAAACAAAAATATGTAAATGAAAAAACTAGAAATCCATAAAATATTCTCTATAAATAATTAGTGATTCCTCAATGTTCAGTTAATTATCTAAATTATTTATTCTTTTTTTTAGAATTTGGTAACTATATATTAATTCAATACTAATTTTTAAATTTATCTCATAATGAATATTCTCTCACAATTAAAGGTAAAATGAAAGTACATTTTTTTTATATTACCTACATATATGTTTATAAGAATATTATTTCATTGGTTTATAAATATCCACTTTGTAATGAAAAAAAAATCAATCACAAGGCATTATGAAAAATGGGATCAAATGACTCTCTAGATGAATGTAAAAAAACGTAATGAATTAAGTCTTCCAGGATCAAATGGTGTCAATGATATAACAAATCAAGGTGAATATATTAATATATCAATTAAATATAAAAAATTTACCATGTTCCATTTTATATTTTTATTTATCTTTTGAAAGTCATGTCCAAGTAAGATCTCACATCCCTCCCCTAACTACATATGATCCATAAGTGGATTCATTGGTCTGTAAATGGTTATTATGGACATCACTAATACAAAATCCAATATATTTTTCTTTTTTTTTCAATATATATATCAAAGGAACCTGATATAATTAGAAATTTCCAAAATTAATCTTTTATCACATCAAATTAGTCTCATGAAAGTGCAATTATACGTCAATTCTATAACGACATCACATGTCACTCAGAAGTGAAAATTCCCACACACTATTTCTATGTATAATCATGAATAACTCCAATAGAAGGGTAATATGGGATAATTTTTGTGAAAAAAATATATCCTAACAAGCTTAATCTTGTCAACTATGGTCTAAAGAAGGAAATATGTATAGGTGAGTTTTAGGAAAAACTGTCCCAACAAGGATTTCCTTAATCATATAAAAAATCTATTTTCACAATGATAGCCTCAAAAATCTCTCAATGCATGTTATGATAGGTTTACATGGCTTTGTATTTCTCATGAAATATGCTTAGAAATGAATATGAATGTGTGGGTCCTTAATCCTTTTAGGAATGGGAGTATATACTAATTGATAAAAATCAATCAGGGTATAAAATCTAGCAATAAGTTAATCGAAATAAATTTTAATAATCTAGAAATAAAATTTATTTAAAAAATGCATAAATATTTTAAAAAATAAAATTATAAGTAAAAATATTATTTCTTTAATTTTCAAACTAATTTTTTATTTTATTTAAATGGTTGTAATCGGTTTTCATGTTTAAATAGTTCTGGTAGTGTGAAAAATGTCTCGAAGATAAATTAAAACATTCAATAATCCATGTTTAGTGACAATAATTCTCATGAATTTCTTCCCCACACTTGAAATGATATTCTATCTATACTGTCCTTAAAATCATCATGGGAGAGATATCAATGCAATCATTACACAAAAAACGTAATTGAAATTTGAAATTGAATGTATGGAATAGAGTGCTCTGAATATAGAATGACATTCAGTGGTGAAACGTCTTAGTGTTTGAGTGGAATAAGTGAAACCATAAATATTTTTTATAAAGACACAAAATGATTAGATTTGAAATTAGTCCATAAGGATAACCAATTTTGATATAGAAAATAATGATAAGGTGCATACAGTTAGAACCAGGGAAAATAGGGTAATATAAATCTAGTAAAGTATGTAGAGTCAAGTGTAAGAATGAATTAGGATCAAGAATTTTACCAAATGGAAAATGAATAATCATAAGCATATAACTAAAGATAATGAAAATTGTAAAATAATGGGTGACTACCATAAATAGGTAATAATGATGTTTTAATCCATACAGAAGGATAAATGGATCATGAAATGTCATCCATCAGCTCAAAGGTCCACTTACTTTTACAGGAACTAGTCGTTATATCATCAAACTTATGGGGATGCATGGTGGGACTACCACCTAAATAGAATATTGAACATGGATCTTTTACACCAAGAAAATCATCCATTCTCATCATAGTAGACATCCTTTCTGAGTACAAATATCATTTGAGAGATCCCCAAGTTCATGCTCGACATCAAACAGATGAGGAGACATATGATGTAGGATATAAAATGGTTGTAGGATAGGTGCATCAATTACCAATGATGAGGCAAAAGATATATAAATGTCTATAAAAATACATAACTTCAGAATAGATATTTTAAGCACACATGGTAGTCAAAATAATGTATCTCATCCAAAAATGTGTGAAACATATTAAAATGGGAATAATAGATTCAATGTAAACAATATTTGAACAATAAAATTATTTAAGGGGAAGTGTAAAATGGATAACTAAGACTCAGGGGAACTCTCACTGGCTGCTGCATCTGCAACACCCTCTTGAATTGTGGGTCCCTCAATCATTCCATCCATAATGATTTCCCCTAAGGATATGGACATTAGATCATCAATAACCACTAATGGGTCCACAGAACTGGAAGTCATCTATGTTGATGGTGGAGGTGAGATGTGGTGGTTGTGTGATTGGTAGTATGATCGAAAAATGAAACATCAATAGATAGTGGAATGTATGGAAACTTTCCCCTCCAGAAATTATCCTCAAGAAAATAATGATGGTCTATAGGGTCGGTGAGTTCAGAGGGTCAGTCAGTAGGGGTGTCAGTGGTGAGAGGCTTGGAGGAATATGGGGTTGTCATGGTGGGGAAAATGGAAATATCAAGAGAGGGAATGCCTTGGTGGTTGAAAATTTTGGGCAAGATCTCTAGAATACACTGGTGAATGGGCCATGATGGTTGGGTAATGTTGTTGGAATGGTAGTTTTGGATGCATAATGTATATAGGTGGTGGAAGGGGTAGGTTTGGGGTAGTAATGGGTCATAGAAGGGGGAATGAGGCAAGGTGTGAGATGGTGGTGGAAAAAATATGTGTTGAAGTGGTGGAAAAGGATCTGTTGGGTGAAGGTACATGAGGTGGGAATGTTATGGGGATGGCTTAGTGGTATGTTAGGTAGGTGCCTTATATACAACCTCAATGTAGTTTGGTTCTCATCAGTAAATACTACCATCCGTCATGTGAAACCCCATCTTTTGGAGCCTAAGTGGGCTAATGGCCTCTATATTTCTTGGAAGGGATGGAGAAGGGTGTCCTCAAAGGAACTAAGAAGCTTGGAAAAATGGTTGATGAAATATTCTCCATAAACAAACCATGAATACTCTTTACTAAGGTCATATGACACTCTCTGCAGAGCCTAGCCATGTTAATGGTTAGGCTACCCATGACTGATTCAAGAATGATGGCCTCAATCTAGCTGACCCCCAACATCACCATAGGTTATCTAATAATGAGCTAAGGCCTTGTGTAGGATCCGAAGGGGAGGACATCGATGTGTGGTGCTCTTCATGGAGTGAGGATGATAAAAACTCTAATGGACTTAGGAAATCCAATCCCAAAGTCATGAATACATTCCATTATTTGGCATGAGTTGTACTGCTAGGAAGTTAGGGGAGGCGATGAAGTTTGTGTAATAGATGCCAAGGCTAATTCCAGAATCACTGATATTGAACCCCCATGTCTTATATCTGAGTTTGAAGTGGACATAAATGATTTCAAACTCTATGGTGGCCAAGAACACAAGGAATATCTCCCTAAAAGTCTCCTCTCACACATGGGTAATCAGGGAATGGTTAATTTTGTAACATCCTAGGAATTATGAAATTGGTACAACATAATATATTAAAATCATTAAAATAAATGTTGATTTATTTTAGATAAATATTTATGATTATATCATTAAATTAAGTTATACTAAAATTAACTTTCATTAAATTAATATTTTTAATTATAAATATTATTTTATAATGTTTTGAATTAAAATATACTGTTACAATATTTTAATAAGAGATATAAAAATAATTAGAATGAGACTTATATGAGTTGATTATTTTTGAGTAACTAATGTGAAAAGTTAAAGTTATTATTACATATACAATGAAATGTATATATATTTAATAAGGTAATAATTTTTAAAAATTAACTAAAATGAATAAAATTAAACTTATATTTTCATAAAAAAAATTTTATAAATTTTCATAAAAGCAATGATAATAATCACATATTTGTATAATTTTAATTATAATTTTTTATATTAATGAAAATAAAAAATATTGATATAAATATGATATTAAGACTAGTTTAATAAATATATTTATTTTATTTGTATCATAAATGTTACTAATGAAAATATGAGATATTATTACACAAATTATGATAATTATTATATATTCATTTTTAAAAAATAAATAATAAATTAATAAATCATAATATTTAATTTAAAGGGAAACATGGGATGGGATTGGGTCTTGAGGAAGACAAATATTTGTATGTCTTCGAGCTCGAGAGCGATGTCGAGAGGTGATTCTGAGTTAAGGGCTACATCGGTGAGGGTTTTTCTTAATCTCTCTGAGTCAAGTTAGGTCACATGTGATGTGTCAAGCTGATGAGGGTGGATCTGAGCTTGAAAGATCGGTTTCAGATGTACTATGGCTGAATTCAATCAATGATCTAGAAATATGTACATTGATCGTTTCAATTCTGAAGGTGTTCATGATGAGATGGAGACCGATGATAAGCTGTCAGAAGGATCCGATTAAGATTTTGGTGCAAAACATTTTCTGTGGTCCCAAAACGAAAGTATGTACTATTTTCCTTTATTTTTTTATCTGAATCATATGAAAATATTGTGTTTATTTTTTTGTTTCATCCCATCATCATCCAGTCAAGGTTATCATTAATTTTTATTTCATCAAAAAATTTCCTTCAAATTAATTGTGTATCAATTTTTCATAAATTTTTTTCGATTTAGATTCTTATATTCTGCGTGTTATCAATTTGTGGTTGAATTCAGTTTCAAATTTTTTTAGAAATTTTTTGATGATTGTGACACATTTGGTTCCATGAATCCAATTCCTCCTCTCTGAATCAATAATGATCTTTTTGTGTCTTATTATCATATTCCAATCAATTAAATATATATAATATTTATAGCCTTATATGAAATTGAATTACAATAGATCCAGGTAGTAAATTTTGTTAACTAATTGAAATAAAATATGACCTTGTTGTGTGTATAAATGAGAGTTGTGTGAAATTTTGAAATGTCCCTAAATCTCGATATAATTTTTTTAATTACATGGAATTATTTTGAGACCACTAAATTTGAAGGCATGTGATTTCAAGGCCCATAGTGCCCTGAATGATCCGTAAAAAAATTTTATGTTTTAAAAAGCATGGATGAGTGGTTTTCTATAAATTTTTGAATAACTCTTAAACGGTTGACAAGATTGAAAATACAAGGGCACCATTGTGTTCAGGATGGAAGGTTTACCATAGGTTTGACTCGAGTTTAGTCGACACATGTCTATAGTAAGAAAACTAGAAAATTGCATAACTGTAAATAAACTAATTAAATTAAATTATTTTATTTTTTAATTCTTATAACTCATGAACGAAGATTTATATTAGAAATACGAGATGACCTCTAAACTCATGAGGGGGTGCATTCATTTTGTAGATCTGAACATTCGACGGCTCGGGCCAAGAGTGGAAGTTAGTTTTTGTTCATATATAAAATAATTAAGAGACAATAATTTTATTGTAAAATCATTATAACTGATAAATGGTAACTCAGATTAGAAATCTGAGAGAACATTTTTGTTCCGAAAGGCGTTTTTCCCTTAGGTGGAGCCTAACCTTGAACGTCGCTTGTCGAGGTTGACTTTAAATAGTTTTTGAACTTTTTAAAGTTATTTTTAGAAAACATGTGGGCATGTATTTCTATCTTTTGAACCATTGCATGAATTGAAAATCTGAGGGCACCATTGAATTCACATCACCATGTTTCTCATAGGTGAAGATGAACATTGACCGGAAAGGGTCAGGAAGCTATGAAAATTTTTTGTATTTTCAAAAAAAATAATAAAATAACTCTTTGTGTCATTCAATTCTCTTCTCACCATTGAGAAAAAGATAGAAGGACCACATTGTAACATCGAAAATTAAATAAGAGAAATTTTTGTTACGTGACCCTCGCGTTGTGTAACTACAACACTCAGGGTTTAATTGTGTCATTAATTTGGATTCATTAATGAATCATAATTATGAACCAACATGGGGGTTAATTTCTTTTATTTAATCAAACTATTGTCCTGGGATTTGGGAACCCAAGAAAAGAACTTCTAGCCACAATCAAAGGATTTCCTCTCCAACAACGAACTGTGGATGAATGATGACCTTTGGGGGGAATCGATCTGGAGATCGATGAGCTTCATCGAATGACAATGAACGTGAATCTTCCCCTACATCCGCAACACCATTTTCAGTAGCGGTTTAAATGATTTACACGTTTAATATCACTTTTACCTATTCTTATATAATATGTAGAACGTGGATAAATCGACCAATGGGTTGATCTGTGTTTTGTTCTTTTTTTTCACGAGGATGATGTGGGGTTTCAGTATGGGATTTTTAATGATTATTATTCCTCCCCATGTTTAAGCGCTATCTTAGAGGGCACGGGGCAATCTGAACAAGGCTCAGACCCTCTACCATTATTGGTTATGTGTGTTCTTTTTGCGCGATTGTGATACATGGTGGAAAGATGAAACTAATGGCCTCGTTGGGGGGGCAGTGACCCGGGAGGCCCGTAAGCACATACTGGAATGAAAACAGGCCACCCGAGCATCTGTAGAGGCCTACAGAAGCACACATCGGCACAAAAACGACGACATAGAAACAACTTACATGAACCACTATATCATGAGACACAGCCAGTGGAGCCGCAATGGGTGGGACAGAACAGAGTCGATGCCCCATGCGTGGAGATGTGTGGCCTGGTCGAGCCGCTTGGTTGGAGCGTAAAGGCTGAATATTGTCGGCATTTTCGGAAGACTAGGCAGTGCCATGCTGGCGCCACCATCAAGAACAATCTAACCAAATTCGTGGTGGGATTCCAGGAGAGATGGACCCACCAGCTAGGCCTGACCCGCCATCCATGCCTGACCTATGTGCCAAGCCGGACACGCAAGTCGTGCTAGACATGCACGCCGGGCCAGACCCCTACGAGACCCGACCGACCTCGTTACACTAAATCAGTCTTATCTCAAAATCCTGATATCTGATTGATGTGCCATTACCGACATTGAGATCCATAAGATAAGGAGGGACTTTTGAGATACTTCAAATTGGTTTTGGAGAGATTTGGAGTATGTTTGGGTTGGAACGAACTCGAATCCAACTGGGCCCTTGGTACTAAAAGGCTTATAACTTAAAGACCGAGAATCCGATTGACACGCCGTCTATTGCGTTGGAACCCTTATGACCTAGAAGATATTTTGGTTTATTTTCTATGAGAATTTCTTGAATTTGAGGTAGGAAAGATGGATTTAGAATCATAATCTAGGGAAATCGAGCTCATCATGTGAGAGAATCATATCAATGGCTTTCCATTAAATTGCGACCCATTTGGATCAGCATCAGAGTGAACCTGTGTGGATAGATGACTAACGAACCTATATATATCAGCATTAGAATGACCCAATGAGGACCACCCTTAGAGCGGCCCATTTTGGATAAGAGACTTACTACCCTATATGAATCGATAACTTACTACCCTGTGTGGATTAACATTAGCATGGCCAGGTGAGGGCTGACCAAAGAGCGACCCTTCGTGGTTCACCGACTTACGACCTTGTGCGGATTGACAACTTTCAACCCTAGGAGAATCTATAGTTTCACTTCTCAATGAGGATTAGCCTTAGGGTATCCCATCAAGGATCATCAACTTATGACCCTGTATTAATCAATGACTTATAACCTAGTGTGGATCAACGACATACGACCCTGTGGAGATTGATGAATTTTGACCTAGTGTGGATCAATGACTTATAACCCTGTGTGGATCAACCACTTAAAACCCTGTGTAGATCAGTTAATTATGACCCTGTGTGGATCAGCAATAGAATGACTTATTTGTGGTTCGGTAGTGGGGATTCTCCATGAAATATGATGATTTAGCATTATGAATAATCATCATTATACATGTTATTTATGTTATATACCTGATGTGAGTTATCGTTTATCTTATGCTTTGTGATTGAGATCATGATTTGTGGTTTTTCCATTGAGAAAATTTTAGTAGTCCTTTGAGGGTCTTAAGGTCCCTTCTGAGTATTGTTATACTCACCACCGCATGCACTTTTCCCACATGTGTTGTGTCTTGTGTAGATGTTCGACATTTCAATAGAGGTACTCAGTGGGATATGACAGACAGACGCTAAGCAGTGGTCATGGTGGCCTAATACTTGGTGGGCCTGAGTAGTACTGAGTGGGAATGACATACTACTTCGGCTTTCAGTAGGGTCCCAACTCTCTTAATTAGGTGGTATTTTCCATATATGACCATTAGAGTTTTATTTTTTACAGTACTGTTTTCAGTTCCTTGTTGGGTTTGTATTCTAGCGAACATTCTTTCACACGTACATACACTCAGCCTTGTTTTAGTGGTATACACTTTTACCCTTTCATTGTGTTGGGATGTGGTTGGATGTGCGTGTATACTCTATTAAATAAAAAAAATTCTTTTTTTGGGATATGACATTCCAGTTATAGTCACCAACCCCTATCCTATGTATGGTGGGTATGGGGTAGTCACAGCGAGGGCCATGGGGGATGGGTCATGAAAAAGTTATATTAATGGAGGTCGGTTTTACCAGAAGAACAATGAGTCTGTATTTTCATTTGGGGTAATAGTGTTAAGTTACATGAGTTGGGATTTCAGTCCAGGGCTGATGTATCCATACACCAGGGCCTTGAATTCTGTTTTCCCATTCAGTAAACGAAAAAACTGGTTTCTTATGTTTTGAGAATATTTTTTCTATTTATCTCTATTAAGTCAGATCACTAGGTATAACATAATGACCATGGTTCATCTTTATACTCTTTCAAGATGCCTCCACATAGATAGCCAGCCAGGATTCCAATGCATGGACATGAGGATTTTCCTCATAGTGATGAGGCTTCAGTACAAGGATTCCTGCCTGAGATGGTACCTTCAGGCGGTGTACTAGAGATACCACTTCACGTTGGTCAACAGTTACTTCCAACAATACCAGTAGAGGACACATATAGACTTAGTTCCTTACAATAGTTTCAGTGACATATAACCCTCAGGATATGAGTATATCCCAACTCATAGGTGACCAAGGACTAGAATGAGGTGGTGACCGAGTTTCCATCTAACCAAGGAAACATTAGATCAGATAGTGGTCGAGACAGTGAGCATTCAACGTGGATCAACAAGGCAATGGTAGGGTTTTTATTACCCATATGTTACTATGAGGTTACTTTTCGTTGGACATATCTTGAGAACCTTCCACATAGAAGGAGGCATCATTCAATAAAATTCTAAGGGGTTTTTGGTCCCAAGAGCTCCTACAGTTTCGAAAGGATTAAATGTCAGTGACTGAGTATTCATCGAGGCGTACCTACCATTCCATGTAATCAATGAATATGATACAAACATAGCTTGAGGGATTGAATCTCCGAGCGAGATGTGTTTAGAGGCATTCGAGTTAGAACTATTCCTATGTGAATTCCTACATATTTTAGGGTGTTAGAGAGAATATTTGTAATTGAAAATCCTTTCGCTGAGTAGATACATCCAGTGAATGTCCATAGTGGGAAAGTAGGAAATCGACAGTAGTCTCAGAGACATGGATTTTTAGATGTTTCGAAAAGAGGAAGTGAATGGGACATATGAATATGCAGGGTAGCAGACGTGGAAGAGGAGCTATGAGAGCAGTATGATGTGGTATACATTTCGATATGTTACAACCAGAACCCCAATGTGGTCCCCATCAGGCTAAGGGAGCTCGATGACATGAGAATAATGTAGCTACATACCGTCAAAGAGGGTGACCCAAGGGCTCTAGTAATGACTCACCTTACGGTCTGTGTCTACTAGTAGCGGTCATATTAATAGACATTGGTACTAATCATTCCTTCTTGTCAGGAATCTTTTTTAAGACCTAGAGTTTCCAGTTAAAAAATTTACTTGAACATTATGTCCATAGATACCTATTGGAGGAGACTTGATAACCACACTTATGCCAATGGTGTGATCTGACCCTTGAGGTGAGAGTTTTGGTTGGAACCACTTAATGGAAGCGCCGTGGCCTTATGAAATTTGTTTGGTTATGGAATGGTCAACCACATTTCATGCTCAGATTGACTATTCTAAGAAGAAGGATGTGGTATATCTATAGCATTTTAATGTGGTTTTCCGTGGTCAGTGAAAATGGAAACCCTTGCAACATGAGATAAACTCATTCATAGGAGGGTGCAGCTGATCACTCTTGAGTCAGCCAGCCTTACCCTCATGGAAGTAGGTGTTTTGTGTATTTAGTTCCCAACAATAATGGCATAGTGAAGTAATATAGTTTCCAAATATGTTTTCAGGATTACCTCTTCACTGACAGGGGGACTTCTACTTGGGCTTGTACCAAGGAACTGCACTGATATCTACAACTTCATATCGGATGGCTCCCTTGGAGCTTTGTGATTGGAGAGTATAGTTGCGGGACATTAATAGGATGGTCTTAGTAAGACCTAGTGTTCGAGGTTATGTGTGGATTACCGGCACATTAACCAAGTTGTCGTGGAGAATGAGTACCCACTACCAAAGGGTATATGGGCATATAAATCAATTAAATAGGGTATAATTTCACGTGGATGGCATGGTGCTTTTTTTCCTTACAACAGTTGAAAAATTAGTGATAGACGGATCTCCTCCAGGAAAATGATTTTGATATAGTCTATATTCCTGGGCAGGGGGATGTGGTGGAACACACCCTTAGAATGATGTCTCATTTACTAATGTTGAGTGAGGCGAAGAAGCAGCTAGCCACGATACAGATATCCTTTATGGATAGTGATAGAGAAGCTTACCTCAAATCTATGAATGTCCCTCCCCCACTATTATAACATGTTAGGGAGGTGAATCTTATGGATGATGACTGCGAGGCTTTATGTGCTCACATATCCTCAGTAATTTTTCTTTAAGGATTTTTGATAGGTGGGGATCACATAATCCTTTTTAGAAGATTCCCCATGGTACTAGGGAAGTTATGTGATGAGGTGTTAAAGGAATTACATACATCCCATTTATAGGTACATCCTTGTGTGGCGAAGATATACCAGAGCCTCTGACGCCAGTATTCGTTGTTTGGGATGACAAAAGTAGTGGCAGAGTTCATTTCATGATTCATGACTTGTCAGTAAGTGAAATATGAGTATCAGGTTTCAGCATGATTGAGCATTGTTTTTACCCCATAAATATGGTCAGATGGAGAAGACCATATAGAGCATGGTGGACATTCATTGTACTTGTGTCACGAATTTTGGTTACAGTTGGGAGGACGAACACCACTGGTGGAGTTTGCATACAACAATAGTTATCACTCCACTATTAGAATTAAACCATTTGAGGCCATGTATTAGTGACTTTTAAGATCAACCCTATGCTGGAAAGACTTAGGGGAGTCAGCACTCATGGGTATAGAGTTTTTACGGGATACCACTATGTAGGTGTAGTTCATCCAGGAGTGGATGAGGCTTGCATAGAGTAGATATAAGTTTTATACCGACAAGAGATGTATAACCTTAGAGTTTGAGGTGGGTGATCATGTTTTAATTCAGGTCATTCACCAACGAGGATTATAGATATTTGGCCAAGGAAAAAATATATCTCTGAGAATTTTTAGACTTTTTCAGATTCTCAACAGATTTAGTGAGGTTTCATATCTCTTAGATTTTCCACACAGATGCATTGGGTGCATAATGATTTCCTTGTGTCGTTACTAAGGAGGTACACACATGATCAATCATACATCATCGAATGTGGAGAGATAGAAATTTGAGATGGGGTGACGCTTTCGGAGTTCCCAGTAGAGATATTGGATCGACAAGAGTGGGTACCTCTTGGATAACCGATTCCTCTGGTGCACATTTTGTGGTAGTACAGGAATCTCTAAGAGAGCACAAGGGAGTGAGAGGCTTAAATTCATGCTTAGTAACCCCCACTTGTTTGATTTTCCATTTTTTTGTCTTTCAGGGACGTAAATCTCTAAGGTGGGTAGAATGTAATGTGTTGGTATTTCCATATATATTCCTATATTAATTATATTGAATTATCTAAAGACCATGAAATTTTATATCACATGGTTCTGAGGCCTGATGTTCCTTGAATGATCCGTCAAAAAAATTTATGCTTTAAATAGCGCGCATGAGGGGTTTTCCTAAAAAAGTGGAATAACTCATAAATGGTTTCCCAGATCAGAAATCTAAAGGCACTGTTGCATTCATGATGGCAGGTTTAACTTAGGCATGACTTAATTTTATTCGGCGCAAGCCTCCTATGACGAAACTCAAAAATAGAATAACCGTAAATAAAATAATTAAATAAAATGATTTTATTTTTCAAATGCTTATAACTCATGAATGAAAACTAGGATGATAAATATGATACCACTGTTGGAATTTTGAGGGTATTTATTCTTTAGGATGATCTTAACATTAGCCGGCATGTTTAAACAGTGGAAGATAGTTTTTGGGTGTAAATAAAATAATTAATTAACAATTATTTTAGCGTCAAATCCTTATAACTCATAAATGGTAACACCTATTGGAAATCCAAGTGTATATTTGAGTTTGTGAAGGTGGGTTTCCTTTCAGTGGATCTTATCCTCGGTCATCGTGTGTTGACGGTGAATTTTAATAATTTTGAACTTTTTAAGGTACATTTGTAAACGTGTGAGTGGGGATTCCGATCTTTTGAGACAATGCTAGGATTGAAACACTAAGGGCACCATTGAATTCACAATACTGGGATTCACATAAGAAAAACATAACATTGACAGGAAAGGGTCAGACAGAAATGTTACTTTTTTGATTTTTTGAAAATAATAATAAAATAAATCATTGAGTCATTTTATTCCCTTCCCACCATTGAGCAATAGATGGCGAGACCATAGTGAAATGTCGAGTATTAAATAGGAGACATTTTATATCATGATGCACATGTTGTGTAACATAAAAGCTCATGGTTTAATTGGTACATTAATTTGGATTCATTAATGAATCATAATAATGAACCAACATGGGGGTTAATATCATTTATTTAATCAAACCATTGTCATGGGATTTGGGAACCCATTAGAGGAACCACTGACAAACAACCGACTAATTTACTCTCTAACAAAGAACTTAGTATGAATGATGACCCTTGGGGGAGATCGATCTAGAGATCAATGAACAATTTCAAATGAAAATGAACATGTATCTTCTCCTTCATCAACTACATTGTTTCCATGTAAAGGCTTAAATGATATACACATTTAATATACCTATTTCCCCACTCTTGTATAATATGAATAATGTAGATCAACTTTCCAATGGGTTGATCCATGTTTCAATATTTTTTATGGGAGGTTGATGATTTGATTCATTATGGGGTTTTTAATGATTATTATGCTTCCATGTGTTTAAGTGATAATATGGAGGGAGGGGGCCAATCCGAACAAGGCCTGAACCCTCTGTCATTCTTGGCTATGTGTGTTATTTGGGTGTAATAAGTAAACCTGGAAGAAAGATAAAACTAAGCACCTCGTAGTGAACGCAGCGACCCGGGAGGCCCGGAGGCACATGCAAGAAAGAATACGGACCACCAGAACATATCTGGTGGCCCATGGAATCACCTGCCAGTGTGGAGGTTCTAGAGACCAACCACATGGGGTCAGTGATTTCCATAGGAGCTGTAGCAGTGTGAACCAAGGGATGCTAGGCTATGGTGGGTTGAACGATGTGATGTGAATGCGCCGTGCGGGGATATGAGTGGTCTACTCAGGCCACTCAACCAGAGTGAAAGGGCCGACTCCAGCCAACCATTTCGAAAGACCGGGCTTCAACCCTATGGCGGTGCTATCGATAAGAACCGGCCCGCATGGGGTCCGGATTTCCATGTAGGCTGGAAATGCCATTCGGGATGGACCGATGGGCCCACCAGACCAACCAGTCGGGCCAGACCCCTATCGGACTCGACCAGTCCCGTTTCACTAAATCAGGCATATCTTAAAAACCCGGATTTGTTTTGACACGATGTCAGCGGAATTGGGACCCTTAGTATAATGTAGTCATTTAGAGATAACCCCTTGGGTTTTGGAGACTGTTGGAGTATAGCCAGGTTGGATCGAACTCGAATCTAACTGGGCCCTCGGTACTAAAATACCCATAACTTACAAACAATGTGTCATATTGATTCCCCATCTATTATGTTGGAAACCCATATAACATAGAGTTTCATCTGGTTACTTATACGTGGAACTTCATGGTTGTTGAGTTATGACCTATGGCTTGAGGAGAAGAATCTACATATCTCAAGCGCGTCATGTGAGGGAATCCTATGGCTGGCTTTCAAGAGATGAGCAACCCTTTTGGACCGACATCAGAGCAACCCTTTGGGATCAAAGACTAATGAACCAGTGTGGATCAGTAGTAACGTGAAATAATGAGGACCATACTTAGAGTGGACCATCATGTATCAACAACTTATGAACCTATGTGGATCAATGACGTATGACCCTATATGGATCTGTTGTAGAAAAACCCTATAAGAACTAGCCTTAGAACTGTTCGTCATGGAACATCAAATTAAAAGCCTGTGTGGATAAATGACATACGAACTTGTATAGATCAATAGTAACACTGACCGATGAGGATGAACTATATAGAATCTCATTTGGGATCAATGACATACGACCCTTTGTGGATCAACTTTTTACGACCCAGTGTGGATCGACGACTTTCAACCCTTTGTGGATCGACGACTTATAATCCATTGTGGATAAAATATTTATGACCCTTTATGGATAGATGACTGAAAAGCCTTTGTGGATTTGTGACTTATGACCCTCTGTGGATCGACAACAGAATGACTTCTTCTAGCTTTAGTAGTGGAACCTCTCAATGGAATAACATGATTTAACATTATAATAATCATCATTATTCCCATTCATTCTTTTATATATATTGTGCATGATTTCATTTACCTTATGATTTTATATTGCGATCATGATTTTTGGTTATTCCATTGAGAAATTCTTGGAGACCATCAGGGGTTTTGGGATCCCTAATGATTATTTTTATACTCATCCCTGCACAGGCTTCTCCCACACGTGTTATGTTTTGTGCAGATGTTTGATATTTCAATAGAGGTGGTCAAGAGGATGGGATGGATAGACGATAAGATGGTGGGAATTTTATCGTAAGACAAGGTGGGGCCTAGTAGTACTAGGCGGGAAAGAAATATAACTTCAGCTTGCAGTATCTTTATTACTCCAATGATCTGGTTGGATTTTCCCTAGATGGACTTCATAGTTTTCTTTTGTACATTTAAATTTTTAGTTAGTTATTGGGTTTGTATTCTGCCCGACATCCTTTCACTTGTACTTGCACTCATCCATGATTTAGTGGTATAATTTTTTCCCCTTTCAGTGTGTTGTGATGTAGTTGGACATATGAGTATTCAGGTTTAAAGGCAATGCCTGCCTTTTTTGGGATATACATTTCTGGTCCTTTTCACCAACCCATGGCCTATGGAAGGCATGCTTGGGGTATTCGCCACACGAGCCTATGTGGATGAGTCGTGACATGTTTTTTTAAAATATTATCCATTCCACATAGATAAATTTCACTTGAGGTAGAGATGAGAGTCAGTGATAGATGTAGGGAGAAATAATTGAGTTCTGCGGAGAAAGACGATCTTCTATGACAATAAAAACTATAAGGGAAAAATATTTATTTCAAACATATAATTATTTAAGATATTATTTTTGTAAGAGAGTTTATTTATTTTATTTATTACTTACATGTTTATTTGTGGATTTCCTCAAAACAAAGTCAACATATTTTTTTTTCTGAAATGTGATAAATTTTTATAAGGGGATTAATAATGAAATTATTTCGGTGTAAGTTTGGTTTGGTGTTTGTTTATATTTAAAGAATGTAGGTACATACATATACTATTTTAAATACCATTTTTTATCTCTAACATTCATGATATTAAAAATAAGGTTTATTTATTTTAGTTTAAACAAGTTTTATAACTTATGTGATAATATTTTATCTAATACATAATTTATATACATGTTTGTATGTAGTATATTTTATAATTTATATTTTAAAATCATGTGAGTATCTGATGGGATTGTTATTATATATTAATCTCTCAAGTATTGGATGTTGAATAATTAAATGTATACAATTCTCTCAAGATCATTAATTCACAAGTATTTCAGTTACATTTTTAAAATTATATATATATATATATTTATATATGTATCGACATATATAACCTCTATAACATGATTTGAATGCATAATCAACTCAATCATAAAGATTGTGTTAAATTTTATTTTGTCTTGTAAATGAATATATTTATAATTTACTCATGAATGAAATGTTGATTTTAAAATTTATCCATTAAATTATTTTGTGCATTCTCATTGTTATTTATTTACTAGACTATGATTTTGATTTATATGAATGGTTTATGTAATTAAATCATGACAATAATCCATCTAAATTATATTTATCTTTAACTAATCAATAATATTACTTAAAAAAAAGAACATCATGAAAGGATGTTTTTGTATATTGGAGTTTACGTATAGGTCAGGAGACGTTAGTTTTGAGAAATCAATACTCCCATATGTTTTTAATTGAAAATTCACACACACCCACATATATATATATATAATTATATTTTTATATATGTGTAAATGTGTATTTTAAAGCAATAATGTGTCTCCAAAATTGAAAACTCTAGTGAAAATTATATGTAACTAATGCAAGCAAATTTTTATTATTTAGAATCTGTTACTTGATCTCTATAAATATGATATGGTAATGGAGAGTGAATCCATCCTTCATGTGGGTAGGCCCAATATATACTTCAAATATTCATTTAGCCTCAGTTGTTTTATTTTTAAGAGCATGATTAATATATTCTATCGAATCACTAGATTAGATTAAATGCATTTTAGAAGTATAATTATTTTGAAAATAATTATAATATTTTTTAAAAGTTTCATTGAAGATTTATTTTTAATTAATATTTTTTAATTTATTATATAATCGTTATTTTTAATGGGATTTATCAATGGTTTTGAAAACTCTTTTCTGGGAATTTTAATGAACACCATTTATATTAGAAAGATTTTTCATATTTATCGTAGAAGTTTGTTAAAATATGCCATCGCTTTTGGAGTTAGTGCGCACTGAAGCATTGTGGACATTTATTATTTTTTTCAAATTTGATAAATGTAAGGTGTTATATAATCCTTTGGAACATTGATTGGTTAAAGGACGTCATTTGTATATAGATTTTTGTAATGTTTCAGATTCATTTAGAAAAAAATTACACAACATTTCAAGAACTGAGTCTAGAAGGGCGGGGAACGGGCATTATAATTGGTATCGGAGGTGGTACCCTACCTTACGTGTGTTGCACCTCCTAGGATGAGTTGTAGGGCTCACAAAAATAATGTCGTGATATAATTGGGGAGGGGGAATATAACACACTATAATGATATATGATTATTTGACTAAATGTTATGACCCATGTCAACACGACACACCTTCCTTTTTGGGATCCTACCAAATTAGAACTCCACAGTTCAACGTGATTTTCCTGGAGTAGTGATCATGATGGGTGAATTTTTGAGATTTTCCCCAAGGTGTGTGAGAGTGAGGACTAAGCACACAATAAATGAATTGGTTTTTCATGTGGGGACTTTCATTAGTCATATGACCTGTTCAGGCATGTGGGTGGTGACCACTTGTCTACGGGGCAACATGTAGTACCTAGTGGGCCAGGGCCTGACAGAAATGTCAAAGGCGGGGTGTATGTGCTGTCATTAGAACCCAGTTGTTACATTTGGTATCATAGGTATGATCTAGAAAACATTTTAGATTAAGTGTTTTCTTTGAAGGAATCAAAATATAAACGTTATAATTTTCTTTGGATAGATATGTTCACATAGAAATTATTTAACTATGAAGAGATAAATTTAGAATTTTCATATGTGCAATGGAATAATTGTGAGGGTGAAATTAAATTTTGGTGGGGAGGATGTAACAACCCAGGAATTAAGATATTTATAAAAATCAATCTATTAAATTGACTAAAAATACTTTGATTTATTAAGTTATATAGTTAAGATTATAAATTTAAATTACATTATACTAAAATTGTGTTTCATTAAATTAATATTTTAAATTATAAATATCGTTTTATAATATTTTAAATAAAATATATAGATATAATGTTTTAATAGTATTTATAATAACAATTAAAATTAAAGAAATATATGAGTAGATTAGTTTTGAATAACTAAATTTAAATTTAATGTTATTATTACATATGTAATAAAAATATTATATTTAATATGCTAATAATTTTTTAACTTTAAATAAAATTCATCTTATATTTTTATAAAACATTTTTTATATAAAATATTAAAATAAAATATAATAATCACATCTTTATATAATTATAATTATAATAAAAATTTTATTTTAATGAAAATAAAATAGATTTATATAAATATGATATTAGGACTAGTTTTATAAATATATTTTTTGAATTTTAATCTAAAATCATACTAATGAAAATATGTGATATTTATTATACAAATTATGAAAATTATTTTCTATTCATTTTATAAAAATAATTGAAAAAATATAAAATCACATGATTCAGTTTAACGGGAAACACAGGATGTGAGTAGGGATTGATGAAGAAGAAATCCATTGATGTTTCCGAGCTTAGGAGTGACATCGAGTGGTGATAGTGAGTTGAGTGTTTTTTCGGAGAGGTTTCTTCTTCATCTCTAGGATTCAGGGTTTGCTGCATGTGATGAGTCAATCCGACATGGGTGGATCTGAGATCGATTGAGAGGTTTCAAATTTGTTGTGGTTATAGTTGAACAAGGATCTGGATGTATGTCAAAAGTTAATTTCATGTTTGATTTCATTTCAATGAGATAGAGAATGATGATAAGTTTCCAGAAGGATCTGATTAAGATTTTGGTGGAAACAGTTTTGTGTGGTCCCAAAACGCAAGTAGGTAATATTAGCCTTTAATTTTGGTTATCTGTATCTTCTGCAAATTTGGATGTTATTTTTCTCCTTTCATCCAATCATCATCTGCTCATTGTTATCCTGAATTTATATTTCATCAAATAGTTGGATACCAATGATTTCTTTTATCGATTATTCAACAGTTTCGTATGATTTAGATTATTATATTCTCCATGTTATCAATTTTTTGTCGAATTCTTTTTGAAGTCATTTTCTAGAAACTGTTTGATGATTGCGATACTTTTGATTTGATAGATCTGTTTCATCCTCCCCAAACCAATTATTATTTTTTGGTGTCTTCTTATCACGAGTCAATCAATTAAATATATATAATACATATATCCCAATATAAACTTGCATTACAATAGATCTAGGCATTAAATCTTGTTAGCTAATTGAAATAAAACATTTCCTTGTTGTGCCTACAAATGAGAGTTGAGTAACGTTTTGTTAAAACCCACATCTGTTCCACATCATTTTATTTCAATTGATATAGAGATGAGGGTCAGTGTAAGATATAGGGGGAAATAATTGTGTTTTTAATAGAAGGAATATCTTCTCTACCAATAAAAAATGTAAGGGATAAATATTTATTTCAATCAATTATTTATTTAATATCTTATTTTTTAATGTATTTTTAATTTTATTTTTTAAATTTATTTGTTTCTTTAATTTTTATAAATGGGATTCATCAAAAATAAAATCAAAATGTTTTTTTCAAGACTATGATAAAATTCAGTAAGGGGATTTATACTATAAAAATTTCAGTGTAAGTTTGTTATAGTGTTTTTTATTTATAAATCATGTAGGTAGATACATCTATTGTTTTAAATTTCATGTTGTTATCACTAACTTTCATACTAACAAACATAAAGGAGATTTATTTTATTTTAAACAATTTTTTATGATTTACAAGAAAACATTTTACTGTATACATATTTCATATATAGGTATGTAAGTAATATATTTTTTACTTTATATTTTCAAATCATGTGAGTATATTATTGGATTATCATTATATTAAATCTCACATGTTTTATTAGTTGAATAAGTAAATGTATATGATTTTTAATGATCTTTAATTTCCACAACTTATGGTTACATGTTTATATATATATATTTATATATCTGTATGTGTATATAAATATATTTAACCTCTTTTTGATGAATTTAATGAGTAATATACTCAATCATGAATATTGGTTTAAATATTAAGTTGTCTTGTACATGATTATATTCATAATATACTCATGAATGTAATGTTGATTTTAACATGTAACCTTTATATTCTTTTGTGCATGATCATGATTATTTATTTACTAAACTATGATTCTGATTTATATGAATTTTTTAATTCATTAAATCACGCTAGTAGTCCATCGATATTTTTATTAAGGTTTAACTAATAAATGATATTACTTTTTAAAAATGCATTTGATAAATGGAAGTTTGGGTATATGGGAGTTTACGTAGATATCGTGTGACATGAGTTTTTATAAATCAGTAATCATAAGTGATTTCAATTAAAATTCATATATATATATATATATATACGTGGAAATGATTATTTTTATGTAGTAACATGTTTCCAAAATTTAAAAATCTAGTAAAAATTATCTGTAAGTAAAGAAAGCTAAAAAAATGTTTTATAAAAATACTTGTACTTGAGCATTGTAAATACAATATGGAATTGGAGAGTGAATACATCCCTCCCATTATTAGGTCCAAGATAACCTTTAAAGTACCTAGTGGCCATAGTTGTTTTATTTTTATTAGCTTTATTAATATTTACAACCGAATCATTTAAATATTAAAATGACATTTTTGATGTATAATTATTTTTCAATGCATTTTTATATTTTGTAAAATTTTTTTTTCAAATGTATTTCTCATTAATATCTTAAAATATATTATCTATAAGATATTTTAATATTATTTATCAATAGTTTTCAAAACTCCTTACTGAGAAATTGAATTCTCAACTTTATTTTAAAATGAATTTTCACACATATCATAGATGTTTATTTATAGATGTCATATCTATTGAAGTTAGCACGCACAAAAGTGTAGTGGAAAGTTTTTTTAATCTACATTCAAATCTGATAAATGTATCGAGTTTTCTAGTCCTCCAGAACCTGGACTAGTAAAAGGCCCTTGTTTTATAATGAGTTGTGTAATTTTCCAACGTCATTTATAAAATTTTAGAAAAATTAATCAACATTTCAAGCACATAGTCAGGAAGAGTGGGGTCGGGGTGTTATAAATCTATCCTATTAGGTTATGGACCTCATTGTGGATGTGGATCAAATAATTTAATTCATGATCTAACGTCTTCCTCGTCCGCGTCAATTTATCTTGCAGATGGACCAAGAGAATCATGTGTGTGTGGTCAGAAAAGTGGTGGAAAAGATGGAGGTGAGGACTAAAAGGGACTTCTGATCCACTGAAAGATTATTATGAGTCCCCATAAGTGGAAAAATATGCTGAGGATGACTCATAGGTTGAGGAGGAAGTATATATGTGTAGTGTACTTTGTACGAACTTCCACCACATTTGTGGAGGATATGTGTACTCATGCTCGGGTGCATGGTCTATGAGTGAGGTGTGAAAAAAATTTGTTCTATCTATGTTGAAATTTAAATAAAGTGCTGGGGAAGGGGAAGATGGTGTGAAGAGGAGGATGGTGGATGGGAGATGAATGACAAAAAGAGGGAAGGAGTAGGTGTATTAGGTGAGTGATCTCATAGGAGTGGAGGGGTGTGCATAAGGATGGGTGTTAGGGGGAGGGGGTCGGGTGGGGGTCTGGGTGGGGGGTAGCATCAAACCTAGGTTCATGGGATTTAAAACAACCAATAACAATTACACATATTGTTATTAATACACAACAAGAACATTTTGTTTTTATTTTTTTCACCCGCTCGACATTTATTCTCTATGTACATGTTATAT
Source organism: Viscum album (assembly GCA_963277665.1). Lineage (NCBI taxonomy): Eukaryota > Viridiplantae > Streptophyta > Magnoliopsida > Santalales > Viscaceae > Viscum > Viscum album. The sequence goes on from OY728161.1 coordinate 1,498,058,385, forward strand.
AACATGTATTTTCTATTTTTATTTAGTTTTGGGCCATTTATTCTTAAACAAACATCTACCAACCCTTAATCTTCCGAATTAGTTTACTAACCTATCAGAGACTAACATACCTACCATTGGATTCATCATTTTTTGTTATTTATTTATTTCCTAGATATAGTCATATTTTTCAAATGACATTAATTTTGAGTTGATACCACTTGTGGAACGATTCATGAAAATAGATTTCATGAATGGTGGGGTGACTTATATCATTTGTTGTATAGTGTAATATACATTATTATGAGTACTAGATCACATATCAATAAGATTTAATTAATTATTTCCATCTACATTGAGTGGATGATCATATATATTATCATTAAGATATATGGTCTTCTAATTCTTTTACTTGTTTCTTTTATTAGCGGCCTCCCTAAAATCGAACCCAACCTATTCATAACCTACTCTAAAAATCAATTTCCGTAATTTGAAATCAATAAATGTATTTATAGTGGAGATAAATTGTCTTCATAATTTTTTTTAATATCTCCTTTATCCTCCATATCTAGAAGAAACAAATCATCCATCAGAATGAATTTTTTATCTTTTACGAAGACATCCTCATGAAATCTTAGAGGATTATTGACTAAATGGTTTGTCAGTTGAAGTTCAACTATTGATTATTTCAATTACATGAGAACTATATTATTATAAAAAAAATCATTGTAAAAATATTGATAATTTCACCTAGACCTCATATGACTTTTTAAATGTTTAATTCCCATATAATGTAATAGATTGAGAATCCTCTCGGGTCTCTCATTTTCAAAGGTAGCATTTGTTGGAAAACAATAGGTAACTCATCATTTAGGAAGATGTACTTTATGTCTTATATTTTCTTTTTTTTTTCTTGATATGATGTATTTAAAACATCTTATACAAGTGGGAGATTTAGAAATAACCTCTATAAAGAGAATATTAATATGAAACTACTTAAAAATTTCTTGGAATTATTCATATTACCACTTAATTTCCCTTATTTCATCCACACAAGAAAGGGTAGAGTAGGTTTTTATGTTGGTGGTACTATATAAATTTTTTTCTTATCTTAGGATTTTCTTTTTTTGGATATTTCCTTGTTGGTTATTCATCTAGAGTTTTCCCCTAGCAATCATTATTAGATTCTTTATACCAATTTTCCTCATCTCTGTATGGTTGCTGGATTTACAATGTCTTTTGGCTTTTAGCAATTATATATTTAGCTTATTCTCAGAGATGAGCATAAATTTTACCAAGAAATGTACACCGTAGTTCGTCAGATAAAATCTAATAGATCTTCCACATTTGATGTTCATGTTTACATAGAGTACCCTTATGATTTTTCATTTCCTTCTATTGAGTCTTCATCCTTTGATCTACATTATGCATGATTGTAGTGAGGATGTCTTCAACATTGGTATGGGGAGGTTGAAAATGTTGTGGTTGTATTTTTGGTGTGTTTTTATACTTTTGATACTATGTACATGGGAAATATTGTTCTTTAGGAAAAGGTTATTGGAACTTAAACGGAGCATGATGATCATGACATCATTGTGGGTACCCAAGTGGTTCTGGATACCTTTGTGGTACATGTCCACTCCTCCAACAAAAATAACATCGATTATCATACTCTGGTAATTGAAAATGTCTTAATATACTAGTTTTGTTATTTATACTACTAACCATGCTGGTAATTATTTCTTGTTTATTGTAATTGACATAATTAAAAAACTCATATTTAGGATCTTCCATCCCTACCCTACAGTCTTGGTAAGAATAAGTGCCTCGACACATCTCAAAGGGTTGAATCATTATTGTGGGAACAGGAGGGGGTGTTGGCATAGAAGGTATTTTAAATGAATCCAACATTTCTTTCAGAGCATCTACATGAGTTTATGGGTATGTAGCCTCTTCGAATTGGTGGATTCAGCACTGACGGGGTCCTTTATATCTTTTCCCTAGTCTGTAATTTTTGGGAAACATTATCCATAATTTCTTATCTAATTATCAGAATATTATAAATTATTATTCCATCAAAAGAGGAATCAATAATAGTTCATGTAGTTGGATGGATTAATTGGTATAATGTTCTATACTATATCAACTCATCTAGTATGTGATGTGCAAACTTTCTGGTTATCTCCTAAAATCTATCCCATGCCCCCAACACTAATTCTCTCTCTGTGTGGGGAAGGTATTGAATATTTTTTTGGAGATTCCATGATCGGATGAGAGGTAAATACTTATCTATAAATTTCATTTGTAATTCATCCCATGTCATGACTCCCTCAAGAGATTGACTATTTATCAAATCATTAGCTCTATAAACTACACCCAAATCTGTGTTTAGTGGGGGTTTTATAACAGCCATTTAGTAAACTACGACTATATTTTTTAAATATTATATAGTTAGTTTATTAAAAAATGATGCTAAAACAATTTTTTTCAAAATTTCAACCCTTCTCCCCGAACCCCAAACTCCCCCAACCACCGCGACCCCCTAGCATATACGCACTTGACTAGCGGTCTCGAGCATTGCTGCCTCTGGTCGTCGGTCCCAAGCATCAATTCCAATATATTATTGATGTTTTATGATTTTTTTTATTTTTTGGATATTGAAGTAATTCATTAGAAGTGTATTGTAAAATTAGTGATATATATTAGTGTGATAGTTTTAGATGTTGAAGTGTTAGTGTTTTTAATAATTTGGATTAGATTTGGATCTATTACTTAGACATGTGATTGATGAATTGGGATATGGATCATGGTGTGTTTAAAATTTTGTATATGTGACATGATATTGGTTTTGTTATTTGGGTTCTAGAGGTAGTTATTATTTGGAATTTGTGGTGAATTTCCAAGATTATTATTATTGATATAGTAGATTCTTTAGCTCACTTACTACCAATATAGAGGTAATGAGTCAATATATAGATGTATGTTGAGACATACATATTTTGAAAAGTTTTACTTTTAGGAGGATATAATGTTCTTACATTATTACCTGGATTATGGTGTCATTAAAATCTTATGTTGGAATTTTGAAAGGAAAAAACACTCGATAGTTTCAATTATTGGGTCTGATTGAGGGGTAATTTTTGATAATGGATTCCAAATTGATTTAGGTTATAGATTTTAAATTATATATTATTTTTAATGAGTTTTGAGGTGTTTGTACTATCTACCTTAATCCCTCTCCTATCTAGACTCATATGAGGCCCCTTAGAAATCTAGTATTGTGAATTATGAAATATCATGTATATGATTATGTGATTGATGCATTTTGTGTGCTTCATCTGGTACCTGTGGGGATTTTACCATTTGTGGTGGTAATTAGGATTGATTCAGAGTGTGTTGTCTAGTGAAAAAAATGGTTGGATGGAATTAGATGTGACATTGGATGTTCTGTAATATAGTTATGTGATGACCTTGGTTGTGGTGATGATGTGTGATGCTAGAGCATAGAGTTGCTATGTGATTTATCTATGGGGTTTTTTATTGCTTTGGTTATTTCCCAGCAGTTATTGATTTGTTGAAAATTCTCATTATCAAATTAAATGAACTTCAAAAGTATTATGTTTATTGGTTATAAAAATAAATGGATGATAGAATAAATTATACTGTGCATGCTGAAGGTGAATTATTTTTTCCATTGGATCATGTTTATATTTTATTTATATGCATAAATTATTATAATATATATTTTTTTGGATGTTAATAATTTACAATCATTTAATATAGGTCATGTTTATTTTATTGAAAAGAAGAATGTCTATTGTAATGATGTAGAAAATGATAAGCATGTAAATATGGAAAACTTTTAGTATCACTATAATTAATTGATTTAATTATTATTACCATTGGTTTCCATAATTTAAATTTCACATGCATAACCTTGATTTTGATATGAATATTATATGAATTATTTGGGAATTATCTTATAGGTTTCATCTTGAAACTTGTCTACTAGAATCCATGTTGGTTCATCAGGTCCTAACCAGGTTACCCCAAAACATATCCTCACCCATTTCAAAAAATTCAATTGATACATCTAGTTTAGCAATAAGTCATTAGAGTTGCATCACAGAATAGAATTTAAATATCTAGTAATAAACATAATAAAAATCATAAGGGAAGGTAATAATAATATCCAATTATTATTATATAGAAAAAATATCACATATAACATGATATTTAAAGATAGAATCTCAATACCCAAAATCTCCCACAAGTTGAGTTTTTTGACTTATACATTCTGAATTTAATATTATTTGATTAAATAATATGAATGAAAATGAGGAAGCACTATAAAATTCCATTAACCACACCAATAGATGAAGATCTATCTTTTTCCCTCCCTAAATTATCTATGACACCATTTGTTCCCCCATGCACCATCTCTCACATCTCAATGAGGGTCCCATAAATAGCTCATTTAATGCCTTCCAATTTAGCAGCCTTTGTAGTGAGGGAGCAGGGAGACACTCTTAGTTCTTAGAGGGTATACAGGAGAGTAACTGTTATAGGTACAAATATTAAAATTAATAAATTTAGTTCACTTTTTATAATAAATGTTTGTTTATAAAAGATGTAACAATGAGAATATGGGAAAAAAATATGAAAATTTGATATGTTTAGAATATGACTGAACTAAAGATAGTTGCCCCTTTTGATTCTTAGGGGGGCCCTACGAATGATTCCATATGAATACTTGTCCAGATTCTATGTTATCTGGTTGCAGAGCCAGTTTCCCTTCCAATTATGTATGATGACTCGAGGAATATGACTTCATCATGGAATAATGATGTTATCGATTCACAAATAAAGCTAATTTAAATAAATTATGGTGTAATTGAATGTATGAATGTTATTAAATTCAAATACTTTCAAAGAAATATTCTATGTATAAATGTTTTTCAATGTTACAGTTACTGATGTGCTAGTACAGAAGTGGACATTGAAAAATATGGGCAAGAAATGGAAATACATTAAATTGAGATTATGGGGAATTTCAATAATACTTCATTGAGATCCCAATAGTTTTATAACAAGGTACACAATGGGGTTTATATAGATCAATGGAATGTTTTTATTGGAATAAATCATGATGAGAAGCACACGGAATTTAAATATATATATTATTATATTAATCTCATTTTACATTTATTCATGTATATAAAAAAGATATGAAATTTCCAACATTACTATTATATTATAATTTATTTATTTCAAAATCATTTGAGAAATAATGCCTTAAGTTGGGATAATCAAATCATCCCTCACACTATGAGGTCAAATAGTTTTTCTGGAAGTCGATTTATTATGGGAATATTTTCTTTAGTTTAAATATATATAATTCTATATTATCATTTTAATATATTAAACTTTTGATTTATCATTGTTTAATATAGCCATAGAGATTAAAGCACCACAAAACCCGAATACACATTTTTTTGGATGTTCATATAAAATTAGATGGGAGTTTTGTTAATGAGCCTATCAAAGATGTTGGAATATGAATTCATTTTTCCTTATAATAACTTATTATCAGTTTTAACTGTGTCAATATATAGTTCTTCTAATATGACTGATATTTGATTTATATATAAAAATTAATGAACTATGGGATTCCAATCTTGAATATTCTTAATCAATCTCTCAGGGTGAAAAAATTAGTAAAGTTCATGGGAAGGAGCATCCTAGTCAAGTGTGTGGGATGGGTTTGGGACCCTAACCACATGATGTCTTTAGCAGAACATCGGGGATTGAAGTTTCATCTACTCCTAGTTGTATAAGAGATTATAAATGATGATAAGATTCAATGAAAAACACAATTCAGGAATAGGGGGATCTAATATATGCTTTTTAGAAATCATTAGTCAATTTATATTAGAATACGACTGTATGCTATCCTTATGATATGGCATAAATGGCGGGTTGTGAGTAGGTAAATCACACACCACCAAAATCATTTACTTAACAAATATTTATTGGTTTTAAGTATGAATATTAATATACAACATTATTTAATTTTCAATATAATTTTTATAGAGGTGCTAGTAAAAGGAAGTAGAGATAAATGTTGAGAGGGTGAAAATAAGTGTTCAACATTAGGCAATGATTATATGTATTGTTGATATATTGGAAAAATGTAGAAAGTGAGGGTTTGGTCAAGTATCATGTATCATGTATCATGTGTAGAATAGAGTAGTCATCAATCAATTTTTATGATCAAACATTTTCATGATTCCCCATGTTCAATAATGGAAATGGAATTGGATATCGCTTGATGACTTAGTAAGGTTGTGGTTATAGACTCAGTGATGGATGAAGTTGGTGGAGTATGAAGTAATCTATGTTCCATATGGAAGATGGATATATTTAATAGTTTGATTTTGTTTAAGTTTAAATGTGTATATTAGTACACTACTTGAAATGGTGGGTTTCCCAACGGGTATATAACAACAGATTGAAGAAAATGTTGGTATACTATAAAAAATTCCACATTTTCCAATGGTTTTCTCAAACTGTTGTAAAATGTGTTAATGTAGTTATTATTTCCCATTGTTTTGAAAATACAATTTGGAAAGCATTAGTTCCTCTAATATATAACAATGGTTTTAGTAAACCACTGGTAAAGAGTGGATATCCCAATGGTTTTGAAAAACTATTGGGAAAGTTTTCACCCAAATACCCAACACCCCAACTCCCACATGGCCCAATTGCAGTCCTAATCTAGAGCTCCTCATAAATTCTTTTCAGCTGCAAAACTCCTTCCAGCCATAGAACCATCTTAAATAAAAAAAAAAGCTTATTTCTACACATAAAATTAGTACATGTTACCTTAGTTTTAGTGTTATTACTCATTTTTATTTCTATTTACTATTTGGACTTTGGATAAATTAGAGTTATTGCAATCTTTGGAGTACGGAAGCCTTTGGTTTGTTTTATTTTTTTCGGTTCTACACATGAAATGATTTTAAATGCTTACAAACATTTAGGGGATGCTTTATTTTGGCGGGTTACGACTCGGGATGTTATGGAATTTTCCAAGGAATTGTTAATTTCCCATTAGAATAAATCCCTTAAACTTTATCCAAAAGGGATTCCATAAATTCTACCCATATTGTAACATATTTGCGAAGCTATCTCTAAGGATTTTATTTCTAGGTTCCCAATATCAATAGGTTTTAATGTTATTTTTTTTGGTTGATCACCTATCAATGTATGCTCATTTATCATCCTTGAAGCACCCATTTACATCTCATGATGTTATTGATTTATTCATGAAGGAGGTTTTATGTCTCAATGCCATGATGAGTGATATTTTTAGAGATATTGTACCACTATATATCAGTATTTATTGGAAAAAAATTTAATTTTCAGGGCATAAAATACAATATTATATCATATTATCATCCCCAAATAGATGGGAAGATAGATGATTTAACCATATTATTATAATTTGTTTACTCTGTTTTTAATATGTAAATCAAATTAAATTGAAATGGTGGCTACCTTGGGTTGAATATATATTTGAAAATTCCCCCAACCCATAGAAACCCTCACACCCTAGACAACCCACCCCCACCCTACCTGGACACCCCTTACCTCTCATGGACAACCCCCACCCATTGGAAAACCCCCACCACATCACCGACCAATAGATACCCCCAAAACCCCTAGACACCCCCACCCCTTGGACACCCTCCACCCGCATGGAAATCCCCCCACCACACCCCTTATACACGCCCCCTAGACACCACCACACCTCCAAGACACCAGCGCACCACCTAAGTGGCTGACCCAATTTTTAAATTGGAAAAAATGTAGTTGATCTCCCCTATTCCCAAATACATTTTCAAAGTGAACCATATAGCCCTATAAATTGAATTTTAACATGTCTTGATAAATTGAATTATTCTTGTTTTGATAAATTGAATATGTCATGTTATTTATAAATTGATTGGGTTGTTAGGAATGAAATGGCTTACTCATGATAGTTTGGTTTTCTTAATGAATAAAATGATGTTAAAAAGAATACCCTAAGGGGGCTACAAGCGTGATAGAGGGGTTGTCCAGGTGTGGGGGGAAGTCCAGGTGGGGGGGGGGGGGTATGCCAGGGGTCAGGTGGCTGAAGAGGGGTGAGGAGGGGGGGGGGGGTTATAGGGGTGTGGGGGTGGGGGGTATGGGCTGCCCCAAGGAGGGGTGTGGGTTGTCCAGGGGAGTTAGGGTGGGGTGTCTAGGTGGGGAGAAGGTGTGGGGTGTCCATGGAGGGGGGTGGGCTGTCTATGTGGGGGTGTCCAGGTGGGGGAGGGGTGTCCAGGTGGAGGTGGGGGATGTCCAGCTGGGGGGGGATGTCCAGGTGGGGTTGGGGGTTGGGGGGGGGGGGGCTGTCCAGGGGGGATTCAGCAGAGGGGGGTTGTCCATGGAGGGGGTGGGTTTTCCTGGGGAGTATACAGGTGGGGGAGGGGGTATGGTATGTCCATGGATGGGGGTGTCTAGTGGGGGGGATGGGCTATCTAGGTGGGGGTGGGGCTGTTCAGGGGAGCAATCAGGGGGGGTTGGGGGATGCATTTGAGGGATGGTGTGGGCTGTCTAGGGAGGAGGTGGGTTGTCCAGGGTTGGTGGTGGGTGGGCTATCGTGGTGGTGGAGGGGGTGTGGGTTGTCGGGGGTGGGGGTGTCCAAGAGGGGTGTGGGTGGGATATCTAGGTGAGGGGGGGGGGGTTGTTGTCTAGGGAGGAGGGGGGTGTCTGGGTGTTGTGGGGGGGGGGGATGTCTAGGTGGTGTGGGGGGCTATCCGGGTTGGGGTTTAAGGGGGTAGGGGATCTAGGGGTGTAGGGTGGTGTGGGATGTCTAGGGGGGTGGGTGGCCCACTCCGATATTATACAAAAAAATGAATCAAATATAACCAATTTATAGTTTCTTTCACACGTAAAGACTTTAATGGAAGTTCCACAACAACACTCACTCTTACCCATCCAAAAAGAAGTGACCACTAGAATGAAATCTCACTTAGGTTCTTATCCACTATCGATATTAATCTCATTAAAATTTAACATTCATACAACTCCATATCACTAAATGATATAACAAGGATCATACTCCTATGAGTAGTGTCCCATCGAAACATGGATTATAAAATCCGATCCATGAATTATATTTGGTGGTGTGTTTACAATTGGGTGTGTTGTGAATTATATGTATGATATTCATGGTTTACACCAACATTATTCTTGGTCGTCTATAATAGGCTTGAAATTATGCAACAATTGGATAAATATTGTATTTTACGACCCTAGTTTTGTGGTGGGCACCCCACCCCTTTGGACAGCCCCCACCCCCGTAGACATCCCCCACCTCCGGGACACCCCCACCCCAAGGAAAGCCCTTCCACACTCGTGGACAGCCCTATAACCCCATGGACAGCCCACCCACCACCTGTGGAAACCCTCCCACCCCCTGGACACCCAGTACCCACCCTAGACAGCCTCTCCACCCCCGTGGATAACCCGCCCACCCCTAGACACCCTCCCCCTGTGGACAGCCCCCACCCCCATGGATAGCCCATCCTCCCCCCGTGTACAGACCGCCCACCCCCCCAGGAGACCCCGTTCCCCCCTGGACATCCCTGCCACCAACTATACAGCTGGCCCACCCCCTGGACACCTTGTACCCCTAGACATCCCCCACCCCCTAGAAATCCCCCACCCCATAGTGACCCACGACCCCCCTGGACAGCCCTTCCACCCCTATGGATAACCCACCCACCCCCTGGACACCCCTCCCCCCCATGGACATCCACACCCCTGTGGACAACAGGTCTACCCCCTTGGACACCCTCCCACCACCCCTCAGACACCCCTATACTCCCATACACCCCAACCACAGGAAAGATCCTTGTCCCCATAGACTCCTCGACCCCACTGGACAGCCCTGCCACCCCCATGGACAGTGTGACCACCACCCTTGGATTGCTCACCCACCCCCTGGACACCCCATACCTCCTACATAGCGCCACCACCCCACCATCCATGGACATCCCACCCCACCCCCAGGACACCTCGTACCCCAAGGACAACCCCCTCACCCCTGGAAAGCCCCCCATCCCCCAAGACACCATCAACCCCACTGGACAGCCCCACCACCCCCATGGACAGCCCGCCCGCCCCCCTGGACAACATTTACCACCCTGGACAGCCCCGACCACCATGGACAGCCTGAACAACCCTTGGACACCCTCCCACCACCACTAAAAAGCCCGCCCACCCCCTTGACACACTCAATCCCAATGGGTAGCCCCCCCCCCCCATGGAATGCCCGACCATCCCCAGTGGGTATCCCGCCCACGCCCCCTGGACTGCCCACCCACCCCCCCTGGACACCCCGTACCCCTCTGGATAGCCCTACCAACTCCATGGACAGCCCGCCCACCCCTTCGACACCCCGTACCCCCATGGAATGCCTCTCCCAAACCCTAGAAACCATGCTCACCCCTAGACACCATGTACTCTCTTGGACAACCCCCACCCCTAGAAATCTTCCCACCCCTGGAGATCCCCCGACCGCCTGGAAAGCCTCACCACCCCCGGGGGCAGCCCGCCCTCTACCTAGAAACCTCATAACCCCTTGGACAGCCCCCAACCCTATGGACAGCCCGCCCACCTAGACAACCAGACCCCCCTAAACAGACCCCACCCCCTGGAGACCTCCAACCCCCCTGGATAGCCCTGCCACCCCCTGGACACCCCACACCCCATGGACACCCCCACCCCCTTAGGAAATTCATGTGATCACTCAAATTATCTACTAAAATATAAAATTTCATCGAACTACATTTTAGTCAACTTTTAAATAACCATCCTTCACATGCGTACACGATCTTGTACACTCATGTATAGTTCTTTAATGATTTTTTGTTATAAATATAGAATTTTGTTGTTTTTATATTATGATTCTCATATAGAGTAGTGCGTCAATTATGGTTTCATATAATGTGAACTATTCTTGTTTACTTAAATATATTTTTGATGAATCATAAATCTTATTGAATTTATTTTGACAAAATGACTTATAATAATTTCATTAAAAAATGGATCGAAGTTGTATGTATGAAACTGATCATATCTCAAGAGAATTTCAAAACAATTTGGAGAGATTTTTAGATTTTTAATTTCACAATGCTTTATATAGTGGTCAAATACACTTCCCCTATTACAAGTGTGTAGGAAGACCTTGGTTGGGCTGTGAAGAAGTCATCTACCACATAACCAAACAAGGTTTTCAAGCAAAATACTCTGTATAGTATCACAATGGGGGAGAAAATGACATCTCAAAATGCTGATTATCCAAATGAGAGGAATGTATTTGAGAATTTTTTGTATAACTGGTTTCCATTTATTCATCATTATGGAAATGAATGGATTCCGATCCAAGAAGATTTTGATACGAGCACACGTGATTCATCTAATGAAAATGATGACATTGTCTGGGTGAAAAAATTGAATGATGCTTCCACGACTCAAGTATATTTACTATGCGGTAAAATGAAAAAGCTATAATTTTTAATATGATTGTTTCATGGGAAAACTATGTATGGGATTTCTAATACTACAATAGATTACATTCTTATATTTTTGAGGTTCATATTTCTAGATGATGCAGATATTCCCTCAAACCACTATATGTAATGGAAGTTAGTTGAGGAACATGAATTTTCAAGAAACAAAATTCAGGCTTTCCCGAAAGATTGCAGTTTATTCTAGGAGGAAAATTCTAAACGAAATGAATTCTTAAAATGTGGCACATCCCGATCGAAGAAAAAAAGCTGATTGAACACCATATCCTATGTCACAGAATGTAATGTGTCACTTACCATTGATCCTTATTCTTTAGAATCTTCTTATGTCAGATGAAATATCAATAAAAATGATATGGAATGACATAGATAAAAATAATAATAATGATGAGTTGGTTCACCTAGCAGATGGATTTTCATGGCAGAGATTTGATACTTGATTTCATGATTTTGTAGCTGATGTGTGTAATGTGAGGTTGGGTCTTTCATGTGATGGTTTTAATCTGTTTGGGTATATTCTTATGTCTCACAACACATGGACAATTTTTATACATATTTATAAACTTCCCCTATGGTTTTGTATGAAAATCCTTTCACTTTCATGAGTATACTGATTTCTGTCCCTTCTGATCCGAGAAATGATATTGTTGTTTACATGAAAACATTAATAAAAGAGTTGAAACTTATTTGGGATGTGGGTGTGCGCACATACTATGCACGTTTGAAAGACATATTTCCGATCTTTGATGCGCTTATGTGGTTAATAAATGATTTTCCTGCATATGAAATGATGTCTGGACAGAGAATGAAGGGAAAACTATCACGTCCTATTTGTATGAAGGATACACGATCCAGAAGACTGAAGCATCATAGTAGTCTCAGTTTTATTAGAAATTGACAATTGTTTCCCATGGTCTATCCATATAGAAATAATCATTGAAGATATGAAAATACCATGGAGATCGATGATCAACCTCAGTGTATGTATGGAACTGATGTTCATAATGAATCGAATGATTTTAGTTTTTCATATGGGGAGGGTCAAATGAAATCAAGAAGGAGAAAGAATGATTCCACTTAAACCTATTATAATTGGAAAAAGAGAATCATATTCTTTGATTTTCTCTATTTTCAACTAATTAGTTATGTAATTGATTAGACATACTGCACATTGAAAAAAAATACATGTGAATTGCTGCTTTCAATTCTTCTAAATGATAAAGGAATGAAAAAAGATTATTTACGGTCTTGGCATGACTTTGTTGACAGGGGAATTAAATCAGAATTGCCTCATGTGCATATTTGTGAAAATAAATGGCAACTTCTATGTGATTCTTATGTGATGAAACCTACAGAAAAAAGCAATTTATGGAAGTACAAGAGACTATTAAAGTTCCTGATGGCTATTCAAGCAACATATCTAAACAAGTCAATATAAGATAGTTGACGCTAAACTATTTGAAGACTCAGGATTATCACATCCTTCTACATGATTTGATTCCAATAGCAATTCATAATTTTTTTCCAATAATGTAATGGTGGATATTATTCGGTTGTGGAATTTTTTTGAGATCTTTGTTCTATAATGTTTTACATGTCATTCTTGATAAAAATGATTGTAGATGCCCCATTAATTTTGTGTGATTTCGAGAAAATATTTCCTCCATCATTTTTCACATGCATGTGTCATCTGACTACCCATATTTTAATTTAAATACTTCTCATAGGACCTATTTATTTTCGTTGGTTGTATCCAACTAAAAGATACAAGTACAAATTATATTCTTTTGTCTGTAACAAGAATCATCCAAAAGGTTATATCATGAATGATTACTTGGTTCAAGAATGTATGTATTTATACTCTATCTATTAGTATGATCTTACTATAATAATGAACATACCAATGAGAAATAAAGATTAATAGTATGTGAAAATTGTGAAAATTGAACACATTTTTCCATTACTTCCTTAAACAGAATAAATTCCTGGATCATATACATTAATGATATTATGCCTTCAAAAGCGGGAGATGGCACATCACACAGTTTTGTTCAACTTTGACTTGTTTAATGACTACATATTATAAGTAAATTGTACATTTATATCTTATATATATATATATATATATATATTTCAAACTATTTCTATATTTATCTATAGGGAACATAAAGTGATGATAAATAGAATACACAATTCGTTATCTTTGAGAAAGAGGGATACTTTGCATAGCGAAGAGTTTTTTCCTTGGTTAAAATTGAAGGTAATAATATTACTGATTAAAATAAATAAAACAATAATTAATTACGTCTAATATTGATTTATATTTTATTTTTTTAGGTTTCCTGCTGACTTTGTCTTTGAGGAAATAAGAGCATGAGATTTTTATCCCAATACCATGGTTCATGACTATAAATCAATTGTTATCAATGGGTATAGATTTATTATCACTAAATGAAAAATAACATGAGAACAAAACAATATGGTGTTATGGTTACTTCCCCAATAGACTGTTATGCTAGTGCATTAAATAATAGACCGTGATTTGAAATTGAAGGTTAGTATAGAGTTGTTGAAAAAATAATAATATTGGATTATTATTCTCATAGACGAGTCGCGATGATGAAATGTAAGATGTTTGTTTTGATTATGAGGTATGGAATATTTATTGATGATTGTGTATTTAGATTAATTTATATTACTCACACTCTTGCTACTAAATAACAATATGTATTGGCATCAATTGAGAATCAAATTTTTTATTTCAAAGACCTTCTTCGACCATAAATTGGTTTCATTATTGAAGTAATACCAGGAAATATTTTTGATGATGGTGATGATGGAATTCACACCATCCCTACTGACATAGGAAATGATCCATTTATTTCTTTGGATCACTCCAATATCTCAATTGATAGAGTTGACTGTGAACCTGAAGATGTGGTGGGAAATATATAAAATCATCCATTCATGTTCTCAATTCTTTTGGTTTACCTCGACATGGGAAGTTAAGGTTGGTAATATTAAAATTGATTAAATATTGATTATAAATATGTTGTATTAAACTTGACCATTATGTGAATTTTCAATGTTTATTGGTTGATATTTTATTTGAATTTCATTTTCTAATTAGGAATTTAACTGTATTCTAACCTACGAAAGCAACATTTCTAACTGGGTGAACATTTCAATGATTGAAATGTGATTTGTATGAAATTTATATGACTCTAAGACCTCACTTTAACATTTTACTAGTAAAAGAACAATATGGTTTATATTCTTCTGCAAAACATGTATCAAAACCTGCATCATCCCCCTGAGCTAAAAAAATTAAATTATTCCTTAATTTTGACAACTACTATACCACTTATGAATCTGGTAGAATCAATGTTCCTTGATTTTAATAGTGTAATGACACTTAGTAAATAACCATGCAACTAAAAATTAATTTTATTATTATATCTTGTACAATTTATTGACTTCATTATATATTTTTTCAAGTACACATAAAACAATGGTTAGTTAAATTATCCATGAATCCCCCTATTCCCTCTCATTTATTCTATTTTCTAGGTTACACATTTGTTATCCTTTTCTATTTAATTCCATATTTTTTTCAAATGTATGAAATGAAACAAATTGAAGAGAGGCAATGAAAACATATTATGGATAACAATCGTCACATGACTGAGCTTGGAATTCCCCCACTAGTTCCTTCATTGAGTATTTTATTTCAAATATATATATATATAAATAAAAATATATAATGTCATGTGATTAATTTTTTAATTTTTTTTCTGGAACCATCTATTAGGAAACAATTATTTGATGAGTAGCGATGTAGTGGTCCCAGTACTGAGGGTGTTCGTACAGGGGGGGGGGGGGGTTGTAGGAGATCTAGACGATGTAGCCAGCGTAGCCGATTATACCATGCCCCTCACACTGATATACCATACATCCCACTTGCTAATCCTGATGGGTCATTAGGGTCACACGGGATATTTATGCCACCCATCTTTTGACCACTGTTTACTTCTGAGCCTCCTCACCCTTCTATACCATACCCGATGATGATTCCCATTACCCATACAGCTTTCAGCCAGCCACCCTTGTCATCTTCTTTTACTTTTTCATCCTTCTCTCCGGGATTTTATAATCCATCATATTAAACTCCTACTCTACCCATATATGTCCCTGTGGAGCATACATTGGTACCCACTCTGTCTGTACATGGTGTTCCTTTAGTCTCTACGGATCCAACGACACCCATTGATCAGACTACCGCAGGTATACATGTTCAACCCTAACAAATTTAAACACAATTATTTATTTTAATTATAATGTGTATTGATAAAATATGTGTTTTTATTTAATAAAACATACATATACAGATATGATGTGGAGGTGGGGGTGTACATGCATGCATGCTGTGTGTATCCTCCCCACACAGTTGATGGTGGAGTAAAATTAAAATAGTCTTATTATTAAAAAATCAGGGCAGCAATATCAGTGTTTTTTGGCGACACATTCCAAATACTCCAACATCATTTCTGTCATCCCTCTATCATGGATTCAAAGGTCCAAATGAAGTCAAGGATAAAGCCTAGGAATAGATATGTTTAAAAAATTATGTTTTATTTAATGTAATATATTAATTTTTGTATTTATATGAATTAATATTTTTTTGTAATCGGTGGTTTGATTTCCCCGATAGTGAGGGTGCACAAGCAGCACATCTAATGGACTTAGGAGACCTTTAGAGAGCTTATAAGCATGAGTTGTACATTGGATGGCATGCTAGAGGGGGTACAGAGCTAGAGGTGGTCCCTATTGTGGAATATTTTTCATTAGAATAGTACCGATAGTTGATTACTTATTGTACGACTAGCCAATTTATGGTGTTAATCAAATTAGAGGTATTTAAATGAAAATTTTCATGTTTTTTGTTTTTACTAATTATTGAATATTATTTATGATTCATCTCAAAGAAATAAGAAAACATTGATTATATGAAATACATCCACACATTGGGATGTACTACGATGCCATATCATGAGAGGTAGAATGTATGAAAATTTATAATCGTTCTTTAAAACTTATACTTTATATTGCCTCCTCCATAATTTATTCAATTGTTAAAGTTGTTATATAATTTTAGTTATGAAATTAATGTTTTTTGTATCCTGTTTTTAATTATGGTTTCCTACATTCAATGTCATTATAGAGGAATAAATACAATATAGAAGGATGTGTGCCTTGAGAAAAACTTTTTTGGTCAAGTAGAAAGAAGAAAGATATAAGTGCTGTTAATGAACCAACTCTGTAGCAGATTTTATGTTTTACACTGTAGATATAAAATTTTAATCTCAAATTTTTAACGTAATAATATATTTATATCGGTAACATGAAGTTGTAAAGGCCCGTGATTCCTAGGAACATGAGATTTTTTGGTCAAACAATCACTTACATCATGTGTTAGGAGATGAGCACCCTAGTAGAGTACTCTGCCGACCTGGGAAGAGTATAGCTCTGACGAGGTATTATCCCTCATGTAGTATGAGTTGTAGTGCCACCGAGTTACAATAGATTAAGGCATAGGAAGAACATTCTGAAAAAAGGGCCACAAAGACGGCATAACAGTGTGCTATGGAAAACACTACATTTATGAAACTGATGGAAGTTTTACGTCCAACATTTCCTCCAGAGGACATCACTGCTTGTGATGAATATATTTCATCGATGAGTTCTATATATGGTGAACTAGGAGGTAGTTCTAATGGTGGTCAAGATGATGGCGAGGGGGAGGCCGAGGAATAGGTGGAGGAGGAGGCTGAGGGGGAGGCCGTAGCAGAGGATGAGGTAGGGGAGGGGGACGAGGTTGAGGAAGAGGGCAATGAGGAGGCAATGGCTGAGTACATGGGTGAGGAGGAGGGAAAGGACGACGATGGGGACGATTCGATGAGGACGAGGGTGAGGGTGATAATGATGGTGATTATAGTGATGGTGATGAAGGACAGATTGATCAGTTACATTTTAGAGTGTTATTACGTACGATTGATGTTTTTTTATTTTTTGTGCCTGAATATATGTGTGATTAGGTAGGTCACACTATCTTTATTTTTTTATATATAAATAATAAAACTTGACTTGATGATTTTTTGTGACTGATTCACCCTACCCCTAGATTTCCCCCCACCCCCAGACAACGCGTACCCCCTTGGCAGCCCCACCAACCCCGAGGACAGCCTGGCCACCCCCATAGACCACTCGCCCAACCCACTGGACACCCCAAGATATGGTCAAGATCTTAAACACTGAAAGGGGGAGGGAAAAATTCAATGATATGTTTTTCCTTTGATTATCATTTCTATTGACGCAAGATTTTACTCCTGTTAAATAATCCTCACTTTTATAAAGACAAATCGAATCACACTTCCACAGGAATTAAATTATTTAAATGGTTCACTACTCAAAAAGAATAGTTACATCCATGTTATGGTTTGGAAATAATCCAATACCACACAATCCACAAGAAAAAAATATTTTAGTGTGGATAAAAGAAATTTTGATATAAAATTATAGTAATGCCTCTATACGATAAATAACAATATGTATGTGAATAAAATAGATACAATTATGTTATATATGTTTGTGATATATGTTAAGAACCATTCAATAATTTATTCAAAACATATTACTCTTATTTTATAAACAATCACTTTTGATAACTCTATAAAAAATTCTTCTCTCCCGTGGACAACCCGCCCACCCCCCCAAGAAACCCCCACCCCCTTGGACACCCTCCCAACCCATTGACACCCCTGACCCCTAGAATTCCCCCCGACACCCTGGACACCACCCCACCCCTAAAACCCCCCCTAGACACCACCCCACCCCCTGGGTACCCCCATGGACATCCACCCACCCCCTTGGACACCACCCCTCTAGACACACCCATAAACCACTCCACCCCTGGACACCCCCATGGACAGCCCCCCCCACCCTTGCCACCCCCACCACCCTAGATAGCCCACATCCCCCAAAAACCCCATAGATATCCCCCCACCCCAACGCCATGAACCCCCCCAGATCACCCTTAGACACCTCGTACCCCCTGGATAGCCCCCCACCCATGTGGAAAGCCCTCCCACCCCCTAGATAGACACTCCTCTTATGTACAACCTCCCCACCCCTTGGACACTCCATACCCCCTAGACAGCCCTACCCACCCCTAGTCAAACCATAGCACCATGGACAGCCCTACCCACCCCCGTGGATAGCCCCTCCCACCCTCTTGGATAGCCAGACCCATCCCCTGGACACCCCTACCCCTTTATGGACAACATGACCACCTGTTGGATACCCTATACCACCCTGGACAGCCCCACCCACACCCGTGTACGAACCCTACCACCTGGACCACCAACACCCCCATGGACAGCCCACCCACCCCCTTGACACCTTGACCCCCTGGACAGCCTCGCTACCCCCATTGACCGCCCCAACCCCCTGTATATCCAACACACCTAGACATCCTTCACCCCCGTGGACACCACCACACCCCCATCAGATAGCCCCTAACCCATGGACTTCCCCCACCCCCTAGACACCACCACACCCCATGGAGACCCCCAACCCTTAGGGAGCCCCCAACCCCCCTGGACACCAACCCTCCCCATGGACACCCCCAGAAATAGCCCCCCCCCCAAGGCACCACCCCACCCTTATGACACCCATAGAGACAACCCACTCCCTCCTTAAATATCCCCCACCACCCCTAGACACCCTCATCCCCGAACACCCCCACCCCATTGTACACCCCTTCCCCCCTTGGGAAGCCACCCCAAACCCCTGAACAGCCCCCAACATCCTGAATTCTGAATTGAATTCTATATGTATTTAATTCACTTATTAATTATGTGATAATGGTTTATGAGTATACTTGTTGTATGTGTATAGTTGATGTAATTAGATTATGAATAATGTGTTTATTGGTATGTCTGTAGAGGGTAATTAAATACAGAATTTGATATATTCATATTTATGTTTGATTTATGTGTTGGATGAATTCTGTATGTATTTTGGAGGCATACATGTTAATGGTGTATTGTGTTACTGGTCATGTGTGTATGTATTGTGTAGGTCTATTATTTATAAATTTACGTTGAATTATTGCAACTGCAGAGCGGGAATGATGAACAAGGTATGCTGCACTTGAATTGGGGGAGCCAACAATTCAGCTTTCTGTAGGTACAAAGGATATTCCAATGTCTCACAACCATTTGAATATGTGTAAAATCAGACCTTATACCAATGGTTTTATGTAAACCGTATGCCACTTGTTTTTTAACCTTTGGAATAGATAATTTTTTTGAGATTTACCAATGTTATGAGGATAACCGTTCATAAAAGTCTATACCAATGGTTTTGTAAACCATTGGTATAGAGATACTTCATGTTATTAATCATTGTTTTAAAACTGTTGGCAAACATATATAGTAATGGTTTACAAAAACCATTGGTATATATTGATTTTTTCAGACGTATCCCAATGGTTCTACAGAACCATTTGGATATGTCAATTCAAATGGCTCAAGACCCAATGTTTTGGAAAACCATTGGTATAGTTTATACCAACGGTTATCCATCCTTTACCAATAATTTTAAACCAATTTTAAATCCAAAATTTCCAGTATTGGTACTTGGGGAAAACTATTATGTGGTTTATTTGATTCATTTTATTCAAGTTGGTGACACAGGCCCCACAACCATGTCATTGAAGGATAGGCCCCACAAATGTTGCGTCGACCATTGACCACATTAGATACATGATAATGATCAACTCTCACATGATATCCTCTGAGGTGTGTTCCCTAGATGATAGGTCATCTTATTTTGGCCACGCACCATCACTATAGGGAAGAATAACAATTTGGAGGATGCTGGAGATCCAAATTGGGAGCCACTCCAATATGTGCTTGAGAAGATTGAGAGAGCCTATATATAAGAGAGATGATCATGTAATAATACTATTATCGATTAGCATATAGATATATCCATAATAAAGATTAATTTTTAATGGTTAATTCTATGTTGTGGTACTCCTGATATCACAATTTTCTATTTATATAGTACCTCAATCTATCAATAGTGCTCCTAACACATTTAATATGTTATATAGGAGGATATTGCCCTGTTCCTCAAATTTGTTTTTCAAAATGGTTGAA
The DNA here is from genome assembly GCA_963277665.1 of Viscum album. Taxonomy (NCBI): domain Eukaryota; kingdom Viridiplantae; phylum Streptophyta; class Magnoliopsida; order Santalales; family Viscaceae; genus Viscum; species Viscum album. The sequence goes on from OY728161.1 coordinate 1,498,079,209, forward strand.
ATCCAATTGACAAATCTCATACTATTCACACTATCTTTTCCTTTATATGATATAATAATCCATTATAATGCACCTGTCTCAACCCACCATATACCTGATGCTGTTCCTCACTGACCACATATCACATTTAGAAATTACTCATATTGAACTAATTTTGGATGAGTATTTTTCAAGAACACTCCAATTTAATAGTTGACATCTCTATAGCCATATTATGAAAGCTTTTATCCATGGTACACCAATATCACTTTGATCATGATCAACACTGCTTGTAACCAACTTCTAGTGGTGTCCATTGATCATACGATATCTTACTCATTTATGTCATGATTACAAAAAACATTCTACTAAATTCATGATCCAAAAAACCCATATTATCAAAAGGTATCCCAATCCTAAAGACTGGACTCGAGATTATTCCATGTATGTATTTGAACTAATACATGGAATTCATCATGATATAAAAAAGTTCCCAGTTCTAGTTATCTAGAATCTCAAAAACTGAAACAAACATCCAAAAATTGCTCCGACACTCACATGAGTGTTACAATCAAATATTTTAAAATTCCAATCCATATCTTAAGGATGTTAATAAATAAATTCTTGTGTAAACCTCCAATGGATTCCTTCCATCCCAACAAAAAGGCATTGGTTTTAAATATTTATATTTCAATATAGACACTCCCCTAACATTCTTAGTATAATTTCAATATATTGGGAATGACTAAATCAAGAAGAGTAGTACACCATGTTTCTATAAATTACCTATTCCATGTTTGCGAATAAACAAATCCTAGCATTTTTAAATGATTATATTGACAGGCATGTTCATATCATCCAATACAAACTCCTTCAAATCATGTTCTACATTCCTTGAACAAACCCTTGATGAAACATCTCTCGATGATGTGTGAATAGGTCCAATAATGGGTCAACCACCTCAGCACTCCCTAAAAACATCATTGTACATCTACGATATATCTTTAAAGGGATACACCCCAAAAATTTAACATCATATTTTACTTGATGTATAGATTGAAGGTTCATCAACCCTTAAAAATTTGTTTATTTAAGCATCAATCATTAAACATTGGCTTATTTATCTCGATCCTGAATCTATCATAAAAAATTATTTTATACTCAAAACTAAGTTTTAAAATTCATCATAATGTTTGAGAAATGAAATATTGAATATACGAGCTAATCAGATTCAAGAAGTCATTTTGACAATTTCCCATTGGTCCAATACAATTGTGTCCATCTATATAAAAGGAAATTTCTTTCATAATACTCATCATTCTCACATGCTAAGGAGTTTCCTGGGCAACATTTTATAGAAATAAAAAACATTATATGGAATATGATTCATCTATAATTGAAAATGGTTTCAATACCTGTATAAGATGCTTATATTAATCATTAACCGGAATTAAACAAACACATTCCACATATAAGTTTAATTGTATAGTTTTTCTCATACATGCATGCTTGATGCTGTTACAAATTCATTTTTGATCACTTCATCTGTATCAATAATAATGTCTAAACTAAAACTAATTAGTAGTATTGTCAGACCCAACTCTTTTTACAATGTTATCCTGAGAATTGGGATAAATCATCATTTTTAGCATGGATCAGGGATACATATTATATGTTCATTATATTTTATTGAATGATATCAACTAAGACATTGGTCCTATACAGTTTAGTGTCATTGAATTAGATATACAAAATATTATTAGACGGTTGAGATGTTATGGCTTATATTATTCTTTCATATGTTCTCTCTTTACTTTTTTTATGAAACATTGTTATATTTTTTACTATTGAACATTGTTAGATGGTTTATATTACTATGTTATATGTTCTATACACATGGATTTTATCCAGTGTACTAGTATTGGGGCTGCAGAATGTGCTACAAATTGTTTTTTGTAGATCTTCTTTTACTGGCGGTTTAAACCGCTACTAATGAAATGGACCATATTTCATGGCAAGTTAAAACTCCACTATAGTTTGTTATTATTTTTTCTATGGCGGTTAAAATTTCACCTTAATAAATTCACTTTTTTGGTTATGGTTATGGTGATTTGGCAGTGATTTTCATTTAAAAAAATTAAAAACATTTACAGTGATTTAATCCATCGCTAAATATGCCATTCTTCTCATGTAACTGCAACTATGATCACAAAACCACCACTAAATATTCTAACTATTGAACATCCAAAATACTGCTACTAAATTAAATAATCCTCTACATGTTGGATGTCGACACCCAATTAAATGGTGGTTTTATGAAATCTTAACAAAATAATATGTAGATAGTTTAAACCACCACCATATTAAACAAACCACCTCTATAAGGAATTTCTCTTATAGTTATAATGAATGGAGAATGAAAAAAATATCAATAGAATGGAATATGGTGATACACATTAGTTTTGAAGGGAACCAAAAACCTCTATAAAATTGTAGATACGTACCTGGGGGTATCCATATTAATTCCCATTAAATTGGAAAATATTCAGAATCATATAAATGATCCTATTTGTGGTCTCTAAATTGTGCCTTTGAATATATTGGGCACATATTTTTAGGAAAAACGCCACTAATAGGATATTATTTTTAACCTATTATAGTGGTCTCCTATAGAGTCAGTTTCTCACACTAATTAGAATGTGAGGAATATTTCATATTTTGTTGGTATGGAGGGTGTAGTAGAAAAAGATCATTATGTTTGGCCATTGTAAAGTAGAGACATATATCTAGTGATCGATAAATCTTAGGATCAAAATGATTTTTTTTATTGTTTTTCATGGGTTTTCTATCCAGTCAAGGGACATAGGGAATGTACTTGGAAAGATTAAGACAATAAGGGAGGGTAAATAGGTTCTAATGATGTTGAAAAATGTTAATAAGAAAAGGGGATGGAAGAAATAAAAGGGAGGTTTTGAAGTAATCAAATGATCCATCAAAAGGACAGTATAAATGGGTTAATTTAGTTCCCCATTAATGGGGATAAATTTTGATTCAACTTCTCGAATCATTGAATTCACTTGTGTGGAGATCAGATTATAAATTTATAGTCCTAAACTATACATAATACATGGATTTAGTAATATGGTAGTGCAGAGTGAAACCCATGAGGAAAAATTGATGATTAACATCCAATTGAACAAAACCCTTAAGAAATGATATTCAAGATCACTCTTCAAGTTTGGTTTTTACTAAATATTAGTAGTCTGAATTTTTTTTATAGAAAAATTTAGGGATTAGGGGCCATTTTATAGTTATTTAAATAATATATTCCAAGATTTAGATTTAGATAGTCCTATATATTAGGATATGAATAGGTGAAATGGTTACCAATTTTTTTTGGAAAAATATAGTATCCTCTTATTTTGCAACTATACCATGGCCATGGTATTGCCAAAAAATGAGGTGAATTATACTCATAATCTTTGTATAAATCATCACAAACTAATGGTCATAGCCTATGTCAACTCTAAATAGGATATGATCATTCAATCAAACTTCCCCTAGTATTCATTGTGAAAAAATCATGTGATGGACAATTATATTTATCCTAATTACAATATAAAGGTACCCCAAAGATCAATATATTATTTCATGAAACATAGAAACACAAAAAATTTCAACCCCTAACCATATGTGTATTAGCCTCGGATGGAGGTGATGATCAAAAGAATGGATATAAAAATCTTGTTACACATAATCATGAAATGATAATTAATTAAAAAACACATGATTGAAATAATTAATAATCATGAACAGATAATTGAAATCAATGATAATCAAATAAAAAAATTTCTATACATTAATAAATAATGATAAACTTCACATGAATTGATGAAAAATGGAATGCGGTGAAGAAACATGTGTCAAAAATGAAATTGGAATTGTAATAGGTGTATAATAGGCGTCTAATGATTAACAACTCAATTGAATTCTATTATATAATTAAGAGAATAAATTTAAATAAGTTGTGAATTAATAAAATGGAAAATGGAATAAAAATTAATGAGAAATCAAGATAAAATGAAACTATTCTAAACATTCTATACATGGAGGGAACTCAAAATATTAATAGGTATAAGAAGTGCATGACATGTAAGTCATGTACAACGTGTACTAGCTTAACTAAATTTAGTCTCAACATCTGAAAGTTGGGGAGTTAGCTATATTTCATGTAGTTATAGTCCACAATACACTCAAATAATCTTTTTGTGTTTTTTCTGAGTTAGATTTTGATGTTCGAAGTTCATAGAATATCTACACATCGTGTGTGTGATTTAATCTTGGATGGATTCTGATATTTAAAATATAAACATCGTGTAATGAATGTACACAACGTGTATTGTCTTCACATCATGTCATTTCATCAAAATATGGTCTATATCCCTGTAGGAATACTTTGAATGAGGTCTACATGTCATTTAATTAATACATGGTCTGTAAAGTATATTTTTTTAACATTTCTACATTTCTTCTTTTGAGTTATAATATTTCAATTCCAATAAATGAAAACCAACACCTTGTGTATTATCAAATAAATCAGGAACAAACATTAAATAAATATATCCAATATGAATATATAAATTCAACTTATCAACTCTTATAAAGGAATCATTATTAATTTTACACATCATAGTAGTAATTTTTCTTTATCATGTTTTCAAAAAACTACACATTCATATATGTAAATGAATCATATGATTCTCTATGAGTTCATGTCTTTGAAAATTTCATACCAAATTGGTGACTGATATGAACTCAGTGTGGCTCCCAACACTTTAATGAATATTCTGATTGCAACTAAATCATACTCATACTGTTTATTTTGATGACTACATTGTCTAAAATAGAAATTATTACAGTTTCATATCTCCAAAATATTTCAAAAATGAAAAATACATGAAAACAATGACCATAATGAATTTATATGGTGTTTCAAACATTTCATTATGATTTATCTACTTGGTCACTTATATGAATATCTAAAAATTACTATTATTCTTAGAATACATAGCTTATTTTTTTCAATATTATATAATTTTTTTATTTCATTAAAATCAAATTATATCTTCATTAATCCTCCTCTTGATTTATCCATCCATTAAAAAATCTAAAAACAACACAAATGACATAGAGAAAGATAAAACCATTTCAAAATTTATATAGGTTCAATTCCATTGTGTAACAATCTATAAATATTTAACACAGTGTATTTACATGTATCTTCACTACCTCAATAATTGCATCTATATTTCTCTACATAATTATATATATCAATCAAAATACATTAAACAGAGGTGTTGATGACTACTATTTGATTAAATAATACTAATTAGGATTTCATTAAAAGTTATCTCAGAAATCATTATCTTTGTAAGGATAGTCTTTAAATATACTTCAAATAGATTTCCATGAAGCACTATGCCATTTCCTAGTACAAAGGTAATATCTCCATAATCTTTATTTGGTATTTCTTCCATTTCATATATTTATCCCACACATAATATTTCCATCACATGAGTACATTGAAAAAATACAGCCATAACTCCATTAATTCATTTAGGTTCTTCCATATCACCCATATGATTTTTAATACCCATAAATTCATAAATTGTAACCTGAAATATATTATTCCCCTTATTAATAATGAATTTAAAGGTGATAGTTTAAGGAAAAGTCTTCCCATCTCAAATTCATACATCTAGAATGACTTGAAATATCAGATTCTAACTGTAATAATACATGATTCCCATAAGACAAGGAAGGTATAAAAAATCCCTTAGAAATGAGAAAAACATTAACTAAATGTAAGACTATGTTACAAATTCCATGTATAGAACATAAGTTTGATAATCTTAAAAAAAAATATTGTCTAAAAGATTTTTTTCCTTGTTAAATTTTTTTTTCCTTTTCTTGGGGCTATTAAAGTAGTTTTACACATTAACAACTATATTCATCTTCAAAAATCACATTAAAAACATTTACTTGTATGAATATATTTCCACTATAAGATCATATTTTAATATATGAAACCCTTCTTATAAATTATCATATTTTATATAATCAAGGAATGGATTGGAAAAATTTGATGTCCATACCTCTATATCATTTTTTATAAAACAATATACTGAACATTAGATTTGAATATGATAATAAAACGGTAATTACTTTTTTTCATATTTTTCCCTTATGTTATACACTCTTATAATATTAAAAATAGATTTTTTAATTTAAAAATTACCACAATGAACCATCTAATTAAAATTAAATTATATAATGTAGACCCTAAAAACTTAACAATATATGAAATATAATGGTATGTGGTAATAAAAACAACTATAAGATATTCTTTTTATATATCATCTTCATTTTCTTTTCACGAAGTTAAAAAAAAGAAAATATCAGAATAATTTTAGTCTTTGTAGTATAATTAGAGAGAATTTTTTTAATAATAATTATTAAAAAAATTATATTTTTCTTTTTATAACATCATGTTTTTTAAAAATCATTATTATTTATCTTTCATTAATTTTTTAGATATAAAAATATTTGAAAAATATGGTTTTCTTACACCATTATGATTTATTCTTGAAGGGAAATTATTTTTTATTTAATAATGAAATATAAATTTCATTCTATTGTTATGGATATATATTTTATTGCAATTACACTTTTCAGTCCTATGGTTAATCATTACATAGGAAAACTATCATTCTACTATTTATGCATGGACACTTTTTTCGTAACTAAAATTTTGGAATAATCAGTGACATGTGGTTTTCCATTTTAGAAACCCATATATATATATATGTATATTTATTTATTTCATATAGTTTTTAATAGTTTTTATTGAATTTTTTCACCTATAAAACTACTTATAACTATATTCCAAGTAACCTTTATTTTGAAATGAGTCAGTTTATTTTTTTTTAATATCATCCACCAACCAAATCCTCGTAATTTTTTATAGATATATTATACATTTAAATTTTCCTTTCCACCATTATACATGATATCAATGTACCATTTTAAAAATTACATGATGTAACCTTTTATACAAGAGTATAATAATAACTTTTTTGTGTTATATCCTTCAAAATACTCTACCAGGATGCACATTTTTCAAATGTTTTTTACTTTTTACAACACAATGAAGACATATCATCTTTTATAAATTTATTATTTTGTTGTTATTATATTATCATTAGTATATGAATTATTCTGGTGACAACTATACTAGCACACATCATAAAAATGGATGTATATGTTTCAATATTCATAGATCTTATCTGGATATTCATATTCACTCCTTCTGAATATATTTCCCATGTTATATATATTATGATTCTATTCAGCTGATATTCTGATAATTTTAGATATATTACCCTTTCATATAAACCTTTCATAATGTTTAATAATTGAAAAATTATGCCAAAACATAATTTATATATGCCCAAATACTCAAACCACACTAATATTAGATATAATTTATTTTTCTATTGCATTTTTTTTATGGATAGATTTTTTAGATTTATATTTTTTGGTAGAAACCTCATTAAATTGGGCTCCTCATAGGGATCTACTACTTATTACATGTTCATGTCCACCCTTGATGTTATGGTAGACATCATAGAACTATTATACGAATATAATTGATTAGATTTATATTTTAGGGTATATTAATAGATAAATTTAAATAAGATTTTTTGGGATCATGGGTTTCTTCATTCAAAAGGGTAGGTTTTGGATTTGACATTCGATTATTTGAAACTTTTATAAACATTAATATAAGTATATATTTTTTATTGAATCTTTTAAAATTTATTCAGAGAAACAATAATTATTTTCTCAGTAGTTTAGAAATTTAAAATATGGTTTTTTATAGATGTCTCATTTCGAAATCTAGTTGAAGATACCTTATATTGAGGTTGGTTATATCATACATGAGGGATTTAAATCTACCATACCATTAAATTTCCATTCTATAATGTTTTCGTAGATTATGGTTAAATTTTTTCAATGTATTTTCAATCTCTTAAATTATTTTGGAATTAATTATTATTTCCGAATCACTAACACTGATAATAACTATAGGAAATTCTTCAAAATATCTACTCCTTTCATTGATGACTATAATAAAATTCATGTTTTCATCACATTCCTTTTTAGATTCTTCCTTACATGTTTAATTATTTTAATTAAATAATAATAGAAATTATTCCTTGAAATCCACCAATTTTTACAGTGTTTCACTCTTTAATGTTCATTTATATTGATTTTTCAATATATATTGTATCAATTGTTAGCTCAGTAAAATCATCATATAAATTATAAATAAATTATAAAATATTAATAAAAAATTTAATTGAAACCGTCTTTATGAAATTATTATCCTTAAAGTAGAGGTCCCAAAAATAGTTTTTTTATCCTCATCATCATCACAACATGATGATGATATATCTAAAGGATGTTTAATAAAAGAACTATTTGATTAACTTCCACTATTAAAACCTTCAATATGCAGTGTACATTATTTCTTCATTTAACCCTTCTCCAACATATGAGATTATTTATTTTTTCTATTATTCAATGATTTTTACCATACCTATATTTTTTTATTTATAGTTACTAGAATTGATTTTTCTATATGAGGATTCTCCGATTTGGCATCAAATATATTCTTTGTATGGATCTACTAAAAAAACTAAGAAACAAACACTACATACAAACATTGGAGAACATTATTAGCTATGATTCAACTTGTTATGCCCCAGTAGAACTTACCATGGAGACGAAGAATTTTTTTATGATATTCCATCATACAGATGTGGAATAATTTTTTTGTAATTTTTCATAGAAAATGTGATCCTGATATTTTATAATATCATGTTGGGTAATATATGATCATGTATTTTGAGTTTATGTTGAAATATAATTAATACCATAATCTTGAAAGTAAAATGGTAATTATATATTAATTATAAAAAATATATTCATTTTATTTTTTATAGGTATGAAAATAGTAGAATAATAAATAGAAAATTATTTTAGATAAAAAAATAATTTATATGAATGAACGAGACTCTTTGTAACATAGAATAATACATAGATGAAAACAGGATATAATAACATAGGAGTCATGGGATATGAATAAGAATATGAAGTTGAACATTGTAGTTAGGTCATAGAAGATAAATGATAGGATTTAATAGGATTATGCTAATACTATTTTGTTGTGGCTCATGAATCAATAAGTAAAGGTAAAACAATACATTATCTATGATAATTATAAGTTCATTTTGTATATAATGTTGTTGATTATATTATTTTAGTCAAATAAATATTCATTGAGGAAGATTATTTAATTATATTTTCTATAGTTAAATTCATATTATAAAAGATGGTCCTTTTCAAAAGTTCTAAAGAAGTACATTCAATGAACCTTAGTGATACTTAATTGTAAAATATATTCTATTTGGGTGATTAAAGAACTTTTCGGTTGACATTGTTGTAGTAGGAATGTGATGATAACAGTCAATATACAAGGAGGATAACATACCATTGCTAAAGCGTCGGGGGGAAAAATAGGAATAGTATAATACCTAGACATCCCATGTATGAATTTTAGAATTGATGATACCTTTATATTAATTTTTAATACCTATTATTATTTTTGATTATCTAGGTATTAGTGTATACCCAAACAAAATAGTGACTAGAATCCCATATTTGGCTAAAACATTATAAAAAACTTCCATGAATTTAATTTTCTTTATTATATCAATTAAATGTTGTGATAAATGTTTAGGGTGAATTATTAGATCCATACTTCTTAACCGATGATATAGTTCTGAATAATATTATTTCATAATTTAAGGGGAAATTGAAATTCATTAAATTTAGTGATCTATGGTTCTCCCCCATTTAATGTTCCTTCAAAGAGAAATTGGAACTTCAAAAAACATTTTGATAAAAATGAAATATAAGTAAGTCAATGGATTTCTATCATGGTCATACTTAAGTAATTTTAAAATTGTAATTATATATTCTTGATCTATATTTTTGTGGTTGAGATCAGTATATGTTGTTAAATTTATGATAGATTTTAATAAATTGTCAAAACCTGAACAATGTCGGGGCTACAGCCACTCCTACCCCAAGCCTACCTCCATAGGCCAGGGGCTCCATCTACACCTACCAGAAGCCTACCTCCATAGGTCGAGGCTAACGACTACTTCTGAAATAAAAACAATCTAGGGGATGCATTTTCCTAATAACCCACAGACACACACACATCCATCTCAATGAAAAAGAGAAGAGGGAAAAGAAAAAAAAAGATAAAAGACATCTATAAATATGAAACCAAATATATACTCGTCGGCATCTAAATTATACACGTACATGTGTTGTAATGTAAACTAAAAGGTAAAGGGGAAAAATAAACACCCATCTAGAATAGTTACACAACCCCGAATTAGGTGGAAGAGTTAAAACCGCTAGGAGAGTCCCCCTTACATAATACCAATATACAACCACCGCAAGTGGTCTATGCACTCAGTATCACTAGATCCTCTGAGGTCAAAATCAACTTGTTTATCACCATCAAGGTCACACCAATGTTGGGAAATTATGAAGAAGGGGTGAGTATAAAAAAATACATAGTAGGATTCCCTGAATTATCAAGGGAGAAGAAATAGAATTACCGAAGAGGGGAGCAGTATACAGAACAAGGTACAATAAAAAAGAGTATAATAAAGGAGTGTAGCTCAACCCAATAGGATAAAGAAGTAGGATAGTCCAAACCAAAGGAGCTAAAAATTGAGATAAGAAAAAATTATCTTGTAGTCATCGCTACCTATAGTAGGAGAGTAGACTCAACCAACAATGATAATCTAGACACAGAAAGCATGTCGCATCCCAAGCGCATATTCACCTCTCCTAGAAGAAGTGTAGCTAGAACCCATGTAGTGGGTACCAGGACATGATATATATATATATATATATATATTCTCAGCAATGAAACCCAAATGAAAGATTTAGGGGTTATCCATCTGAAAATCTCATCCCAGGAAAAGTGAGGGGCCAATACTCCCAAAGGTAACCATCGTTGACTAACATCCCACACATTTTTGTCCGAAATACAAGTCAAATGGGTTTAATCACTGCACCTTGATACTATTCACTTATAGTGGGACTATCTTTCCCGCACTATTTTAGGTCTCATCAAAATGATGTGTCTTTGTGGGAAAAGTAGAGTCCAAAGTCATGTCAAATGATGTATCGTCACTATGCCTCATAGTAGAGAGATAGTGGCACAAATTTGAGGATCCATGACCTTCCTAAATGGAGGATTCCACACATCATTAGATTTATCTTCCCTAGTACAGTAGGGGGGATCATACCTCAGATGTCGACGTGGGACCCACTACAATGCCTAGCAAGCGGGTACTTTCCAAAATGATTCATCGACATGTCCCGTTGGTTAGTATTGCTAGTGTGAAGTCCAAAACCAACATCAGGGACAACTACCCATCCCATCTAGAGGTAAATTAAAAACATCAATTGGGGACCAATACTTAAAATATCTAGAGGTAACCCCAAAACTTTCATGGCCATCCTTACAGGATGTAAACTCTTGTAAACAAATGTTGTGGAACACTGGCCATCCCTGCATGATGGTACCTCTCAAAAGAATGTTGAAGAACAGTAGACATCCTTTCAAAATGGTACCTCTCAAAAGAACATCAGGGAACACTATCCATCCATAATACATGGTACCTCTCATGAAAATACTGAGGAACTCTAGCCATCCTTACAAGATGGTACTTCTCAAAATAACCCGACTCTAGATATCAGGTGTCAAATCAGATTGGTGTCACACCAATAACATCATACATTGTAACCCATAATCCACTATAATGGGAACCATCACATTCTATGTATAAAAAACATAGGATAGTCTACACACATGCCAAAATTTTATTCCAAAAGAAAGGGATGTGAGAGTTTGAAGATTCGTAATGTAGTATGTGTCACATGTGGGGCCCACATTTCGTGTATCCCTACCTTTCTTCCATTCCATATACCTAGGCATTATTAATTATTAAACTATGAATAAGTATCCCTAAAAAGGTCATCTTACTCCCATTGTACTTAACACAACATGTCAAAATGCCGATGAGTGAACGATGGTCGTCCTTCATCCCGAGGGAGAAAAGCATAATTACACTAGCACAAATCCTCAAACAGTATAAGAACACTTGACACCATCTATTCATACATATTCTACACTCTCACAAAAGTTGAGGTAGACCCAATACATATGTTTTCATCAAAAACCACAATAGGATCTTTCACTGATATTCCTTTTAGGTTTCCACATTTAATTCGATCCTGAAAAAGGCTCTGTAAGTTCAAACAGATTACACCATCGCGATCCATGAAGAAATACACACAAGATAGACTAGTCATTCTCCCTAAATGAACATTGAGTGGAAAAGTCGCTTATCGCCATAATATGATCAAAAGAAATCCTGTGGGGTGCACACCTTGATCACGAAACAAATTATATGGATCAAAAAACTGTGATCTTCTTGAAAAAACACATGGGATGGAATAATATTTTTTCCAAAAAAGAATCTGGTGAGAAAGATTCATTTCACTGCAATACATGAAATTATGGCCCCATGGAGAGCACACATTAGCATTATCATAAGAACCCAAAATTTGTCTTGAAATGTTCTCATATAGAAATGGTTTGTGTCACCACTAACGATGATTCAAACGAGCCTCCTGTTTATAAGGTAGGTATGAAACATGTTTTTCGAATAATAATAATTATTTAATTATTATAAAAGTGAGCATTTCAGGTCACCCGCCATCGGGCACAAAACTTAAATTCCCAAAACAACCGAAAAATGGTCCTTCTTTACTCAAGGATCATGTTTCAAAGACATTAATATAATTGGAGGCATGTATTAGAAGATATGGGAATTTTAAGTGCTCGGGCCCAAAATAGGATTGATCGACCCTGTCCGGCAGGTCTTCCACACAAGGGCCAACCCTCCGGACCACAACAAGGTATCGTGGTCCACCAAACACACTCCCCAAACCAACTCTAATTGGGACCCTTTGTTTTCCATGGACCCCCATGTCCCCTCATCCCCCATTATACCGCGACTACCCACGTTTTATGGGTCACTCCCGCTTGGGGTCAGGAACTGCATCCCCTCTACAACTTCCAGCCTGGGTGTGGCTAGGATCAGCCAAATAGACTTCGACCGAATGAAGATGGATGCTCTGGCCTCCTCTTTCTATGCTAAGTTGGTCATGCTCCCCCATCCTGGACATCTCTTATCATGGCTACATAGGCTCGCCACACAAGTTCCAAACCCTGGTTTCACATTTGGCTGTCGTTCAACCACATTATCGGCATCCTTAGCACACCGACACTGTGCTCTGTGTTTGTCCCATGTGGACGCCACCGTGCCTAAAACGAAAAGATGCCTTATTCCATACATCATACAGACCACACTAGTGGTTCAATTTTAGATCCAAAATTAGATCAGTTATCACTAGGACAAAACCTTAGAAAAGATATCCTTGAATAGATGATCTGAAAAACGATTCATCTGGCAGAAAACTGATAGTGGATATCTGTCAAAAGTAAACATAGAATGGGTTTCCAATTGATATTGATGGTCATGTTCATGTGACCATTAGTGATTTTACTATTTTACAATGAATTAAAAGACAACAAGATGAATGATAAAATTATAAATTCAATATATACTTAAAATTAGAAGAATACCTACCTTGAAACAACCATTCATCGTTGATGATGTGCGCCCTATGATCTTGCTTTGATCCACCGTGGTTTCGATGAAGTTCTCTCCTCGATATAGTGAATAACGTCAAAGAACGAGTGAGAGAGGGATGAGGGAGATGGACTTATAAGAGAAAAAAAATGTGAAATAAGTGTTAGCCCAAATTATAATTCCTTGAACATCTATTTATAGAGGTTTCACTCAGCATGGAATCTAAAATTCATGCGGTCCTTGTTTTAATGAGCCTCCTTGGGAAAAAACACCTTTCCAAACTCAAAAGTGGTCTTAGATATTCAATATGATTCCCTATTTTAATGTTATTGGGTTTTTTGTTCTAGATAAAATAATGAAATTTAGTTATTTTATTTATAATTTTCCCCTGGGTGGTGTTTTTAAAAATCTCACATGCCGATAAAAGTTATACCCTACCTCGGGTAAAAGGATTATTAAAGCTTTAGTCGTGGCATTTGATACATGATCCATGCTATTGTTTATGAGATATGTTTCTTTTGACATGTTCCTAGTACTAAAATGAATATTGTTTTTGTATAATTTACCCTAGAAATACTAGGCCTCAGAAATTCATGACGTCTCAATGCTTGGAACTAGAAAATTTTGTATAAATAGTCTAATGTCTTAGAAAAAAGAAACTGGGTCATTAAATAACTACATACTTCTAGTTTTCCATCCACAATAAGAGAAACTAGGGAAATGTTCTCAGGGTATTAGGCTCAAATGTAGCTCTTTTATTCCTGGGGAAACATGCAACTTTTTTCTCAGCTACGACCCATGTGAGACATCATTTGCCAACTCTAGCTACTGGGTGTAGGGTAAGGTGGTAAGAAACCTTTCTATATCTTTTCAATATTTTCAACATTGTAAATAACCATAGGGAATAGTTTTTCCTACCTAGACAAACTCTTACATCACCCATCACAACTAGAATCACTATATTCCCATAGAACGAGGTTTTATGATTCTATTATTCAGAATATCCATCTGTGAAAACAACCAATGATATCTGGTCAAAGAAAATTTTATAGTTGGTACATCAAAATCAAGACTCTATTATATTCACGGGATGTGAAGGAGTAAACACTATCGAGTGAAGGAATGTTTTACCCTCCATCTTTACCTGGATCAGCTACACAGAAGCTTACTGCTCCGAAACATCCTACACTAGGAGTACATGGGACATCCTCTTAAGGGAAACTACTACAACATTTCCCATTCTGAGAGTATCGAAAATCTCTATGTCATAGTCTTGTAAGATGTTCAAATAGTTTTTCCACCTTAATTTATGGTCTCCCTTGGTGAAGGTGTACCTGAGACTTTGGTTTTCTCTGCACACCAGAAAGCGCTCTCTAAAAACGTAGCATTTTTATATTCTCAGAGGGAAGACTACTGCTTTAAGAACCATATAGTGTGGTGCAGAGTTCTGTTCATGGGGTCTCTGTCACCTAAACCAGTTCTTGATAATTTTTATATCAAGGTTTTCATTGAGTATGTAAGGTACCAACGAACAGGGCTGGTGAGTAAACTCATCCAAGATCAATAGGCTAGACACAATAAGTGTGTGGAAAACCAAATCCATATTTTACCCTCCTTGAAGGAGACTAATCCCAAAATTAGGAACATTATCCGTCCAACTAATGAAATCTAAAGAAAAAAATTTTTCAAGTAGGATAAATTCCACAAGTAAATCTAGAAGCTGTTACAACACTCCCCTGCCCAACCTCACCCTGAACACAGAAGTCAGAGGGATTCATCCACCACTCCTCGATAATGTCCACAATGGGTGTCACTGAATCCCCCTCAAGGTTTTTCATGCATCATAAAATTTTTCTCTAGGTGGTTAGTACACCTCTTCATCATGCATTCAATGATGCATCAAAAAAAATCAACACGGGTTTACAGTGACGCCCCACGTCACCCTAGTAAAACACCATACAAGGATAAGGGAGGAAATATTACTTTACACAATGTCTAATAAGTTCTACTCCAAAAAGTTGAAAATAAAGAATGAGTACCTATTATCATCTCGTGATCTATATGATTGTAGAAATACAAACCCTGTATCTATTTTTGGACCAAACTATCAGCTTCTTGAGCCTGGTGTGGGCCACCTAGTTGTGGTGGAAAGACCTCACAATGTCTTCCCCCACCTCCAGCTCCTCTGACTACACTTCTAGAACCACATCACTGGGTACCACCATGATTACAACAATGTCTCTAATGTGGTAGTCCAAATGCATCCCTCATGGTGTTCTTATCACATCTGGATGGGCAGTCTCATGCCATGTGACCTCTTTCATCACAAGAATAACATTGACCCTCCCTAGGATGTCCTCGTACACTACACTGCCTCTCCCATTATAACCGTGTGCCTAAGACCGATTATGTGGAGGCCTTCTACGTCTAGATCTAGTTGACTAACTCCATTTTCTTGCGACAAATGTCTTAGATCTATTGTGATCACTGCCACAACATGTAGTATAGATCCTCCCTGAAATAAATCTCATTGTATACGATGTTTTCTACAATACTCTAGAATTGGTGGGGATGCACAAGGGTACTATGATAGAATGTTTCTCTAGGTGGAGTTCCCCATCAATCTTCGATGACTAGAAGTAGTCATTATAGATCATGTCTATAGAGTAGCGTGCAATGTCATGGAACCTAGTCACATACTCGGTCACTATTGACCCTCCCTGCAAAAACTATTGGAGAAATTTATGTTGAAAGGAGCTCAATAAGGAGGGGTATAACTCATCAAAAAACAATAGTTGAATGTTGTACATGAGTGTTTTGAATGATCATGTATTTGAGTGACCATGTTCCAATACTTCCTAGCTAATCCATTGAAAAGGATGGATTCCAAAGAAACTATATGACCTATTCATGTCCCTGAAGGCCTGAATATATAGATCATTGATTCTAACCAAACATCTGATTCATGAGGATTTTTCTAAACATAAAAATTCAATAATCTATATCATTGGAACTCAGGATGTGTGCTTAGCCTGTGCACATCCTTAGAATGCTTTTCATGGACTATATGTTGCTCGATAGGTGGAGTTTCTTATTCCAACCCACTTGGAGTATTGGGTAACATGATGGGTCCTTAACTGAGGCCTCACATCCCACATGGTCTTCGTCATGAACCATAGCTAGTATCATGGCTGGCTATCATCGTAGAGACATCTTGATTGATAGCAATGTCTTCCAAGGAAAGATGCAAATATATATACATCATCAATTATGGAGAGATGACTCAAGAAGGAAAAAATACTTGTTCCTACATGATTATTGTACCATTTATCCCTACAATAGGTACCATAGGGTTCTGAGTTGGCTAGTTGGTAATCAGGTTCCTTGTGAATGGATATATTGGATTGAGAGATGATCTCATAACACTTCAACACCATTTCCCAAAATCCAACCAAGAAATTTTTTAGGGAAGCATCCGAACAATGTCCAAAGGGTCCATCCACCATTGATACAACATTGTCACAACTCGACCCATGTCGGAGCTTGATCCCTAACTACCCTAATCCCTCCACAATAGTCTAGGGGTTGGTGACTAGTAGCGAAGGAATAAAAAACTAGGGGAAGCCTTTTCCAAAGAACCTATATGCACACATGCAGCAAAATCAACGTAGAAGTGTGGAGGGAAAAGAAAAAAAGATACAACACTACAATAAAAAGGAAAAAAATCATAAATGAATCTACCTACACAGTAATGTACATTTGCTATAAAGTAAAATACATGGTAAATGGAAAAAAATACATGCACAACTCATAAAGTTCCATAACCTACCAATATGTGGAATAGGTAAAACAGTTGGGAGTGACCTAATCTTGAATCCCAAGCTACGATCATCACACATGGTCCAAGAACAATATATCCCTAGCTCCTAAAAAGTCATGAACAACATATCCTTCATCTACAATGGAACACATAGTACATGTAAAGCCCATGAAGGGTTGATTATATAAAATTATTCAGTTGGATTCCACATAGGCTATAAAGATAATAAGTAGAAGTACTAAAGATGGTACTCGTAGATAGAACCTCGTATAAAAAATGATATTATAGGAATCACATACTACTCAACCCAAAAAATAGTGACGTAAATACATCCAAATACAAGTATAAATAAATGGTGAAAAGATGAAATTCTTGTCATGTATTCACTACTTATAGTAGAAAAGTTGATTCATCTAACCATGATAATCTAGACACAGAAAGAATGTGTCATATCCTATGTATCTTTTCTTATCCTGGAAAGAGAGTAGCCAAAACCCCATGAGTGGGTACTGAAATAGGATGTATATATATATATATGACTTGAAATGAAATAAAAACAAGGAGAGTTAGGGGATCTTCAAATTACAAGATCAGCCCTAGAAAAGTGACTATCCAAGAATCCTAGTTGTAAAAATTGATGGCAAGCATCCCACACGTCTTCCCTAAAATGCAAGTCAAACGGGATCAATCAATGCAACTTGATACTATCAACATTTGGTGGGTCTATCTCACCTACACAATTTTATGGCTCATCACAAGGATGCATCTTGGTTGGAAAAGTGCCCCTCTTTCTTGAGAGTTCAAAGTCAAAGAAATGTATGAATTTTTACTATGCAACATAGTCGATAGAACTTATTACAATGTTGAGAATCTATGAACACCCTATATAAATGATTCAACTCATCATTTGGTGTCTATGTCCTATTATGTTAGGGGAATCCTCACCTCCAATTTGACAAGGGATACTACCCATCCAAGCTGGGGGTACTTTCCCAAAAGATTCATTGACAGGTCCCACTACCCAACCCTTCTAGAGGGAAGGATAGAACATACATTAGGGACTAAAACCCATCCAAGATGGCAGTAAACCGAGAATTTCCACCAACGAACACATTATAGCCCAGGTAGATTTAACCTCAGAACTGCCCTAGCCATTCCTCCAGGATAGTACCTCTTGGAAAAGCTCAATGAGGAACACTGGCCATCCTTGCAGGATGGTACCTCATAGAAGAACACCGAGGAACCCTGTCCATCCCAACTGGATGATACCTCGTTGAAGAACAGTGAGGAACACTATCCATACCAACAATATGGTACATTTGGAATGAAAATCAAGGAACACTGGTCATCCTTGCTAGATGTTAACAGATAGAATAACACTACTACATGCATCAGGTATTTCCCTGTATTAGCATCACACATAAAACATATGGAATTGTAAATCATAAGCCATTATGGAGGAAAAAATCATGTTCTACTTGACAAAACACTTAGTATAGGTGATACACATGTGAAAATATTAGTCCAAAAGAAAACATTTTTGGAGATAGAACATTCATAAATTAGTACATGATGTGGGTGGGTTCCACATGTCGAGCAAACCCACCTCACCACCTGGATTTGTACGAAGCCATACTTTGTTACTAAACTAAGAAAAAGAACCCCTAGACATGCCAAATTACACATAAAGTACATGAAACACCTATTCAAAAGGACAAAGATCACACAACACTCATCACTGATCTGGACGGCCAAATGCATAATTACGATTGAAAAACTCCTCAAATCGCTCAAGAAAATTTGATCGCATATCATCATACATCTTCTCAACTCTCAAATGAGTCGAGGTTGACCCAAGCCACGAGTTCTCCTCAAACACATCAAAATGAAATTCCACTGATACATCATTCAAGTTTCTAGAATTAATGCGATCACGAATAAGGATCCATAAATTCAAATGGATCATAACATAGAGATCCTTGATTAAAAACATTCAAGATCGACAAGTCATTCCCTCAAAATGGACATCGGGTGGAAAAGTCATATGTCACCACAATATCATCAAAATACACCCCATGAATCCCATTACTTTATCCCGAAACAAATTTGATGGACCACACCATTGTGATCCTCTCAAAAAAACATATGGGCTTGACAAATCTGTTTTCCAAATAGGTATCTGGTGAAAAGGATTTATTTCACTACAATATGTCCATAATAAGCATAGTGGAGCCCACACATCAACATTAGAATAAGAACCTAAATGTAATATTGAAAATTCCACATTGAGATAAGGGCTTTGCCTCTGATGATGGCACATCAAATGGACCTCCCATTTAGAATGTTGGTTCGAAACAATTTTTTCAAATAATAGTAATTAATATATTATTATTAAAGTGAGATTTTTTCACCACCCACCTTCAGGATCAAAAATTAAATTTTAAAAACCACCTAAAATGGTTCAGATTGACCCATGTATCATGTTTCCATAGACAAAATTCAAATTGTAGGACTATATTAAAATATACAGGCATCTAATGTGCTCGGGCCCAAAATAGGCTGGTCTGACCCAGTCCATCTAGTCTTCCCAACCTAAGCTAGCCTGCATTAGCCATACCGTCTCATTATCATGCAATCCCATCACGTGGTCCAACTGGTGAGCTTACCAAATAGGTACACCTTAGGACTAATGATCTATCTCACACCCCTTCTTTATAGCAGTGACCCACGTTTTGGGGTGGTTGCTGCCTAGGGTCGCGAACCATGATCATTCTCCACCTTACTACCTACCCATGGCGAGGCTCCACCATTCTGAAACCTACGTAATGATTCCATGAACTATGGACTCTTCTAGCGCTGCTAAGATTACTATTCTACCTCATCTCTACCTACTCTAATCTCAATCACCTCGGCTCGCCACAGCAGCGGTTGACCATAGCTTCACCTCCAGCTAATGGAATCTAAAGAAAAAAATTTGTCAAGTAGGTTAAATTCCACATGTAAATCTAGAAGCTGTTATAACACTCCCATGCCCAACCTCGCCCTGAACATAAAAGTTAGAGGGATTCATCCACCACTCCTCGATAATGTCCACAATGGGTGTCACTAAATCCCACTCAAGGTTTTTCATGCATCATAAAATTTGTCTCTATGTGGTTAGTACACCTCTTCATCATGCATTCAATGATGCATCAAAAAAAATCAACACGGGGTTACAGTGACGCCCCACGTCACCCCAGTAAAACATCATACAAGGATAAGGGAGGAAATATTACTTTACACAATGTCTAATAAGTTCTACTCCAAAAAGTTGAAAATAAAGAATGAGTACCTATTATCATCTCGTGATCTATATGATTGTAGAAATACAAACCCTGTATCTATTTTTGGACCAAACTATCAGCTTCTTGAGCCTGGTGTGGGCCACCTAGTTGTGGTGGAAAGACCTCACAATGTCTTCCCCCACCTCCAGCTCCTCTGACTAAACTTCTAGAACCACATCACTGGGTACCACCATGATTACAACGATGTCTCTAATGTGGTAGTCCAAATGCTGCCCTCATGGTGTTCTTATCACGTCTAGATGGGCAGTCTCATGCCATGTGACCTCTTTCATCACAAGAATAACATTGACCCTCCCTAGGATGTCCTCGTACACTACACTACCTCTCCCCTTATAACCGTGTGACTAAGACCGATTATGTGGAGGCCTTCTACGTCTAGATCTAGTTTACTAACTCCATTTTCCTGCGACGGATGTCTTAGCTCTATTGTGATCACTGCCACAACAAGTAGTATAGATCCTCCCTGAAATAAATCTCATTATATGCGATGTTTTCTACAATACTCTAGAATTGGTGGGGATGCACAAGGGTACTATGATAGAATTTTTCTCTAAGTGGTGTTCCCCATCAATCTTCGATGACTAGAAGTAGTCTTTATAGATCATGTCTATAGAGTAGCGTGCAATGTCATGGAACCTAGTCACATACTTGGTCACTATTGACCCTCCCTGCAAAAACTATTGGAGCAATTTATGTTGAAAGGATCTCAATAAGGAGGGGTATAACTCATAAAAAAAAGTTGAATGTTGTCCATGAGTGTTTTGAATGATCATGTATTTGAGTGACCAAGTTCCAATACTTCCTAGCTAATCCATTGAAAAGGATGGATTCCAAAGAAACTATATGACCTATTCATTTTCATGAAGGCCTGAATATATAGATCATTAATTCTAACCAAACATCTGATTCATGAGGATTTTTCTAAACATAAAAATTCAATAATCTCTATCACTGGAACTCAGGATGTGTGCTGAGCCTGTGCACATCCTTAGAATGCTTTACATGGACTATATGCTGCTCAATAGGTGGAGTTTCTTATTCCAACCCACTTGGAGTATTGGGTAACATGATGGGTCCTTAACTGAGGCCTCACATCCCACATGGTCTTCATCATGAACCATAGCTAGTATCATGGCTGGCTATCATCGTAGAGACATCTTGATTGATAGCATTGTCTTCCAAGGAAAGATGCAAATATATATACATCAACAATTATGGAGAGATGACTCAAGAAGGAAAAAATACTTGTTCCTACATGATTATTGTACCATTTATCCCTACAATAGGTACCTTAGGGTTCTGAGTTGGCTAGTTGGTAATCAGGTTCCTTGTGAATGGATATATTGGATTGAGAGATGATCTCATAACACTTCAACACCATTTCCCAAAATCCAACCAAGAAATTTTTTAGGGAAGCATCCGAACAATGTCCAAAGGGTCCATCCACCATTGATACAACATTATCACAACTCGACCCATGTCGGAGCTTGAGCCCTAACTACCCTAATCCCTCCACAATAGTCTAGGGGTTGGTGACTAGTAGCGAAGGAATAAAAAACTAGGGGAAGCCTTTTCCAAAGAACCTGTATGCACACATGCAGCAAAATCAACGTAGAAGTGTGGAGGGAAAAGAAAAAAAGATACAACACTGCAATAAAAAGGAAAAAAATCATAAATGAATCTACCTACAAAGTAATGTACATGTGCTATAAAGTAAACTACATGGTAAATGGAAAAAAATACATGCACAACTCATAAAGTGCCATAACCTACCAATATATGGAATAGGTAAAACAGTTGGTAGTGACCTAATCTTGAATCCCAAGCTACGATCATCACACATGGTCCAAGAACACTATATCCCTAGTTCCTAAAAAGTCATGAACAACATATCCTTCATCTAAAATGGAACACATAGTACATGTAAAGCCCATGAAGGGTTGATTATATAAAATTATTCAGTTGGATTCCACATAGGCTATAAGGATAATAAGTAGAAGTACTAAAGATGGTACTCGTAGATAGAACCTCGTATAACAAATGATATTATAGGAATCACATACTACTCAACCCAAAAAAATAGAGACGTAAATACATCTAAATACAAGTATAAATAAATGGTGAAAAGATGAAATTCTTGTCATGTATTCACTAATTATAGTAGAAAAGTTGATTCATCTAACCATGATAATCTAGACACAGAAAGAATGTGTCATATCCTATGTATCTTTTCTTATCCTGGAAAGAGAGTAGCCAAAACCCCATGAGTGGGTACTGAAATAGGATGTATATATATATATATATGACTTGAAATGAAATAAAAACAAGGAGAGTTTGGGGATCTTCAAATTACAAGATCAGCCCTAGAAAAGTGACTATCCAAGAATCCTAGTTATAAAAATTGATGGCAAGCATCCCACACGTCTTCCCTAAAATGCAAGTCAAACGGGATCAATCAATGCAACTTGATACTATCAACTCTTGGTGGGTCTATCTCACCTACACAATTTTATGGCTCATCACAAGGATGCATCTTGGTTGGAAAAGTGCCCCTCTTTCTTGAGAGTCCAAAGTCAAGGCAATGTATGAATTTTTACTATGCCACATAGTCGATAGAACTTATTACAAAGTTGAGAATCTATGAACACCCTATATAAAGGATTCAACACATCATTTGGTGTCTATGTCCTATTATGTTAGGGGCATCCTCACCTCCAATTTGACAAGGGATACTACCCATCCAAGCTGGGGGTACATTCCCAAAAGATTCATTGACAGGTCCCACTACCCAACCCTTCTAGAGGGAAGGCTAGAACATCCATTAGGGAATACTACCCATCCAAGATGGCAGTAAACCGAGAATTGCCACCAACGAACACATTATAGCCCAGGTAGATTTAACTTCAGAACTTCCCTAGCCATTCCTCCAGGATAGTACCTCTTGGAAAAGCTCAATGAGGAACACTGGCCATCCCTGCAGGATGGTACCTCATAGAAGAACACCGAGGAACCCTCTCCATCCCAACTGGATGATACCTCGTTGAAGAACAGTGAGGAACACTATCCATACCAACAGTATGGTACATTTGGAATGAAAATCAAGGAACACTGGTCATCTTTGCTTGATGTTAACAGATAGAATAACACTACTACATGCATCAGTTATTTCCCTGTATTAGCATCACACATAAATCAAATGGAATTGTAACTCATAAGCCATTATGGAGGAAAAAATCGTGTTGTACTTGACAAAACACTTAGTATAGGTGATACACATGTGAAAATATGAGTCCAAAAGAAAACATTTTTGGAGATAGAACATTCATAAATTAGTACTTGATGTGGGTGGGTTCCACATGTCGAGCAAACCCACCTCACCACCTGGATTTGTACGAAGCCATACTTTGTTACTAAACTAAGAAAAAGAACCCCTAGACATGCCAAATTACTCATAAAGTACATGAAACACCTATTCAAAAGGACAAATAACACACAACACTAATCATTGATCTGGACGGCCAAATGCATAATTATGATAAAAAAACTCCGCAAATCACTCAAGAAAATTTGATCGCATATCATCATACATCTTCTCAACTCTCAAATGAGTCGAGGTTGACCCGAGCCATGAGTTCTCCTCAAACACATCAAAATGAAATTCCACTGATACATCATTCACGTTTCTAGAATTAATGTGATCACGAATAAGGATCCATAAATTCAAATGGATCATAACATAGAGATCCTTGATTAATAACATTCAAGATCGACATGTCATTCCCTCAAAATGGACATTGGGAGGAAAAGTCATATGTCACCACAATATCATCAAAATACACCCCATGGATCCCATTACATTATCCCGAAACAAATTTGATGGACCACACCATTGTTATCCTCTCAAAAAAACATATGGGCTTGACAAATCTGTTTTCCAAATAGGTATCTGGTGAAAAGGATTCATTTCACTACAATACGTCCATAATAAGCATAGTGGATCCCACACATCAACATTAGAATAAGATCCTAAATGTAATATTGAAAATTCTACATCGAGATAAGGTATTTGCCTCTGATGATGGCACATAAAATGGACCTCCCATTTAGAAGGTTGGTTCGAAACAATTTTTTCAAATAATAGTAGTTAATATATTATTGTTAAAGTGAGATTTTTTCACCACCCACCTTCAGGATCAAAAATTAAATTTTCAAAACCACCTAAAATGGTTCAGATTGACCCATGTATCACGTTCCCATAGAAAACATTCAAATTGTAGGACTATATTAAAATATACAGGCATCTAATGTGCTCGGGCCCAAAATAGGCTCCTCTGACCAAGTGCATCTAGTCTTCCCAACCTAAGCTAGCCTGCATTAGACATACCATCTCATTATCATGAAATCCCATCATGTGGTCCAACTGGTGAGCTTACCAAATAGGTACACCTTAGGACTAATGATCTATCTCACGCCCCTTCTTTATAGTAGTGACCCACGTTTTTGGGTGGTTGCTGCCTAGGGTCGCGAACCATGATCATTCTCCACCTTACTACCTACCCATGGCCAGGCTCCACCATTCTGAAACCTACTGAATGATTCCATGAACTATGGACTCTTCTAGCGCTGCTAAGATTACTATTCTACCTCATCTCTACCTACTCTAATCTCAATCACCTCGGCTCGCCACAGCAAAGCTTGACCATAGCTTCACCTCCAGCTACCGGTCAACCACATCGTCGACCTCCTTAGTGGTATTCCACCCCAGTTACATTGTAATAACCACCTCAGTGGTCATATTTTAGATCTAAATGGTGATCATAGATCCTTTCAATGAATCCTTTAAAACGCAAACCTCAAATTGATGATCTGTTGAATGATTAATGTGATTGAAAATTGATAGTAGATATCTATGAAGAACAGACTGAGAAAGGGTTTCTAAATAGAGATTGAGGGTCTTGTTCTTGGGGCCATCAAATATTGGAAAATTTAAAAATGACTAAAAAGACAACGAGATGAAATATAAAAATAGAAAATGGATTGTAACTCAAAATTAGCAGAAAACCTACCGTGAAATGAATTTTCGACATTGATAACATGTCAGCTGTGATCATACATCAATCTGATGTGGTTCTGGTGGATATCTCTACTCGATCTAGTGAATAAAGATGGATAATGAATGAGATATGGGGACATAGTATAGAGAGGTAGAGAAATAAGGGTTAACCTGAATTCTAATTCCCTGAACTACTATTTATACAAGTATCACTTGGTGTGGAATCTGAAATTTCGACACCCCGCTTTTTATTTCTATCCTAGATTAAACACCCCATTATGAACTCAAATGAGGTCCCATATTTTCAATCTAAGTCACCATTTAAATATTATTATGTTTGGAATTCGAGATTTTATAATTAAATTTCATTATTTTATTTATTAATTATCCGTAGGATGGCGTCTTTCAAAAAAGTACTACACCATTAAAAGTTATACCCCACCTAGGGTAAATTAAATGTTTTGAACTTAACCATGGCCTCTGATTACTGATCCAAGCTAAATTTTTAGTAATATCCTATTTTGAACACATGCTTTGTAAAAAACATCTGAATGTTTTTTAATGATTTATTCTGGGCACACCGGGCCTCAGAATTCCATGTCATCTCACTTCCGGACTCTTGAAATATATGTAGAAATAATCCAATGAGATGAAAGAAAAATAATGGGTCTCTAAAAAAGTACTTATGATATAAGATCAATATATTCTTTTATTTTTTCCACAATAATGGTGTTATCAATTAGTTGATTTTTGAATAGTCCATCATGGAAGACTTATCAAATTATTCAAGAAGACATCAATATATAAAATGTTGGGATACAAGTTGTTTTAATCTAGAAATTAGTTAATAAACCTGTGATGGTTCATAGAATTGAGGGAGAATTAAACATTATTGTGATAACATTGGAGCAATATCACCGACCATGGAACCGTGATCTAAACAAAAGACTATTAACCTGATTCAAAAATACTATCTATCTTTGGAGATTAATGATATGGTAAATGTAAATATCTATAGGGTGACAATATAAGAGATTGTAGTAAATAAATATAATAATTAATTAATAAAGAAAATACATGAGGTCCATGTGAAGTCTCTAAGTATTAGACACATGAGGTACTTGATGTAATGATTGTTGTCAGTGAGGTATTTTTATAGTTTTATTACCATTGAAATATCATTTGTTATTAATTAATTCATTCATGGTATATTAGATTAATAGTGGATTGAAACTATCCAAAAAAATATACAGTTAGGTTGTATTAAATTAAATTTTACCTCATAATATAATGGTTTTTGAGGAAATGTTATGATTAACATGGGTACAATCATGTATATGATGCAAAGAGTAGACTAATGACATAGTAAATTATGACTTATTAACTATACTCTATCCTGAATGTCTAACACATGGTATATACTATAGGAATTTATATATTTAGGACATTATGATAAATATGAATCCAAATTATCTAATGTTATTAAGAAACTTTTCATGTGAGAATTCATAAATTGAAATCATTCATACTCCCATTTTTTGATGAGTTAATATGTGTTTTCATAGGTATGAGGCCAAAAATGATTTCTAGATTATGTTAACTAAGAAATTTTTTCTTCTCTTATATGAAAACATTGAAATCCGATCCCATTATTGAATTAGACTAACGATTCACATTGACATCCTTAGTTGTGTGACATTTGATGTACTCAACTACATGAAATAATAAAATGTGATGCACTCATTCAAAATATTCAGCCGATTTTAGAGAAACATTAATGTATGACATAGACTATACTAGATTGATATATTCAATGGATATTGGTCAATATGTCTCAAAAAATTTAATTATATAATAAATTATACAATATATATATATTATTAATCTGGTGTACAAGTTTATAATGGGCTAGGGGTTTGTTTAATCATGAACGTTCCATGCCTCATTTCAACATTAGAAGCATTTGTTTAATTTTAGAGCCTACTCATTGTTATAGATTGGATTTGGGAATTAATACATGTTTTCAACTCTATAAAGTTCCATAGGGTTAAACATAATTCCTAATAATGAGTATTAATTTTATTATAAGGTGCATATCAAAATGTTTTGAGAGATAATGATAAAAATTTCAAAAAATGTTTTCATGGATTCAATAAGTGATTTTTATTTTTCCATAAATTCATTCAGTCTGTACATAATTGGGTATGTTATCGAGCCTTTTCATGAAAACACTATCTATGATTTGGTGAATGTCACTAGTCAAGGGTTAGTGTATTCACATAGTTCGTAGTGCTATATTAATGTTCCCATGATGAATGATATATTATATCATTAAATCATCACACTTATACTGATTATAAATTATTCTATCCCCTTGACACCTAAAAAAGTGATTTTTATATGTAATATTTATTGTTAAATGTGTTTAATAATTGGATCTGGATGTTGAATTTTTTTTGTATATTTCATGACTTCTTAAACATTATAATTCCAAGTGGATCATTCACTAAATTTGGGAAACCTATAAATGGAGATTATGAGACATAATTTGGGATATTGGGGAAAATTGCCTTCCTTACAAATCAATCGACTGTATGATTCAATTAATTTTATTTCAGAATGGAGTTATTAATTGTCCATTTTGGACATTATATCTTAATAAGTAATTTAGTGGTTCCAGTGAATTGTGGATACAATAATAGGTATGAACCCCTTGGTTTTTATTGAAGGAACTCAATTAAAGTCACTAAGAGTGATATAAAAATATTTGATAGGATGGTTTTATATTTTATGGGCCCTCTTGTTTTATACCATCGATTCATTTCCAAGTCAATTTTGGAATGTATTTTTTACATTCTCCTAATATAATAAATAATGGTTATATACAACAAAACCCATTAATCCTATTGAAAAAATTATTTTGGATACATATAATTAGTTTTGAAATTTCATTTAAAGCAATATATTTTACATAAAACATTCATTCAAAATCCAATTTTAACCATTTATTCAAATAAAATATTTACATAAAAATCACATTCCTAATTGTAAAATCGTTTTCTTTTTGAAAACCAAAACATTCTAATAATTTGACTGAAAATTCATTAAAAGGTATACACACACTCGTTTGACTATGTAGGATCCAAAAAACTATTGAGGAATATATATATTACTTTTTTATAAACCCTACATTATCACATCCCGACTAATAGAAAATTATGACACTAAACCATACCAATGAATGCAAATAATAGTAATCATAATAGACATAAAAGAATTAAATTAATCTGGATACCCAATAATGTAATGTCCTCGTAACTAAACCAGGGATCAAATATCCATACCAAGATTATATTATCAACCACAATCCCAGAAAAAACTATTATCACAATTAAATATAAATTATTTAATTTATATGTAATTTTATGAAAACATTAAAATTCTGATAATCGCAAACAAAATAACAGGGTAAAATATTACATGGAAACCATGTGAAATAATGTGGGGTATACTATTGCCACAAAACTAAGTCTAATAACTATGGGTGATCTAATTTATTTAAATAAATAAAAGATCAATTTCATTATATATTTGCAAAATACATAATTAAATCCGTTGGGAAAGATACCTAAAAAACATTGGCATGTAATAATGGGAAATATTCTTTTTTGAGTGTCCTCTATACACTACTGAAGAAAGAACCACGATATCAATGTAATTACACCATGATTAAGTGGAATCACATTACAAAACTCTAACAAAGTAAACTAAAATCCATGTTAATGAGAAAATTAGAAGTATTGAAAAATGAGGGGGATATATCACATTGATCATCCAAGAATGATGTATTTGGATCATTACCAAAAAAAGTGGAATGAAAGAGAACCAAATGGGTGAAGAAAAAGGGGAGAGTATAGAAAAAAATCCTCTAATAATCCCTTATTCTCATTCAATATATAAGGAAAATGACCCTCGATTTAATTTTATACTCTTCAAAAATTAGTAAAACCAAACCAGTTACCCATTCATCCATCATTAGGTACCCATTGAGGGACACAATCCACCAAGTACGACATATAGGGTCACCCTTTACCAAGACATATATTGAATAATTTAATATATTCAATGAGGTTACAAATGGAATAAATAATCCTGTGATCTCAATTTCACCCTCTATTTACACTCATGATATTTTTTCATATTTTTTTAGAACATCACGTCATTAAGAAGCATAATTTTGACCCAAAGGTTCTCTAAAAATATCCCCATTACTCTAAATTAAAATATTAAAATTGAACCATCCTCTTGGATGAAAGAGATATATCCCTTCCTCAAATTCAATGTCAAAAAACATTTCAGTAAACATAATAATTGAGTTATTTTTTGTTTAGTGTTTCTTATTTTAAAGAGTAAAGTATTAATTCCATATTCCTATAGATCTTTAGTATATAATTCATAATTCATGGAATGTTTTTTAGGTTTCTAGTAATTTTGTGAAAGGAATAAACAATTTTTATCTTTCTATAATGTCTTCTTAATTAAAATATGACATTATTTTATATAATTTAAATACCTTGTGTTATGACCTAATAAAAAACGAAAGAAAGGGCAATGCAGGTTGGGGGAGGGGTGGGAAAATTTAGCCTTTAAAAAATATTTCAATGTAAAATTGATTTTTTCTTTGGAATAATAGTTATACAAAAACATGCGTTTATATATGAGTTTAAATATAAACGATCAAATGTCTAATGTTCACCTTTCATAAACATAGAGAGGGATAACCCCAACAATAATAGACTCATTTATTTTTTACTATATATACAAGTATTTATAGCCATATTTTTTAAAAACATATAGGAACAAAACATGGGTGAATTTTTATAACATGGAGTCACAAACCATATATCCGACAATTTTATATGGGTGGAACAACCCACACATTCTTGCCATTTTAACATGGAGGAACAATCTAGGACCAGAATTTTATAGAGGATTCAGAACCAGACTATCCTATATTTTCATTCTAATATAACTCAAAATTATTATCCACAAAAAATACTAAAATGGTGTGGAATCAATAATAGATAAATAATTTTAGCAGATCTATTAAGGAAAAAATGTACACTGGAAAGATGAAATGGATCATAATATTTATGTCAACCCAAGCGAGTTCTAGTGATTAATAAATATTGAATTTCATATTACAGTTAATGATTATACCAAACATTCTTGTTCAGTTTTCCCTATGTTGAAATATATATATATAGTTTATTTATAGAAAATATATTCGAAATATGAAACCCATTTCATTTCCTATTATCTAAGGAAGAGTATTTATTTTCCATTATATGCAGATATAAAACATTTCATTGTGGGATTCATTGATTAATTTTAAAAATAATATAATATATATTTTGGAACTTGAAATAATATTTTATATAAATGTAAATGAACTTATAAAATAATAGATATAAATTTTCATTGAATCAGCCTCAAATCCACTTGAGATAAAGTACTAAATTTGTAATCAATTTCAAAATAAATTTCATCATAATCCAAATAATTTTTTTTGTATATGAATTTGGGCATTATAATATTCAATTAATTATAAATAAAAAATAAAATAATTCCAAAAAATATTTAATTGGATACAAATAATTAAATAAGGAGAAAACATGTGGAACAAGCATACAATATTTCAAAATAATTAATAATAAGTAAACTAGAGAATATTTTTAACCGGAAGATGAGAGGATATGTCATAATTTGGATTATTATTAAGTTTTTTAATAGTGAGACATTTGTAATTGTGGTTAATGTGAGGCTCGATTAGATTGATATATAATGTGGCGCAATTGAATTGAGAGAGTGAGGCTTGAGAGTATCGAGGGATTGTGAGGAACAACTGACTTGACTGATCATGAAGATTAGGAGAATCAAGTGACCATGAGTCTTAACTAACTCCAGATAGTGAGTCATGGGAGACCATGAGGCTTTAACAACTAAATATCGTGAGCCTTGGGTCCCCAGGAGACTAGAGTGACTTTAATTCATGTGACAGGAGAAACCCAAATATTTCAACTACTTATAAAAAATGTCCAATGTAAAACTAAAGGATTAAAATAGTATATTTTGTGTGAATTCCAAATATATTATATTAAATAAAAGTTTCTCTGACTATCTAATGAATCAATTATCTTTTCAGTAATTATATTATATCTCGATAAATCATTTTAAATATTAATGACAAATAAATCATAAAACTATATAATTATGATTGAAAATTCCATAGAGCCTGAGGATAAATTTAAGAAATGATAATGATATATTAAATAATAATTTTATTTTATTGAATTATAGATAATATTTTTATATTTCTACCCAAAAAATAATTGTAAAATTTGGATTTTTATATAATATGTTATGATTTATATTTATTAACAATTAAAATCATAGAAAAGGATACTTGATGATACATATTAAAATTTATTAAATAAAATATAAGATGTTATAAGATCCAAAAATACATATATAGTATATTAATACATCATGGAACATATATAGAATTTTATAAAAAAAATTATGAAATAAAGATATGTATCTAAAAAAATTATAAATTATAATCAAATAACAAAAAATGATTTGTAATTAAAAAAACAATATTTTTATTAAGAAGATACAACTGGTTTGTAAAACATTTTTTGTTAGGGTTTAAACATTAAACAAAAATTTATAATATATGTTAACATAGTTTATGATGAAACGAGAACCCTCCACACTAGTTTTCATAACCCAATGTTGAAAACCCTTCCGTAAGGTGAATTATAAAAGGGTTTCTACATGTTTTTTTTACAAAATCAACGATGAAATAATTCCAGGAGGGAATTTGAAATAATTCTATTATAAAACTTACTTGGAAATACTCCCAGAAATATTTGGACATCATTTTTATAGTAAAAATGATATCTAAATCATTTTTATGTTCGTAGAGCTTTATATGTTACTTTTTTATAAAATAGATATTGAAATTACTTATTTATTTATTTTAACAATGGTTTTCTAAAAATGAAAAATTGAATATTTATTTTTTTAAAATAATATTAAAAAACAAAATATTCCAAAACCAATAAAAATAAAGATACAAAACCAAAAATTGAAAAAATAATAGAAATAGAACAAGTAAAAAAAATCATTGATATGTTTAAAAACATTTGTTAAAATATACATCTAAATGAGACAAAATATATAGATAAGTTGTTATTAGAAAATAATAATAAAATAAATTTGGATCAATTTTATTTCATTGGTTTTATAGAATGAAACTATATCAAATATTTACAAAATAATGTGTACTGAATTTAGAAAATAACGTATTAGTTCACATTGTAGGTGTTATACTGAGACTAACCCTTTCAAAATATATTCCTCTTCTAGTAATGAATATTCAAAAAATGATTATAATAAATAATATGCAAATAAAATATTCCATCATTGATAACAATAATACTTTTATGAAAAAATATTAAAAAATAAAAAATTTAGATATGTAAGAAAAATAATGCATCCACTGGTAAAAAATTTATTCACCTGAACTTTAACAAAATAAAGTATTTGTTGTTCTAATATTGGATTGATATCACTACTGTACCCAGTCCCAAAGCTATTTTTATTTCAAATATTAATTTTTAAACCATATTTAAATTAAAAAATATAATTAATGAACTAAATAAAAGTGAATAAAAATTATTTATTTAAAATTATACCATTTTATCGAATAACTTCTAATTACGAGAATAACATATATAAATTACATTATTTTAGAAAAAAATAGGCATCACATCCAATGTATTAAACAATATTATGTATTAAAAAATTTATTATGAATAGTGTTTCATAACTATATATTTGTTCATACTTATAATAGAATGGGAAAAATCCACATGAGATCTTAATAATTTTGAATATTTTAAATACATATTCATTTGTTGTTTCATGATTCAAATAATTGACTTCAATTGAAATGTATTGTAGGTCAATAAATACATAAAAATATGATTAATCAAATCGGATGTAAAGAATATGGTGATACATGATTAGAAAAATAATTAATTAAGTTAATATAAAATATATTTACATGATGAAAACTAATTTGAAATTAAAATTTAATTACTTGGAAAATAGTTAAAACACTGGTATATTATGTTAAAATCCCTTTTAAAACATCTAGAATATTTCTTTAAATATATATAATGTATATTTTATTCTACATATATTTATAATCATTATAAAAGTATGAAAATTTTAAAATGAAATAAAGATACGTGATAATTTTTTAACCCAACTAACTTCTTAAGGAAAATCAGAATATACAAAATCCCAAAATAATCTATTTATTTGAAATGATACGTTTCGTTTTATATACTACAATATAAGGTAATTCTAAGAAAATATTATTAGTAAATATGAATTTAATTATAAATAGAAAATGAAAATAAACTCAAACCTCATATGCAATATAATGATAATGATTATTTGGGAAAAGTAAAAAATTTCTAGTACAATGTCCAACTATGTTCACCAATTGTGTATGTAGTGACACTAAAGCATTTGGATCAAAAATATCACGCACCACTACTCTTAACAATCCCATCTCTATATGTTGGTGACGTACATAATCTGCCAATTTTTTTACAATTTCTTATTCTACAATATAAATATATGGATCTCCAAAATTAAACTCACAATACCCTATTGGGTATAAATGGGAAGGTGGTGGATCATGATAGTAAGGTTACATATGATGCTTCTGTCACTCCACTTTTGTAGAAATAAATTATATAGATTATTTAATTTTATAATATATTGACACATAAGGTTTCATAGATCATCCTTTAGAGAACCTATTTCATCCATATATTCTCCCTCCATTGACGTCACCCAAGGGGAATGAAAAAGCATTTTTAAATATAATACACACCTCATATTCTCTGATGCTGATTGGCTGTTCCATAATTCTTTAATAAATGGTTATAATTTCCTTCATAAACTTATGTATAAAGGTCTTATATGTTATATTATCCTAAAGGGAATCATCATGTAATTTTTTCAAATGTAATATCGGTGTAAAAAATTTACTAAATAGTAATATTGATAAAAGGTAACAATTAATTACATACAATTTTATAAATAACATATTTTCTTGTATCTATATTGTATTTTACCTTTTATTATTATTATCTTACTTTTACACTTTTCTTGATGAGTGGTAGGAGTTGGATTTTTATCTAGAACATCTTTAGATACTCTACAAGAAATGCCTTTTAATTCAATTATTTTTCTAGAAATCAACATATCATTTAATAAGTGAACCTATTATAATTTTCATGATGAGTGGGGGGAGGTGGATTTTAAACTAGAATATCTTTTGAGCCTATAATATACATTTCCCTTAATTCAAATAGTTTTTCTGAAATCATGTTCTCTTTTAATAAGGGATACCCACATTGTGGTAATTTATGTGGTTATAAAATATGAGACTATATCTATTAGGGTTTTTTAGTCCATTATAAATTGAAAAATAAATAATTTATAATTTTACGAAAATTAATTAATAAAATTAATTTGAAAATAAAAATATTCCTGAACATCTTCCTCTTAACAATTGGAGGGAAAATGTATCCATGTATCTCTCTATTTAAACCAAGAATTAAGGCATCGACTATTATCCTTTTTACTCAAAAATATATATTTATGTCAAAATTATCTCAAATTCTCACCATCTTAAATTTTTACCGGATATACACTATTAATAATTTATTTGGTCTCTTATGATTTAATTGGCATCTACAATTGAAAAAAATAATTTTAATAAATGTTTAATATATATACAATTGAAAAAATAAAAATGAATGTATATAAATTTCATATTTTTGGACTACCATAACATATCTTATATTTACTGACCAACACTCATCTTATTAGGATATAAAATACATATCAAATAATGAATCTTTATAATAACTTAAGACCTATAATCTAGGGAATTGGGGCCATTTGGTAACACAATATCATTAGAGTTAATAATTATACATTAGTCTCCACCATTAGGTGTCTATTTTGTTGAACAAGTAATCCCAATCATATCATCTTTAGGTACCATCTTCTTGGGGGAATTTGGAAAGATAATAAATACTTTTAGGAATATTATTTTAAATATATTAAATTATTTAATTACTATAGACATATATTTAAATGAAAAAAAGTACATACAACATTTCTATTTCCATAGTGTTTGTTATTTAGGAAAAATGTATTCTACTAGAAAACCTATTTTTGTTAAATTATTTCTTTAAAATTATATATCTATGATAGCTAAATAATTTAATTTTAATAGTATATGTCAAAACATTGAATGATAGATTTTTCAACCAAAAATTACTCAACTAATATTAGCATATACAATTTTTTTTAAAATGATAGAAATGATTACCATATATAAATTTTTAATTTATTTTACCTGTATTTTTTATAAATTATAAATATTTTATAGAATAAAATTATACATCGGAAAATAAATATTATAAAGTAAATATTAAAAAAATAAACGTTGAAGGTGAAATTTTGAGAACAAAAAATCATTATCTAAATTTAGTAAATAAAAAATATTACAAAACTGTTGGAATAATAAAAGTTAATATATATAAATATGAATATCAAAATATAATTCATTTTATAATGTGAGTATAAAAAAAATATTTCCAAATTAATTTGGTGAGTAATGTAGTGTTCTCATATATCCCTTCTATACATTCAATTCGTGTTGTATAGAAAATTTCCACACCATATTCATTGTTATAATAATGTAATCATGTAATATATAGAGAAACCACATATTAGACTTCATCATTATCAATATTATAATCATTCCAACGATTTAATCCCTAGCATAATAAGAAAACATAGATCATTTTAGGGGTCAATAATACAATTTTTTTCATATGTCTTCATGAAAAATGATTCCACCTAATCAATAAATATTTTCAAATGAATAATTGTAAATCCATACAGATAATGTTTCAAAACACTGTTAATATCAACCTAGTTATATATAACTACATATTCTTGAAATTTATTATAATCAATCTCTTATATTTCGTAAATAACTCTAATGTCTTTGATAAAAAATGGGTATTCATCCTTAGAGGATGAAAAATTCTATGCATTATAGTAAACAATTTCTTAAATATATTTGAAAGTAAAATTTTCATAATAGTTGTTTTCTGTAAAATTTGGGACCCCTAATATCAAAACCAGACCACATAATCACATCAACACTTACTACCGATCTCAAGAATTGTAATGTTTTTTATGCTAATGAATCAATATTTATTTTATCTTTAAACAAAAAACCAAATTTGCATCTATATTCACTCATAAAACAGTTTAAAATTTACCAAGGATATCTTACATTCAATCTAGAAATATTTGATGATATATATGGTTAAAAATAACCAAATCTTTTGAAAAATATATAAATATTAATGAAATAATTCATCTTGTGGAATTAAATTTATAATTAATCCATGAATCCCTTTACCATCACTATTAGTAATCAACTATTGAGATATATAAAGGCCAATGTGCTCCAATTCAGGTAATCAACAATGAACTCAATTAAATCTTTTAATAAATATTTTTTAAACAATAAATTCCTCTCGTAGATATATATTCTTAATATAAATCATCAATATTTTCAAATATATTTCGAATGGATACATCCAAACTGAATATATAGGGACATGTATTATTATCACTTACACTAAATATATAAAAAATTGAACTGTTATATCAAAAAATGATGCTGGAAAATAAATTTATAGTTGAAAAAGAATGGAAAAAACATCATTATGAAACAAATATATCGAATTTGGATCTTGGAATTTGTTAAAGATTGAATTTCAAAAGAAAACAAAACTATCAATAGAAGTCCTGAAACATATTATTAATATTCCAAGCAATGAAAATACTAGTGGATATCATTTAAATACAAGATAGTCTATAGATTTTACACCTATTAACATTAAATTATTCAATGAAATGAAATATTCAATAACGTAAGAAAACAGTTTATGAACATTAATTACACTATTTAATTGAAAAAAATTATACTCTTAATTTTTATTAATGTGTGAAATATCAGAGGAAAATATGATCTTTTCTGATCATTATTTTAGGTAACTCCATTAATATTCACATTTTTATAAGTTCCATTATTTCTATCAATCAATCATTTATTTTTCATTTTACGTCTAAGAATGTTCCAATTTTACGGTCCAAAATATTTTTCTTGGCATGAATAACATCAATGATATGATTAATGTAAAAATAATCCAATACAAAATCTTTAAAAAATGGATGGCATTTTCTATATATTTGGTTGATGACCTGAAATTCCATTTTTCAAAATTCGACACCAATTTATTTTCCTCTTTAAAATATTCATCAATTGTCATTGGTTATGTGGAAGAATAATTATGTTATAAACTAATAAATTACTTTTTGAATCACCACTATGGCTGATCCATTTATAAAAATAAATGATTTACTATTTACAATATTTTCTTCTATTCTACAATTAATAATATGAAGTAGCCTATTCCAAAATATTATATGATTTCTTTCCATTAACAATATATCTTGATAAGAACTCTATATGAAAGAAATCAATTTGTGATAATCATTATTAAAATATAAATATAAAATACTCTTTCTTATATGAATGAAATACAATTACAATAGTCAACCATAGAAATTTCAAATCAGCAATAAAGGGGGATAAATGAACATCAATATCAATTACATTTTATTTCAATACAGATATAACAATGCATGTCATCATATATTTCCTAATTTGAAAATAAATGGGGATATTTTTTAGACATGAAACAAAATAGTTAATGAATGAAGTTGTGTACAACAAACATTATATGAACTCATTCCATCTATACAGAAACCCATTCTAATAATACTAACAACATTTCAACAAATCAGGAAATTTGTGATCAAATATTTTCATTATAGTGAAATAGTAGGACAAAATATGTTTCCACAATAGATATACTCATACATATGACATTTTATCCCCTTTTAATAATTTTAATTAAAGAAGACAAACTTTATATGTGTAAATATTTGAAGATATCATACTACTTCAGTGGGAGAATTGGAACTTGTTCATGAGAATGAATAATAATGATATTTTTCTGCCATTTTATATATTGACGACCCACATTTTGGAAATTTTGATAAACATTCATATTACTTCATATACAAAACATATTCAATGAAGAAATAATGTATCTTTTTATAACGGAATCATAATGGTCCTAATATTTTTTCCACAAAATAAGATTTTGGAATTCGATTTTCTTCTGGAAGAATCTCTCATAAAATTTCAAGCGATTTAAAAAAATTCCTATCACTCTGAAAATTTCTTGATTTCAAATTAACTAATCATAGTACTGCTTATAACAATATTATTTTTATGAAACATGAGTAAATTCGTTTCCTAGAATCTCTGTAATGTTGTTCAACCCATGTTATTTCCATGGTTTTAACTCCTTCATAATGAATTAATTCTTCAACATGATTCCTTATTTGAAGAAGTACATTTTCATCAATATCAGATATTGATTTTTTATTTCACAATTCTATTTCAAATATGAATAATATTTACTAAAAATAGAGACAACTAGATGGTATCTGAATTATATATGCCCTAGTTTACAAATATTCTAATAATTTATGCATGTACAAAAAATCAAATATTTAAACTCAAGACTTTGCTTGAAAAATTCTTAAAGGCTTTCAACTGATTGTTCATATTAATTGGTAGTTCACCTACAATTTAAAAAATTGGTAATAAAATAAATATAAACATTTAATTGTATGAATGAAATATATACATTAAATGTAAGTAATTATATTAAAAAATAAAAAAATTAATATACAAAATTTGGATTCAAATAGATCTTAATTCTATTTATCTCACTCAAAGGAAACGGTGAAAGGGAGAATAATAAAAAATTGAAGAGAAAAATATAAACATATATAAAAAATTATAAAAAAATGATTAATTAATATTTTTAAAATATATCTTAATAATAATTTGAAAATGAAAAGTATATTATAAAAAAAAATAAAAAGTCATTATACTATGATAAAACTTATAAATGGTAAAAAAAATTCAAAATTAATTGATTTAAAGATAAATAAAAATAAAATGAGAAAAATTAATTAATTTAAAAAACATTATAAATTCAAACACGTACAACAACCACCAAATTATAGTGAAAAAATGACTTATAATCATGATTTTTTATCATTAAACAGAATTTATTAAATTTTTTTATAATTGGTAAAAAAAACATAAAAACAAATAATAAGATAAATCCAATTTATAACTATCATATAATGTAATTATATTAAAAAATATTAAATACTTACAAAATATGAAGATTGATATTTTAAAATAGTCCCATAATTCCATTTAACTCACTAAAAGGTACTGAAAATAGGGGAAACACTACATGGTTGAATATAAATGATTAAAAAAATGAAGTTAAATAACGGAAAAAACATAAATGATGAACTACAGTATTGGGTCATCTAGTGTAGGGTTTCCATGGAAAAAAATATGTAAAAAAATCAGGAAATAATGATAAAGTATAGAAGATTGAGGAGAAATAATGTCAAAAAATTATAAAATTGACTGAAAATATATATATTAGGTCATCACTTTTTATTAGGTTCTATTAAAGATGGAGGTAAATTGTTTTTAGAAATTATGATTTAAACAAATGAGGGTTTTAGATGCCTATGTTTTTAAACACAATTAACATTAATTTTATATAAAATTGAGTTTCAAACATTATTTTATTACCATTAACATCAGTTTTATAAAAAAATAATTTTAAGGGTAATTCGTATTACATTTTAGTGTGAGTTTTCTAGAAAATGAATGTTAAAATTTTCTTACATGACATTTAAAATTCGATTCTATATAACCATTATTAATATCAAATGAAAAAAACTATTTTTTCCACAATTATATTTTAAAATATATCCCCATTTGATAATTAGAAAAAATATTAATATTAAAACTATTATAATTTTTTTTCTAATTGATAAAAATATCCAAATAGCTAGAAACAATATTTTTCATGTAAATTACTAGTAGTTTATTAGAAAAATATTATTCTTATTTGATTTCCACTCAATATTGGGAATGAAAAAGCTTTTATAAAGGTATAATCATCCAAGGGAAACCCCACGAAGATTCATTTATATTGAGAATGAAACCAAATAAAAATTAATAATTAATGGAAAATGATGTCAGTGTTAATGAACAATACCTTTCTAAATTTTCATTTATTCCTCATGAAACATCTAGAGATTTAAAAAATTGTGTAAATATTTAAAATTATGCTCATATAAAATGGTATAAACCGCTTCTTAAAATTCATTAATATTATTGAATGATCCAAAATGTTATATTATTATATTCAAATAATAATGTATAAGGATATATAATGAGTTAAATTATATCCAGCTATCAAGGAATATTCTAGTGATCTATATAACTGATGTTGCTTGTAAATTTTTCAAGATTCAAAAAAATTAAATATGTTTTTTATGAAATATAACTAAAATCACCCTAAACATAATCTATAACATTAAATATTCATCTTAATAATTACATCTATAATATGATCAAACATATCTAAATCTTATGGATTAGTAAAAATAAAATCATACAAATTTTATATATAAAAAATTTCTATGTTAATCTGTTATATATGAACATGATAACTATGAAATTTAAATCTATCATCATTGAATTTAGTATGCAAATATAAAAAGTTATCATTGAAAATAATATTTTTATTGTCATTACCCAAATACATAGGGATCATTTTAATGTTTAAAAAAAAATCAAAAACTGTATATTTAATCTATAATGGAAATGAACTATAAAATTCAATAATGACATAATCACATTCAGTAGTTGATAGAGACATTGAAATTTATTTCTTGTAATTCAATGAGACTAAATATTTGTAATGAAATTGAAATTTATATATGTTTATTTTTCATATCAAACTCTTAAACATAATAATGAAAATATGTAAAATATGTTAGATTTAATTAAGAATTTGTTGGATAGAACAATATGTCATTCGACAGGAATTTAATAAATTTAATAATGCATTAAAATAATTTTATAATATTTTTATGTGAATACATTGGAGTTTAGAATAAATTAATACAACCAACAATAAATCATTGAAAAAATCTGTTAGGTACAAAAATATCCCATCAATCTCACTCAACATTTTAAATTAAACAATATTTATAGTTCCACATTTTTCAAATTACATTCTGTACTTAGTAGAGTTTTACTATTTTAACAGGAGTGAATAGAAAATATTTTTAAAAAACATTTTATATTATTTCTAATTATTTAAAAATATATCAGGTTTCCAATGATATATTTTCTATCCTACAAACTATTTAATTCACCCATAAACTCATATAAAACTCTAGAAATATTAAATTTGAAAATTTATAGTAATATAAATCACTTGAATATACAAATATGATACCATGAACATATATTTAAATAATTATATTAACTATTCAAATAATTATAAAGAAGAATGATTGATTAACCATTCTCTTCCGAAAACCACTATTTAATATAAAAAAACATAATCATTCTCTCTAAACTTGAGGTACTTGATTCATGATATATATTGATTTTGAATGTTTTCAAAACAAGAATTGGTTTATATTCATTCTAATAACCTGCGAGTTTTTTACAAAATTATTTTCCAAAATATGTCCATTTAAAGTTCATTTTTAATATCCATTATAAAATGATTTATTCCAAAATGAGATGTATACAGATGAAAATTTTAAATATTTTTTAGTAAACCCATGGGAAATGTATCTTTAAAACTAAAATCCAACTTCTTGAATGCAACATAGAGACACTCATATTATTATGCTTCTAATTATTTTTTTTATTGATTCACTCATCTTATTTATAAATATTCGTTTTGTGTAAAATCCTTTTACTATTTTTAGGTATTACTAAAACCCACATTTGATCATGCTTTAGGGGGTTTCATTTGGGTTTTTTTGG
Source organism: Viscum album (assembly GCA_963277665.1). Taxonomy (NCBI): domain Eukaryota; kingdom Viridiplantae; phylum Streptophyta; class Magnoliopsida; order Santalales; family Viscaceae; genus Viscum; species Viscum album. The sequence goes on from OY728161.1 coordinate 1,498,122,485, forward strand.
TAGAAAATTTTGGAAATTTGGAATGTTTCTCCGATTTTCATTGTTGGGACATAGTTTGACAAACAAATAATCTCTACTAATATAACTATGCATATGAGATTTTTTAATCTGAAAATTATTTACTAAAATCTCAAAACCCTCTTTTAAGGTTCATGCTGGGTATGTACGACCCCGTTGTGTTTTATTAATTCATAGTGGCTTACAAGATTCAATTTTTACCCTTATACACCCTCTTGAAGTGAATTAAACCTAGGATAAGGACATTCAATCTCTTCTCGATAATGTTTTTCTTCCCATTATCTTTATCTCTTTCTCTCCTCTTTCCTGTCCAGGGTTTTGATGATCGCCATGTTTTTGTATGATCAAACCATAAATATTTTTGATCTTGAATCTAGTTTTGATTCTTGTATCCTCATTACCAAGAGTCTTCAATGGAGATTCTTAATTTGGGATTAGTGTTTTGAGACTCCATGATCCAGATGTAGGGGGTACCGTTTATTAGGACCAATTTTATTATCTCTAAATTTCATGATATAAATTAATTTTTTTAGATGAAATTTCATTAGATCAATTTTTTTAAAAACAAATTCTATAATTTATGCATTTTTATTGGATTTTGAAAAAATAGGGAAACCCCATATTTTTATTGAATTGGTGATTTATTGTGAAATTGGATTCAAATGGGTTGATTTAAATTGTATGTTTTAAATAATGAATGTATTGTGAAAATGAATTTAGTGGAATTGATATCAAATTAGAAGTTGATAAATGAATTGATTAAAAAAATTTCGATATAAACCAAGTAGTTTTATAGATTACAAGACATGATTTTATTAAAAATACATTTTAGGTTTTAAATGTAAATTAGATTATTGAAATGAAAAAATGGGTTTAACTTTATTTTAAATAGTTATAAAATAAATAGAATATTATTGATTATTATTTTATAAAAAGAAATACTAGGTAGATAGTGTGTTATTATGGTCGAACACTTATATGAGAATTCCCTTGCAACAAATTCACATTTTATTAATCTACCATAAACATAGTGGATGATCTTATCCATAATAGGATGTTGGTTAGCCCTATTTGACTAATTACAAATTGACATGTGTGAACATTTTCATTTTAATCACATATATATGTGAGGATACCATAAAGAGAACTATTATACCTCTTTGAGGATGTCCTTCTTTTTTTTGTTTATTATTTGATATATACATAAATATTTTGTAAACTATATTATAAATTTATTATTTATTTAAATAAACTTATTTATATAAACTTGTTATTAATAAAAAAATTTAAACTATTTTAATCATTCAAAATGTAAATCATGGTATGTTTTAAATATTCTTTCGATCTTCCATGCATGTTTATTTAAAATTGAATTATTTATTTGGTTAATTAAATGTGGTGATTTATTTATTGAATATATGGTGAGACCCTACTAGGATTTACCTCTCACTCTACATGTTCCTTAAGGTGTTTGTTGAATTTATTCTTCTAGGATCAAGTAAGGGAAAACAACTATACGGAGGTGGTTATAGTTATTGATCCTTGGTTTAGAGAGTTGTCTCCAATGGGGCATGAGTTCATTAAATATTTTCCAGTAACTTCTAGTTGTACTTTGGGGTTTCATACATGTTTTAATTGTTGTAAAATTCTCTATGTAGAGTATTTCTTGTATGTCAAATGATTTTTTATCTTCCTTTCATTATTCTTGTGGGGAATTCATTTCATTTTAATATTGTATGATTCGAGGTGATTTTCAAAAAACCTTGAGGATAAAGAACACCCTTCATCCCATGTCAGTACCATCTAGGTTATCGAGTGACCTGGGTATATGGGATTCTTCATGAGAATGTTGTATCAAAGTTAGAATTTTCATCATTTCATTATTTCACAATGTAGTTGTGTAATGTTTTAAGGATATAGGTGGTAGTTGTTATTGAGTGTCTAACATGCTCTCTTCAAAATGAGTCTTATGTCACCATAGGTTCTTATGCACAAGAAATATTGAGGATTTGTTCTATCCATTTCAGTAATTTTAATTTGGATTGATTAGAATCTAAATATTTTTATATATCTTTTTAAATTAATTTCCCTAATTTCCCTATTTGAGTGTTAATATGATGTATTCAATATTTTATATTGATATTGTCTACAACTATGCCTCCATGAAGTCATTCGAATCAGATCCACATGGATGTTTCTGATGAAACACAATGACTAAAAACCTTAGTGGACTTCAGTCTAGTTGAGGTGATTGTATGACCTATCTAGGATTTAGTACAGGTAGGCACACCAGTTTTCATTTAGGATCCAGTAGTGGAACCTCAAAGGGATGTTTTACAGAATCTTCCTTAATGGTTACTTCTCTAGAAACCAAACTCATTCAAATACACTAATAATCCTTAAGAGGCTGAGGAATCGTTGATTATTATTGATAATTTTTTTTCATGTTCTTGGAGTCACGTGATGAATTAAAGGTGAAGTGTGCCACCTTCACGCAAGAAGACCTAGTAGGAGATGTTAGAAAATGATGGTGATCGTAAGAAAGAATTTTTTATTAGAGTGAATTGACATTGAAGATATTATCATTGACCAGTTCTATTGAGAGTTGAAGGTGTTGTAAAATTCCACCAAGATTTTCATAATCGACTAGGTTGAAAAAGCCATCACAGAATATGAATTTTTTTCCTAGTCTTGTACATTTTTAACATGATATATTATCAAATGAGTATATAAGACTGTATGATTTGATATGGGACATCGATATGATATTCATTCTTAGGTTTTTATATTGAAACTTACCTCTTGTGTAGATGTGTTGGATAGAAGTAAAATGGTCGAAATGGACCTGGATTGCATATAAGTATTTATAGGAGTTTCTTTTTCAATAGTGACATTATGAATTTATATAAGGTAAAGTGGAAGTGTGAGGATTATAATTTTGGATCATGAAATAGAGTTTTTATATACCTCATATAGTTCCTTGAATAGGACTTTTGATTTGACACTTGTACGGAATTCCATGACACTCATAGAGGCTTACAATAAGGTGCCTAAGATATGTGGTTTATGTGGACACTCAGGTCACTTAAATTTGTTATTCCATATCTATTCCAATCCACAAAGTGTCTTTTAATCATCAGTTCCAACCAAAAATATAGTGCAAACTGAATCATCATGAAAAATGGGGTTTAGCCACAATTATTCTGAACTACTATTTGTCACATATTGGTAGAGTCTCCTGAGGATGCAAATATAGGTCTAGTGACCATGAGAGGTTCCATAATTATAGCTTCGTCATTAGTGTCTCCTTTATTTTACATGGGTAAATCTCATCCATTTATTTCTACTAGTATTGTTAATATGATAAATATTTCTAAGATTATTTTATGTTGTGTGATGGATATTACCATGCCCCTCAGAACGAAGAGAAAGTAGGGTCTTTGATGTCCTGATTGTTTTTTATCTTTCTTAAACATTGAGATTTCATAGAGTTTCCAAGTTTATTAAATAAAAACAAATGAAATCATATTCAGGATGGATAGAATCATTTCCAATAAAGCATGGATTGATTTTTATGCTTGATGAATCCCCTTTTCTGCACCTGAGAGGTTTTAACGTATCAATAAAGGATAATTGGACCCGAGGTTGAGTAGAGAGTAACACTCTTATCTAGAGATAAAAAACATGATATCTATGTTTTTTGGATCTAGTGTTGGAATAATTGAGTGGTGATGTCCCTCTAATTTTCATTGAGTTTCATGAAAATTTTCAAGCTATGTTTTCTATGTGGCCCCCAGTGAGGGTTGTAAGATATTGAATCAATTTAGTGCATGGTACCCAAAAGTTACTACTCAATCTTAAAACATGGAACATGCTGAGATGAATGACCACATGAATAAATTTAATGATCTTCTATTGAATGGATTTATATGATAGAGACTATCACCATGTATAACAACCATTCTATTTATTTCACACATAATCACGATTTATTATATAAACATTAAGTTATGATAACCCCGAGGATCGATAGGTCTAATGTATTGTAAAATTTGGAACATTACATAACAATGCAGAACATAAAACACAATATCTTTATTGAAATCTTCTTTCACATGACAAAAACATTAATTTGTACTTAGCATAGCATGGGATAACCCGAGGAAATGAATAAGAAAAGGGTGAGCTATAAATCATAGTAAGGGAGTACAAAATATATAACATGAAAAATATTGTCTAATTTAGGAAATAGTTATATAATTTGAGCACCATATAAACATGAAAATAATGGCATGATATTAAATGATTAACATAACATAAAAATGTGACAACAACATTTAACATGAAAATAGAATGAGCCATGGTTCATTGCACATAGAGCCTGAGTAAACCCTAATTGAACCCGAATAAGCCTGATTAAACTCTTATTGCACATGAATTTGTAGTAGAAAAGCCTCATTGCATGTGGCATATCATGATACTATTATTTACCAAATGCATTTGAGTTCTATAAGGGCACACCCATCTTCATTATTTAATTTAATGCATAAGTATGACACATGAATCATACAACACGAAATAATTCAACATCAACTTTCATTACACGATAATGAAATGTGGAATACATTCCATAAACAATTTAATCAATAATAAATTGTTCATATAGGTTAATAAAGATGATAAAAAAATTGGCATGGTATTCACTACTCAATGACATTGGCGTAGAAAATAACAGTGCAACTTCAGTAGCATTACATTGTGACATAAGAATTCTTAAAAAATGGTTGAGGAGAAAGAAAGGGGTATCTCATCATATGTACATGAAATAAACCATATGGGGGTCATATAGATACATGTACCAACATATTTAATGGAATTGATATGTATAATATAAAACAATTTATTGAATGTAAATGAGGAGAGAGAAATCTCATAAAGAATTTCAGCATGTTAACCGATGTACATGTGAGGCATTATTGAGATAGAAAGTTGTTTCTAATCATTTAAACATAAGGAGGAATTTAGAGGGGAGGTGTGATATCATACCCCAAAATTTGAAATTTAAAATAAAAGGGCATAACATTATAAGGTAATTTGGGTATAAAAAAGAAAGGAAAGTGAGGATCCCATACTAAATTTTGGCATGGTAACGGGTGTACAGGGGAAGAATTAAAGAGAGAGAAATATATCTCTCAATACTCAAACATAAGGAAGGAATTATGGGGGATGTGAGAAATAATACCCAAAAATTTATAATTGAAAATATCAGGGGATAACAATATAAAGAAACATTGAGAAAATGAGAAAAGATGAAATCCATTACATGGATGTGTGATACCAAAGGCTTGGGAGAGGTTTGATAGAAGATTATAGGGAGCTGGGGCCCCTTGGGAGGATTTTAGAGAGATGAGGGAAGGGGTTGGTCATTCTAAAATGGGTATTAGTAAAGAGTAATGGGAGATTTTGTGGTTTTATATAGAAAATGAGAGGGAATTCATTATTATTTTGGTTTTGGATACCACACATTAAACTAATCAAAACAAAAAACCTTTCCATGGTCTTTTCCCATAGTTTTTTACAAAGGGTAGTGGAAAACATTATTTTATAATGCCAATTTCAAAACATATTTAAATATTATTCATGCTTATGTGTATGTGAGTCACACTCTCGAGGAAATCATTTCAAAAATATAAAATATATTATAAGTCATATATGATTCACTAAGGCACCGTAAAATTAAAAAATATATATAAAATCACATTATTTTAAAGTGAAATCATATATTATCCGAAATAGCATTTTTAGTATTTTATTACATCACTTTTGGGTCATTATTATGTTATAAAACACTTTATATATTTAAATAGTATTAAAGTTTTACCATAAAATTCCATTGTCGTACCAAAATTAGGAAAAATTCACCATTGGATAATTCAGACATCCTAATTCAAAAAATAATATTTATTTTATACAAATAATTTTCTAAATATGTTCATTTTCACTTTTAAAATAAAACCTGACATTTATTGAAAATTCATGTGTTTTTGCAAACACTGTTCTCAAATCCTAATAAAAATTTCAATTGTATTCATAAAAATCGTATGATCATTTATATATAATAAAAATCAAATTATTAAAAAACTTATTAATATATTATTTAATTAAAAAATCTATTAATTCATCAATATATATTTCCCAATTGCATTTAAATAATAATTAAAAATACTATTTGTACTTGAAAAACCAATTACAAAGTAACAATAATAAAATGAATGTATATTCTTTATAGAAAAGTAATGATAATAATAATTATTCTAGGATATTTTTTAATAAACCCTTATAACACCTTCATAAGATCTAAGGTAAGGTGTACGATGGTGACAGACTCTTGGGCGGCTCAGATAACATCACTCGGGTGTTAATCTCTATTAACTTCTACTTCTCCTATAGGCAGTTCCAATAAAGCTTAACCTATTGATGCTCGGCTTGGGATTGGTCAAGAGAGAAGCCCATGTATTCTACCTCTTTTCTGAGATAGGAAAAATGGGCTTCGTATGGAGAAATTCTATTGGATGAGGCCAACAAATCCTTTGTCTGAGTAAAATGAATTTGATAAAGCCCTATATCTATACAAATCATGTGATCACAATTCAACATCTATATTATCAACGATAAAAATTCGTAAGGATATTTTAAAATACAAAAACATAAAACCGAGGAAGTGAATATGTTTTAACCAAGCATTTTACATAATAATACATTTAATTAGATTCAGAGGAATTTTTATTAATAAAAGTGTATGTAGTTACAATCTTACACACTAAAGAAATTTTTCCCTCAAAATTTTCTATTACCACATAAAAACAGATGACGGTAATTATGTTTCACATAATCTGATTCCCACATTGTTTTTTTAATCATTTGGTTTGAAAACAACACATTGATGAGTGGAACTATCTTATTTAGTATATATTTTTCTCTACGATCTATGATCTTCACCGTCTTCTCTTTATAGGAGAGGTAATTCTCCAATGGTACCACTTCCAGATTGAGTAACAGTGATGAGCCAGGTATGTACTTCCTTTAGAGTGATACATGGAATGCATCATGTTATTGAGATCGGTTTAGTGGGAGTACTAGTTGAAAGGCCACTGCTCCAATCTGATATATGATCTCAAAAGGGACGACGTACCTCAGATTATGCTTTCCATTCTTCCCAAATTACATAGGTATATTTCACGGAAAAATGCAGGTGATTACTATTTCTCCATCATTAAACTGTAGGACTTGTCAATGATTATCAAAAAAATGCTTTTGTAGACTCCGAGAAAATTTAATGTGCCGCTAGATGGTCTTATCCCTCTATATTATTTCTTCGACCATCTCTAGACCTAGGTGTTTTCGTTCCCATCTTCATTACAAAATGATGGTGTTCTTCACCTCTACCCATAAAGGGAATCATAAAAATCTAGTTGGAAGCTTGAGTGGAAACTATTATTGTAAGAGAACTCAACCAGAAAAATTTATTGATCCCATACATCTTTAAATTTCATTGATCATGCTCTCGACATTTCTTCATGTGTCTAGATAGTATGATTATATTGACGATTAGTTTTAGGATGATAAGCTGTACTGAATTGTAGATAAGTATTCAGAGCATGTTGAAGACACTAATAGAACATAGAGGTGAATCTTGGATCTTGATAAGAAACAATATATAGTAGTACTCTATGTGTCCTTACTGCTTCTCTGATATATATATATCTCATTCAATCAATTTAATGAGAAATCCCCTCAAATTACAATAATGTGTGAAGTTTTTGTAAGACGATCCACAACAACCCTAATAGCATTGTTTCCTTTGGATGTAGTCTAAATCCCAAGGACAATGTCCATGGTGAGGTTCTCCCATTTCTGTGTTGTTATGGTAAATGGTGGCCTCATCCACTTAGACTCTTACCTCTCAGCCTACACCTTCTAAAATATTAAGCACATTGATGAATAATTAGTGATCTCCTTTTTCATGTTATCATAACAATAGTTATATTAGAGATCTCGATACATCTTTTTGTTTCCTGGGTAAACGAAGAAATTCAAACCATGTGTATCAACCAAAAGTTATTTATTTGACTCTAGATTTGAGGGAATACATAGCAGTGACCAAAATATAACAATTCCTTCTTCAATAACATTGTACTCTGAGGATTTCCCTTTTATGATAGTTTCTACAATCTTCTAAATTCCCACATCATCCTTTTCATCATCCTTTAACCATTTCAGAAGATATGGTTGGGAGATCATTTGTAAAAGGATTAGTGATGTTCCCTTATATATGATTCCAATGTCCATCTACATCAAATATAAGAATATTTGATCCTTTTCAACTCTCTTTAATGATATAATATCTCGGTCCATTCTACATAGAGCATCTTGAAACTTATTCTCTTTCCCAAGGTGGTAATGGATTGAGCATTCACTTCCTTCGACCAGCTCTAACCATCATCATTTGCTAATGTTCAACTATTTTTGAGTGAATATATAATTGAGGATTTTTTGATCCATATATATTTAACACTTATCTACATAGAGGTAATGTAACAAAAAATTTAAAGTAATAATTAATGCATCCTACAAGAGTTCATGTGTTTGATAAAATTTCTCATGAACATTCAATTTCCTTGAAGCATAGGTAATGACATTGTCATTTTTCATCAACACTCAACCCATTCCCTTCTTCTAAGAATCGCTAAATACAACCAAGAGTTCTCCAATTATGGGTAGTGTGAGAACGAGCATAGGGATATGCCTCATTTTTAACTCCTTAATGATCTCTTCACATTCATCACTCAAGGAAAAATTTACTCTCTTTTGATTTATCTAGTTTAGTGGGTTTGATAATAGTGTAGAATTTCTCAAAAATCAGCAATATTATCAAGCTAACCCCAAGAATCTATAGATATCCCTCACCGATGTTGGCCTGGGCAATCCCACAATTGTAGATCTCTTGTATGGATCAACATATATCCCATTAATTGTGATTATATAACCCAATAATGATACCTCCTTCAACAATAACTCACACTTTTTGTACTTTTAATAGAGATTCTCCTTCCACAAGGTCTCTATTACAGTTCTTAGATCATCCTCATACTCTTCCTTAGTTTTGAAGCATATTAGAATATCATCTATAAATACATCCAAAAATTTGTCTTGGTAATCTCTAAAGACTATATTTATTATGTCAATGAATATTTGTGGAGCATTAGTGAGTCCTAATGGAATTACTATGATTTCTTAGTTCCCGTACCTTATAAAAAAATAAGTATTGGGGATATCGTGCTTCATCAACCATACTTGGTAATACCCCACCCGAAAATCTAACATAATGAAATATAGTATTTCATGTCTCTGATCGAACATTTCATCAATTCAGGGAAGAGTACACCTGTTCATTATCATGATTTTATTAATCTCACGATAATCAATGCAAAGGCACATTGACCCATCTATATTGTTGATGAAGAGGAATGGTGCACCCCATGGTAAATAACTTGGGAATTTAAAACCTTTAGCTAGATTATCATATTGTTGATTCATTATCTCATCAAGATACACAAAATCCATTACATAAGGTGTCTTCGAAATGGGAAATACCCCAGGTATATGATTAATCGAGAACTAAAAATATATTCTATGAAAAAATCCAAGCAATTACTTGGTAAACACATAAGAGAATTCCATCAAAGTAGGAATGTATTCAAGGATGGTTTATTCCTTAGACATAATCATCTGATCATGGTACATTTTCATATAGGGTAGAGATATCTATGCTTGAGATGATAGTGCTAAAGATAATTAATCCTCCTCCTTGAACTTGTACAGATTCGGGGGTTGATTGACCATATAGAGAGTAATTTCCCACTAATGAAAATTTATATTGTCTCTATATTTGGAAAGCCAATCAGTGCCAATAATTTTATCAAATTTCTATAGAGTGAGGATGAATAGGTTCTTTGAGATGGTTAAACCACATATTGTTAACAGGGAGGAGTTAAATTCATGGGATGCAATGATTGTCCAATTAGCTATTATCACTGAAATCTCAACTTCCATGATTTATGGGGGTGTTTGGATTGTTCTACTAAAAATTAATGATATAATAGAAGGCATTGAACCTCAATCAAAAAGTGAATTCTATATTCTTGAATGTATAAATAGTGTAATTATCAACACTTTGTTATATAGGTTTGCTTCGGTTGTAGTGATGGAAAAATATTTCCCTTGGCTACTTAGGGGTTGTGGATTGCCTCCCAAAACCTTTGGTGCATGGAAATGGATTTCGAAGTGCCCTAGTTCATTGCAGTTGATGTAATCAACAATGCCTTGAAGGTTGAACAATTTTTTAACATCCTCTGATGTAGCAGTGGGTTTTAATTGCTGATAGTTAATGGCCAGGTGCACTTCTCTTCCACACATAAAGAACTTCCTTGACACATATAGGAAATTTCTAGGGTGAATCTTCCCATACCATTGGTAAAGTGGGGTGCTGGAATTTCTTAGTACTGATGGATTTATCCATCAGACTTCTAGAAATAAATTCCACCTTATTCTTATAATCTCTATGATACCCATGAAAATATCTAATCTCCATTTTTATTTTGAGTACACATCATACAATTTCATTATAGAGCTTGAAGTCATAAATATTTAAGATTTTCATAGGCTAGGTTTTATCCCACCAAATAAGCATTAAAACATGAATTTGGAGGTAATGAAAAAGTCATAGTAATATCAGGTATGCCTATTGAAGTTTTCCTCATAGGCTCTGATGGATTCACTGTCTTTTTTATTTTGAGGTCAAGGATGTCCCTTTCCATCTAATATCAGAGGGTGGGAGGAAAATATTTATCGAATAACATTTTCTAGAAATACTTCCATTACAACGCCTTGATATCCTCCTCAGGATTCGTATTTTTGATAAATGTCAACCACTTATCAGCTTCACCATCTATATGATAAGCAATCAAAAGTACCTTATCTTTTTTAGAACATTTAATGATGTAGAAGATCATCTCAATGGAGTTGATCCATTGTGTGGTGATTGAGGGATCATATGTTCTATTAAATGTAAGAGGATTTTGTCTCAGGAAGCACTCAATTAAAGATTGTTTTTTATTAGGGGGTTTGAATGTTCATTTTGACCCATGTATCTATTCAAAATTTGAGTTAACTAATGAGTATCATGAAAATGATGGTGATTCCCTCCCCCATTAGATTGGACATCTCATTATAACAGTCATCATAGTGATAATAAAATCAGTTGTCAGCCTAAGACCTCCTTCTACTAGCCTTGGGATAGAATAAATAAAAATTTATATGTAACATATAAAGGGAAATACAAAGAACAAAGGGAGAACTTATAAATTAAATTTATTTCCTTAACACATCTATGTTATCCCTGATATACTTCCCAACATATATTCCTGTGGGAATTTTTTTAATTTCCTTAATAATGGTACATACTATGCTTATGAATTTACCAAAGCATATCACCTGGGAGTATCGTAACAAGGAGTGAAATAAGTAATGTTGTCATGCACTAGTTCCCATTCAATTCCAGCTCAATGAAGTGTTTTTGGGTTTTACCTCTAGATACATCTATTCCAGAGTTGCCTTTACCTCCTCCTATCTAGACGAGGATATGGTTTCTTAAGAAACCATTAACTCAATATGCACTAAAATTTAGGTATTTTCTTATTTTACATAGTCTTATTTGAAAGGATTTCACTATGGTATTCTAATAAGAATCCCAAAAATAACATAACTTATCCTTTGATACCATGTATAACAACCATGCTCTTTATTAAACACATAAACAAGATTTATTACATAAAATTGGACTAAAGAAAACATCCAGGATTGAGTGGTCCAGTGTACTAGGAAATTAGAATCATTATATAACTATGTAGAAAATTAAACACAACATATTCTTTGAAAACATGTTTTACGTGACCACAATATCCTTCATACATCATATTTTATGGTATAAAATGAGGACATGCATAAGAAAAGGCTGACCTATAAATCCCAATAAGGGAGTAAAGAAGGCATAACCTGAAGAATATAGTACATATTTTGAAATAGGAAAATCAATGTAGCAGTAGAGAATCATGAACATAATGGAATTATATAGAATTATTATCATAATAATGAAATGTGGAAACAACATTTAACATTATATTAGCATGATCCAAGGCTCATTGCACATGGAGAATGAGTAAAAGCTCATTACACATGAATAAAAATGATTAAAACCTCATTAAACATGAATTATCATGAGTAAAACCTCATTGAACATGTCATATCGTGAAACAATTATTTACCCAATGAATTAGAGAACTATCTAGGCTCACCGTTCATAATCATTTCATTCATGCATAAGTGTACCACATGGATCATAAAACATGGAATAATTAAAAATCATAATTTATTCCACGATAAAGTATCTTTGAATTAATATATGAAACTATATATTCAATATGTAAATGTGTATAATGGTGAATATCCTTGATAGTGAAATGGGAATGGTATTCACTACACAATGACATTGGCTTAGAAAATTGCGGTGCAATTTTGGCAGCATAACGACGTGACATAAAAATTCATGAAAATTGCTGATGACAAAGAAGGGGTATCTCATCATGTTTACTAGAAATTTAATGTTATGGGGTTATATAGATACATTTCCCAACATATGTAATGGAATTGAGATGAATAATTTAAATGAATTTCATGAATGTAAATGATGAGAGAGAAATTATTTACTGAATTTCGGCATGGTAACCAGTGTACATGAGAGGAATTAATGAGAGTGAAATGGGAATCTCATCAATAAAACAAAACAATATGTATATGGGTTGTTTGAAATCATACCCCAACATTTTTATAGAAAATAAATGGAATCTACATTATAAGGACACTTGGAAATAAATAAAGAAAGAAGGAAATTGAGGATCCCATATAAAATTTTGGCTTGGTAACAGGTCTATATGGAAGAATTACCGAGAGAGAAAGGGGTATAACATCATTACAAAATAATGAGGGAAGTATTAGGGAGGTGAAAAATCATACCCGATCATTTATAATACAATGTACAAGAAGATAACTACATAAAGAAACTTTGACAAAAATAAGAAAGAAAGTATCCCTTACTTGGAAGTGTGATCCCAAAGGCTTGGGAGAGGATTCAGAGAGGCTTCTAGGGAGAATGGGGCACCTGGGAAGATTCTAGAGAGGGACGGCCAAGTTCAATTGTGATCCCAAGGTTTTTAGTGAAGAGTAACGGGATATTGAGTGGGTTTATATTGGAAAGGAGAGGGAATTCTTTATTATTTAGGTTTTGTATACCGCACATTAAACTAATCAAAAATAAATACCATACCATGGGTTTATCCAATTATTTTTGGAAAAGGGGAATTAAAAACATTATGTTATATGGAAAATTGATTAACACATTAAAAAATTTGTCTTTATTATGTAAAGGTCAGTCACAATTTCAAGGATCTTTTTTTGAAAAGATTAAATATTTTATATGTCATGGAGGATCTACTAAGGCACCATAAAACTAATAAAAAAAATCTAAAATATAATTATATTAAAGGTAAAAGATATATTTTTAGAAAATACCATTTATATTATTTTATTACATCACTTTTGGGACATTATAATGTCATAAAATATATTATATATTTAATAAGAATTTAATAATTACTAAAAAATTCGACTATCTCCGAAAATTATAAACCTTTACAGTTGGATAATTTTGACCTCCTGATTAAAAAAATAGAATTTGTTTTATCTAATTTTTTTTCTAAATATGACCATTTTCACTTTTAAAATAAAAATTGTCATTTTAGAAAATTCATGGTTTTTGACAAAAACCGTTTTCAAAACCTAAATAAAAATCACGACTGTATTCATAAAAATAATATTATCATTTATATTTAATAAAATGTAATTTAAAAATAATATTTATTAAAATATTATTTGATTCAAAAATCCATGAATTTATCAAAATATATTTTTCAATTGAATTTGAATATTAAGTAAAAAATATTATTTGTTCTTTAAAAACCATTAACAATGTAACAATAATAAAATGAATGTATATTATATATACAAAAATAATGCACATAACCACAGTTATAGTGTCATGTTTCATAACCCCTTATAACACCCACATATGACTTAAGGGTAAGGTGAGCTATGGTGAACGAATCATGGGGTGGCTCAGATAACATCACTCGAGTGGTAATCTCTATTAATTTCCAATTCCCATGTAGGAGGTTTCATTCAAGCTTTAAAAGTTGAAGCTCATCTTGGGCTTGGTCAAGTGAAAGCTCAGTAAGGCTACATCCTTTCGAGGTGCAAAACTATGACCTTCATATTGAGAAATTCAACTGTATGAGGACATTTCTTACTTCATCTGAGTAAAATGTATTTTTTAAAGAACTATATTTATTCCAATCATGTGATCACTGTTCAACGACTATAATAGAAATGGTAACAAATCTTAATGGTATTTTAATATCCAAAAACATAAAACCAATGAAGTGAATATGTTTAATATAACAATTTTACATAATAATACATTTAATTAGATCAAGAGGAATTTTTATTACTATATTTTTGGGACATTACAATAGGTGGTCCTGGTTCTCATTGATAAGAAAAATTATGGTTCACATCACACTTGTGTTGATTATTGAAAACTAAATAGATTTAAGGTACGTAACCAGTATCATCTTCCACGTATTGATGATCCCTTAGAATAATTTTATGTGAAAAACTAGTTCTCAAATATTGACCTTCAATATGGTCACTATCAATTGAGAGTAAAACAACGGGAAATTCAAAATAACCACCATTCGGAGTAGGTAAAACCATTATAAGTACCTTGTAAGGCTATTTAGTTTAATCAATGATTATACATTCCCTATGGCTCTAATAAATTTTATTTTCCATGAATTCCTTGACACATTTGTGGTTGTATTTTTGGATGAATGCTAGTTTTTATATGACCATGTTGACTCATTTTCATCATTTAACACATGTTCGTGAATTGTTTAGAAACTAATGAATGTATACTATGTTTTAGAAATGTGATTTCTAGAGATGGGAAGTTAAGTTCTTGATAAAAAATTGTTCCAGAACATGGTAATTAGATTGATACTGAAATGGTGGAAGATCTTATGGAATGGTAACAATAACAAAATGTTTTTTAAATTCATTGATTCTAGAGTTTAGCGGTGTATTATCACTAGATAATTAAGAACATCTCAATGTTTTATTCCTTTAAGTTTTATATAAGTCAAGAAGAAGTATTGATTTTTTGGGGAGATTTGTTTTGGAGATCTTTTATTGTTATGAAATTTATTTTAACTATTTTACTAATGTTGACTCTTCCATAGGCCGAGAAGGGCTATGTAATCTTCTATGATGCATTAGGTTTAACTTTGGCCAATGTTTTTTTTAAAATTGATCATTTAGTTACGTATGGAACTCATCATAATTGATCAAAAAAGAATAATTCCCGAATCCATGACTTCAAAATTATAGTTAGGATGCACCTGCATAAGAGTTTGTGGAATTACCTTTATGGATAAAGATTTATGGAGTATTACAACAACAAGAGATTTAGTTTTATCATTTCTAAAAATGATTTGAATCTCAACAATAGGAATTGGGTGGACTACATGCAATATTTCAACATTGAAATTTCCTATACCATGAAGAAAGGGAATGTTATTATGGATAATCCGAGTAGGAATCTTTTAACCCATACCATGAAAGAATTATTAGAATAATAGAACATGATTGGGATTTTTTTTCCAATTTCCATATAGATGTATGGTAGTTAGGGGCTAAGCTTTTATTGGATAGTGTTTGTCTTACCTCTTATTTATTGGTAGATTATTCAGGGACAATAGTATGATGAGAAGTTTTGTATCATTATGGAATCTCATTATGGTGGGGAAACTATAACTGGCTACTCATTATCTTCAGAGGTAATTCTATGATAGTAACATATTTTTATTATGTCGTTTGTAGTATTCACAACTATGATGGAGGATTTCCATGATAATAGAGGGATGTAAACACTGAAACCATGAAGAAGATAAATGACATGAATGTATGATTATGGTGTCCATGTATGAGATTAGGAATTTCTGATTTGTCTTTCATTATTATATATTCCATCAGCTCAAGGATGAGGACCAGAAAACTTCATGTATTATTCAACAAATTTTATTCCCTAGTTGGATGTGGGATGATACCCAGATGGAATATTTGGTTGGGTTTCTACATACCCATAGAAACAAGAATTTGTAAGGGTTGTGATATATTGGATGACTAAATCGGCTCACGTTATACCCATTCATGATATAAACTATGGAAACGAGCTAGAAAATATCTATGCGAATGATATTGTTTAGTTGTATTTAGTTCCATATTCTATAGTCTGTGATATGGATTATTAGTCAACATCATGTTTTTGGAGAGGCCTTCAAGAGGAAATGGGATTTTAGTTCCCTTTGAGTATAATATACTATAATCTATCATATGGCCCAATAGAAAGATCTATACATATTATTGAGTATATGCCGCACACTTGTGTTCTAAAAATTTGTTGATATTGGTATGATACATTCGGGTATGAATAGTTTTCTTATAACAATACTTACCAGTCTGCGATAAGAATGGATCCATTTAAGGCCTTTCAAGACTACACTTAAAAATCTTCATAGAGTTGGTCAAAGATTTCAGAAAGTTCATTTGTTGGACCATGCTTGATTTAAAAGACAATAACAAAGACTCATTTTACTCATGAATTGTTGTTGAGGAAACATATACATATAAGTCTTATACCAATCATCATGGTATACTATGGAAATTTTCAATTGGTGATTGGGGGTTCTTGAATTTTTCACCTAGGTTTGGCCTTCGATGACTTGGGAGGAAAAGGAAACCAGATCCGCATTTTGGGGCCCAATTCAAGATTTTCGGTCAGGGGGTAATGTTTTTTTATCATTAATCACATTATCAATATTTGATAATGATACATAATGTGTATTGTGTGTTATAGCAGTTAAATAATATATATAATCTATGTAATTTTATGAGATACTGTTATTTTAAGGTTAAACCTCATTAATCCATGACTGAGCATCTAGTCATAATAGTTTCTCTAAAACCGGTGTACTTTATGGGAGTAATATACCATTGGTTTGAGTGTTATGGTAGCATAGTTCTGATTGTCATGAGACGTGGGAGTGGGAGTCACTATTGAGAGAGTCATGAACTCATATTTGTTATATGAAAGCTTCTTAGTAGGATTTCTAGGGATAGAAATTTTTCTATAGTGGGGAGTTTTCAAAATCATGTTACTATTTTTAGGTATTCTTTGATGCCAGTTTTCATCATGATTTTTAGGGTTTTCTTGGGGTATTTTAGGGAAAATATTGGTTATTTTCAAAGAATATGGATTGTGCATGTTTGGAGCATAGTTTTCCAACCTTTTTGTCCTAACCAGATAACCAAATACACAAGATTTTTTAGTCCCAAAAATATTTTATAAAATTCTGAAGACCTCTTTATAGGTTCCCAACAAGCCTATATGAACCCATTGGGATATCTTCTTCCTTGGATTCTCCCATGAGTCTATTTTTACCATATGCACCCCTCCAAAAAGTGAGTTGATGTTAGGATATCAACATTCGATTTCTTCTGGATAACACTCCTCTTCCCTTTATCTTTATCCAATCTTCCATCATTAAACTATATGGTTTTGTAGTTCCTGATGTTGTTATAAGCCATAATCCTCGCTATTTAAAATCTTTAATTTATGTTTTATTCTCATATCCTTGTTGGTGAGGATCTGCATTAGAGATTCCTAATTACATATATGTGTTTCAATATCCCAAATATCATGGTTGGTAGTTCCATTTATGATGTCCAATATTATTACCCCTAAATATCTATAATTAAATTAAACATAATTATTTATAAGAAATTTATTTCAATAAGATTTTGTAATCCAACTCTAGTGAATTGAGGATTTTATTTGTATTTGGCATAAAATTTTGCAAAACTGTAACTCCCATGAATTTTAGGATTTATTGTGAAAATTGGTTGAAAATTGGATAATTTAAAATTTTTTGATTTAATTTTTGAACATGATTATGAAATTAAATTATTTGAAATTGACTTGAAAATACTATTATATAAATAAATGGCATAATTTTTTTGATATAAACCTGGTATTTTTATCATATAAAAAGTCATTATTTGATTAAAAAATAAATTTTTTGTTACATGAGAATTTAAATATTGAAATGTAAAAATTGATGGGATTATATTTTAAATTTTTTTGAAATAAATTTCCCATTATTGATTATTTTTTTGTGAAAATTCATGAATAGGTTGTTTGTAATTTTTTAGGGAGAAACAGACTAGGTTGAGAATTACCAAAAATGCTTTGATTCTTTACAACTATACATAAACTTATTGGAATATATTATCCTTAGTTGGATGTTGTCAAGTTGTCATTGACCTGTTCCAAATAAAAATGTATGCATAATGTTGTTTTATCTAAATAAGTGTTTGAGGATCCCATAACCTAAAAGTATAATCCATCTTTGAAGATAACAATTTTTCTATTTTTTTATCCATTGATAAATATCCCTTTTTTTGTAAACTATTGTGCACATTACTTGTGTATTTGTTGAAAATGTTTTATATAAAATTTGTTATTAAGACATTTGTTTATTATATTTTCAGCATTTGAAATGTAATGAATGATTTTTTTAAATGTTATTTTGAACTTACATTCCCATTTATTTAAAATTCAATAATTTATTTGAATAAATAAATGTTGTTATATATTTATTTATTCATTGATGAGACCCTAGATGGATTTTAGCTCACTACCTACCCATGACATTTGGTGATTGTACATATTCTTCATCCAAAATCGAGAAATGATAAATATCCAATTGTAGGTGGATATAGTTTTTGATACTTAGTCATAGATAGTTGTGTGAACCAGCATATGGGTTCATATCATATTTTCATGTACGTTGTGGTTTCACTTAGGTTTTTCATATCTATTTGACTTGTGGTATAGTTTTCCTTGTAAATTTTTCCTTATATGCATTCATACTTGTTTATTTTCATTCCATTATATTTACAGAAAATTCATTCCCACATTAATAATGTATGATTCCATGTGCTTTTCTCCAACCAATGGGGCTTGGGAATGCCCTTCTGGATTGTTAGTGACAGATCGATTATCAGGTTACCAAGGTATTTGGTCTTGTTCATGACATTTGGTTCTAATAATAATTTAATTATTATGGGACTTAATTATGTTTCATTCAATTTTGGTATCCATAAAATTATAATCATCATGAATTTATACTAAATGAATGAAATAATCATCGGTATTTTGAGGTACAAAATAAGAAATAAATTTTTAATTTAAATAAACATTCATTAAGGAATATAGATTTAAACACCAATAGTTTTATCAATAATACATTATCAACCAAATGATCATTATAGTATTTTGATACATATTTTTGAGGTAGAAATTTCCCCTGAAAAGGTGCATCTAATTTTGTGTTTTTAGGATCGCTGAAGTTTTAATATTTATACCCCTCCAAAACAAGAAATAAATTATTTTTTCTATCCATTCATTGATTTTCATCAAAATAAAAAAGGATAGATTCATAAAAAAATAAGTTTCTATTAAAATAAACTATATATAAATTACTAATATTAGAATAAACATTAAAATACCATAATATTATTTTTAATAAAAATATCCTAGTAAATAAATAGTATTAAAATTGTAAACCTTTCAGCCAAATAATTTGAAATATCTCATTCTTTGGTTCCATCAATTACATATTTCAAAATGAGATTTGTAAAAATCGTCTATATAAAATTTTAGTAGAAACATGGTAATATTTATTAATATTTTCTATAAGTAATTATATTTTTAAAATATTCTTATCTATCTTTATTAAATACATTAATTGTGTAGTAAAATTTTTTCAATTAATTCATTATATTTTTTGAGGTTTCCTTAGAGAATAATATTTAAAATTATATATATTTTAACAACATAATATACTAAATTGAAGATATGAGAACAACCCACATTAGTTATTAAATATCAATAATATTATATTCTATTTTTCATTTTTAATTAATTAATTATAAATTATAGATTTTAATTGTCTATCTTTTTTATTATAATGTACGTTACTCCTTATAAATATCCAATAGTCAACTATAATGACAACGAAATTTTTTCCAGTACTTGAAGTTTTAATTATTCCAAATAAATTAAAATGTAAATGATAAATAGATATTGAAGTGAATAGATAATGAACTAATTTAAAATAATCAATGTTTTTTACATATTAATAAAGAATCACATACATATGTTCTATCCATATTGATCTCCGAAATGATCAATAACTTTTCATTTTTTAAAATTTTATGAAGTAACTAAACATTTTAATTCCCTATTATTCTATGATATATGTTTTTTTAGAAAATGTTATAACTTATAAAAATTTATCATTTATATATCTAATTTTATAATAATAAATTTAATATTTCTATTTATTTTTAATTTCTAAAAAAATCATTAAATAAATAAATATAAAATTTAAAGTCTAAAACACATTTTATCAAAAAAATGATTTCATATACTTGTTAAATTATGTTTCAAGTAATCAATAAATAAATAAATTGAAATAACAAAGAAAAAAAATTAAATTCCAACTTATACATAACCGTTTACATTTTTTTTAGTTATCACCTATATTAATTATAAAAATATCACACATTTTAATATATAAAAATTAAAGGATATCACCAGTAATATGTCTTGAACACCCAATATCCATGAAGAAAACACCATTCATGATTATTCTAAGACAGGAATTTGGTTTTAATTGATTTAAGATGTCTTTTGTACCCACTAATTGTTTTTCATATGGTATTATTATATGATTTTTTAACCTATAGTGATTTCAATGATGTTATCATAGGTAATTTAATAGATAATGATAAAGAAATAAAATAATTGTCGTGATCATGTGACTATTAAAAACATAAGGAAAATTCATTGGCATGTTTTCCATTTAATTGAAAATTGAAACATATAACATTTTATTTACTTACACCGAAACATAATATGACAAGTTTTATATAGTTTGTAAATATTTTATCATAACCTAAGTAATTTCCCTATTTATTCATTTTATTTAAAATATTCATTTTATTATAACTATTTATTCTTGGAAAAAATGTTATTAGACATTATTTTAATGTTTTAATTTAATTTATAATAATTACAATTTATTTCAAAATAGAATCAAATTTATTTCCTGGAGAGCCATCACATTTAGTGTAATAATATCTCATCTTCCTTTTTTTGTTGAAAATTTCAATATTAGAACTTATTTTAAAATTATATATTAATGTATAATTTTTTATGTTATAATTTTTAAAAATTTTGTAAAAATGAAAAGATTTATGATTATTCAATAAACTAGTAATTTTATTAATATTTTGAATGATTATATAAATTTATTAATATAACTCATCTTTGGAGGTACCAAAATCAGATTTAGGAGAAGAAAATTGATATGATTCAGTTACATGACTTATTGTAGATATTAAACCCATGATTCATGATTCTTTTTTCAACCTTAGGATTATTAATAGATTTTAACTCTATGGGTTTCTCCATCTAGATTTTATTTATTTCTGTTCCTTTTTATATTCTATTATTTAGATATTTTTAAACAATATCCTTAGTAAATATTTATTTATTTTAATTAATTTAATACATTAAAAAGAAATAAATTTTAAATAATCAGTAGATATATCAATACATTTTATGTTATACTTGTAATCAAAATTAGGATGATGTTTTTGAATATAAGGACATATACTTAAACATTTAATAATTTATAATTTTATGTTAAGTATTCATTCTCATACATTTGAGGATCTTTTTGGTTTATAGTTTTAGAGAGTTAGGTAATAACTCATACATGAATAAAAATATAAATTGAAATGATGACACCTGAAATTAGTATCCATTTTTTATTATATAATAATTTTAAAAAATGGATTGACTTCATTTCATGGAAAATATTTAGTACTTTTAGCATTACATATTTCATTATATTACACCTCCGTCAACCTTAAAAACAACATTTTAAAATGTGTGATGAGTAAAAAATGATTATGAAATTAAAAAAAAGAATCAAAACACATTAGAATGGTCAATAATAGGGGATCCCATGAAATATTTTACCTTTATATTAATGATATTTTATGGAATGAAATAAATCAATTTCAACCGAAAATAGAATCTTTTCTTCAATAAAATCATTATAATACCTAAAAAATGTTCTAATTTTTTTGAAATAATAAAACATCACATTCATAAATAGTTTTAAATGTGTGTTAGTAGTTATTGGATCCCAATTAAATCCATATGAAAATATGATTTTTTAACAAACTCATTCATCATTTTAATGACAAGGAACATTACCCAATGAATTAGAGCACTATATTAGCTTAACCATCGTATTTTCTATATAAAGAGCTCAACTAATACTATCTAGGTGATACTATCAAATAATATATAAGGGAATCACCAAATACTATCTTGGAACCCCATTTAATTATATAGTTATCATCTAAAAATTCAGGAATAATTTTTTTTTATGTTTTCCTTTTTAGTTATAAATCATTTGTAAAAATATTTTAAACATACACATAAATAAATTTTTGATATTAAAAAACGATTATATTTTAAAATACCATTTTCAATCCAAAAATAAAATTTTCATAAAAAAAAATTTGAATACCAAAATACCCAAAAAATAGAAGATGGATGTATTTATTTTAATAATAAAATAAATAATTTATTCGAATATAAACAAAAGAAAATGGTTAAAATAGATGAAATGCCTTTTTCACTATATACATTATAATTGATCAATCATTTTTTTAAAAAAAGTTACACATTTCAGACAATGTTTCTTTTCATTAAAAAATGTGAAAGAAATAAAAAATTTCCCTTATTTAACTCTTGTAACAATATTAATATCTTTTCATAAAACTGGGAAATGGAATAAAAAATTGGGTTATAATTAAAACATTAATATATGAGTTTTCTTAAAGAAAATTCACTTATTACGTTAGAAACATTTGAATCATGATCCCCAAGAAAGAATTAATCTAAAAAAACCATTAAAATATATTTCCATAGATAAATTCCTGAAATTTCATGTCAATGAATCTGAATATAATCCTAGTAAAATTATATAGTTTTATAACAACAAAATCTGCCTCAAATAAAGGAAATTTAGAAGAAGTCGCTTACCTCAGGTTCGATTTGTCACATTCATTTTTTATATTCCTAAATAATAAAACTCTGATAATCATTTACTTTCTTGAAAAACTTTTTTCAATTTTAATATTCCATTCATTTGAATCATTAAAATTTTATATATAATTAATTAATTAATTTTGTTTAGATTACCTATTTAGACAACATTCCATTTACACGTACAAAATAAATATGAATGATTGATTATCTTTAAAATATGTGACTATAAAATAAAAATAGAATAATAATGACTAATTATTTATCATAATCATAAATCAATTATAATTTTAATATCAATCCTAAAATAATGTATTCATAAAATATGAATGTTATGACCATGGAGATGGTAAGAATACGTACACATTAGTAACGTCTTCATTTTTCAAAGATCATTACAGAAAAAAGGATAGTAAAATTTGGTATTCTTATAATCATAATCATGTAATAAAAATCATATTATTATGTTAAATATAGTTATATATGCATCCCTCTAGAGATTTGGTGATGAAAAATATGAATCCCATCACTTTGTAGAGGCGGTAGTCCACAAATACATGAAAGAGATCGTCCTTTTCACTAAAGGAAATTAAATGAAACATTACCTTATTAGAATTATATATATTTCCTAAATATCAAAATTATGTCATATATATAAAAATATTAATTAAATTTTTCCTTATTACCTTCCATGTAAAGCCTTAATGAAAAAATCACAACGCTTTATGATGCAATTGTCCACCATGCACACAAAAGATCATTTAAGATCCAATTTGATAGAGAGGAGGTCAATTTTTGTTGTTCTACTAAGATGTTAGAATGGTAGTATATGGATGATACTTGTGTTATTATATAACTAATATCTGATATTATTTTAAGGGTTTTAAATAAGAAATAAAATAATGATATCGTTAAAACACAATATCTCTTATAAGGAAAACCTCATTAGGTAATCACCAAATGCCATCATAGGATGGATATATGATCAAAATAAAAAATATTGGTTATGGTGACTGAATTTTAGATCATATTTGGATTGGAATTGCCTTGTAAAAACGAATTCTAATGTGTGATGTGGATAGGTTCATGGGTTGCCGTTTTAATGTGAGGTTAGCACACACTTGTAGTTTTTTAAATGTAAAAAGTGTTTCCACATTTTTCAATTTTGATAAGGGTTAAAAATAAGAATAAAATAAAATAACACATGATAAGGTCTAAATATTAAAATAAAACTGATTTTCTATAGGTATTTTTGTCTTTTAAACTAAATCATTTTATTTTAAACCCATGGTAAATCCATTTTTTCCATATCAATTATAATTCTTTTTTTATTTTCACATTCCTTTTTGTTCACAATTTACTTTCAAATTTTTATATAATATTTTATTATTTTAATTAGATATATGAAATCTATTTTGAAAAATTATATTAATATAAGCGAAGAAATCTAATTGGAATCAAAACCCACATATGTAATAATATAGACGGTTTTGAAGAGTTCTATTTTTTAATCAAAGATGATTTTATAAAAATATAGTATTAATAAGAATTATATTGTAAATCTAAAATAATATATATATATATATATATATATATAATATATGAATTCAATTGATAAAATTTATCATAATGTGTTATAGCAATTAACATAAATGTAGAAACCTTGTGCACTTTTAAATTGTTTTCAGAAAAAACTTGTTTTTAATCCAAAAAACAATATTATACTAAAATACAATATAAAGATAATTCAAAAGTATTTATGTGGAATAAATATAAATAAATAAATATTTTTTTAATTATAATCACAATCAAAACATAATGGAACATTTAATTACAATCATTATTGAAAAGAAATGTTTAAAAAAACAAATTAGTATTTTTCACTATTCAATAAAAAATATATTTCTAAAAAATCAAACAATTTAACCCAAATTAAATCATTTTATTTTCCAATTTAAAAAATGATGTCCTTTGTAAACATTCAAATTCTAAATTTAAAAAACTTATACTTTTAAATAAAATATATATAATAAAAGTGTTTCATTAAAAATATTTCGTTTTCTGTTCCTAAAAATTAAATTACATTTCAACAAAATGACATAAAAACTAAAATAGTTTTTTATATGATTAAATGGGTAGTTAAATTCATTCTTCCATTTGGAAACTATTTCCACAAAATTTTGTACCATTATTAAATTGATGGGGATATCTTTTCCTTATAGAAATATCAAATTCCCATTATTCCCATTAAACCATATGGATTTTCCAAAAAACATTATCCAAGTGAATCAACATATTATGTAACACTTGATCACTATTTTCAATTATATGAATGGGATATTCAATACTAGATATATCCTCTTCAATCAATTCTACTTTGTGGATAAAAATATGTGATGAACCTATCATATATTTTTTCTTTACATTAAGATAAGAAAAACATTGTGTACATGGTACAAACTTTGGGGAAAATACAATTGATTGGAAAATGATCTGATAATATCGAGGATTTAATTTTTTCTAATGAATAGTGGACTTATCTCTGACCTTTTACAAAAATTAATTACACTTTTAAACATTGATACTTTAAGATAGACATGATCAGCTCCCTCGAATGAAAGATCATTCCAACAGTTATCCAAATAAATTTTCTTCCTTCTCTAATCCGTACTAATTTCTTTCTTATTAAAATACATATTCTCAGAAATTTCCTATACTGAATCTAGTACCACAAACTATTTTTTTCACAAAATTCATAACAAAATGATAGTTCATAATGCTGATTTCTAAAGAATATCTCAAACTGTTCCATCTGTATAATAGACTGAAAACTATTGTTATTAAAAACCTAACCAAATAATGGTGTTGTTCCTGATATCCTTTATAAATTATTTAAAAATAAAAAAGCCTAAAATTCATGTTTTAAAACATTTTCTCGGGATTACCATGAGTTTCATGATCAAATGTTGTACTAAAATTTAAACTAGTCCCCAATTATTTTTGAAGTCCTTTATAAAAATTTGATGTAAACCTGGGATCATGGTCTATTACAATGAAGAGAGTCACTTTATATGTACTGGATATAGAATTTAAGTATAGTAAAGAAATATAATCTTCATACATAATATATTGAATGAGATTAAAATACAAATATTCATCTAATTGATCCACAAAAAACAAAATCACATTATTACCTTGAGAATTCATTGCTAATCATTCCATGAAATTCTTTGATATATTGTCTCAATTCAACACTAGCACATAAAATGGTCGAATGACTTATTTCTCTAATTTTCATTCTATATTAACTAGATGAAATTTCAAAAACATCCTAATAAAGTATGAAAGACATTATTTCATCACATCCCATCATCAATAATCCAAAAGGTCCATATGCATCTTATTTCTACCTTGATTAATTGAAGATGATAAACTATTAGATTTACTCAACAACTCTCTCTTTAACATTGAATCACATGGAACACAAAATCCTTTTCCAAATTACAAAAATAAATTCTTCATAAATATTAAAATCAATAAACACACCCTTATTAGTATATTATACATTTTCTTACAAATAATTGTCCTCATTATGAGATTTCTTAATACTTTCAAAAAATATAAATTCCAGGAATACTTAAAAAAATAGGGGATATCACTTCCATCATAATTTCTATACAAATATTCATTATATAATTAACCAGTGTGTTATATTAAAACTTTCACATGGTCAATGTAGAAATATTTTTTTGAATAAATACATTGGTCAATTTTTTCTTTCTTTGTATGAATATTAATCAAGAAATATTAATCCTTGATCATTTATAAAAATATTTTCTATATTATATTTAATTCATTCCAAATGAATATATACTTCTATAATTTATGATTGGTATATATAATACACATTAAACATGTAGAAAACTTGGATATAACAATGGTCTTAAAATATTACTATACTTTATTTCCACAGTTTCAATGGGCCACAGATCGTATTTATGTGGCTATATAAAAAATATATAACCATAATTCTGAAGAGATGTACCACGCTTTTCACCATGGAAACAACACCTACATCCATTTTTTAGGAACCATGTAAATAACCTACCTATTTTTTCACCATGGCTATAGAGATATAGTCATTATTTAAACCATTTTGATAGTTTCTATTTGTATGGTGGATAACCGTGTATATACCCCTTGAAAACTGTGGCTATAGCCAATGAAAATCATGGCTATAGGTGAAAAATAAATTTCCTCCATTGGGATTCAATCTCCATATATCCCCTATGGATAGCCGACCATTTTACCCCTACACTAGAATAAACATACAATTTGAAATTATATATTATTAATATATATATATATATATTTAAAAGTATCGGAAATAAGAAAAAACTATGGAAATAGGTCTTCCCATCTAATTCTTATGAAGAATGTTTTTCCCTCACTTATGTGGAAAACATCTAGAAATAGTATACACAAACTGTGACTATAGGTATATGTTATAGACACAGTTTCATAAAAATGGGGTTATTAAATTTGAATTAATCATATATATAAATGGATTATTTAAACAATCACGATAGACTACCCTTATAGCCACTGTTTTTTCAAAATGTTGGCTATACCATTGACATAAATACATGTAGACACATATTTAAAAAAATTACTATAATTACATGGATATAGATTAAATTTATAGTAGTGTTAGCCCATAAAAATTATGGGTCACAATATTTTATCAATAAAACAACATCTAATTCTAAATAACGTGTAAGGTAAATTAACCCAAGAGGGTTAAACTAATGTTATGATTTATAAATTACTCAAAAATTATAAATCAGGATATATCCCAGTAACTTCAATAATGTATTATAGTAGATGAATACTTAATCATTTATAGAAGAAAAGTAATAAATTGGATCATTATCATATGTTATTTTTAATTCCTAAAAAGATAATCCAATTATTTTTCCAAATATTTTTAATACCTTTTAGATTTATCATTGACAGTGTGATATAAAACTAAGAAATGTTTTCATCAAAAAAATCCTAGTATCATTATAATTCAATAAAGATATGAATAAATATGTTATTTGTGGTTCCTAAAAAATCTTCAACATATTTTGTTTTAGAATTTTCAACATGTACTCCATCATTAGAAATAATATATGCCTCGAATAAATTGTTTTTTAACCAAATTTAGACTTACTATATTTACCATGATGTTTATTTTATGTTAATGTTTTCAAAAAAAATCCTAAGATGATTTTCATGTCCCTGAATAAATTTCTAGAATAATTAGAACAAAAAAATATCCTATAAATCAAGGAATTATATATTCACAAGGTCTATAAATACATCATGGTAATTAGACAAACCAAATGAAAAAACAACAAACTACTAGTGGACTTATATAGTCCTAAATATTTATTTTATAATGAAATTATCTTTCAACATCATATAATTGTAATATGTCCATATATCACCCTTGAAAAAAATGTCGATCACCCTAGACATGATCAAAAAAATAATCCATATGATATAAATGATTATTTCCATTAAAAAATCTTTATTCAAGGCTCTCTAACTAATAAAATTCCCCATTTAACCAACATATATTTAATAAACAAAAGAGAAGAACCCCATAGTTGTGTTGTAGGTCAAATGAAATTTTTTCCTAAACAATCGTTAAATTTAATTTTTAAATCTAAAAGTTATACTAGATCTACTTGATAAGGGGATTCATTAAAAGGATTACAATTAGGGACCAGGTTAATAGAAAAGTAAACATCCCTATCATAAATAACTCTTGGAAAATCATCAAGAAATAAATCCATATATTCATTCACTAATCCCACATAACTAATTCAAATAATTTTATTTAGTTTCAATATTATTACCCCATTAACATTCACTAACCTATCTAATAAAAATTTATACTTTTTATTATGTTATAAAAATAATTAAATTATTGAAAAAAACATTATTATCTCAAAAATATATCCTATAATGATGAAATAAATTTCAATTTGTACCAATAATGATATCAATGTCTATGAGGTTCATTTAAACATTATTTATACGAAACACCATCCTAATGATATTTATAATTACAAGCCTATATGTATTGGTTGCATTAATATTTCAACCTATAACATTAACAAAAAAGATTATGTTAATTTTTGTGGTTATATTCCATTATTACAAGAAAATTTCTCAAAAATGAAATTATGAGATGATCTAGAGTCAAAGAGGGAATTGAAATAATTTTCATTAAATAGTAACATATCCATCACTACTTCATTTAATGAAACAACATCTACAATAATAATGAAAATAATTTTTCCACACCCATTTCTTTCTGATCATAATACTTTTCACCATGAGTAAAAAACATCTAACATGCATTAGAATAATTACTATAATTGTTAAAACTATAAAATACCACTATTGGATATCTATATGTTACTCAATTATTTTATTTTTAGGACTCTTTTCATTGAATTTGTGTTCCCTTTGACCAAATTGGTACAAAAAATTTTCTTTTTAGATACAATTACGCATTCATTAAATTTTTTTATTTCACTTTAATTATTTTTTGGACTTACCTATATACATCATATGATGTTTCATCTCTGTTGACACCACCCATGAAATAATATTATAGTTTTCATCTTAAGGAACATAAATTTTAATAATCTCCATATGAACATTCTCTAAAATAACAATCCACTCACCCATAACATTAAGATTATCATGTAGAAAAAGATATTCATAAAATTGGTTTAAAAAATTTCTAAAATATAATAATTTTAATATAAATGACCCAAATAAAATACATCACAATTGTTTACAATCCCACAATGTTTGATTATTATATATCTAAAATATATTCTTATTATATCCTCAATTAAATTATTTTTTTGCATTAGGAGTTGAACAAACATAGGAAAATATTTCTCAATGAAAAAATCCATAAATGTTTCACAATTTAGATAATAAATATCATCTTTATATCTAGAATCCATTAAAAAATACCAATATTTATTATATTCACCATCAAAATAATTAATGCTAAGTTAAATTTTGGAATTATAAGTATACCGTGAATTTAAATATCTTATCCAATGCATTGACCAACACCTTGACTATCGCAATAATAGATAATGGCCGAAAATATATGTGTTTTTATCTCATGAAATGATCCTCTAATGGGATTTTCCTATATGATATGACCAAATTATTTCTAAAATATATACCAAAACCATTAATTAATTGTGTCAAGTAAGACACCACTGCAACAAAAATCATAGTTAAAAAATCATGTCATCTCAAGATACTATTTTACGAGGATATTTCCACTCAGTTCTTTACTAATACAACCTCCTTGTTTCTTAAGACAAAAATTATTCTGAACAAAACTATTTTAGATGAATTAACAATGAAATATTTAAATTATATACAATTAAACATAACTATAACGTAAAATACATAATGGTTAAACTATTATCATTATCATATAGCCAGATGTTAACTAAACTGACTTCCAATAACAACTATAATGAATGATAATTAAGAATCACACAATAATTATTTTAAATTCATTAATTAAAACTATTAAATTATAGGATCTTTCTATGTTTATAGTTTTATATAATTATTTCATAACTCATACATAAGAAAACACATAAATTTAAAAGTGCACAATTGTGAATAATATCGATTTTTTATATAATATCAATCATTTTTTTAAAAGAATTATTTATTTTAAAGGGAAAACATCATGACATTAAAAATGTATCTTTATTTTCTCTTACCCATCCTTTTACCTTGTGAAAAAAAATTAAAATGGGAAATGAAGACAAAACGCTCCTTGTGAGACATATTATAAAGAGATTTCATTATTCTAGTGAGAAAAAATAAAACACATGTATTTTTTTCCATTTTCTCAGTGTTCATTTAGATAAATAAATAAATCATTTTCACATGATAAATATGTAATTTTTTCTCAAATACATAGTTGAATCCCTTAGTATAAGAATAAAAACCCATTTTTGGTATCTTAGAGAATCACATTCATAAACTATATTAAGCTAGTTTCATATGTAACATGGGACTTATTAAATACATAGGAAAATCCCTTTAGTAACTCCCTCCATAGGTTTTATTATGATAATGAACAATACCAAATTTATTTGAGTGCTATCTGGGCACGCCCATCATATAATGTATATTGAGCTCACTCAATGCTATATGGGTGCACCCATTATATAATTTGTGACATGATCTCATAGAACTATTTAAGCCCACCTATATCCTATATTGTGGTCCAGTACTACATCATGAATAAAAAATATTATTCATTCATTTTATTCATTATAAAAAATATTAATAACTCTTTTAAACTAGTTTTTAAACCACATTCATGTTTTGAAATACCCATTTCATTTAAAACGACATTTTCATTAACAATATACCCTTTTATTTTTATGAATACCTTTTAAATAAGAAATTACAGAGAATAAGAGAATGTGAGTTTTTATTTTATCTAAAAATGAAATATTGAGAAATAATCCAAATCTAAAATTATGGTTATGATTGATGAAAATTCATTGTCAATGTATTTTTTAAAATATAAAATTCATTTTCTCACTTGTATACGAAGGCAGACATTCCATAGAATGATTTTCATTTAAAACAATTAAAATAATGAAAATAATTTCCTTTATAAAACTATAGTTTTTATATTAAAATCATTTTATAAACATGCACATGGAAGAAATTGAGAGTTAGAAGGAAAACGTTAAAAGAAACATTTTAATTAAAAGTCTATTATCATTTGGTAAATATTTTAATCATAATCCATAGTAAAGAAAAAAATTACAAAAAAACATACATACCATGATAATAGATAATCTCATGATATAAAATTTAAATTGTGATGTGTATACACCTAGTAATTGAATTTTCGTATATTACCTAAAAATATGCCTCAACGAAATGAATATAAGATGAAGTCCCCTATATCGTGTTTTATTGGTCACATTCATTCATTATATTTTTGAATAAAAAACATGTGTTAATTTTATTTTTTCATGATACAATATTTAATGTTTATAATAATTTTTTATTTCACTTTTTTACCATGCCAAATTTAATTACATAATTAATTATGCTTACTTCAGTTTTTTGGACAACATTCGACTTATATGTAAAAAATTAAAATCATAGGTTGAGTATCGGTCAAAGAGGTCATCACTGAAAACATATAGATCAATAATAAAGAGATATCTTATCATATTTATAAATCATGTATCCTTTTAATACAAATTAGGAATGATGGTCTTGATAAATGATGTATGTTTTTATCATGGAGATGGTAGGCCGTAAGTATGCATGAGTAAGATTTCTATTATTCAATGATCATTATATAGAGTAGATAAAAAATATTTTTATTTATTAAATTATAATAATATCATATATTATAAATTAATTCATTAAATGTTCTTATATATTATCATCTTGTGATGTCGGGATAAAAAAATAATCGAGTTTTCCCGTAAGGTAATGTTGCATGCATCTATACCTGTAGACCCAGTCAACTGGTACATCTTGATATTATTGCGTAAGGATGTTTTATTGGAGATTATCAAAATAGGGGACCACCATATAACTATGGGATTTTCATGTGAAGGGGACACCATTTTTGTTTCCTTTGTATTTGGCTGTTATGATGCATAAATAGTGGAAGCGTAATAGAGTGAAGTTAATTCATTCGACCCAGGGGATCAACCTTGGGTGGTGGGTGGAAATTTGATTATCATTATAGATTCTAAGAAGAAGAACAGAAGAGGTGTTTATATAAGGAGGGAATTTAGGGCCTTCAAAAAGTTTATGGATATCAAAGGGATGATGGATTTGGGATTTTCGGGTGACCCATACACATGGTGTAATAATCGGAGGGGAGACAGTTGGTGTGGGGGAAAACTCAATCATTTCACAGAGAATGTTCAAGAAGTGTCTATGTTCCCAGTAGTTAATGATGATCCCATGAACCATATCATATCTGATCAATCACTAATCCTACTAACATCGAGTAGGTGGGAGGCCTCACAATCAGGCTTCAGGTTCATGAGCCAACTGTCGAGTTCTTTGTGTTATCCCTCGTCAGGGAGGAGTTGGGAGGGAATAATCCAGGGTCACTCATGGGTAGCAATTCATTACAAGTTGAGGAATATAAATAAGGGACTCTAATTATGGGATATGAGCCTTACTACCTTAAACATGTTTATGAATTGACTTAATCAGGACATCAAGCAGCTCAAGGATAGTATTGAGGAGTGATGGGAAGATGATTTACTTGGTGAGATCTCTAATAAAAAGAACTCCAATGCGATTATGGTTATCTTTTATGAACATAGGGAGAGATAATGTTGTAGAATAAAATGGATTAAGGAGGGAGATAAGAAAACACATTTATTCCAGCATGAACAAGAGAAATACAATGTGTTGTTAAACCGATAATTGCTTTAGAAGATATTTACATCTCTGATGATGTGGAAGGGGTTTGTGGATTGGAATGTTATTATTTAATGTATATTCTTCTGGAAAAAATCTAAACATGTGGTAGTTTACAGGAGGAGGATATCCATGCTGCTATGGTGAAACCTAATCATGAGAGTGTCGTGGGACCTGACCGCTTCCCATGTTCTTTCTAAAGGAGTAATTGGGTGGTGGATAATTGTTATATCTTCAATGCAATCCAGGATTTATTTAAGGGATAATCCACCTATGGATAAAGCCTACCACGACTCTTGTACCATTACCAAAGACCAAGGAATCCTCTACCCACCATCATAACCAGGATGAGAGTTTGTGTAATTTCATATATAAAATAAAAGATGTTATCCTTAATATGAGGTTGGATGGTTATTTTCATCGGTGGATAACCATGGAGTATTATTGTTTCTTGAAAGATCATTCAATCCAAGGAGATATAGCATTGGTGCAAGATATGATGAGAGACATTAATTCCAAGGTTCATGGTTACAATATTTCCATCAGACTCAATATGAATAAGGCGTAATACAAGATTGAGTGGGGATTTATAAACAAGGTACTTGATAAGATGGGTTTCTCCTGTTGGACATGTAATATTATTTTGCAGTGTTTCAGTTCTACATGGATGAAAGTTTCTTTTATGGGGTGAAATCATATTTTATTCAAGAACGATTGAGGGCTTTGTTAAGGAGATCCATTATCCCCAAGTATCTTCATTATTATGTAGGATACCTTAATTAGGATGATCAACAGAGGGATATATGTTGGGAATGTTCCACCTTATAAGAAAAGGTTGTTCCTCCCAACCATATGACCGATGATTTTTTCGGATGACATGATTATCTTCATCAATGTGGGAAGGTGGTCTGTGTAGGGGATTAAAAAGAACATTGAGTCAAACTACCACTGGAGTGGACAATGAATAAACAGGGAGAAGTGGGGTTTCTATGTATCCCATGAATGAAATTCTAGTAGGGTTGTAGATATGTGTTATTGTTTGGGAATGATTTTCATGTCAGGTCCTATGAAATATCTTGGTACACCCTTATCTCTAGGTAGAACATACATTAGTGATTTTGATCATGTGGTGAGTAATATTTTAGGGCACATCCATAAATGTAAAAACCATTTGTTATTCTTTTTTGGTCACATTTTTTTTGTGAATAACATTCTATCTTCTGTCCCAGAGCACACTCTTTCTTCTACAAATAATACAAAGTGTGTTATCTGATCCATTAATTGTCTTTTAGCTCATTTTATATGGGATGAATCATCAGATGGGAATAGACATTGGGTGTATCTGAGGATGTTGGCTATAACAATTTTGGAAGGAGGTATAAAAGTCAAAATACTAGAGAATAGTATACACTATATGCATGCGAATCTTGAATGAGAGGTCATAGAGGAATGAACATTGTGGGGAAAGATGATATCCTGCAGGTAAACGATCAATACTAAATCTCCATTGGTGAGTGGGTTTCTGATGTGGGCCTTAGTTAGCAGTATTATATTGACAATTATTCTGCACTCACAGTGAATTATGAGAGAGGGGACCACCTTATTCTGGGATCACAAATGGTTGGGTAGGATGCTTGGTTTTCTAGGGTACCCATCCCCAACGATCACCTTCTAGAAGGAGATCCAACACCCATAAATTTTCCAATCAATATAGAATTATAACCAATATGCATTGTTTGAATCTATTTTCATGATCTTGGATATGGAATAGGGAATTTTCTGCCCCTCCAACTAAGGAAGGTTCAACGTAAAAGATATTGGTAGGATATGTTATTGTTTGGATCCATATGGAGGTTGGTGTGGTCTAGCTTGGGGTTACAAGATTCATACTAAATTCAAATTCCGTACATGGATGATCTATAATCATGAACTACCTACCAATGATAATATTAAAAGACTCTACATAATCATGGCCTCATGATGCCCTTGCTGTGTGAACAAAAGGGAAGATATTATGTTCCATATCTTCTTCAATGGGGGGAGGGATTACCAATTGTGGAGCTTATTTGGGGGGAGTATGGAGTACTCATACAATGTGTCATGTATAGACATATTCCTGGAGTGTTGGATCTAGGGTAAAGACAGATCTGAGAGGTAAATATCAGTGACATGTGGGTTGATTGTTCTTATTGAAAGAATGAAAGTAGGCTAGGTTTAAGGGGAGAACATCAATAAGAAGATCCATTATCTCCAGATCAAGGTGCATCCTTGTTGATTTGTTTGGTCTCGAAGGAATTTGAATTAGGCCCACTTCCTCTGTATGTTGTATACTCCACAATTTTCATCCCAGTAGTTTGGTACCGGACTGCATGGGCAATTGGTTTAGTGGAGTCCTCCTAGAGCTATCCTTAAACTGAATATATTTAGATCTTGTATATTGGGTGAAATGTGTGGTGGATTCATGGTTTAGGTTTTTAGGGGAAGGATGGATTTGTCCATCAAGATGCATTATGGAAGTGGAAATTCTTTTCAAGCAGATTCCAAGATAGTTCCCATAGGCCTCACCATTTGCAGATAGAAAGAGAATGACATCTCCCTATTGGGGAAAGATTCCATGATTATTAATGACCCCCTCCATGGTAAACGTGACCTACCCAAGTTTATATTATACATCATAATGAAATGAAAATCCCTCCTAGATAGTAACAATAGTGTCACCCACACTTTAAAAAAAAGGAATAAGGTGGAGGATTTATTCTCCTCTCTAGGAACCCCTAGAGACTTGGATAATTATATTTATCATTTTTCTCAATTTAAACCTCAGGGGGTGAACTTGATTATGGGAGATCCTCTTGGGATCCATTATTACAAGCCCTCTATGCCTTGGTTTTCACCATATTCAATGTGAATAATTTTTCATGATACTCATAGAGAACCCTCAAATTAATTTTCCATACCAAACCCTTCCATCATCATTATTCACAGCAATTCCACCCAATTCATCTTCTCAACAGATCAAACACGAAAAAACGGCCACACCCAAAAAACGCATAACCACAAAACCCAATCACATCCCTATTTTAAAAAACATCATATACACTCAGTATCCACTACCCTTTGTAGTCTTTTATATGTTTAAAAATGAATAATCTATCAACATTAGTGGTCTGACGAACCATGAATAAATCTTACTCCCAATGTTCAACCTCTGCTACCCACATCGAGGGGGAACCATCAAGAACACACGGTCCCCAACGTCGAATTGCAAGGGCTTCCTACTGTTAATGGAATAAAAATTTTGACATTCATGTGACGCTTTCCTCCTCTCATGAACAATCTAAACCTTCTATATATGGTTCAACACCATGTCTTGTCCACAAATAGCTATCTCCTAAAACCATGTCCAACACAAAGGTGAATGACATAGTCCCCCATAAAATGGATTCACATGGATACTTTCTAATGAATGATTGGTTGATAATATAATCAGAAAACTCCCTCAATGAAAATTATCATACCCATGATCAACCAACGACCAAGACACATGATCACAACATATCATTTAATGTCTATATACTTTGTTCAATGTTTCCTTATATATGAGGTTGAAAGGCATTGTTGATGAATAAATGAGTTCCAAAAACATGCATCAATACCCTCCATTCAAAATAAGGTAAAAAATGTATCTAAATCCGAGACAATGGATCATGGAACTCCATGAAATCCCACCACCTCATTAACATACATATTTTCTAAATCATCCACTGTTCTCAACTCCTTTATCGCTCTTATGTGAGCTGATTTTGTCATATGGTTCACTAATACCCTAATATTAGTGTAACCTCCCTGAGATCTTCATATCCCTATAGATAAATACATATATATTTTATCCAACATCCACACAAGGAAATATTAGGTCTTCAACAAACCACCAGGGACATGGTTCTCATCCTTCACCTAATGGATGACTTAGCACTTTTCCATAAACTCTAACAGCGCAGTTTCATCCCATTCCACCGAAACTACATCCTCAAGACATGGTACATCATATAATCTATTTGGTATACTGCTATATGTGATTTATCAATTCCACAGTGGAACTTATTATGAATTTCCACTAGAATAAACAACCTTCCACAAAAAAACATCTGATTCTTATTATTCTTTGATCATCAGTCCAGAGCATCACCATGGTCAACGCGATTGGGAATCACCACTACCACTGTGTCTCCCCATTGAGACATCTCCAAATTTTGAGTTAGAGAGGGCAACCTAGTTATCTGAAACAAACATCTTATACCATTTTCCACCCATGAATACAAGTGTGATGCTTCCAACACCTCCATCGCCTTCCATGAATTTGCATATTTCTAAGCTTCCTACATTTGATAAATTGTTCTTAATTAACCCTCCATAACATTCCCCTTTCCCAAGGTGTATCAGTTATAGAAACACATTGCTAAATAAATTTTATCCATCTCCACTGTCCCATGTTTATATCATTCTGGTAAATGATATACCTCAAACACTTGTGATCCATGAATACCACAATGTGATTCCCAATGAGGTAATTACGAAAAAACTTTTGGAAATACATGAACGCTACTATCTATATATAACGGGTTGAATATTTACATAACTAGGGAATTAAAGATCTGGAACCCTATGATAACACCTCCTGTTATATCCTAAAGACACTTCCCAAGCCCATATAGGAAGCTTCACAAATCACATTGGATTTCAACACCTTTTTATAGAAACCAAAACACTAGAGCACTAACCAACACCCCCATTTGTTATCTAAATTCATCCATCCACTAATATATCAAAAAAATTCATTTTAATTTCTATTCAGATATTTCAATCGTAGTGGATGATTAGAGAAATCGTGAACAATCATTATGTAATATCCCATAAGATAAAGAAAACTGCAAACCTATGACACATTCTAGTGTGTTTCCAAGAAAACTACATAAACATTCCATTGGTCCACTACAATACAGTGATGACACACCATATTACCAAGGAAATTCACCTCATATATCCAAAACATTTCCATGTATAACATTACATAGAGATTGTAGCATCAAGAATCTTGTAGTATGGTCTCGAGAAGCTCGGTACACTCCTCCTATAATTTCTACTAGGACTCGGTGTCATCGATGAACATGGTGATGAACTAGTCCTGAAACTCATGAAATATGGAGACCATAATCCCCTTAATAACAATTGGTGTTTTTTTAGCATGGAATGATATGACTATGAACTCGATGTGTCCAAAACTGTATCTGAAAGGAGACTTCAGGATGTAGGCTTCCTTCACCATCAACTAGAGATATCTAGACAACTTACCGATCATAGAAAATCATAATTACAATATATTCTATTTATGGTGATCAAATAGCCTAATAAGAGGATAATAGTTCATTATCATTTCTAGATTCAATATCATGTAGTACATGCACGACCACAAAATTTTTTTATCCTTTATTAAAAACAACACCTGAGCACCCCCAAGGTGGCACATTAGACATGGTAAATCCCTTATTCAACAATTCACCTATATGGATCCTCAAATCCCAATAAATAGAAGGCTCAATCCGACAAGGAGCTATATAAATTAGAGTAGCACTGAGCTGTAGGTCTATCCAGAACTCAAAATCATGTCGAGGGGGTAGTGTAACAACCTCCTTAGAGATAACATACAGGAACTACCCCAA
Source organism: Viscum album (assembly GCA_963277665.1). Taxonomy (NCBI): domain Eukaryota; kingdom Viridiplantae; phylum Streptophyta; class Magnoliopsida; order Santalales; family Viscaceae; genus Viscum; species Viscum album. Next base: position 1,498,162,229 of record OY728161.1, read on the forward strand.
TGAGTTGTGGAACCTCCACCATCCTAACAACTATTTATAACACTAAATTCTCATCCAATAAGAAATTATGAGGCAATTCATAATGACTAACAACAGCACGTATCTAATATCCATCAAAATAAACACACTGGCCATCCACGTCTGAAAACACAACTCTTCTCTGAAAGAAGATGACAAATGAAGACTGTCATTGGAAATCTCGTAATGATATCTAAAAATAGTCATCCGACTCTATTATATCAACCCTAAATCGATCAACTATATCAACATGATCTGCCTTATCTACTCGATCCAAATGTAGATGATGACAGGGTGCAATAGTTGAAAAAGGGACAACAAGTAATTACTATGACTGGGTCATATGAAATTTTTTTACCATTAATTTTAACTCATTTGACTCATTTTTTATTAATTTTAAATTCCCCCCAAACAACCAAATTAAAATAAGAACAAAAGTCATATGATGCATTCTCTTTCCTAGAGTCTCTACCCTAAAAATAGTGTACCCTTCCGTGGTCATTCAGTTGGCACAAAATCATTTCATCGGATCACATGGGGTCCTTAAATCTCATGTCCTTGACCATATTACCTTGTCAATTTCATTCACCATGATCTGTTGACACTATTTCCCAACCAAACCAAGAAATCCTCACAATTCTGATCTGAAAAATCTCTCCCATTTCTCTACAACAACCTATGAAACCATTCAATCATAGTCCCTATCTCTAAATATTTTCCTCCAAGATTATAAATTACGAAAGTGATATAATGACCATAAATTCCCAACTATATTAGGTATCAGGGATAAAAATAGCAATAGGGGAATACAATCCCTCAAAATTTGTGATTATTATTACTTTTTTATGAAAAAAAATCAGGATATAAGATGTCCCATCTCAAAAAAAACTTCATGTAATTCAATTCATGTAAAAAAAATTATAAGTACCTAGATAATATGGGAACCCACCCCACCTTTCCACTGATTAACATCTATCAAACCATAATGGAAAACACCCTTGTATTCCCACCTCTTTTGAACATACCACTTCATAACCTGCCCAAACACATTTTTTCCTCACAACCACATCATATCCACCTGTAGACACCTGGGAAACATAACAAGTCACATACCACCCAAATACACCTGGGCCACCTACAATGTCACATCTCGTCCATAGTAACCAGGGCCACATACCACCTCACTTCCTACGCATAGACAATTAGGAAATAAACAACACCTCATCCATTTGACACCATGGAAAGAACAACACATCTCATCCCAATGAAACATGGGAATGAACAACTCACCTGCCAAACCTACGCCACAAAACCAAAAACAAACAAATGATTCTTGGGCTATCACTTCTTGAGGACGGAGTAAGGAAGACCATGGGGCTATCCATCCGTCCTCTTACTAGGATGTTTGGGAAAGAAAACCTCTCTATGATGATGGAGGTGTTCAGAATATAGTGATCAACTAGTATAGGTTCATATTAAATTGATATGAAAATAAATTTAATACCTATAGATACCAAATAGTCAGTATATCCTATAGGTTTTCAAACAAACAGCCATCCTACACAGCTTCAATCATTCTGCTACCTTAACATGCAATTCATAGTATCAACAATGGTCACTTAGGATGATGATAAATTAATAAAGCTTCAAATATATATTTGGATCATCACCCATTTGTTTCATTAGTTATATGTAACCATATTTAACCCTGTATGACATGTTTTATCATTCTTTTTTATTATCCTTCCCATTTACCAACCTGAATCATACCATCCCAACATTATGAAGAAATTATTTTCTCCACCACTACCCATGAAACTATTGAAAAACGACTATAATGAGAAGCAAAATGAAATTAATAAAATGGATGGGGAACCATGGAAAATTACCACAATTCATATTCCTCTCCACTAAACACTCATTCATATCATAACATAATTTGATCTTAAGTGATAGGGTGTTGAAATTTGTATGATACTCATGGTGAAAAACCAAGTGAATTGTCCATACCAACCACTACAATCATCATTATTAAAATACATTCCACCCAATCCATCATATCAATAGAGAAAAAAAAATCTCATGTCCACTCCAAACAAAACAAAACTGCACAACGCATCCACAACCCTAGTCCACAAAACAACCCATCCATTCCATATCCACACCCCTTTTTATCCACATATGGGTTCACAAATGATCAATATCTAATACTTAGATTCCATTAATCCACATGAACCAACACACACCACACATATATGAATACAACCCTACTACAACAGAAATCATGAAAATGCCACAAAAACCCCAGCAGTCCACACATCAAGGAAAGAAATATTCCGATTTAATAAGGCATTTTACATTACATTTCCACATTTTAATTCAGGGGTTATCATGGAAACAGTGGGATCTTAGTGCATCCATTATTTTAGATGAATGTACATGGTTAACACATTACATATATTTACATAACCAGAAGAATAAAAACATGCATTCATAAAAATTCTTGTGTGAAATTGATGACAACCAACGACCACAATTTTCAGTGCGTAGTTATACAATATTGACCATCATTTAAAAAAGAAACCATAAAATTGGGAAAACATGCATCACATTTTCATATCCCATAATTATTGATTTAATATTGATAAAAATATATTCATTAAAATGAATTCAACTATGTTCTCATGAAACATTGATAAACACTCCTTGAATGATGTTAAGATTAATGAGAGATGATAGAAACATAATTAGATAAATATGTGATAAGCACATCATTGTTTCACCAAGACATGTGCTGTTTGTGAGACATGAAACATCGAGGAAAAGATGATCGAGTGGTTAAAAAATGAACACGCAAATCCTTAAAAAGAATTGTTCTTTGGAAGTCATGTATGTGTAGAAAATGGAATTGCAAATGGAAGAAACGATCTCAGGATTAGAAATCCCATATACAAAATCAACATGAGAAATAATTTTCAAATGCTATTAAAGACGAAAATGAACAAGGCCATGTGGTTTGAACAAATAAATTCCCCCAAACAATAAAGAAATTAAAATTTTGATTCAATTACCTTTAAATGGAATAAAAACAAATTAAATATGGTATTAAACATTCCTTCATGTCAATGATATTGATATAAGGGAAAACAAAAAAATCTAGAATAATTATAGAGTTTTGAAAAATAGTTTCAAGTGAGATACTATTAAATGAGTCAGCGATGAGTGTCACCAGTGAAATCCATAATTAAGTGACACAGTAGGGTAATTCATCATTATGAGCAACCATGAAGAGAAACTATTTCCACTCACCATCCTGACTCACTTTCAAGAGTTACAATGATGACTCACCATCCTAACTCACTAGTTCATCTCACCATTCCAAATCACCAACGTGAGATAATTTCATAACTCAACAAACATTTTCACTAGTATGAGTCACCATTGTAACTCCCTATAGAGATTTAATATATGCGAACTACCAGTGCAAGTCCCTATTGTGACTCTCCACTATAACCTACCGGTGTGAGTCACTATTTTGGCTCAAGTCAAGAGGTACCATTGGAAAAATGATAAACTATAAATTATTTGAATGTTTTATTTTAACCTCACATAACACTAATATAAAAAAGGTTCCAAATTAATAGAGTCTATATGTATGTTCCTTTAGAAACCCCCTACACTATACCCATATTGATACACCATACCCATCCAAGCAGATATACCCTAGCTAACTTTTCCATGCTGCTAAATCACCGGACCAAAGTCACTTCCTCATCATAATTCTATAAAAAACCTAATAAAGATGTACCCCAATATTTCCTCAGTATATATTCTATTATTTAGATATATAATCCATGCCATATTGGGATACACTAATTCAAATTTAAGGACATGAACAGAAAATTTCTATTATTTGTGTTCTGGATCTAGAAATAACATTCAAGGAACATTTTTGATTAGATTTTTATAGAATAAAAAAACATAAAATATAAACCCATAGATTAGAAATAGAAAATTATACTTATTTTACATTTTATTCAGCAAATGGATCAATTTTAAAATAAAAAATGTTTTATTTTCATAAAAAAATCATCACATTTTCCCCCCGGATCTCATCCTTTTATCTATTCCCAAATAAACTATATGAAAATAATGTTAATGCATGGAGTGATAAGAAATGATTACTAAGGTACATATAATAATGTAAACTAATTGTCCATTAGAAACCGTGTAATAGAATTTTATTTAAAACATACATTTTTCCCCCGAAAAATTATTCATCTCTTCCAAAAGATATTTATATTCCATTTTTGAATCGAGTTGATAACATTATATGTAATAGGAAATAAAATGAGATAAAATTATGTAACGTTGGACATTATTATACTAAAATTTAATAACCATTATGCCAAATTAAATAATTGTTATTCTGAAAAATGGAATAAACTAACGATTTATATTAACACACAATTCATTGGAGGTATATCACAGACCAACTTTCTATTATATTACCACTTAACCACCCATCATCAGATTATCATGTAACCACCGATAAAATTTCCAAGTACCATTATATAATAACAACATAAAAATGATTGAAATTTTATATATGTCACTAATAATATATAATTTACACTCAAAAATATTGTGTTCATATTAGTAATATAATCATTCCATTTTCTAAAAAATAATAATAGTTTAAAATTTTATTTTTAAATTATAGTGTACAATAACACTTTGAAACATTTGAATATTATAACCCATTAAATAAGAATAAATAAATTCATTATATGATTTTTAATATGATTTTTTATACATATCATAAATGAATGATTGTATATAACATGAAAATATTCCTCAATGAAAGGAGATTGGGAATAAGACACTTATACAAATCCTTTAAATGATATTAATTAGAAATAGATTGACAAAATTTCAAAAATTATTATTTTAAAAAAATCACTTCAATATAAATAAATTAATAAAAAATATCTTAATTTTATGGAAATTATATAGAATATATAATAGAGTGAAACATTAAAATTATTAAAATAAGGTTTTATAGTAAAATATCCCATTTCCTTGAGTCATTCTCTTCATGTACGTTATTTTTCCTAATGAATAATAAAATTATGTAAATTTTTTCCCTTTAAAATAATCACCTATTAATTTATTTTTTTCCTGTTATATCATTTATAATCCTATTATAAGAATTAATTAATTATTTACATTGACCTATAACTTTTTGATGATATTCGATACAGGAGTCCGTAATAACATTGGTATGATGTCTATAGTAAAACCCATCATTTTTACATAGTTTCAAAAATAATATTAAGGAAATAATAGTCATTAATATACTTTTAAACCCATTCATGAATTATGTTTGTGAAAAATGATCTATATTACAATCATGGATATGGAACTACATAAATATGCATTAGCCACAATTCATTTTTTCACAGATCATTTTGGAATTATTATAAGTACAATTTTATCATTTTATAATTATAATAACTTAATTAATATATTATTAACTATTTAAATGTACCTATATATTTCACGCATGTGATATCATGATGAAAAATGAATCACATCGTTCTGTGGAGGTGATAATTCACAGTTACACATGGAAAATGTTATAATTTATATGTGGGTGGAAATGTAAGAACAAAAATGGTATAATAACTTTTCCTAATGAATAATATGTTAGTCATATCATATATAATGATTAATTTCATAAATTTATCTTCTATTGAGATGTGGTGATGGATGAAAAATTTCATTGATTCATGGGTGGTAGTCTGCTATACACACAAATGATTAATTATTTTCTTATTTGATGGAATTGGAGATAGAAATAGATCATTTAACTAAAATATTTACATATAAGTATTTAGAGGAAAATATATTTTGTTATTTATGGATGGTTTATAATTTTACAAGGATGTGAAAGAAGAAATAAACTAGAAACAATTGATTAAACACATCACCACTTCTTTAGAATTTTCAATTTCTTAAGACCATAAGACAAATGTAGTCAGTGTTCTCCCTAAAATAAGACAACTATAATATAGAGTGGGAATCCAAGAATTGATTTCATTAGTAATTTCATGAAACAATTTTTTTTTCAATTTATTTAAATGAGATGAATTGTTTCCCATTTATTGGAGGAGGGAGAGGTGGTTGTGAAATTTGTAACGGTGTTCAATTAATATAAAATTATATAATATTCTAAATGGATCCAAATAAAATTTATTAGAATATAGTATTATTACGAGTAGAAATAATATAAAACGATAATATTTGGACTATTTATATCATAATTTTATAATCCTGAACCTAATTATATTTAGACTTACTTAACAAATTTAACATTTACTACAGTAAAAAAAATTATTAATGCTACTATTCTGATTGGATAAAAATAAAATGGGCCTTTTAAATAATTTGTTACTTCTCCCTAAAAATAATTATTTTATTTTTCTAAATTAAATTTACATAACTACCATAAATTAATTTAAAATTAGTCCTGCAAATGTGATAAGAAATGGGGTTTTAAAATTAAAATAATCAAATGGTTGAAATGGTTTTATATAAAAATTCAAAATTCAAAATGTAGAAATTACATAACAAATATAAATAAATTCATAATTGATATTTTTTTATCTAGAACTAAATTTCAATAATAATATACATTATAATTTATTTAGATGGAGATGTTTTTTTTCAATTAAAATATAGAATTATTCACTATTCATCAAAAAATAATACTTATAAGAAGGATATAAAATTTCAATGAAAATTAATTTATTGATATTTTAATTTAAAATTTTTATTTTGTTTTCTAATATTAAATTTCTAAAACCGTCAACATTTAGATTTAAAATAAGTGTGCCCTCAAATTATTGAGAAACTATATTTAGAGAAATAAACCTTTTTGTGTGAAAGTTGATTAATTTTATATCCTCTCTATGAAACAAATAGGTTTAATATTTAAATTTAGATTGAAAATACTATATATATTTATTTAATTATTATAATAAAATTACTTAATTGTTTATTTTATTACTAAAAACATACTTTCGCACATTGAAATTGTTTTTCAGAAAAGGATTTCCTTTTGTTTTTAAAGGGGTTTTATTTTAATGGTTAATTAATTAGTATTTGAAGAAATAATTATATATAAATGTGTAAACCATATTTTATTATTCAATTATTCATTTTCAAACCCTCTATTCTATATTATTGGTTACAATGGTGTGGTTTAAATAATATAGGGGAGATATAAAGGATCGCATAATAATTACATGACTACAAGGTTATAACAACATGATCTCAATATATTCATAATATACCCTACATATCAATGATTTAAATTGTATATAGTGACATAAATCATAAGAAAAAATAATAAATTAATCATCAGATAATCAAATTACATTAACAACGAAAGGTTAACATAGTAGAAAGAAATTAATTTTTGGAATACCCACAAGACATGATTCTCTATAATATTTATAAATATATAAATAACATTAATATTCATTATATATATATATAGATTCATCCCCAAAATTTTTAGACGGAAAAATTAATTATAATATTAGATGACATGATAAGTTTTACATACACCTAAACCATTCTTTCATATTTTTAAAAACTAGACAAAAGAAGTGTAAATATTAATTATACATTAAAAGATCACTATTATATCATATATATATATATATTATAATACTATAATTCTAACTCATTAAAATCTACATGGAAAATAAATAAAAATGGAATCACTTCACTTTGGGAAGGTGATTGTCTACACATACTCACGATGGATGTTATCACTTCTAAATGGATTAGATGATATAATATTAAAATAATATTATTATTCTATAAGCATGATTGATTTATTATTATAATTTATAATTATAAAAACCATTATAATATTTATACATAATATATGGTGATGAAAAAGGAATTGTATCTCTATATGAATAAAACAAGTCATATGTACACACAATTGATGCTCTAGCTTCCAATTTATTAGGGGGGATGGTATATAATGGTATTTTAATATTATTAATAACAATATTTAAAAATATGATGGATAATATATATTTGAATTTATGATAGGTACAATATATTTAGTCATGTAATTGAATAAAATAACCGAAATTGATCTGTTGACATGACTACATCTTCATTGATACGAATCGTTTAAATCACCTATAATGTCTTCTAGAGATTCCCTTTGGTAAAAAAATAAATTGAAAGGATGTTTATAGATATTTTTAGAGGGAAATTGTTATTGTATTGTTGGTAATGAAGGATCCATATTATTTAATCTATTGTGGGAGGAGTTTTAATTTTATAATTGATGTTTGTCGATCTCTTTGAATATCTTAAAATATAAAATTATAATATATTATTTATCAATATATATTCCTCAGAATGGACCTAAATTTAATGATATGGTTATATAGTTCTAGAATATAATCATCCAATAGAATGTATACATTTTTTATTCATATAAAACATATTACATGTATTAACACGTAGTTAAAAAAATTTAATTTTATCTATATAAACAACATTTTAAATATTAATATATTGTAATTTTTTATTAAAGGAGAAAATTTGAATATAAAAAGAAAATTTTCAATATTTTCGACTATATCTTATAAAATTTTATAATTTAAAAAATAATAATTATTTTTTAATAATTTAATTTTATTTTATTTTGTTAAAATAACATTATTGTGAATTTTGGAACAATTTGATTTATTTAACACTAAATATATAAAGATAAAGGGAAAATTCAAATCTATTTCATTATCATATCATTAATATGTCATATATATATATGGAAATTTTTAGTCCATATTAGATAATTCAAATTATATCACTTTAAATATTTTAAATAAAATTTTTATATATTTGTATCAAATGGGGAAATACAACACTTTTGTTGCATACAAAATTAATTTAATTAAGAAACTAAAAATAGTTCAAAATAAATTTATATCATTATTATAATATTAGTAATAATAAATAAATAACTATATTCATTGATAAAATATTTTTTTATCAATATGAACACATATGAGTTATTAATAATGATTGGGGTGATAATTTTTTAATATTATATGATTTAGAAAATATAGATGTCATTTTTAGGATAAAAGTCCATTAAAAAAACTAAATTTCGTACTTAAGGATCTATTGTTATAATTCACATAATCCATTACAGATTTTTATAAAGAATTATGATCTTATAATTTATTTTTAATATTGATTAACATGATTTACCCATTACCAAGGTGATAGATATCACGAAATTTACTATTCACATTTACCCTAAATAAAGGAGTCATGTTTTAAAAAATTTAATATTCTAATTTTATATATTTAATCCATCTTATCAAATTATATTTCATAAAAAGGGTGGCACTAATGTTAGCATATGTCTGTATAATGCGATGAAAGTAGATTAAAGAAATAAAATTTTAATCATCAAACTAGAATTATAAATTTTTTATGCGTATAAAAAGATTTGATGATATTTTTTTATAACTTATAAAGTAAATAATATTTGAATTTCTTGAAAATAATTATAAAATCATTATTAATTTAATTTATTAATTGACAGAAATAAATTACGCATATAAAAATAAAGTTTCACGATCAAATTTCACTCGTATTATATTTAATTAATTATTATAATTTGATAAAAATCATAATAATATATATATATATATGTAAAAAAAATTAAATAGTTTATTTTTTACTATTAATACCAGTTATTGTAATTATAATATGATAATGAAAACAATAAATTTCAACTCTTCTACACAATTCATTTCAAATATTTGTTGTCTTTAATACATTCTACCAATGATATTGAATTATTTTAAGAAGATTATTTTAAAAAAATATAGATATGTTAAAATGGGATAAATATTCCATCCCTAAAAAACATGGAAGGTATATGTCATGGAAATCGATTTCCCCATGATCATCTTTTACTATGGAATTCTAGATCCTAAAAAACTTTTTACCATTGCGTGGTGTTGTCCGTATTGAAAGAATACATATCAAGAACCACATTTAAGAATTCAAACACCCCCAACACTAAAAAACCTAAATAATTAACCATTAAAAGGAATAAAAATTCCAATCACACGAAATTATGGCTAAAAAAATTCATCTACCAAAAATGAATTTATTAGAGGTGGCATGTGAAGGGGTACCTTGAAGGTTCCCATAAAGAATAGAATGAAGTAAGGGAATCATTTGTAGTTTCTATATTAACAATTAACCAAAATTTTTGGAGATTATAAAATTTTATCCATTTTATCATATTATATATCCTTTAAGGATTATTCTTCAACCCCATTTCTAAATGATTTTATTGGTTATATATGACCTGGTCATGTGAGTTAATGTTCTATATTAAATGGAAAACTCCTTTTTAATCATTAATTTGTAAAAGAATGTTTTATATCCCCCCATCCTCTTATTTGTATTTAATATTTAAAATAATCATGGATTCCTTTCAGGATTATATTTTTGGAGTCACTAATTTTAATAAGATATAATATCTGATGGTTTTCACATAAAAAATTATTTATCCTCATATGAAAGTTGTGTTAATTTAATTATGTTTTCTTCATTGGTTTACTAATTAGGTAATTTATTTTCATATCTCTTTTTATCATGACCTCCAAGATAGTTTCTATAAAAAACTATATGATTTATCACATCATCCTCAAACCACTATAAGAAACCTTGAACTAATATATAGGTGAGCAAATAAATCTAGAATATTTAATTTAAAAATATTATTTTTTACAAAATTATTAATCCAAAATGTCACTAATTTGTTATAATAATGATTTTACTAGGAATTTTTAGAATACTATATGATGTTAATTTCATGAATTTAATATTGTAAACTATTATTTGGTATGCCCAATTTTATTTTCATTTATATGGAATCCAAATGTAATATTCTACGTACCATATATATAGCTATCTTGTAGTGCAATATTCATTTCATCTTGTAACTCATGTTTTCTACTTTTTTTCATGTTGTTTAGCCCATATGGTTTTTATATTAGTCAGTTTCATATTACAATGCCTATATATTAGTGTATGTGGGAATATATTTTTTTATAACATGATCAACTTTTATTTATAGGTATGATACTAGATCAAAATTCCCGAACACATTAAACCCACATCCAAATTCCCAAATAGATAAGATACAAAAAGTCTCTGACATGGTATAATGAAACTGTTTCTCCCTTGGATGTGGGGTGCTATGGAAAAAATGATTTTATTCACAAACAGACAATCACACACACAAATATATATATATATATATATGTGTGTGTGTGTGTGTTTCGATGGGTGGATATACTAATACATGTCTGGTGGATTTATATGTTTGAGAAATACCATGTGTAATGGGTTGGCAGCAATTTCTAATCATAGATCCTGATATGATTCATAAATAAGTAACTTATTTAATTATCCTCCCATTAATATTATTTATATTTTAAAATATAATACACCTATACAGTTATAATTTTATATCATTCTATTGTTACTCTTTTGTTCCCCTATCATGGTATCATTATTTAAATACACTCCAGCTAAAATAGGATGTAAAGGGTAGGGTGAAATTTTATAAATGTGTTTTCATTCAAATTTTTAGGATGAACACCTTTAATTTTGTGTGAAAACTATTTAATCTATAATAGAGGTTAAAAAAGAGTTTGATTGTTAGTGTAATTGACACATAGTAATCACTGAACATTAGTGATAGTTTTTTTGGGTTTTTCCTACTATAATTATCCAAGGTATTTTTTTTATCACCAACATCATTCAATAGAGGTTTCACACAATGTGATTTTTTGGATACATATAATATTATAGGATAAAAAACCTTTGTATATATACAATTTTTCCTTATTTTGTAAAATTAGAATATCTGTTAGATGTTTTAATACAAATTATATCATAATATTCATATATTCAACCTGTTATACAATATTAATCATTTTCAATTTCACCAGCATACATTTATAATTTAAACATGTATAATTTTATTCTACAACTATTTATAATCTATACATGATTTATTTCACTAACAAATAGAGATTCAATTTTCCAACAAAAATTATATCAACCATATGAATTATGTATAGATAATAGTGATTGAGAGGAAAACATGATCCATTACAAAAATATGGGTCCTACTTCATTTGGATGTTTGAGTTAATTATATCAAAATTTGATATTTTTCCCATTTGGGATCTTATGTAGTTCATAAGGGAGAATAGAGGATATATGAATGTTTTGAAATAAGTAACATCCCATTAATTTTACTATAAAATAGTTTTATAATAATTTATTATGATATTAATGGTAAATAGTGATTAATTTTTGTTTTTCACACCTGCTATTTTTCAATAACCTTGGTGATGATGAAACACTTTAAACATTTATAGGATGTCACATATCGTGTTTCATTAAAGTCGTCAGAATGAATGGAATGAAAATAATTATACAAATTATGAAAATAAGTGTTTTAAATGCACATGTAATTACTAATTTCTGTGATCAATTATTTAAAAATTAATGTAATATATTTTTTAAAATAATAATAATTTGTTTTTTAAATACAAAATTTAAATTTTCACAAATGTGTTTTATACCAATAAAATATTAAATAACTCTTATTAGATTATATTAATGAAATATTTATATAATATATTTAATTTAATGTTTAATATTTATCTTATATATTTCTATAAATGATATATGAACACATCCACATTTATGAATAATATAACTATTTTATGGAAAACATGTTTTGATGCATTTAGATGGAAAAATTATTTTAAATCCAGTCTTTGAGAGTTTTATAATTTCCATTTGATAAAAAATATTTTTATTGGAAATTTTATTTTCTAAATTTAATTTGGTTTATTTTATTTTATTTTTCTAATAATATTAATTTTTTGATATATAGTGGAAAAATAATTCATTTTATTTGGGATCAACTTTTACATTATATTTTTAATAGTGTTTTTTATATTATTTAATTATTATAAAATAAAATTAGACCATATTTTTATCATTTAATCTAATTTGGTTCTCTGAAATCAATTTTAAACACATATGGGAGAAAACAACTTTGTGAACTAGTTAATGTTTTTTACTTTATAAAATTATTTCCACGAAATGTTAGTGAGATTAATTATAAATAAAATTTAACCACATATATGTTTAGAATATTAAAAAATGGATTTCCTAATTTAAATCATATGTTAATAATTCTTTAAATAAGTACATTTAATTTTTCGACAATATGAAACAAAAATTTATTAATTATTTTATTACCATGATTGAGGGTATGTTGAGAAATTTACAGTAAAAATAAAATAATATTATATTATAAAATTATCCTTATAATTGAAATAAAATTATTTTAAAAAAGTTTGTCGACCAAAATCATCCATAAAATATTTTATTGTTTTCATGGATCCCCTTGTATGAATTTATGGAATCTATAGTATTTTATTCAATGAAAATTAGTTTTTTTATACTTTGGTTTTTAATATGTTTATATTGTTAATTTGATGTTATAAAAAATTTAAATTAGACTATAAATAACCATTTATAAAAAAAATTATTTATATTCATCATTATATTTAATTATTAATCTTTTTGGAAAGAAATATTTATATTTAAGACTTGAAACATGTTAATGTAAAACTGGTTTAATTAAAATAAATATCAAATAAATGATATTAATAGTATTAAAATTAAAATAATTTTAAATAATTAATCTCATTCAAAATATTTATTAATGCCTTTTACATGTTATTGATTATTTAAATGTGGTTTTTGAAATATATCATGTATTTAGGATTATTTTATCAATTAATGAAAGGAGTTATTTCAAAATTGACAATAATGGTATTTTTAATATAAAATATTTTATTAAATAATATAAAATTTCGAAAAAAATAAGATTAAGCCATATAATTTTGAGACCTTCTATAATTTAATAAATAACTCAATTATTGTTTTTTTGTAATTTTATTGGAATTATAAGAACTCTAAAAATAGAAATAATATCATAACATGGTAAAAGTTAATAGAGAAAATATGTGTTACAACAAGAAGATATTAATTAAAAAACAATCAATAAATGTATAATTTAAAATGGAATGATTTATTTCTAACAATATACATACTAACTTATAAATAACATCGTATGTATCATTTTTAAAAATATAGTTATTTAATATTAATTTATTATTTGAAAACATTTAGGACTACCCCTTCCTACTCATTTAAATTGGAAAAATATACTCTAACTTATTAACAAATAAAATCCAATTTGGATTGGAAAAGAGAAGCCTGAATCCCTTATTATAATACCTCCTTACAATATAAAGGCCTTATTTTGGTCATAACACTCTCATTATGGTTGTTAAAGAGATAATCTAGAGAATGGACCGAAGAAGATGTACCATTTTAAGTAAATGTTTCTCTTTTATTAATTTATCCACTTCCTCAAAATATTATTCTACTATGATTAAATAATAACAAAAATATAATTGACATAATTATTTGTTATTTTTATAATATCCTGAAATAAATCCATCTACCCCGAATGGCCAAAAGGACTTCAATTGTATTGATTTTTTGATAACCCCCCTTTCAAGGTATTAGAGGGAACCCTAACAAGGCCCGTAAGCTCAGAGAATAAAAGGAATGTAGGATTAAGAGATTACATGACCCTATGGTCTTAGATAATTCATCCAGACTATAAAGAAGGAACTACCCCTCCCCAAAATCAACATCATGGTATTAGCTCTACACATTTGCAAGGCTGAATGGCTAGAATTCCCGTGCAATCATAGGCTGGTCCCGATGGCATATCTATTGCCTCTAATTCTGAAAAATCCATTTGGCTCTGCCCTCGTGAGTTCACATGCTCTGAATCCTCTTCTAGGGATAATACTATTTTTTTATTGTGTATGGGGGAACTACATGTGGCCCGAAGGCCTTGAGATGGCCCCAAGGCCTTAAAGATGCCCAGAAAGCCAATTGACCCAATTGCCTGGGTGGCCCGAAATCCTAAAGGACTCCAATCCCAAACCGGTTGCCCAAGGTGAATAGTTCCACCTAATATAGTACCGATCTATAACTGCAACATTTACTACTACATTAAGTGCTATAGGCCCGCGTAGTGTACAGTTCTCACTACTACAAATATGGATTTTATCAGCGCTAAAAATGGCCATTAAAAGCACTAGAAAAAGCAATGATAATTCCAGTGAAGATAAGGGGGGGGGGGGTATCCCCTTTATCAGTGCTCCAAAAAGCACTGATAAAGACCCCCTTTATCAGCTCTTTTTTTAGCGCTGATAAAAATAAAAAAAATATAAAATAAAAAAAATATAAAAAAATACTACCAATCTTCTGGGTGGGGGGCTGTTTACTGTGCTTGAGCCACCATATATAGATGCTTTCCCACACATCCAGTGCCCGCCTACACCGCCTACACCCTTTATCAGTGCTAGCCCTTTAAATCACCCTTGCGTGCGCGCCCTTTCCTCCACCCAGATTTGATCTCGACACCTCCCTCATGCGCACCTAAAGCCTTTTCCACTACCCTATATTGATTTTTTCTCTTATTCATGATATATCTATTTATTTATATATAAATATTTCATTATATTTATTTATATAGTAATATATATTTATATTAATATATATAGTTTTATTAATATATATAAATAGTTATATAAATATATATATATAGTTATATTAATATATATATAGTTATATTAATATATAGTAGTTATATAAATATTTATATATTGGTATTTTAAATAAAATGGATATTATTTATTATTTAGATAATTCTAGTATATTTTATATATAAATATTGTAATTATTTATTTAAAAAATATAATTTTTAGGTGTGAATATATAAAACATATGTACATATAGTTATATATTTGATTATAAATAGCAGTGAATTATAAAAACCAATAAAATTTCAAAGAAATAATATAAATATGAATGTAATTCCTTGGAATAAATTCAGTCCCCGCCAAAAAAATTCAATAATACCCCCTTAAACGAGGCTGAAAATCCACAAAATGAAAAAACAAATTGGGTACCCCGATTAAAAACAGCGTTTTGGAGGCCTATTTTTGGCCTCGAAAAACGCTTGACCAAGGTTCCCCGGGTCACAACGATGTAGAGATCGTCACAGACTTTTATTCTATAAGTGGTAGAGCTCAAACGGACACCCGGATCAAATGTTGTGGCCGTTTGAAGTTTGAGTTTCATTTTCAACTTATTTTGGATCTTTTATTAATTTTTTAAATTTTTTTAGTCCTCAAATTGTTATTAAATGACTACTACTCCAAAATAATTATCAAATTATTAATTAAAAATATTTTTTAAATTTTTTAAGAATCCATTTTCACTAAATATATTATATATTAAGTATATTCAGTGTTAATGTACAATTATACTATCTAAAATATATTTAAAAATTATATATTATATCTATATCAATATTACTATATAACTATATTTATATGTTAAAATATATTTTTATTTTTTTTTGAAGTCGACCCATTATCAACGGTTTTAAAAAAAGTTCTGATAAATCCCCCCCCTTTATCAGTGCTACTAATCAACCGCTGATAAATTGGGTCCCTTTAACAGTGCTACAAAAAGCGCTGATAAATGGGGGTCTTTATCAGCACTAAAAAAAATGCTGATAAAGGGGTACTTTTATCAGCGCTTTTTTAGCACTGATAAAGGGACCCTTTATCAGCACTATTTGAGCATTGATAAAGGCCCCCCTTTATCAGCACTTTTTCCTTAGCGCTGATAAATGGGGGGCGCTGGCCTTGCCCCGTTTTCTAGTAGTGTCTGCTACAGTAGATGTACAGTGTACATTCTTGCTACTGTACCACACAGTGTGCATTAATTCTACAGTGCCAGCTTTAGTACTGGAAAATATGCCTCTACCTATGCACTTAAAGATAACTCACCAACTGCGCTGAGGCTCATGTGAAAATAAATCCATCTACAATTCAATCAAATGGGGATGAAATTAATCGTTTTATCATATGTTTGAACTATCACCTCAACAAATAGTTATAATTAATTTTCCAATACATTATCTAAATAATGGATATATTGTTGTAAATAATGTTTATATTTGATATGGATTACCTTATTTTCATTATAATAGAATAATATATCAATTACTATCTTACCTTCTATGCACCTAAAAATGATTACGTGGTTCGTGCCTATGTGTGAACTATCACCGCCATGAAGCGATGCGATTCATTTTAAATCACCCCATAAAATAGAAAATATATATATAATAATAGTTCATTTATTAATATTATATCAATGATTTTATGACCATTCTAAAAATTTTAATTATAATGATCTGGTTTTTTCGATGGCTTATGTTTTTAAATTAATTAGAAAAATTATGAGACCATGTGCTGAGATGACTCGATATTTCAATGCCTAGTGTTCCTAGTACAAATCATTTAATAATGTTCAGGGTTTATTTTAAAATTATCAAGTGGACAACATTAATTTCTAATATCATATAAATGTGTTCCTGGACCAAAAATCTAACGACATCATTGTATCGAAAATAGTGACTTTACGAAGGTGTGGCATAACATTGACTAGTACGAGTTGGGGTTGAAAGATAATTTTTTGACGTGAACATCAATAAAATATTAAATAAAAATATTTCAAATTTAAGTTACATTGATGAGAAACATTATCCTCTATTTTTAATAAGATGGATCATTGAGATTCTTGGTTATCACCACAACCTTGAGAATTTCTATTAGGCAAGGAGAAGACACACCTCTTGACGAAGAAAGACTGTGGTTTGAAGTTCAAGATACAGATTCGGCATCGGTGATTCAACGAATGATGAATGTGGATTCCTTCTTCATTGGTGATCGATATAATCCGATGTAGGACATAAATTTTAAATTTTCTTCCCTCCTTGTTCTTTATTCATTTTTCATATGATGAACATTAATCAATCGACGAACGGATTGATTCACATGTCATGAATATTGTGAGTTTTGAATTCTATTGTGGGGTGAATAACGAGATTGATCCATGTTTTGGATTGATTAATTTTATCAACAACATCATCAATACTAATGTAAAATGACTTAGGCCAACACAAATAAGGCCTATTTCTGTCAAAACTGGGAGTTCCTATGCCTTTTCTATTTTCCCCAATTTTCATCTTGTTCTTCATTGGGCATATCCATTCGGAGTAGGATCTTGGAAAATAGGAGCATGAGGAGACTATCGAAGGTGGTGGTTCCAGAATTTTTAGGTGAATAACAATGATATGTGGATACCTATGGGGTGTTAAGCGGTGGAGGTGACACTAACCTAGTGGCACGATCAGGCTTGGCAGACCAATAAGGGTAAATGGTGTCCTGGAGATCAGATGTGGCGACAACATCCCATTGTCCAACGAGACCATACTGGTGGGACACCCATGGTAAGGGGCCTCATGTTGAATAGGAGGAGGCCGTTAGAGAGAATTCATATGGAGAGAACCCTTGGAAACTGTGGCCGAAGGTGGCGGTGGTCGGCCACATCGATGGAGTGATGGAGATCATCAGAGTGGAGTCAGATAGAGAACCAATGATGGAGCCATATATGTGTGCTGGTCACACAGACCTGGCGAGCAATCCGATTCGACCGCATTGACTAGGGTTCCAGCTGGCACATGGTCTAGTGATTGTGTGGGAAAGGGAGGGGATATGCAAGCTGGGATGACCAACATACGGTGGTCTGAGATGGAGGAAATGGGCAGGACCACACGACCCAATATGCCGCTTCAGACTAACCCATATTGATAGGGTCAGGCCAGGTTGAGTGAATGGAGTTGGTTGGGTTGGTGATACCGGGTCCTACCTATCCCGGACCCAACCATCCTATTTTTATAAAATCCCCATAAATTTCAAACCATATGTTCTTTTGTCATTCCGTTTTCAAAATTGGGACACTCATGATATGTCGTTCCATATTTGAGACACTAGAGGAGTTTTCGGGATGGTTTGTGTATGACATTTGTTATTTATGTGTAGTTTCTCCATAAATGAGCATGTTAACAGTGGAATCTAGTGGCATGTTGTGATCTACATGGAGTGTGTCTTCTTCTGATTGTGACTCCTACACCTTCATAGAGCGTGACTCCTACAAAGTGTGTATTCTATTTCCACACAGAGTATGTCTCCTATGGATTTTGTCTCTTGTGCTTACATGATGCGTGACTCTTATGTTAAGTGTCTCATGTACCTACATGTAGTGTGGATGCTACATAGTGTGTCTTCTGTGCCTACACAGAGAGTGTCTTATGCACCTATTCATAGTGTGCCTCATAAGTACACCCATAGTGTATTTCCATGGATTTAAATTTTACTGGACATTCTTCTTATATGTATTTATTATACATATACTGGTCTGATCTGACTCCAACTACTCTGTTGATTTTATTTCATAGAGGCAATACTTCATTTTCCTATTTTCTAGCCTTCTTTGTGTATTGATTTATGCTATACATTTTTTGGTTAGGGTCTGTATTGATTATTGTTTTACTCATCCATGTATAGGGATTTAACACATGTGTCATGTCTTGTGAAGATGATTAATGCTTTGATAGAGTCTGAGATGGTCTAGGACCATGTGGTGGATGTAGTGATCCGGAGGATAAGGTTTCAATCTATGACGTCAGGACGTCATTCGACAACTTCTCTCGAGGTAGAGTTTTATGTGGAGGAGTTCAAAAATTAATTCATTCACATTGGAAGACTTTTCTTTTCTTAGGTTTGTATACTGGCAACATGCACTTTTAGTTTTTACTATTTACACTCTATGGGTTTTTCATTGTAATATACGTTAATATCTATATAGTGTTATTGGTTTATTTATTTTTTGATTGAGATGGTTGTGTGTGTTCAACTACTTGGAAAAATTCCTACCACTTGTTGGATATAATTACTCAACAAAAGTCACAATCAGTTGCTTGTGGGAGGTGGTCATGGGGTAATCACATCACATGCCTCAAGGGATGGGTCATGATAGATTGGTAGCAGATAATATGTTGATTCTTACATAAGGACCAAGAGTCTGTGATTTTATTTTGGGGATATAGTGTTTAGTGATTCATGTTCACATTTCATGATATAATGTCTAGTGTTGGTGGGGCAGTCGATGTATCCATACATAAGGACCATGAATTCTACTTTTTGATTCAGTATATGAAAACATTGGTTTCATGAATCATATAGGAATTGGGTTTGTTCTCATGTCTAACTTGAGTCAGAGTAATCTCACAAGGTATAGTCTATTAATAGTGTTACATATTGTTCTATTTTTTGGATGCTTCTAAATAGGCAGTCAACAAATATTCCATGGTGGGACCATGAATATGGATTTTTTTGTGGTAGGTCATTGGTACGGGGAACGTTTCCATATATATAACCTCCTGGTGGTGTATCAATTATATTGAAACCCTAAGAGAGGTAGTTCATACTAGCTTTACTGGTGGATGATGCAAGAAATCGCAATGCATTACATGTTTTTTTGAGAGAACGACCTCTGAGGATCCATAGTGAGATGGATTCCTAGGTATCTGAGGATTTTATGGAGATGGTTATGTGTTTTTATCACCTTATGTGGATGTCTCTCAACCAGATGACAATCCTAGTTTTGATTCTTCTTTATGGATGGTTAGGGAGATGGTGGAGCATCACTATCCAGTCCAATGAAATGGAGACCCCCTTCTACAATATCTTTGAGACCCTCTTTTAAGGTTTATTTATCACTAGTGAAATTACACTTTATGCGTATACAATAGATACTACACCAACAAAAGGGTATTCTGGAAGTAGTAAATTACTCAGTGAGATTCGTGGATCATTCTTGTTACTCCACATACATGGGGTGAGACTCGTTCACTAGGGATTGAACCATCAATCAAGGGATATAACAGGAGATTATAGAGTATATGATATCTCTTATCATTTTCAAACATTTTGGGGTACTGCATTGAGATCTATTTATAGATATATTTTTGGAGGAGCAGGAACTATCACTGGGAGTTACCACCTGGCCAATGGTAGCTTAGTCATTAACATCAGGTATAAGACACATGATGCATGGGTCTAAGAGGATAAGAAAGTCCATGGGTAGACACCGTGATTTAGGATCAGCAGTGCAAGGCTTCTATGGATGAACTAGTAAGATGAATGAGAAGATGCGCTACTGAGGTGGCCGTAAGGGAAATATTACTAGAGATTTTATAAGTGGACATATGTCCAATCACAAGATGGTATATAGACCACCAATGTAAGTAAGAACAAGGTGGTCTTCTAGGAATCATATGTGGTAGGGGAGTTGGTAGAGTATAAGGAGTTGGCCAGATGTTCGAGTTACAACCACCACCACTAGGCGGTCCACCACGAGATTTGAGTGATGGTGGGAATGTGAGATATTTGCTTCAAGAAATGGAGGCATACAAACCTATTGGTCCTAATATGATTAGATATATGGTAATGTATTCTGGACCCAAGATTTAGTTCTTATTGAAATTGGTGACAGTCACTCCTTCCTTCCCAATAATCAATTTAGAAGCACATAGGATTCGGTGGAGAAACTGGATCGATCCTTATTTTTAGAGTCACCTATGGGAGGGGATTCAGCAATAAAAAATTGGTGTCAATAGTGTTCGATTACGCTGGTTGGTTATAGATTCTGTTGAGATCTTCTAGTAGTGGCATCGAGGTCCTATGAGGTCATTTGGGGTATGGACTATTTAGCCACCATCCAAACTCATATTGACTATTTTTTGGTATATTGTGTGGTGAATCTACAAAAATGGGGACATGGTTTTCATTATTGGTGAAAGATAAATTCATTCAATGTAGGATGGACTTTTTCTGAGGATGTTACAGTCGATAACTCTCTAGTTGGCTAGACTTTCCCTCAGCGCAGTGGATGAGAGGAGTCATTAGATTCTGGAAGTGGTTGAAGTGTATGAGTAAATTTTCCCTAAGGATTTTCCATGATTACATCCACATAGGTAGATAGTCTTCTACTCTGATCTACACCATATGAAAAATTATATCTACCCCTTCATATCAAATGACACTCGCTAAGATTTGTGAGTTGAGGGTACAATATGAGGATTTGTTGAGGAAGGGATTTGTAAGGCCCATCGTTTCACCCTAGGAGGCAACAATTTTTTTACAAAAAGTAATATGGGAAGTTGAGGCTATGTTTAGACTTCTATTACAAAAATTAGATAACCATGTAACATATGAATACACTGATGAGAAGTTATTTACACATTGTTTAGCTCAAGGGAGTGAGGTGATTCTCAAAGATAGACCTAAGATCTGACTATCACCAACACTGTGTATTGGAGCATGCGACGCACCAGATGATGGTTCTAGAAACACTCTGATCTCACCATATTTATGGTATGTTATTAAAGTATCAATTATTGATTTGGTAGGTCCAATTTCAATTAATATTTTTTCAGATGATGGTGTTTTAGTGAATTTAGTGAAGATAGAGGTGGAGATTTCTTTGGATCCACCCATGTGTGCTTATGAGGTGAGGCTTTTCTTGGGTTTGGTTGGGTATTATTGGATGTTTTTGGGTATCTTTTCTTGGGTAGTAGCATCCTTGATGGATTTTACATGGAATGGGAAACACTTTATATGGATGGAGAAATTCTTGAAATGTTTTTAAGAAATGAGGAATAGGATTACGAGTGCCTCTAGCTTGAGACTACTAAAGAAGAGTTCCAAATATGTAATGTTTTGTGATTCATAAGGGATCAAAATAGGTTCTATGCTGAGGTTGGGGATACCTGTGATTTTTTACGATTCTTAATAGTTGAAATAGCATGAGTAGAAGTATAAGGCACATGATCTTGAGATAGAAGCATTAGTCCTTGCACAGATGATGTAGAAAAACTACATGATTAGCGAGTATATTACAATATAATACGAGCATATAAAATCTCATGTATATCTTCTCTCGAAAGGATCTTCTCTTACGATAGAGACGATTACTAGAGTTTATCCAGGATTATGACATTGAAATTATATTATCTAATAGGAAAGGGAACGTGGTGGAATATGAACTCAGAATGAGATCTAGTTCGCAGTTACTATGTAAGGTGTCAGGGTAGTTTGACACAATATAGATATCCCTCACAGATAGTGATGAAGTATCTAACTTTATGTGGATGGTTTTCGCCACTTCAATCTTATAGAAATTAATGGAGGCACCACTAGGATTTGTTGACAGTGAAACCCGATGTACTCAGTTATCCACAGCTCAAACCCTTGATTGATATTAGATTTGTAGGGAGAAAGTCACACATTTCAGAGGTTACATCATTATACTAATGGAGTTGAGAGAGGAAGGTTCTGATGGAGTTTCACAAAAGTCAATTTGTGGTTAATTAGGTTGTGGGAAATATGTACTAGGATCTCTAACATCAATTCTAGTGGTCAAGGATGAAGAAGACAATGGTGGATTTTGTTCCTCAGTACCACAATTTTCAGCATGTGAAGGAAGAGCACCAGGATCCAGAAGGCATGACTCATCCACTCAAGGTATTGTAGGTTATGTGGGATGGAATATCTATTGCCTTCATGATGCGTTTAAAACACACGTCTAGGGGACACGATACCATCAGGGTGTTCATTGATTAACTCATAACATCATCCCACTTTAGACCATTCTAGTAAGAGTGTTTAGTAGAGATCATGACATTCTTCTATATACAAGAGATAGTTTGACTTAAAAGGGCTCCTTAGTTGATATTTTAATACCGTGATGCTCAATCTGCATTCCGACATTATTGGGGACTATAAGAGGTTTTTGGGACTCCGTTGCGATTGAAAATGTTGTTTTATCCCCATGATGTATGGCAATATAAAGTGGACTCTCTAGGTTTTACAGAATATTCTAGGTGCTTGAATCCATGAATATTAACATAGTTGGGTGGATCACATACCAATGGTCAATTTTTCATTAAAAAAAAACTACCACACCACAATAGGTATGACACTGTTAGAGGCCATGTATGGTCGACCATGTAGGTCACAACAATACCAGACATACCATAGGTAGACATCACTCATCGTCCTAGAGTCGGTGTGGCATACCACCTAAAAGATGTAGATCATCTCATAGAGGATGAGGAATAAAAAAAGCAGGCATACATCGTTGGGGGAGAGGAGAGGGAGGCCCATGTAATTATTTGAGGGAGGCCATGTTTTCCTTTTTTTTCTGACCTAAAAGGTGATTTTGGAGTTTTTCATAGGGTAGATAGTTTTCTACATTATAAATCAACCCATTAAATATTATGATTATGGTTGGTGAGGAGGATTACATCTAAGCTCTATCCCAACTGATGAATTGGGAGAATTAAATTTTTGACACGTCGTAGCTAAGGAGGTAGGTGTATGATCTATCACACATCATTGACTAGGGTGTGCTAGAAATGGATGATGGGGAGACATTTAGGGAGTACCTGGTGGAGATAGAGGATCAACAAGAGATAATACCTCAGGGGAGGCTGATCCCTTCGGTGCATGTTTAGTGGCAGCACAAGAATCTCCAGGAGGGCACTTATGATTTAGAGTCTTAGATTCATGTTGTATATCCTCATCTTTAAACTTTGTTGCCATTGTTTTGGATTTTTAAGACATAAATCCCTATGTAGAGGAGATTATAATAACTCATATTTTTATATGGATTTGTTGTATACATTAATTTGTAAATTTTGAGACCAAGAGCAATGAAAATGATAAATTTTGAGGCCAAGTGTGCCCAGAACATATATTTGAATAATGTTAATTTTTTAACTAAAAACACATGGGATGCTAATGTTGTTCTTTAATAAAATCTAAATAAGAACCCAAATCAAATATTTGAGGGCACTGCTACATCCATACAATTGATTTTATCTTTGGAAGGTCCTTACTTCGAATGGTGCAGGTCGAGGGTGAAAGATACTTTTTGGATGTGAACGTCATTAATATTTAAAATAAGAATTTATTAAATTGTTTTTACATGGTGACACAATGTCATTTTGTCTTTCTAATAAGGAAATTTTGGGGGATTCATGGTTGTCACTATAACTCTAGAAATTCATCTTATGAATGGAGTAGACAAACCTCTTGACGATGAATGCCATTGGGTAGATGATCAGGATATGAAAAAGGTATCGACAGATCGGCGATAGAGAAAAGATGATTTTTTCTCCATCAATGATCGTTCCAATAACATGTAGGGTGTTAATTTTATATCATTTTCCCTCCCTATTCAATATTCCTTTTTCTTACGTTGAATGTGAACCAATCCACGAATGTATTGACTCATGGGTCATGCATAGTGTGGGTTTTGGATTAATTCTCAAATTGAATATCATGATTGATCAATGATTAGTAAATAATTATTTTATCCCTATTTTCATCATTTCAAAAATGGATGGATTGATCCCCGCACAAACATAGCCTGGATTTATCTAGTTCCAGTTTTCTTGTTCCTCGCCTCCATTCACCAAATTTATTCTTGTTCTTCATTAGGTGCAATAATCTAGTGATGGATCCGTGACCTAGGTATTGTATAGAGGAAACCAGAGGTGATAGATCTAAACTCTTTAGGAGTAATGGTGTGAGGTGAGTCAGCCGTAAAGGACACCCTCGGTACAAGTGTCATCAGCCCAGTGGGACGGTCGGGCAAGTCAGACCAAACAAGATGGTCGATGGAATGGTGGTCGGTGGTTGTGGAGGAACGACTGGTTGAATGGGTCCATTTTTGGTTGTATAAGAGGCTACAAGAATGAAGGATGTTGGTAGAATCCCATTCCAAAAAAAGACACAGGTGGTGTTGGAAGGATGTAGCAGTGGAGGAACACGACTCATCAGCGCCACGATTGACGGAGAATCAGTATTAGAGCTACATGATTTCACTTCTCATGGGGATAGACTACGTTATCTAGGGTTCCATCTAGCATGCAGTCGCGTTCCCTCATTGTCTAGGGAGGGGCACAACCATCTAATTCTAATCCTATAGAGCTAGGCCATCCCCCATGAGGAACACATGGCTAGAGGTGCTTTGCAATTCACGTAGACTGGCAGGCTGGACTACGAGGCCGAAATAGCTGGTTAAAACATGCCCATACCGACTTTTTTGGGTTATTCTAGGTTAGTTTAGATGGGTTGGACTTGAACCGGACCATAATAGACCATTTTTTAAATTGATCCTTTAAATTCCAAATCGTATGTTCATATGGTGAGATGTTTATAGAGTTTGGACACTCGTGACATGGAGGTCCTTTTGAGATACTCTACATGATTTTTTGAGGAGGTTGGCATGTTAATTATTTGCCTAATGGAGTATGGGATCACGGAATGAAGGAATCAGGAGCTAAATCTAGTTTCCGGTTGTAACCTACCTGGAGTGTCTCCTACACTGACATGGATTATGTCTCATGTGCCCATATGGAATGTTTCTATGAAAAAGTGAGTCCCCTACACCCACACATAGTTGGAATTCTACAGAGTGTGTCTCTTTCACCCACACAGAGTGTTTCTCCTACATATTGTGTCTCTTCTACCTAAATAGAGTGTGTCTCATATGCCTATGTGGATTATGTCTCCTATGAAGACCCATAGTGTGTCTCCAGGTATTTAAAGATTAATGTACCATCATTGTATATGTATGTCATATAAATATACTAATGTTTTTGTATATTAGTTACTCTCTTGACTGTACTAATTTGAGGATACACATCATGTACCTATTCCATAGTCTTATTTGTGTATTTATTTATGGTATTACTTTGTGGTTTGGGTACCCTAGTGAGTATTGTTTTACTCACCACTATGTTGGAATTTACACCATGGGTCCTGTATTGTTCATAAGACTGAGGATTTTTTGGAGTCCTCTGTGGGACAAGACCAGGTGGTACATATATGGATTCATCATATGAGGATAACAACATCACCTTCTTGTAGTTGACCTACACCTACCCTTCAGGTTCAGTTTTCTGTAGATGAGTTCAGGAACTTTTCCATTCACAATGGTAGTATTTTCTTTTATTGGGATTGTATACTAGAACCCTTTGAATTCAGATTTAATTTTTTACTCCGTGTGAGTTTTACAAAGTAGTATACAAGAATATTTACACAGTGAATTCGTTTTCATAACTTTTTCTTAGAGATGGGTGCATGTATTCACATACATGGGAAAATGCCTCCTACTTTTGGGATATTCCTACTCAATGCTAGTATCCAACCCCTAAACTATGGGATGTTGGGTTGTTGTAGTCATGACATGGTCCTCAAGGGAAGGATAGTGACATATAATTATACATAGATTCTTTAAAAAATGACCATTAAAATATGAATCATTACACATTCATGTGTATGACTTATCATCACCAGGATTAAATTTTTTATATATTTCATAACCATACATTAATGGTTTTATATAAAAATATAATTGATAAATAAATTATATTATTATATCATGAATATTATTTTTGTGGTAATATACTGACCACCACTTTTACAATACACTTCATACCAAAGTCATTTTTGACTCATGAATCAAATACTACTGAAACATCCATTAAAAACTAAAATAATTACGTAATTAAAATAACATTATAATAAGTGTTATAAATGGATTAATAAAATGTATAATGTTTCTATATATAATTTAAATAATTAACTTGTGTTTATTATTTTGGAGGATAATGAACATCTGTGACGAATCAGACTCAATATAATGGATTTCATCACAATCTACTTTCATATAATTTGTTGTTGTTATTAACCATATATATTTGATAAGGTGTACATATATCCCTTATGAAATATATTATCTATATTTTATATATAATCATGTTTTTTAATTTTTTGTTAAATTTTGATCATTCATATGGCTTATTGTTTAAATATTTAAATTGGTATGGGAATCTTCAAATATTGATAGTGTTAATTTTCATGAATTTTTATTATTATTAATATCAATGAAACTAATTTAAATATTTTATATGTTGATATCAAGGTATTTTAAATGAAAATTTTATGACCGTATTATATTATTTGACTGGTTTTTATAAGGATTTTGTTTTGTATTATATGGATGTTTTTGAAAAATGAAAAAAGTATTGTTCTTTATAACATATACGATGATAATTTCATTGTTGTTAGAAATACCATTATCTTATATTTGGATACCCCTATAAGTCTTTATGAATTCAAAATAAACCCCATATTTCCATTTTTATTTTTTATTAAATATTTTTTAAAATAGATTGGTTTTTTCTATAACCTGACATTTTATTATGAGTGAAAATTATATTTTGGGAGTGATTAGTTTAAAAATTCAAGCTATTGTGTGTTATTATTAAATAATGGTACTTGCATATTTGATAAGTTGTTACATGATAAACCATGTTTGGGATGTTATGTGATAATCCAAATATAAGTTGTAATAGTATAACCACTAATTCTCTGGGTATTGATGTTGACAATCGAGTTATTTAATTTTCAGAGTGTGAGATATATAAAAGTAGACCACATGGTTAATCCATATTATTATGGATCATGTTTTATGGAATGAAAAAACCCATAAATTGTTCACCATTTATGTTTTTTATGGATAATAATGATAATTGATTTTATAATTCTATACTAATAATAGAAAATATTTCTCAGAGAAACAATATTAACCTCAATTAGGGAAATTGTCCTTTAATTGTTTTGTAAATAAGAAATATTCATAAGAAAGTGGGTCGAGTAAGAAAATTTTAGAAGAGTAATGGATAATGTCAACAGATAAAATAATTATCGAATTGGTTTATATAATGACTAAATGATTATAATGGTAGTGTATTTTTATGGTGAGATAGTGACCACTGGTGATCCTTGATATAAAACTCAAATAGTATATATGATATATTAAACATTCAATAAATTTAATTTATTTTCATGTATCAATAAATATGTTTTCCTCAGGGGAAATATTTTGGGATATAAATAAAATTTTAGAATTAATGAAATAAGAAATATCATAATGTTGGGGAATATAAGGATAATTACACAAGAATAAAAATCGATTATTATTATTATATATGTGCACCAAAATGAGACAATAATAATATATATAATTTTTTAAATACATTGATTATAAACCATTAGTCAGTCATTAATTTTTTCCTATGAAGATATTGTAACAACTATTTTCAATACAATTATGGATTTTAATAAATATTTTATTTATAATGGGAATCATGGTATTAAGAGGATAAGTTATCACTGTTCAAATGAAACAAAAACGATGAAAATAATAGAATATTTGAGTTCCCTTTATGTGGTACGTAGGAAAATAAAAAACACATGGGGATTTTTAAGTGCATTTTTTCTATTATATGCGTATAGATAGGACATATGACTCATTAGTGTAATTGAAAGAAGGGCATATTCAATTTTAAATTCCTTAACTACGGGAATATGGAAAATAAATCTAATAAATACCGAATGAGAAAATGAAATTCATCCTAGAAGTGGAATGTATGTCACAATCAATATTTAGATAATAAAATAGCTAATGTGGT
The DNA here is from genome assembly GCA_963277665.1 of Viscum album. NCBI lineage: Eukaryota > Viridiplantae > Streptophyta > Magnoliopsida > Santalales > Viscaceae > Viscum > Viscum album. The sequence continues at coordinate 1,498,192,014 of OY728161.1, forward strand.
TGGTCAAAATATTGTGATATATGTTACTTTTATTTGAAAAACATAACCAGTAAATTATTTTATTCATGATCTATAAAATATTGTATAATATGTTTTTGTATATATAATATTCATGAATCAATAATTTCATTAAGGAATTATTAACTAAATTGAATACTTGTAGGTATAATGTGATGTTAAAATTAAAATGATTGGTGTCCCCTAATTCCAAATGAAATATATACACCAATAGTGGATTTATTTTTAATAGTAGGGATGGTTTGGGTAAATATTTAGAATGAATTAATTTATTAAAGGGGTAAAAAATTTATAATTTTAAACCAAAGTATAGATATAAATTTTTAAGGAGATATTTGATTATGTATAAAATTTTATGATCTACCCATGGTAATAATGTTATTTAAATACTTCAGTTTGAATTGGGTGAAATTCTATATATGAATGATTTGGCAGTTTTCAAAATTGAATAAATATCCATTTATTAATATTTTTTAGATATACTTTTAGATGAATATTATCAATTCCCCTTTATTGAGATGTTGATTTGTGTCTTGATTATATTCTTGTTGAAAAATAATGTATATAATCCACCATATTGAATGTATCTATTCAATTTATTTCGGATAATTAATTAATTAGATGCCATATGTGACAAATGTGACATTCATAAATTTGTTTTACTATAGTGATTAAATTTATAATGAATAAGGATGGATAAATGATGTAATGTTTGGCTATATGGATTTCAACAGGATTAATATAAATAAAAAGTATCCATTTCTATGTATGGGTGATATATTTGATTTTTTTCAAGTGCCCCAATACTCCATGATTATTGATAATTATTTTTGTTATCTTACATTATAAATGAATAATGAGGATATCTTAACTATAGTGTTTTGTAAATGGTATGAAAATTATATGTTTAATTAATTTCATTTGGGATAACAAATTCATACTATATTGTTTAGGATTCCTTGAATAGAATATTCAAAAATAATGGAAGTCTTTTTTTGTATAATATAGTAATGATACTCTTTTATAATCTAAATTTATGATGTATATGTATTTCATTTACAAATTTTTCTTTATCTTATTTTTAATAAAGTGTTATTCATGAAATTTATTAATTGTGTATTTTTTAATGAATAATTTTCATTCCTTGTTCTTATTATTTAAATTATTTTCATATCATTATAATATTGAAAAATAATGTCTTTCATGGAATGGTAAAGTACCACATAAATATTCTTATAATTAGTATAAATGGAATGGTAGTACACTATTTGTTGTGTTTTGAGGAATTAACTCACGTATATAGGATGTTGACCATATTGACACATAAGTGGGAACAAATATTTATTGGAAATTGAATGTGAAGGCCAATTTAATGAATTTGAGAATACGAATATAGATTAACCTATACCTAAATATGGTATTTCAATTTATAGTGATTCCTCATGGTCAACTAGGGGATGTGATATAATAAAAAATGATATAATTCTAGATTATGCATACTTATAGTTTAAATCACATGATATTAATTATATTTTTACAGATTAGTAGTTTTATGTGGTGATTTTTATACCAAATTTATAGATAAATAATCTCAACATAGAGATGTTTGATATATACTGTATACATATGTTGTTAGTCTATATTATTTTTACATGAAATAATTTATAAATGGGTCTAAGAGATATATTTAATAAATCGATATAATTTAATTTTTATACACTATCTTACTAAAAATGTAATCAAGGAACAAGATGCATTGAGTTGAAAATACCAGTTTATCTTTTCCAAATGGAATGATTAAAATGTGCTAATTCAAATTGATTTATTGAGAATATACTTTGGAATTTTAATTGAATTGAATAAATCATTCTTATTATAGGTATTTATAAAAACCTATTTATCAGATAGGAATAACAATGATTAAGAAAACTATATGTCCATAAAAATATTGCAGATTCATTGAATGGAAAATAACATGTGTTTACTATTGGGGGTGATGGAGTTATATGTATTGTAATTAAGTCATGTGTCTCTTCAATACTAGAGGTGTATAAGGATCAATTCGATGAGAATCATAGCTCAAACCTCCCAAACATCATTGGAGAAACAAGATGTATATAGATGTATGCGATTATTGTTTTTGGTAAAATAATATGCATAAGATTTAATATTATAATATAAGATGATTTGTAGGTTTTCGTTACATTAATATGAAACAAATGAACCTTGACTCTAATAAATGAAAAATATGAACCTAATAATTTATTTAGATGTATGATTATTACATGGAAATTCACACAAGATTCTTGAATACTAATAATTTATCTTATAAAGAAAAAAAATTCCATTCTACAACATTTGGGATTCAATATTATTCACTTATAAAGAGATATTAACATTTACACATCACTGTAAAACATGTACAACCATTTTAGTTATGTTTACATCTTCAAACTAATTCACCAAAACATATCCAAATTCTATATATTTTTATTACAATATAGAAATCCTTTATATTCCTCCAAACTCAAAAACTATTTTATTAATATAAATTTAATAATAATAATTGGTTTTTTAATTTTATTTTTAGATCTTCATTATATTTATATTAATTCATCATAAATTAATTTGTTATGTTATACTATAAAAACTGAACATATTAACTAAAAAATTATTTTATGTTTTTAAATTAAATTTCAATGTCTAATATACCGGCCATGGGAAATCATCCCAGTGCACCAATTCTTTTGGTTACATGACCTCATGTTTTCCTCCTCATACGATAGAGGGTGAAGACTAGTAGTGAGGGTATGATATATATATCTGTTTGTGTGTGTGTGTGTTTATGTATGTATTTATATCATTAGAAAACTACACCATCATTATCAAATTCTAACAAGAAAAATAATAAATAACCCTTAGAAAATGATATTGAACTATATCCAAAACAAGTCCATTAATAATAAATACTACAATACATGATAATAACAAAAAAATAAAAATTACCACAATTCAAATCAGTGAATATTTCATTCAGTACATGTTTTATGATTCAAATGAATAACAAATTAAAACATACAAGAAACTCAAAGTATGTTCTCAACATCATTTTCGATTCCCTTATCCACTTTCCGTCATGACTCATCTATCTTTCATATGTTTCATTTCTTTACCATGTATTAGAAAAATCATATTCATGAACCAATAATGCATTGTGAGTGGGGTGTGACTAAAAATATGAATTCCACTTTGATGTTTCTAAAATAATATATATTCAATTATTTTTATCTATTTTTATAAAATAATAATCCATATAGGATAATGTACAGAAATTTCACATTTATATATTTTATTAATTAACCAAAACAATTGCATGGATCATCATGACACCCATACATTCAATACCTCATCTAGACTATTCCCAAGTCTAAACCATCCACAATGGGATATAACATAAAATTTAATCAAAGGCCCATTTAAAATTTAACATCTAATTAACATTCCTACAATGGGGTCCTATAGAAGCATTCTGGAAACCAATGGGTATTTGGTGGAGTAATCCCTATCCCAAAAATCATTGATCGCATGAAATTGTTGTGTGTGTGAGTCTATATATTTATATATATATATATATTGGGGCCTAGAGAAGTATTATAAAACATCATGGGAATTTGGAGTAGCAGTGCATGCCCCATAAATAATTCATTAACATAATATCTCGTTATTAAACTTCCTCAACCCATATATGAACAATTTAGCAATTTCATTAATCAACACATTTTATAAGATTATGTATCAACAAGAAAAATTTATAAATTATCATTTCAATCTTATTGGCACAACCCATTGGTCACAATCAATTTCATAATCACATGTCAGACCAATTTCATAAACCCATTTTATTTTCTTTTCATAATCCCAAAAATCAACCAATTTTTAATTAATTTTAGAATTCAATTTCAAAATTCATAAATTTAAATTTCACAATTACATACAAAAAAGTATAATTATTACTATGGGATTCGACAATTACAAAAACTACCTAATGTTCAATGCTGATCTATCACCAATCCAAAATCCCGAAATTGAATCAAAAACATCAAAATAAAAATAGTGTATATGATCAAAGAATAATACCAATGATGACGATCAAATGTAATAAGATCCAAAAAAACATATGTCAATACTAACTCCAATAGATTATAAATCATTCCTCCTCCTCTATAAAGAGATAAAATATTGAGGGGAAACCAAAGTAAGAAGAAAACACATACCATAGTGGAGATGGTGCATCAAATGGATCTTCAATTCATCCAGAAACATGTTTTAGGAGCCTTGGAATCTACAAAGAAGATTTCAAAAATCAATTGAATTTCATAGATACAATATAAGAAAATTTGTGTCAAAAACCAGGGGTATCATGATTTATAACAAAAATTTTAGATTATTGAAAACCTGAAAAGAAGTTTTTCTAGGCCATGGTGTATGGTTTCCTAACACACGATCCACAACTGTACGCTTATCTAAAGGGGGTTATTCTTTATCCGTAGGGGCACACAATTTAAAAATGGTGCACCAACAATAAAAACCTCTATCTCTTAGAGGGTTCAAATTTTGGGGACTATAAATTCATGGGATGGAAAAATTATGTTCCAACAATGCACCACCTCCAATCAATCCAAAATAAGGCATATGATTACTTTGTGAAAACCAAACGGTTTTCTGTAATCATATGCCAATTGCGCACAACCCAATGAGAATCCAAATTTCTCCAATGTCACCCCTAATAGTCTCAAATGATAACCGATCCATGTTATACAGAAAAAGGGTTACAGAGTAATAAAAATCATAACACAAAATCTCTATAAATGAAGGTATCTTACAATCTCCATACCAAATAATAGATAATACATAAGTTATACTCCCAAGAATTTAATTGATTTTGGGGTAAAAAGTTTATCCCACTAAGACCTCATATCATTTCACCTCTCCCATGTATACTCATGAAACCTTCTACTGTACTAGATCATTTGTAATATCAATAAAGTCCTTACCCATTAAACATTCGCACTATAATCCATAACATGATTAAAATGGCCCTCAATGGTCGTATCAATATCAAACTCAACATCATAAACATTGATCACATGTGAAACATCGAGGTTATACTACCGGAGATCTGACACATGAGAAACAAATTTAATTGAACTATATCTTGTGTAGGATCTATTCTATATGCCCTTAGACTAATTTTGTCCAAAACCTCAAATTCTAAAAAAAAGGAGTTCTAACATACCCTACCTCCAAAACATACAGTGTCACAATACCAGTTACACCTAACGAAATAAACTGCCACACTTTGTAAAATCATGGGGTCATCAAAACCAATCAGTATACGACTTATAGCTACTCTAATCATAGGAATTATTTTTTGAATCTTTTGAACCTGCTCTAATTATTCTGGCATTAGACACAGTCCCTACAACTCTCATTCACCAGCCTCTAGGAATTATAGATGTGATTTTCATGAACTTATATAAATATCCTCATTTGGTTCCATCTAAATTTTATCCTTTTATTTATTTTTATAATAATATTGAATGATTTCTAGATACATATCTAAAGGCCCACCAAATTATAGTATTAAAAATCATAGCATATCATTTGATACATATATATTACATTTTTACTTAACAGTTATGTGTGATTGAAAATTCATACTCAGAAATACCAATGCACCAAGATACTTATTAAAAAATATCCCAAATCACAAAGTGAAATGTTTTTCAGGGTCTGAGACTACAATCCATATATCCACATGTTGATAGACTATCTCCTGAATGTAATAGTATTCTTGTTGATCCACATATAATGTCTTCTGGATAGTCCACAAATGGGTTACATTTTTCAATTAGTCCACAATCATATATAAAACATCATTTAACTAAGAAATACATGAATAAACACAAAAACCCATTGAAATTTCTCACCACATAAATTTCAAACTAATAAATAGCTATATTAACCCACCAAGACCTTGATTCTTGGAATTTAGCTATTGAATGTTGATTCATTAGTCACAAAACATGAAACCTCTATTTTCATGCCCTCCAATAAATAATATGGATGTTAGTGAAAATACATCTTGGTTAATCTGTGATGAATCTCTCACATTGAGTCATGATGAACATTTATCATATCATTTCCGATATATGTTTTCACAAAAAAAATTTCCATACATAGATGATATCATCCTTATCTAAAGTCTAATCTAAATACAACACCCCACCATCAAGGCATTCCCAATAGGTGAAAATTCTATATACTCATACTATCTCTACCTTATCCATCTCATATGTTCCAAAAAATTTATATTGAAATGCGGTTCATGTACTTCTATCCCTACAACACCACAATATGCACATCATCCAAAAAATTCACCATCATCCACTCACAACATCTTTCCTAAACTAGCTTAGTCTGCGTCTTCCTACACAAAGTAAAAACAAATTTATTTCCCTTTCAAAGGGTATAGGTCAACTCAGAATCAATAGATTGTATATAATAAACCCATATTATATGGATGAGATTCATTTATTTCTATGAAAATATGAATTTTGTACTCTTGTTGTCAAAATATATAGTATCAATTTTTCCCAACAGATAATATCGTCAACACATCATTTAAAAAACCACTATATTTTTCTTGAGTAATATATAAGATAATTTTGTTCATTTGGAAAAAATTATCATGACCCATATTTAACATATCAATCTCCCTACATCATCACTACAAAATTTTTGATCTGATATGAGTTACAAAAAACTGTATACTCCTCATCTGACTCCAGTTGGATTAAAATAGACGCAGTATTCAAAAGCATAATCAACTCTTGGAAATAATTATAATTTTCTACAGACCCTTATAATTTGACCCCATTCATGGTCAATACCTATATTTTTTCCCCAATGTTGTATATTTCCTCTATTAACCTCTAACAATGATCATATGAACACATAAATCATTATATATCAAAAAACTCTTGGGTTACACCTAAGAAACCACTCCCTAAACATTCTATGTGTCAAATTAAACACCTTACTCATTGTTTATGTGACCCATGTAATGTACCGAATCGATCCAAAAGTGACAAATAGATGACTTGGAGTCTTGTTGATTATCTCTTAGTGCACTAAATATATTGTCAATATATTGGAAATGATCATCACTAGGATATGAGGGAACATAGATGTAAAACCCAAACACCACCCTATACACTTAATTGTTTTAGAAGATGTTTCAGTTAATAAATTCCAGAGATCAGGATAATTCATTATTTACAAAGGCATCATGGAGAACCCATATATTCTATAGGAGCTTCTAAAATTAGTCTATGATATATCAGAAGGTATAAATTTCAAATGATGATACCCAAACTCAAGTCAACCATTGTGAAAATAGAATCTCTTATAAATTGGTCAACTAGTCCATTGATGTGTAGGAGTGGATAAATATTATTCACTATCATCTACATTAACATCTTGTAATCAAAAAATAAACAGATCTTCTATTTAGCCTTTAAAGATAAAAACTGAAAACCCCCATGGTGACATACTTGGTCGGATAAATCCCCTATCCATTAAATCTTATATCATAGTCACATGTTCCTGAATCTATATTATTTACATTATATATGATGTAATATAAACTTTTTTATCTATATGCATGAGCTCTATGGTGAACTCAACAACCCTTTCAGTTGTCATCCTTGAGAAGACATTATGAAAATCTTCTCTGAATCGGTCCACTATGGTTGAAATGGAAAAATGAATCACACTCCATCATCTAGAAAAAACTTTATTGTTGATCAGTGGGATCCCCCAATTGATGATAAATGACACCAGTATGACCTACCCAGATATTCCACTCTCTATAATGTACATAACTATTACCATCAAGAGAGGAAATGGAAACTCACCTATAGTATCAATTTACATGGGATCATTATGAAAACATATAATCCATACACAGAATCAATTCATAAATATAAAATTTCCCAATTTAATGATACAAAATGAAATGACACTCACAAACCAAGATAAAATGTGTTTATATAATCATTTATCCCTCGACCTCACTCACAATGGTATGTCGATCATCAAAAACCCACTCGCAAACACCAATGATAGAATATACATGAATATTACTTAAAACTATCATGTCTTAGCCTAGTTATCCACAAGTGAAATTTTAACTACATGTAACTGTCAAGAACCTCTTTCCCATGATATAGTCTGAACCCCTATAATGGCACCAATCTACTGATATGGGATTTCATTATATGATGTTCCATGTCCAATTACATCAATGACACACCCAAATTAAATCCCACAACAATATTAATATGGATTAGAAGAACCCCTTCATGTACTCCGACTCTAATTCTCCTCTCCATCATTTCCCATTGTTATAGTATTAATTCACTACCACTTAATGTGAACCATCCTACCATAAGCTTTTAACTACCCTGGTGAGCATAGTCACTGGATTTGAATGTTCCGTAATCTACCACATCCATTGTAGTATATTTATTTAATTATATAAGTAACCAATAATTCTCCATGGTCACATTTTTTTAATACCCCTAGTTTATGTTTTCAACGAAATGATTCCTACACTTGAAATATGTGACTTATCCTTCTCGAGAAAAAACCCCCTATATTCCACTTGAATCCTCCTTCAGGTATCCCATAGAATTTAGACCCCCATTCACCATTACAAAAAACCGCATTAATCAAAAGGTTTTAACCTATGAATTAATCTCATATTTATGTTTTCTATATAAATGATTCACTCTACTGGCATCATCTCATTATAATGATTTAAAAATGGTTCAAAAATTACTAAGGAATACAACATGGATTATCATGGACATTCTACCCTAGTTCAATCAAATTAACTCAGCAGTCATCTCATTCATGAGCATTATATGGTAAAATCCCTCCAAAAAACATCTCATGGGATTCAATCCAATGCTATATACTCCAACTTCTAATCACGGGTCCAGATGACTCACCAATGCTACACTTCACTACATAACATATAAGGCACCAACTTGGCAATTTTTTAGAAAGAATTTCAAAATAGCCATGGATTGACTGGATTAACTCGATCCCAAACTCATCTACCTCTGGTGAAACCTCTTAAGATAAGGTCCAAGGGAGATGAAACTGAAACTCCCATGTCCTGTTAGACATATTTATTGAAAACCAACATGGGTATCATTCCCGAAATTTTAAAAACAGTGAAAGGATCTCATGTAACTGCCCTCTAAAACTGTATCCCAGAACATTCAGAGCCAAATGTTCTGCATGTAGAAGATCATGTCCATTCATATCCTCATATAATCAAATCCAATTGAATCACCATAGTGTAATATCTATACTATTAGAAAATTTTTTATTAGCAATCATTACATATAAAGAACTTACTTTTATAATAGGCATTCAGATAAATCCAAATTATGCCTTCTCCAATACCATTCCATACATTAAAATCCAAGGAATTAACACTACCTCTAACAATCCATCATCAGGGTCATGAATAACATGGGGTATGAAATTTCATATTTAATGTTTCTAATTAGAATCCCCTTTTAACCATTTCAATCACGAAATTTGGAATCTTTTTTCCCATTTATATATCACTAGTCACTTTTTTACATAAATTTACTAAAAACAAAAATCATTTTCATTTATGAAACATACTCAAAATCTAATTTTTTGTGAGTCCAAAAATGATGCCTATAAAAATAAATCTACAGTGAATAGAATTATCCATTCTTATACAACTCAAATTCCTTACATATGAGGGGAAAATATCATAAAAAATTAACATCACACAAAAATTTCATCACTTTAGGTGTAATTAAATTCAACTATAAAAGTAAACATTAACAATATTAATACCACCCTAGGTACATAGGTTTTCCACCATACATTAGTTAGCTACTCATTTGGTTGAGATCATTAACAAGGATTGAATAATAATATTATCTTGTCTAAAATTACCAAAAAACAAGTAAAAAAATGAAATTAATTCATCAACACTTTGTAAAATTTCATCCTAGGGCCACATGCTGGTTCTGCAAGTGAGTTGGTTATATGACCTTAGGCATGCATACCCATAAGTTAGAGGATTTTATTTAATAGTCAGGTTATAATATATATATATATACATATATTGTGCAGAGACTATACCCTCTTTATGAAATTAGAACCACCACGATACTAAATAACCAATATGTAAACAATAACAAAAAAATTTCTAGACTAATACACTAATCAATAAATACAACAAAACATGATAATAAAAAAACATGGATAATTGACTAGATACCAAAGTTGTAAATTTTTCATCCAAAATATGTTTCATGTTTCAAATGGAAAGAAAAAATAAAGGCACACATACAACTCTAATGGAGGTCTCAAAATCATGTATGGTTCCCCCATCCATGATCCATCATGACTTATCTATCTCACATTGGGCTGTTTCACATGTACAATACTACAGAAATGAATTCTATTTAGGTGTTGATGTAAAGACCCTTAAATTTCAAGGAAATGATTTTCTTAATTTTCTTTGAAATTTTACAAGAACGCTATTTCTGACGGCACGTGATTCCGAGGCCCAGTGTGCCCAGAATCATTTTCCGAAGATTGGCTCGGGTACGTTTAGTGAACGAACGAGCGGGTTTTTCTTACATTTGAACCGGTGCTCGGAATCGAATTCTGAGGGCACCGATGGAATCGAAGAGCTAGTATTTTCTTTGAAACGCCTCTTTCAGAGTTGCGTCTGCTCTGGTGTGGTTTTTAATTTTTGGGCTTTAAGTTAAGAAATAAAATAAAGTGGTGCAACAAATTTATTTTTATTTTACTTAAAGCCACTTAAAATCCACTTAAATCCGCTTAAGCTGAGTTAAAGAGGATAGGGTACAAATCAAAATATCCTACCATCTTGGTAGGATATTTGTGAGGTGGGGCCCGTACGAGCCCCACCGTTTCTTTTCCGCTAAGTAAAGCGCCCGTGAAAAACCTTTTCAATTAATGTCAACTGGGGCGTTTTCCTAAACAATTAAACGCTCCTATTAATTGGGCAGTTTATTCGTTGAAATTAAGTCTATGAATTAATGGGTTGTTACTTAGTTTGTTTTTCATTTGTCGGCATGTAATAAAATAATACCATCATTTTTCTTCATGAGTGTTGTTCGTTGAGAAGATTTGACAGAAACCTTATGTCCTTCATCCTCCTTCATGAAGAATGCGAAGAACGCGAAGAAAGCGAAGAACGCGAAGAACGACAACCTCCAATGAAGGGCTCGAAGAACTCCGAGCCCTCAGAGATCGACGACGGGAAGCCATGTATTGCGACGCCAAGTACCGCGACGCCGATGATTCTTCTCCCGCGACGTTCTTCTGCGACATTCCTTCATCCGCGACAAATCTTCGATCATCCGTTGAGGTAAGAGATTGCAGACCTTTTTAATTCTTTGTGGTTTATAACAACAACATGGATTTAATTTTAATAATTAAATATGTATGTTCTTGATCCTTGGATTTCGTCGACGCAATTCCGTATACCGTGAAGACATGATTCCCTTCCACGACGTGACGATCCTCTTCTTCCGCAACGATCAATTTCACGAAGAACGCAGGTTCGACGACTTTGACGAGGTAGGGGTTTTATTTGAGAACAATATTTATTCCTATGGATGTTCATCTAAAACAATGAACCCGGATCAAAGTTCAATTTTAATTTTATTAAAATTGTGCCTTGTGGTTTTTCATGTGTTGAATATTTTATTCCCGATTGTTATCACCTAACGCGGAGGGTGCGGGCCAAAAAACACGGCGCGATAACCCTCCGCAGTTTTTCGTTGGTGTGTGGAATAGTGGATGATGACAAAATGTGCTGCAGAGACGATTTGTTTATTCCACAGTGAAGAACGGGACCCGGGAGGAGCTACGGCGCAGAAGGAAATGGAATCGGACCACCGTAGCAACTCCGGTGGCCCATAGAATCCACCGGCGGCGCCCCGGCGCACCATCAGATGGAGCCGCCGTGGCTGAAGCTGCGGCGGCGGCTGCCGACCAGACCGATGATTGTGCGGGTCCGGCGAGACACAGGATGCGGCTCTATGGCGTCCGCTGACCAAGTGCGGCCCCACGTGGGGCCGCAGCTCCTCTTCCCGCGGGGGCAGCACGCCCTGCGGCATCCCTTGCTCGGCCGCTCGGCCGGGCCGGGCCGGGCCGGTCCGCCCTGGCCGGGCTGGGACACGCCCAATCGGGTCAGACCCGGACCCAAGTCGGCTCGACCCGGGTCGGGCCAACCCGAGGGGGGGGGGTCGGGCCGGGTTGGTCCGGGCCTAGACCCCCTTTTCCGGACATTTTCGGTCTTTTTATCATAACATGAGCTATGGGCCTCCGAACGACGCGCCATCTGCGGCGATGCGATCCTTGGATCGAGGCGGTCATTTTCGTATATCACACTCAAGGTTTCTGAATACTTTGGGTTCGGCCAGGCTGGTTCGTACACGAAACCAACCGGGCCCTCGGAGCGGAAACACTCATATCGTGAGCTTCAGACGTCCGATTAACGTGCCGTCGACTTTGTTGAATTTCTCTATGTGATGCGGATCTTTTGGCTTACTCCACCCAAGGTTTGGACGCAGGTGGAGTATGGTCAGGTTGGTTTTTCCTTAAAAACCAACCTGGCCCCTTGGACGAAAAAGCCAATAACTCTCAGACCGGGCATCCGATTGACTTTCCGTCTGCGACGTTGAGTTCCTGTTGGAGATACGGAACTTTTGGATACATCAACTCTGGACTATGTGTCAGTTGATGTATCAGCCTCTCGGCTCGAGGAGCAGACCCTCCCGAACGAGCTTGTTGTGTGCGGGAACGCTTGAGCTGGCTGCGACTGCTACTGTGACGACGATAACTATACAGATATCCTCAGTGGATTCGACGGCGACGACTACAGCACTCAGCGATCTTTTATGGGTCAGTACTACCGATCCTGTGTGGGTCTGATACTATGTGGGTGAGCGCTCAGCGGTCCTGTGTGGGCCAGCGCCTACAGATCCTGTGTCGGTCTGATCCTGTGTGGGTCATTGCGGGGGTTAGTTACCTATCGATCCTTTGTGGGTCAGATCCTTTGTGGGTCATTGCTGGGGTTAGTACCTATCGATCCTTTGTGGATCCTGTAACGACCCAAAGTTTCATTAATTTAAAATCCCTTTTGATCCAGTTAAATGTTTCTTTATGAAAAATGTTTTTATAAGATGTCATCTTCTTTAGCTTTACGTTATTATTTGTGACTGTTACTTTTACAGCCGTTGAACAGTGATCATCTGAGTAGTATAAATATAAGGCTTTAACGAACCCATTTCTACTCAGACAAAGGAAGCGATGGCCTCATCCAGTAGAATTTCCCCTTACGAAGCCCATTTGTCGGAGCTCGGAAAAGAGGTGGCGTCTTTGGGATTTTCCCTTGACCAAGCACAAGCTGAGCTTCATCAAGTCAAGCTCGAACGTGATCGTCTACGGGAAAAGAGGAAGTTGATTGAAATTACAACTCGAGCGATGTTATAGGAGCCACCCCAAGAGTCTGTCACCATCTCACACCTTACCCTTAGGTCTCATGCGGCAATTTTAAGGGGTTATGTAACAAATAAGTAGCACCATGTTCATGTACATTATTTTTTTATATAATAATGAATATAATTTCTAGTCTTTTTTGATACATTGTAAATTGTTTGTAAAGTACACATGGTGTTTTTAGTTATTATTTAATTAAGAATTATATTTTATTAAATTAAATGATTTTTGAATTAAATATTATTTTACTAAAATATTACTATTAATATTAAATTAAAATTTATTAAATATAAATGATCTTATAATTTTATGAATGCACTTAAAATTTTTATTATGGTTTGAAAACCATTTCTTTCAAAACCCATGAATTTTTTTATAAATGTCAGTTTTTATTTTAAAAGTGAAATTTCACATATTTAGAAAATTATTTATATAAAATAAATATTATTTTTGGAATCAGGACGTCTAAATTATCCAACGGTGAATTTTTCATAATTTTCTGAGACAATCAACTTTTTGGGTAAAAATTAAATACCATTTAAATATATAATGTGTATTATTACATCATAATGACAAAATGGTGATGTAATAAAATACCATAATCATTATGTTCGGCCAATATGTGTTTTATCATTAAAATAATGAGGTTTTGGGTTTGTTTGACATACTTTTCAAAGCATTGATGGATCCCTCAAGACTTATTCAACACTTTGCCTTTTAAATTAATTTCCATGGGAGTGTGACTCACCTCCACATAAGAAACCCTAGTTTTTTAATAAGTTCGGACCCTGGCCTTGTAAAATATTGTTTTCTTATTTACTTTTCCAGAAACCATGGGCAAATACCATGGGATGGTTTGTGGTTTGGATTATTTTAATATAAGGGGTCCCAAACCTAAATAATAAAGAATTCTCTCATCTTTCCTATATAAACCCACACAAGCTCCCAATTCCTCCTAACTCAAAGCCCTTGGAGTTCGTCCATCCTCTGCCCTAATATCTCTAGAATCCTCTAAAGGTGCCCCAAGCTCCCAAGAAGCCTCTCACAAGCCTCTCTCTAGCCTTTGGAAGCACACTTCCAAGTAAGGGTTTTTTTCTTCCTTTCTCATTTTTTTCAATTCTCTTTAAGTTGTATTGACCATTTAATTTATATTATGAATGTTGGGGTATGGTTTAGAACCTCTCCCATACTGACCTCTTGTTGTTTGAATGATGGGAGACCCCTTTCTCTCTCATTAAAATCCTCCCATGTACACCCGTTACTATGCCGAAATTCCCAAAGAAACCTTTTTCTCCTCTTTTATATTCAAGCAATACTTTTGTATCATGAATCTAAATTCCTTTTCAATTTTTTGAACATGTATCTATATGACCTACGTACTTTCCATTACATGTAAATATGATTAGGAACCCCTTTCTCTCTCATCAACCATTTTTTATGAATTCTTATGCCACGCCGTTACGCTGCCGAAATCACACTGATTTTCTAAGCCAATATCATTGTGTAGTGAATACCATGCCCATTTCTCCATCAAGGGTATTCACCTTTATGCACATTTACTTATTGATTATAATGTTTCATGTATGAATTACACATTCTTTTATCGTGTAATAAATGATTATGTTTTATGAACCCATGTTTTATGATCCATGTGGTACACTTATGCATGAAATGAAATGTTTAAGAAGGGTGTGCCCTTTATAGCGCTCCAATGCATTGGGTAAAGTATAGTATCATGATACTCCATGTGCAATGAGTGTTTAATCATGCTAATTCAAGTGCAATGAGGGTTTACTCATTCTCCATGTGCAATGAGCCTTGGCTCATGCTAATTCAATGTTAAGTGTTGTTGCCACATTTCCATGTTATGGTTATCATGCTTTATCATGCCTTTATGTTCATGTTACTCAAATGCTCTATTGATGTTACTATAGCCTAACATGTATTTTACTCCTCATGTTATTCATTGTGTACTCCCTTACTGGGCTTTACAGCTCACCCTTTTCTTATGCATGTCCCCAGGTTATCACATGCAATGCTAAGTAAGAAGGAATGTAGTGGTCATGTAAAGGAAGTTTTCAATAAATATGTTGTATTTCAAGTTTATAGTTTTTATGTAATGATCATATGCCCCAAAGAAACTAAACCTCTCGATCTTCTTTGTTGTATAAAGTGAAGTTTTATGTAATAAAGCATGCTTAAGTTGTAATAAAAAGTAGGGTTGTCATAGTTGGTATCGAAGGATAGGTTTAGTTATTTTTGGGATTAGGAAACCCTAGTAAAGCCTTAGATACAATACTAAGTATAAAAAAATCATCCCTACGTTTTGGTAAATACTAATTAAGTGGTTTATCAAACAAATACATCCCTGTATGGATACGAGCAGGTAGAGGCGGCTCTGGCACAGATGTATCCTTGGGGTAAAACCCGAAAACACCACTTTGAGCTAGACTCGAACGGGAAATGGTGCACGACAACAGGCCTTGCTGCAGTCTTGGTTACGACACTCCCGTGGGATATGTTTTGATAAATTCACTATCTTAGTATGAACCCCTATTAAGGGAAAAGTTCCCCTACGAATATATGTTAGAAGGAAGATCATGAGAAGCCTGGATTGAATCCTATAGACTCATGAGTTAAAGAGATTAAAGTTTATTTATAAGTCATCAACTTTTGTCTTTAGATTTCCCTTTATGTGTTACCCCTAACATTCCTTTTATTCCAGCCAATGGTCGGTAATAGGAGAACTAGGGCTAACAACCGTTGTGAAGATCAGTGTGATGATTGTACTTATGAGATGCCCAATCCAATGGGAGCGGGAATCGCAAACTTTGTCACGCTTCTCTCTCAGGTAACTCAAGTTTTGAATAGAAACACTGGTCAAGAGGAACGTTCAACCCCCCCCTAAGAAAGAACAAGTCGCTATCAAGAGCTTCCTGAGACAAAGGGCTCATACTTTTAGTGGATCATCCGATCCCGTGATCGCTCAACAATGGATCAACTCCACTGAAAAGATATTCTCCATCCTCCAATGCTCTGAAAAGGAGAAGGTTCTCCTAGCGGCTTATCGTATGGAGGGTGAAGCTGATCAATGGTGGAAGTTGATCCAAAATACGAAGCCTGAGGAGTAGATCGAGGCTTTGGAATGGAAGGAATTCCGGAAGAAGTTTTTTGATAAATATTTTCCACGCACCCTTCGTCTTAAGATGGAAAGGGACTTCCTTTCCCTCAAACAGAAAGATGAAGAATCTGTGGGAGCGTACGAGGAAAACTTCACAAGGAATGCACGATACGCTTCCGGCTTTGTCGTTACCCCCGAATGCAAGGTTTACCACTTCTTTGGTGGGCTGAAGCCTAGCTTGCGGAAACAATTAGTGATCTGTGACTTTGACAGCTATGAGGAAATTGTCCAATGTGCCCTCACGGTTGAAATGGAGATTGGAGAATCACAAGGGTATCATGGGGACATGAAACGTAAGGTGGACTTCAATGCTGGCGGTCCAATGGATAAATCCAATGGCGCTAAGAAGTTCCAGCACCCCACTTGCCAAAAGTGTGGAAAGAAGCACCTTGTAAATTGCCTTAGGGGGACAAGAAAATGCTTCAAGTGTGGAAGAGAAGGGAACCTAGCTGTTAACTATCAGCAAGAAGGACCCGCGACTACGACAGAGGAAAAGAACGTTTCGTTCGAACCTCAACGCGTTGTTCAATTCTACAAATACAAAGAACTAGGTCATTTTGCAAATCAGTTCCCTATTCCAAGGGTTATCGGAGGCAACCAGCAACCTCCAAGATAGCAAGGAAGAACTTTTTCCATCACTTCTGCCGAAGTGAACCCCGACAACGAAGTGGTGACAGGTACGCTAGTTATTCATTCATGAATAGTGAACATACTTTTTGATTCAGGTTCTACGCATTCTTTTATATCTCAAATGTTTAGTAGAACAATCCCTGCACCACCACAAATCATGGAAGTAAAGATGTTGGTGAGTACAGTAAATGGGGCAATCATTGCATCCCATGGGTATAAGTCCTCCCCTGTTATAATCTGTGGATTGAATTTCCCGGAGAACCTCATCATACTCCCTCTGGTGGAATTTGAGGCAATTCTTGGCATGGATTGGCTTTCCTTATATAGAGCCAACATAAATTGTCGGGAGAGGGAAATCACACTCCATATGGAGAATCGAGCCCCGATTCTTTACAAGTGTCGGTAGGAAGACGAATCTCCTTTAGTTCCATCATCTCAAGAATGGATATTACTGCCTTATGAGAACTCATATCTGGCTCAGAAGATTGAGTCCAAGGAAGAAACCACAATTGAAGAAATTCCTATTGTGAGGGAATTCACTGAAGTATTTCCCTAGGAACTTCCTGGTCTTCCTGCAAGAAGATATATCGAGTTCTCAATTGAACTTATACCTGGGGCTCTACCAATATCCAAGACTCCATATAGAATGTATGTTGTTGAGCTTGACGAACTGAAGAAACAACTAAAGGAGAATCTGGATAAAGGGTTTATACGCCCAAGTGCATCACCATGGGGTGCACCAGTTCTCTTCATCAAGAAGAAGGATGGGTCAATGCGGCTTTGCATCGATTATCGTTAACATAAAAAAATCACGATAAAGAACAAGTATCCTCTCCCAAGAATCGATGAATTGTTTGATCAGCTGCGTGGAGCACAATACTTCTCCAAGGTGGACTTGCGGTCGGGATATTTTCAAGTAAGGGTGAAGAAGGAAGATATCCCCAAGACTGCTTTTCGTACAAGGTACGAGCACTATGAATTCATAGTAATGACTTTCGGACTCACCAATGCTGCAGAAATATTCATGGTCTTGATGAATAGAGTCTTTAGAGATTACCTAGACAAATTTTTGGTATTCTTTATAGATGATATTCTAATATACTCCAAAACCAAGGAGGACCATGAGGAGCATTTAAGAACTGTACTGGAGACTTTGCGCAAGGAGAAGCTCTATGCCAAGTACAGCAAGTGCGAGTTCTGGTTGAAGGAGGTCTCATTCTTAGGCCATATCATCACAAGAAATGGGATATCTGTGGACCCCTCCAAAACAGATGCAATTGAGGGATGGTCGAGGCCAACATCGGTAACTGATATCCGTAGCTTCTTGGGGTTAGCTGGATATTATCGACGATTTGTGAGAAATTTCTCACGATTGTCCAACCCTCTTACCAAGCTAACTCGAAAGGGAGTAATGTTTTCTTGGAGTGATGAATGCGAAGAAAGCTTCAAGGAGTTGAAAAAGAGGCTTATCACTGCACACGTGCTCACTTTACCCACAAGTGGGGAGCTTTTTGTGGTATTCAGTGATGCTTCGGATAGGGCTTAGGATGTGTGCTAATTCATAATGATAAAGTGATATCCTATTCCTCAAGGAATTTGAAAATCCATGAGCGAAACTATCCAACGCATGATCTGGAGTTGGCGGCGGTGATCTTTGCCTTGAAAATTTGGCGGCATTATCTCTATGGACAGAAATGTGAGATATATACTGACCACAAGAGTCTTAAATATATATTCACACAGAAAGAGATTAATATGCGCCAGAGAAGATGGATAGAGCTCATCAAGGATTATGACTGTTCAATACATTACCACCCTGGGAAGGCGAACAAGTTGGCGGATGCCCTAAGTAGAAAGGATCCAGCGATTCTATCGATGATGAGAATTGAAAAGGATCCAATCTTCTTAGACTTTATGAAGATGGACGTGGGAATCATAATGAAGGGAACATCATCAATCCTTTCACAAATGATTTCCCAACCATCTCTTTTGGAAAGGTTAAAGGATGCTCAAAATGATGATGCGTGAATCCAAGAAAGAGTGGAAGCTATCAAAAAATGGAAAATCCTCAGAGTTTAATGTTAATTAAGAAGGAATTGTGTGGTTTGGGAAAAGACTATTTGTTCCATCAAGTTCGTAGCTAAAGAAGGAACTTTTGTATGATGCACAGAGTTCAAATTTCTATATTCACCCAGGGAGCACAAAGATGTATCGAGATCTCCGAGAAAAATTTTGGTGGGATAATATGAAGAAGGAGATCGCTGAATATACATCAAAGTGCCTGGTGTGTAAGAAAGTGAAGGAAGAGAGGCAGAAGTCTAAGGGGATGATGCAACCATTGCCCATACAAGAATGGAAATGGGAGAACATCACCATGGACTTTGTCACCGGACTTCCAAGCACATCCAAAGGCAACAATGAAATATGGGTTGTTGTGGATCGTCTTACAAATACTGCACACTTCATTGCTATTCGAGAGGATTTCTCTTTGGATCAACTGGCACAGATATATATCCGGGATGTGGTACGATTTCATGGAGTACCACTATCTATCATTTTTGACTGAGATCCAAGATTTACCTCTAAGTTTTGGAAGAGTCTTCAACATGCTCTGAATACTGAACTGAACTTCAGTACGGCCTATCATCCTCAAACTTATGGCCAATCCGAGCGGACTATCCAAACACTTGAGGATATGTTGAGAGCATGCTCAATGGACTTTAAAGGAGGATGAGATCAACATCTTCCTCTGGATGAGTTCTCTTATAATAATAGTTTCCACTTGAGCATCCAAATGGCACCATATGAAGCCCTGTATGGGAAAAGGTGTAGAACACCGACATGTTGAGATGAGGTCGGTGAACGTAAGCAGCTTGGACCAGAAATGGTCGAAGAAATGGTGGAGAAGGTGAAAACCATTCAGTAGCATATCAAGGCAGCCCAAAGTTGACATAAGAGTTATGTAGATAATCATCGACGAGACCTTGAGTTTAAAGTCGGAGACATGGTGTTTTTACGCATATCTCCGTGGAAGAAGGTCATGAGTTTTGGAAATAAAGGGAAGTTAAGTCCAAGGTACATTGGCCCCTTCGATATTGTTGATCGTGTTGGGGCTGTGGCCTATCGACTAGCACTTACACCTACTATGCCCAAGGTGCATGATGACTTTCATGTATCCCTCTTAAGGGAGTACATACCGGACCCTTCACATGTACTATCTTCTAATGTGGTGCAATTGGAAGATGATCTTTCTTATGAGGAGAAACCAGTGAAGATCTTAGATTGTAGAGAAAAAGTTCTACGAAATAAGACAATACCCCTCGTCAATGTGTTGTGGAGAAACCACAAGTTTGAAGAAGCAACTTGGGAGTCGGAGGATATGATGAAGCTGAGTTACCCACATTTGTTTTAATGTGGGAAAAGGAAAATTTCGAGGGCGAAATTTCTTAAGGGGGGAATATTGTAACGACCCAAAGTTTCATTAATAGAAAATCCCTCTTGATCCAGTTAAATGTTTCTTTATGAAAAAATGTTTTTTTATAAGATGTCAACTTCATTAGCTTTACGTTAAGATTTGTGACCGTTACTTTTATAGCCGTTGAACAGTGATCATCTGAGTAGTATAAATATAAGGCTTTAACGAACCCATTTCTATTCAGACAAAGGAAGTGATGGCCTCATCCAGTAGAATTTCCCCTTACAAAGCCCATTTTTCGGAGCTCGTAAAAGAGGTGGCATCTTTGGGATTTTCCCTTGACCAAGCCCAAGCTGAAATTCATCAAGTCAAGCTCGAACGTGATCGTCTACGGGAAAAGTGGAAGTTGATTGAAATTACAACTCGAGCGATGTTATCCGAGCCACCCCAAGAGTCTGTCACCATCACACACCTTACCCTTAGGTCTTATGCGGCTATTTGAAGGGGCTATGTAACAAATAATTAGCACCATGTTCATGTACATTATTTTTGTATATAATAATGAATATAATTTCTAGTCATTTTTGATACATTGTAAATAGTTTTTAAAGTACAAATGGTGTTTTTTGTTATTATTTAATTAAGAATTATATTTTATTAAATTAAAGGATTTTTTAATTAAATAATATTTTAATAATATATTATTATTAATATTAAATTAATTTTTATTAAATATAAATGATCTTATAATTTTATGAATGCAATTATAATTTTTATTAAGGTTTGAAAACCATTTCTGTCAAAACCCGTTAATTTTTTTATAAATGTCGGTTTTTATTTTAAAAGTAAAAATTCAAATATTTATGAAATTATTTAGTTAAAATAAATATTATTTTTGGAATCAGGAAATCGAAATTATCCAACGGTGAAATTTTCATAATTTTCTGAGACAGTCAAATTTTTGGGTAAAAATTAAATACTATTTAAATATATAATGTGATTTATGACATCATAATGACACAATGGTGATGTAATAAAATATCATAATCCTTATGTTCGTCCAATATGTGTATTATCATTAAAATAATGAGGTTTTGGGTTTGTTTGACTTACTTTTCAAAGCATTAATGGATCCCTCAAGACTTATTCAACAATTTGTCTTTTTAAATTAATTTCCATGGGAGTGTGACTCACCTCCACTTAAGCAACCCTAATTTTTTAAAAAGTTCGGACCTTGGCCTTGTAAAATACTGTTTTCCTCTTTCCTCTTCTAGAAACCATGGGCAAATACCATGGTATAGTTTGTGGTTTGGATTATTTTAATATAAGGGGTCCAAAACATAAATAATAAAGAATTCTCACATCTTTCCTATATAAACCCACCCAAGCTCCCACTTCCACCTCACTCAAAGCCCTTGGAGGTCGTCCAAACTCTGACATACTCTCTCTAGAATCCTCTAAAGGTGCCCCAAGCTCCCAAGAATCCTCTCACAAGCCTCTCTCTAGCCTTTGGAAGCACACTTCCAAGTAAGGGTTTTTGTTCTTCTTTTCTCATTTTTGTCAATTTTCGTTAAGTTGTATTGCCCTTTTAATTTCAACTATGAATGTTGGGGTATGGTTTCTAACCTCTCCCATACTTCCATATTATTGATTTAATGATGGGAGACCCCTTTCTCTCTCATTAAAAGCCACCCATGTACACCCGTTACTGTGCCGAAATTCCGAAAGAAACCTTTTTCTACTCTTTTATATTCAAGCAATAATTTTGTATCATGAATCTAAATTCCTTTTAAATTGTTGGGACATGTATCTATATGACCTCATTACTGTCCATTACATGTAAATACGACGAGGAACCCCTTTCTCTCTCATCAACCTTTTATTAGGAATTAGTATGTCACGTCGTTACACTGCCGAAATCACACCGATTTTCAAACCCAATATCATTGTGTAGTGAATACCATGCCCATTTCTCCATCAAGGGTATTCACCTTTATGCACATTTACTTATTGATTATAATGTTTCATGTATGAATTCCACATTACTTTATCGTGGAATAAATGATTATGTTATATGAACCCATGTTTTATGATCCATGTGGCACACTTATGCATGAAATGAAATGTTTAAGAAGGGTGCACCCTTTATAGCGCTCCAATGCATTGGGTAAAGTATATTATCATGATACGTCATGATCAATGAGTGTTGACTCATGCTAATTCAAGTGCAATGAGGGTTTACTCGTTCTTCATGTACAATGAGGGTTTACTCATGCTCCATGTGCAATGAGCCTTGGCTCATGCTAATTCAATGTTAAGTGTTGTTGCCACATTTCCATGTTATGGTTATCATGATTTTTCATACCTTTATGTTCATGTTACTATAATGCTCTATTTATGTTCCTATTGCCTAAAATTTATTGTACTCCTCATGTTATTCATTGTGTACTCCCTTACTGGGCTTTATATCTCACCCTTTTCTTATGCATGTCCTCAGGTTATCCCATGGAATGCTAAGTACGAAGTAATGTAGTGGTCATGTAAAGGAAGTTTTCAATAAATATGTTGTATTTCAAGTTTAAAGTTTTTATGTAATGATCCTAATCCCCAAAGACACTAAACCTCTTGATCTTATTTGTTGTATCAAGTGAAGTTTTATGTAGTAAAGCATGCTTATGTTGTAATAAAAAACAGGGTTGTCATAGGTCCGACGACTTAGATGGATCAGTGATCATCTCTATCGTCATTCGAAGAAGTATACCTGTGTGAGCTTAATCCTGTTTTTCATTCCTTTGTGGATTGTGTTGTGCTATCCTGTATAGATTTACGTTTTTCTTTCCTGTGTGGACTGGTTTGTACTTGAGCTCGGATGTTGGGGCCGAGCGAGAATTGATGACTTAGGTATATGTATGGGCATATACCTAAGCAGTGTCGGATGTTACTTTGTGATTGTATCTTTACTTTATGGATTATCCTTTTTGGATTCTAGGAGACCTTTGGGGGTCTCGGGGTCCCTACTGAGTAGCCTATAGTCACCCATGCACGGGCTATTCTCGCACTACATTGTGTTGGTTGCAGACGACGGACATCGCTGATCGTGGTGGAGGATTGAAGAGAAGGACGGTACCTGGAGGTGGACCACTGGGCGGGACAAACTTGGAGTGGTTGGCTGGACCCGAGGAGCAGTGGAGGCTATCTGTACCCACCCTTCAGGTGGGACTTCCAGTGGACGGCTTGACGTTGCAGCTTTACTTTTCAGTTGTTGTTTTCCCTTTCGAGTTGTACATTACTTTCAGTTTGGGTTTGTATTCTAGCCCACTTACTTTTCAACACTTACTGTTGTACCAGTTTTTACTTAGTGTTTACCTTTTCCGCTTTCTTACTTTGTGGTGCTTCTTTACTTTACAAAGGAAATGCCTTCCCTTTACCAGGATTTAAGCCTTGGTGCTAGTTTCCAGCCCCTGGCCTATGGAAGGTGGGCTTGGGGTAGTCACGACACGGGCCCCGAGGACGGGTCATGACAAATTGGTTTCAGAGGCGGTCGGTTCTACCACAGACTCTGATCTTTCTTCTATATGAAGCAATAGTGTTAATCGTATTGGGTGTGGTTATCAGTCCAGGGAGCCCAGTGTTGGTGCGGCGGCCGACGTATCCGTACACCAGGACCCTGACTTCTGATTTCTGACTTAATGCCCGAAAACACTGATTGCATGTGTGTTTCATGTTTTCTTTGTGATTACATTGTATCAGCTCACCAGGTATATTGTTATGACCGTGGCGCAGCTGTTTCCTTTTCAGGATGGTCCCACGACAGCATCCAGCTAGGGTTCCGAGTGTTTTATGTGACGACAACCCATCGAGCGACGAGGCCTCGGTACCGGGCCCTTTAATGGCTGAGGCACAGGCGGTACCTCTACCCACCGAGCCACCGATGCTTCTAGCCCTAGCCGCTGACAATGCACGTCTCCTTAGTGCACTGCATGAGTTCTAGCATCAGCAACCACCTACATTCCCTGGGGAGACGGACCCCCCAGGCAGCCGAGGACTGGCTGGAGGCAGTGGTACAAGTTTTCAGGCTAGTGAGGACACCAGCAGACCTCATGGTGATCTTCGCAGCGAGCCTACTACACGTGACAGCGGGCCGATGGTGGAGCTTGATGCTCTAGGTGCACGATGAGGCATCTATGCTCTGGACAGACTTTCAAGGCCTCTTCTGCTCAGAGTTTGTCCCGGCCACCCTCCGTACAGTGCGTATCTAGGAGATTCTTCAGCTGCGGCAGGACATCTTGACGGTCGCCCAGTACTCGACGAGATTTACTGATCTCTCATGCTACTCGACTGACATTGTACGAGACCCATTCTTCCGGTCCCGGATCTTTGAGCAGGGATTGAGACATGAGATCGAAGCATCACTGATCTCCTTCAACATTTCGACTCAGGTAGGAGTACTGGAGCGAGCCCTTTTGATCGAGAGCATTCTTACTGAGACATCTCTAGCGGTGAGATCTACCATGGGGCGGCACGTAGTAGAGTCTTCTGTAGCAGGCAGTCGACGAATGAATCAGGGGTCCCTGCAGACTAGACCCTAATGCAGACGACCTCAGGACACTGGCTCAGCAGTGTGGGGAACACAGCGTGGAGCCAGTCTTTTGAGAGGCAGGCAGTGCTACACATGCGGCGGACAGGGTCACATGGCTTGTGACTGCCCAACCCACCATGCTGAGGAGAAGCAGACATTTGAGGGGCCACCCAGGCAGAGGCAAAGGGTCGACCATGGAGTTCCGCAGAGAGGAGGCGGACGAGGCAAAGGAGTTGGCCGAGCAGCAGGTGGTGGGCGACGCTTTGAGGCTCTACCACCACCACCACCACCAGGAGATCCACCCCGACCACAGGGAGCTGGAGGGCAGAGACAGGCACAGCTCCAGGAAATGGAGGCCTATGACCACGGCACACCCGGGATGATTCTAGGTACGATATGTGTCTATTACACCTTTGCTGAAGTTCTTATAGACACAGGAGTGAGTCACTCTTTCATAGCCGCTTCCCTTGTTCGGAGCTCGGAGATTCCGACAGAGCCGTTGGCTCGATCCTTACTTCTAGAGACTCCTACGAGAGCAGACTCGACAATTACACACTGGTGCCGGCAGTGTGAGCTTAATCTAGGAGGCGAGAGCATCGGCTGTGATCTTATTGTAGCGGCGTCAAGACCTTACGACGTCATCTTGGGCATGGATTGGTTATCTACAGTTCATGCTCAGATTGACTGTTTTAGGCGCAAGGTGCAATGTGTACGCACCGACGGGAGAAGGTTCACTTTCACCGGAGAGAAGGGTTCCTTTTCAGCACAGGATGGACTTCCGTAGAGGAGAGTACAGCCCATCACTCATCATTTGGCTAGCCTCATCCTAGGAGAAGTTGACGTGTGGAGTCCTAGTTTTCCTGCAGTGGTGGATCAGTACGCGGATGTCTTTACCGATGTTGTTCCAGGGCTACCGCCTCGCAGAGAGGTAGAATTTCATATTGACTTATACCCCGGGACAGCCCCGATATCGACTCCAGCATATCGGATGGCCCCCGCTGTGCTTCGAGAGCTACATGTACAGTTGGAGGACTTACAGGGCAAGGGATTCATCCGACCCAGTGTTTCACCCTGGGCTTCCCCCTTATTGTTCTCCAAGAAGGTGGATGGGAGCTTGCGACTGTGTGTCGACTATTGTCGCCTAAACCAGGTGACAGTAACGAACAAGTATCTACTACCGAGGATTGATGACCACTTCGATCAGCTCAAGGGAGCACGGTGGTTCTCGATGATAGACCTCAGGTCAGGCTATCATCAGCTCAGAGTTCGAGACGAGGACGTGCAGAAGACGGACTTCAGATGTCGGTATGGCCACTATGAGTTCTTGGTTATGACTTTCGGTGTAACCAATGCTCCAGCAGTGTTCATGGGCCTCATGAACAGGATCTTTCAGCCATACCTCGATCGATTTGTCGTGGTCTTCATCGATGACATTTTGATTTACTCGACGACTGAGGAGGAGCATTCCTACCACTTACGGGTTGTACTAGACACACTCCGAGAGAACAAACTTTATGGAAAGCTCTTGAAGTGTCAGTTATGGATATGTGAGGTCCACTTCTTGTGGCACTTCATTTCTGAGGCGGGAGTTGCGGTCGATCCCACGAAGATTGAGGTAGTGCTAGCTTGGGAGCCATAAGGAGCGTGATGGAGGTGCGGAGTTTCTTGGGACTAGCTAGATACTATCGAAGATTTGTACCAGACTTCTCCATAGTTCCGAAAACACTCTCAACTTAGACAAAGAATGGGAAACCCTTTGTGTGGTCAGACAGATGACAGCAGAGCTTCCAAGAGCTGAGATAGAGATTGACCAGCGCACCTATCTAGAGGTTTCCTGAGGAGGGAGTAGGGTACGTAGTCTACTGCGATGCATCAGGGACCGGACTCGGATGTGTCCTGATGCAGGAGAGGGCAGTGATCGCCTATGGATCATATCAGTTGAGGCCTCATGAGAGGAACTATGCTACCCATGACCTGGAGTTAGTAGCAGTGGTCTTCGCTCTGAAGACATGATGACACTATTTGATGGGTGAGCGCTTTACAGTCTTTTATGACCATCAGAGTCTCATGTATATCTTCTCACAGAAGGACCTGAACCTGAGACAACGAAGATGGCTCGAGTTCCTCCAGGACTATGACTTTGAGAAACTCTATACTCCTGGGAAGGAGAACATGGTAGCTGATGCTCTCAGCAAGAGGATGGGCATTCAACTACTTGAGGAGGAGACAGAGCAGCTAGCCGCTTTGCAGATATCCTTTGTGGATAGTGATAGATAAGCTTTCCTTCAGACCCTCATAGTCACCCCTCCACTACTACAGTGGGTCAGAGAGGCATAGCGTGGGGACGCTGACTGTGAGACGCGGCGTACACAGATATCCTCAGGACATGCACCTCATGGTTTCTCCTTTAGAGCAGAGCACGACATCCTTTTCAGAGGACGTACCATGGTACCAGTTGCTTTACGAGACGATGTGCTGAGAGGGTTTCACACTTATCCTTTGGTGGTTCATCCTGGAGTTCCGAAGATGCACCAGGACCTCAGACGACAGCAGTGGTGGCCGGGCATGAAGAAGGTTGTGGCGGAGTTTGTTTCTCGATGCCTCACCTGCCAGCAGGTGAAGGCTAAGCATCAAGTACCAGCAGGCTTGGTACAGCCCTTGGAGGTCCCATAGTGGAAGTGGGATGGGATATATATGGACATCGTGACTGGACTTCCACGCACTTCTAGAGGTCATGACTCCATTTGGGTGATTGTCGACCGACCCACCAAGTCGGCTCACTTCTTAACCATCAGAGAGCAGGGCTCAGTGGAGAGCTTGGGGCGTCTCTACGTTCAAAAGATTGTATGGCATCATGGTGTTCCATCATCTATCGTCTCCGAATGAGATGCTCGTTTTACTACCCGGATTTGGAAGGGGTTGCATGAGGCGTTCGGGATGCAGCTACGTCTGAGCACCGCCTTTCACCCTCAGACGGATGGTCAGACGGAGAAGACCGTTCAGACCCTCAAGGAAATGCTCCGCGCATGTGTCCTCGACATTGGTCGTAGCTGGAAGGACCACCTACCCTTGGTGGAGTTTGCGTACAACAACAGTTACCACTCCACCATCGGGATGACACCATACGAGGCGTTGTACGGCAGACCTTGCAGATCTCCTTTTTGCTGGACAGACCCTGGGTATTCAGCACTTGTGGGACCAGAGATGGTTTGGGCCACGACAGAGAAGGTCCAAGTCATCCAAGAGCAGATGAGGACAGCTCAGAGCCGGTAGAAGTCTTACGCTGAAAGGAGGCGGAGGCCACTAGAATTCGAGGATGGCGACCACGTATTCTTGCGTGTCTCATCTTGACGTGGATTACAGAGATTTGGCCGAGGGGGCAAGTTGTCTCCATGCTTCATCGGACCATTCTAGGTCCTCAGAAGGATTGGAGAGGTGGCTTATCGCCTGGATGTACTGCCTTAGTTGCACCAAGTGCACAACGTCTTCCACGTATCTCAGCTGAGGAGATACGTGCACGACACGACACACATCATTGACCATGGGGAGCTAGACGTTGATGAATGGGCGACTTTCGCGGAGGTCCCGGTGGAGATCAAGGATTGACAGGAGTGGGTCCTACGTAGACAGTCGATTCCTCTAGTGCGCATCAGACGAAAACACGGGAACCTCCAGGAGAGCACTTGGGAGCGGGAGGCTCAGATGCGTGCTCAATACCCACATTTGTTTACCTATCTTATGATGTATCTTTACGGGGACGGAAATCCCTGAGGTGGGAGTGAAGTAAAGACACATAAATTTCAAGGAAATTTTTTTCATAATTTTCTTTGGAATTATACAAGAACGCAGTTTCGGACGGCACGTGATTCCGAGTCCCAGTGTGCCCGGAATCATTTTCTGAAGTTTGGCTCGGGTAAGTTCAGTGAACGAACGAGCGGGTTTTTCTAACTTTTGAACCAGTGCTCGGAATCAAATTCTGAGGGCACCGATGGAATCGTAGTGCCGGTATTTTCTTAGAAACGCCTCTTCTGGAGTTGCATTTGCTTGGGTGTGGTTTTTAATTTTTGGGATTTAAGTTAAGAAATAAAACAAAGTGGTGAGACAACATTATTTTTATTTCACTTAAAGCCACTTAAAAGACACTTAAAGCTGATTAAGCTGAGTTAAAGCGGATAGGGTACAATTAAAAATATCATACCCTCTTTGTAGGATATTTGTGAGGTGGGGCCCACACGAGCCCCACCGTTTCTTTTCTGCTAAGTAACGCACCCGCAAAAACACTTTTTAGTTAAAGTCAACTGGGGAGTTTTCTTAAACAATTAAACGTTCCTATTAATTGTGCGGTCTATTCGTTGAAATTAATTCTATGAATTAATGCGTCGTTACTTAGTTTGTTTTTCGTTTGTTGGCATGTAATAAAATAAAACCAAAATTTTTCTTCTTGAGTGTTGTTCTTTGAGAGGATTTGATAAAACCCTTAAGTCCTTCATCCTCCTTCACGAAGAACGCGAAGAACGGAAAGAACGCGGAGAACGCGAATAATGTGAAGAACACCGGCCTCCCATAAATGGCGCGAAGAATGCTGAGCCCTCAGAGACCAATGACATGACTCCAAGTACCGCGACACCAACGATTCTTCTCCCGCGACAAATCTTCGATCATCCGTTGAGGTAAGAGATTGCGAACCTTTTTAATTCGTTGTTGTTTATAACAACAACATGGATTTAATTGTTATAATTAAATATGTATGTTCTTGATCCTCGGAGTTCGTCGATGCAACGCCATATACCGCGACGACGCGACACCCTTCCGTGATGTGACGATCCTCTTCTTCCGCGATGATCAATTCCGCAATGAACGCACATTCGACGACTTCGACGAGTTAGGGGTTTAATTTGAGAAAAATATGTATTCCCATGGTTGTTCATCTAAAACAACGAAACCGGTTCAAAGATCAATTTTAATTTTATTGAATCCGTGCCTTGTTGTTTATCACGTGCTGAATATTTTATTCCTGATTGTTATCACCTAACGCGGAGGGTGCGGGACAAACAAACACGGCCCGACAACCCTCTGTAGTTTTTCGTTGGTGTGCGGAATAGCGGACGATGACAAAACGTGCCGCAGAGACGATTTGTTGATTCCGAAGTGAAGAACGGGACCGAGGAGGAGATACGGCGCAGATGGAAATGGAATCGGACCACCGAAGCAACTCCGGTGGCCCGTGGAATCCACCGGTGGCTGAAGCCGCGGCCGCAGCGGCCGACCAGACCTGTGACCTCGCGGGTACGGCGAGACACAAGACGTGGCTCTGCCATGTCCGTTGACCATGCGCGGCCCCACACGGGGTCGCGGATGCTCTTCCCACAGGGGCAGCACGCCCCGCAGCATCCCTTGCTCGACCGCTCGGCCGAGCCGAGCCGCCGGACACACCGGCCAGGTCGCACCCAGTTCGGGCCGGGCAGCCCTGGCCGGTCCTGGTCGCGCCCAACAGGGTCAGACCCGGACCCGATTCGGGTCGACCAGGGTGGGGCCAACCCACGAGGTGGGGGGGGGGAGGGCCGGGTCGGTTCAGGCCCAGCCCCCCGTTTCCGGACCTTTTCGGTCTTTTGCTAATAACATGAGCTACGGGCCTCCGAACGACGCGCCGTTAGTGGCGATGTGATCCTTGGATCGAGACGGTCGTTTTGGTTTATCACACTCAAGGTTTTGTAATAATTTTCATTTAGCAGGGCTGGTTTGTACACGAAACCAACCGGGCCCTCAGAGCGGAAATGCTCATATCTTGAGCTTCGGACGTCCGATTGACATGCCGTCGACTTTGTTGAATTCCTCTAAGTGAGACAGATCTTTTGACTTACACCGGCCGAGGATTGGACGCAGGTGGAGTATGATCGGGTTGGTTATTCCTTAAAAACCAACGGGGCTCCTGGGACAAAAAAGCCAATAACTCTCAGACCGGGCGTCCGATTGACGCTCCATCTGCGAAGTTCAGTTCCTGTTGGCGATACGGAACTTTTGGATACATCAACTCTAGACTATGTTCCAGTTGATGTATCAGACTCTAAGCTAGTGGAGCGGACCCTCCCGAACGACCTTGCTGTGTGCGGGAACCCTAGAGTTGGCTGCGACTGCTATTGTGACGACAACGACTGTACAGAGATCCTCAGTGGATTCGACGGTGACGACTACAGCACTCAGCGGTTCTGTGTGGGCCAGCGCCTACAGATCCTATGTGGGTCCGATCCTGTGTGGGTCTTTGCTGGGGTTAGTTACCTATCGATCCTTTGTGGGTCAGATCCGTTGTGGGTCATTGCGGGGGTTAGTACCTATCAATCCTTTGTGGGTCCGACCACTTAGATGGATCAATGATCATCTCTATCGTCATTCGAAGAAGTATACCTGTGTGAGCTGAATCCTGTTTTTCTTTCCTTTGTGGATTGTGTTATGCTATCCTGTGTGGATTTAAATTTTTCTTTCCTGTGTGGACTGGGTTGTACTTGATCTTGGATGTTGGGTCCGAGCGAGAATTGATGACTTAGGTATATGTATGGGCATATACCTAAGCAATGTCTGATGTTATTTGGTGATTGTATCTTTACTTTGTGGATTATCCTTTGTGGATTTTGGTAGACCTTCGGGGGTCTCGGGGTCCCTACTATGTAGCCTATACTCACCCCTACACGGGCTATGCCCGCACTACGTTGTGTTGGTTGCAGATGACGGACAGTGCTGATTGTGGTGGAGGCTTGCGGAACAGGACGATACCTGGAGGTGGACGAATGGGTGGGACGTACTCGGAGTGGTTGGCTAGACCCGAGGAGCAGTGGAGGCTATCAGTACCCACCATTCAGGTGGGACTTCTAGTGGATGGCTCGACGTTGCGGCTTTACTTTTCAGTTGCTATTTTCCTTTTCGAGTTTTACTTTACTTTCAGTTTGGGTTTGTATTCGGGCCCACATACTTTTCCGCACTTACTGTTGTACCAGTTTTTACATAGTGTTTACCTTTTCTGCTTGCTTACTTTGTGGTGCTTGTTTACTTTACAAAGGCAATGCCTTCCCTTTACCGGGATGTACACCTTGGTTCTAGTCGCCAGCCCCTGGCCTATGGAAGGCGTGCTTGGGGTAGTCACGGCATGGGCCTCGAGGACGGGTCGTGACAGTTGATCAGTACTCTAGAGTAGAATTTGTGTATAACTCATTAGGACAACCCCAATAAAATTTTAAAAAAATATCTAGTCTATAAAAGTGTATGAATATATAAAATGAATAATTCATAGAAGATAAAATAAAAAATATTCAAATGTAATTTTTTTAATTAACCACAAAATTCATAGCTTCATGATAAAACCGAAACCATCAATACATATATTTTCCATGCCAGAGTCTAAGCCATCCTTAAAGGGTTAATACATCTCATCCTATCATAGGCTCATTGAACGTTTATTATTCAATTCACATTCCTAAAATGAGAACATATAACAATATTCTGTCACCCAATATATATTTGGAGAAACATTCCATGTCAAAAATCATAGTTTTAAATATAATATGTCATGATTCACCACCTAGACACATCTATCATCCCTTCCTATATTTCGTTATCTAAAACATTTCATAAAATCATCTATAAAAATATAAAATATATACATTTTTATTTCAATTATATCGTCACACCACACTAGTCATTATCCATTTCAGAATCACATGTCGAAAAAAATATCATAAACCCATTAATCAATCCATTTAAAAATACAATTAATCAAACTATTAATTAATTTAATATAGGATGAAATTTCCATACATTGAAATTTTATATTCACAATAAAATAAACTCAACTAAAATCAGAACTATGGGTTTAATAAATTATACAACCGACCACATGTTCGTTGATGGATGTTCTCTAAACTGAAGACTTCTAATTTATGTAGAATGATCAAAATTCCAGTGGTGTGGAAAATTTGTTCCAATAAATATGATTATGATTCGAATGAATAATATCCAAAAAGACAAATATATAAACCATATATAGTGGAGGAAAATTCAACAATATTTATTGTAATGACCAGCTTATTCCCATTGTATTGAGAGTAAAAGGAGTCATTACAAGGCCTTAAGAAAAACTCCCATGACTCCAATGGCTGTAAATAAATGGTTAAGGGTTTCAGAGAGAGCGGTGGATTATTTACACTTTAATATTTATGAAACACCATGAAAAACAATCCAAAAATAGCTCATCATTGGATGCATTAGATAAACTAAGATATTACAAATCATTCTCTTTTAAGACAACCAACCAAGGTATTCTACAACAGAAGTCAAACCAACATCTATGTAAACAGAGTAAATACTATGAATAATCACAAAGACTAAAACAAGAATGCATGATACATACGATCAATTATCCAACAATACCATGTAGTTCGATGTATCAAGACGTTGTGCTAATTAAGAGTGATACATTACCTTTTACTAGGTCCTAGAAGGTAGCATCTGCCAAAGCACAAGATGGAAAATGTAGGGGTGAGTATATAACTCTTTAAATTTTCATAAAGGTTTTGTTACTCATTCATCTAGTAAAGAATATTTAACAACATTTACATAAAAAAAATATATAAAACAATATCTCAAAATAGTTTATAAAAAAATATAAACAAGTTCCAAAAACCATTTTACAATATGTGGAAACAACATTAAATGAAACCAATTTACAGAAAATTATTTTTCAATAAAATAACCAATCGAGGTGTAAAAACAATTATTATTATAATTTTGAAATACCCATTATATAGTTCACAACACACCCACACATGCATGATTCGTTTAATAGTTCTATACTCATGAGCAATGTCTTGTTCAATCACCATGGGTTCCAATGAGACCTACCACCGATTATGGGTAATTCACCTTGTACCCCAATGCTACATGTTTGGTATTCAGGGGTACATTTATAATGAACTCGCACCCCACATATATTTTAAAACCTATAAAATAAACCACATCAACCCATTTTAATAAAACTGTATTTTATTAAAACCCAAATAAAAAACTAATTTCAAACAACCATTTAATTATAATAAAACACACCATTTTATCGAAAACATAAAATCAAATCAATTTCCCAATGTTCTAGAAAACCCCCTTCTTAAAATCCATCTATTATGCCGTGAAGAAAATCACTTTTCTCAAAACATCCAATTTTCAGGAATTCATAAATTGTCACTCACGAACGTTTACAAAACGTGTTCAATAAACCAAGTAATCATAAATCAAACATAATG
Source organism: Viscum album (assembly GCA_963277665.1). Classification (NCBI taxonomy): domain Eukaryota; kingdom Viridiplantae; phylum Streptophyta; class Magnoliopsida; order Santalales; family Viscaceae; genus Viscum; species Viscum album. Next base: position 1,498,226,780 of record OY728161.1, read on the forward strand.
AATTCAACTTGAAAGAATGAAAATAAATTCAATTAAGAGCAGCCGAGAGTGAAGCCACCTATTGGAATGGTTTTGACGAAACGTCAGAACGAACGAAGAGAACATAAGAAAAATGGGTCAATCCCTCAAAGATCCTCTTAGATATCATCTCCTAGAATGATGATGACCAACTTTCTACTTACATGGAATCTAAACTCATAGATATTCCCATAATGGGAGAAGATATGAAAAACCAAGAAGAGAGGTGATGTAGATATAACTTGGTCTGAGAAAATCATCCTGAATGATGATGAAAGATCACATACCATAAGAATATGTGTTCAAAACACCAATAGAATCCTTCAAACTCAATCAAAATCACATGGTAGAGGTTATTTTACCTTAAAAAAAGATAAATCCAAAGTTATGGCCACCTAGGGGGAATATAAAAGTCACATAGAGGGATAAAAGTGTGAGATCCCCTTTTTTAGGTTCTCTCTTAAACCATCTGCAAGGTTAGTTCTCATGGTTAGACAAACCGAGAGCTAGCCCTGCATTAGATTCTGGCTAGAGGAACTTTCACATGGCCTCCTTGCATGGAATCCTTAACTGTGCACTCACTATACTGATGTGCTCTTCCTCAACCCCAATATTGTGAATGGTTTCTCATAGGTTGTCCACACAAATTGGATAAAATGTGTATATCCTGTGTGCATCATGTTTTTTCTCCAAACACTGTGAATGTTCTACCAACTCTCCCAAACTCCACCCTTACACTTTATAACCATGAAAAGTACCCAATAAGGGTTTACATACAAGAAACTGTGGGTACTTCATTCTATACACCATCTATTTTATCCGTCCCCAGAATGCAGAAAATCAATGCTACTTTTAATGGGTTCTAGAAATTACACATTCATTTCCTTATCAAGCTCTTAAGTCTCTCTTTCAATATAACCATGATTCCATAAAACATGCACCAAACTAATTATTTTTACATAAAATACATTTTATTTCCTATCCATAATCTATACCGGCCCATATATCAACAGAGCATCAAACTATACATCAACGTGATTCCATCTAGTCACATCATCATGATCATGATGATACTTTTTCAACTAAGATAGGTGTAAGACATTTTCCCCAGAACTAAACTATGGTGGTAATTCCTACTGATATTTCACCTCTCCAACCCTTTCATATATCCTTAAACATCCAATGTATTGAGGGTATAAATTCACCTGCTTACCAAAATGACGCTGTCCAATCCTTGGAGATATCCTCAATAATACAAGAACACTAATGGAAAATGAAATATGTATTCGACAGTGGTCAGCATAAGCTTTTAGATGACTCTATGCCTTCTCTATACTCTTTTTGATCAACTACATATTCATTGTTTTTTCCTAGACAATGCTCAACACAAATAAAGACGTCTCATCCATTTCTATCCAACATAGTGGGGAATAACATGGACCCCCATACAATTCTTTAAACAGATACTAATGTATCAAGGCCTGATAGATGTTATTATATGAGAATTCCCCCAAGGGTATGTGATCTTCCCATTAGCCAACAAAATCAACAACAAAATCTAGCAACATGTCTTCCAATGTCTATATAATCTTCTCAAATTTCTCTTCTTCATGTGAATGATATGCAGTGCTCACAGTGAACTAAGATCTATGGGATATTTGTAAGGATTGCAATAAATGAAATTTGAAACTCAAATCTCTATCTAAGACCACTGAAAATGGAATTCCATTTTTCTTTACCACATCTTGGATATAAATTTTGGATAGATCCTCCATTGTAGGAGTTTCATGAATAGGGATGAAATGAGATGTCTTAGTAAGCTGATCTACTATCCAAAAAATGTAATCATCATTCCAACCAATTATTTTAATACTTGTATAAACATCTATCACTATATTCTCACATTTCCATACAAGGATAGGCAATGAATTCAACATAGCCATTGGTCTCCGTTGTTCTTCTTCAACTTATTGACATGTAAAGCACCGCTAGACAAACTCGACCACCTTCCTCTTAATTCCGCTCCACAAAAACAATGCCTTCAACAACATATACATATTTTATGTTACTATATGTAAAACCCATCTCGAATGGTGGTAGTAATGAAGGAGTCATTCTTGAAAATCCATATGTACAACTAGCTTATCTATAAAACACAAAACTGAACTCCAATCATGTTTCTAGAACTCAATGGTCTCCCCACCACTGAGTTTGGAACTTATATCTAGAAATTATACATTTAATGTTTGTTCCTTTTTGAATATATTTACGAAATCAGAGAAAACCATAGCTGAAAAAACTACAACATCACCTTAGTCCTCACATTCCACATTCATGTCGGCTAGGATTGACATCAACATTCAATCATTTTACACATCATTCATCTACTATGAATTTAAATTTATGCTCAATGAATCCACCACGGAATTACCTTTTCTTGGTGGATACCTCAACTCAATTCCAAACATTTGTAGAAACTAGATCTATATTCATTTCCATATATTCAAATCCAATTGTGAGAAAATGTGTTTCATGATTTTATGATTATAAAAAAATTGATTTTATCACCAAAGTGATAAGGAAACAATGCCCTCAAAGCACAAATGACTACAACTAACTCAAAATTGGGTGTTGGGTAAATCATCACATTCACCATCATATACCTTGAACGATACAACATTACATAGTATAATTGCATGAGAACACAACCCAACCTGGATTTTGAAGCACCACAATACATCACATACCCCTATCCGAATTTTGGAAAAATCATGATAGGTGGGGATGTAGGAAATCATTCAATTCTTGGAAAGACTCCAAGAATTCATCCTTCTAATGGAATGGATAATTATTATATGTCAGAGCAGTTATGTGTGAAGCAAATAATGATAAATCAAGAACAATGTGTCGGTAGTAACCAAATAGACCAAGAAAACATCATATCTAAAATAAATTATTTAGTGGTATCCCGGAGGTAAAAACATCTATGATTCTAGGATCAATCGAAATTCCTTTCTCAGAAATGACATTGCCAATAAAACATACATCCTGTATCCAAAAATCACACTTTGATAATAATTTTTAATACAAATGGTGAAATTTTATTATTTGTATCATTGTATCAAGATGTTCTTCTGGTCAACCATTATATTTGTATACAACAATATTTCATCCATAAACACCATAGAGATTAGTCTATATATTGCTGAAATTTCTGATTCATCCAATCTATGAAGACTGCTGGGGAATTCATTATTCTTGAAGGAAAAACAATATATTCATAGTGGTCATATCTTCTTTTGAAAGTTTTCCTTGGAATACCTAACTTCTAAACTAATAATTGGTGATATATTTATTACATGTAAATCATGGAGAACAACTAAGCCCCCCTAAATTGTTCAAACACATCATCAAAGAGTGGATATGGTTACCTGTTCTATATCCTAACATGGTTATACATATGATAATCAGCACGTAACTGATGAGTTCTATCCTCTTTCTTCATAAAAAGACTGGTGCTGCCCACAAAGACTTACCAGGTCAAATAAAAACCTTTTTTAAAGCTCCTAAAACTAAAAATTCAATTCATGTAACCCTATTGGTGACATATTATAAGAATGAAGGGATATTGGAGTTTTCCCCGTAAAGAGATCAACCATAAACTCAACATTCTATAGAGATGGTCACCATGAGAAGTTTTAGGGAACAATATTTGGAAATTGATCTCCAACTACTGGAAAAAAAATTTTCTTAGTATTTTAAAATGATTCCAATGTTAACTCTTCCTACAGATATGATATTGTTCCCACTTTTTGTGCCAACAAGCTCTTTTCACTATTCTATACCATTCTCTCTCATTGGAAAGATGCTCAATATTGACCTAAATCATGAAACTAACTATTCTCATATAACAGTCAATGCCAGCCTTGAACATTTTCAACCAATCCAAACCTAGTATTACATCACATAAATCCTTTTCCAACCCTAAGAATTCCCATTGCTTCTCTGATCCATCAATCGTTATTGCACATGCTCTACACATAATGGCATAGAATTATCATTCACCTAGAGGATTATGTAGTTTTAATACTGAAGGAATAATTTACAAAATTAAACCTATAAAATAAATAGCACGATATGAAATGAATTAATTAAATAAAAAAATATCTAGGAGAACTTGCAGGAGGGTAGAATTCAAAAGAATCGTACCTCCCACTAAAAATGGTACAAACTACTCATCGACAATAATTATCTCATCTATGTAAAATTTTTCATTGTTGCACTCTTATACTTGTTCCTTTTGGAGATTACCCATGTTGAGGAGTCATGGTATTTATTGAATCATCATGTTTAGATATTCTCTTCTAACGATTCTTGTTCTATGCTACTTTCCCTATTGAAGCATATGTTTCCTGCGATGCCTAAGAAGTGTTTTGAGAACTTAACCGTGGTGCCCCTGTACAATAGCATTGAAGATGCCCCATATGTTTGCTGTTTCGGTACTATCTAGAATTTTCCATACAATATATCACTATATGTTCAAATGAACCACTTTGAAAACAACTAGCATAGCTCTTTGGACGTGGAGGAAGGTTTACTGGTCTCGCCTTCTGATTCTGATATCCACTTCCACCATGTAAATATGTGTCCCTTTTCTACTTTATCCCATAATTTAAGTTACACCATTCCCTATAGGTATCATCATACAAACTCCATTAGATCACACAATATAATGATTAGAAACATTTTCTATATTCACCATATATCTATAGTAAGAAATACAGAACACTACAATATTTGATTGAATCTCTTACCTTAGCCCCGATTCAAAGATTTTTTCCATTAAATAGACAATTCTCATAAATTTTGGTGGAAAGTAACTAAATTCATCAGTCTAGCCTCATATTATATGGCAGAGAGATTATATTTCTTACAGCTGAAAAAATTCATCATTTTCATGATTTTGAATGTGTGAGGATAGTATAGTTTGTTTAAAAATTCATTGAAATCCTCCAATGTAAGGCCATTATCTAGTTTAGCCATCACCGCAATATCCCACCACTAGAATGAATGATCTTCAAGCATATAATTCAACATATTGACATTTAGCTCCAATAGTGGGCCAATTAAATTGAAGATATGATTGATCCTACTCAGCCACACCTCTTATTTTTTAGTTTCAACATCTCCATAGTTGATAAATAGATCATGCTTCATGAATTGGATGGTTTGATATATATACCTTGTCTCATTAATCTAGTTCCCAATATCCAAAGATTGAAAATCATGGACAATAATCTGAACATGATCTTGGTTCACCTGTGGTTTAGATGCAACCGCATTCTCTATAGGTTATTTGAGTTTGTTTCGATGACACCTAGCAGGTTCCATTTTCTAAATCAACAAAAATCTCTATCAATATCAATCTTTAGAAACTAATGTCTTAGAATTTCATATTCAATTATATAAAAAATCACAAAATTGTTTTCAAAAGATACCTTTCTCCAACTTCTGCATTTTTGAAAACAATATACTTGCTTTATAAAAATTAAACACTTATCAAAATTCAATAAGCATTTCCTTTTTCAAAATATTTCTTTTGAAAACCGTTTTCAAAATTTTCCACAAATAAACACGTATTGTAAATCTGAATCTTTCCATTAAATGATATATAAACTCCAAGTGATAAGACATTCATCTAATATTTATGTTTTTATCATCTCATTGGCTAATACCTTGACAATAATATTTCCAACATTCTAAAATTTTCTCCAAAACACTTATGTACCCAACACCCTGGTAACATGAAGTTCAAAATAAAAGGGTCACTATGTTTATTTTATAATATAAATTTATAGATAAAAAAATCCTAATAATTTATAAGAAAACAACCATAAGAATTGGATAGAAATAATTCCAACACCAATACCATGAAGACTGGTGACTACTTGTCAGGCACGTACCGAACAAGATGATACCATTTTCAAAGTCCCACAAATTCCAATTGGATTGAGAGTAAAAAGAATCATTACTAGGCCTTAAGAGACATCCCTAATACACCAAAGGATGGATATAAATTTAGAAGGGTTTTAGAGAAATTTTGAATAATTTAAACTTTAATGTATAAAAGAAGAACCCGTCTGAAGACAACTACCTGAAAAACCATCCCCAAAGAACTCACCATATGATGCTTGAAATAAAATAATACATTTCAAACAAATCTATTTTAAGAAAACTAACAATGGTATGAAATATAAAAATACAAACCAACATCAATGTAAACTACAAAAAGATAGCTAATAAACTTCCAGATGAAAACAAGACACAATGCTCTACATGCTCAACACTCCAAAATTAGCAGGTAGTCTAATGTATAAGGACATTTTTCTAAATAATTCTGATAATTTTTCATTGACCATGTCCTGGAATGTAGAATCTGAAAAATCACTATTGTGGAAATGAAGGGGTGAGTATATAACACAGTAGGTTTTCCAAATGATTTCCTTACTCATGCCACTAGGAAAAAAGAGTTTGCAACATTTATATAAAACAGTTTATATAAAACAATTTTTTATAAATTTTTTATAATGAAATATAAAAAAGTTACAAATACTAGTTAACAACACCTAAAAAATAACTAAATGAATCCAATTTTCATAAAAAAATTCAAAGAAAATTTCTAATCACGTATTAAAACAAAATTAATATTATCAATTTTGCATACCAATTCCATATTTCACATCGCACACATACATGTGTGCTTCAATCAACAGCTCCATACCCATGAGAGGTCTCTCGTCCAATTAACTTGTGTCCCAATGAAAAAAACCCCAATATAAGGTCATCCACCTAATTACTCATTATTAAACACATCAATTACATAATGGGATGTCAATCATGATTGCACACCACACATATATTCCAAAACCATTCAAGCAAACAACTTGAAATCATTTAAAAAAAACTGTACTTTTGTTGAAATCTAATGTGAAACACAATTTCAAAAATCAATTTCATTTCAATAAAACATAAAATTTTATTGAAAACATCCAATCAAATCTATGTTCCACAAATCTAGAAAATACCCATTTTAAAATCCATCTTTTATTCTAAGAAAAAAAGCACCATACACAAAAAACCAAATTTTCCATATTTTATAAACCGACATTCATGAAGGATTAGAATAACTGTTCAATCAACCATTTTTCAAGAAATTCAAAACCATGCATAAAATTGTAATGCATGAAAATCCAATCTCATAAAAATGATTCAAGCGTGAGGCTACCTAACTTAATGGTTTTGATGACCATTGACCACAAATGAAGAATGCTTTAGAAAACTAGGTTGATTCTCCACAAAACATAATTAGATCCCTTATCCAATAAAGTTTGAGAAAAAATATTCAGTTATTTACAATGCACACTCATTTATCGACCCATAATAGGTGTATATATATAAATAAAATAATCTAGGAGAAGTAGATCAATTTTGAAATAAGAAATTAATCAGGAATGGTGAAAAACGATCACATATGTTATGAATAAAGGCTTGAAACACCAAAGGGAGCCATCAGATTGACTCCAAATCTCATTGGAAATGTGAATATACCTTTAAGGAAGAAATTTCCCACCTTTTGGCCACATAAGAAAAATAACGATCCAGAAAGAGGGAAAATTTATTGTGGTCCACTTTTTTATGATCTCACAAAAACAATCCATAGATTTAGATCGCATTGTTAGGAAAATTGTGCTCTAACTATGATTCATCTACCACCTAGAATGAAACTCGCATGACCTCCAAGCATGATCTACTTAACCATGTGCACTGCAATCTGATTCAATCTACCTCAACCATTCTATTTTCTATGGTTTCTCCAAGGATTTCTGCATGGTAAAATAAAACGTGTGAAGCCCGTACACATCCTCTTATCCCCAAAACTCCTTGAATGTACTCCCAACATCCCCAACCACCACTCATAAACATAATAACCATGAAAATTTCCAAGTAACAGTTATATACTTGAAACTAGTTATACTAAATTCATCTTGAAATAAATATATAAGAGACAGAAAATAACATAGATAATAAAAAACAAAATTTAAATGAAAATATCCTTCAATACGGTTTCTTATTTGTTATGTAATGTTTTCAAGGATCCTTTTAATTCTATTAGGAGCATCCAAAATTGATCGAATATTTAAAGGGTTATACCGATGTGAATTGGGTTAAAACCAAAGGGTGATTAAATTTTAATTAAAAATGTAGTGGATTGAAATCCCATGCACATGGTTTTTCATGTAGTGGAACTTGAATTTCCAACCTATTCTCAAAAACCATATACATCCCTTTCATGGTTGCACAATTTCTTTATGAAAAGAGCATGGTTTTAGCAACCATGTTCTAGCTATGAAAACCCCAATATTTGTGTGGGGTCATGGATTAGGTGGGTGGGTATATAGGGTTTGGCCAAACCATTCCCCAACCATGTGCCACCACATGTCTCTAAATAATATGGTTAATGGTCTTCTGTGGAAAATTGGATGGTTTTCATTAAATAAAAACCAACCATGAAAAACCACATTACCTTCCAAATATCTCCACTTTCACCCAAAACAACACCAATAGAAATCCATACCAAGATAAACTAAAAACCATGGTAAAAGAGTATTTAAAAACATGTATGATAAATCTCTAGGAAGGTCAAGGTCTTACATATTTCAACAGAGTATATTATTTTAAATTTATTTTGATATGTTTTATTGTATATATGATTTTCTTTTAAAATATATATATAACACTATTTTTGAAAATAATGGAGAGGATGATAAAATTCAATAAACTAAGAGTAAATGATTATATAATCATTAAAGGGTTATAATCATATAATAATAAATGAAATTATTTTAATTTATGATGTATATGATTTTATGTATATGAATAATGGTTAATATAGAATATATAACAAAAATCTCATGAAAATGAAATTATTTGAGTGTCTAATTTGTACCATGTTTGAATCTGGTTGATGATAACATATTAATGATAAGTCCCTTCCCCACTTGTTCTAAATAAATCTTCTTTTGTTCTTTAAAAAATGTTCATTGAGATAATATTTATATAATAACACATTGGGTTGTCTAATAAATTGATCTTTTTACTCTCTATTTAAAATAATATATACATTTATTCAAATATCAATATTATCACCATTTTTATTCTCCTAGAGTCATTATACATATTTTCTAAGAATTTAACTATAAAAATGAGAACATATATCTTAATTATAAGGGAAATACATAAGGTTGTATTCATTTGTATAATGTATGCATTTTACTTTCTATTATATATTTTAATAATTTCATTTCTTTCATAAAATAAATTTATTTTAATTGAAATAATATTTTTATGCAAGACTAATAATATTATAATAATAAAAATGACCTAATAGTGATTCCTTATGTGCGGTATGTCTATTTTTTGGTTGGTTTATGCATATAATTTTAGTTTTCAATTATTTTTTTTAGAATATATATTTAATATTGGATTTTTGTTAATAAGTTATTTTATAATGATAATATTGTAGTGATAAAAAACCTATACAATATGAAAATTTATTTATAAGATTATAATAAAACTGTTACAGTTTTTTATTTTCAAATAGTACTGTAGAAGAATCATCTTTGACTATTATTGTTATAAAATATCTATTTTGGAATAACAAACTATTAAAAAAATGTAAAATTTAAGGAAATTAAATTTAATAAATGAACAATACAAGAAAATTGATATTATTATTATTGAAATGAACATGAAATGGTTCATTAATAAAGTATTATATAAATATAAATCTAATATCAAGGATGTAATGAACATATGAATGAAGTTTTGAATCATGGTAAGTGTTTTAATTGTTATTTGATTACACATTGCATTAATATTTTTATGTCTTTGTATCGACACCTATAATTTAATGTTTTATATGATGTTTATCTCATCTAATTATTTATCATTATTAGAATTTTAAATATAGTGATCATTTTACTATAAAGATTTAATTTGTTAAAAAATATTTTCATATCATTTTATTTATATAGTAAAACTAATATTATCCTTCTAATGTTTCAAAATTTATTATTATTTTTATGTATGATATGGTTATTTCAATGAATGCAATTTTTTTAATTGATATAGTTATTTGATGTTATATTTTATTGAATTTCATTATTATTTTATGTGTAAATATTTTAACCTCATAGGTAAAGGATATTAGTTAATGATAGATGAAAATATTATGTCTTTTTTAAATTCAAAATATTTTTTCCATTAATTTTTTTATGAGTTCTCATGTTTTTCTATGAAACCTTAATGAGAATTATAATAAATTTTTTCAGATATCTTCGATATTTTGGATTTTATTTATCAAATAAATGTTATTCAAAATTTTAATGAAATATTTATTTTATTTAAATGTTTTTTATTTAAAGAAAAAAAACTTCATGAATATTCATGTATTTAAATTGCATAATGGTTTTTGAAATTATTTTATAAATTGTTAAAAAAATGGGGCCTATCAAATTTTAAAATAAAATGGAATTTTCAAGCGTGTGAGAAAAATTAATAAATATATTAAACTCTTAGTATTTATGAATTTTTCAGGGATAAATATATTTGTTTTATTTAAATAGTTATTTTTATTGGGAATAATTTCTTCCTAAAATAAAATATATATATTTTTATATATGTTTTTTTTACGTTCTATAATATATTAAAAATAGTAGTTGTTGGTAATGTATGTGTTTCATTATTTTCAATGAATTTTGTAATTTGGTGATATTTGTATTTATATATTTATATTGGGAATTAATAATAGTTTTATAAAACATTATGGGTCAATATATTATCCAATTTCGGAATTTTAATAGTTTTACATACTGTTGTGAGAATGTATATTTATGAAATATCATATATTCAATAGAATAAATAATAAATATTTTTAATTGTTTTTGGATTTTAAAAATATTATTGATATTTTTTGATGCTTATTGTGTATTTATAAGAATGGATGTATGATGTTTATTTATCATTTACGGTACAAATTTAATTTATTATTGTGGAAAATATAGATATTTGGGAGAAATTATTTTTTTAATTATAGGAACAATGTTTTTTATAGATAACCATTTAGGTTTATTATTGATTTGGAGAGAATGGGAAACATGTTAAATTACATCATTTTTAATAGAAACTATATGATAATGTATGAATAGTAATTATATTGTAGGAGTGTGAATTAAAAGTTGATTGAAATTATTTATGAAATGGATGATATATTATATTCCATGTATGGTTATGTTTATATTCTACTAAACCTTTTTAATTTGGGTAGCATTTAATAATAAAAACATGGTGGAAGATGCATATCCTTTTGGTTGCGGATTTTTTCCATATTAAATTATTGTTCAGTGATTTATGTTACTTTTAATTAAAAGAGTCTATATATAAATTATTTAATGGGGATTACATGATTTTTCCCTTAGATTGAAATGATATCATGTTTTTTTGATCTCTTACTTCAAAATATGTCCTAAGAGATTTCTAATAGGAACATTAACATCATGATTGGTTTACATGGAATAAACTTATTATTAGATATATTTTGTGAACTGGTCAAGAGAATGATTCATTTTCACACCGTGAAACTTTTTTCATGTCATGAAATGGTAAATCATGTTTATTTTCTCCCACGATGAAATTTTTTACATCATATCTTATTGATCGGAAACTTCAAGCCATTAAAAGAGCTCACATTACGAATATCTTGAGACTTGCGGTTATAATACATTCTATGTGTTTGATTTTATTTATTCCACCATACAACCATATCTCTCGAACCCTTGGGTGACATCAGAATATTCTACAATGATCCCTTCCCTTTTGGACATCTTTCTCTATGATTAAATATTTAGTATATTCCTTCTCATTGGTTTTCCAATTTTTTTTCTCCTATTCACCATTAAAGAGGTGTGATATCTTGACCACCATTGAATCTTGTTTTAATACTGAATTTTTATATTCCCATCATTACTTGTGATATCTTCCACAATTATTCATTATTGTAATTCCCTTTTCAATATCCTTTATTCACAACTAGGCAAATATAGGAAGTCATGGAAAAAACGTATGGATTCTTGTTATTTGTTTAATTGTGTTAAACGTTATGTAATTTTGGTATCTAAACATATTTAATTACTAAGAGATTAATTTGGATTAATAGTCATGTTCATGTTTTATTCGTATGATTTATTTGGATCCATCAGTGTTGAGAGATCAATTATGGCTACCGGTAGGGTGAGACTTCCCTTAAAAATAATGAATAATATTTTGGCATAAAATATATTTTACCATGATATTAAACCTTAGCTGATTTCATATTATTGGGTCAAAATAGATAATTTTATACTTATTACTTTTAAATGATAAGATATAATTTAAAAATAGATGGGTGTTTATACTAGAATGGTAATATATTATGAAAAAAATATTATGAGTGAAATTATCATTTAAAGAAAAATGGAAATTTTATTTTCTGACAATTATGCCTTGTGATTTTATATTGTGATATTCCTACCATTTTAAATCATGATAGTTCTTAATCTTATTAATCTTATTAAATGGTCTTGGCCCTATTAAATTATAATTCATATATGTATTTTTCCAGTTATTGGAAAATGATTATATAGAGGGAATGGCCTAAATATTGGGTAAATATTAGAGGTCTTGGCAGGTTGTGATATAAGGATTTTTGGGTTTAGTCTTATAATTATTAAATGATTATATATATAGATACATATATATATTATAATATTCTAATATAGATGTATTTGACTAGATATTCTGGATTGATGTTTGGGAATGACTCGAATATGTTGTAATTCTTATAGAGATATACATGGGTCTACTAAAAATCATATATATATCCCTTTTCCAAGATCTATTACAATTTTGTGGACATGTTTTTGTAATTTATATAGTTATACTAATTGATCAAAGGTTTCCCCACATGGTTCTCAAAAAATATTATTATTTAATTTTTTTATTTATTAATTAACACTAATAGTTTTCAATTCAATGCATGAACATTAAAGAATAAAAGTTTTGTTTATACATGGTTTTGTCGACCTACTACATTTTACACACACCCTATCCCATGTGGCACATGTTACCTAATAGGATTATATGGATGAAATTATTGAAAAGATAAAAGTACCTTGTCATTGATTGATTATTTCCATATGGGTTTGATCTTGGAGATAAGATAAACTAAGGATTCAAGACTATAGAATTTTTATTTTATTTTTTTCATTATGTTCTTTTATCCATTTTACATAATTAATGTAAATTAGTTACATTAATTTTTGCCATTTCCCTGGACATTACTGTTTAGTTAACTTTGTTCATTGATTCACATCATGTTGTATGATAGATTGTTTCCTCTATTTCTATTAGTCCAATATTGGACTATTTTTGTTGCATTGCAACTCTGTACTATAGGGTTTAGTCCCCCCCACCATGTTTTTTACATAGATGATAGTAGATGGAAAAATCTTTTGTATGATTATGTTCACATTAGCTACTGTAACCAAATAGATTTGGCTAGGATAGAGTCTTTTGTATTGTGGATTGTTTTATGAAAAAACAATTAACTAATTAATATAGAATTTGGAAGTTTAGTTTTTAAATATTTTTTGATTGGAAATATTTAATAATAATTGGATAATTATTTAAATTTAAAAAGATTTTGGTTAAAAATTATTTTGAATCATGGGGTAACATTTGGATAATATATTTTATTTTTTAGATATCATATAATTTTATTGTGTTTTTTATTTCTCTTATATTTCAGTATCTATTTATTATTGGTTATATAGTGAACAATGTGAGAATAAATATGAAAATTTTATGTAATAACCATTTTAAAGAATCTATTTAATCATAATATATTTTTTTAGTTATATATTAATTAATTTTTTTTATTTTTTTCCCAAATTAAATATTATTTTTAATGATTCTGAGAAAATAGCATTCAAAATTTTCATATTTCATCCAACTGACTTACATGGGATCATTATTCAAAAATACTTCTCATGAAATTTATATACAATAATATATATTCAACTCACCATAATTTAGTTATATATCAAATCAAAAACCTCTTATATTTGAAAATAATTGTATTTATCATTTATTATTTATAATCACATTTTTAAATCTAAATGTTTTTATCTACCGTAACAAGGGATGTAACATAATTGATTTTATATTTCTTCATGATATCTTGTGTAATTCCCCGACTATAGTTTCCCAGAGTTGGTGCATTACTAGATAACTTTTCATTATCACAAGAGATCACATCTTGAAAGACCTATTAAATTAAAATACATGGAATTACTAGATATATACTTGTGTTTTACATTACATTATGAAATATAAAAAAAATTGTGCCCCTTTAAACACACTCATATACTATAGACTATCCCACCAGGTCAATAATAATATACTTCTTCACAACATGATAAAAATAAAACAATTAATGGGGTGAGCTCAGATGGTCCGTAATGATAAAAATATAAATGATACTTTCATAAATATGCATAAACATTTAAGGTAATGTATAAGACTAAAACAAAATCCTTTTGCACTTAAACATTAACATAATATGTAAAATATAAATCAAATAATTCCATTAACATATTTACATTGATATTCTACTAGTCTAATAATTTAATGTAATATCAATATAATATTTCATAATGATGTAATGCGTAATTCTGGACATCATAACAACATAGTCGTGGCCTTATACAAAGACTAAAAAATACAATTTTTTCAAGGCCTTATTCCCAAACAGTAGTTTGTATCATGAGACCATATGATGAATCAAGGAGAAATAGTGGGCTCCACTAATCACATAAAATGTCCAATACATTCCTCATATGAAATTTTTGAAACACAATCCTAACATTCATATATGAACAAGTAACCAAATGTAAATATTTTAACCACAAATCATGAATGGTATGAAAATAGAACATCAACAGTCAGCAATACCTCATTCTATACAATATGGATGATATAATTATAATAACTCAACCTAAATTATGAATAATGATCGATATTAACATTGATGAAAATATTCCGTAAAATTATTTGAGAGAAGTATTCCTTTTTTTAAAATATTTAAAAGTATCACTATTTGTCATTAAGTTGTTTAAGAATGATTTTTGAAACCAAGTGACCTATACAAATTTTAATATTTTAAAGGGAATTTAAATATTAAAAAAGTAATTCCCATACAAATAAATCCTTAAAACATTTTTTAAAAAATGGTAATTAATGGGAATTATTTAGAAGAATAAATCATTAAAACATTTACAATGATCTTTTATTTAGAGTTATTAAACAAATGAGAGACACTTGAATAGAAATAATTGAGGTTGTAATTACCTTATAATGTTATGATAAAAAAGGTATTCATGAAAAACTATGTCAAAGTATAAAATATAAACCATATAAATGTGAATTTGTGAATAACAACAATGAAGTCTCAATGGAATTTAAATTGAGATGAAATCCATATTAAAGATTATATCCTTATGTGAAGGATAAATAAATAACATAATTTTGTGTGTAATATATTAATAATCTCAATATGATTGAATATTAAATGTAAATCACTCAGAGTACGTTCCCACATATTCTTGTAAAAATAACAAAAATTACTTAGATGTTTAACTCAATGAAAATAAATTGAGTAAAGATTACTCTTATCACATCCATATCGATGAATTGAGAATTTATCAAAGGAGTGATTATGTTTATAAAAAGTGTATCCACGTAAATGGGAGTTTACAGTTATATATATATAAATAAATAATTATTTAAAGCATAATATTTTTGTAAAATAACCAATGAAAATTGCATAAATCCCAATGAGTTGAAATTGTAATTAGAAGTTACCTTCCTAATTTGGTAACTCATGAAACATGCAAACCAAGAAAGAAGGATCCTAAAATAACAATGTAAATACCCATTAATTAAATTATGTTATACAAATAATACAACCATGGGTTTTACATACACCACATAAGAGGTAATTTTTTCCAATATAGAATTAAGGACACGAGAATTAATGTGATATGAAAACCCCTTACTACATTGTAATCAATCGTGTCATATAACCAAAATATAATAGAAACCAAATTATTCATAAAAAAATTAATATAAAGATATTAAGGATACTATATATTAATTGTATGTACACAATACACCACATGCAATAAATAACTGGTGAAAATTGAAATCTCACGGAAATAAAAAGTGTGATAAAAAACCCTTTACCTTGGGTACGAGTTGACTCATATGTTCTATGTTATTGCTGAATAATAAACATAATTTAATTTATATATTCATAAGAACATTTTTCACTTTTATTATTAATTTTATATCACTTATTACCCTTCTATAACAATTAGTTAATTAATTGATTTCATATCAGACATTTTGTCGATGTTTGGAACATTAGTAAAAAATAAACATGTTATAATAAAAAATAGACCATGTGGTCAAAATTATATTTTATCCATAATAATATTCAAGATTTATATATCATATATATCATATATATCTAGTGTATATGTATTTATTATATTCGATATCATTTAATGTTGTGAAATGAAACACACCATTCATGGAGACGGTAAGTCGTACGTACACATTAACACTACTTTCAGTTTTATTTTATATTTATTGAAATAGATATTTAATAATAAATTGGTATATTATAAATCCAATAAATATTTCTGTAATGAAATATAACTAAATCAATATTTTATACATTCCATGTATGGCATGAACGAGTCATATCACTTTGAGGGGGCGGTAGTCCGCACTTCCTCAATTGAAATTTTAATTTTTTTTCCATTATGGAAACCATAAATGTATGATATAAATGAAAAATACAGAATCATAGAGACTATAAAAATATAAAATATATCACATACAAATAATCTTATATCTTTATAGCCACCATAAGAGCAGGTTGGGGAATATTGAACAATCATCATTTTGTGATGCAGTAGTTCACCGTCCAGAGAAACAGTATGTTCATTATATATTAAAAGGAGTTGTGTGTATGTGTAGTTAGAATCCTTATCTTATAAACCACCTTGTATATATAGTATGATTGTGTTGTTGTTAAATTAAATAATAAAATTTTATATGGGGTTGGAGAAGTAAAATAATGGAAAATAACTTAATTGAAGACGTTACCTTTACATCGGGTAACTCCCTTTGGATTGAACCAAAAGGATTTTTTGAAGTTCCTTATGCCTAATGTATGGTTTTTATGTGGAAGAGAGGGATTTTTATATATTATTTGGGTAGATAATAGATGAACCAATGGTCCTGAGAGGTGATAGTAATGTGATAGAAATGATGGATTTTTATAAAGTGGAGGATGGGCTCTTTAGGAATGTTTGGAATTATTATCTTATTATATAATGTTTTTCGGTTTCTAAAGGTCCAGAACATTTTAAATTAAAAGATAATATGACTATTGTTCGAATAAAATAATATAATAAGAATTGGATAGGTTTTGGATATTTTTTTAATATTTATTATCTTATTAATTTAAATCAGTTATTAATGAGGTAAACACTGCATCATTATTGTGTCATAAATATTATTATTTATTTATTATGAAATAATAATAAAATAATTAAAATGATTTAGGAAATATTTTTATATTTCAAAATAATATTTATATTCCATGATATAACCTATATAAACCCATATAATAATTTATTTAAAAAAGATATATGTTTATGTCTATTTTGACATTGATTTAAATCAATTAATATAAAGTGTCATTTTCACTGTTATGTGGCTCCATGAGGTCCCAAATTCAACCCAAAAATACCCATGGTCATACCTATATCATACAATTGGGTAATAACACATGTTAGATTAATTTAAAATTAAAATAATATTATTTTTACCTTGAATTACACTATTTACCATTAACCGCGATAAATAAAAGTCAATAGATACTATTCAAAAAAAATATTATTTTCAATTTATTGACATAAATTTTACATAATAAAAATAACCATGTATTTTTGATTTTCAAAATTCAATTAAAAGCTGTTGTAATAATTTAATTTAAATGAAAAATATGGTATTTAATTGCAACATGGTGTTTTCATTATTCATAAAAAATGATGATTTTTTTAAAAATAACGAAAATTCATCTCAAGCTATATTTGATATTCAAAATTCAAAAATGAAGTATATTTTAGAAAAATTAAAGAAATATAATTTTCATCAATTAATTTAAAATCATTTACCATTGTCAAAACAAATAAGCATGTTTTTTAAGAAATAATAACTATTAAAAGATTGACACTTGTTTCGGTACAATTTCTAAGTGAAATTACATATAGTGATGATAATTGGATTAAAGAGTAAAAATATAATATAATTAAAAATTAAAACCAATTAAAAAGACAATCTATCCATATAAATAAATTATATTAAAATTTAGTAATGAATTAAAATAAATTATTTATTTACCATTCAAAAAAAATATTTTTTTCAAAAAATACAAAAAAAATTTACGCAAAGTAAATTTTGATGACCTGGTTTTAAAGAATAATTTTTTTGTCATATATAACATATAAAACTGTCAAATATTTGATTTATAAAGGGTTATAATTAAAAGGAGGACAACTACATTTTATTAAAAATACATATTTTTTCAGAAAAATTTAATTT
Organism: Viscum album; assembly: GCA_963277665.1. Lineage (NCBI taxonomy): Eukaryota > Viridiplantae > Streptophyta > Magnoliopsida > Santalales > Viscaceae > Viscum > Viscum album. The sequence goes on from OY728161.1 coordinate 1,498,245,629, forward strand.
GTCCTTATATTATTTCTTATAAACAAAATATTGGAATGTTGAAATTATATGGGATATATATAAAATTCAAAATTTTGTTATTAGTATTCCTAAAAACTTTTGAAATGTCTAGTTGGATAGGTTGTGGTGTGTTTGAACTCGGTTTCGCGTACTTCGCACGGTATTATATTATTCCAAGTGAAGCGTACCGTAGAATATTGAAGTGTTACATTATTACCTCCATCAATATGTTGCGTCCTCGCAATATGAAATATTTATTTGATAAAAAAGGTTAAAATAATTACTTTTAGGAAAACACACATTAGAAATAGGGTTAACAAAATTTAGTATTAATAAGAGGGAAAGAGAAATGAAAAAGTCACCAACAAATTTGAATTTAAAAAATGAGAAAATTGTGGGAAATTATAATTAGAGGGAAAATGTAAATATTTATATGGAGTTATTGATGTCATCAATCAAAAACAAGTGAATAAAATACATTGGTCCTAAAATCCATAAATCTTTGATAAATAACTTAAGGTATTATAATTATATATTTTTGGTTTTAAGATCCTTTCCCCAAAGATTACAAACTAATTTCTTCATAGAATAATGAAAAAAAATTATTTCTAAGTAGAGTTCTTTACATTAACTAATTTCTACCACAAAATCATCATTCACTCAAAATGATGATTATTCATGATGAATTGGTCATAATTAATGAGATAGAATCAACTTATAGAGAAACACATAATACGAAATGGATGAACTGTATATTTTCTTTGTCTTTAGTGGTTATCCAAAACCAAAATGGTTAGTACAAGATCAAATGATCCCCCAAAAGGATAATTATTTAGAGAAATAAATAATAATGTTAATTTAAAAAATTAATCCAACAATAGACAATGATCAATAAATACCATTCATTAAACAATTGTCCTTAAAATCTAACTGTATTACCCAAACTACAATTGAAATCCAAAAATCAGAAGAATTTGATTACGTAGTCTTCCACGTTAAATTGTATCTCCAAATAACATCGACTTATCTTAAAGTCTTATACTTAAAAATAATTAACATATATTTATATTCTTTATTATAGGTTAATAATTTCCATAAATTACCCAAATAACTATAAATACACAATAAAAACATAGATAAAAATCCAACATTACTCATGAAATTTCATCCCATATTATTTTATTTTCCTCAGGATTATTATATTCCAACAGAGATAACGTCTTCCAAAATAACATTTTTCACTTTATCACCAATACATTTTACTAATCTAAGGATCTCCATTTGATAAAACATAATTTCCAAAATCAACATAATATTGATTAAAAAAATAATTTTAACTGGAAATAATTTTTCACACTAACCATGGAATTCACGTAGTCCAGTGGTAGGCGATAAATCTCAGTCACACTTTTGTTGTAGGTTCGATTCCCACAGCATTGTATACATCTACGAGTTTCCACACCATCACTGTTTTTCCCTCAAAAAATAAAATTTTATAAAACTCCCAAAATGAGATAAATTCAACAAAACCACCATAATAGAATTTAACAACAAATGTTTTCTCATACCTCACATTTTCATCCTAAAAATTAATAAACTATAATGGCATAAAATTCAAGGATCGTATAAACTTAAATGATTATTTATTACATTATCCTCAAAAGAAAAGATAATTCTTCTTTAATTTGTATTTTTACATAACAATCTACATGGTTGCACATACAAGACAAAAGTCCTCCATTGTAATCCCATTAATAAAGAGCACTAATACTTTTAAAAATTTCTCCATCCATTACATTCCACATAGATTCTTCCCTAAGCAAGAGGTTATCTTGTAGAATAGGTAATTGACTTGAGTAATTACTAGTTCCCCAACATTTATAGAAAATGACACTAAATGGATTTTTTGGATCATTTCATTCTTTCATAGTTCCCTTCATTTTTCCTTTATAATTATTTAATTTTTTTCTTTATTTATCACACATAAAGCATTTATTTGTTCTATTTTAACTCTTTATGGGGTGTCTCCTTCCACATTTTCTCTATGATAGAAAATGATAATTCTTTACTCCACGGTCTTCACTTATGGATCTCTTATCATTCAGCAAAGTTCTCTTCGTTGTTGAGTCTAGGAGTTGGTTATTATATATATATTATAGATAATATTTTGGAAAAACTGATTCGGAGTGAACATGATATCTTTTACACCTATCGTAATTCCATTTTGTTGTTCTTTTGCACCACCATTCCCACATTGTACATCATGTTCAATGTTACTAGGTCTTCATTTGAATCTAGGCATTGACTAAAACAAGAAAACATTGTGTGATTAAAAATTGTCATAAAATCATTTAAGGAATATTTTGACACATTATTTTCAATATAAAACACCTTAGGATTATCCAAGATATTTTATTCCCATATTTTATTAAAACCCACAATATCATTCTATAAAGAAAATATGATTTATCCTAAACATATCACCTAGAGGTGTCAATACCAAGTGTGCAGCAACTCATGTTGTCGTGTACCAAGATTGTAACTCCCGAGATTTTTATGAGAAATAGTTTTTTTATGTTATCATCAAAAGAATATTTCACTACACATAACACAATATTGGCTTGATTTACACTCAATCACGACCTTCCTCGATAGCTTGCATTGTACATAATACTGAGTTTCACTAAACAACGATATGCTATTAAAATATTATTAAATGTAGCCGTTATGAATAGTAATAACCATTTTTTTAAATTTTATAAAATTTATCTACCAAAATGGAAATCATTTTTGGATTCGGAATATCGAAATTAGCCTAGGGTGGGATTTTGGTAATTTTCTGAAAAATTTAAATTTTTATGAATAGTGAAAACACTAGGTTACTATTTAAAAACCGAATTTTTATTTAAATAATTATTTATTTTATTTAAACTTATTTTAGGTAAAAATTGATACATAATACAAATATTAGTTCAATGTAATTCATTGGATTCATTTTATAAAAATTTTAGATATATAAAAATTTTATTAAACTGTTCACAGTCTATTACCCACCCCCTAGGATAATTTGAAAATGTACATAAAACATAATTTTACCTCTTCTGTGAGTTGAATTTCAAAAATCCGAGAGACATGGTTAATATCAAGGTGTAAAATGCGGTTCAATAAGATAAAAACTATTTTTAGTGAATAGTAACTTTTTACTTTTTTTACCACGGTTATAAGTAAATAGGGTAATTAAGGGTAAACATGATATTATTATTTCCCTAACAGAGTCCTAATTCTATTGGATAAGTTTAATTAGACCATAAATAACTTTATTAATAAAATATGACCATTTAGGTCTACTTGGATTAGATTAGGACATTTATTATTATTTTATTTAAAGAAGAGTTAAAATAGTTAAAATCAATGTTTAATAACTAACAAATATTTAATACAGGGTTATAAATAAGATAAATTCGACTCTAAATATTCCTTAGAAAGCTAAAGAGATTTCCTACATAATCGTATTTTATTTATAAATTTTAGACTATAAATAATTTTATTTATTTATGACAGAATGATGATGAAGTAATTACCTGATTAAGGAAATATTAACATAATTGATATTATAAATACCCAAATAAATGTAATTTGAGACGTTTCATGAATTAAACTAATTTTATAGGTTAACATGATATTTTAGTATTGATTTAATTAACATTTTTTGTACTAATCATGCTGTTATTATTTTTACAAAAATCAATTACCAAATACTATCAAAATTGACATAAAATAGTTTTTTTATAACAAATATTATATTATTAATTGTTATATTATTCCTAAAAATTGATAGTTCGGCCCAATGTCTTAGATAAGGTTATATATATTAATAATGAACAACATGGGGTTAGTTTGGCTTGATATAGTAAGTTTATTAATCATATAGTGTAAGAAAACATGAAGACATGGTAAAAGTTAAATTTTTTAACTTAGAGTTAAATCTAAATGATAAAGTCAAAATAGTAACCTAAACTTGTCTAAAATATATTGGTTGATATTATTTCGACCCATAAACAACTTATATTGGAAATAAATCAGTTTGGATCTATTAAAAACCGAATATGACTTTATTATAAAATAATATTTTAGGTTTTTTCTAAAGTGCCTCTCTCCTCCCTTATAAAAGGCCACCTCCTCCCTCTCCCCCTCACACCACATTGAGCCTACAAGATCTGCAAAAACCTTAATATTTATCTTCTGAACATCCCTAGAAACATCCTATAATTCCTGGTCTTCTTTAGAGTCCATCTTTAGTTTTCTAAGAGGAGGTTAAGAAGAGGCGCGTCAAAGAAGAGGTAATATCTGTAACCGATTCATTCAACATTATATCTGCTTATACATCCTCTTATTTAGTTGTTTTATTATGAAGTAATAACATCAGTTTCACTCATATACTGATATGTTATTATGAATATGAAACAACACTATTTCACCTTCTATACATCCTATAGAAAATGAAATCACCGCGCGTGCGTACGTACGGAATACCGTCCGCACGCCGTAGTGTAATTTGTTTTCCACCACCACATTACATGGATGGGTATAATGGTGTAAATAATAACTATATATGATTATTTTAAAGTGATATTGATTCTAAAATAGTATATATACAATTCAATACAATTCCACGATCATGGGAACGATATCATCGCTCGTGCATACGTACGGCCTACCGTCTCCACGATGTGATGCTACTCGTTCTACATGATATTCAATACATAATGATTATATAAATGAATTGAATGAATAAATATGATATATATTACACTAATAACTTTCTGGAAATGAGGTATCTATAACCGAAAAAGAAGAATAAGAATTTATTTGACAAAATACGCATAAGAACAAAAAGCAATAAACACCCGAATAACAAGTAGCAATGAAATATTACTAATAAGAATCCAAGAATATGACCATATATGATATAATAACAATTAGTAAAGTTCTGTAATAAGTCAATAACATTATTTAAATCATTATACCAGAGGTTCGGACACGTATGAAGCAAATCAGATAGAAGGTAAGGGAAAATCTCACAATATCAATATTTATCTGAGACTGTTTATACTTCGGAAAGTACTAGGGATTATTTGTCAAACACATCCATGTTTCGTCAATATATAATATTATTTCTATACTCATACAATTATTTATAACCAATTTTACCCATTACTATGTTTTTAGTAAAATATATGAAAGGAATATTTTGTTGTTTTTAGAACCAGGTAATATTTGACTTTTCCGGCCAAAGTACGAGAAGAATGTTTTTTAACATATACAGCATGAATGGATTTTATGATTTCATGATGAATTATTTCCATGAAGCATCCTTTAATAGTTTTCAAGTCGATTTTTAATCAACTTCTTTTGGTTTAAAATTTTATAACATGTTAAGAAAGGAAAAAATGTTTTTAAAGTGGAAAGGATATTTTCCTCAAGAATGGAGTTCAAGCATTTTATCAAAATTATTTTCCATCTAAGATATTATAGGGTTCAGTTTCTATCCATATTTTTACATTTATTTTATTATTTTATGATGAAATTATTTTTACGAGATCCTTTTATCTTATATGGATTATGTTATGATGGAATGACGTTTAAGAATCTTATTTTTATTACATGGGTTATGCTATGATAAATGATTTACGATCATGTGGCACATAGAAGAATGGTATAATTTTGAGATGGGTGTGACCTTTATCTTCTTCCAATGCATTGTGTAAATATTTATATCTCATGAGATAGACATTGATGGAATGGCAGGTTAATCTGGTTCAGTGATACAGGATTGAAATGAGGAGTGAACTCGGTTTAGAAATCGACTTTTTCTGCTAGGATATTCTTGTAAATGAGTCTTGACTACTACGAAATTATTCTCTATGATTATGTGTGTATGAAACAATGTATCATGTTTTATTTTATGATTATTGGTATTAAATTTCACTATAATGATTTATCCCATGTTTTGATATTATGATCTCTTTTTCATGTTATGATTTTTGAATTTCTATATTCTTATTAATATGATATTTCCTTTGTTTAACATTACTGAGCATTTGATCTCACCATTTTTTGTGTTTTCTTTCCCCAGGTTAGGAGGAAGTTTATTAAGTAGGATATTCCAAAAAGGGACTCTAGATATCATGAAATAAATGGGAGACAATATATATGCTTTATGAACCAGTTATTTATGTTTCCCAGTTTCTGAAGGCACTATACCTATACGGTCCTACCATGGTTTTGTTATATGTTGTAATAAGTATGCTTCAATTCTGATGTAATAAAAATGTATGTAAAGTATGGTTCGTTATATTTGGTATCAGAGGAAGGGTATAGTCAACCATTAGAACCTAGGATGTGAAATCCATTGTAAGAACCCTAAGGATATGTCTAAGCATAGGACAAAATATTAATGTTTTAGAAATGGCCATGAATAACCTATGATAATACCTAAAGCGAGAAATTTTATTCTTGATTATGTGGTTTTAATATTATGAGTAGTGTTTCTCACACTATGTTTATTGGTTTTTGTCAATGGATGGAACCTGAAGGAACTGTGTTAATGCTGAATGTGACAGCCAATGCGATGATTGTCCCCTTGTGCAACCCAATGTTATGGGAGCTAGAATGAAAAATATTGTATCCATGTTCACAAAACATTCTCAAGCAATGAATCATGCATGAATTCCAAATAAGCAATGGATGGAGAAACATTATGTTGAATCCTTCATGAGGCTGCGTCCACCCTCATTCATCAGGTCTACTGATCCATTAGTGGCTGAACAGTGGATCAGTACCACTGAAAAGATATTTTCAGTTCTTCAATGTTCTGAACATGATAAAGTCATCTTAGCAGTTTATCATTTGGAAGATGAAGCTGATCAATGCTGGAATCTTATTAAAAATATGGGGCAAAGGGATGAAATTGAGTCATTCGAATGGGATGAGTTCAATAACTTGTTTTTCAATAATTACTTTCCTCGTATTCTTCAAACAATTATGGAGATGGATTTACTTGAACTAAAGAAAAAGGATGATGCTTCTGTTGGTACCTACGAAGTACATTTTACAGGACTTGCAAGGTACGCTTCGAGGATTATTATCCAACCTGAGAGTAAGATTGATCAATTCATTAGTGGCTTAAAACAATGTCTTCGAAGGGATTTATCCATAAGGGGCATCAATAGCTACGAGGAAATCATTTGATGTGCTTACAAGGTTGAGATGGAGATTGTAGTAACCCATCAGTCATATGAATTTGATAAGAAGAGGAAAATGGATTTCAAAGGAAAATCTTAAGAGCACCCGGAAAAGAAGATGGGGTTTCCCTTATGCTCAAAGTGTGGAAAGAAACATAGAGGGAGTTGTCTTAAAGGGACAAGTAAATGTTTCAAATGTGGAAAATAAGTTCATCGGGCATTTGAATGCCGCATTGATTAGAAGAATTTGTCTAATGATGCGAACAAAAACAAAATGCTACACAGAGTGAACCTCCTACACTTCAATGTTACAAGTGTAAGAAAATGGGGAATTATGTCAATAAATTACCTAATCCAAGGGTTTTTGATGATGATTGACGTCAAAAAACTTTTAAGGATAAAGACAAAGGAATGTCACATACAATTTCTATCAGCGATGTGGAGTACAATAACGAAGTGGTGAAAGGTACACTTACCATCCACTCTAATGTAGAAAATGTTTAATTTGTTTCTGGATCCACCCAATCTTTTATTTATAAAGAATTTTCTTAGGGTATCTCCATATTACCTCAGCTGTTAGATATTGAGTTAGTTGTGACAAACCCTAATGGCCTAACAGTCACATAAAAAGTTTACAATTCTTCTTCGATTAAAGTCTGTGGGAAAGTTCTCCCTGCAAATCTTGTGATCTTTCCTATAGTGGAAATTGATGTGATTCTTGGCATGGATTGGTTTTCTTTATATGGAGGTAATATAAATTTCCAAAGAATGGATGTCATATTTCATATTCCAGATCAATCTATGATCGTCTATCGATGCAAGGATGAACATAACCTTCCAGTGGAAATTTATTCCATCTTATGGGTCTTGATTCCACTAAATGAAGGTTATTTATCTCCAGTGGTTGGAGAGAAACTATTAGGCCCCAGCCTTAAACCTTGCTTAATCTTGAGTTATTGCAAGATTACACATTGAGTATCTTTTCAGGTTTAGAGTTTTAGAGAATTAGATCATAAAACATGCATTATATTCCACATTTAAACAAAGTGGTTACATAAAAGATAGTACTCATTTTTCCCATCAACAGAAACATATTTCAAATAAAACATGGTTTCATTCTCAAAACAAACTTTACATTATCATCACATAATGTACCTTTCCCTTGACCTGTGAAAAACATTTCAAAAACTTGGGATGAGCATAAAAATCACAGTAATGTATCTAAAAATATGGAATGGAAACATGAGTACATGTATACATAAGAATCAATGAAATCATACTCTACTCATAAAACATAAGCACTTTAACATTCCTTATCAAATCATGAATAAATCATAGAAATCATAAGACATAAAGGTAACTTGAGGCATTCATAACATTCTTATGTATGGAGTAACCCTCTTAGTTACGTTTGGAATACCCATCACAGTATATCCCCTAAATCTCTTCGGAGAAACCTTAACGTTTAACCCCTTCATGTTACCCAATTCATTGGAGAGCTATATTGGGCTCACCCGCCCTTAGTTTATCATGGAACCACCCGTATTCATAATAATGCACAAGAACCATAACATAATCGTATCACATAAAACATGCATAAAGGAAACATAACATTTCCACTTTCCAAACACAAGATATCAATACAACACATTGTTATAAAAACATTATGAAAACCATTTTCAATACCAAAATAAAATAAAAGTAAATCTTGGTATTTATTTTTTCATTTTAAAAAAGTTATGGCTTGTAGAGGAAGCCGAAACTCAAATAATGGTCACGGCGGCGTAGAAGTCATTGTCACCGCCTACGTACATGAAAAACATTCCTTTTTTTTATTTAGTAAAACTCTTCATATAAGAAGATTCCTTTTGGATAAATGTAAAAGTAAAAGGGTTTTACACACAGTATAAATATAGGTTGGGTATAAAAAAAATATGCCTCAATGAAAGGAGATTGAGACGAAGTCCCATACCTTGGGCCTGACTTGACTTGATCGTACTTTAATGTCCTGAATAATAAATGTGAGTTAATTTCTACTTGATTAAGAACCCTTTTAAAGTTCATTATTTCATTTATATCACTTATTACCATGTCATGAACACTATGTAATTGTTTACGTTAATAACGGTCGTTTTAACAATCATTGGTACTTGAGTAAAAAATATGCTCTTTATAATTACAATTTCTTCATGAATCATTTATATCCAAAGTTATACTCATGATGTATATATCATATATATCGTATATATCTAGTATATACATGCATTTATAATATTACATAACATTTAGAGGTAAGAAATGAAATGTACCATTCATGGAGACGGTAAGTCGTACGTACACATGAATGCTACTTCCATTTCTATTTCATATTTAATGGAATTAAAACAAAATGATACATAATATTATTATAATTACAGTATTTTATCATATATAATATCATTCAATATATCCTTTACATGTACCACATATGGTATTAACGAATCAAATCACTTTGAGGGGGCGGTAGTCCGCACTTCCTAAAATAAAGATATCGCGTTTACCCATAATGGAAACCATAAAGGTATGTCATAAATGAAACATACATAAGCTTAAGTAAAACATAAACATATTAAATATCATATAAAAATGTAGTGACATCTTAATGGACACCTTTTAAGGTGTTATATGAGTGTTGAACAATCATCATTTTGTGAGGTGGAAATTCGCCAACCACAGAAACAGTATGTTCTTTAACAATTAGATGTAGGTGTGTGTAAGTGTAGCTCTAATACTTCTTATAAAAACATAAAAGTATATTGAAGATACAGTTGTTGTTACAAAATGAAGGAATAAAAAGAGTTTAGAGGGTTGGAGAAGTAAAATCAAACAAAAGAACACAAGTGAAGACATTTCCTTAAAAATGGGTAACTCTTTTTTATTTGAGCTCAAAGGCTTCCATGGGAAGACTTTTGCATAAAGTGAGGCTTCAAGGAGTAAGATAGGAATGTGGAGATACAAAATGAGCAGGGTTTGGCTGAGGCAAAGGATTGATAGGTGTGGGTAAGGAGGTAGAGGTGGGGGACTTTTATAAGAGGAGAAGAGGGGAACTCTTGGAAAGTTACAAAATGATACATTATTTTCAAATGGGTTTCAGATTTTAAAGGTCCCACATTCATTTATTTTTAGAATAAGGTGATAAGGGTTCGGAATATACTCATCCAATTAGTATTTGACAAGTGTAGGTCCTAGATTATACATTATCTTTTTATTTTATTTAAATTGTTAAATAATGAGGTAATCGCTGCATCATCATGATGTCATAAATAATTTAATTTATTTAATGTCTAAAAATTATGAAAAAATACTAGGATGTAGGAAATATTTTTTCCTTTCCAAAGAATATTTATAGTCCAAAATATCATCAATTTAGACAAAATTAAATTTTTTTACTCAGGTGATACATTCTTTGTTATATTTACTTTCTTTAAAAAAAAGATAAAAAGTCACTTTCACACAAAAGTGATTCCATGGGGTCCCCATGATTGGCACAAGGCATCCCATGGTCGGAAATGGGACAACCAGTAGCATTAGGACACATGTTGGAGTCATTTTTTCATTATTATGATATTATTTTATTATCCTTAACTACCCGATTACTCATTAATCAAGATAATTAAAGACAATCACCGTCGTTACTATTCATAATGTCCAAAAACAAATGAGTCGTGATTAAATAATTTGGAAGATTTGATTCCAAATATGTAATCCATTTTACCAAATTCCAAACACAGAAATTGCAATAAAAAATTTAAAAACAATTCCCGTTGTCAAAATAACTAGTGGGTTTTTGAAACAATATCTATGAAAAGTTTGGCATTAGTTTGTGCCCAATTCCAAAGTGAATTTAATACGCATTCCCAACATTTGATTAAATGGTTAAAATATTTTCAAATTAAACTTTGATACCAATTAAAAAGATAATATATCCATATAACTAAATTAGATGAAAAAGCAGTTTTGATGTAAAATGCAGTATTTTTCACTAGTAATAAAAATATGAACATTGTCAGAAAACTACCGAAAAGTTATCCAATTTGAATATAAATGTCCCAATCATAAATAATATGTTTATTTTGAAAAATAGGGAATATAAAATTGTCAAAAGGATGATTTAATAATGTATTTCCATCAAAAGGAAGTAAAACAATCTTTTAAAAATATTAGTGTATTCCATGCTTAAGATTGGATTTATTCCCATTTTAAGCCTCTAAAACACTATCTAATTCATATATAGAAATAGATAAAAATATCTATTATTCATTAAATACTTGGGATGTTACATCCTTCCCCCTATAGAAAATTGCGTCCCCTCAATTTATTTACATATCGAATATGTGGGGGGGTATTTAGCCCTTAATGCATTTTCAGATTCCCATGTTGCCTCTTCAATCATCTGGTTTTCCCCAAAACCTTTACCTGATGAATCACCTTATTCCGTAACACCTAATCTCTGTGGTAAAGAATCTGGACTGGTTTTTCCTCATAAGAAAGGTTCTCTTCTAGCTGAACTACCTCTAGACTCAAAACATGAGATGGATCTGGCATATACTTTCTCAACATCGAAACATGAAAAACATTGTTTTCATGAGATAAAATCAGAGGTAAAGCCACTCGGTAAGCAATTGATCAAACTGTCTCCAGAATCTCATATGGTCCAATGAACCTTGGACTCAGCTTTCCATTATTACCAAATCGCATCACACTTTTCCATGGTGATTCTTTGAGAACAACATGATCACCTACCTCAAAAGTGAGATCCTTACTCCTGTTGTCCGTATAAATCTTCTGCACGCTCTGAGCTTTTCTCATGTGATTCTGTATCAGCTTAACTTTTTCTGCCAACTCTTCTACCAATTCTGGTCCCATCAACTTCTTTTCACCCACTTCATCCCAGAAATCTGGAGTTCGACACTGCTTCCCATATAACGCCTCAAATGGTGCCATCTATATATTGGAATGAAAACTGTTATTATATAAAAATTCAACAAAAGAAAGATGTTGGTCACAACTTCCCTAATAATCCATCGAACAAGAACGTAGAATATCTTCCAAAGTCTAAATTATTCGTTATGACTGCCTATCTGATTGAGGATGAAAAGTTGTTCTAAAATTTAATTCAGTACCCAACGACTTCTGAAGGACTTTCCAAAAGTTAGAAGTGAACCTGGGGTCACGGTCAGAAACAATGGAGAGAGGAACTCCATGTAACCTGACTATCTCTTTAAGATACAAATGGGAAAGTTGATGTAGGGAAAAAGTATCTCGTATAGAGAGGAAATGAGCAGATTTAGTCAAGCGATCAACAATAACCCAGATTGCATTATTACCTCGAGATGTCTTCGGTAATCCCACAACCAAGTCAATGGATTTATATTTTATCATTTCCACTCTAGAACATGTAAAGGATGAAGCATCCATTTTAGTAACTGCCACTCTGCTTTAAACTACTGATAAGTCAAACACTTCACAGTAAAATCAGCAATATCTCTTTTCATTCCATCCCACCATTAATACTCCGACAGATCTCTGTACATATTAGTACTGCCAGGATGAACTGAAAACGGAGAACTATGAGCTTCACATAACAACTCTCTATTCAACTGTGAATCACAAGGCACACACAATCTCTTCACAAATCTCAAAACACAATAATTTTTCAATGTTTAATTCAGGAAACTTACCCTTCTGAACCAGCTCTACCTTTTTCTGCAACTCACTGTCTTTCTTCTGTGCTTGCTTGATTCTGTCTGATAGTGATGATCTAACTGATACCTGAAACAAAATAGAAGGACATCCGGCACTGAGTAATTCTATTCCAAAGTTCATCAAATCCTTAACCAAAGGATCACGTTCCAAACACAACATTGTTAATGAAGCATTACTATTTTGACTCAAAGCATCAACCACTTTATTTGCTTGTCCTGGATGGTAATGAATTGTACAATCATAATCCATGATTAATTATATCAATCTCCTCTATCTCATGTTCAATTATTTCTGAGTGAATATATACATTTAACTTTTGTGATCAATATATATTTCACACTTTACTCCATACAAATGATGCCTCCAAATTTTTAAAGCGAAAACAACAGTAGCTAATTCCAAATCATGTGTAGTGTAATTTATCTCATGATTTTGCAACTGACATGAAGCATAAGCAATTACCTGATCATTCTGCATCAGGAAACAACCATTTACTTTCAATGAAGCATCATTGTAGATAACAAACTCACCATTCCTGGAGGGTAGTTCCAAAACTGGTGCATTCACCAATCTTCTTTTCTATTCCTGAAAACATCATCACATTCTTTTGTCCAGATAAACTTAACACCATTCAGAGTAAGCTTAGTCATTGGACTAGATAACCGTGAAAAATTTTTAATAAAGAATAAGTAGTAAACTGCCAAACCAATACAACTACGGATCTCAGTTACATTTGTGGGTCTTGGCCATTCTTCAACATCCTTTGTTTTTGCAGGATCCATAGTTATCCGATCTTTAGAAACAATGTGACCAAGGAAAGAAATTTTTTGGAACCAAAACTCACACTTTCTGAATTTCCCATTAAATTTCTTTTCGTTTAAGGTTTGAAAAATAACCCTTAAATGTCATTCATGGTCCTCTTTACTTTTAGAAAACACCAAAATAACATCAATAAAAACAACCAACATTTTTCACCTGAGTGAAATGAGCCATCACTGCAACAAACTGTTTAGCTCTGATTCTGACCATCTCAGGATACTGATTTGAAAGGTCATTTCCCTCAGTATTCCTTCCCCAAAAAGCTTAAATGTTTCCTCTTTGAAAAACCATTCTTAACACTAAAATACCTTAGGTGAAGCAACATGGTAATCTTTAAATGCTATATCATTTCAATTTGACCATAAAAAATATTTTTGGATAATAATTTAATAGAATTACAACTCCTAAAGTTATCTAATCCAACCTCTGATACCAACTATAAGGCCCCAACCTTACACCTTACTTAATCATGAGTTATTGCAAGATTACACATTGAGGATCTTTTCGGGTTTAGAGTTTTAGAGACTTAGAACCTAAAACGTGCATTATATTCCACATTTAAACAAAGTGGTTACATAAACGATAGTACTCATTTTTCCCATTAATCTAAACATATTTAAAATAAAACATCGATTCGTTCTTGAAACATCCTTTACACTATCATCACATCATGTACCTTTCCCTTGATCTATGAAAAACATTTCAAAAACATGGGATGAGCATAAAAAGCTCAGTAAGGGATCTAAAAATATGGAAAGGAAAAATGAGTACATGTATATATAAGAATCAATGAAATCATACTCTACTCATAAAACATATGAACTTTAACATACCTCATGAAATCATGAATAAATCATAGAAATCATAAGACATAAAGGTAACTTGAGGCATTCATAACATTCTTACGTAGGGAGTAACCCTCTTGGTTACGTTTGGAATACCCATCACAGTATATTCCATAAATCTCTTTGGAGGAACCTTAACGTTTATCCCCTTCGCATTACCCACTGCATTAGAGAGCTATATCGGGCTCTCCCGCCCTTATTTTATCACGGAACCACACGTCTTCATAATAATTCCCAAGAACCATAACATAATCATATCACATAAAACATACATAAAGGAAACATACCATTTCCACTTTTCAATCACAAGATATCAATACAAAACATTGATATAAAAACATTATGAAAACCATTTTCAATACCAAAATAAATAAAAGTAAATCATGGTATTTATTTTTTCATTTAAAAAATGGTATGGCTTGTAGAGAAGCCGAAACTGAAATAATGGTCACGGCAGCGGAGAATTCATTGTCGCTGCATACTTACGACAAAAACATTCATTTTTGTCGTTTAGTAAAACTCTTCGTTTAAAAAGATTCATTTTTGATAAATGTAAAATTCAAAGGGGTTTATACACCATATAAAAGTCGGTTCTGTATAAAACAAAATGTGCCTCAATGAAAGGAGATTGAGACGAAGTCCCATACCTCGGGTCCGACTTGACTCGATCGTTCTATAATGTACTGAATAATAAACATGAGTTAATTTATAATTTCTTAAGAACCTTTTTCAAGTTCATTATTCCTTTTATATCACTCATTACTATGTCATGAACACTATGTAATTATTTAAGTAAATAAAAGTCGTTTTAACGATCATTGGTACTTCAGTAAAAAATATGCTCTTTATAATTACAAGTTGTTCATGTATCCATTATATCCAGAGTTATACTCATTATGTATATATCATATATATCATATATATCCAGTATATACATTCATTTATAATATTACATAACATTTATAGGTATGAAATGAAATGCACCGTTCATGGAGATGGTAAGCCGTACGTACGCATGAACACTACTTCCATTTCTATTTCATATTTAATGGAATTAAAACATAATGATAAAAAACAGTATTATAATTCCAGTATTTTATCATATATAATATCATTCAATATATCCTTTATATGTACCACATATGGTATTAACGAATCAAATCACTTTGAGGGGGCGGTAGTCCGCACTTCCTAAAATGAAGATATCACATTTACCCATAATGGAAACCATAAAGGTATGTCATAAATAAAAAATACAGAAGCATAAGTAAAACAAAAACATATTACATATCATATATAAATGCAATGACATCTTAATGTCCACATTTGAAGGTGTTATATGAGTGTTGAACAATCATCGTTTCGTGAGGCAGAAATTCGCCATCCACAGAAACAGTATGTTCTTTAACCATTAGATGTAGGTGTTTGTAAGTGTAGCTCTAGTCCTTATTATAAAAACATCCTAGTATATTGAAGATACTGGTGTTGTTACAAAATAAAGGAATAAAAAGAGTTTATAGGGTTGTAGAAGAAAAATAAAACATAAGAACACAAGTGAAGACATTACCTTAAAAACGGGAAACTCTTTTTGATTTGAGCTCAAAGGCATCCTTGGAAAGACTTCTGCCCAATTTGAGGCTTCAAGAAGTAAGATAGGGATGTGGAGGGACAAAATGAGCAGGTTTTGGCTGAGCCAAAGGCTTGAGAGGTGTGGGAAAGGAGGTAGAAGTGGGGGCCTTTTATAAGAGGAGAGGAGGGGAACTATTGGAATGTTACAAAATGTTACTTTATTTTCAAATGGGTTTCACATTTTAAAGTCCCCAAATTGATTAATTTTTAGGATAATGTGATAAATGTTCGAAATATACTCACCCAATAGGTCTTTTACAAGTTTAGGTCTTAGAGTTTACATTAACATTTTATTTTATTTAAATCGTTAAATAATGAGGTAATCGCTGCATCATCATGATGTCATAAATAATTTAATATATTTAATGTCTAAAAATTAAGAAAAAAAAATATGATGTAGGAAATAATTTTACCTTTATAATGAATATTTATAGTCCAAAATATCATCTAGGTAGACAAAATTAAAAATCTATTACTCAGGTGATACATTCTTTGTTATATATACTTTCTTTAAAAATAAAAATGTCTCTTTCACACAAAAGTGATTCCATGGGGTCCCCAATATTGGAACAAGGCATCCCATGGTCAGACATGAGAATACAAGTAGAATTAGAAGACATTTTTGTGTCATTTTTTAATATTATGATATTATTTTATTATCCTTAACTACCTGATTACTCATTAATCAAGATAATTCATGATAATTATCGTCGTTACTATTCATAATGTCCAAAAAACAAGAGTCTTGATTACATAATTTGGACCTTCTGATTCCAAATATGTAATCCGTTTTACCAAATTCCACACACAGAAATTCCCATAATTAATTTCAAAATAATTCCCATTATCAAAATAAATAGCGTGTTTTTAATACAATATCTATGAAAAGTTCGACATTAGTTTATTCCCAATTTCAAAGGGAAATTAATCATAATGAAAACCATTGGATTAAATATTAAAAATATAGTCAAATTACACTTTATGACCAATTAAAAAGATAATATAAACATATAATTAAATTAGATGACAAGGCATTTTTGATGAAAAATGCAGTATTTTTCACTATTCATAAAAAAATGAACATTGTTAGAAAAATACAAAAACATTATCCAATGTAAATTTAAATGTCCCAATAATAAATAATATGATTATTTTGACAAATAGGGCTTCTAAAATTGTCAAAAGTTTGATTCAAAAATGGTTTTCCATCAAAAGGAAATAAAACAATCTTTTAAAAATATTAGTGTATTCCATGCTTAAGATTGGATTTATTCTGATTTGAAGCCTCTAAAACACTATATAAATCATAAATAGACATAGATCAGAATATCTATTTTTCGTTACGTACTTGGGATGTTATAGAAACTCTCGATTAATAATATTCCCACTGTACGGGTGATTGATGATGTCTTCCCGGAGGAATTTCCTAGTCTTCCACCAAATCGCGAAGTTGAGTTTTCAATAGAAATCGTACTGGGTGATTTAACTATTTCAAAGACACCTTATAGAATGAACCCAATTTAGTTGGTGGAATTTAAGAATCAACTCCAATAGAATAATGATAAGGGATTCATACGCCCTAGCGTGTCACCTTGGAAAGAACCTGTTTTGTTTGTTAAGAAGAATGATGGATCAATGACACTATGCATTGATTATCAAGAACTTAACAAGATCAATATCAAGAAAAAATATCCTCCCCCAAAAATTGATTACTTATTTGACCAACTATGTGGAGCTCAATATTTTTCCAAGAATGATCTTCATTCAGGGATTCAAAAATTAACGGTCAAAAGAGAGGATATACCAATGACAACTTTCCATACAAGGTATGGACACTAAGAAATTATAGTGATTCCATTTGGTCTACTAATTCCCCTATTATCATCATGGATCTAATGAATATAGTATTTAGAGACTATCTTGACCAGGTTGTGGTAGTCTTTATAGACAATATTCTTGACTACTCAAAGAGCAAGGAAGAACATGTATATCTCTTGAGAATTTTATTTAAGACCATGAGAAAGGACAAGATTTATTAAAAATTTACCAAGTGTGAATTTTGGCTTCAAAATGTTTCATTTTAGGGTCAGATAATCTCAAAAGAGGAAATACATGTAGATCCAACAAAAATAGAGGTTATCGCAAGACGGTTGACACCAACAATAATAACCGAGATCTGATGTTTTCTTGGTTTGGATGGATATTATTGATGTTTTGTGAAATATTTTTCAAGAAAATATAATCCACTCACCAGGATGACTCAAAAAGGAGTTTTGTTTATTTGGACATATGAGTGTGAAGAGAATTTCAGGGTGTTAAAAATAAGTTTATCCAGTGCACCTATGCTCACACTGCCTTTTAGTGGAGAAAGATTTGTGATCTATAGAGATGCATCCAATAAGGTATTGAGGTGTTTTCTCATGCAAAATGATATGGTGATATCTTATTCCTCTCGACTGTTGAAAGTCCATGAGAAAAATTACCCAACTCATGATTTGGTGTTTGCTGCAGTAATATTTGCATTAAAAATATGGAGGAATTATCTTTATGGTGAAAGGTGTGATATTTATACTGATCATAAATGTTTAATGTATATTTTCATAGAAAAGGAGCTGAATATGGGCCAAAGAATATGGTTGTAGCTGATTATGGATTATGACTACTCAATTCATTATCACCCTAGGAAAGGAAAAAAGGTGGTAGATGCTTTAAGTCGACAAGACCATTCTCACTTATCCATGATGAAGATCACAAAAGATCCGATATTTATTGATTTACAAAGGATATATTGTGTTATTATAATGGAAGGGGAAAATCATATCTTTCTTAAATGAATGTTCAAACATCTATACATGTAAGGATTAAATAGGCACATAAAGAAGATATAGAGTAACAAAAGATGGTAAGAAATTTTCCTGAATTCAACCTTGATTGTAGTGGTAAAATAAGTTTTAGGAATCGGGTTTGTGTTCCTCCCATCCCAGAATTAAAGGAGCTACTGGATGAGGCTCATAGTTCTTCATTCTCTATTCATCCTGGATAAACAAATATGTATAGGGGCTGAAAAGAGTTATTCTCATGGGATATGATGAAATGAGATGTTTGTCAGCAAGTTAAAGATAAAAGAAAGAAGTCTTAGGGGATGTTACAACCATTACCCATACCTGAATGGAAATGGGAAATGTCACTATGGACTTTGTCACCGGACATCCTAAAACATCCAAAGGCTATAATGCTATATGGGTCATAGTTGATCGTCTTACAAAGTCGGCACACTTCACTCTTATTAGAGAGGATTTTTCTCTTGATCATCTTGCCCGGATATATGTGAATGAAGAGGTAAAATTGAATAGAGTACCACTTTCCATTATATCTGATCGGGATCTAAGGTTTACCTCAATGTTTTGGCGATATCTTCAGAAAACTCTAGATTCAAAGATGAGTTTCAGCACTGCTTATCGTCCTCAGACAGACATTCAGTCTGAGAGAACAATTCAAACTCCAGAAGATATGTTAAGAGCTTTCTCTATTTATTTAAAAGGTGGTTGGTATCAACACATACATTTGGTGGAATTTTCTTATAATAATTCATTTAACCCCATTATTCAGATGGATCCTTATGAAGCTATCTATGGAAAGAAAAGCAGGACTCCAACTTGTTGGGATGATGTTGGGGAAAGAAATCTATTAGGACCTGATCTTGTTGATGAGATGGAAGAAAAGGTCAGATCTATTCAATAACACATAAGAGAAGCTCAGAGTCGACAAAACAGTTATTTCAATAATCAAAAAAAAGACCTAGAGTTCGAAGTGGGTGATAAAGTGTTCTTATGAATATCTCTTTGGAAGAGTTTAATGAGATTTGGAAAGAAGGGAAAGTTGATCCCTAGGTATATCGGTCCTTTTGAAATACCGGATCGTGTTGGGAAGGCACCATACTGATTGGCACTTCCACCAAATATATCTCAAGTTCACGATGTGTTTCATGTATCTCTCCTAAGAAAGTACATAACCGATCCTTCACATATACTCAACTCAGAAGTTGTACCACTGAAGCAAAATCATTCTTATGAAGAACAACCATTACAGATTTTGGATCGTAGTGAAAAAGTCTTACGGAACAAGACCACTCGCATGGTTAAAGTTTTATGGAGGAACCACAAATTAAAATAAGCTACATGGGAACTTGAGTATATAATGAGGGAGAGGTATCCTCATCTGTTTGTTTCAATGTGACGAATTTCGAGGGAAAAATTCATTTTAAGGGTGGTAGAATGTAACACCCGAGATTTTTATGAGAATTATTTTGTTTTTATGTTATCATCAAAGGAATCTTTCACTACACACTACACTATCCTGGCTTTCTTTACATGAAATCATGACCTTCCTCGATAGCTTGCGTTGTACGTAATACCGAGTTTCACTAAACAACGATATGCTATTAAAATATTATTAAAATTGGCCGTTATAAATAGTAATACCAAATTTTATAAATTTTATAAATTTTATCTTTCAAAATGTACTTTATTTTTGGATTCAGAATAATAAAATTATCCTGCTGTGAAATTTTGGTATTTTTCTGAAAACATTAAATTTTTGATGAATAGTGAAAACACTGGGTTAATATTTAAAAGCTGAATTTTTATTAAAATAATTATTTATTTTATTTAAATTCATTTTAGGTTATATTAGATATATAATACCTATATATGTTCAATTTTATACATTGGAGTCATTTTATAATAATTTTAGATATGTAAAAATTTTATTGAACTTATCACCGTCTTTTACCCACCTCCTAGGAGAATTTCCAAATATGCATAAAACATAATTTTACCACTTCGGTGAGTTGAATTTCGAAAATCTAAGAGACATGGTTAATATAAAGGAGTAAAATGTGGTTCATTAAGATAAAAATATTTTTTTCTGAATAGTAACTTTTTACTTTTTTTACCACGGTTAAAAGTAAATAGGGAAATTAATGGTAAAAATTATATTATTATTATTACCCTAAAACATGTAAAAATTCTATTTGATAAGTTAAATTAGACCAAAAATAACCATAGGAATAAAATATGACCATTTTGGCCCACTTGGATTAGATTAGGACATTTATTATTATTTTATTTAAAGAAGAGTTAAAATAGTTAATGTCAAAGTTTAATAACTGACACATATTTAATTCCAGGTTATAAATAAGATAAATTCAACTATAAATATTCATTAGAATGATAAAATGATTTCATACATAATGGTATTTTATTTATAATTTTCATACTATATATAATTTAATTTATTTATGAAATAATGATGATGTAGTAATTTCATTATTTATGAAATATTAACATAATTGATATTATAAATATCCAAATAAATGCTTTTAGAGACTTTCCATGAATTAAACTTATTTTATAGGTTAATATGACATATTAGTATTTATTTAATTAACGTTTTTGAACTAATCATTCTGTTATGATTTTCACAAAAATCAATTACCAAATAGTGTCAAAATTGACATAAAATAGTTTTTAAAAACAAATATTAGATTATTAATTGTAATTTTATTCCTAAAAATCTAAGCATCAGAAAAATGACTTAGATAAGGTTATATATATTAATAATGAACCACATGGGGTTCGTTTGTCTGTTTATAGCATGTTTATTAACCATATAGTGCAAGAATACAAGAAGACACAGTAAAATTTATATTATTTAACTTAGTGTTAAATCTAAATGATAAGGTTAAAATAGTAACTGAAACTTGTCTAAAATCTAATGGCTTAGAGTATTTAGACCCATCTCCACCATATCTTGGAAATAAATCAGTTTGAAGCTAGTAAAAACCAAATATGACTTTATTATAATATAATATTTTATGTTTTTCCTAAAGTGCCCCTCTCCTCCCTTATAAAAGAGCACCTCCTCTCTCTCCTCCTCACACCACTTTAAGCCTTCAAGATCTGTCAAAACCTACAAATTTCTCTTCTAAAATACCCTACAAACACTCTAGAGGACTCTTTCTTCTACAAGAACCATATTTAGTATCCTAAGAGGAGGTTAAGAAGAGGCGCTTCAAAGAAGAGGTAATATCTTTTACCGATTCGTTCATCTTTATTTCTTCTTAAACTTCTTATTATTCAGTTGTTTCATTATGAAGTAATAACATCAGTATCAATAATATACTGATATGTTATTATATATATGATAAATCCCTATTTCACCTTCTAACCATCCTACGGAAAAACGAAATCACCGTGCGTGCGTACGTACGGAATACCATCTCCACGTCGTGGTGTAATCTGTTTTCCACCACCACCTTACTTGGATTGGTATAATCATGTAAAGAATAACTATATATGATTATTTTAAATTGATATTGATTCTGAAATAGTATACATACACTTCAATACAATTCCACTATCACAGGAACAATATCATCGCTCGTTCGTACGTACGACCTACCATCTCCACGATGTGATGCGACTCGTTTTACATGATCTTCAATGAATAATGATGATATAAATTAATTTAATGAAAAAATATTATATATATTACACTAATAATATTCTATAAATGAGGAATCTATAACCTAAAAATAATAATATTAATTTATTTGACAAAACACGCATAAGAACAAAAAGCAATAAACACCCAAATAACAAGTAGCAATGAAATATTACTAAAATGAAGCTAATAATATTACCATATATGATTTCATAATAATGAGTACAATTCTGGAATATGTCAATAACATTATTTATGTCATTATATAGGAGGTTCAGACACGTATGAAGCAAATCGGACCTAAGGTAATGGAAAATCATGCAATCTCAATGTTTATCTGAGATTGTTTATACATCAGAAAGTGCTGGGGAAAATTTATCATCCACATCCATGTTTCGTCAATATTTAATATTTTTTCTATCCTCCGTATATTTTTTAAATCCAATTTTACCCATTGGTGAGTTTATAGTAAAAATATATGAAAGGAATCTTTTTTCATTTTTAGAACAAAGTACTTTTTGACTATTCCTGCCAAAGTATGTGAAAAATGTATTTTTAACTTATACGACATGAATGGATTTTATGATTTCATAAAGAATTATTTCAATGAAGCTTCCATTACAAGTTTTCATGTTTATTTTAAATCAAATTATTTTAGTTTAAAATATTATGACATGTTAAGAAAGGAAAAATGTTTTTGAAGTAGAAAGGATATTTTCCTCAACAATTGAGTTCAAGCATTTTATCAAAATTATATTCAATATAAGATAATATAGGGTATTATTTCTATCCCTATTTTTACATTGATTAGATTATTTTATGGTGAATTTATTTTTATGATGTCCTTTTATCTTATATAGATTATCATACGATGACATGACGTTTAAGAACCCAATTTTTATTACATGGGCTATGCTATGATGTATGATTTACGATCATGTGGCACACATAAGAGTGGTATCATTATCAGATGGGTGGGACCTATATCTCCCTCCAATTCATTGGGTAAAGATTTCTTTCTCATGAGATAGACATGGATGGAACGACGGGTTATTCCAGTTCAGTGATACAAGATTGAAACGATGAGTGAACTTGTTTCAAAAATGGACTTTGTCTGCTAGGATATTCCTAGCAAGGAGTCTTGACTACTAGGAAATGATTCTATATGATTATGTGTGTTCCACAAAGTTTCATGTTTTATGTTATGATTATTGGGATTAAATTTCACTAAAATGATTTATCCCATGTTATGATATTATTATCTCTTTTGCAGGTTATGATTTTCAAAACGCTATGTTCTCATGAATATGATATTTCCTTTGTTTACATTTACTGAGAATTTGAGCTCACCCTTTTTTATGTTTTCTTTCCCCAAGTTAGGAAAGAAGGATATTAAGTAGGATATTCCAAAAAGGGACTCTAGATATGATTAAATAAATAGGAGACAATATAGATGTTTTATGAACCAATTGTTTATGTCAAACAGTTTCTAAATACAGTATACCTATACGGTCTTACCATGGGTTTGTTATATGTTGTCATACGTTTGCGTCAATTCTAAAGTAATAACAATGTATGTAAAGTATGGGTTGTTATATGGATACCCCAGGTCGTGCTCGAAACTCATTTTCTGAGTTTTCACTCCTAGGTGCATCTGCGTTAGAGCCAACTCTACCAGTTTGTATCCAGACAGGGATGTATTTTCATAGAATTCCCACAAATTATTTACACTACCAAAATTTTCGGATGTAATTCTATACTAATCCTAAATTTTTATCATAGTTTAACGTTCTATAATTAGTGTTGATCTAAATCTAGTTCCATGGTTTGTACTAATCTTTCTCTGATACCAACTGTAACACTCTAACCATAGTTTTCCTGAGTCAGTGCATTATTACATAACATTGGCGTGATCATAAAATATCAAGTCATAAAATAACAATTAATATAGTATTCATAGAAATACTAGATACATACATAAGTTTTAAATTATACTATGAAATGAAAAACAACTATATTGTGCCCCCTTTGATCACACTCATATCCCGCAGCCTATCCTTCAATGTCAATCATAATATACCATTTCACATCTAGTGTGAAATAAAACATAGTATGGGGTGAGCTCAGATGCATAGTAAGGATAAAAATATTGTGGAAACTTTCATTCATAAGAATAAACATTTAAGGTAGTGTTATGGAAAAAACCCAAGCCTTTTAAAATTAATCATCAGCATAAAATGGAAAATATAAATCAAATAATTTTATTTAATTAATCATATGTATATTCAACTAGTCGAGTAATCACATGTAAAATCTATAGCTAATTTTATAATTATATAATGCATAATGTAGGAAATCATAAATACTTAGTCACGACCTCATGCCAAGACTACAAAATAAGATTTTGTTAAGGCCTTGTGCCAAGGTATTAGATTGTCTAATGAGACATACCGATGCATCAAGGAGCTATACTGGGCTCTACCTATCACTTACTAATTCCAATTAATTTCTCATATGAAATGGTTGAATCGTATCTAAACATTCATATTAGAACTAGCATACAGAATGCCAAATATTTTACCCACATACCATGAATGTTATAAAAATATCACATCCACCGTCAAACATAACTCATTCAATAAAAAATAAAATATTTTATTATAATAAATCAACCTCAATCCAAAATAATGAAGGATGTTGGCATAGATTAATGTATGTAGCAATAATTTTCTAAAGAATAACCATTTTTTCTAGAAAATATTTTAATGTCTCAGTATTTAACAAATATTTGTTTAAAGTAGATTTTTGAATCAATGTGTCCCATACCACGTTGAATATTTTAAAAGTAATTTTAATTTTTATAAATTCATTCTCATATAAATAAATCATTATACAAATTAATAAAAAATGGACATTAATGAGATATATTTAGAAGAATATATATTTAAAACATTTAAAATTATATTTTAGTTAGAGTTCTTAACCAAGTGAAATATGCCTGAATAAAACTAATTGAAGTAAAAAAAACTTTATAATTCCCTGATAATAAATGGATTCATTATATACTATATCAACTTATAGTATATACACAATATAAAAGTGAACTGGCATATAACAACAATGAAGTCTGAATGGAATTTAAATTGAGATGAAATCCCTTATAAATAAAGTATCCTAAAGATAAGGATAAATTAATGACATAATTATGTGTGAAAAATATAAATACACTCAATATTATTTTATATTCATTTTATGTAAATCAGAGTACATTGACATATATTCTTGTAAAAACAACACCAATGACTAGGATGTTTAACTCAATAAATATAAATTGTTTTAAGATTACTCATATCATGTTCATACCGATGACATGAGAATTTATCAATGGAGTGATTATATATATGATAAGTATATACACACAAAGGGGAGTGGAAATTATAACATAACAAATTTATTTTTTTACACATAATCTTGGAGGAAAATAATAAATTATGTTTGCGTAAAACCCAATGAGTTGAAATTGAAATTAGAAGTTCCATTACTGATTTGGTAACATAATAAACATAAAAAAATTGAAAGAAGGATCATATAATGAATATTTGAATATCCATAAATTAAATTATATTCCACAAATATAATAATCATGGGTAGTACATACAACAAAATTAATGTAATAGTGGAAAATATAGCATGAATCTCACAAGAATAAAAGTGATATGAACAACCCTTAACACGTTGTAATCAATCATGTTATATGAATAAAAATTAATAAACAACAAATGAATCACATAATGAAATAAATATAAATAGAATAAAGATAATATATATCAAATGAATGTATAAAATATAGAACATGCAATAAATAAGTTGCAAACAATGGAAATCTCACGGCATTAAATAGTGTGATAAGAAACCCCTTTCCTCGTGTCGGACATGACTCGTATGTTTCTTTTCATTCCTAAATAATCAAAATAAGTAAATTTCTAATGGTATAAGAAAGTATTTATGTTTATTATTATTTTTACATCACTTATTAACTTTCAATAACAATTAGTTAATTGATTGAGTTCCTATCACACATTTTGTTTATATTCATGTCTTTATTAAAAAATGAGGTTTTTATAATTAAAATTTTTCCATGTGATCAAAATCACATTATCTCCAAAATGATATTCATGATATATATATCATATATATCATATATATTTTTTGTATATGAATTTATAATATTCCATATCATTTGAAATTATGAAATGAAACACACCGTTCATAGAGATGGTAAACCGAACAAACGCATGAACGCTATAATCATTTCTATTTTCTATTAAATAATATTTTAAATTAAAAATATATAGGTATGTTTTAGTTCCCGTATAATAACTATGTTATTTAATTTAATTAACTCCAACTTTTATATGTTCCATGTATGGAACGAATGAGTTAAATCACTTTGAGTAGGCAGTAATCCGCACTTCCTCAATTGATATTATAATATTTCCACATAATGGAAACCATAAAGTTAAGATAAAAATGAAAAATAATGAAGTATAGAGACAATATAAATATAATATATATCACATGTATTGAATGATCCATCTAAATGTAAATATTAAGAGGTGGTAATCGAATATTGAACAGTCATCGTTTTATGAGGGAGTATATCGCTGTCCACAGAAATAGTATGTTCATTACCCATTAAACAGAGGTGGGTGTAAGTGTATCTAGAATCCTCACATATAAAAAACCTAGTGAATTGAGGATACTTATTTTGTTATAATAGAATGAAATAAAAGAGTTTATGGGGATGGAGAAGTAAAATAAAATAAAAGAACATAAGAGAAGATGTTAACTTTAAATTGGGTAACTCCCTTTGGTTTGAACCAAAAGTATTTCTTGAAGTGCCTTCTGCCTAAGGTAAGGATTCTAGGTCAAAGAGAGGGATATTTAGAGATTATTTGGGAAGATTTAGTATGAGACAAGAGGCTTTATAGGTTTGAGTAATGAGTAAGAGTTGATTTATTTTTATAAGGGAGAGGGTGTGATCTTTAGGAATGTTTGAAAACATTATATTATTATATAATAATTTTCCGGTTATAAAGGTCCAACATTAATTAAATACGATTATAAGATGACTATAGATATAAATAAAACCTTAAAATAATAATTGGTCAGGTTTTGGATATTTGTTTAATCTTCATTATCTTATTTTTTTAATCATTCTTTAATGAGGTAAACACTACAACATTATTGTGTCATAAAATAATCTTATTTATTTGATGTATAATAATAATAATAAATTAGCATGATGTAAGAAATATTTTTACATTTCAAATAAATATTTATGGTTTATGAGATAACTATATAACCCCATGAATGAAATGATTTAATAAAATATATATGTTTATGTCACTTTTGTCATTTCTTTAAATTAAATAATATAAAGTGTCATTATCACTCTTACGTGGCTCCATGGGTTTCCAAAATTGAACAGAGGATTCCATGTATAGGAAATGTATCAAGAAATTGGATTAAGACATATGTTATGGTAATTTTATATTATTATAATATTTATTTTACCATGAATTACTCAATTTATCTTTTACCGTATTATATAAAAGTCAAATGTTTCAATTCACCAAAAATTATTTTTATATTATTGAACCAAATATTATTTAAAAATAACAAAAATGTATATATTATTTTCTAAATTCAAATAAATGAAGTGGTAAAATTTCATATAAACGAAAAAGTCATCTTTTTAACTACTACTTAGTGTTTTCAGTATTCGTCAAAATTGATGTTTATATAAAAATACCAAAAAAATTCATCCTATGCTATATTTGATATTCATAATTAAAAAATGTTTTCTATTTTAACAAATTAAATTCATAGAAGTTAAATCAATTAATTTAAAATTAATTCCCATTGTCGAAACAATAAACATGTTTTTTAAGAAATAATAACTATCAAAAGATTTCCACTTGTTTATGTTAATTTTTAAAGTGAAATTAATCACAAAGGAAAAAATTGAATTAAATGTTAAAAATAAAATCAGATTAATCATTAAAACCAATTTAAAAGATAATATAACCATATAAATAAATAGCATTAAATGGTTTTTTTGAATTAAAATACAGTATTTTTTTCACTATTCATAAAAATTGAATATTACAATAAAAATACATAAATTTTTATCAATGTAGTTTTTAATGTCCTGGATATAAATAAGATTTTTTTTCAAATATAACATATAAAATTCTAAAATATTGGATTTAGAAAGTGATTACCCTTAAAATGTAGAAAAACTGCATTTTTTTAAAATACTTAATTTATCTGAAAACTTGCATTTGTCCTTATATTATGTCTAAAAAATAAAAAATACGAATGAAAAAAAATCTATGGTATATATATAGAATTCAAAATATGGTTATTAATATTTATAACCTCTTTCTAAATGGTTTTTTTATAGGTAGTGGTGTGCTTGAACTCGGTGTTGCGTACGTCGCACACTACTGTATTAATCAAAGAGAATTGTATCGTGGATGCTTGGGGTGTTACATCATAAAAGTATAAAAAACACTATAATACCAATGTAGTTATATATGAAAGGCTTATTTATATATCTCTTACATATTTTTTTCAATTTTTTATTTTTGTGAAATAAAACTAATATATAAAAATGGCCATTTTTTAATATTTAAATTTGGAAATTATAAAATTATTTAACAAAATATAGTGAGTTTATGTTTTTTAAAACCATATCTCTGAAATAAATAAATTTTATAATCATATTTATTATTTTAATAACTTATTTAAATTAATACAAAATCTACATAGATAAGATAAGTAGATTATTATGACAATATTTTAATTTATTGATTCATTGAATGGATGATAACTCCTCATTATTCAATTTAGACATTCCCATGATGAAATGAATTGCTTCCAAAAAAATTGTATTATATTGAAAATATATGCAGATATTTTTTTATATTAATATCGTTTATAGAAACTGGCTATTATATGAAGCAAAATATTAGTAAAAAATTATTTTGAAAATACGAATAATGGATTCAGGTGCTCAAAAGTACAGATCGTTCATTTTATATTTTCTGAAAGATAGAATTGTGATGTTGTAATTTAATTTAAAGGATAATATGATAAAAAAAATTTAAAATGTATAATCATCTAAATAAACAATACGATTTATATAATTAATATTTCGTTTTTAAATATATATAATAAACTATAGGTGAAATGAAATAGATAATATCCCCTTTTAAATCATTAAATATCATAGATGAATACACTTAATTTTATTTGTACAAGTAGAAAAGGATATTAATAACAAGGGTAAAAATTATATGCATGGTTTAAATATGAATCATTATTATTCACGGCATGAATAATACTATATCAGATAATTATAGATTTAACGAAATAATCAAATGTATTGAATGAATTTTGATAATGAATGAAGATAATGAACAATGTTTTTATATTATTTTGGTTAATATGAAAATTTATTTTATTAAATATTCTTCCATTAAATTAGTTATCAAGTGTCTTTGTTCTTAGATTCCCGAAATTAAAATGATAATACATTATTTTATATTTTGAATAAATTAAAATTACACTTAATTAATATACCTGTTATGGTTTTGGTCAATAAATATATATTCTAAATTGTATATATATGATAATGTCATGTAAAAAGACTATTTTAAAATGAAAAATGTAATTTATTTATAGTATTTATTATATATTTTATTAAATATATAATTATTATTCAATATTAGGGATAGATATTTGGGGATTCTATCTTTTCATATTTTGGATTTCTTTGATTTTACATTTGAATTTTTCAATGTATAATATGGTAATATTTTATTCTATTAGAAGGAAATAACAATTACTTATATTTGAAATAAGTACTAGATAGAATTTGAGTTATTAATACATGACTATATTTTTATTCCAATATGTTTTATTAACTCATGAGCATATATTGATTCCAATTAATTCCATTGTTTGGAAAATACTATGTAATGTGTTATAGAGATATTATCCTTAAATGTAGATAACATTCATGTTATCTTATGCATGAACTATATATCTATTCAAGAAAGAGTCCATATGTTATCCCAAAAAATATAGTACCGTATATTTTTAGAGCATTAACATAAGATGTCATGGGTGTGGATTCATACTTATGTAGTCAGATGATTATTCATATGTTAGGTCAACTCGTGGAATCATATTCATATGATAGATAAATTTTTAATCATTTATTTAGACATGATCATCCCTCTCTCAATTTGTACACTGGTGCCTATGACATTTTATTCTAAAAAATTGGAGTTTCATGATAATTTATTTTTACATAAGATTTTCTTGCTCACACATCACATTACAAAATATTATTTCTATTTCAATTTTTTTTAAAAAATTCCAAAAAATAATTCAATAATATCATATTAATAGAATTTTTGTTTATATAAAATAACCATAATTAGTCATAACAAACCTAAAAACATTTACTCTGATACTGATGCATTTTTTGAACATTATTTAAATTTTTATTTTTAATGTTCTATAAATTTACCTGAATTATTAAAAATATTATATTTGATATTTAATGAAATCAATATTGTCACACAGAAAAATTCATATTTTAAAAATATAATACTTAAATCACATTAAAAATTTAATATGAACACATTTTGATTGATAAGATGAATTTAACGCTTTATCATGTTTAAATAAAAAACAAAATATATTTATTTTAATATGGTCACTATAACACAGTCATTCAATTGGAGGGCTTGAATAGGAATAACCAAATTAGGAAATTTATATTAAATGACTAATTAAAGAAATCATTGATTAATCCTTAAAATGTTATCACTTAATTTATATTAATTTCATTTTTTCTATCGAAAATTAATTTTATGAAAATAATATTGATTTTTCATGACTGGATAATATAATAAATATCATCCACTTTTGGGAATGGAGTTTATTAAAATTTATATTATTATTAAATTTATCAATCCCAAATTATTATTTTTTGAAAATTTTACATGTGTCATAAATTTATGATTTTGCAATTAATAGTGAAAAATAGTAGTTTTATTGAAAATTTTATTATCATTTAGCATATTTATAATTCAAAATGTATTATAAATTATATTAAAATTTTAATTTCTCAAGATTTCGTTTTTAAAAAATCAAATTATTTTATTATAAATGAAATTTATACTTGAATTTAGTATTAAAAAAATTTTAAAGATAGAAATGATATTTTATAAAAACCTTTTTTTGTTATATGGGTAACATTTAATGTTAAATTAAAAATAATCATTTTTTGAGTCTTGAAAAATTGAATTAGCATCACAAATTATAATTCAGATATTTATTTAACTTTTTATATTAACCTTTCATCATTATGAATGGTAAAGATTATATATTTTATTACGAAGGTAAAGATAAACTATTTCAATTATGAGAAAAAATATTTTAATAAATTCTAGGTATTATCCAAAAAATATTCCTTAATTTTATTGAATGATTATTTTTCATCCATTACCATCCAAACTTTTAATATATGAGCCTTTCTCAAATAGAGATGATGTTGATAGTTAATAAATATTATTTTAATAAATTAATCTTTATTTTTATTATCAATAAATTTTTGACCAAAGATTAAAATTACACAATTTTTATTATCAATATAAATTTAAATTATAACTATTTTTTACTAATCATTTTAATTAATTTAATATTTTTATTTATGTAATAAGTACCTTAAAAACCTACACAACATCGATAAAATATTTATTCAATTAGTAGAAAAAATTATAAATGTTAAAAAAATATAATTGGAAATAATATGTGTTGTTTGATAATATTTACATAAACATGTCATATAATATTGGATTGAATTATTTACATTATTATTCCATTTTTTCATGAATTTTTTAATGAAAAATTTATTAAATAGATCCAAAATTAGAATTACTGTAAATTTAAAATAATTAATATCATTAAAAATATTTGAAACACGAAAAATGATAATGTTCTCCAACATGATTATGATTTAGATTAAATTTAAACCATTCTATTTTATTGAAAATTTTTATTTTAATTTTATTATATGAATCCCATACTAGTTAAAAATTGTGATACCACTATAATTATCAAAATATTTAATAGAGGGATAATATTAAGGGATAAGGGTAAAAATATATTCTAAAAATGTAAAATATTATTATATGAGAGGATTTAGACTCATCCTTATATTATATTCCAAAAATATAGATTTGGATCCATTTTTACTTGAAAAGTAATTTATATTAATGTATTATTTAATAAAATTCAATGAGTGACCCAACACTCTTTTATAAAATCTAACTCATTTATTCTTTTATAAACCTATAAAAACAATTTTTGGCTAGTGCCTACTCAAATTTATTTCTTCCATCTAACCCCATGTCTTTGACACCTTGGATTTTTTATAAAACCAATATATAAAATGATTTTGTGTATACCAAAATTGGTTGTTTGAAAAAAAGGTATAATTCTAAATGTAATGAATCAGTTTTATGACCTCATATACCTCCGTAATTCAGAAAAATTTATAAATTAATTGCATAAGTTTATAAAATATAATTAGTTGATTATATTTTAATTTAATCACCTATATTAATGTCATTATTTAAACAATGGGGAAATAAACCATTGTTATTGTGTATGCCAGACTACCACCACATTAACCGATTTAATATATTTTCCATCACATCTTATTAAAGGTTGTTATAGACATTGATTTATTTTATATATATGATATTGATGAAATATTTATTTAATTTTATTTTTAACATATCAACTCTTTTCATAACTATTCATTCGATGAATTGATAATATTATTCATGCATATGAATGGACTACCACCTCCATGAAGAGATGAGATTCATTTGTGATAACAAAGTCTATGGATAATTAATTTAATTATATTTTAAAAAATAATTTAGTAATTATTATATTTTGATATTTATTTCTAGATAAAATATTGCTTCCATATTTTGATAATTATAATTATAAAATTGAATGGTTATTCATTCGTACATATGACCTACCATCTCAATGTTTATAAAATATTTATTTTTTTTATAAATGTATCCCATGGTTTGTTTTAAATTTTTAATTTATTTATAAAAATGATAATTATTAATTGATTATAATTTTTTATACGATTTAATAATGGAATCCCAAACCTTATTAAACCTACCAAATCCATTTTGAAAATATCAAAAGTATATCATCAAAACAACCATCATGAAATTAATTGATTAACTAATTGTACACTGCTAATATGAATAATAAACTCGGAACAATGTCATATGAATTTAAATAAATATAATATCTTTATTATTTATAATGATAATTAATATAGATGACTACACAGACTCATTGAAAGGGAAATTCATATAAAAATATCTATTTAATGAATACTTAAGATTCTTTTTTCGCCATTTCCATATTTCTAAAATTATGTTATGGATTTATTTATATGGACATAAATTAAATACAATAAAAATTATAGGTTTCCTCTTAAATTTTTTTAATGGTTTTAAAAGAGGAATATATTTTTGTGTTATATATGGATCCATTTGACATTAATTAAAAATGTCAAAAGGAATGCTCTATTTTAACATATAAGATGATTACAAATTTTCCTACCACCATAACCACTATAAAAATTTTAATTACCTAAAATTTATCAATGTTTTTATAAAAAAATGATTCCCTTAATTATGGTAATTTTAATTTATATAATTATATATTAAAAGGATAGTAATATATCAATATTTTATAATGTATTCGTAAGTTTATAATGAATCTATTTATGATGAAAAAAATCTGGGTTATGATTTTTTGAGGGTTCATGGATATTATTTACAGTGATATTTGTTTATGTTTTAAGAAATTACAGATGGTTCATTATATGCTTCAAATATAATTTGTATCATATAAATTTGGATATCAATCGACCCGGTTATTCCAATTGTAAAATGTATTTTTATTTCATGAGTAACCATACCAATTATCCCATAAAAATCGTTATGGATACTCCATATGTGTATGATATATTAATATTAATACTCATTAAAACTATATGATTGATTGAAACATTATAATGGTTTTGACAAATTTTATGATTTCCCATGTTTAGATAATGAGTTTATCACTGAAGGAATGCATATTCAACTATTTATAACTGGAATTTATATCATTGTGAAAACATTTCATGGATTGTTTTTGAAATCAATGGAACCATTTTTATTTCATAAAATTAAATATTTCTTTTGATATATTTTATGATAATATTTTAGTAGTGATGTTTATTTCATGGGTACGAAATTATTTAGTTTGAGAATATTTTTTTTGAATAATGAATATAAGTATGAGTATTAATGTACATATGGATATTTATCAGTATTTATATATCCCATAATAAATGTTTTATGCATATCACATGTTTTAAACTGTTTTACAGTGAGTTTTATTGTTGTGTGGAGATAAGGATGAGGTTATGGTTAAAATTGTAGTGAAGCTTATTAGAAGACACATATTTATATATTAGAAGATTAGTTTTTTTTAAAATGGATACTAAGAGGAAGATTCAGTATTGAAATAGAATACAAATTTATTAAAAGTATTTGACCTATTTCTATAATTTTATAGACATAAAAATAATTAGTAATGAGTAAAAAATAATTCATTTCAATTGATACGATAATATTAAATTTTCATGTTTTGAACCTTATAGTTTTCATTAGTGATAATGATTAGATAACATTAATGGTTATAATGTCATTCAACATAAGTTAATAGTTCTGAAGAACCAAAATAGTTAGTATCTAATAGAGAATTATGGATATTGTTGTTAAATAGAAATATTTTGATAGAGTATGTTATAGTTAAGGGTATTTTAAAATTTGTTCTCCATATAAAAAGATATATTATGGTATATTTGATATACTCCCAATTATATTTTTTATGTTTTAAAAAATCAATGGATCAAATCAGAATGAAATTTAATAATTTATAAAAGGGAAAAATTATTTTTTATATACATATAAAACCAAATAGAATGTGAGATCTAGGGGAACATTATTGGTTATTTATAAATAGTTTTTCAATATTTATGAGTTTCCTAAAACATAAAATTAAAAGGATATTAAGATCCCTAAAATTTATGGTCATAAAAATCATTAGGGTAAAATATTAAATTGGATATATATTTTTAATGTGCGAAAAAACCAAAGAAATATTATTATTATAATGAAAATATTTTTTATCAATTAAAGGGGAAAGATTAAGAAAAATTAATAATGGAAAAATCGATGTATTCCGTTAACAACCAAAGGGTAATAAATTTATTCCCAAAGTATTAGTTGAGGTTTTCAAATTTTAGAAGAATACTAATTTTAATAAAATCTGCCCTATGGAAATAGATCTAGAAAGGGATCATAAATACTATATAGAAATATGTTTCAAAATTGTTAATTCTGTTAGAGCTTGTGATCTAAAAGATAATAATAAAATAAAAAAGAAATTGATTATATCATTATTTTTAGTTCTATATTTTTGAATATACAGAAATTATTCATATTTTTTAAAGTAAGTATATATTAAGGATTATGATAGATAATAATTATGAACAACATTGAATATATACGGTGTCTCCATATAGGTATTCAATAGTTCTGATATAATGGTATATTTAAGGATGATTAAATATCTATGGTAATTAATAATATCTTGGGTTTTTCTGATGGAAGTATTTACAATGAAATTTAATGAGTACATAAGGATATTTTACGTATATGGAACACTTATATTTTACACATGAAAGTGAAATTGTAGGAAAATTCCTCAATTTATTTTTTTTGGAAATGAGTATAATGATAATGAGACACTTTAGTGTTTATTTTGTCTTTTATTATTGATTTTATTGTCGATGATATATATAAAATTATTTGTAATGTTATAAGAATTGTATTTTAATTATTTTAGAAAAAGTAATCTCCATAGACTAGGTGAAAACCAATTACAACCGACATGGCCGGAGGGCTTGATCCAACAACATATGGGAGAAAAGGGCGAAATAACCCACATATATGATCATCTTTTCCATGTTAATATGAAATTAGTATGATTAATTAAAATATTCATATTGATAATTATTAATTTGATTGTGGGATGTTTTTTTCTCAAATAAATGACAATGTGACTGAAAAGTGAATTTTTTATTGATTAAATAATGTTATTTCATAAGAATTTAAATATATTTGGAACCTTATATTATTTTTGATAACATAATTTTTTTGGGTAAAATTTTATTTTATTTTTTGATTTATTGTTGATATTTTTTTATTCTTAAATGATCCTAAGGTGGAATAATTTTTAGTGATTATCATATATTAGAGATTATATGACTATTTTATATTGGTCATTTTTATGATACATTAAGAGGAATTAATGTTATTTTTATTTAAATGATAGAATAATACGCGGTCAAATAATTTAAATAACACTTTAATATGAAATAATGTATTTATTAAATAATCATAAATATTATTTTTTCATAGTGATTTAGTTTGATAATTGGGTAATATTTTTCTATATTAGGGATTATTGTATTACTTAATCGTATAAATTAGTATTCATTTTTTAAATTATATTACTTATTCTAAATGATATTTGGTTATTGATTATGGATATTTGATAATAAATTTTATCCTTTTAATGATGTATATGATCTAATGGACTGTTATTTTAGTTCATCATACATAAAAAATTCTTCTCAATTAGTAATCTATTTTATCAAAAGATGAGAGTATAGTGGAAAATGATAAAATAATAAAATTGTACTTGTTATGTAATTATATTAAATTATTCTCAAATAATATATGGTATTAGAAATATTAAAATCTATGAAATGTATTTTGGAAAAATATTATCTTATAACATTAACTTCAATAAAAACA
This sequence comes from Viscum album, assembly GCA_963277665.1. NCBI lineage: Eukaryota > Viridiplantae > Streptophyta > Magnoliopsida > Santalales > Viscaceae > Viscum > Viscum album. The sequence goes on from OY728161.1 coordinate 1,498,283,471, forward strand.
ATAGTATCATTATGAACTTTGTTTTATGGTTTTGTAGTTGTGAAATTTGTTAAGATCATTAAATTTATTATAATCAATGATCTTTGTATCTCTCAGAAATTATTTGTAAATTATTCTTCTATTTCATCTCTTTATATTAAATTACATCTCATATATTCATATTTATAAACCATGTTATGTTTTTATGACATTCGCGTTTCCCTTCACTACATTCAATGAGGATGTTTTATTATACAACATTAAAACCTGAGATTTCAACATTTTAAATTTTAGATAAAAAAATATTGACTACCAATATCAATTTCAAATTTCAAGGATGAAATTTTTTATGTTGGGAAGAATTTAACACAATAATATTTTAATATAAACCCTTCATTTTTTATAACATCTATGACAGACAATAACTTGTCTAAACTAAGAATAAAATATTATTATATAAATAAAACCTTTATAACAAAGCCATTTAAATAGATTTTATTATTATATTTAACCCTATTATGAAATATAGAAATATTTTATAATCAATATAAATTTATTAATTAATTATTAGAAAATAATAAACCAAATTTTTATAAAGAAATATTTATCTTAGAAAATAAATTGGCCTCAAATATGATTTTTTTTTCATTTTCTATGTAGATAATATAATTAGTTCAATGATATTATTTATATGTGATCTAAAAATAAAATATAAAATTTTTTAAATAATAATTGAAAAATTATATTATTTATAAATATTGACATATTCTTGAAATTATTAATTTTTCAATGAATAGTGAGAATGATAATTTATATTGAAAAAAATATTTTATTTTAATGTAATAATATATTAAAAATATAATTTGTTTTATTTTTTATATAATATTAATTTATATTTATTAATTATAATCCAATTATTATCTTGGTAATAAATTTTATTCTTGAATTTTATATAAAAAAGTTTTGGAAAACAAAATTAATTTTTTTCTGTAAAACTAATTTTTATGATGCATTTGCTGGTTTAATTTTAGAAAATAATATTCCAATTGAGTGCTATGAATCATTAAAAATGGGTTCCATATTTTGAGTAAAGAGGATCATATTTCGTAAATATTTCGTTTTTATTTTCAATTATTAGGAACAGTAATCATAGTAAATTTAATTACCATATTAAAAGGAAAGTTATATTAATTAAGGATAATAATAATTTGATAAAGGGTGAAATGTAAATATAAAATCATTATTAATATTATCAAATGGTTTTCATTCATAAAAACTAAAAATAATTATAACATGTGACCCTTTTTCAAATGGGAATGATTTTATCATTTATAATAATATAAGTAAGGAAAAGATAAATTTTTGTTCTCATTTATTTATTATAATAATGATTATTACAAAGGGAATAAAAGAATTAATGTTAAAATATAATTATTAATTTTATATAAATGATTTTTAATCATCTTAGTTTATATTTAATATTAAATGAAAATATAATAAACTTAAATTTATTTTCAACACCAATTTAGTAATTATTAAATTAATGTAATTTTAATATAAGTGATTTTAAAAAATATAAAATGCTAAAAGATATGAATGAATTATTGTGTTCAGTGATTATTTTTATAAAAAGTCAATATAATAATGTTTATTTTGAATTTTTTTATGTTTCAATTATTTTCATGTTGTTATAGATATTAAATTAAATATATATTTCCAAAATTTACAATAATTTAATTTTTAAAAAAAATTATATATAATTTTAATTATATAAAACTAAATAACTAATTGTTTAATATAGTTATTATAAAATATTTATAAATATCATTCATGTCCCATTTATGGTTCTATTATAATTTTATTTTAACTATATTAAACCATTTTGAGTAAGAACTTCAATAACACTGTAAATGTCAAAAGGGGCAAGAAATGGTTATAAACATATAAGATTGGAACTATAATCAAAACATGTAAAGATATTAATTTATGATATTAAATCAACCAATAATTATATTATATTTTAATAATATCATTTTTTACCCATTTTAATTTAAAAACAAATTCATATTAATTTAATTCATTATGAAATTCCTATAGTGCACCACCACTCTATTATAAAAGGGAGCCTCCACTTATTATTTTATCATAACTAAATTTTTTCCTGATCCTATAGATAACCATATCCATTACATACATCTATCACAATTTCCAATATTACATTTTTTCAGAAATTAAATATATGAAATCTTTTGGTGAAATCCTTAAGAGGTTGTCAGAATAAAAGGTTTTGTTTTTAATTAATCATTTTCATTTCACTCCTCCTTCTACATCCACAATTATTTTATTAATAATGAAGAAATCATTATAGAGGCATATTATATATATAAATATGTTATTATGTTAATTTCATCTCTAACATCCAACTCCCCTTTAACCAAATGGTGATCAAAACCATTAGTCATGATTGTGTAAGACTACCACCTCACATACCAATATATATTGTTTTCTATCTCCATATATTATTGTTGGTAATAATGATGGATTTAATTTATATATCTATATATGATATTATTTACATAAATACATATATTTCTATATCTAATATATCAATACATTAATCTTAATTTTGTTCATTTACAAATAATAAACTGTTCTACGCGTATGTGTGGTTTACCTCATATACGAAAGGATGTGATTTGTTTTTCAACACCACATCACTTATAAGATATAAATAATTTAATTTAATTTAATAATATACTATTTATTATATGAATTTATAACTATAATATTCAAATAATAACTGCCTTATTTCTATAATTATTGTTGGAAAATTGAAATGTTACCCATGCATACAGACACACAACTATCACCATGATTGTAAGGTAGTTAATTTAAAATATCCACATAACAAGGGGGTTTTAATGTATAATTGATGTTTAAAATTTATAATTACCTCATTATATTCTTTCAAGAGATGGGGTATTAATGCACACTTTCTATATATTCAACAATCATAAGTCCTTTTACACATATGAGCGGAATATTGTCAAAATTCACATTGTAAAAGTAATTGATTATGCAATTGATTATATCATGGTAAAGCAAATATTTAACATTATTTGGTCTATAATAATGTATAAATTTTTGATATTGTTATTATTCTGGGTGATATATAAAGCACATGATGATTAAAACTCATTGTAAGAGGCATTCATCCAAAAATAATCATTTAATATTTATGTTATAATAGTTTCCCCATCTATCAAAACATTTATTTAATATTTTTAGAGAATATTTTTATGGATTAATTAAATTAAAAATTATATTAAATGTCTCTATATTACCTTATTTCATATGATTTTGAATTGTTATTTTTACATATTTTATGAGAAATGTTTTACCATTATTTACAGAAAAATAATGTTATCTTTTATCATATACAGTGGAAAATAAATCTCACCTAAAAAATTATTATTTTACGTTTTACATCCCTGAAAATAATACATGTTTACATTAAATATAATCCATTTTCAATTTATTCTGGGAATTCATGTTTTGCAAATTATGATTTATAACACTACTAATTTTTAGGTAATTTCTTTAGATAAATTTAATTTCATTGATTTGATTAATTATAGGAAACAATTAGTCATGATATTGTACCATTGATCACATTGTTAACTTATGTTACACAAGATATTGTGTTTTAAAAAAACTATCATGTATTATTAATATTATAAATACATGACCATTAAATAATTGTTATTAAACATAGAAATAATAATAGTAATAAATATAATTTAAAGGTTAAGAATAATTATTATATATAAATATATCATATTTATAAAAATGTATATTATTTTTTGATATAGTTTTTATATTTTTTGAAAATATTATTTTCTCCAAAGATATATTTTATTTTATTTTTTAATAAATATTAATTTTTTATAATTTTAGGAATTATATTTGATAAAATAAATATTATTTTTAGATAACATGGATATAATTTTTGTATGATGAATTTTTTAGATTTTAAAAATGTTTATTTTTTGAGGAATAGTGAAAAAAATTGAAATTAAATTACAAATTTTTTAGTTAAAATTACTTTTAATGATATATTATATTTAAATTTTATATGAAAAATAAAATAGTTTATTAATATATCTATTATTGTTAGTTATTTCTTAGGAATCTATTTATTTTTATTAAATTTGAGTATAAAAACATTTTACACATTTGATAATTTTCTCGTTGATGTCTTGTTTTGTCATCTTATCTATGAGATTAAAATTAAATTAAAAATATCAACTTCTATGAATAGAATATTGAATAATGGATTCCATATTTGGAATCATAATATATCATAATATCTAATATGGTGAACATAATTTTTTACCTACATGAAAAATGATTACATTAAAAATTAAATATCCCAGTTATGGTTAAAATGGGTTTACCAAGGGCTAAAATAATAATATAACGGTGAAACTTAAAATAACATTATTAAAATATAAACTGAATATTATTATTTAAATATTATCATTCCAAATTTCTAATCTACAATCTTTTTGGGTTTTTTCTTATAAATGACATTTTTTTATTCATTTGGGAAATCATGATTTTATTATCTAGTAGAATACTTTCATACACATAAAAAAGGGCACCAACAACTTCCACATATTTAGGCCTATAGAGTCATATATTTCATCCAACACCTACCAACATGACTTCCCGTAATTCATAGTAGATTTCATGAGTTGTTGATTCTCCAAAATGGAAAATACTATGATCTTTAATAATACATCAAATTATGTTTATTCTAAGAGAATGTAATTTTCTTGACTAATATAATTCATATTAATTATACTTATTCCCAATTTAAATAGGTATTACCACATATAATTAAATAAATCATTTAACTACTATATATTTTTATATTATAATATTAAAACACTGATTTAAAAATACTTCCACATCCACCAAAATAAGTGATGAAACTGTTCAGAATTTATACGATAGAAAACCACCTCAAGAAACAACATAATAAATTTTCAATAAAAACCTCTCACAATCATGATTAATGATGGATTTATTATATGAATATGATATTTGGATCATAATTTCACTTCTGAAAATATAATCATTCATGTTCTATATGTTTTTCTGACTGAGATTCTATATAAACTGTTTTCAATTTCTAGTAGGACACATGGATTCTAGATCTCCTCCCAATAGGCCACAAGCTACTTACTAGTAGTGTTTTTAAGAGGTGGTACTATGGTGAGACTTTAACAATTGGATTAGAGTAGAATAATGGTGAAATTAATAAATAATGAGATGAAGAAAAATATCACATATCAGTAGAAGTGAAACATAGATATTATATAAATATCCCATATCAATAAAAAATACTATCATATAATAAATGATGATATATCATAGGTCCTTAAGAAAGTATACAATCAATAATTCCATATAATACATTTATCAATCATTAAAAATTACAAAAAGAAAAATATATGATAGCAGAACGAGGCATAGATCAGTCTTATGCCTCCCCACTCACATGCTATATGAAATCTATGTAACAATTATTAGGATATAGTCATTTTCTCTACCTACATCCACATTATATTCTTCGTTAACATAAATGACATGTATATGGTGTCAAATTAAATCAGTATTCCACCACCAATGGTTTCTATAAATATAGTGTCTGTGAATATTATATGGAAGTGTGCAGGTAGTAATTGTGAGAAATAAATTAGCTATAAAGGATCATCTATTATTCCTGAAAAAGAACATGGTGATGGTACCTAAATTATCATAGTAACTGGTGATGAATCCATGTTTATACAAATATATGGAATGTATATATAGTAACAACTATAACCATATATATGGCTAGAACAACTATCATATACTAGAGGCATAACTCAAACCCTCATAATATGTTGCATGTGTTTAATAAGTATCCATGAATTCTTTTCAAAATATCACATGAATATGGGAACCCATAAACAACACTATAGTAATAATGACACCATACCTTATATCATATCAACAATGTTCATCATTCCCATTTTAAAAATGTATATTTCATTATTCCCATATATCAATAAATGGTTCATCATTAACGTTTAACATAATAAAAGGGTCACCATTCTAATATCATGTAAATAGGGTATCTTGGATCAAATAATAATTATGTGCTATCCATTACCATATCATAGTTATTGGGTCTTTGTTCCCAATTATAATAATTAATCATTATCTCATTTACATTTATCCTCATTAAATTAAGGAACATCGTTGTTATATAGTAGTATGAGGAGGCACCTCTATGTCCACATATAACAATAGATAGAGGGATCCTATACACCTATATGTATATATGTCATGGATAGTAGTGACACCTTGAAAATAAAATATTAATCATATAGGATTCCATGAATATCATCATAACATTGAATAAAAATTATTGGATTTAAAATGAGAATATTGATAGTTCATAATTCATTGAAATTTCGGATTATTATGTGTGTGATAATTTTTAATATCAATTATGTGATGAAGTCATACCAATCATCTCAATGAAATTAATTTTAAAATTCATATGTTTTTAGACATTCTTTACCACAATAATTAGCCATTTCTTTTATGATAGTATATATAGATTACAAAACAAAACACTCAAATAGGTGTTTTTAGTGTAAATCCATGAACTTCAAGTAATCATATAAAGGACGAACCCAAATGTGTGGCTCACATTGGAGTTGAATAACTATAATATCACCTATGATATGTGAGTTTCAATAGGTTCCACTACAATGAAACTAATTAAATACATATAAAAATATTGGGAATCTCATGGTGAAGACGACATGTGGCACAATGAAACATATTAAAAAAATCACAATGTTGTGGGATAAAAATTATAGCATCCATATAATTTATATAGAGGAGAAATCATCCAATATTCGTATTCGGTTTTTTCCATACGGAGAAAAAATTAAAACTAAATTGAAATCCATTAAAAATTGTCGTATGATCTTTTACCTAAATTTCAAATTTTAGAGAAATAAAATTGAATAATGGGGCATTATGAATGATGATCATAATAGAGCTGATCCAATGAGTTGAATGGGGATAAGATTAATTTATGGGTCAGAAATTAATAAAAGTACCTGGTTTCATTGATGAATGAGACCAAAATGGGGGGAGAATGGGTCTAAAGACCAGTTGAATTAAAAAATAAGAGGATCAATTGAAAATATAACTATTTATTGGAGAATTTGTAGTTTTTCATAATTTTAATGGGTCACACAGGTTTGGCCACATGGTCGGAAAAATCCTTCACAAACTGTGGTTTTGTATCTTCCCAATGAAGTTACTCATATGGTGTCTGAAACTGTCCACTAGATGTTCCACATTACTATGCTATAACATCATTAATTTAGTAGATGTGTGTGGACCTGGGCTCATAGTTATGTAAAATCATGTTCCTTAATCTACCCTATTAAATTATTCACATGGTTATAAGAATATATGAATGTTGGGTTTCATGTTATATACTAATACTGGGGCCTAGTGGATAGTTCCAAAAAGTATGGATCTCTACTACAAAAATGAGACAGACACCCCTATTTCCTCTATATCATAAATATAAAAAATTATAGATCAAACTGAATAATATAAACTAGAATTAATAAATAACTTTTTTAAATACCGAGTTCCTATATTCATAACACCTTAAAATAAATTCATCCCTACGTTACCATTCTAAGAGTGGTGAGACACTCTCTAAGAATAACTGTATCAATTATGTATATATATTTGTCTCCCACTTCCATGGATTATCTTATATATGGTAATTCTTCCATAGAACCCATACTAAATATAAAGTCTATCCATATAGATCCTTTATTTTTTTTTATCAATTATACATATAGTACACATCTCAAAAAAGGAATCAGTAACTAAATCAACATCCATACAATCAAAATTATGAGATGAGTTAGGATAATAACTATGAAATTTGAAATGTGGAAGACATTATTCATGGAATGGTACTTATGTGGTAATTAAAAAAAATATATACTTTCTTGAATCGATCCATGATCTATAAAGGGATGAGATTGTTAGGTGACATCATTTCTATCCTTTTTTTCATATATGAACTAGTCAGCATATTACCCATACGAAAATAGAATCCATAACGTCAAACCCATGTTTTCATCTATGATGATAAGAATAAGATTTATTTCTAAACTAATAGGTAAATTGTAATGGATTTGACCCTATAGTTCCATTAAATTTCCAATTTTATTATGTTTGGGGTTTCCTAAGGACCATCTGTGACTCATTAATGAGTTTTCCAAACATTAGTATTAAATGAATAGTGTCACTGATGAGCGTAAGTGGCACCAATGGGCGTTAGAAACATTGATGGTTATCGGTGGCACTGATTGGTCATTCATAGAACAAATTGAAATTGGTGCTTGTACGATGATTCCAAGTTGACGGTGCCAGGGCGACGGTGTTAGGGGGACAGTGCCCGGGCGACACTATGAGGGTGACGATGCCATGTTGAAGGTGCCTGGAAAACTGTGCCAGGGCAACAGTTCAAGGGAGATGGTAACATGGTGATGCTGCCAGGATGACGGTGCCTGGGAAACAGTGCTAGGGTTACAGACCCAAGGTGACGGTGCTATGGTGACAATGCCAGCATGAGGGTGATTCACCTAATGGTTAGTCCTTCGCTGTTTTTCCTAGAAACTCTAGTTTTCCCCAACAACATATCTTTTTTACATAAAAGTAATTAAATTCCCCTTTCAATGCTATATAAAGATTGTAAGGTATTTTTTAATCCACCAAGAGTTAGGCGACCATTCATTTACCAAACCATGTGGCCATTTTCTTTTGTGCCACACCCTTACACATACATTAAAAATTCACCCATATTATGTGGTTTTTTTTCTGTTGAGAAGATATCTATTTACTCACAACCATTATCTCTACCACCTCGAAAGAGAATTATTTATTCTCAATTACTCCAATTGTGTAAAACATTACTACTGTATCGTTAAGTCATGAACATACTTTTATGTACATCTAAATCATCTGCCTGATTTTAAGATATTTCCTTTTCATAAGCCTAGATCTTCTCTTCATAATTCCATTCCATTATCTAATGAATTACCTAGAGACTTACTCTAGAGAAGAATCATGTGCACATGCTGGAGCATTTCATTATCAACACTGAATCCCTAGAGTCCTCAATTATATGATGTCAGGAATCCTCGGTTCTGGACGTGAGCATGTAAGAAACGTTCCTTGATCCTCCATGTAGGGGTTTTTCCTTCTTTTCTCTTTTATGTGCTTCTTGAAGGGTGGGTGTGATAATGTCTCTATAGAGTGTTGAATGAATCTAAACCATAATAAAGATAATAAATATAATTTTTAATGAATAAAGGTTTGTGAATGATTATGTTGATTCTGATGTGTTTAACATTCATGATTATGTTGTAATTTTTTTTGGGCACATGCCCATGGAAAATAGTGGTCGTCGATGGTGCTTTCTAGTGCAGTACTAATCCTCTATTTGTCCATATAATCTTGTGATTGAATGTATGTAACATGTAAACTTAATAATCTTGTAAATTTTGTTGATAAAAGGGATTCTTGATGAGTAATAATCCTTTGGTGATGTCCCTGGTTAACAAAATAGATAAAAGGATTTTGATAAATGGTGTGGTTAAAATCTGAAAACTCTTTTTTTCTATTCTTCTTATACAGATGGTTATTATAGTTGAAAACTCTAGGTTGAAGTGAATGGAGATGTGATGTCCTATTGTTCTGTTTGTAGTTGTGGATTTGAGGCTGTGTGGGGGCATATGTTGGGGCTTGGTTTGGTTTTAGTACTTCGAAGGATATCACCAGTACCTTTTATTGTTGCGACAGTACAACATAACCAGGTGTGAATGATTAAATTTCTTCATGGTTGTTTTATATCTGTATTTTTATTGTACTGTGGATATTTCTTTTAGTTTCTTGATAGAGAAGGAATATTTTAATTTTATCACATAAACATGATAACAAGAATGGGTACACAGGGTGATTGTTTTCCAAAAATGGGTTGTGCCCTAGTTGTGGTTGTTTTGTGTTCGTGCATGTAGGGATATTAATTAAGGTGGTTGTGATCTGGTTATTTACTGTATTTTTATATGTATAGTTACCCTTAGGATAGAATAGTATTTTGTTTAATTATATGTATGAATTTATTTCTTTTGATTATTATTCACACCCAGTCCATTTGAAGCACATCGTTCCGAACATCACCATTTTATGGTGGAGTGTGTTTTTGAAAACATTCTTTTTAGTGGATGGTTATTTGATCATTTCTGCTCCCTATCCCAGGTAGAACATGACACATCATGCAGGTTGTGATAGCTTAAGGTATATTTTTCCCATAGTCACTTTAGAAAGGGGGTCATATGGTGGTTGGCCCAGTTGTGTGCGGGCAGGTTTGTTTCTTGTGTGTCTTTAGGATGAGTTCCTAGTGTCTTAGAGTTGTAAAACGGTTTTTCTATGCTAGGTGTCTTCAGGCATGGTAGTTGTTGTGGAGGAATAGGTGTTTGCGGGTGTGGTTATGTGTGGTTGTGTGGCTTAGGTGTGTGCAGGATGGATGCATAGTGATGACCCCTAAGGTTGTTGTTGGGGAGGTAGTGGGACTATAGTGAGACTTTTGGGGGAGGTATGATGCATAGGATATCCAGAATAACTAGTGGGAAAGCATTGTTGGGTACCCAAATATCGATGTTCAATTACTCTTACATTACATGACTTGCATTTTCTTGAGAGTGTCCCTTGGTGAGGATGGATGTATAGATTCCTAGCTAGGTGATTAGGATATCTCTATTTCACATGGGGAATTAGAATGCATCCCCACTTGTTCACGAGATATTTTGGTTTTCGCGACAGAGTACACCTGTATACTCAACCTACATATATAAAATTGTTTTCAGGTTTCTAGGAGGACTATTAGAACTGTGCCGAACATTACGTGCTCAGTCTTCGGGAGTTGATTAATTTTTTATTTCTTTGGGTACATTTCATCCAATTTTCTTTTCCAATGTATCAGTTTATTTTGAACATTCATATGTGATTCGATTTTATTTTATTTTTATTTACATATAATTTTACGTTTTGGAGTTGTTTGGTATCTACCATCTTATTTCCCAATCTAGTTAAATAATATGGGAAATTTCATCCATTTTACATGAGATTCTATACTGTTGGTGCTAGTCACCGCTCTGGGGACTAATAAAGGCTGGACTCAATGATCATTATCTCTCCATCAACTTGAATGAGGAATGTCTTGGCACTTTGTTGTCCCTTTACACATTTTGGTGAAGGCGCGTCATGAAAGAATGGTATCAGAGCTACTGGTATAGTGATATGGTGGAGCTCATGTTTAGGAATATTGAGGATGGCATGATATTGTAGGGAAATAGTGTTAGGAAATATTGGTGTCTAAAATAGGCGAGGGAAGACCAGCTAGGGTGTGGAATTTTAGGGCCCCTCATGATCTGATGCAAGGACTCTGGGCCTACAGAGCGACCAAGTGAGGCTACACTGATTGCACGGTAGATGCCCAAGGAAAGGTACATGAAACATTATGACATCTATTATTGTGTTTTTGGGTGTTTCTAGGAATATAAAATGAATAAAATGTTTAATAAAATTTTAAAAGAGATCTTATACACTACTCAGGTTTAGATATTTTTTTTTACTGTGCAGTTATGAAACCAGGATGATATCCATGGGTAGTGTGGGAAATAGAGGACCAAGAGGATGATTTGGATAAAAATATGAGGAATTACTTAGAATAAAGGGATGAAAAATGTCAAGACAATAATCATTCCTTTTAGCAGCAAACCATTGAGAAGTACGAGGGAAGCATCTCAGTCATAGAGATAAAAAAATGTTTTGAGGATTTGGTGATAGCTTTTAGTTTGATTCAGGCTCCGATAGAGTACTCGGTTCCCTTATCTATGAGCTAGATCTATGGAGTGGAGAGTCAGTGGTGGATGCTCTATTATGGGATACGAAGGATTTTGAGGTGTCATTGTCCGACTTGGTGTGGGATTTCTGATAATAATTCAATTCATGACAAATTCAGGTTGTGAATAGGGTGAAGCTAATCACCCTAAAGTAGGGGAGTATTTAAGTAAGGTGGTTGGGTATCATTTTCTATTATCTATTTCTACTCCATTTATACCTCTTCCTAGACAAGGAATGGCAGGCATGGTGCCTAGAAGAGGCACTCCAACTTTCCCTGATTTATATTGTTACTCGCATCACTCAACTGACATACATTGATGTCTAAATGAAGGATGAAGTTGTGGAGAGGACGAAAACTCTTGGAGGTGGGCCTTGAGAGGAGATATTTTTGAGCTCATCAAATGGGAATTACATTAGTATCATGCCTCCAATGTTAGGGTCATCCATTTTTCAGCTGATAGGGAGTACAACTTAGTAGTTCCAGTTTTGTTCTCCTGGTCATCACCCTTCTTCCAAGAGCCTTGGACTGAATTTCTTTAACTAGGCCAGCCATGGGAATCTTCAGAATTAGTGTTTGGACCATGTGTAGTAATTTGGAGGTGGAATATTTAAGTACCCACCTCAGCATTACCCGTTTTTAGAAAGACCATTTCAGAAGTAGCAGTAGGGACAACGTGCTCTTTGTCCTCTTAGAGCATACATTGCAGGATGATGCCAACATCATGGATCTCCTTAGGTACAATGACTCGGTCATGGTCTGGGAGGCGGCCGAAATCATAGTAGCATAATAGATGGGTGTGGGTAGTTTCATGCCGCATAAGCAGTAGTTCTAGCAGGGCTAGAGGTCGTTCGAGGTACGATCATCATGTTAGTACTCTTGGTTCTACCTTGTTTTATTTTGGAGCCTCACACTCCTTCATTACACCATTTCCAGCACATTCAATGGGTCTATATGCATATATACTTAACATTCCCCTAGTATTGACTACTCTAGTCAAATGATAAACCATCTTGAATTATGTTTTCCGGAGATGCAGACTGATGTTAGGGCCAAATCAGTCTACTGGGGACCTTTTTCTCTACAGATGCAGTAATATAATGTAATATTAGGCCTTGGATAGTTGTTCTATGAGTGTTCCATTATCGTCTACATCTAGATAAGGGTCAGTTTTTTAGATATAGGCTGTCAAGTTGTAACTTTTGTTTGGCGAGTAGGGTTTCTAATAGGGAATCTGACGTGTGGAACCACTTCTTTCCAAGCTAGATGAGATGATTGTGGAACCGAAAGACACAGATCTGGTGGAAGTCCAAGGGATCATCAATATGTTCTTGGATGCCTTCAATATATAGGTGGTGACTCTACCCCCATGAGAAGATGTCGGGATTGGGATAGACTTGATACCTTGTGCCCGTTCAATTTCAATGGAACCCTTTCAGATTGAATCTTTTGAGTTACAGGAGTTGTGGATCCATGTTAAAGACATAATAAAGAAGGGTTTTATAAGACCATGTGCATCGCCATGGGTGATCTAATCTAATATGCAAATAATGAAGATGGTTCTCTCAGTCTGTGTGTAGACTATCAATGACTAAATCAGGTGATAGTCAATAACTGTTACGCCCACCCAAGGATCGATTAACTTTTTGACTAGTTGAAGGGAGTAGGTTGGTTCTCTAAAATTGACATGTGGTTGGGATGTCACAAGTATAGGGTCAAAGAGGTTTACATCTCGAAGACTACATTTAGGTGTAGGCATAGTCGCATTGAGTTCTCTGTTATGTCATTCGGCATTACGAGTGCACCCTTCATGTTCATGGGAATCTGGAACACCATTTTCCATAAATATTTGGACTAGTTCAAAGTCGTTTTTACTGATGACATCATTATCTACTCAAGATCATAGGAGGATCATGTAGATCTTCTACAAAAAATTTTTTAATTCCATCGACACCAATAGATCAACAAGTAGTTTTCCAAGTGTATGTTCTGGACATTTGATGTGCACGTATTTGGACACATAGTGTCCCAGCAAGGGATCCAGTGAACCCAACTAATGTGGATGCAATATTTTCATGGGAATCACCCATTAACTTGGCACACGTTCAATTTTTTTTGGGTCTAGAAAGTTACTATTGGCGGTTCATTCCCAACTCCTCTCGAGTTACAGTTACCTTAATAGCCTTAACCAAGAATGCCTAGGCTTTTGATTAGAGTGAGAAGTGCGAGATTGTTTTTAGTTATCAGAAGGGTAATCTGGTCAGTGGCCCAAAGATGAGGTTTCCAAAGGATGGTATAATGTTTGACAATTTTCGCGATGCATCCACGATATGCATAAAATATGTGTTTATTCAATAAGGAGGTGTGATCTCTGACGGGTCTCTTATGTTACATCCTCTAAATCATAACTATTCCACAAATTATCTGGAGTATACCGTGGTTTTTTTCATGTCAATGTTGTGGTGGGAGTACCTCATTGGGGAATACTTCATAGTCCCCACAGATAATACGAGCTTGAGGTATGTTTCCACCCAATGAGACCTGAACATGCAACAACAAATGGGGATGGAGTTTCATCAGGACTATGATATCAATATTTCATACACCATAAGAGTATGAAATGTTGTGGCCAATTCCATGAGATTTTTTTTATAAGGATGTGCTTCAGGATCCAGTAGATGCATGGAGAGTAATGCAGGTGTTGGATTCCTTTTAACTGGAAGAAAAAGTGGTGGATGGTATAGGCTATTTCTTCTTGGGGACGGTGCTGTATTCCATGGTACAATAGGTGGAGGAGTCATTGTGGGGTATAAGAGGCTATATTGATGTGAAATCATGTTACCCATGTAAATTCTCTTGAATAGTGGTCGGAAGTTCGTCAAAATCAGATACATTTCCAACGGATGTAGTTGTCTCAAATATTATGTGTGGGGGAGTTGGATGTGACTTCCATAACTCAGCCCTGGTGGTATACCTAAGAGTTATCAATATGTACTGGGGCATGAGGTAACATATTTTGTGGCTCAGGGTAAAATGGAAAATGGAAGTGTTTGTTGTGATTTTCCTAGTGTGCCTGTAGGTGAAGGATAATCATCATGTTTTGGGCAGTCTATTAAAGCCTTTAGATGTCCCAAAGTAGAAGTGGGAAGACATATCAATATATTTTGTCATGGTACTACCCATGGATCAAGGAGGATACGATGCTATCTAGGTGGGGGTAGACTAGGTGACAAAATTTTCTCACTTCCTGGAAGGCAAGGAGTTGAGTGCGGTGGATTCCATAACATAGAGTTATGTGGGTGAGGTGGTGCGGTTGTATGGAGTTCCTAGGACCATAGTAGCATATCAGGATGCATGGTTTACCTCACGAGTCTTTATGGGATTACAGAATGCATTGGGAACCCAGCTATTCCATAGCATTACATTCCACCCCCAAATAGATGGGAATAAACAGAGGACCATCCAGACATCAGAAGATATGTTATGGGCCAGTGTTTTGGACTTCTTTAGATCGTGAGTATGACACTTAAATTCATTAATTTTTCCTACCACAATAGCTACCAATCTACCATGGGCATGGATATGTTCGAAGCCTTGTATGGAATGTCGTGTCCTTTCCAATTTGTGGGTCTGAGGATGGTAAAGTAGGTTTTTAGACAAATAGGATATGGAGAGCACAACCAAGAATGTTCATATTGTGCGTGATATGATGAAGGATGATCATTACCGACAGAGGTCTTATTTCTATCACTGGAAGCGACCCATGGAGTTTTATGTTGGGGAAAATTTATTCTAAATTGTCTCCCCTCGACATTGGAAGCAGATGTTCTGCAAGGGGAGTAAGCTTTCTACCATGTTCATTGGAACCATCGTGGTGTTTCAATGTGGAGACTAAGTGGATTATCAAGTGTTTATACCACCGCCACTACAGATAGTCAAAAACATATTCCATGTGTGTCATCACCATTTGTATATAAAAAATGTGAGGTTCATGGAGCAACAAGTGAGGATTTCAGACAACACGGAGAATGTGATTTTTGGAAAAACTATTCTCTAGGTTCTTATGTAGTGGAGGCATTGTGGCCTTGAGGAGAGTACATGGGAATTGGGGGAAAAAAATTCATATCCAGTACCTAGATTTGTTTTTAGTTTTGATCTTGTTTTTTCCTTGTGCCTTGCTATGATATAACGCTTTACCCCTTTTTTATAAGATGGGTTGTCTTCCATTCTCAGAATGTGTGTAAATATCCTCATTGTTGGGAGGGGAGGACATAATCTCTAATCATGATGCATTAATGTGGATGTGATTAAACCTATACAGGCGAGCTAGTGTTTCCCAAAGAGGATAATATCGTTACATTGAATAAGGGACTCCCTAACCCATATTCATAGATGGTGTGACCATTATATGTTTTTGGGATTTCTCATGGGAGAAGAGAGTTAGTATATCCATAGTTTTTCACGATATATATGAGTTATAGGTGTTCATAGATATCAGGTCATTTTTCGGCTATTGAACACCATTGGTTGGTTTTTCCTTAATTGGTATATTGCGAGGTTGTTGTTCGGACCCCCCACATTTCTTCAGGTTAAATCTTGTATTATTTAGGGAGAGAATTTTTTGATAGGCATTAGATGTAATGGCCCTGACCATCCTACTACATTACATTTCCAAATTGATGTTGTTTGGGGTATCATGGGGACCATCAGTGACTCATTACAGTGTTTCCCAAATTTTATGTCTGAATGAACGGTGGTAGCAATGAGCTTCGGTAGCACTGATTTGAGTTGGAGGGACTAATGTTTATCGGTGGCATCTAAGGTTTTTCATATCCCCAAATTTCTGCATTGCTAAGGAGATGGTGTCAGGGTAAGGGTGTAAGGGTAACAGTGCCAGGGTGAAGATAGCCTGGGCGATGTCTTTAAGGCGATGATTCTAGGGAAATGGGGAGTCGCCTAATGGTGATTCCTTCCATATTTTTCTAGGACCTTCCAGTTTTGGTACAGAAACATATGATTTGACGTAAAAGTTTTTTTAATACCCCATTCAAAGCCATTTTAAGTCAGTGAAATATGTTTTAAACATCCAATAGTTGGGTGACACATTAGTTACCAAAACATGTTGCCTTTTTCCTCGGTTTCACACCCTTCTTCTTATTTTCCGTCATTGTCCCTATTACATGGGGTTTCTATGTTTAGAAGATGTATATAAACTCACAACCATTATATCCACCATATCCAAATAGAATTATTAAATCTCAATTAATCCATACTTGTGAAAATTATTTACCTAATGGTCGCACCACAGTCAGACTTTTACGTACTTCTAAATCGTCTCCCTGATTTTAGGATCTTCCCTTCTATTATGCTGAGATCCTCTCTTCATAATTCTGTTCCACTATCTAAATTACACCCTATAGACATACTTTGGAGAAAAATAATCTGACCATGATATAGACCTTCCAACTCATCCTTGAATCCCTTGAGTCTTCATTTCATGGAATTTCGGATCCTCAGTTATTGACTCGAGGATAAAAACATCGATCCTTGCTCATCCATGTAAGGGATATTCCTTCATCTCTCTTTAATTTCTATCTTTCGGTGTTGGGGTGATAATTTTTTCTTCATTACATGGATGATACGAAATGATAATTAATATAATAAATAAATGTTTTAATAAATAATTGGATGACAATGGCGATGTTGATGTTGGTGTGTTTTACTATTTTTAGGTTTTGTGTATGGGCTTATTCCCACTGAAATTAGTGGTCGTTCGTGGTTCTTTTTTACACAGTAATGAACCTATATTTTTCTATATAGTCTTTTGATTGAATATATGTAACATGGAAACTGTTTAATCTCGTAAAGATGCCGATAAAATGAATTCTAAATGAATAATAATACTTATGTGATCACCTTGATTAAGAAAATTTAATGATGGAAGTTGATAACTGGTGTTGTTAAAATATGAAAACCCCCTTGCTCTGTTCTTCTAAGAAATATTGTTGTTATTGTTAATGATTATGGGCTGAGGTGAATTACTATGGGTGTCTAATTTTTGAGTTGTTGGTTATGGATTTAAGGCAGTGTGAGGATTGTATGTTGGGGCTAGGTTAGGATGATGTACATTGAGGCATATCACTGGTCCATTTTGTTGTAGTGACTATTCAAGAGAACAGGGTGTGAATGCTTAAATTTCTACATTCCTATTTTACTTCAATGGTTGTCGTGGTTTGTGGATATATCATTTAGTTGATCAATAGTGAATGATTATTGAAATGGGATCACTAGAAGATGATTATGAGAATCGGTACACTGGGGATTGTTTTCTAGAAATCGGTTGTGCTCTGGTTGTGGTTGTTTTTGGTTCATGTATTTAGGGATAAAAGTGAGGTTGGTTATACTATGGTTGTGTACGGGGTGGTTTTCTATTTCAGAACCCATAGGTTGGGATGAGTATTTAATTAATTATATGTTCAAACTTACATCTAGAATTTATTATTCACACCATGCCCATGCTGATAACTCTATGTTGAACACCCCCATTTCATAGTGGTCGGTGTATTTCCCAATTTTGTTTTGAGTTGCTGGTTATTGGCTCTTTTTTCTCCATCTCCCATGTATCCGAAGACTCTTTTGGAAAGTTGTGATGGACTATGTTATATTATGACCTAAGACTGTGTGGGCAGGTTTCTTCCAATGTGACTTCAAGAGGTGTCCTAGGTGTTTTTGGGCATGACAATTGTTTCTAGGTCCTAGGTGTATTTGTAAATGGAAGTGGTTATGGTGGACCATGAATTTGCGGGCATGGTTATGTGTGGTTGTGGTGGCCCGAGTGTGTGCAAGAGGGTTTCATAGTGATTGACCAAAATATTTTTTTGGGCAGATGTTCAACTAGAGTTACACTGATGGGTGAGGTCTGATGCATATGATAAGCTAAATAACATGTGGAAAAGTGGTTTGTGGTTCCCAAATATCGATGTTTTATTACTATTACATTACCAGACATTCATTAATTGGGTACTGTGTCTTGGTGAGGATATGTGGATAGTTTCCTTACTAGTTTATTTGTTTATCTCTATTTCTCATAGGGTATTAGAATGCCTCCCTACTTGTGCACAATAGATTTTGGTTTCCCCTTTTGAGTACACCTATATACTAAACCTATATATATAATATTGCATTCAGGTTTCTAGGGGGACCTTGGAGGCTGTTTCGGACATTACTAGCTCTTTCTTCTGGAGTTGTTGAGGTGTTTTTTTTCTTTTGGTACTATTCAACATATTTTTATTGTGCTTTTTATAAGTTTATTTTGAACATGATTATGGGAGTGGATTTTAGTTTCATTGGATTCACTTTTACCATCAGTTTTTGGACTTTTTTGAGATATACCATCTTAGCTCCAGATCCTATTAAATAAAATGGAAATTACATCCATTTTACATGATATTTTAAACCCTTGGTGGCAGTAACCACTTTGGGGCCTACTAAAGGTTGGACTCAAGCAGTCCTAATCTATACTTGAACTTGATGATGGAAGGGTCTGGTAGTTTTTTGTACCATAACTCATCTTTTTAATGACGTTTCATGACATAAACATAAGTTTCCTGATCGGTTATACATACTATGGAGTCTTTTGAACGTGACAGGGACACAAAATCATATTCCATCCTAACTCTAACAGGCATAGAGGTGAAATACCAGACCAAACATACAGGGCCTCATAAAGATCTATCTCAATAATCTCTTAATAGTGGTTCTAATAAGATAACACAACATGATGGATATTCATCTTTTAATAACCATTGAATTCAATGATACATTATTAAATAAAGTCTTCAACCTCCTATATAGTGTGTTATGATTAGACATGTGTCTTGGGTGAATGGATTTACTCATAAACACATACTTACTATTATCATTCTATAAACCCAACAAGATCGTCAATGTGAAAGGAGAATCCCTATCTAAAATGATCATAGGATGGATCATTTTTAGATGAATAATATCATGGAAATAAAATATTCTCAAATCATCAATAGAGAATGACTCATAGAAAAGAAATAATTGGGTAACCTTTTCCCGTCAATCCACATCTATCGAAACATTGACCAACCCTCGCGAGAACATCCATAAGACAAATTAAAAATCCATTAAATAATCATACCACTCTCATTTTGGGTTAGGAAATGACAGTGTCAACATAGAAGGTCATTGGTGTTCTGTCTTTACATGTAGATTGGTTTAACACCTTGTGATAAAACCCACTATCATTCATTTCATTGTTTACCACCTATAATGTCGATGCATGTCACAATACTTCATAGAGATAACTGAAAAAACTACCCACTAAGAAGCTTGTGGTTATCACATAACATACATTATCAAATCTATTAGAAGACAAATAATCCCACGTATATGAGGAATGTTATTGTCATCAATGAACCAATCCACTAGTTTCTCCTCACATGAAATATTCCCTTGTATGAAAAGTCATCAGGATAGGAAAACTACCTCATAATCAATCCATCTAGAAGTAAATATTTCATTGATTGTGATTCAGTTATAGACTTACCATGATGTCCCTAAACCTATTTTTCCATCTCACAAAACAAGGACATAATATGAAACTCATTTATATCTTCTTAATCATCATGTGTCTATGTTCTCCTTCTATGAGAATAAGTAATAGAATTTCCATTATAGGGAATTTAGGAAAGCTCATTGTCAATGATCATTAAATATTCAAACCATATTTGATTCCTATGGATCTTGGTGTGTTTTGAAAATAAATAATTTAGTCTTATTTTCATAAACACCACAATATACCCTCACATTACTAAATTACTCAAATAACCCGAGCTGTAAACCAAATTTAATAACTTAAGTGTATGTGTGGTTTAATTCCTCTAATAATACATCTCTAGCAATGGACCGTATACAATGACTCAATATTACTACATTAGAAATTATCCTATCATGGTACCTAATGCATCATAATAAATAGTATAGATTCTACCATAGAGTATTTAAATTAAAATTGGTGTTAATTTCAGTATCTCTTTCAACTCTTGAAACACTGTCACATAAGATATTGACCATAAAAAAATTACACCATTATTATTAAATCCCTTAATTAAAGATTCATTGTGTGATAATTCTTGTTTGAAACACATTAAGTAACTAGTTATTCCCATTAAAGAACATATATCAAAGAAGCTATTCATCATTTCCAAGAAAACTATAAACCTCTCCTTCTCTTGGTATTCTAATACTTATATATATATATATGAGATACTATATTATAGTAAATGTACCTCATAGATTCAGAAGTTACATTTTCCAAGAATATATTACAAATCAATCTTTTTATTTTTGTTTAAAATAATTCCATGATGAGTTTCAAATTTACGTTATCTTTAAGAATACTCTAATATTTCTTCCACAAAGACCACAACCATGGAGTCAAAATAGGTATAGAAATCCATATTAATCAACTCTATAAAACTACTATCATATTCGTATGAAAATATGGAATAAACCAGTAGTCATATAAATTTTTCCAAATCTGAAAATCCCAATTTGGAATATGTAGTAATTTTAGTAGAACATAATTATAGCCTGATCATATTTTGATACTTGAGAAAACCCTTTATCCACATATTTGGATGAAGATATAAACTATAAGAGGTAATATAATATAGTTTTCCCGAAGATATTATTAAATATATGGTAATCCATGAAAAGAATATGGGTGTTGTCTGCCTTATTAATGAAAAGTACAAGTGAACCATTAGATGATGTATTGGGTCATATAAAACCCATGGAGAAAAATCCCCCACAACTGCCTCTTGAGCCCATGAAACTCAATATTATAAATCTGTTATGAGGGTGTGGATACATTGGTAACTCCATTTATTTTCTCGATAATAAATTTTACAACTCTCTATTGAGGCAGGCCATAATTATTTGAAGAAAACATCTTGGATCAAATTGAATATAAGCGAAAATTCATCCCTTTGTAATCCATAGTCCTCTATAAAAAGGATAAAAATATTCCCAATCACTCTACATATCACAATATTCTTTTTAGAAAAAATCTACCATCCATGACATCCAAATATTCATTTAGAGTATATGTAACACCCAATGGTGATATAAATGAAACCCTCCATCAAAAATCCACATATGAATGATTAGGGACCATCCAATCAAAAATGAGAATGACATAAAAGCATGTCGTATATAGGGAAAGGATTTACCATTAGAAATTAAGGGCACCGACCTAAATGGATAATTTCATAAATTGGGATATACTAATTTAATGTATACACAAATGGTATATCATGTGTCATCATTTCAACGAATAATATAACATGATATTTAAATATCTCCATAATATCCCTAGAGAAAAAGGAGAATGATAAAACTACATAAAAACAAATATGAAATAGTAGAGGCTACTAGAATAGTACCTTACGCACTAAATAAATCCAGCATGATCCCCAATATAATTATCCTACCTAATCACTAGGAGTGGGTCCACTCTTTTGGAACTATATATATAATCAATGGTTATCTCTTCTATGACATCCCCATCTTTATACAATATTGGTATCACACCATATACCATACCAGAGATTCTATCTTTATCATTCTATAAGTGTTGGAGTTAATATGTATCCAAAACTAGTAGTCATAGGTGAGATGGTATTTATAAACATTGAATATGACTTGGTCTTTGAGGTCATTGGAACACAATGAGGTCTCTAAGTCACTGGGGAATCATATTACAATGATTTTGATATTATTTAAAAACCATATAACTATTAGTGGGGGTCATATAGACATCTCTTTATATATGTGTAGTCTCCTAGAATTTCTTCCAACCACTAATTGACCCATTATTCTATCTCCTTTCTAAAACACCCTATCCCCCCCAATCTACTTCCCCAAGGTTATGCATAGTGATGAGATCCATGATCACAATATCATACATGGTTATCAAATGGAAAACATTCACATGAGAATGAATAGTATTCCTAATCCCATATTCAAATTGTCTTTCTTTATCTTGTTCATAAATAATATAAATAGCAAAAAAAACTAGATCATTGTAAAATGAGCTAGGTAGTCCATTAATGACATAGATTCCTACTACAAGTTCATGAACACGGTGCCACAGACATCCCTCAGTTTCATTACGAATAAATAATCATAGAACATTGACGAATGATCCCTCCAAAACACTTTTTGATACCGAAAAACCAATTTCGGAATATACCACAAATGTTTTACTATTATATAAAGAATATAAGTGGATAGAATCACTATCCTATACATAGGTTCCTCTAGATGATTAAATATAGATAATACTATCTCCAAACATAACTCTACAGCTTGGGGACCACCATCCAATGAAAATGTAGGTGGATGTTGCTTCTAGAACCCCCTAGTGACATCACCTATAAAATTGTTAGGATAAAAAGATATGTGTATAGTCTTCACAAGTCACACAAAAATCCCTAAAAACTATTCAGCATCTCACACAATTAGGATAGCTGGTGGTTACAACGGTGACAAAATAGGATTCTTCACATGTGTCTCAGAGATGAAAACCCTTAGATCATTGACATCATCTACAACCAAGCACAAGAATGAGGAAATTCATGTTGTTTTAGTTTTAAAAAATCAAAATAGAGACACAATATTGTATTTAATAGCGATAACATCATCGATAGACAAATAAAAAAGGTATAAGCCTAATATGTCTGTTTCACCCCCTCCACCTTGTCAAAAAATCATGTGTGAGTGATAAAAAGAATTATATAGATTCTAAGAGTCACTTATTATTTCCCACTAATATTGTCTGTTTTGGTTTATGATATTTATTATAATTCCAAGCTATCGATATATAAAGGTTCAATGGAAATTTATAGATGAAAACACTATTTAAATTGACATTATAATCCCCATTTAGTGGTAACCAAATCATTTAAAATTTAATTTAATTTAACTTAATCATCATTTATATATATATTTTTTTTGAGAAAAGTTAAACTATACGAATCAAATCTTCTGATTTGAAAGGGCCTTTAACACCACAAAAATTCCAGTGTAACATCTGTTAAATAGTAACCAGTCACATGTAATGTTCATGTATGAAGTGTTAGAACAATTCATTGATATATAAATATACACAAAAACATTCTTCATGAAATGTATTTAGTAATGTAATCATTGAATGTGAGAATGCATGGCATATAAATCATATATTTTGCATAAAATTATGCAAGATAATTCTTCCATTCCCAATCGAGTGAAGGATATAATATAAAAATGAATGACAATAATAAATATCACATATCATGTGTGTCGCCAAATTTTTGAATAAAATAAAATATAACATGAAGAATATATAACAATACATCTCATTCCATGTATTTTAGCCAATCCTTATATGTGGATTGTCTACTTTTACACACCACACATTACCAAATCTTGATACATTATTAATTAAATGACCAATATTCTCAATTGATATAATAGAAGAAAATATATTTTTTTCTCTAAAACCACATAGGGATTTCCCACCACAGATTAAACTAAAACGGTTCCACGATCCAGTAGGCCATAGGTCCTAAATCACACCTTCACATACCAAATATTGTCCCAACTTGTTGTAATGTCTGATGCAGTACTTTGGTCTTACAATATCATCATGATCATTCTAGATATGTTTTGGAATGAATAGGTGAACAAAAAATGAATAATATCTTTCGGATCATGAGGGTAAACATATAGATGACCAAAATAATCAATATCCAAAATATAAAATATGGAATAAAAAATAATTATATGTCATATATTGATAAAAAATAAATAGTAAAGACAGATATACAATATATGTATCAAAAAGGGAAAATTGGAAAATGGAATTTCTCATCTAGAATCACGATCCATAGATTAAATATGTGCCTCTATAATCTAATGATTTATACAAACATGCATAAAAAATAGGGTTTCCCCGCCACCCCTACATGTATGAACATAATCTATTTGGGAGAATTCGACATCCACGATTTGATATGAGATAAACTCTGAAGGATACAATAAATGGTGTATATAAATATACATTTTGTGAATAATATTTTATTATGCATGTAATAATTGTTAGCTAAAAATAAGCTATAAAGATTAATATATAGATTCATATAGACACCAAGATGATTATACCTGCTTCATCCAAACACTTATAGTCTCTAAACATGTAGCTAGTTTTATACACATCTATTGACTATATGTGTCGTGAATTCAAAAATAATATAAATTATTATTATAACTTGACTGAACCCAATGAGTAACTGGAAAATCCATAATAAATATAAGTAGTATCCAATGTAACATGGGATTACATTTCCATTTTCACATGATTGTGGGACAGAATACCCATTATCACAGTAATAAGGAATCCATGTCAGGAATCATATAAATAATGTTCATTGTGACTTCATATAACCCCAAGGGTCATCATTCCTATATATCAAAATAAGGGTCATCATTACCTTATAACATATCGAAATGGTATCCAATCCCAAATCATGTTAGTAGGTTCTCAATTAACATATCATAATTGTATGGTATGCATTCCCATGACATCGTTATAGGGTCTTCATTCCCATATATCATAGTTAATCAGGGTATCCATGCCCATGTGTCACATTTGGAGAAGGGTTTATATTATCATATAACAATTTTATAATGGGTATCCTTGCCCCAATATAATAATTGAAAATATATAAAATTATATTACATTTAGATATATCAATGTACGAAAGACAGCATTCCCACAAAATTTTTAGCATGGGGGTTACCATGCCCCTCTTCATAATAGGGTAATAAAATAATTAATAATAATACCACCCAATTCAATGGTCACAATTCATTAGCATTTCTTATTAACCCGGCAGTGAAAAGTATACATCTGAATTAGGTGGAAAGTTCTTACCACCGACATGTATTCAATTTATTATAAAATAGAATTTTTTTTTAGTCTTAATACACAAAAAAATTAATCATTTCATTAAAGATAACAAATATAGAAGGGAAAAAACATATCAATTTTTGTGTGTGTATAAAATAGTATAGGCCAATTAAGCATTTAAAGAACGCAAAAAAAGCAGTGGCTCTCATTGGGTTTGAGTACCACAAATGGATAATATAATTTATGAGTTTCATTGGGTTTTAAAACATGGTAATTAGTTTAAGACATATTCATTTTATGGGATCCACCTGATGAAACAAGCATTTAGAACAATGTCACATATTTCAAAACCAGTCAATATTAAGAACAAGAAAATATACCATATTCCAATATGGTGAAAGGAATCCAGTATCGACCATATGATTTTTCATGATCAAGAGAAACTAGTAACATTAAGAAACCCATTGAAAATTGGGAATATGGTCCTTTATCTAAACTACTCCATCGAGAGAAAGAAAAATATTTAAAGAGAAAACTGAATGATGTTCATTCAAATTGGCATCTAACAAGATGATTATATATCAAAGCATATACTGGATCATAATGATATAAAAACATCTTTTAAGGGAGAATAATTCTCAAAATGGGATAGTAAGGGTATTATTTTTTCTAGAATGTGATAATAAGTGTTTAAATTAATCATACAACTCAAAAAGGGAAAATTGGTAATTTTTTTATTATTTTACAGGGTCAAATTATTGTCATTCAGGGTTGGCCAAACCATCTGTCAACCAAGACTAGGACACATTACAAATAGGTTACACACATAGGTTGGCAATAGATTTGGAGAAATAAATTCACAAACCATGCTATATAGCTCTGCTAAAAACTAATGACCTTTTCCATGGTTCTGTTTCTCTGGGTCCATGGTTTGGGAAAATTGTGTACCTTTATTGGCTATCAAAAATTTCCGTCATGCTTATTGAAAAACATGGGAGATGGTTTATACAATTTATTTTAACCCTGTGGCGTAGTGTTTTTTCTACAAACTAGGGTATTGTCTCTAAACATGCCCTCACACCCTTTTTCCCCAATAAAATCACTAGTAATCCATTTTAGGTAAAAACAAAATCTTTACACAATATATTGATTGATATTTTTTATATTAAAAACATGGTTCTTATATACAATTTTTAACATTCAATTATATTTGGAATATTAAATTGCCACTCTAGATTTTGGTGAACTACTGCCTCGTGAAGAGATGTGATTTGTTCTCACTATGAACATACATGTATGCTAAAAAGAATTTTTTAATTGATTTTTTTTATAAATATGATAACCTAATGATTATATAATTTTTAGTTACTATTTACTCTTCTTTATTGGCATTTATTTATATCTGAAAACAAAAATAATGGTTACATATGTCATATCATCTTCATGAATGGTGTATTTCAACTTTTTTTATATAACATTGGTGAATAAGTATTAATATATATATATATATATATATATTGAACATATTTGATATAAATTTAATATTAAAAATTTTATATACTATTGAAATGTGATCAATGTATGTGATATAGATCTACTAAACCAATATTATCATGACAAATAACACAGATAACACCAAAAATGGATATTTTATATGCAAAATTCTAATAAATGATTGTTAAAAAATTTAAAAGGGATCATACATGATATTTTAAATAAGACAATTATTATATAATATATGAATATAATAATTTTATTTATTATATATGTTTCAGTCTGTATGAATCATGTAGAGAGTCAAATGGAAGTGGATTTATATTGTCTCTTTTATTTCTAGGAGACATAATAAAATTCACCACTCGAGTATTTTTTTGTTTATATAATACATTGTTTACATCTAATATAATTAAAATAAAAATCTTAATGATATATATTTGTTAATTATATTTTATACTTAATTTTTACTTATAACACAATGTAAATCAATTTGTAAAGGTTTTATAGTAAAATCTCATTGTTTTTCATGATTGATTATGTTTATGTTTCCATTGATGAAATATTATAAACTATCTCTCCTTGAAGTTTGTTAATTTTATTCAATTATTTTTAATTATATAGAGTAAATGTTTTCTATTCATATACAACAATATATGTTCTCAATATTTGAAAGAATTTTTTTAGTGGAAAATTCATTATTTCTAGGTTCGATCAAAACCAAAATTTTCACCCAAAACCCTTATTCTTAAAAAATATTATTTTTTTAATATTAATAAAATTATTTATTATTAAATTATTATTCATGATTGATTTTATTTAAAAAAATTTGAATGGAATATTTATTTAATTTAAAAAACACCATTTTGTATTTCATCGAAAATGTGACAAGAATATTTTTTGACATGTACGACGTCAAAAAATTAGCTATTATAATAACCATTTTTTATTGAAGAGTAATTTTTATAATTTAAAATATATCATCAAATAAAGGAATTATGAATTTTCGTTATTGATTTGTTTATTACAGATATATTTTCAAATCAATGTTATTTTCTACAGAAAATATTACAATTTAAATTTCAAAATAGATTCCCATATAAGATGATATATATTGATGTAACATATACAAAGATGTGGATATGATCCCAAGAAAATGTTATTATTCATTATATGAACTGTCTATGATGAAGTGACGTTTTTGAAACATTTATATCATTATTTGTTAACAACATTATAAAATTCTTAGTAAACCCACTTAATTTTCAATGGGTAGTGATTTAATGATATTATTTAAATATTATGTAACCTATCTCATCTCTGAATCATATTATATGATGTAATTCATATGAGACACATTTCGATTTATGGGTTAGGATATAATGAATTTTTTTCAATATTTTGGAACACATTGGTATAATTTTCATTTTGTGATATGTTGTACGTATATCTCCCACTAATTTTTTTGTGGATGGAAAACTGGTTAGTAAATATTTTATTAATAAATATTTTTGCATTTTAAATATTATATGTGTTAACTGGATTAGGAACTACCTATATTATGTGTGAAATTGATTAAATATTAAAAGTCTTGCGTATAAACCTAATTACATGTTCATAGTGTTATGAATGATCTTATAATTCATTTCAGTATTTCTATGTTTGTACCTAATTTTTTCTGCATATGTATATATGGGGGATTGATTTCATGTTCTAAAGATAATTACTTCTACTAACACAATTTATAATAGTTCAAAATTTTATATGATGACATCCATTCTAGAAATCAATTTCATATTCAAATGTTATGTTCTCTTGGATCATGGTCCTAGATTCTAATATAATTGAAATCTCATGAAATTACATGACATATGTAGGGACACATGTTTATGAATTATAATTTATAGGTTAGGTTTTGAAATGATATTTTCATTTTTTTCAAATCTTTGTTCTGATGTATTATGTAAATAACATTTTTTACCTTTATTGATCATAAAAAAACAACCATTCTTTAGTTTATAATTCAATGGTTATGAAGAATGGTTTTATGTGGGAGATGTCTACAAAGAGTAATGATTGGGAAAATATTTTTCAAAAAATTTATTATTTGGACCAGAATAAATGATTATGTGCCTAGTCACTAATGTCACTAACCAATTTTGGTACTCTGGTGTTTGTAAATTTAATGTATTTAATACTAATATAGAAATATATAATTTCTACATATGAGCACCATGGGAAGACAAACTTCTTTAATGAAATGGATATAATAATTTCCCAAAATTATTTATATGGGTACAAAGAATGTTTTTTTTATTAAATAATTTATGCCTTATGATTATATATTGGTGGAACTGAATTGATTATGATTAAATGTGGTTGAGTTCTCATACAATGAATGGTATGTATATTTTATCCCTCTAATCAATTTTTTTTTGATCTATGTCTATGAGGGTCAATCTACTTTTAACTATGAGTGATATTCCAATTGTAATTATAAAGGATTCACCAAATGTAAGAGTAATGTCAGAGTTATAAGAAAAATTCCATACCGTATTTATTTATTTTTTATATGAATTTTATATATTTTTTTGGATTTCCCATGTTTATCTAATGATTTCATACTAATGAAAAGTATTTATTACCTATTATTTGGGAAAATTAATACATTGAAAATAAAATTTCATGATACTTTAATAATTAATAAGAATCTATTGTGAGTTTCAATAAATAATTTATTATTTATTATATTTTTATTATTCCATAAATTAAAATATTAAATTTAATATTTTGTGAAATATTATTTTTATTTGGAGCCCAATATGGATTTTTGAAAAAAAAAATGTTTTTCTGAGAATTCATGTATTATTATTTTACATCATTCATTGTATGTACCATCTGATATTTTTATTCACATAAATAATGTAAATTATGATTTAATATGTTATTAACGATTAGTAGAGACATGGGTGAAGAAACTTGAACAATTTTGATGATATTTTATGAATGTAAATATTAACATACATTATTTTTTTGGAAAAAATTTATACAATGTGAAGTTGTAAAGTTGTGATTTAATAAAAGGTTAATTAATTTTGGAAACCATATTATATAAAATTAAATTCATAAAATACATATTGGAATATAATAAAATGAAATGTTATATAGTGAAATTACAATATAAATTTATTTAATTTTGGTTTCTTATAAATTTATTTTCTGTTAAGATACTATTTTTGAACCGATGATAATCAATTTAAATGAATTTTATATTCAAATGGGTACATAACCTCGTTATATAGAAATTAGAGAAGACTATAATAAACATAAAATGGATTTTAAAATGAAGACATGTACATAGAATAGGGAAAAATAAAAATAAATTTATTTTATAATAATTAAATATATTATAAAATTTATAATGTATAAGAATACATATAAGAATATGGGAAAATAAAACTAAATTAAAATAGAAAATTTTAAATGGCATATATAATGATTGATAGAATTTAAATAATTTTGAAATTTATATATGTGACTAGAGAGTTATATGAAACCTTCAATTATTTTTTATGTGATCAACTTGTTATTTTTTAATTTTCATGAATATACTATATTTGAAAAAAATAAATGAGGTTTATAAAAAAAATGAAAAAACCAATAATCAAGTTATAATTTTATAATTCATTCCTCTTTATATATATTTATACCATATAAATTCTACTGTAATCATTATACCAATCATTTGATCTTTTGGTAATAATAAATTGATAATATATTTTCATAAAAAAGAAAACATTATAGGAAGAATAAGATATGGAATGTATATATTTTCATACACATTTTTTATTTTATACTATGCATTATCATCCACTTACTAAAATGTATTTTAATAAATATAAAATATTTATATTTTTTAGGTTGATTCATTTATTATGGAATGTTATTCTACAACATGAATAATTTCACTATATATTCATACAATTTATATTAATGTATTAGTTTTATATGTGATAAAATTAGAAATTTGTCATGATAAAATTTATATTAAATATAAACAGTCAATTTAAAAAATTATTTTGAGTTAATGTTCATATTTTTTTTAAATTATTGAACCATGAAAAAATTCACATTTATATTTACTATTTACTAAATAAATAATTGAACTCTGTAAAAAACAACAACAATATGATTAGTATAAGAAAATGTAATCAAATAATAGAAATATACATGATGTAAATATAATAATAGTGACATAAACAAGAAAATTGGTTTTATAAATGTGTGTAATTTATATAATATAAATTTCCATGAATTTTAAAATAAATTATTTTAGTTGGGACTTGAAGAATGTTGATCTCTTTCAATCCATTAAAAGATAATTTTAAACATTTTAAAGTCTTTATCTCACCTCTTCCTAAAATGTTTATATAATTTTATATTCCCACTATGTTTTTATTTCCTATAAATGTTTATATAATTTTATATTCTCACTATGTTTTTATTTCCTATAAATATTCTTTTATTAACTACTATATTTACATTAAAATGAATTTGTTTAACCCCTATATATAACATTATTTTTCCCAAACTCATTATATAAAATGATTATTACTATGAGTTGAAAAATATTTTTATCTGTTTAATAAATAAAACTGTTAATGGAAATACACTATATGTTTTATAAATCATATATATTATTGAAAATAGAAACTGTGAATGATTGGAATGGAATATTAATTTAAAATTCATTGATATTAATTTATTTTCTTGATAAAATATATAATAACTATCTATAAGGGTTATTTAATTAAATGTTAAATATCAATTGTGATTAATAAGAGTGATAAAAAAAATTATGTCCCAATTTTACCTCATTGATTCTCTTTGTTATTTAAGGAAAATAATAGGATTTCATGGATTAAGGATAAATATTATTGATAATATGATGGATTATGACACTTCATTATATGAAAGTTGATTTTCCATGAAATGGTATTTTATGAGTTCTCAAATTTTCTAATGGATTCGCTAAAAGGTTTGTTGTTCACTTATTATTTCCTTCACATTTTTTAGAAATTTAAATTCAAATAAATTTATATAATGTTTTAGAGTAGTATTTTTAAAAGGTAAATGTTATTTGTAATGATAAAATTTTTTTTCTTGGGTAGTGAAGTAGTTAACTAGACTAACTCTTTATATTATACACATTACAACTTTTTAGTGTAATTCATAAAAAATAATTCATTATCTTACATTATACGAATTATAAATAATTTGGTTTATTTCAAAATATTAGATATGATTTTTTTTATAATTAAATAAAAAATATATTTTTAAATGTTTTTTATGAAATAATTATCCATATTGAATTTAAACAATTCAATGATACATTACACCTGAAACCTCATGGGTTTGTGACTGATGTAATATCTTATAATAATCATGAAATTAAAAAGAAATTAGTATTGTGTCATTAATTATTTTATATGGTCATAGATATCATTAATGTTTATTATGTTATTATTTGATGGTAATATAACAATTTCATTTATGGGAAACCTTAGATGAAAAGTCATAGTTACCATTTAGAGGAATATTTTGATTGGATTTGTAGAGGATTTTTGAATATTTTGGAAATTTTTTTTTATTTATGAAAAAAAAATTATAAATGTATATATATCCATTTGGGGTGAAATGTAAGTTTATATTGTGGTAATTAAGGTGAATTATTATAAAAAAAATTGGAATAAAAATTTAGATGTAAAGTAAACTATATAGATTAATATGTTACCTGGTTCTTTTTCATATATGATTAACATAATTTAATGGGGAATGCATCATTATGGTATATAATTTTTTGAATATAATTTAATGGGAGATAAATATTATTTAATGATAGTATGTTGAAACATATGAAATTTTGGATACAAAATATTTTTTGTTTGGAATCTGAAATTAATATTTTAATTATTATTTACGTTCAATAATTTGTGTGATAAAGGTTATGTTGAACATTGGAAAAAATTTATTACAATTTTCCTATTTTTTGGGATTTTAATTTCTTTAGAAAGTACTGAGGTGTACATATATCTATAAATTATATTTTAAAAATTAATGTAACCCAAGATGAATCTATGCATTAAAAAATAATAAATTGTGATTTCAATTGATTTCTATTATTATTTTATTGGGTATTATATATAAATGATATTTTTATAAATGATTGAACATTATATAGAAAACAATATTATCATAATTAAGATATATTTATATAAGTATCATTATATATTGGGTAATATATCATGTAATAATATCATAATTGATAATTCATTTCATCTTTCAATTATTTTTTTCATGTTAGTTATGATTATTTATTAAGGTGGAAGAAAAAAAATCGTAAACCACATTCATATCCCTCCAAGATGATTTACACATGATCATTATTTCCAAATATACATCAAGTAATTTTATAACATTTTCATATATTAATTTCACTTCAAAAATGTAATAAAACAGTTAATAATCTTAGTCAATAACATAAGATAATATCATATCAATTATTTGAAATATATTTTTTAAAATATCAATATTCTCCTTTTTATTATCATTGGATGTTTCATCGTGGAATTTTAGAAAAATAAATATTTTCAGTAGAAAATTTATCACTCAATTATTTCAAAAATTTGTTTTCTAAAGGTGATATATTTGAATAATATATATATATATATATATATATTTTTCTTTTTATAAATAATTAAAATGTTTTAGAAAGAACACATTATGAACATTTAAATGTGGATTCAATTATATTATTTTTAAATAATCAGTATAATTCAAGTGTTTTAAAAAAATATTTACACAAAAATAATATTTCAGTTATTAATTATTATTCAAATCAAAATATACCTAATAATAACAATTATTTATAAAATTAATCAGTGTAATATTTTAAAAATGTTTTATAAAATCTTAACACTATATCGAACAACTTTTTTTTAATGCGAAAATATTGAAAATAGGGAATTTCAGTAAATGTAATAGTTGTTTCTTTAATTATTATCTTCATGTGATAATATAATTAGTTCATTTATTGAATGACATTATTCTAAATTATAGAAAAATGTATTATAATCCTTCAAATCATGGTTAATATGTATTTATATAATAATAAAAACTATATCCTTATCTCAAAATTTGTGATCATTATATTTTTTTCCTAGAGATGAAGAGGTGTAGAAAACAACCATTTAAAGAGGATAAAATGTAATAAACCAGTGTTTATTATTTATTATGTTTCAATAAATAAATTAATTTCAAAAATTAAACTTTTTTTAATAGAATATTAATTTGTGTGTAGAGAATGAATTGGTTATTACAGTACTAATTAATTATATATCATGGAAGAATATGTTAGAGATGAAAAATATAAGTGTAGTAGTACATTTATAATATTTATTAAAAAATAAATTTTAGAATAAATAATGTGCCATTCAATTCCCCTACGAAAATGATACCAAAAATGAAAATTCATGAAAAAATATATATGGGTATTAGAGTAAAAGGTATTTTGAGAATGAAATGATAGAATATAACTTGTTGTTATTTATGCGAGGATATATGGCCATAATGGGTAGTAGTTATATACACATATAATAAGATATTAGGGGTACTAATTTTTTAATCACTAAAAAGCAAGATGAAATTAAATTATTTAGTATTTTTAATAACTATGTATTTGGGGAAATTAATTTATATGTAAAGAATTTATTTTATAAAAAACTGTTCTAAATATTATATATGATCAAATAATATTGTAGATGTTGTTTTATAAATAAAATAAAATAAAATAAAATGAATAATATAATATATTGTTTACAAAAAGTATTATTCTTATAAAAAAATTCCTTAATAAATATTATTTAAATCAGTTGGTTTTTTATTATCATATTTTATATTTGAATTTATAAATGTTTTATGTGTGGATAATGCCTTCATTAAAAAAATACATAGTTATTTCATATGCCTCTAAATGAAAAAAAAATCCATAACATTAATATCATGTGAGTTTTTAATATAACATGGATTATTTACACATGAGCATAGAAAGAATACAGTTTAAGTCACTACAGTGTTAATCTTATGGGAATTAATGCAAATT
This sequence comes from Viscum album, assembly GCA_963277665.1. Taxonomy (NCBI): domain Eukaryota; kingdom Viridiplantae; phylum Streptophyta; class Magnoliopsida; order Santalales; family Viscaceae; genus Viscum; species Viscum album. The sequence continues at coordinate 1,498,319,153 of OY728161.1, forward strand.
TATTTTAACATGATCCACTTCCCATTGTAGTTATCTTCTGTGAGTATTACAATACAATTCACATTTGGGTGCATATGTAATCTCACATGGGATCATGTTAAATATTTCACAATTAAGGATTTAATATGATTAATAGTCATTTGAATCTAATTTGATTTCATCTTTATTGTAATGAGATCCTAACATGTAGACTTTAATACTTCCACTGGTTAAAGTTTGCCATTGCTATTCACATTTGAGCCTTAAGTTGTAAATTTATCATTATAAAGATGTAAACCATGACATTTTTTATTGGATTCTTTATTCCACAGTGATATTTTGTGGTTTATGTCTCATCATAATATCTTTCCTATCTATTTTTCTTATTTTAAAAAATTCTTACTTATTTATTATGATGTAGTTAACTACCACGTGTTATATTACATGGGGGTTTGATTGACCCACATTAACATTATGATTTATTTTAAGATAATATGGGTGAATAAAATAATTTGTATATTATGAAATATATTTTATTATAAGAAAATTTATGTTTTTGTTAATTTTAGTTATTGTCATAGTTTATATGGTAATGAAAATGTTTTTTTGAGAGTATATAGTTCAACGAGTTAATGATTAAAAATTGGTTATGTATTGGAAATGGGAATATTGAAAGGATTTTCAGATATTATCATATATATATATATATATTATTTTAGGTACATAAATAATTCATATATATGTATTTATGGATAGAAATAATTTTGTTCATATTGGAGTTATTGCTTTTCAAATTATTAAAGAATAAGAATGATAATGAATAAAATGGTTTGAAAATGTTTTTTATAGTTTTTCTCATTATAAAATTGTTGATATTTTTCTTATGTAAATAAAAAGTTTTTATGCTTCAGAAGTAATATAAAAAATAGTTTATGAATTCTAGATGTGGTTATTATGTGAACAACATGATGGATTTATTATTATCAGAGTCAAATGAACGAATAATGATCTATTAAATAGATAGAGATCTGAACATTCCATCCATATGATATAATTAATGTAGAAACATCAATTAGTACTTAATAAAAAGTGAAAAATGTGTAATTCAAGATTTTATTGTGTAGTAAAATATATGGATGGAGATATTCTCATCGATTTGTTCATTTACAACAAAAAATCATTGGATGTGTTCAATATTGTATGAGATGTTATTAATTTCGAAAATGTTTTCTTACGTAGTATGAAGATATGAAATTTTTATGATTTCGCCTTAGTTTCAAATTTATGATTTATTTATTTTTTAGTTAACCATATAAAACCCTTTGATTATAGAATATATTCCTCTATAAATAAATTTTCCGTGGTTAATAACTTATCTGACATGAATCCACAATTTGAAAACTAATAGTAATTTTTTATAATATATCTATTAAAATTATGGGTATGAAAATTAGTAAACATATTATATATATATATATATATATATATATTATTATTAAATTCTATTGTATAAGATAATAAAAAAATCATTATTTTTTTCAATAACTTATTTTCTTCCAAACCCGATATTATTTCATTTTGTATATGAATATTATAATAAATTTATAACAACATGTTATAATTAATCAGAATAAATGATATAATTTTAAAAATTATAATATCAAAAATATAAAAAACGATAATGTTTCTTTATTTTCATGAAAATTAATATTTTTTAGAGAAATTTAAAAAATACAAATTTTTACCACTATAATTTATTTTGGGTGAAATGTCCATTATTCAATAAATATTATCAAAATGTAACATATTTATCCATTATTTTTATATAATATAATAAATTAGATTGGAATCACCATTTATCACTATTTTAGAATATGTCCATTTTTTTATAAAATTTTTATTTTTTTTCTCATAAAATATATTTTTAGATAAAAATGAATTTTTATTATAATTAAATAAATAATTAATTACAAAATATTTTTATTAATTAATTTTATTGATTATATTTTAAAATAATTATCCAATATTCATTTTATCATCTTTATAAGTCATTAAATATGTATAATATTAGTTTTATGCTGAAATAAATATTACTCTAAAAGCAGTTTTCATTGTGTTTTGTGTTGTTACCTTAAAATAGAATTCTGTATTAAAAAGGCATTCTATATTTGGAAGTAGTATAAAAAATTTCAAAATGGGTCTATTATTGTATTTTAATTATGAATATTACAAATTGATAATGTGTTTCGCCCAGATTGAGGTAAAATTATAAAAAATTTGTTGAAATTTTTGGGATATAGATTGAAATTTTCAATATAACCGTAAATTATCCGATTTTATGTGTTATAAAACATTATCGTCTGCCATGAATTTAAGTGGGCTACCACCTCCATGAAGAGAATTAATTAATTTTTTATTTACATTATACATGGATTACAATAATGACTAATTTAATATATATATATGATCTATATGATAAAATAATTGTAATGAAATTTTGAATTTCATTTTACAATTATTCTTTCCATTCGTCAATAAATGAAAACATTTTTCATGTTTTTGTACGCCCTATTGTCCCCAAGAATAATTTAATTAATTTTTCAATAACTAAATTTAATTCATAACTCTCTCTCTATATATATAATATATATGATATTTATATGATTTAAAAAAAATGGAAATTATTGAACCATGATCAAAGTATATGTATTCGTACTGTCGAACTAAACTATACATAAAAAATGAGACAGTAGTCACCTTTAATAGTGATTTTAATAAGGTAATATTTATAACACTTTAATAACAGTTTATAAGTAAATAATATATATTATATTATATATTTGAGTATGGTTTTTATTAAATATTTAATGTATCAATATTTATTTTACATGTGGTCCAAATGAATTCAAGAGATAACATGAAATTAGTTATGGTAATTTGGATTCAAAATCATTTTAATATGTAAATTTTATTCATTAACGTCCAATGTTGTATAATATATTATTATTTTATTAGAGTATATCTTTTATTTTCTTCCCCTATAGTTATGTCATGAAAAAAATTCCATCTTTTTTCATCACATTATGTACTAATGTGATCAAATTAAAATTTTATGAAAATATTAATTAATAATCTATTTATTCAGAAATGTTTTTTATTTTATATACTTGTTTTCTAGGTTTTTATAATAATCACAAATGATGTGTTAAATTAAATTATACCCATTTATGAATTTTAATAAAAGGGTTTGAAATAATATTCATGTTTTGTTCTTAATGAGGTAATTTTGATTTTTTACAGAAAATATATATGAAATAATTTCTTTATAGTATATAACATGAATAGTTTTTCCATTCACCATTATATCACAATTATTTGAGTCCAATATAAAAATTTATATTCATTACTTCAAATTATATATATTCACTATTATATTTAATGTGCTTTAAATTTAAATAATTGGATTCAAAAGGAAAATAAAACATTCCTCAATATATGTTTCAAGTGATATATTAATTCCATTTTCACCCCTTATTACATAATTTGGTGTTACTTATGATTAACTAGTGATATATTTCAATAATATTTTCTTTATTAATTCACTTGATTGACATTTTGATGATGATTATATGATTACAAAATCATTTTCTCATCTATGGTTTATTTCATGGTGAAATGTTAAATATTTTCATGATCTTGTGGTATATATATGAATAGATTATGATTTTGTGATGGGATTGTCAATTTTAACCCTATAATATATTGGTTGATGATGGATATTTCATGATATAAATATATAATTTTTTATCCCAATTTCATGTACAAAACATTTGTGTACACCTGGTTTTTATTCCAAAATATTTTTCATAGAACATATTTTCATGTGCATAAGAATTTAAGTTGACCATGAATCATGTTCTATTTTAATATAAGTGCCAAATTTTTTATCCTCCACTTAATGAGTCAAATAGTTTTTATTTATAATGTTCACCATGACATGATATTATTTAATTCAGATTTATATGTCTACGTTATTCTATCATGGATTGTAATTGATTATTGGTGATTCCAAACTATTATAAATATTTTTCTAATATGATTATAATGTTTTATAACATTACTCATAATTTTAAAATATTATAGATTGTGTAAGATAATTATAATATATGATATTATTATCTACCTATTATTCTAATATTATGAACATTTATGATCATTAATTAATATATCTAACATTCTCACATATTGGTAATCTAACCTCACCCTTTAATATTTTTTTCTCTCCACAGGTGATGAGTAAAATATTTATTCTAGGAATAGTTAAGAAGTGTTAAATTTGGAATAATTTAAGATATTTCAAGAAAAATGGAATTACGTATCTTCTGAATAATGGAATTGAAACTTTGTGGTTCTAGTGTAGATCATAATGTTATGTATTTTTTAATAATCTATATTGATATATCTTTTTTTTCAATATATCTGGTTGAGATACTTAGTACCATGTAAGGGTTTATTTAATCATTAGAGATTAAGATTAGTGAAAACTTGTAAAAACCCTAGTTATAACATATATAGGATGAAATCCAATGATTTTTTCATGAAGATATTATATTGTTTTAAAATAATTAAATCCATGCCTTGATGATAAATGGGGATACTTTTTGGTAATCGATATATATGGGTGTTATGTACATAAAAGGGGATATTCGAGTATATTATAGTCATCATTATGGTGCATGCTTATTATGACCATATAGTGCACCAAGATTTACAAATATTGGGAATAAACATGAGTTAACTAACATTATACAAATATATCATGAAGAAATATATTAATAGATGATAAAAAAGGGTGTGATTGGTCAAAAATAAGGTGTTATATATTTAATACAATTTGTCATGATGTATACATCTTTTTAAATATATATCATTATTATTTTATTTCTAATTATGGATATTTTTTCATAAACTATACTTTTTCCCCTTAGTAAAGGGATAGAACACAAAATGTATCTGTTGAATAATGAATATTTAACACAATTAAAAGAATTTAATAATGATGTAAAAAGGATTATGAGATGGGATTCAATATTTGGGGAATATTCTAACTCAAATCTATCAATATAAGAGTGGTGTGGTGGAAAAATATTAAAGATATTAATTCCCAAAATATAGAAAACCATTCAATTGAATCTTTATGTGACAATATCCTAACACCGTGGGGTCATCCAATTTACTAGTATATGATATATTTATCATTATAATGGAAAATATTTTTCCATTATTTTATACATAGACAATTAAAAGATTTTATTAGCTATTTATTTTTTGGAAGGTGAATCATTTCAATTATTGAATCTCATTATAAATATAATAAAATTGGAATTAAATTATTCAAGGTAATTGGATGATAATAACATAATATATTTGAATAAGTATATACCCCAATTATAAAAAAACGTAGGAGGAATTATTTTAGACTAATAATAAATATGGGGATTCTACCAGTATATATAAGTGAAAGATTCCATAAAATTCAATGTATTCTCTGAGTTTAATAATCATCACTGAAATACAAATAGATCTATTAATTAGTAAATTAAAAATCAATCAAAAGGTAAGAGAAATAAAAGAAATTATGAGCTAAAATGTAATTTGTTGATGTGATGTCCAATTAAATATAGATGAGTAAAAACCCCATGAATATATCAATTAGAAAAGGATGATGTTGTTTCATTGATATGTCAGTGGTATATCACGTTTGGTGAAGAAAATAATTGGACCTCTAACATTATGAGAATTTGGGAAAGGGCACTATGTAGAATTCCTAAAATTAATAATATTATATTTCATGTTTTAGATGCTATTAAATTGATAAAATTAGTGTTAAATGAAATTATATAATTTAATTAGTTGAATAAATATCTGGTATCTTAATAGAATGCATTAGTAACATTTTAATGCATATATAAAATAACTTCTTTCACTGTGTAAATATATTTCTTTTTATAATATTTTAGGAAGAGTATAATCTATGAATTAATTTCAAGTGAAATATAAATGGAATTTTTACTGAATAAAAATAGGTTAGGTGGTTCATAAAAATTATGGCGAGAAAATCACCAACTCTATATTTGTGTATTCTTAGATAGATATTATATGAATGAACCAAATGAAAATCATTTTCTTTATAATTTTGTTAAATTAATATTTATTCTATGATTCATTGTCAATATATATATATATATGTTTTAAAAAAAATTATTAATTGAGAAAACTATAATAAATAATGTATTCAACATTATTCATCGAGATTAAACAAATTAAAAAATATATTTCATTAAATTTAATCAGTTAGATTACTTGAATATTATTAAAACAAGAGTTTAAATGAATTGTAATTTAATATTACCTTATAACAGAATATTTAAATTATAATATGCTACTTTTAATAATTCAGTCATGGAAATTAAATAATATATTTATTAAAAAGAAGATAATAAGAATCGATTTTAAAAAAATTGTATAGTTATCTAAAAGACGGGTTGGTTGCACATTGTGAAAATATTTTAAATAAAATCGATTTTTTTTAATTTATTGTATAAATTTAAATTTAATTATGAAAATTCTAATTTAAAATTTATCATAGGCTGGTTATTTTGATTTTATATTATCTATTTCATTTTCTAATTAATAATTGAAAATATATACTTTTAATTGTGAATAGAATTTTCATTCAAAATAGTTAATAAATATAATATATATTTTGATTTGGATTCCAATTAAAATTAAATAAATTATATATCATTTAATCCAATTTATGTAATTTTAAAAAAATTCATATTGAGTCTTTATATAAAATATTTGTAAAATTTTGAACATTTACTCCTTGAAAATCTCCAATCATGTCGTTTTTAGGATTAATTTTATATTAAAACAATCGAATTAAATATGTGGAATTTTGTAAAATGTATTCAATGTTTCGAATAAGGATAATTAATACATTTTAATAATGAAATCATAATTTTTCATAACAATTATATCAGAAAATAATAATTAATTACCACAATTTAGGATAAAAATAGTGTTTTTCACGTTACATGAAGTTTTTGTTAAATTTTACATCAAAAAATAAAAAATTTACACGATAAAATGATTTTGACTTTTATTATATGTATTACTAATTTATCAAATATTTTTCTTTCTATTATAGGATTAAATAATTATTTACTTATTTTTTAGAAAATAATTAATATGGTGGAAAAAATGTTGTAAAAAATGGATAGAATCAATGATTGAGAAGTGACATGATAAAAACATGTTTTTTTTGAGATTTAGAAGTAGTTATAGACTATATAATGCCAAAAAAATTATTAATAAAATATTTTTCTATATGAGATGATAATGTTCCCCCACCATATAATACATTTTGGTATTTAAAAAAATATCACTCCTCAATTATAAAAAGGTGACTGATTCCCCTATATTATTAAAACCCATCAAGCAATTTTCTACTACCAAAATATACTTGAATCATCTGAAACTATCCCAAATATCATGATAGAATCAATATTTTTTAAAATAAATCTATAGATGGATGGAATTTTTTGAAATCATCTATTAGGTACCTCAAATTAGGTAATTATTTTCATTGATAATTTTAATTTTAATTATTTCACCCTCCTTCATTTATTATAAGAAAAACCATATTAAATATTAATTTAATTATCATAAATATACCACGATGGTGATATTTTATTGTCGTGACCTTTAACTATCTCTATAACCATCAAATGGGTTACAAAATCTTTCTTCGTGTGCACATCAAACTATTATTGTGTGAGCCAATGTCATTTATTTTTCCATTATCATCTTTCAAAGATCGATGTTATGATGAATATAAAGTATATATATGATATTTATTATAGAATTGTAACTTTGATTGAGCGTTATCATATATATATATATATATATATATATGTATTTTACAATTCCATTTCAAAAGCGATAACATAAGTTTACGTGTCTCTACGATGGAATATTGCCTCCCAAAACTATCTGATTCACTTTTCACTAGGGATTTTTATAGAATTTAATATGAATCATTATAGTAAATCTATATGATATATAAATTAAATAATGTTATGTTAATAAAATATTTACCATTCTAAAAATATAATATATCATTTTATTTCATACACTGAAAAGAGATGACATCTTTTGTGTAAATGTGGACTACCTTCATCACAAAGGGATGTGAATCAATTTTCATCACTAGACCATATGTATTATATATATTTAAGAATAATAAAATAATAAATATTTTATATATAATATTATTATAATTATGAAGAGATTAAATTTTAATTACTTAATTTCCATAATGATCATTGAAAAATGTAATTGTTACTCATGCATATGAAAGATCTACGATCTCTATGATCATAACTTAATTAAGTTATCAAAAACATCATCCTAGATTGGTTTTAAAAGTATTAATGATTTAAAATTTTGATAATAATTTCATGTTTATTAATCTAGTTATTGTATTACTATATAATATATTCAATAACCGGATCCTTTATAAGAAAACACAGATGGGAATTTAATGAAATTAACACAAGAAACAATGAAAAAAGAAATATATATTAATTGAAGCAAGATAATATGTTATAAAAGTTTCATATGTGATATTATAATTAATCATATGATTATAATATATTCATATAAATTTAAAACATCTAAAAATTATGTTAAATAATGTATATCAAAAGGGTGTCAATAATAAGGTATTTCGTATGAATTTTAATTCCAATGATATTTATTTGTTATTATTATCCAATTCAATTTTATATGGTGTATGTAAAAAACATTTGACATGTAATATCATTATTTATTCATTCATAAAATATTTTTAATTTCAAATTCAAATTTTTTCTCCATGGAAATTTGAATTGAAAGTAAATACTTCGTAAATGTTTTTTTTAAAACTTGATTTATTTTTTGATTATTCATTTTATAATGAATAAATCAACTTATTTTAATTATTTTTTATTATGTGTTTAATTTCATTAAAATATAAATATTATTTCATGACTACTATGATAATTTTTTAAACCGTATAACGATTTATCATATGGTGTTTATATTTATATTTATTTGAATAGTTGTGCAAGCATTGATAAATCAATATCATATTCATTATATGAATATATGATGATAAAGAAGAAATTTTCATGAATTTAATAAATTATTCAATATATGGGGAATTACTTGGTCATGAAAACATAGTTTATGAATATTTATTAATATCTTACGTGAGGTCTTGATGGTTGAGGTATCATGTACCTCAGAAATAATATCCTATAATTAATAATTTACCTTATTAATAATTTATTGATTAATAACTATGATATTTTCTGAATCACACAATCTATTAATGCATTTTATTTATCAGTTTTCTATTACATGTAATGTTTTTTCACATTTTTACCTTACCATATTTGTTATTACTTATAAAAATATGATATAAAAATTATTAATTAAATGGAATAAGGGTAAATTTATTTAAATTTCCATATTTTATATTATTTGATGGTTCATGATTTATTCTAATATGCTTAACCCTCATTATGAAATTTATATCACCATTATTTTGTTTCCATAACCCATATTTCCATGATGTTTACAATGATTTATGTGAAATAAAATATTAATTAATTCATTTTATTCTTGAAGAAAAATTATGTTCATATTTGTTTTGCAAATATCATTCTTGGATCAAGTATATATATAGATTACCAAAACTAGAAAATAATATGGTCCCTCGATATGTGCTTCCTTGAATATTATGCAAATATAATAAGGAAGTCAATATATCAAGGTTACAAGGGTAGGGGTTTTAATAGTTTGTTTGAATGGTTCATTATTTGAAAAATTTATAAATATATTTTTGAATAAATAGATTAGGTATCATAACCCTATGATAAAAATTGAAGTTAATTATAAAAAAACAAATTTAGGTTTTGAAAAGGTTGATTTTTTTTCATTTTTCAATTAAATAAATCCCTATCCAGAACCTACATGTGGGAATTGTTATTGAAATATAGTGAATTGTGATAATAACTCTAAAATAGATGGATTTTTGTTATCAGATTATCATATGGTTCATTACAATATGCATTAATTCACACACTCTTTTACCTTCCCTATGGGATATGTTTAGGATAATTTGTAACACCACAAACTTCCAAGGTATGCTTATTTTTGAATAATAGAGTAGTCTGTAATGTATACAACACCGAGTTCAAGCACACCACAACCCATCAAACTAGCTATTTATAAAGAATATATGAATATTAATAACCACATTTTTTATTTTACAGATACACCATATAATTTTAACATTCATATTTTGGGTATATTAGACCTAATATAAAGAGAAATTTGGTTTTTCACATAAAAGGAGTATTATTCATAAAATTCAATTTTTCGACCATTTAATGGGGAACCCTTTATAAATCCAATATTTGAAAATTTTATATGTTCTATTATAAAAAATAAAATTCTTATCATGAACCGGGACATCAATATTTACTTTGGGTAAATTTTTTAATTTTTATGTTAAAAATCATTTTTTATGAATAATGAAAAATACTGTATTTTAATTAAAAATTGTCTTTTAATATAATTTATTTATATGGTTATATTATCTTTTTAATTATTTTCAAGGTGTAATTAGATTATATTTTTACAATTTAATCCAATTTTGGTCCTGTAGGTATTTTTAATTTGAAATTGGTCATAATTAAGAGTCAATATTTTGATAGTTATTATTTCTCAAAAACACAGTTTTTTTTACAGTTAAAATTAATTTTAAATTAGTTGATGCAACATCTATGTTTTGAATTTGGTAAAATTGACATCTATTTTTAATTCAAAATATTAGATATATATTAGGCTTATTTTTTGGCATTTTTATGAAAAACATCATTTTTTGCTGAATAATTAAAACAGTAATTAGTAGATAAAATCCCGACTTTTTCATTTAAATAAATTTTACCACTTTTGTGAATTGAATTTTTAAAATATGACAAACATGTTTGTTAATAGTATGAAAAATGTGGTTAAATAGTAAAAAAATAATTTTTGGTGAATATTATCTTTTGACTTTTATTTACCTCGATTAATGTTAAATAGGGTAATTAATGTTAAAAATAATATTATAATAATATTAAATTGCCCTAACATGTCACGACCTGCCCTCGGGGCCCGTTCCGTGACTACCCAAAGCCGGCCTTCCATAGGCATGGGGCTGGCGACTAGCACCAAGGCGTAAATCCCGATAAACAGGGAAGACATTGCCTTGGTAATGTAAACAAGCACTACAGAGTAAATAAGCGGAAAAGTAAACACTAAGTAAAAACTGAAACAAGCTGTGCTGAAAGTGAAAGGGGCGGAAAATACAAGCCCAACTGTAAAGTACAACTGAAGGAAAAAAAAGCAACTGAAAGGAAAAGCCACAGCGTCGAGCCGTCCTCTGGAACTCCCACGTGAAGGGTGAGGATAGATAGCCTCCACGGCTCCTCGGTCCAGCCGTCTGCTCCGAGTACGTCCCGCCCAGTGGTCCACCTCCAGGTACAGTCCTTCTCCACAAGCCTCCACCACGATCAGCGTTGTCCATCGTCTGCAACAAACACAACGAAGTACGGGCATAGCCCGTGCATGGGTGAGTATAAGCTACTCAGTAGGGACCCTGAGACCCCTGAAGGTCTCCCGAAATCCATAAAGGATAAACCAAAAAGGAAATATACAATCACGAAGTAACATCCGACACTGCTTAGGTATATGCCCATACGTATACCTAAGTCAATAATTCCTGTTCGGCTCCAACACCCGAGCCCAAGCACAACTCAGTCCACACAGGAAAGCAAAATGTAAACCCACACAGGATAGCACAACACAATCCATGAAGGAGAGAAAAAGTAATCCATAGAGGATAGCTCAACACAATCCACAAAGGATATTAAACAGTAAATCCACACAGGATAGCTCAGCACAATACACAAAGGAGAGTAAAATAGGATTCAGCTCACACATGTATACTTTTTCGAATGACGATATAGATGATCACTGATCCATCTATGTCGTCGGACCCACAAAGGATCGATAGTTAACTAACCACCGCAATGACCCACACAGGATCGGACCCACACAGGATCAATAGGTAACTAACCTCCGCAAAGACCCACACAGGATCGGGCCCACACATGACCTGTAGGCGCTGGCTCACACAGAACCGCTTAGCGCTGACCCGCACAGGATTAGATCCACACATGATCTGTAGCACTGATCCACGTAGGATTGCTGAGTGCAGTAGTCGTTGTAGTACACTGAGGATCTCTGCACAGTCGTCGTCGCAGTCCACTGAGGATCTCTGCACAGTCGTCATCGCAGTCATAGTAGCAGTCGCAGCCAGCTCTAGGGTTCCCACACACATCAAGCTCGTTCGGGAGGGTCCGCTCCACGAGCCGAGAAACTGATACATCAACTGACACAAAGTCCTAAGTTGATGTATCCCAATGTTTTGTATCATCAACAGGAACTCAACTTCGCAGACGGCGCGTCAATCGGACGACCGGTCTGAGAGTTATTGGCTTTTTCATCCCAGGGGCCCGATTGGTTTTTAAGGAAAAACCAACCCGATCATACTCCACCTGCGTCCAAAGCTCGGCGGAGTGAGCCAAAAGATCCGTCTCACTTATAGGAATTCAAAAAAGTCGAAGGATCGTCAATCAGACGTCCGGAGCTCAAGATATGTGCATTTACGCTCTGAGGGCCCGGTTGGTTTCGTGTACGAACCAACCCGGCGGAACCCAAAGTATCCCAAAACCTTAAGTGCAGTATACAGAAACGACCGTCTTGATCCAAGGATCGTGTTTCCGCTGACGGCGTGTCAATCGGAGTCCCTTAGATCATGTTACGGGCAAAAGACCAAAAAGGTCCGGAATCGAGGGGTCTGGGCCCGGTCCGACCCGGCCCGACCCCCCCCTGGGTCGGCCCGAACTGGGTCGACCGAACCGGGTCGGCCCGACCAGGGTCTAACCCGGCGGGACCCAGTCCGGCCCGATGCGGCTCGGCCGAGCGGCCGAGAAACGCGAGGGGGCACGCTTCCCCAGCCTGACAACTCCGCGGCCCCCGCGGGGGGCCGCGCTGGTCAACGGATGCGGCAAAGCCGCGTCCTTTGTGCGCCGGACCCACGCGGCCGCGGGTCCGCTGGCGCCGCCGGCGACCCGCGCCGTCGGTGGCTTCCGCAGGCCACTGGAGTCGCTCCGATGGTCCGATTCTGTTCCCATCTGCGCCGCTGCTCCACCCGGGTCCCGTTCTTCACTACGGAAACATCAAATCGCCCTTACGGAACGTTTTGTCGTCGCCCTCCAAATCCGCACAACAATAAAGAACTGCAGAGGGTTGTCGGGCCGTGTTCGTTTGGACCGCACCCTCCGCGTTAGGCGATAAAAATCGGGAAGAATAATCAACACATAGAAATCATAACAAATAACAATTTTAATAATTAAAATTGTTCTTATGAAACTGGGTTCTTTATTTTAAAAGAAACAATCATGGGAATATAAATTATTTCACAACAAACCCCTACCTCGTCAAGTCATCGCACACACGTTCTTCGTAGAATTGATCGTCGAGGAAGGAGGGGACCGTCGAGTCGTCACGGTATCCAGCGTTGCGTCGACGAACTCTGAGGACCAAAAAAAAAAGATTTAATTATATCGATTAAATCTAAGTGTTGTTATAATCCGCAAAGAAATTTAAAGAACCACAATCTCTTACCTCAATGGATGATCGAAGATTTTGTTGCGGATGAAGGAACATCGCAGAAGAACGTCGCGAGAGATGAAACGTCGGTGTCTTGGCACACGATGTCGCATCGTCGATTTCTGCGGGTTCGGAGTTCTTCGTCGGAGGCCGGTGTTTTTCGCGTTCTTCACGTTGTTCACATTCTTCATGAAGGAGGATGAAGAACTTGAGGTTTCTATAAAATCCTCTCAACGAACAACACTTAAGGATAAAAATAATTGGTCTTTTTTTTTTAACATGCCAACAAACAAAAAAGAGATAAGTAAGGACCCATTAATTCATAGAATTAATTCAATGAAGAAAACCGCCCAATTAAATTGTGCATTAAGAATTTAAGAAAACGCATTAGTTGACTTTCATAATGACGGGTTTTCGCGGGTGCGTTACTTAGCGGAAAAGAAACGGTGGGGCTCATGGGGGCCCCACCTCACAAATATCCTACCAAGAGGGTAGGATATTTTTGGATAGCACCTTATCTGCATCAACTCAGCTTAAGCATCTTTAAGTGGCTTATAAGTGGCTTAAGTGAAATAAAAATAAAATTGTCGCACAACTTTATTTTATTTAATAACTTTAAACCCAAAAATTAAAAACCACAACCGAGCAAACGCAACTCCGGAAGAGGCGTTTCTAAGCAAATACTGGCGCTGCGATTTCATCGGTGCCCTTAGAATTTGATTCCGAGTACCGGTTCAAAAGTTAGAAAAACGCGCTCGTCCGTTCACTGAACGTACCTGAGCCAAACTTCAAAAAATGATTCCGGGCACACCGGGCCTCGGAATCAAGTGCCGTCAGAAACTGCATTCTTGTAAAATTCCAAAACAAATTAAGAAAAAAATTTACTTGAAATTTACGGGTCTTTACATTACTCACACCTCAGGGCTTTACGTCCCCGTAAAGATACATCCTAAACTAGGGAAAAAAATGTGGGTACTGAGAAAACATCTGAGCCTCCCGCTCCCAAGTGCTCTCTTGGAGGTTCCCGTGCTGCCATCTGATGCGCACTAGAGGAATCGACTGTCCACATAGGACCCACTCCTGTCGATTCTCGATCTCCACTGGGACCTCCGCAAAAGTCACCCCATCATCAACGTCTAGCTCCCCATGGTCAATGATGTGCGTCAGGTCGTGCACGTATCTCCTCAG
The DNA here is from genome assembly GCA_963277665.1 of Viscum album. Classification (NCBI taxonomy): domain Eukaryota; kingdom Viridiplantae; phylum Streptophyta; class Magnoliopsida; order Santalales; family Viscaceae; genus Viscum; species Viscum album. The sequence goes on from OY728161.1 coordinate 1,498,334,153, forward strand.
ATGAGATACATGGAAGATGTCGTTCACCCGGTGCAACTGAGGTGGTAGAGCCAGGCGATAAGCCACCTTACCAATCCTGCTGAGGACCTAGAAGGGTCCGATGAAGCATGGAGACAACCTTTCACCTCGACCAAATCTCCGTAATCCACGTCTTGGTGAGACACACAAAAATACATGGTCGCCATCCTCGAACTCTAGGGCCTCCGCCTCCTGTCAACATAAGTCTTCTGCCGGCTCTGAGCTGTCCCCATCCGCTCCTGGATGACCTGGACCTTCTCTGTCATGGCCCGGACCATCTCTGGTCCCACAAGTGCTGACTCCCCAGGGTCTGTCCAACATAAAAGTGATCTGCAAGTTCTGCCGTACAACGCCTCATATGGTTCCATCCCGATGGTGGAGTGGTAGCTATTGTTGTACGTGAATGCCACCAAGGGTAGGTGATCCTCCCAGCTGCGACCAAAGTCCAGGACACATGCACGGAGCATGGCCTCGAGAGTCTGAATGGTCCTCTCCGTCTAACCATCCGTCTGAGTGTGAAAGGCGGTGCTCAGACGTAGCCGCGTCCCGAACACCTCCTGTAACCCCTTCCAAATCAGGGAAGTGAAGTGAGCATCTCGATCGAAGACGATAGATGATGGAACTCCGTGAAGCCGTAAAATCTCCTGAAAGTAGAGATGCCCCAAGCTCTCCACTGAGCCCTGCTCTCTGATGGGTAAGAAGTGTGTCGACTTGGTGAGTCGGTAAACAATCATCAAAATGGATTCGTGACCTCTGGATGTGCGTGGAAGTCCAGTCAAGAAGTCCATAGATATCTTCTCCCACTTCCACTCTGGGACCTCCAAGGGTTGTACCAAGCCTGCTAGTAGCTGATACTCTGCCTTCACTTGCTGGCAGGTGAGACATCGAGAAATGAACTCTACCACAACCTTCTTCAAGCTCGGCCACCAGTGCTATCGTCTGAGGTCCTGGTACATCTTCGCCACTCCCGGATGTACTGCCAAAAGAGAAGTGTGAAACTCTCTCAGCACCTCCTCTCGTAAAGCAACAGGTACCAAGGTACGTCCTCTGAAAAGGACGTCGTGCTCTGCTCCAAGGGAGAAACCATCAGGTGCATGTCCCTAGGATATCTGTGTACACCGTGACTCACAATCAGTGTCCCCACATTGTGCCTCCCTGACCCATTGTAGAAGTGGAGGAGAGAATGTGAGAGACTGAAGGAAGGCTGCTCCGTCCCTATCTATGAAGGATATCTGCAAGGCGGCTAGCTGCTCTGTCGCCTCCTCAAGTAGCTGAATGCTCGTCCTCCTGCTGAGGGCATCAGCAACTACGTTCCCTTTCCCAGGAGTATAGACTATCTCAAAGTCATAGTCTTGGAGGAACTCGAGCCATCGCCGCTATCTCAGGTTCAGGTCTTTCCGCGAGAAGATGTACCTGAGACTCTAGTGGTCAGAAAAGATTGTAAAGCGCTCTCCCATCAGATAGTGCCGCCATGTCTTCAGAGCGAAGACCACTGCTAATAACTTCAGGCCATGGGTAGCATATTTTTGCTCATGCGGCCTCAACTGGCGTGACCCATAGGCAATCACGGCCCGCTCCTGCATCAGGACACATCTGAGTCCGGTTCTCTAATGCATCGTAGTAGACTACGTATCCAACTCCCTCATCAGGAAACCTCAAGATAGGTTTGCTGGTCAATCTCTGTATCAGCTCCTGGAAGCTCTACTGACATCTGTCTGACCACAAAAAGGGTTTCCCTTTTTTCGTCAAAGCTGAGAGTGGTGCCGCAACTCTGGAGAAGCCCGACACAAATCTCCGATAGTATCCGGCTAGACCCAAGAAACTCTGCACCTCTGTCACGCTCTTGGGTGGCTCCCAAGCTATCACTGCCTCGATCTTCGCAGGATCCACATCAACTCCCACCTCAGGAATGACGTGCCCCAAAAAGTGGACCTCACGTAACCAGAACTGGCACTTCGAGAGCTTGCCATAAAGCTGGTGCTCTCAGAGTGTGTCTAGTACAACCCGCAAGTGGTAGGCGTTCTCCTCCTTAGTCGTCGAGTATATCAAAATGTTGTCGATGAAGACCACGACAAATCGATCAAGGTATGGCTGGAAGATCCTATTCATGAGGGTCGTGAACATTTCTGGAGCATTGGTTATGCCGAATGGCATAACCAAGAACTCATAGTGGCCATACCGGCACCTGAAGGCCGTCTTCTGCACGTCCTCGTCTCGAACTCTAAGCTGATGATAGCCTGAACTGAGGTCTATCTTCGAGAACCACCGTGCTCCCTTGAGCTGATCGAAGAGGTCATAAATACTCTGTAGTGGATACTTGTTCCTCATTGTCACCTGGTTCAGGCGACGATAGTCGACACACATTCGCAAGCTCCCGTCTTCCTTCTTGGAAAACAATATCGGGGAAGCCCATGGTGAAACACTGGGTCGGATGAACCCCTTGCCATGCAAGTCCTCCAACTGTACCTGTAGCTCTCGAAGCTCAGAGGGGGCCATCCGATACGCTGGAGTGGATATCAGGGCTGTCCCGGGGTACCGATCAATATAAAAGTCTACCTCTCTGCGAGGAGGTAGTCCTGGAACATCGTCGGGATAGACGTCCGCATACTGATCCACCACTGCAGGAAAACTAGAACTTCAGACGTCCACTACTCCTAGGATGAGACTATCCAACTAATGAGTGATGGTTTGTCCCCTCCACTGCGAGAGTCCATCCTGTGCTGAAAAGGCTCCCTTCTCGCCGGTGAAGGGGAACATGCTCCCGTCAGTGCGCACACATCGCACCTTGCGCCTAATACAGTCAATCTGAGAATGGACTGTGGATAACCAATCCATGCCCAAGATGACGTCGTAAGGCCTCGACGCTGCTACTAGAAGATCCCAGCCAAAGCTCTCACCTCCTAGAGTAAGATCACACTACCAGAACAAGTGCGTAATCGTCGAGTCTGCTCCCGTAGGAGTCTCTAGCTGTAAGGATCGATCCAACGGCTCTGTCGGAATCTCCGAGCTCTGAACAAGGATAGAAGATATAAAAGAGTGACTCACTCCTATGTCTATAAGAACTACAGAAAGGGTGGAATAGACATAGATCATACCTCGAATCATCTCTGGCGCACCGTGGTCGTAGGCCTCCGCTGCCTGGAGCTATGCCTATCTCTGCCCGCCATCTCCATGTGGTCAGGGCAGACCTCATGGTGGTGGTGGTGGAAGAGCCTCAAAGTGACGCCCACCACCTACTGCTTGGCCAACTACTCTGCCTCGTCTGTCTCCTCCCTGCGGATCGCCACAATCGACCCACTACCTCTACCTGGGTGGCCCTTCCACCGTCTGCTGCTCCTCGGAACGGCGGGTCGGGCAGTCACGAGCCATGTGGCCCTGCCCGCCGCATGCGTAGCACTTCCTGACTCGTGAAAGACTGGATCCGCGCTGTGTGCCCCGCACTGCTAAGCCTGTGTCCCGAGGTTGTCTGCCGGAAGGTCTGGTCTGCCTAGACCCATGAGTCATCCGTTGGCTGCCTACTGTCGAAGACTCTGCTACCTGCCGCCCTGCAGTAGGTTTCGCTGTGGACTCAGCCAAAAAGCTCTCGATCAAAAGGGCTCGCTCCAGTACTCCTGCCTGGGTCGGGATGCTGAGGGAGATCAGCAATGCCCTGCTCTCGTGTCTCAATCCCTGCTCAAAGGTCCGAGCCCGGAAGAATGGGTGTCGTACCATATCTGTCGAGTAGTGAGAAAGATCGGCAAACCTCGCCGCATACTGGGTGACCGTCAAGCTACCCTTTCGTAGCTAAAGAAGTTCCTGGATGCGCACCGCATGGAGGGTGTCCGGGATGAACTCTGAGCAGAAGAGGCTCTCAAAGTCCGTCCAGAGAAGAGATTCCTCATCGTGCACCTGGAGCATCAAGCTCCACCATCGGTCCGCTGCTGCGTGCAGTAGGCTCGTCGTGAGGATCACCATGAGGTCTGCTGGTGTCCTCACTAGCCTGAAAACTCGTACGACTGCCTCCAGCCAGTCCTCGGCTGCCTGGGGGTCCGTCTCCCCACGAAACTTGGGTGGTCGCTGGTGCTGAACTCGTGTAGTGCTCCGAGGCGACGTGCATAGTCAGCGGTCGTGGCGGGGAGCATCGGTAGCTCAGCAGGTAGAGGTACCACCGGTGCCTCCACCATCAAAGGGCCCTGTACCGAGGCCTCTTAGCTCGGCGGGCTGTCTTCGCGCTCTACTCTCGGAACCCAAGCTGGCTGCCGTCGTGGGGCCATCCTGAAAAGGAAACAAGTGCGCCACGGTCAGAACAGTATACCTGGTGAGCTGATACAAAGTAATCACGAAGAAAACTTGAAAACACACATGCAATCAATGTTTTCATGCATTATGTCAGAAATCAGAAGTCAGGGTCCTAGTGTACGGATACGTCGGCCGTCGCACCAACACTGGACTCCCTGGATTGATAACCACACCCAATACGGTAAACACTATTTATTCACATAGAAGAAAGATCAGAGTCTGCAATAGAACCGACCACCTCCGATACCAATTTGTCATGACCCGCCCTCGGGGCCCGTATTGTGACTACCCCAAGCCCGCCTTCCATAGGACAGGGGCTGGCGACTAGCACCAAGGCGTAAATCCTGATAAACAGGGAAGACATTGCCTTTGTAAAGTAAACAAGAACCACAGAGTAAACAAGCGGAAAAGTAAACACTAAGTAAAAACTGTAACAAGCTGTGCTGAAAGTGAAAGGGGCCAGAAATACAAGCCCAACTATAAAGTACAACTGAAGGGAAAATCCGCAGCGTTGAGCCGTCCTCTGGAAGTCCCACGTGAATGGTGAGCACAGATAGCCTCCATAGCTCCTCGGTCCAGCCGTCCGCTACGAGTACGTCCCGCCCAGTGGTCCACCTCCAGGTACCGTCCCGCCCACTGTCCGTCGTCTCCAACCAACACAACGAAGTGCGGGCAGAGCCCGTGCAGGTGTGAGTATAAGCTACTCAGTAGGGACCCCAAGACCCCCGAAGGTCTCCCGAAATCCATAAAGGATAAACCACAAAGGAAAGATACAATCACGAAGTAACATCTAACACTGCTTAGGTATATGCCCATACATATACCTAAGTCATCAATTCTCGTTCGGCTCCAACACCCGATCCCAAGCACAACCCAGTCCACATAGGAAAGAAAAACGTAAACCCACACAGGATAGCACAACACAATCCACGAAGGAGAGAAAAATTAATCCACATAGGATAGAAAAACACAATCCACAAAGGAGAGTAAACAGTAATTCCACACAGGATAGCTCAGCACAATACACAAAGGAGAGTAACACAGGATTCAGCTCACACAGTTATACTTCTTCGGATGACGATAAAGATGACCACTGATCCATATAAGTCATCGGAACCACAAAGGATCGATAGGTAAATAACCCCCACAATGACCCACAAAGGATCGGACCCACACATGATCAATAGGTAACTAACACCCGCAAAGACCCACACAGGATCGGGCCCACACAGGACCTGTAGGCGCTGGCTCACACAGAATCGCTGAGCGCTGACCCACACAGGATCAGATCCACATAGGATCTGTAGCACTGATCCACGTAGGATCGATGAGTGCAGTAGTCGTTGCAGTCCACTGAGGATCTCTGCACAGTCATCGTCGTAGTCCACTGAGGATCTCTGCACAGTCGTCGTCGCAGTCACAGTAGTAGTCACAGCCAGCTCTAGGGTTCCCACACACAGCAAGCTCATTCGGGAGGGTCCGCTCCACGAGCCGAGAGGCTGATACATCAACTGAAATGAAAATGCGTCAGTTGACTTTCAAAATGACGGGTTTTCGCGGGTGCGTTACTTAGCTGAAATGAAACGGTGGGGCTCGTGCGGGCCCCACCTCACAAATATACTACCAAGAGGGTAGGATATTTTTGGATAGCACCTTATCCGCATCAACTAAGCTTAAGCAGCTTTAAGTGGATTTTAAGTGGGTTAAGTGAAATAAAATTAAAATTGTCGCACAACTTTATTTTATTTCATAACTTTAAACCCAAAAATTAAAAACCACAACCGATAAAACGCAACTCCGGAGGAGGCGTTTCTAAGAAAATATCAGCGCTGCAATTTCATCGGTTCCCTCAGAATTTGATTATGAGCACCGGTTCAAACGTTTGAAAAACCCGCTCGTCCGTTCACTGAACGTACCCGAGCCAAGCTTCGGTAAATGATTCCGAGCACACCGGGCCTCGAAATCAAGTGCCGTCAAAAACTCCGTTCTTGTAAAATTTCATAGAAAACTAAGAAAAAAATTTCCTTGAAATTTATCGGTCTTTACATAACATGTATCCTAATCTTATTTTTTTACACATTTCCGATAATTGTCATCATTTGGTCAATATTAGGACCCCATGGAGCCACTTTAGAGTGATAATGAAACATTATATTAATTAATTTAAAGTAATGACAAAAATGACATAAACATATACCTTTTTCTAAATTATTTCATACATGGAGTTATATCGGTTTTCTCTTAGACTATATTTATTAATATTAAAGCTTAAATGATTTAATACATCATAGTATTTTTATAAATTTTTTTACATCTATTAAATAAAATTATTTTTGACACAAAATAATGTAGTGTTTACCTCATTAATGAATGATTTAAATAATAAGATAATAAAGATTAAAACAGTATACAAAACTTGTCCAATTCTTATTGGATGATTTTATTTAAAATATGAGTCATCTTATATTTTAATTTAATATGTTTTGGACCATTATAACCTGAAAATGATTATATAATAAAATAATATTTTCAACCTTTCCTAAATATTTTCTCCTACCCTTATAAAAACCCCTCTCCTCTAACCAATAACTCACACCTCTCAAGCCAACTGTCTAGTCTAAACTATACCCAAATAATCCCTAATGATCCTTTTATTCCACCTATAATCCATAACATATGTATAAGGCACTTAAATAAATTCTTTTTGTTCAAACCAATGAGTGTTACATATCAATATTCTCATGTGGAACACTCAAGAAAACAAAAAACAATATTCTTTTCAGGTGATTTCTAAAAAAATATTACTACAAAATTTAATTATATATCATATTATATATATTGAGTTTTACATGATATTTATATTGAATTTTTGGTGAAATGATTAATTGAACATTTTATTACTGATGATGTAGAAACTTAGTTTTTAATATCCAATGAATAAAATAATAACCATGATTTAGGTCAGGTTCAAATTTAAAAAAATTTGGATTTAGTTTTAGATATTATATTTATATATTTAATCATTGAAGAAAATTTTCAAAATCATGACTTTGTGTGTGACAGATATATTCGATTATTAAAAAAGTGAAAATTAATGTTAAAGAGAAAAACTCAAAAAATATTATCAGATATATATTCTATATCAATGAAATTAAAACATTTTCATTGTGATTTTTTATGATGTTAATAATAATAAAATGAAAATTATAGGGTATATACCAAAATGTTTTCTTAAAAAATCAAAGAAGATTAAATTTTGATTCATATTAAACAACGAAAAGTTTTAGTAGTTATTTAGAAAATAAAAATTTCAAATATTATATTTTAATATATATTTAAAGATAATTCTTTATAGATTCTACCCTAAATTATCATATTTTTGATTCATGGATTATTAGAGAAGTAAATATAACATTTTTTCTATGAAAAATAAGATAAATATCTCTATAAATATTATGTAATTCATCCATCACCAATGATGTAGCATTAGTGAATTATAATATCATTCTCTTGTACAATAGGAATACAAGATGGTATTATATTTTTACCAGGCCAGTGCTATGAAAAAATGATCAATTTCAAACTATTTAGCAGGTTTTTATTCAAAGAATAGAGAATTTTTTGTCTTTTTGATAAAAAGTACTACATACATATGATGTAATCATCCAAAATTATGTGAGAATAGTTCAAAAAACCTAGAGTTATCTTGTGTATCCTAGAATATCATTATATGTAATGATAAAATAATATGTAAATAATGACAGAAATCCAAATAGTTTAAATAATTATGATTTTCTGAATAGGTAATGTTTTAACTAGTTAGTACTACTCTAAAATATATTCACTCAAATATAAATATTAGATGTTACCCAATGTTATATATAAATTGGTATTAGATTTTAGGCTACCCATCTATATATAATAATTTATTTATAACGTTGAAAAGAACATTTCAGATTCAAAATATAACAAATATATTATTTACCAATAAAATAACTCAAGGAAGAATTACTACTAGGACATTGAAGAAACCAATGTAAATAGAAAAAATGAGATTATCAAAAGTGTCATTACTAAGAAGATCTAGGATCTAAGTAGATCTGGTACAAAATATTATCAAAAAATTATAAATAAAAAAGTTCAAGTGTTTTAATTCGCCAACTCTTACTCATTTCCATGATTAATCTTTTCAACAAGGAATCAACAACATGATAAGATTATCTAAATCCATGTTAACTATTAATTTTTAGGTTATTTTTTCCATTTATATAATTAATAAAGTGGGGTAGGTGATTCCATAGATCATTCATAGATCATCTGTCAAACCCTTCATTTAAATTTTAGTGTCAGATTCAACTCATATGGATATCCAATTATGTTAAATAGAATTAAATGTGGAATGAATTATATCCCATTACTAATATTAATATAAAATTACATAGAACATGTTTTGGTGAAAAATCGTTGAAATATCCATTGTGTGTGCATATGTCACCACCACGTCTTATGAAAACTATTCCGCCATAGGTCATACTATCAACCTTGACCTTTATCCAAGATGGTATCAAAGGAATCTGAAAAACATATTAATGAAATAATAGTATCAAATTCCTTCCCTAGATACCCGAAATAATTTTTATATTAATTATATTGAAACTATTATTCATATCTCCAACCATCACATACAATGCGGTGTAAATATATTATGTTCATGTACTTTATAACTTCAAGTATTGGTGACAGATGAATTTTGAAAGTCAATTCATATGACTAATTCCATATAGAGGATATAAAACATTCCATACTTTCTAGTAAAATGTCATAAATGTCATCACTATTCTCATATTTGTTTATGGATATAATAATCTCGTATTTCTACATGGTTGTACACATATTTATCCCAATGAAATTATTCACATAATTCAAAAGAAACTGGACAATTCCCAAGTTCATGAAAAGATATTGACCACTCTTCCAATCAATGAAAAAATATTAGAAATTTATAAATCATTTGACTTATTCTTATTGGATATGGTCTTCCTTGTGCCATCTTAGAGACCCTCCATAGTGTCATTTAGTAATTGAATATACCCACACATGACAAATTCACCTATATTGGAGGGACATTATTTAGGTCAATGTGTATTTCCAAATTCATACTATTTTCTTTTTCATGGATTTCATTTGATGGTGTATTCATCATTGTCCATTATTTTAAAAAAACTACATTTTTTCACAATTACATATAGTGGTCAGAGAGACCAAAAATATATGTCTCTGATATAAATTTGGATTCCTCCTAAAATAAATATCTTATTTGATTCTATCACACCATATTTTTTGTAAAACCAATCGCTCTAAAATAGTGAAAATTTCAAACACCATTATAGTCATATCATAGTTCCCAAATACTAGTTTGTATGCATGATTATCCATTCTAATAAAGTTTTAAATAGTGTATTCTATGTCCCATAAAATCCATAGATTCCAACATTTCCAATTTATCCTATATTTCTAAATACAGACCAATTTTTATTTGTTCTTTACATTGTTAGGATCTCATTTTTAATCCAATTCATCAATTATTAGAATTATTGGATTCATGTAGACTAACCATAAGGCCCATTGACTTTTTATATAGTCATTTGGAGGGAAGAAAACATAGTAGTGTCCATTAACCATTTCTATCTTCCTCTACTTATAAAAGGACCAAATCTATGTAATCATTTGATTGATATTATTAAGTATGCATATTTTATCACCATTATGAATAATAACTACCGAAATAATATATTACAAAAATATATTAATTCATTATTCCATAGTATCTATAATTTATGAAACCTGTGTTATTCTTCTCCTTTTGGTAACCCTTTTATTTAAAGGTGTGTCTAATAATGAGAAAGAATTTTATGTCATGGATTTCACCATATATGTGAAATTCTACATTGTACAATTAGAATTACCTAGACCACATCTCACCAATATTCATATGGTTGATGATGGTGATAATATTACATATTCATAACCTGAGCAGTCTGGATTGAGTTGATTGAGTTTTTTATGGGATTCATCATCATGTATGAATCCAGATCTCACAGTTTGGTGATTGCAACATTCTCTCATTAAACATCATTTTCAGAAATCATTATTAAATATATATGGATATGAGAAATTATATGCTAATAAAGAAGTAATTGTTTTTGTAAAAACATTTAATGCATTTTCATTATAAGATAATAAAAAAATTTGAACTGTAGATTTATAATTTTATGATTATAAATTTGTTTCTTCATGCACTATATAAAAAAATTAATTTGTCTATATAATATGATGGCATAGTAGTTGAATTCAAATTATAGTTATTATGAAATATTCTATTATAATGGATTTTATTATATCTGCATGAAGAAGTGGTTTAGTATTTCCCTTTATTCTTATTTTTACAATAGAATAATTCATCAATGACAAATTATATAATTATAAGTATTCAAAAAACTTATTCAATTAATGATATAATGTATATAATATAAAACTACCCAAATTAAATTTAATTATTTTATTATGGAATATTTATTAAAAATAATTAAGAGATCAACCACCAGAATCATGAAAATTAATTAATATATAAAACTATAAAATAAAGGTTATTGATCTATGTAATGTTATCCAAAAATAAAAGAGATATAAAAACAATTAATGATGAGATATAAGAATGTTCATCTAGTTTTGAGATTGAATTTCGTATGTAAATTCAATATTTGGAATAATAACTGAAAAAAATTAGTAAATCTTCCATGAATCCAATTAATTAATTGCAATTTAAAATGGAAAAAATGATTTCATGCTCTAGACGATTCGAGAGTTTTCCATAATCTACATGAAATACTAATTGGGCTTGAGAAACAAGTAAAATAGATATGAATATATTTTTTATTAATAATTTAATTTATTTGAGAGTGAAAATGTATTATAAATATGATATTATTAGATCATTATATTAAATTAAAAAATCATACATGCCCACAAGATATATTTTATAAATAATTTCAAATGATTTTTTACCAAAATATTACAAAGATGAATCATTTTATCTAAATAAGTCATTTTTGTGGAAAAATATATTATAATATAATCATATTATTATACTAGTATAACCTATAATGTAATGTAATTTTCTTCTTATGAATATTTGTTTTTAACAAAATTTTCGTACATTAATAATATTTGATTAAAAAAAATTTATATTTATAATAAGTTAATGAAAATTGATTATGAACCCACCAATACATCAATGTTGGCTGGAGGAAAGTATACAACTATCTTATTCCAAAACCATTTCCATATAATTAGTGAAAATGTTATTTAATAACAATCATTAAGTTCCATAAAGTATTGGAATAAATAAGATAAATGAATAATATGAATTTTTACTTTTTTTACATTAATTTTTTTTTATGTAGTTGTGTAATGAAAAAAATAATATGCTATCATAAAAAAGAAATTATAAACAACATCATGGTTGAGAAATTTTGAGTAGAGGAAAAATTCAAATAATATGGGCAAGGATCCATAAATCCTAAATATATTTGAAGATATAATTGATCATGGTGAAACATATGATAGAGGTCTTTGTCGTATGTATTTTTAAAATTTTAATTCATTAAATTAATTAATTTAAAAAATGAGTAATGAATATCAAGAATGCGGAATAATGGATTTAATCGATCCTTGAGAAAGAATAACATTACTAATGATAATAAAATCCTTAATATGTTTTTTATAAATGAGGATATAATGTTATCCTTAAATAATAGATAGAATAAACATAATGATGATAAAAATTAGTTCAAGATAACAATAATGGATTCCAACCCTAAAAGAGAGATGTAGTTTATTATTTAAAAATATTAAAACATCATGCACACTTAATGAAATTATGTGTATGTAAGATTCAAAAGAAACATGATGGAGCTATATGGAAAAATAGTTTTAAAAATAAGTAATTTATTTAAAAAGAAATTGATTAATCAATATGGAAAACCAAAATGTGTTTTGATTGTTAATAATGTATGTTTAGAAATCAAGTTGTAAATTTAGAAGAATAAACTGATTTATAAGATCAAAAATGGAATTATCCTATTATAAAGAGAAGGTTGAACATGAAGATGGAATAAATCTTCATGAAATGTTTGAAAAATATTTAAACATATGTTCTCCGGATAATTTATATGGGAGTTGAATGATGGAATGAAAAAATACATTTGAACATTTGATAATATATATAACCAAAGATGAAATTTTAAAAAAAATTAATGTTAGAATAGTTGATTAATGTTTTTTCAGTGATCATGAGAAGAATAAGATAACACATATGAAGAAAATTTTCATGTATGATTTTACTAAGTAAAATCTGATCCTAGAATTAGGTTTCTATATCATTATATGTCAACATAATCATGTTGCTAAAGTGAATAGGTAAAACATTTTAAAAATAGTATATCAATCTTAATGGTTATATTGAATAAAAAATATGATCAAATATATTCACATTTTATTTTTGTTATATTTTGATGAAATACAGTTTTGTAATTAATGTTGTGGATGTTTCTAAAATTGAGAATTAATTAAATGATATATTCTAGAATTATTATTCCCCATATGATGATGAAACCACCGTGGTATTATTTTTAAATGATACATCTAAATAAAATCTATTTAAAAGGATGACCATAATTATGTTTATAAGGATGTTACAATATGATAGAATAAATTATATGTGAACCTACCATGGTAGTAATGAAATTAATGATATGACAATGTTTATTTATGGAAAAAAAATTTCCATGTTAATGCAATAATAAATGCTTTAATATTATTGATATCTATAAAATATGTGATATTTTTTTAATATTATGACGAATATTACTCTTGATGATGATGTTTTTGAATATATCCCTTGAGGGGATGTTTCATGATATTATTATACAATATTTACTGTTATATTAATCTATAATTTTATGATATTTATTTAAAAATAATAAATAAAATTTTTTAATTCAGATTCTCTCATAAAATTATCCTATATATGTGTTTTTGATATTATTGGGGATAATGTTTTATTAATCTATGAGAACATGTAAATGAATATTGAAATATTATAGGGGTTTTTCAATTGAATACATGGATGATTTCAAAAAAAAATTATATCCTATGTATTATTTAATATTTTGTAAAATCATACTAAAATGGTTGGAAAATATTTTTATCATTTCATTTCAACTATTCATATAATCCCGAATACAAATTTTCAACTTCTAAGGTATAATATTAAATATTTTGTAGATGTTAGTATGTTTCAAAGAATATGGAAAACCTTTTTTCTCATGAATAATCTATATTATATTCCCCAATATTAATTTCTCAATAATAAATTGAGGGGAATGGTGGATTGAAAATTTATTATATAATAAATTATACAACCGCACAAATTCATTTTAATTATTTTCAATAATTTTATACAGAAGAAAATGAGATCACATTTTTACATATCACCTTATAAAAATGGTATTGTTTACATAAAAGGGGGAGATTAATAAACCCACTATTTCTTTATTTTTTATTTTTTTCTATAATTTATGTTTCATTAGGGATGAAAAAAATATGATTATGAAGAAAAAATTGAAGACAAGTGATTTCCCCAAGATTCATATTTTCTTCCGCAGTCTGAATGTAAAATAAGAATATTTACCATGTCTATATGCTTCTATGTGATAAACTCTGAACAGAATTTGCGGATTGTAGGTACAAAACATTTATGATAGTTATAATATATTTATATTAATTTGATTGTGTTATTTTTTTCAAAACATTAATAGTATTATGATAGTTGATTAAAATGATGTTTTATAAGTTATATTTTATATAATTGTAAATAATATAGAATAATTAGCAAGTTTTTATTTATATCTTCTAAATGTTTTTTTGTTTCAATTAACTTATTGAAATTTTTGAGTGGATCCCCATGCAAATAACATGTGTTGAATTTCAGGAAGTATAATATAATTTGTTTTAAAAATTATTGAGGTTCATTGTATGTGATCAAATAAACAAATAAATATATATATATATATATATATAATTATCAATGTTAAAACATACCTTAATGATTTATTTAATATACCGAGTTATGAAAATTCCAAAAATATTTTCTCAAGTCTGTATCTCATTAAACAAATGATAAATCACATATAAATTACATGAAAAAATAAATCTAAATTTTTTAATGGTGGTTTTGATCATGTTGATACTATTCTTGGTGATCTCTTAATCTACAAAATTTCTTATTCATAGTATTTAAGTTATTTTGATGATTTATGATTTCCAAATGTTGTTTTCGTGTATTGAGATTGGATCAATGTAGAAATTAGGATCTTTGGATATAAATTGATTAATTCTTTTATTATGAGTAATCCACTTGTGGGAATATGTTGGTAATGTGATCCAAGTACCCAAATGGTTAGGTTTCGTATAATAATTCAATACAATGTCAACAACATATATTAATTTATTTATAAAAAATCACTATATAAAAAATTTCTCATATATTTGAAGACTGATGTAACGAATCAATAATGTATTGATGTTTGTGTATTAATATTTGAAATACAATTTCAATAAGTTCCCCAACATCATTTTTGAAAAATTTATATGTTTCTATATTCTAATAACTATGGAGAATATAAAATAATACAACATAATGTGTGGGTTTCCTTGGAGTTAATCATCATAACTAATGAATGAAAATGAATCTAGATGTAGTGAAATTCAAAACCATTCATGGAAGATTATGTTTTTGATATAGTTTTACCACGTGGCAGAATGAAAAAAATATCATTATTTTTATAAGGACATATTAAGGGAAATTGAAATATAGTGTTTTTCGGGGACATAAATTAATAATAATAAAATTAATATTAAAATTTTGAATGTAGAAAATATGAAAGTTTATTATCAATATTTATAAAGAGTTTACAATAAAATTTCTTTTAATGATTCATTAACTAAATAAGTGTGAAATAAATTTGGATATATCATAGAAAACCCAATATTTAATATTTATGCATGTTTGAAAAGGGTATTGAATTCTTACGTCAACAAAAAAAATAAATATATGAATAGGTATAAGAAAATAGTGAGACACATTCATTAATTACCATTAATGAAATTATTTAAGAAATACAATGAATAAGAAAGTGAGAATGGAACTGATATGAAAATATATTTATATCATTTGTATTAATGATATGAAAAATATGACTCAATAAAATATCAGTGGACTTAAAATTAAAATAAAAGAAGATGTTTTCTATCGATGATCCCATGAAATCACAATTAATTAAGAATCCCAACATAAAACTAATATTTATTGAAAATATTGACTTAGGGAATTATTGAATGTTATACTACTAATTTTATTTAATGTAAATGTTTTTAGGAGTCTAGTATACAACATCGAAATATTGAAATATGAATAACCCATAGTAACCCAATATGGTTGTTGAATGTTTAGTAAGAAGGTCAATCCATATAAGTCCAAAAGGGACTCTATAAAACACATATGATATATGAAAGTACTATATTCCCATGCTATTCAAAAACATGTCAGGAATAATATAAATATATTTTATATAGTCTATTAAAGTATATAATGTTTATGATAATGCCCATATTCATACATTCCATAGTAATATGAATGTAGTTTTGTGTCTGTGAGATTAAAAATAAATTGAAAATGGACATGGTCATCTACTATGAGTGGATAAATTTTATGAACCGTGTTATTCTATTATGACACATTATTTTTTCAGGATTGGTATAGATGAATAAAGACCTCTATAATGAAACATATCCACACAAAGAACATGTGAATATATACTATGATGATTAATTCAATTTTTTTTAAATGTATTATAATACAGATTCACCCCAGCCATTGTTAATTTCATACCTTGGTGATCCTATTAGAGTATCATATTAAATCATATGAAACTTTTGATAACATTAGTTTCATAAATAGATGATTTAAGTTAAAATATCTATATTTTTGTAATTCTTTTATTCTGAAAAATTAAATTAATTCAATATAAATTATTTTATTAATCAAATGTCAAAAAAATTAAATTACAACGAAATTAATATTATCCAATAAAAATAATTAATAATATAGTGTATAATTTTAATTTTATGTTATTATATTATTTTTAATATGATGTACATGTCTTTTTTATACAGATTTCTATTATATTTAATTATTTAAATTACCATAGTATTTAACATATTAATGGATAATATTTGTTATTTTAATAGTGGAATAAAATATGAAAATATGGACTTGTAGTATGACAAAATCTAATAAAATTGATTTTAAACTAATAATAATGGTTATAATAACAGCAATATATCAGTCAGTGGATTTGAATAATAGATTAAAAAATATGTTATAGAATAAATTAACATTATATATGACCATATTTTTTAATTACAGGGAAATAATGTGAGGAAAATCAATTCTTGTGTGAACCTATCTGCACTCATCTACATGTTATCAATATAATAATATTGAATCATTATACCATTTCAATTTGTATGGGAATACCATTTGGTTTTACAACAAATGGTAATTCACCCAAATATTTTCAACAGTTCGGAATTTTTTAAACATGATAATATTAAAAATGGCATGACATATCCGAGAGGGGTCCATTCCGAAACACCGCAATACCATTTCTAATAGATTAGGGGATAGTGGATAGCACTGAGTATGTAAATCACTAACATGTGAGGCATTGCATATGTACATGTATGAATACAAACTTCCCTAAGACCAAAAAATGATGAAATGTTGAAATCCCAGATGGAAACCAATGAATGCATATATCTATAACCCAACACCAGTGTACGACATGAAGTATGTAAAGTAAAATAAGTCCAAAATAAAAGACCACCACAAATATTTTATAACCAGAAGCTCAAATTTTTAGAAACATTTACTAGGAATTCAATCTATAGCCATATATAAACACTTCCACCTTCCTAGTCTCACAAAGAACCATTTGGTACTGGCCTTCCTTGTACTATATCAAACGGTCAATCCCCTAAAAAAGACACAACATGTGAATGAAGAGTCTGTGCCGGGGTAAGTGTAACAGTAATTAGTATGACACCCAAAATCTGCAATTGAATATGAAAAATGAAATTATAATCATATATACACATGTATATGTCTACAAAACATATAAAAATTATATACATATATACTAAATCAAAGACATACAGACATGATTTTATTCATAACCGCTTTATACTATCACATGGATTTCCTACTCAAAGATTCCACAATGCATTCATTCGAGAGAACACAATCATATGTCTCATAGAACTGATGATGTCCTTATAAGAGGTACTTCTCCTCGGGTACTGTAATGAAGTAGATGTACATATAAATCTGCAGAGATATAGAACACATAGATGAGTATAACAACTAGGGTCATATGGTGATATGAATAACTAAATAAATATTAAGCCACTATGTAGAGGATTAGAGACCACATAGTGATGGTCATGTCGATACCATGTACACCACATTGAACATGATGATGAACATGGGATCCTGCTCTAGGTGACTTAGGGGATTCCCACAACTCTATCCATAAAGTCCTATTTAATATAAAACAGTCTAAGAAGTAGGGAATGGTTCATACCAACATCCAGGGAAACAAATCATGGAATGAACCCTAATTAATATTGTCCACGATACGGTGGTAATGTAACTCATGAAATATATGAAGTGGTGCACAATGTGTAGTACAATCATATGTCGTTTCTATTGAACCATAGCACTGAACTAGTAGAATAGACCATGTCATTCCAAACAATGTCTTGTAGAATAGGGGTACACATCTTGTAGAATGGTTACACACCATGTAATTGAATTTATGGTCTTCATGTTTTCTCTAGTCATGTTTTAGTACATGGGGATAACACGTTTATCTATGCATCTGTGCCAGAACATGTGGTAGCCCATGTAAGCTATCAAGTCTAAGAAATGTGGGGGAGTACAAACCATGTTGGAATCCATTTTATTTCTCATGGTCTCTATGTAATTCACATGTACACACAAAGAAGTTCACCTTGTAACTACATACCATGTAGGCATGTACTACATTTCGTGTGTATCAGGTTTCCTAAAAAACCACTGCTTTTTCCTACATGTGCATTCGATCTCCCGAAATCTATTCGGGTGTTTTGTTTTCCTTGGTACTCTAGATCAAATTTCATTATTCCACTCTAATAGTAAATCTAATAGATTTGACCGTTCAATTGACTCTGAAAAACATGTTTCCATTCATCATTATGCCACAATGATTGTGTAATAGACCGATATTGTAATTTGATCAGTTGTTTCCCCCACCATAGTACCTACTTTGAGAAATTTTGAAAAAAAATCTACAGTTTCATATCGTTGTTCCAGGAATCTAATAAAAAACAATCAATTTTTCACAAGTGGATCAATGTATGGGAATAATAAAGAATGCATGTTGAAGAACAAAAGAATCAGGGGATAAAATCCCAAAAAATTAGGGAGATGAAATTCAATTAATGTTTTTTTTAATCATGGTTCATCCCCATTAGAATTGTAATGAATCCAAACATATATCAAGAATATAATGTCAATAAATCTTGCAAAATCTTCCCTTCTTGAGAATATGATTGAACCATTGATCAATTGGTTCATAGAGTGGTTCACTTTCATCGTTGGAATCAAGATTGAGGAAAAGTAGATTAAATCAAAATCTCGACTTTGATTAATATTTATACCTGATGAAGAATAGTCTCTACATCCTCTTAATTGGTGAGATATATCATGATTGGAGGACAGTGTCATTCGATCCAAGTTCTCATCATTCATGGAGAGGATTCCCAAGAGGTTACTTCAAAGCATCGGTTGAGAAATCCAAGGTTCTGAATCAAATCATGGTTCTCTGATATATGGACCCATTTAATGATAAAAGCAATGTGTTTCTATCTCAAAAAACCAGATAAATTTTATTAATTTATTTTATTTATTTAGACACCCATTACGAATTTCTACAATCAACCCACACTGACCAATGATAGGTCACACCAAGAGTAAAGCCACTCTTTAGAACATGAAAATTTCATCATATTTCTGATTAGAGAACAAATTTTTTATTTATTATATTTTTTAGGAAATCCAAGTACACATCATATTCAATATTTTCATAAATTTAAAACAAATTTTCTATGCACACCATGCATCGTAATTTTACTACGTCTCAGTTTCTGGTCTAAAAAATTGTCCATATAATATTTCAAAATAATACCTAGAAAAATTTGGGACATTACATTCTCTCCTACATGGGGTAGTACATTCTCAAAAACCGGAATCAGGAGATACTAAAACCAATGAGGGTATTGATAATTAATCTTATCTTCCTGATCCAAAGTGCTACATAAGATATTCCCAAGTTATCACCAAACACCCACCAAAAGAATAAATCACCAATGATGGATTGTGTCTTATCGAACCAAAATATCCACAAGTTACTCAACAAAAGTCACTCCATCCTTGATTTCCATGACACCCCATTCAATGAAGTGTGGGTTTTCCTGCACATACCTCGTCAATTGTGACATGTGGAATACATTTTTTACCAGAACAAACATTGGGGGTATAGTAAATTGGTATTGCACCTCGCCAACAATACACAATATTTGGAAATATACAATGAACCCTAGAGATATCATTACACACCAAACAAATATCCATAATCTTCATCGAGGTGGATCACACAAGAACATAAGGTCTATTTCCTCAAATTTCAAAGGCCTCTGTCATCTATCAGTATAAGACATGTGATGGCTTTGTGACATCTTCATATAACCATGAGTGATCTTAACCTTTTCTATATTAGTTCACACCCACAGTAAACCCATGCGTGTTTCCATTCATGGGTCTATCTGGAAAAGTGGTATCTTATAGGGTGGCCTATACAAAGACTGAAATAGTGTCATAATAATGGTGAAATGGTATCAATTGTTTTAGGAAAACTCCACTAATGTTATATGATCCATCTAACTACAACCAAATTAGAACATGAAATCCCACAACATGTCCTCCAAAACACAAATGGTTTGCTCCTCATGACCTTCAGGTTGTGGGTGTAGTGTTTTGATGAAGTTTAAATGTGTAAAAAACTACAATTATCCCTTCCATATAGAGATTTAATGTGAGCATAATGGTCAGAAAATACATGGATGGAACTCCATGAAATCAAACTATCTATAAAACGTAGAGGCATGAAATTCTCCCTACAATACTCTACTCTTGAATTTCTAGTAAGTGGGTCGACATAGTGATTTAGTCAATGATCACATTGATTTAATCATGTCCCCAAGTAAATAATTCGGAATGAGGGCATTTTACTTACCACCACTACACGAAACTAGGATTTCAAAAAATTCCCTATACCAAGGGTGATACTATCCATCTATTGAGTAATTAACTATACCCTCCGACGAATGATTCCACCCATCACTATCTCGTATTTAATTTCACTTATAAATGAAAATCACGCTCTCTCCCGGTGGACACACCTCACCCATCACATAAAAGAATAAATTTGGGCATGGACTATTGATAACGAATCCTTTCGAATAATTATATCATAAATCCTCAATGTCATAACAATGAAGTTCTAACTGAATCTCTCACATACAAGGATAAGGTCACACTATCGACATAGGTGTGTGACCACATCGTCTTCATCAGTAAATTTCTACAAGTGTAGTGTTTGATTCAATGGATAAACAAGAATATCTAGGTGTCATAAGAGATATGTTATAGGAATGGAATGAGTTGAACCTATGTCTATTAGAACATTAACTAATGTTGAAAAGACACATATCATACATTGAATAATTCATGAAACCCCTGAGTTAGAAGCCTTGATATCATGTAGCTTTTGATGCCAAAGTCCTCATGTTACCTAATCCTGGAGAGGACCGCATAGGGGTGGTGGTGGTAATAAGTCAAATTATTTACTACCTCTTTCTTTTCCCCCAAAACCATTTCCATATCTACCTCCTTATGTATCTACCTTATATTTTAATTTTCTCTTCCTCGATGATCCTTAAATAATCTCAATATTCGTAGTACGATACATCATACTATATCATGAAATAGACACCCTTCAATAACCTATATAAAACAACCTATCTCTAGAATCATTGGACCCACCTTGTGTTCCATGGACTATATATCCATTATACGAGGACCTCCTACTAAAATGTCTCCCACTTCTAGGTCCCTGAGACTAATATCATCTTTTTACATCTTTGGTATCTTCTGATTATTTTACACTGGTGACTATAACTGGTTGTATCTTCTCATCAATGAAGATTTCAACCACTAAATCCCTCTCAATCACTACAACACACGTAAGTATTCATTAAGAGATAAAATAGTCTGAGATTTCTCTACGAAGAACACACTTGATGTTCCGATCCCTGAATTTCTAATCATGAACCATATCAATAGAGTACCTAAAATGGTTTGTAGACCATGATGAATAATAAGATGGTAACATGATTCTATTATGGAGCTAGATAGTATCATGAATATTCAAAACCATCAACATAACTAGTGATAATTACTCATTGAATAGGATCTCAAACTCAATCCATGAAAGAGAGGCCTCATCATGGGTCTAGGTAACCAAAAAACACTATCATCCCACTAATCCATTTATAAGGCTCTCCATAATGAAAACCATCTGATCTGTTTGATTCTAAAATAGAATGAGAACTCAAGTCACTACCCCATGTCAATCCACACAAATCTATAGGTCAGTCATTCCTCAATAAATGAGGTATCTCTATCGTCGAAACACATAAAGCATCCTCGATAGGTTCTATTAATTCCTTGGAAATCTTGGTACCATGTGTTACTATATATTTGGAAGTATGGACGATGCACCACATAGAGACAACATCTTAGGAACTGGTCCCCGTATCGATGCCTCATCACTCTGGGGGTCATCCTTGTGATCGATTTTTTGAATTGTATCTAGTATTCATCATGTGGGAATCCTAAAATAAACCATATGTATCAAGATCAATAATTATATCTATTTCGATGACATAATAATGGAATGAAAACACATACCATTTCAATATGATCAATGTACCATTGTTGTCACTTGTTTTCTCTTGTACCATGTTGATTTTTTTATCAGTGTCTTGGTGTATGGATTTGGCATCTGCCACACCAACACTAGAGTACGTAACCTGAAAGATAAATTTAAACACTTTACATTATTCCTAAAAACCAACTCACACACTCCCAATTATATAGTAAAACATACCTCCTTTGATACCACTCTTTCATGACCCGTTATAGTGGGGCACTTTCTTCGACTCCCCATGATGTACTCTAATAGGATAGGGAATGGTGACTAGAACTGATAATGGATATCACAAAAACCAGGTGAAATGCCATTTACGCTAGTATATACACAAACATCTACAATACCACAAAATGATGAAATGTAAAAAACACTATGAAACCAATGTATTAAAACATACATAAACAATAACAAGATTATGATGTGAAATATTTAATGTAAAATAGGGATAGAATATAATCCCATCACAAAGAGACTATTACCACATGGCCAACCTATATGAAAAATTTAATGGGACTATTGTCTTTAGTTGTACGAACAAAACATAGCCTTCTTATTTTTACAAAACACCATCTGGTCTTGGATCACCTACGACTCCATGAAATCGGCGATTGTCTGCACAAGACAGAACACGTTCATATAAGTAAATTGAAGGGGTGAGTATTGAAATAGTAATTAGGACTCCCGTAAACCACAAATAAATAATATAATGGAATGTATAGTTAGAACCTCATAGGAATATCTATAAAAGACTTATAACAAGAATATCCTGATATACTCAATCCAAGACATACAGTCTAAAGGAATGTTATAAACAATGTATACTAGCTCTTGGATTTATAGGTTGAGATTAAAAAAAGAAGTCCTCTAGTAGAACACACTCTATATGTTTATTGAGCTTGATGAAATCTATACGAGAGGTACTTTTCATCATGTTCTATGATGAGAATTATGCACTGACATATTTAAAGAGAGATATGATACACATATGATGATCATATCTAGGTCCATGGGTGATTCCAAAAAATCAATCTGGATTAACCCGTTAAGTGCTGGATCGATTCCAAAATAGTTATGGTCACATTGATATAATGTAATCCATTTAGGGAATGAAAATGAACACATTATTGATCACTAGGCCACTCTAGGGATTCCCAAAACTCTATCTAGGATGCACTATTGAAGGGGTCATAGTCTGAGGAGTGGGAAACTATACATACCAACCCACATAAAACTAATGAAATGAATTAAACCTAAAAAAATATGTCCATGATATATTGGACAAGTACTTCATGCCACGTATAAATGGGTATATGTCATGTAGTAAGGTCACAAGTCTCGTCCATTGAACCATGGTACTATATCTGTACAATGATTTGTTTCCTTCCAAACTATGTCATGTAGAAAAAGGGTATATAGTGTTTACAACGGTTACATGCCTTGTACATTCATCTAGGGACCTCCTATGTACTCTGACCATGTTCCAATCCATGGAGTCATCCATGTATCTATTCCCATGTTCCAGTACATGGAGAAGTCTACGTAATCGGTTGAGGCCAACCCTTGTGGGGGCGCCCTTTTTTTTACAACCCATCTACTCCACCTTGTGTTTATGTACATCACATTTACACCAAATGTCATTTAACTGGGGAATACACACAACATACTATGGGAATGGAGGATCTTTGTATTTTGTTTTCCTAAAACCCGTCTTCTACCCCCACTTGAACCATCGATATCCTTTATTTCTTTTGGTGATTATTTCACATCAAAACTCCATATAAAAGATCCTTTTTCCTATTATCACTAAATAAATGAACATAAAGCCTTCAATTGGCTCGGAAAACATATCTTCATCATTATTTGTTATGCGATTACGAATGAAATAAATCAGATCCTATTTTTTTTATCAGTTTTTCAACCACCGTCCAACCGCCAGCAAGTCATTCAATTTCTATATGTATAGTTTGATATCCATTAAACATGAACTGAATGATCTACAATTTATTTTTTTACTAGGGTTTTAAATCATATGAATAACTTTGAACATGTGATAAAGAACAGAATAATAAGTAGAGAAAATCACAAAAACAAAATATTGATTAACATTGATCAATGTTCGTGTTGACCATGGTTCATCACTGTTGAATCCAAAAAAATATCTAGAATCAAGACTCAACAAATCTCATAAAAAATATTGATTATTAAAATATAATCATGTTGTTGATCAATCTATTTGTTTACTTCTCTATATTGATCATTGCAATCTTGAAATGGGAAAAAATAATAAATAAAATAAATAAGTTCGATATGTATCTACTTTGGATATAGAAAAATCATCATGTAATCATCATTGTTGAGATCATTCAATAATTTTGTGTGTCAGTATTTGATCCCAGATTTCATCATTCTTTTGGAGGATTCTATAGAGATTCCTTCCCGATGTCTCATGATAATTCCCTGGTTATGAGGCATGAACTAGATATTTGACAGATGAATACCTTGGAAGACAAAATCATTGTGTCACTGCATAAAAAAATCATAAACTTTCCTAATTTATTTTATTCAACTATACACCTATGATGACTTCCACAATAGATTTGTGCTGACCTATGTTAAGTTTCTCATAGGTTGAAGCTGCTATTCTAAACACAACAGTGCTGTCCAATTTTTAATCTTGGAAACCATTTATTAGATAATCCAATATTTTTAGAAAAACTCATGCATATAATATTTATTATTATAACATATTTAAAACGTTTGTTCTTTGAACCCTGGACCTCAAAATTTCATATTTTTTAGTGCATATTATTTGATGTTGATCCATGTATTATTTAAAGATGTTAAATATAAATATATATGGTATATTTGGAAAAAATTATTTAAAAGAATATAATAATTTTACAGAATGTTTAATATATAAACACAATAAAAAAAGAATATTAGGATTCATAAAATATACAATTCCATTTGGAATTTTATATAGTTATATAAGATTCATTATAGTGGTTTAGTTAGAAAGTAAAAATCCACCTTTTATCCCAATATTTACTAAAAAAATATTTGGGGTGAAAATTTCATTGTTTGTCATAAATAATGTGACAGGTAAGAATAGGGGTGTAAACTTGATCCATCTCACCTTCATTTGATCAAATTTGTATTTTTAAATTTTTATTCATAATCAATATTTATGGAAATTCCAAAAAAAGTTTTCTATTATATAAAACATCATAAACTATTTTTAAAAAATTCTATGGTTTACCCTCAATCTATATTCTTCACAAATTTTGTATATTAGAATAAATAGAATCATTATTAATGAAGAAAAATATCTTATATTTTTGTTTCTTATGTAATTACATTAGAATTATTTAATTTATTTTAATTGTTCTACTATAAATGACTACTTACAAATTAACTAACAATACATTAAACTAATATTTTTGAAAATTACATATGATTTATCTATGTTATAATCAATTTGAACTAAATTATTGATATCATAAAGAAGTTTGATACCATCATTCTAAATTTGCACAGGAATAAATAGATATTTTAAATTTTTGTATATATCCAATATTTATGGTAATTTCAATTGGGTTTTACATAAAATTTAACTTCATTCACTATATTTTCAAACATGAAATGTTTAACTCCATATCTATTTCCAACCAAAATTTATTTACCATCAAAAATATATATTTCCTTTAATAATTAATTTTAAATAATAATAATACATCGTTTCATTATAATTTTAATTTCATTTGGGTTTTCTATTTTATTACAATTTTTAATTATAAAGGTTTCATTACAAAGGGGATCCTATTCCATTATTATTATATTTTGGAAAATTACAGTATGTTTATTTATAATTTTTTATATTAGAAATTATTTGATGAGTGTAGATAGGGGTGTCAACATATCCTTTATTATTTACATGTTATTATATTTTTATTTCATGATTTTTATTCTTATCCTACATTTATAGAAATTTCATTAGGGTTGTTTATAAAAGGGGACATACTCCACTATTTTTCAAAAAATCAATGTTTTGAATCGGCCTCTATATTATTCATATATTAATTATCCAAGATTAAATTTAAAAAATAATTAATGCATCTATCACAAGAATAAATCCTATGTGTTTTTTAAAGTCATATTCCTTATGTGATGATTTAATTCCATTACATCTCTATACTATACTCATTTTCTTATTTTCATTAAAATAATTCTCAACCTATTTATGATATTAATTAAAATAGAATTATAAAGAACATGAAACTATAAAATGTGTCTTATAATTATAATGGTATAACATTTATATTTTAATCATTCAAAATTCATGTATAAGTTAGTTAAAATCTAAATAATAATGATGATACACTATTTTCCTACTATTTGTATTTAATGATTCAATTTTTAAGAAAATATTACCAAATAAAAATATAGTCTGGTTAATGTAGAAATAAAATAAACATAATTGATCTATAACAATATAATGGACCAATGAACCCCTTTTTTAGGATAAAAACCATGGAATATTTTTTTTTAAATTTCATATTATCTTCTTATGGTTTTTCATATTCACTAAATAACCGTAAAATGACACAAAAAACCAAAATTAATCCAAAAAAAGAATTGCATGTGATAAAAAATTGTAATTTCATAAACATAAAAATGGATCTCAATAAATTAATTAATAAACCAATACATATTATTCAAATTATAGAAAACATAAGTGTCAAGTAAGGAATCATGTTAAGGGGTGTCATTTCAAATAATTTATACTTTCAAGTATGCATATTTTTTTCATTCTATTTTTTATATTTTCTCTAAATATTTTAATATATATTTTATTCTAATAATATTGTTGATTAATATTAATATTTCTGTGTTTGTCCTTAATTTTTCACTCAAAATGAAATTGGATAATTCAATATTTTTTTTTAAAAATATTATCTTATGTTTTAATTTACATCAATTAGTTTTTGGGTAGAAATATAATATTATGAGTTTTTTTATTATAGGTTGAATGGAAGGATCCATGTAAATTTATTCATTTTATTGTTCATGTTTTTTGAAAAATACTTCACAGTGACTATAATTTCATAATTTCCATTACGTTTTTAAATGATAACGATATTATTCCATTCCTTTTCAGGACATATATTTTTTGGATATCAATATTTGTTATTCCTATTTTCCTTTTCATAATTTAACTATACATTTCCTTTAGAGAATGATTTGAAATAATAATATCATAATGTTTTCTAATAGGGAAAATATAAATGGGAAGATTAAATTACACACCATACTTACTTAATCCTATATTTCTGAATTTATTTACCATTATTTACCACTTCATGAATTATATTATAATAAAAATAAAATTTGTACAACTTTGAAATTAGATTATAATAATAAAAAATATTTTATATTGGTTCTTTCATTTTGGTAAATTCTGGTTTTTCTTTCATTTGAACAACCAAAATTTGTAATTCCGAAATGATTTATATTATAAATATAGTATAGAATGACAATTCAATCTTGATAATAAATATAATAAATGAATCCATAAACCAATATTACACATTATTTCATGGATTACTACATAATGTCAGAAATTATAAAATCTAATAATATCATGATGCATATTATCAATAAGAAGTTAGGTACATAGAATAAGTACTTCAAATATAAACACAATAAAATGTATTAAAAAATATAAAATAAGAACTTATTTTCATCTGATTTGTTATAATATCATAGGATAAACTGAGGTCATATGTATGAATGGTTTAAGCTACATATATTATTAAGGGATAAAGAAAACCACTACATAAGATGAATCATTACATGTGATCGAAGTGTTATATATGCGTAGAATAATATGTGTAAGAATCATAATAACAAACAATGAGTAATGATTTTAAATTATATCATGAAGGTGAAATGGTAATGTAGGAAAAACATAAAACATGAAATCATAAACAAACGTAAACAATAAATACTATGAATAAAATAATTTTCATATGATAACCACTTGTGCACCACTAATGGAATATCATGATATTATAATAGTAAATTATTCACGGGAGGGATATAAAATTATCACCCTATAATTAAATTTATATCATGGACATGAAAAATTTTTATACAAAAACCATTCATCATATAATCATATATCATCAATTTTAATCCCAAAATTAAATAGTGTGGGACAAATAAATGAGATTACAAAATTAAATTAATGACATGTATATTAGGTTGAATATCCTTAAGTAGAAATGAGTGTGGGTAAAATTATACATATGTTTGTATTGAAAATTTATTGGAAACTTTTGAATCATAATATGGGAACATAATGGTTTTATGGTAGGGGTTATCAAAAAATAAATTGCCCTATAATAACCTGGAATTTATATGGAAAATATAATGGATATGTGAGAACATGTACAAATAGTAATAATTGGGAATAAAATAGAATTATAAATCAAAGGTGATTGAATAAATTATAAGAGTATAAGATACTATACCTTGAAAGAACACTTATATAATATTTATATATTCTTCGTGAGAGATTTGGAAACATTGTGAGGAAAATATGTATGGAAATGTAGAATAATTACATGCTCCAATAATTTTGTGTAAATAAGAATAAAAGTGTGGGTGATTTTATATATCAAAATATATGAGAATTGTTTATCAATTTTCAAAAAGAGGTTTTGAACTCTATAAATAAATTAATCAATAAAAAACATCCCAATTTTATGTTATTTAGTTTTTACTAAATTTGAGTGGTGTTCATTAGTTAATAAGTTTAAGAATATAAAAAAATTTCCCTTTTTGATGAGGATGTTATTCATGTTTATAAAAATATCATTTTAGGACAATATAATATAATATATGTTTTATATTATTAACTAACAGTTCATAAAATTAACCATATATACTCAAAGTCACATTTTTTTAAATAGGAAAAGATATATAATTTTGGGGATATGTTTCGTGGATATATTATATGTATTTTGGGTAATTTTGAGGTCTTAAAACACACTGTATATTAATACTATATATAATTTTGACCACAAAATTTAATAGTATCTAATAATTATGAAAAAATTACAATTTTATAATTTTTAAAGTGTAATTATATAACAATATTTCATCCAAAAAACTTATATGTCAAATAATTTATATGTTTATAAAAAAATATAAATTTATTAAAAAATATAATATTTTTTAAAATAGAAATTTTAAAACCATTATTAATATTATTTCAACTTTTTAAATATTATAATCATTTATATTTAAAAAATATCATTTAAGAGTAATATTTTATAATAATATAATTTATTTCAAAATTTTATGTCTTTAAAAAGGGTTTCTTGATTTTAACTATTTATTTCCAAAATATAGAATTTTAATTTTTGTACTAAAATATACTTTGTATCAAACACATTATTTTATCACATAAAAAGTAATTATTAAAAAATTATAAATATAATAATTTGTTAGATTAAAAAATATTAAAATATAACATGTTAGGGTCTTGATACATAGATCATTGTTAAACCAGTTAATTTCTTATGGGAATGTTATATGATCGTGCGATTTTCATTTGGTATTTCATCGTATATGGTTCCTTCCAAAATCATGAAGAGAATGAAATTATCCTATAAATGAGGTTCTAATTCATTTTTTTGAACATTTCCTTGGTCCTAGTGATGGAAAAATCCTTGTTATTCTATGTCCTTCATGTTTTGTGATAAATGGACACTATTGGGTATGATTATACGGGTCGCAACCATAGCTTCATTTTTCCATGTGAAATTATCTTTATCATAGCCCATAATATTAAAATCATATTGGTCAATGTAAAATGACTATATTATCAAAGGCTGTTGTTCCATATTCTATTTTAAATTTGATAAATCTTATAATGGTTTAAATAAATAATGTAGTGCATGTGTTTTCTAAAACTAGATTACATGATAGATTATTTATTCCATTAAAAATGGAATTAATTTATATATATTTTGTTGGTTACAATCATCCACTATTTCGAAATTAATGCCTCTAAATATTTATTACATACACTTAAATAAAAAAGTGTAAATTTGGTTCATCCCATATTTTGTTTCCCTTGTGGCTTCCATACACTTTTTGTTCTTGTGAAACACTCTTACATGGTGAGTAGTCTTAATTCATAGATAATTTTCTATATGATCTATGATGTTCGCTAAATAAGACTCATATAGATGTTCATTATCCAATAGTACCACCGCTAGAATTATTATAGGTACATGGTCTTTTATGTACCTCATTAGTATGGATACATGAACCAAATCATGTTTTTAAATATGTAAGGTTGGAGTGCTAGCCAACTATCCACCCCTTCAATGCAATTATGCGGATAAAAAGGGGATGATTTATCTCACACTAAGAATTCCTTTTTTTGAAAACCTCATGAATTTTTTCTATTGTGATACATAAAGGAACCCTTAAGCATGAACCATAAAATCTAGGTTTCGTCAATTATGGCCTACAACAATTTTTTCTATATTGTGTAGATTTTATATGACACTAAATATCATGAACACTATTTATCATCTATTATAAATGACCATGTCACATTTCTTCTTCTCTAAAAATTCATCCCATAATTTCATATTATGATACATCTTCCAATGTAGAGTGTTATAATGTTTTAATTGAATGGTATAATGTAAAATAATGTTATATCCAAACTCATCTTGGAAGAGGTTCTTATACGAAAATCCTTGGAAATACTTTTAACATGATCCCCACATATCCATTAGAGACTTAATGGCTCTTTTAGACTGACCATCCATTTAGGGATGATGTAGAATTCAAATGTATAGTTTAATTACCCATTTTTGTTGAAGGTTTATAAAAAAACAATGTAAACCATTTATCATGATCATTTTTAATAGAGTTTAGAAATACATGCATCCTCAAAATATTCCAGATATATATATTATATATTTTGTCATGGAAAAAATATTTCCTGGTTGTTATGCAATGTGATGACTTTGTATGGAAATAGATTTCCTCTCAGTATTATTATCGTTAGGTGTCAATGGAGTTCAATAAAAATATTTATGGTTTTATTTTTCATATACATATTATTATTTTAAATGTTTTCATCATACACATTGTATTTTGTTATTCTTCCTTGAATTGTTGGTATATTAATTATCATGATATTAAACAGTAAATGATTCCTCTTAATGTTATGTCACTAGTATTTTTATTTAAAAAATTATTTGAATATATTTTACGCAAAATGAAATAATATGTTTTAGATATGTGTTTCATCCACATGTAACCTCTTTATTTTTGGTTTTTATGAGTGAATTCCCTTATAAATCTTTATTTTTTAATTTTGGACTATGGAAACTTCAGTAAATGTTTCAATATAATGTTAATTTTTTAGTCATCATTGGTTCTCTCTATAATGTATTTTTAAGATGTTATTTATTATTTTTTGGGCAAATATCATTTTTTGATTCCCAATAATTTCCATTTCATGCCCATGATGATTGGACACCTTTCAATACTCATCTTATATAGGGTTACATGATCTATTCTACTAAAATAATATTCCACATTTTCCCCTATGATGTTAGTATATTTAACAATCATTATAAATTATCATATCTAACCTCCATCATTAATTAATATTAATATCAATTTTTCTGAATATATTAATAAGTATTTTATTATCCTTCTACATGAACCACTATTCTAGGTAGATAAAATGTCACAAAATATTCAATTAGAACATTACTGAAACGAATTATAGATCATTTTTTTGTATTCTTCTCATGAATATTAAATTGTACTGAATAATAACATAAAAAATTTCTATATTTAATTATAAAAATAAAAAAATAATGGATAAATCATTATAGACCCCAATCCCACCAAATAATGGGTATTGTGAGTGGAAGTGCAGTTATTATATTATTTATTATCTCGATAATTATTTCTTTAAATAAATTCGTCATGAAGAACATGTCTCCATTCAATGTAATATTTCTTAGTGGGCTTGAAAAAATGGGGATGTTCCGGAAAAACAATTTTTTCTTACCCAGCTAATCCAATTATTCTACCAATTTCTATCATATATATTGTTTTATGACATCCATTAATTACCTAAATTGTTGATGGTTTAATATATGTTCCTTTATTGGTGATAACATTCTAGAATAATGTTATATAATACAACCAAAACTCAATTTAATTATCATTTCTATATAGAATTAACTTCTATAGGGAATTACATATAATATTTAAATGTTTACATGTTACCCTTTTCTATTTGTCCTTTTAAGAATATCATCAATAATGATATCCACAAATTTTTTATTTATCCATTAATGAATAAATTTATTATTTCCAGGATAAAATCTGTAGAACTAGTCATTCCAAATAGATTCGCTATAAACTTCTAGTTATAATATATAACAAAAATCAGTAATGGGGATACCCCCCCTATTTTTATCACTTACTAATATATGAAATGAAGATTCAACTTATTGTAGTATCGGGGTCCGCATATTTGATCAAAAAATATAACAATCCATATTAGAGAATTGTTTTTTATTTTTCATGATCTTTTTCCACTAATGATAAGTAATGAGGTGTTTCATTATCCCAAAATATTTTTGATAAAGAAGAATCAAGAACTTCATGCTGAACAGTAGGGATTATAAACAATTAATCCAGATTCCCCTATAACTATATTAAATTAAATTTAAGCTAATAAAAATTAATTCAATATAGTGTCTAGGAAATTATTAAATCTCACAAAATGCATTTGATTGTGATATCAACCTCACCGCTATGAGGTAGACCATGAAATGCTCATGGAATCACATCAGTGAATTATGTAACATTTTATATTTAATAAAATATTTTTTTTCTATTTTCTCAATTATATGAACAAGATTTACATTTCTTTTGGGAAATAATATCTAAACATGATTTGTTTTTTCTAACGATGATCCATCCTTATCCTTGAACATGAAAAGAATTTGAGAGTTATTTAAGATATGAATGTTGATTTCCTTGAATGTGAAATTTTTTTTTGATATATAAAAGGAATGTAAATAGATGCAAAGAATGTAGAATAAAATTATTATATGTTGTGAATAATGGGGTTTTATTGGAAATAAAGTAAAAAACATTGATAGGGGATTAGTTATATTCTTATAATGAAAAAATATACCTACTCATAATTCTTGATGATAAATAAAAATTAATGTTTTGAGTTTTTTTGAATTTTTTAAATAAAAATGATTTATATAAAGGAATACATAGTTTCATAAGAAAGTGGAGAATTTTATATTATTTAATGAAGAGTAATTTTACATATTGTGACATTGTTTTTAGGATCTACCTTTTTAGTTGTTATGGAATTCACTTTCCATTTCATTGTAGGCCACAATTGTTTTGTTCATCGATAACCGTTGTCATTGTGAATTTATTCACATTGTGTCATTATCCATTGATGATGAAAAAATTTAATAAAATTTGGGGAAATTACTATTTAAATCCATTTTACCATAACATTAGTGGGTTTTATATTGTTTGAAATGACTTTCTAGGATCCATTCCTTCCCCCCTAAAAATCCACCAACATCACTCTCACAAATTAAATTAGTAATTCTTCCCAACACCTTTGAAAATTTATATGTTGTACATTATTTATAAATTATTATCTCTATACTTTACCCCTATAATTAAACTCCATTTTTAATATTTTTATTTTCAGAACATTGTGTTTGTATATATTGCTTTCATAATTTATGACACATCTGAAAATTTCATTGTAGTTGTCGATGTTCTAAATGGAATGGTCTATATATATATAAAAAATTATCCCACATATGATTTAGTCAGAATTAATTTTAGAGATAATTAAAAAAATAGGTGTAAAATGAATTTATTTTTATATTTTATTTATATTCATCGATTGAACATTCACCATTTTTCTTGATGAAAAATAAAACCCTGCCTGTTTTAATCGTAGTTTTGAAGAAACTATTATACAAAATTCATTTATTGGAATTCATTCTACTCCATCACATCGATATCCTTTTCATGTTCCATATTTTTATCCATTATCCACTATTGATAAGAAGCTCTCACTATATGATAAACATCTATCATTTCCTTCTTTTCCTTAGAGAATTGAATAATAGAGGATAAATTTTAATTTTTTTTTGTTAATCAGTGATTATGTAACCGAAATATCCACTTAATTTTAGGGAAAACTATCACATAAATGTATCAATTTCAATATAAACCTTCTTATAGGGATTATTTTATTCACCATAATTCAATTTTCAATTGAAAACATAAGTTAACTGAGAATTTATTGTCACAATGTCTTCAATTCCATCTCTCATTAGGATGGGAATTTCTGTTGGGATGTCATCACACAACCCTATTGAGGTATTTTTTGTATTTTGTTTCCTCATAATTTCCTTCTATTATGTACAAAATTAATGAAATAAAAAATTATTATTTTTAAATAATTAAATAAAAAATCAGGAAACTATGAAATTTTAAGGGAGGAATAATATATTAAGGATATTCTTCAACATAGAAATTTCATCTTTTCAATCAATGTTATCCCTATTCTACATCCTAACAAAAACTATAACTGGAATATTTGTTCCCATAATAATGATTCATAAGGATCTTTATAATTTATCTTTGAATATACCACAATTGTGTCAAATTGGGTATGGAGTAAGGGCGACAAACTTGTATTATGTGATGCTCTGTTCTATAAAAATTCATAATTATAGAAGTTAATACCCCTTGAATTCTTTGATCTAGATCCTCATCAACATATAGTATCTGGAATTTGATGTATTTTCCAATAAACATGTAAGTCAATAAATTAACAAATATATAGGCATGTTTCCTTATGTTTGGCCTTATCATAATGGATTTAACATGTTTTTTATAATAAAAATAACATATATATATATACCAACTATTAATGTTCATATCATTAATAAAAATTATTTAATTATTTATTACATAAATATACAAATTATAAAATCCTATAAGACCGTTAAGAATATGTATTTTGAAAATTATATATATAGAATTCCAAAATGAAACATAACTACAAAAAAATTATTTAAAAAATCTAAAACAATTTTTGTTTCATGTTTATTCTATGATTTAATTGAATAACCTGGAGACATAACTTAGAATTTGGTGAGATTTAAATCACAAAAATAGATTCAGTAGATCATAGAATAAGGCAGAGTAGTACATTTGATCCAAGAAGTTTATAAATATAATATATGATGTGTGATAATCATAATCCTTAACAATGATTCCTGATATAACATGATTGGATAGAGAAAAAATTGAAATGTTGAAACTATAAAACAATGAAAACATAAACATAATTCAGGGACAACCATAAAAAACATAACATAGTGTTCTTGGAATGCTCTTATATACAATATTTGTGGAATCTCATGAGATTGAAACATTTCCCAATTCACTATATGTCTATATATTTATGGGACCAGTTTTCATTTTCATGTCATGTATGTAACATCTCATACCTAGATTCCACTAAATGGTTCTCCAATCCTAGTTGGTTGTATGGCCTCCATCACATATCTCAAAAACTATTGGCTATAGACTAGAATCAGAGAACTAGGGTGTGTCTATGTGGATACTAATCCATATAATAAAATTGAAAAATATCAGTACAAAATAAAAAACCAGTAATAGAATCTATAAATTAATCATATAATAGTCATGCCTCAAAATAAAATTTCATTAATAGTTCCATGAGTAATATCATACCCAATGAGGATCATGTAATGTGTCAAAAAAGAATAAAAATAAGGTATACATGAACGGTGTAAATTATATCAAAAAAAATTACCCCCACTAGAATCCAGATCCTTTGATCGTTCTTGTGTACTCCTACTCCTAACTAGTAGTCAAAAATCATTTGTAGTTAACCTTTTTATACATTCCAACAACTATATAGTCTTTATGGGTACAAAGTACATGTCAAGTTGGGTGTGAGATAGAATACATGTATTCCCCCCTCAAAAGTGTCTAAATCAACACAATCAAAGAATATTTAATAATATTATTATACATGATGTAATAAAACATGTAATGAATGTGAAGAAGTTAATAATACTATAATGGTTTGTGTTCACATGGATACACATCATCTTCTACATAATTCGGCCTTATTCACGAGTCTATGAATATATGGTTATTCTTAACTGAATTTTTATATATTTTCTGATATAATGATAGTATGACAACAACCCACATTGATTTTTGTGGTAAATAGATACATAACAAGGCCATTAGTAATGTATATGGATTTCACCGAATCTACGCATGTGCATTGGCTGGGAAGACAAACCATATAAATAATTTCATTTATTCTTTATTTATGAAACAAATCACTTAAAAGACATTCCTTATTGAGAGTACAATCATCACTCAAGGAATAACATTTAAAAAGAAACTTACTAGCCCACCCTAGGAATACATCATTGCAATCTTTGTATTCCTTTAGGTGTGGTATTCCATACATTCATTTCAGTTTGTAATTTGTGGTACACTAAGGGAGCCAAAGTCTAAATACAGACATATATAAATGTCCCTATAAAATTATCCATTGAATTCTATCAGGATTTGATGTATCACTTGACCATATAATAGTCAGACCCTAGACTCTTTTCTTAATAATCCTATTGGCTATCCTGGTGTCACTCAGACGTATGTAATGCAGTATAAAAATGATACCATTGATAGAATTCATATATGAACTCATATTTCACCCATGGAATTTAAATAATATAATATAATTTATTTTATTTACATCAATGGTCATTATCATGATCATTTTAATTAAACCTCATTTAGAAAGGTGAATAAATCATGATAGAATCATAGATTCATTAGTCTCATAATTATATCATGTTGTAAATATGTATAAAATATAAAAATCTAGATTATGAATGATAATATTTTCCATTTCCTAAGAAAAATGTCTTCCATTCCCATTAATAAATTCAAATTAAAAAATCAATATATAATTCAATTCATCATTTAGCATCAATAAAAGGTGATAAATGACACAATTTAAAAGTTATCAAATCATATTCCACCAATGGTGGCCAATTTAATAAAAAACACACCTAATGAGGGGTTTGAATTCAAGTCTCTTAACCTTTAATCATCATTCAGTTGTTCTCATTAATAAAAATATTCAACCTTTCCGGTTTAATCAAAGAATAAATTTCATTCAAGTGAATCTATAAATTTTTTTTTGGGGAATTTATAAAAACAATAAATTTAATGGAAAACCATAAGGCCTACTATTTCAGGTCGTTTATATTATTATAATCAAGTATAATCTATTTATTATAATCATATTGGGATAGAAGTGTTGAATGGAATAAGAACATAGAAATTGGGAACATTAATTTGCACCTAAATAGTGCAGTTGATACCAAGAAGATTGAAGAATGGAGAAAAAAGAATTGATTACTAAATTGTATAGGTCAAATGAGATGATAGACAGTTGATTCTATGATTGGATCATAAAACATGATCGAAGACAACATTTGGACTAATGTTTGAGCTATCCAACAGCTACTTCCCAATGAAGAAGAATAAAATTGAAATATGATTAAATATTTTTTAAGGAATAAATGGTAATTACCAAAAACAAATTCTAGGCTAAATTGAATGCTCACACTGTTGTTAGAAATTTATTCCAAAAATTCTCATTTGGTTGTGCTAAGGGTCACATACATGGTTATTGCACATAGTTTGACTAACGACACACAAATAATGGAAAAATAAGATTCTTAATGTTGAAGGTGCTTCTGCATGGTAATATGCCTCCATTTGCATGGTTTCCAAAAACCATGCAGCATATAGCTCCCCACTCACTATCCTCACATTATTAGTAGTAATTGTGCCACCTACCCACAATATATCTACTTACCACGTTGGATGTCTGATTTCTCCAAAATGGTATCTATCGGGATCTGGGACACCCTAAGACATCTATGAACTCAAAGGAAATTCACATTATTCCATTATTAATAAATTTATTCGAAAAAACTATTTACCCTATAGGAAGAACTAGGTTCATACAAACATTACCCATTAAGTATTTTTTACTGCAAATTTCCATTCCGTGGGTGGTGAAGATACATTTTCAAAATAAAAAACACCAACCACTATACTCGAACATCATCCTCCTACTCTTATATTTCATCCTATTTATGACTTCTCTTCCATATTACTTTGACATGTGGAACATACCGAACATGGAGAACAATCGTGCTATAATACAAAACATGAATTTGATTCTCTTAAAAAGACTTTTCTACCTGTAACTCATCCTCCCCAGGTCAGAAATCCTGAAATAAGTATAAATGATAATGATATATGTAATATACACTGAGTAATTAATGTATGAATAAATAAATATGAGTTAACAACAACCGATTGGCCACTATAACCACTCTTTAATGAATCTCAAACATCCCAACGTATTGTTGTGAAAGATTCCCCGTTATCTTGATCTTCTTCTATCCCATCCTCAGAGAGATACCTAAAAATAAATGACCCTCACCCTCAAACAATAGTGGTATTCAATTGTCATCAACATTATATTATAATTATGATGTTTTAGTTAATATTAAATTCTAAATTAACAGAACCTTCTCTATTGTCTCATGTATGATACAAGGTCAAATATTAGAAGCATATCCTCCCTGTAACCAACACAGGGTTGGTCAGCAAGGTCTAGAGTAAAAATATTCATATGGATCAAAATTAATTGTATCCTAAATGAAATTTTTGTATGAAATCTCAACCATCGGTATTCGCCTCTCTCGATAGCCCCCAATATCCAGAATAAAATCTCATTGAATATCACAAATTTACTTGTATCACATATTCTAACAGTCTGTTGATCTATGGATTTTGTAATGTGATAAGAATCACGTGTGTATCCAACACCCTTTGAAACCATTTCCAAAAACGTGTTGTGAACTAGGAATCCCTATTCAAAATGATAGTTTGATCGACCACCGGACGTAATATTATTTCAAGGATATATAATCTCTCCTGATCATCTATTCAAAATGTATGCATGATATACTGAAATGATAATACATTAGGATCCTATAAAAAATAACCCAATGGACATTATTATCTCATGGTGAACTTGGTAATTAGGTAATAAAGACCATCGCAACATCATCCCATTTACAAATCAGATTATGTAGTTATTATAAATGTCCGGCTAGTCACTGGTGTTCTGGATTCACAAGCTGATATATGGATAACGTCATCGGAAACCAACTACACCACTCCTTATACCCGACAACCTATATTGGAAATATAAATCCTAATATATCCTGTTGATTTAAGAATGAACTGCCTAAATAATGCATGAAAGTATCACATCATCGACTCACATATGAATGATGAATCCCGTACATGACCATGTATACACAGAATTTCACCATCAGTTACGGTCCAACTCGTAGTAGGTTCCTCACCTATCACACTCTCACATTGGACTAGGCCCTCAGAATATGATAGTTTCCTTATCGAAATATTATTCAAAAGGGTTAGTTAACAACTAAGTATGAAGAAAAATCCTTCCCCTAATTATCATGCAACTCCAAATGCATCTCAAAAAACAAATCCAAAAGATTCCACTCACTAAAGGCCTCCTAAAATACCTATATCTAAATCACCCTACTCAATATGTCGAGCATTGAATTTCCTTTAATATTGATATAATAAACTTATATGTCTAAAAAATTTAGTTTCTCAACCCAGCATTCGAACTTTAAATTTATTTGACAGAGTGTAATGTTATATTTGGGGATTTTACGGTCCTTGTACCCCAAAGAATTCTCTCCTAGTGAATGGTTTCTCTTACATCACAAGGCATGTACAATATAATATAATATTAGATCATGTGTTTGATAGTTAATCTCATGTGGTTTCAGCTTATGAGACCCATACACAATGCACATCCCCCTACAACAACAATACTCCAATCCGATTACCTGATGTCTCACAATACACATTAAAACAAATACATAGTATTGGAAAAACCAGTATTAATACTAATTAAAATAATCCATTCATCTCTTGAAATGATATATCACATTAATATGACCATAGAAACTTCAAACCTCTCATATTAAGGTATATGAGTAGAACTGGTAGGTGTGAGAAGTCCAATATGAAATTTTGGTAATATCCCACTAGCCCTATTAAAATATATCACTAAAAATTCCTTAGATGCACTCAGGTTAAAAGAACACACACCATTTCTAAGTTAATTTAATATCTAGTGTCTATGATTATAAGAATGAGAATGTGAATTTGATCCATCTAGAAGTAGAAAATTTTTAGATTATAATATAACTGAATATCTATTAGTGTATCCAATACTATGTCATGATGTTTGGAATGTGCGTCTTGAGTTTGAGAATACAATAATATATATTCCATGAATTGTTTGAAAACCAAATTCATATATGGATAGAATAATAATGTCATCATCTCCATGAATACAACTTGTTCCTCTATGAGACTGAATGAAATAACTATATATTCATATAGACCATAACAACTATGAAAAGATATAATCATTATGTCTATAGGTTGAAAATGAACATGATGATATGAAAATCTCATATCATTCATCCGTAATATCCAAGCTCCTCAGATACAGTCTAGGAGATAATATAACAAATGAATAGTATACTGATTCTTAACCATAACAATGTTTAATTTAGGACAATACACACATATCCTGAGGGTATCTTCAAAATGTTTTGAAAAAAAATGTTTGGAGAACCCCAACAAATATATACAATGATAGATAATCCTATTTAATGTAAATAAAAATGTATTCTATTAGTCTCTGATATCTCAATAGTATAAATAATTTAATGAGGAAGTGGTATGGTGAGTCTCCTTGTACTAGATATATTGAGAACCCTAACTCTATTAATGTAGGTAGTCTTGAAAATAAATCCCAGAAAAAAACTAGAAACAATCAGCCATTGGGGAAAAATATGTCTGACATGTTCCCTAATCCTCCCCCTATAATCACAAAATCTGGGCTATCATCCCACCGAATAAATGATTCTCTGGTCCATCTAGGCTCTTCTAGACAAACAATTAACACTTTCAAATAATAATGTACCCTCTGGTGGGGAGATGGTCTCCATATATTGATAGAAATATATTAATGTAAGAAAGGGAACCAAATAGAACATCCTATGAATGATGTCAAATAATGTCATATTGAGGAAAAAGATGCCCCATATAAGGTAACACATGTTATTCTTAATGTGGAATTCCCTACACTGACTTACAACCTCCCTTTAAATTCCCAATGGTGTAAAAAGGTTCATATATCCAAAATAACATAAATTATAATCCCATGCCTCTCGAAAACATGAATAAATATATTTATAATAGAATATTTTATATGAAAAATAGAATATTCTAATATATATGAAACTATAATAGTTCCTCTCATAGTATATAGTTTGGTATTATACTCCTCAAGTGTCAATTCCACTAACTATATCTAGCCTAATATGTTTCCCTACTATATAGACATGATAACATGAGTATATGTCATTTTCTATCACTATAAATATGGGGTCTCACTACTATGATCATGACTATTTCCTCGACATTATCTGTCCTCTTTATTCAAACTCCCTACCAAGAGATAGTATTCTAACCCCTCACATGCATGATGAGTTGGTTCATAACCTCTCTCATAAGATATAGGATAAAAAGTTATGAAAAAGTGTTTTAGATGGTCCATTCTAATGTAGGCTCAGCACTTGACTGGGTCTCTCAAATTGAGAGGTGTCATATTTCATTGACTACCACAATATTGACACATCATCTGGATACCTGAGTATCTTATATGGATTCTAATATCCTTGTATTGATGATCCAGATGATGTATCCAACCAATGATTGATGTTGAACCTATTCTAGGTTTCCAACAGCCCTAGATCGCACTCCATCCTCTCTTTGGGTTCCCTCTATTATATACACATGATTCACTATTAATGAATAAATAGTCAACTGAAACCCATTCACATATGATTAGATGTAATAAATGATAGTATCCACAAATTCCACGTATTTAGATAGCTTATCACCCATTAGAAGAGGTTTAATGCACTAGGTTTCTATAAAATGGTCCAAATAATCCCTAACTGATAACATGACATGATCCATGAGCATGAAATATCGGGTTCAATCTGCCCTCAAAATCTCAGGATTGACGTTATCATAAACTTCCATATGAAAATTCAATAAAATCATATCTCAATGTAATTCTTTATGTGGGATGTCATCCCACTATCTCTTTCCAGAATCGTGTACCATAAAATCAAAAACCTTTACCCTCATCATATGACTATTCTTGAGATGCATGAGTTTAGAAACATGGTCTCTATCTCTGACTCTATATAATGTGGCCTACCATCATTTCAAAACATGACTGGGTGTTTCTAATGAAACTCCAACATAAAATCTTCCAGGTTTGGGATAAAATTTGATGCTAAATAAATAGATTACCTGAAATAAATGAATCCCTTTGAGAATAATTCCTCAGTACCATTGACAAGTTCTATCACTGGTGTATTAGTAAGATCCATGGGAGGATCTTATTGTAACCCTAGTCCCATATCCTATATATTCTGGTCATTTGGAGTATGTCGCAGTGGTATGTATGTAAAACATCCTAGTTAATTCCTCATAACAAGATTCAAAAACCACTAAATTCACAAATATTTAAAATAGGATAGGTACAAGGATTTGTTTTTAAGAACAACACCCCTCTACAGACTTCGTGAGTCAAACCTAGGCGAGGTATGAATGATAAGAATGAATGAGATAATTCCTACTCTATACTACTAATATTGCTTCTAGGTTAGGTTTTTATTTCAATGTTTAAATTTTTTTTAATACACATTTACTACCAACATATTTTTTCAAATAATTTATGTAATATAACAATTAATTTTTAAATGGATCACAAGATCACAATCCATATGTCACACAATTCTCATGAACTGAAATATAGAATCCAAAAAGTCAATATAATAACACATTTCTATCTGTGTGACTCATGGTCCATGACTCTACATCCCACAATTGGCTATTTAGGGTGTCTGTTAAAGCTAAATAATGAAAATACTTCTAAGGATACTAAAAGACCACTATGTACTGACCATGTTTTTTGATTCCAGACACAAAATTTATATCATAATGGTTGGTTTATCTATCATAGAACTTATCATGGAATCAATAAAATAAATAATTCATCCAAAATGGAATGGAATAATTCATCTAATATGAATAATAATGGTGCTTAATATGATTCATGAGGTTATGTACCCTCATCTTATTGGGTTAGAACAAAATAGAATATGAAATAATATCGCTAATAAAAAAGAGTAAAATTTCATCACCCAAAAATTGAATCAAATCAATTGTAAAAGTCACAATCTTAAAAACATCATTTTCACTTGAGACAATTTAGAGTATTCTTGTACCTGGGTTAGATATTCCCATGCCCAACTCTTTACCAAATACAAATTCATTAGTATCCTAATATATTGTATAAAAAATGTTAAACAATCTAGAAATGATTCTTGAATAAAACATTCTAATTTTTTAGACCCATCTTACACAGATCATTATTCAATTCTTGGTCTTCCACATATCCTCAAGTGCAGCGCCATATATATATATGATGTTTTT
This sequence comes from Viscum album, assembly GCA_963277665.1. Taxonomy (NCBI): domain Eukaryota; kingdom Viridiplantae; phylum Streptophyta; class Magnoliopsida; order Santalales; family Viscaceae; genus Viscum; species Viscum album. Next base: position 1,498,378,600 of record OY728161.1, read on the forward strand.
CACAAAAAAATGATGACTTTGGCATTTTATTTGGGATTAATATTCTGTATTTTTATAGTGATACATATTGGATGACAATGTGCACTCAATAACCGAAATAGTTAATTATTCTAAAAATAATTAGACATAATAAGAAATGACTAAATAAAATTGTGAGATGTATTCACATTTACAGTGATTATCATTCCATGTTTCTATAGAGAATAAAAAATAGGTTTACATTAATGGTATATAATACATTTCAAATTCCAATAATGGTAAGAAACTATCCCAGATGGAATCATGAGCCACAACTCATTATCAATGATGACATATTATGAAACTTTCTCCTTATAATACCATCACTGGAGTCATGTAATGGAATCCTTTTATAACTCTAGGTGTGGTATAACATCACATCTATTTGAGTTCAACCTTTCTAGTTCACAATGTGTTCCCCATTCTCACTCCTACAGTACATAGTATTAGCATTCAGAGTCTGCCCTTTGATGTAAATAAAGTGTTTCAATTTTTTTAGTTTGGCATATAACACTCATCCCCAATTTAGGTCTCTGAAAAAACAACAAAGGTTTATTTTATTAAAACATTGGAGTAAGGTCACAATGGAAAAATATATCTAGAACCCCAAAATATGAGAATTTTAAAGGTCTAAAATAGTTCAAACCAAGAAAATCCACCCAGATGATATAAAAATTTTCAAAAGGATGTCTATCCACATTAGAAAAAATAATTCTAGATTCATTTTGAACAACCTTAGAGGGTAAAAAATTCTCTACATTATTGGCTTCACACCATATATGTTGGATTGTCACACCATAAGTAATGTATCATACAAACCACTGAATATAGTTATAAAATGATCAAGGGGTTTATTCCATTCCTTTTATTAAATTATATCACTAAAGAGTTAAATTTATTAAATAATGGATATAAATTAATTCATTAACAGACTTAAATCCCCTCATGATGATCCATTGCCTCTTCTTATATAGATACTACTTTATGGTATAATCAACTGAATGCAGCAGGGAAAAATCATTTTTATCAATGATAACACCCCCAATAGGCATCATAACAAGAGTACATGATCAATCATAATATTTATCATATCCTCTGGAAGGTGTATTCCCACTTACCCATCATCCAGGCTACTATATCCCATGAATGTCCGGAGTTGAATAATATATCTTAAAAGTAGTGACAAAATTCTATGAGATTTTACATTCCTTGCATGGTTTTACCATAGATCCCAACTCCACCACTAGACACATTAACTAAACCTACATTGAAATAAAATATCTCTAGAATCCATTATTATTGTCTTTATTTCTTATGCTTCACAATGTCTAGCAACCCACAATAATTATCATATAATGTTTCTTACGCTTATTTTCATTCAATATAACACTGAGAGAATAATTTAGAAGGAAACAAAAAACATATGCATATTGAATATCAATACATATTATATTACCCATGAATGTCCTCATTAGTGAATCCTTTTCACCAAATTAAGTACATTCTCTATTATTTCAGATGATGTGTACTAACAACACCAGCATTTTGAATTTATCTGTACTCCCCTCTAACAAACTAGGTCATCCATCCGAATCATGTTGGTATAAATTCTCTGAAAATGGAAATTTTATTGGACATTTATCTCTTTACACCAATATTAATTCATAATACTATATTCATCTCTCAAATTGGGGATAAAATTTATATTAATCTTAGCCGAAAAGAACCCCATGAGAGATTTTATGAAACCAAGATGATCAGAATTTAATGTTAGGCATATACTGTCAAAGAGTTCTTGTTGTTTTTTATTTATAATATAATGTCTGAAATCTTGGTATTTGATACCTTAGAAAAAATTGAATTCATATGTTGAATACTCAATAAATATGATGATAGAACCAGACCAATTGCTATACCATAAATTGACATCACCACATTCCAAGATCCACCAAGATTGTTTATTGAGAGTCCGAATGTGCACATGGGTATATTTCTGTATCCAAGATATACACCCCCATATAACATCCATTATAGTCCCTTTTTTTTAATAAAATTACAAAACAAGGTGTTACCTTTATGGACATTCTAGACCATCTTTGATTGATTGATGTTCATAGACCCTTCCACACTACGGAGACTGATATCCCCATTATTAAATGACCAAGAAATTTTTTCTAAGATGCCTAGTGATATCATGCTTATGTTGAGTCTATCATTGGATGTCAGCTAGAGAGTCTATGTGTCACTAGGGAGTAAGTAAGGTAGTATCCAAATGAGAATGTCCATGGAGTCTGTTTATTACACAATGTTTTTCCAATGTCATATAACAGACATTCAATCAATATTATTTTATTTTTTTTAAATGTATCATTATGATAATATCAATTTATCCTTACCATATACGGTGGTTGATGGAAGAATATAAATATAAGTAATAACCTATTAATTATCTTACACGTGATATATTAATATATGAAGTAACTCATGCTTCAGATATATAATACATGGTCATAACCAAGAGACATGGTTTCTATTCAGTTCCATTAATAAATTCAATTTCTTTAAAATTTTCAATTCAATCCTTAATTAAACTTCCCATATTATGGGGTAAATAGAACACTTTAATTGTATTGAAATAATATTTTAACCCTATTTGTCCATTTAATAACCAAGAGACACAAGGTGTGGATTGAATTTGAGTTAATTTAATGTTAATAATTTGTCAATGGGTCTCAGGGATTACGTGGTTCATACAGTACCATTTAATTCAAGGACTAATTTTCATTAAAGTGATTCACTTAGAATATATGGCGCACATCACATAAACATATATTAAAAATCATTATTTATGGATAAACCATGAGACCAACAACATTAGGTCCCTATTATAGTGTTTATCCTGTATGAGCTACTGATTCGACTCAGATCAGGTGAAAAACAAATATGTGATGAAGAACCTGAAAATTGGGAAATTTATATTTCAACTAAACAACACCACCTATAAGAAGAAGAATGAATAGTGGCACAAAATTTTTTCAGTACTCACTAGAGAGGATAAAATAAGATGATCAGTGCTTGTTTATGAGATTTGATTATGCAACAAGCTGAAATCAAATATTTGGATTCATGGTGGATCTTTTTAAAAAAATAATTATAATGATTCAGAAGAAAATGTGAACTTGTTTTAACATAGTTTTAAGGTATTTTTGTATTTACACAAAAATTTCCTAGGGGCTATGGCATGGCAACATGGTTGGACATCCTCTGTTCCAACCATGCACCTTCTACTAAGAAAATGGGGAACTGAAAAATTCGTTTCACATGATTTGAATATACATGTGGAAACTGTGAAAACACATCTACTACAAATATCAGGTGCTCTCTCATAGGTTTGAACATCAATGAACACAGTTTCCTCAAATATCACAACATGTTTATCACCATTTTCATTATGATCATAGTTTATAGTAACTTTGTGGCCTACCCCACAATATTTCAACCAGTAGTGTGGCCTACATGTATTCTCTAATAGAGTGGGATTTGGGATCCAAACAAACCACATAAAACCCTAATACATTTATAAACACAATTGAATTACAAATTTGGTGAAAATTATATATTTAAAACGAAAACAATATGATTTACAACTAATATTAGGGGTTGTGTTCTTAAAATGTACATGCATATTTTTGCAAGATAGATCAATCAATATAATTCATATTTTATCATAGTTAATATGCCATCTATCAATGGAGGGTAAAATACATTGGATTATGAAATCAATTAATTATATTTCCATATAGGTGAATACTGTTGAGTGGAAATGTAGTTGTAATGTCTGAGATTTTCCGAGTAAATTCAATGAAAACAATATCAGTTTATTTTGAGACTAGGACTGGAGATGACACATGGATCAAAAGATCAGGGTGTCCAAAATAAATGTTTAAACAATTTTTATATCTATTAATTTTTTTTCTTCTCATTTTCGGTTTTAGTAACATCAATATTAGTGCGTGTATTGGAAATATTAAGGCACCATTGAGCGTAGAATAGATAGTTTACCTTCTATAGTCCAAATATAGTTCAACATGGGTAGTCTAAAAAAGTTAATTTATAGATGTTTTAAAATAATAAAATATTCTAAAAAGTGATTTTATTTTATTTCTTCAACATTACATAGTGACATAGTAGAACTGTGTTGTATGGACTCGACAATGCTGAAACACAACGTTAGGGCTACACAAAAACGTGTTAACATGTTTCCTTTTTTAATAAGAGTTCAGGACCAGTTTTCGAATTCAGAAGGATAGAGAAATATCTTGAGAGTCTGGAAGATTCTATAAGTCAAGGAGAAGGATGATCTCTCATTAGTGACGAAAAATTTTGAACACCAAAGAAAATCAAATTGGGGATGTTCAAGGATGGATCACCATCAATGATGAATTTTCCACACTAATTGATCTTATTTATAAGTAGAGGGTTTATTTTCCTCTTGATTCCATTCTTTTTTCTTGTTTCCAATGACGAACTTGAACCAACACATGAATAGGTTGACCTGCGATTATATTTTTCCTACGAGATGATTAAAAATGTATGATTAAATGGGATAAATCATGTTAGATATTCCTTTGTTTCTATTTCATAATCCATTCGACAAGAATGGATCATGACTGACATAATTCCAAGGTATATTCTAATGGTTTCCTTGAGATCATTCTATAACTCATTATTACATTCTTCATAGATGGTCTCACATTGTCATGATGCGATTTTCTTAGAGGTTTCAAATTTGACTAGACCACGAGAGAGATGAAAATACGATCTTTAGACCATTGAAGTTATGGTGAGGACCGAAGGATTGCATTGTGACAACTGGTTCAAAGAATGTACCACAAAAAATACGGTGGTGGTTCGTAGAAGAGAAGCCACTGGTGGCACAGGATAGCGCTAGTAGTGGTGTGTAGTGGAGCAACCACTCGACTGGATAAACCCAGACTATGGTGGCTGCAGGTGGTAGATAGGTTCATCAACTTGATGAATTGATGTGGGATTCATCTAGACATGGAAGGTGGTGGCATCATCTGATATTGGGATGTTGTACAATGGGATAGTTGTAGGACACCACAACAATTGTCATGAGGTAGGTTACGCTGTGTCCAAATGTGGTGAATGTGGTGGTTGACTATGTTGAGCATGTGGGTATGTGGAAACCGCCGCCTCTGGGTGTAACAAAATGGCCTATATCCAAATGAATGGTCAACTTAACAAGTCAGGTTAGGGGTGACCCAGTTCAAGTTGGGTTGATCCAACCACATCGGATTAGAACTAGAACTAGCCATCTCCTTTTTTACTTAAATTCCCATTACTCTCAAACCAGGTGTGAGTTTGATAATATGTTTGAGGTGTCCTGATCATCATGAATAGGCAATCCATTGAGATACTCTATGCAAGTTTTCATGGAATTTGGTGTATGGCCAATCGTTAGTAGGTGTAGGTGCTTCCAAAACGAGCACCCTAAGGATGGAGTCCTATGACATGTTGTGGAAAAGATCAAAAGATGGTCTCCTGGGAATACATGATGCTGGTCCCCTGTAGTGCTGCATATTTCAACTCCTGTGAAAACATGGAGTTGGTCTCTTGTGAGGGAATAGTGTTGGCCTTCTGTGGGGGTACAGTGTCATTTTCATATGATGGCATGAAGTTATTATCCTTTGAATACATATAATTGGTCTCCTGCAATGATAGAGATTTTTTCTCTTATAAGGTTGTTGAGTAGGTCTCATATAGAGACCATATGTCTCTTTATATTTCAATATGATGGAAAATAATTAGTAATATATATTCTATTGTGAGCTGACTCTCGTTACTATCTTGTTTTTACCTCTTATAGACAATACTTCACGTACCTATTTGGTATTCTTCATTGTAACATTCATTGTGGTTTACCTTCATGGACTGGGGTTCACACTGGGTGTTGTTTTACTGACCCCTAGATGGGATTCGCTCACACTTGTCATGTCTGGTGCAGAAAATTGACAGCAATGATGGATTCCTAGTTTGGTTAGAGGCAGGTATTTTTTTATGGTAACCACACGAATATGGTACGCTTCACCAACATTTAGAAAACATTATATACCTACCCTTTAGGTGGGGTCTTCTACAGATGAAATCAAGGAGATTGTACTATATAGATTTTGTTGGGATAGTATTCTAGACCATTAAATTTTCAATTTTATACTGTTAATCACCAAGGTTTTCATAGTGGGATGAATGTATGTTTAATTAGTATTTTTAGATTCATTACATCTTCTAAGATACGGGTGCGTGTGTACAAGTTCTTAAGAAAATTCATACCCTTTGTGGTATATGCCTACATGTTTCAAGTTTCATTCCCATGGACTATTGGATAGGGGATTGGCGTATTCATTGAATGTGACATGGGGGATAGGTTATGATAGTGTGTAATTAGAGGTAGGTTGGTTTAACAATTTCTTTGGGGAACACTGTAAAGTCTTTCTTGTTTGGATTTCAGGCCATGTAACCTAGTGATGTTGTAGAGGCTGATGTAACCATACACTAGGAACTCAAGTTATGGTTTATCACTCAGTACATGAAAAAATTATTTTTTGGGGAAATCATCTTTTAATGAATAATTTTGGAATTGTGTGTGTTCTCAGGTCATTCATGAGTAAAATTCACCACACCAAGTATTCTGTATTGACTATGGTACACCTAGATCTATTTTTTGTTTCATCCACACAGTCAGCCATAAGGATTATGGTGGTAGATAATGAGATGGTCTACTGAGAGATGAGGAATCAGTGAAGGTAATGTTTCCAACAAAATCACTTCCTAGTGGTGTACTGGTTATACACTCACCTAGAGAGAAGATGTTCCTTCATGTGTTATTAGTAGATAATGCACGCAGGCTCAGTGATTTTCATGATAATTAGAGATAGTGACCTCCCATGTTATGGGGTGAGAAAACCCCTCAAATAATTTAGGATTGGCTAGAGGCCGTTACACGATTTTTCGGCAAACTGAGGATGCCTTTTAATCAGATAGTGGTCCATTCCAGGAGTCATCTACATGGAATGGGAAGGATATGGTGGATCAGGATGATTCAAAGACATAAGATGGAAACTATCTCTTGGATAGACATTGGGAATCACATTAGAGTGGAGTTTATTCCTGTGAAATTATGCTTTGGGTGTATAATAAACATCCATCATCAACTTCTAGTCATCCATTTGTTGGCGGAATACTAAGAGAGAATCATAGATCATCTATGATACCTTATAGATATTCTGTGGGACCCACTATTTAGGTCACATACCATTGCTACGGGAATACATTGGGAGATCATGGAATCAATTATATCATTTAGCTTTCCTATTGAAGATGGGGAACTAGAGGGAGCACTACTGATAGAGAAATTCTGTGTGGAGAAGGAACCGGTGGTGGGAGATACCACCAGGTGTCAATTAACTGAGTCATCATTAGTAGGCTAACAAATACTTTTGAAGGGGCCAAAGAAGATTATAGAGTATAGGGGATAACCCATCACACTATATATGTGGTGCATTACCTCAAGGAAAGAGAATGTTCGATGAATGAAGGGTTATAATACAAGTGTGGTGGTCAGGGGAATATGGATATAGATTATCCAACCATCCATACAACTGACCACGAGATGATCAAGGGAGCACTGAGGCATCCAAAGAGGTACGAATAGGGTGGCCCATCTGGTGTTATACTTGGAAGAGGAGTTGGACGAGTGGTAGAAGGTAGATTGAGGTTTGATGCACTACCACCACCAGATGGGGATGCTTTAGCTCGGGGATCTATTGGATATGGTCAAGTCCTACTCCAGTAGATGGGGGCATACAATATGGAGACTCCTATGTTGATTTGAGGTTTAATCTCTTTCTCTTCCACCCTATATAAATTTTTGATTGAGATAGGTTCTTATCACTCCATTCTCAACATGAACCTTGTTTGAGAAACATAAATTATATTGGAACCATTGACATGATCCCTACACATAGAAACACCTTCTAGAGGATATTCGATGATCAAACACTTCTACCAATACTATTCTATTACATTGGGGTGAGTGTTTTCGTAGGGATATACTAGTAGCATCATCAGTTCCTTACAATGCCATTATCGGTATAGATTGGTTATCAACTGTTCATGATTAGATCGTCTATTTTATGCCCATAGTGTGGTGTGTCCATAATGATGGGACAATGCTTTCCATTTACAGAAAAATCAATCCAGAGCAATGTATGGTAGAATCGTACATATGAGGTTTTGACCGATCACACATCATGTTTATAGAATGACCCTTAGAGTTGTGGATGAAATGATTCCTCACATTCCCCTCATAGAGTTATTCTTCTACATTGACCTATACCCAATGATGTCACTGATATATACACTAGAATATCAGAAGTCTCCCAGAGAGCTTCATGAATTTAGGTTGCATTTATAGGACATGCATCAGAAGGGATTTCTGAGACCTAGAGATTCTCCATGGGAATCTACAATATTGTTTTTCTAAAAGGAAAATATGATATTGAGGTTATTTGTGGACTTCCAACGCATTAATAAGGTCACCATGATTAATAATTATCCATTACTATGGATTAGTGACCTCTTTGATTAGCTGAAAAGAGTGATATGGTTCTCTAATATAGCTCTCATATCAGGAAATCACCAGCTTCTATTGGGGGATAAGGACATTAAATATACAATATTCAAATGTCACTATGGCCACTATAAGTACATGGTGTTGTTATTCTGTGTGAAAATTCCCCAGTAGTGTTCATGGGTCTCATTAACAGGATATTCCATCCTTACATATACCAGTAAGAAGTGGTGTATATTGATGAAATCCTATTGTACTTGGCATCTAAGGAGTATCAAGAGATATACTTGATGATGGTCTTGGACATACTCTAAGAGAAACAGCTTCATGGGATGCTCTTAAAGTGTTAATTCAATATGCAAGAGGCCCACTTTCTAGGACATGGCATTTAGATGGTTGGATTGTATGTAGGTTCTGTGAAGATAGAGGCAGTTCTTACTAGGGAGCCGTAAAATAATGTTTATTATGTGTAGAATTTTCAAGGATTATATGTGTACTATCAATGATTCATACACAAATTTTATAGAATAGGATCATCCATGACATCCTGGAAACCTTTCATGTGGATGAAGAAGTGCCAAGATAGAATTCATCAGCTAAGGAAGTGTTTGACGAGCACTCCCATTCAGAGGTTTTTAGAGGAGGGTGTCGATTACATGGTGTTATAAGACAAATTAGGGATGAGGATTTGTTTTGTTATAAATAAAAATAAAGTGGTTATTTCAAACGATTCATGGTAGATGAGACAACTTGAGGTGAACTATGAAATCTATGATCTGGAATTCATGGTGGTAGACTTCAGTTTGAAGATGCGGTGACAGTACCTTATGCATGAGTGGTTATTCATATACTCAGACCAAAAAAGTCCCATGATTATATTCTCTTACGATGATTTGAAAATTCAATAGATCGTTTTGTTAGAGTTCTTCTATTATTATGACTTTGGGATATTCTATTCTTTTTGGAAGGTGAACATGGTGGTCGAGGCTTTTACTGGAGATCAAGTTCACAACTACTGAATGAGACTTCAGAGTAGTTGGCCTCACTTACGATATTCTTTCTAGGGTGGAGATGGAACCAATTTTTTTTATTCAATTGTAGTTACCCCTCAAATCATATATTGATTAAATGAGTCACATATCAGAGATACCAACTGTGAGACTACACATGCTCAAATTTTCAAAGGGCATGACCGTGATAGACATTTAACAAGTGGGGAGAATGTGATTTTTATAGAAGACAAATAGTTGTACCAATAACTCTACAGGAATAGGTGTTGATGGAATTCTGTATATCCAATTTGGAGGTACATCCACATTTGGATAATATGTTCATGGACCTCCAACATCAGTTTTTGGGGGCCTGGGATGAAGAAGGAAATGGAGGAGTTGGTCTCTAGATGCCTCACATATGAATAACTGAAGGTCAAGTACCGGATTCCAACGGGTTTGAACCAACCCCTTAAGGTACCATAATCTATGTGTGATCTCATATTAATAGAAATTATGATACATTTACCATGTACATAGAGGGGGAATGATTCCATCTGGGTGATCATTGGCAGACTCACCACGTTGGCCCACATCCTAGCAATTCAATAATAGGGTTTAGTAGAGATCATGTGACACCTATACGTGATGTAGATTGTTCGAATTCACAGAGTCACACATTTTATTGTATAATATAATTATTAACTCTTTACATCCCTATTGTGGAAGATATTTCAAGAGGATTTTGGGACATAGCTTTGTATGAGAACAACTTTCCACCTAGAGATTGGTGACTAGACATAGAGAACCATTCAAGGCATTGAGGATATGTTGTGTGCTTTCATCCTCAAATTTGGTCATAGTTGGGAGGATCCCTAAAACATTATAGAGTTTTGATGAAACAAAATCTACCACTCCACCATCGGTATGGCATAGTTAGAGGCCTTTCACTAGTTACCCTGTTTCTCCCCACTTTTCTGGACGGACCCAAAAGAGCCAGCATTCATGGGCCCAGAGTTTGTGCTGGCTACTATAGAGAAGGTGAAGGTAAACCATGAACAGAAGTAGGATTCACATAGACATCTTAATTCTTATTCTGATAAGTGGTGGATGCCCTTTCAATTAGATTATGAGAACCAAGTGGTCTTTTGGGTCTCTCCTTGATATGATTGGGGTTGGATGTTATCTCCAAGGATCAGCGGGAGTTTTCTGATACTGTGTAGAGTGGGTGAAATGGCATACCACTAGGATATACATCTATAGTTAGAGAGGGTACACAATGCCTTAAACATATCCTAGATAAGGTTATATGTACACAAAACATCACATGTCATTATCTACGGTGAGATGGATATGGATGATAGGGGGACTTTGGCGGAGTTCCCAGATGATATCGAGGATTAACATAAGGGGAACCTCTATGGTTGACCAGTTCCTTTAATGTATGTTTGGTGGCCAGACATGAATTCTCATTAGAGAACATTAGATAAGGAGGCTTAGATTCCTTCCTAGTATCCCCATTTGAATGTTTATCACTTATTTAGGATTTCGTGGATTTAAATCTATAATGTTGGGGGAATATAATGTCCCATTTTTTCCATGAATTTTTTTTTGAAAATTTTAACATATTATTTTGGGACCATGAATGGAGACGGTATAAGGACCTGACCTTAACCATTACATAATCTTGACTTATAACTAGAATTCACATTGAGGATCTTTTTAGGTTTATATTTTTAGATAATTAGGCCATAACAATTACATAACAACTTGAATAGTACATGTAGACACTACTACCTAGTATCCTTTTTTCATAAAATAAAAACACATGAAAAAAAGAGACATGTCTAGTTCTATATTATAGACATAATGACTTTTCCGTGATCTCATCCTCAACCCTATTAATCTTTATGTCCTATTTAAAAAATTAAAAAAACATGGAATTAATATAAAAAGCTCAGTAAGTGTTATAATATAAGTATGAAATACATTATCCCATAAATAAATACAAATAAATGAAACTATAATTTTAAATCATAAAATACCTTATGAAATCATAAGACATATGAATAAAACATTCAAATCATAAATAATAATGTTAAATTATGGAACTCAGAACATTCTTATAATATAGCTATCAAAGTTACATAGAGAGACACATTTGGAATACCCATCATAGTACATTTCCTAAATCTATTAGGAAAACCATTAATATTTACCTCCTTCATGTTACCTAATGCATTGGTGGGTTATCTCGAGCTCACCCACCATAGGTTTATCATAGAACAAAAAATATATGTAAGAAATACACAATAATAATAACATAATCATAACACCTAACCCAAGTATAAAGGAATGATATCATTTCCACATTCAAATATATCGAATCAAGATATTGAAGTAATCAATGCATCACCAAACCATTTTCAATAACATTTAAAACAATTAATAAATAGTTCCTTGAATCAAAGTGTTTCATACAACATTGAATAATTTAATGGAATTAATATTTTATAATATTAATGTCCATATAAATAAATTCTCAAAACCATTTTGAAGACATGGACATTAACGAGAAAGATTTAGATGAATAAATCATTATTTTTATTTTTGTAAAAGTGTTCTTAACCAAATGAGATATCCATGATTAAAAGTAATTGACGAATAAACTTTAATCCAAAAAATTTAATATAATTAGAATAAAGGTATTCATGATATTATATACCAAAGGATAGTATATACACCATATAAAAGTGAATAGGTGCATAACGACAATGAATTCTCAAATTAATGTAAATTGAGATGAAATCTCAAATAAAAATTGTATCTTTATATTAAGGATAAATCTATTAAATAGAAATGTGTGAAAATTTTAAATGAACTCAATATGATTGGATTGTCAGTGTAAATCAATCATAGGAAATTCACACATGTTCTTTTTATGAAAAAACAATGATGTGGATGTTTAACTCAATGAATGGAAATTGAGTTAAAATCAATCTTATCAAGTTCATATCGATGACTTGAGAATTTATCAATGGAGGTATTATGTCTATCAAAAGTATATCCACACAATGGGGAGTGGAAGTTACAACATAAATAAAAAAATATTTCTTCTTCACATAATCATAGTATGAAATAATTAAGAATTAGAAGATTAACCCAAGGAATAGAAATTCGGTTAAAAGGATCCCTTAACGATTTGGTAATTGAAGAAACATACAACCCCTGAAAGAAGGTTCATAAAATGAAGATTTAAGTACCAATAAGTTTAAGTATATTACATATTGAATAAAATATTGGGCAGTAAATACACCAAACATAATAAGATAGTGGAAAATATAGCATGAATGTCATGAGAATAAAAAATGAAATGAAAATACTTTACCACGTTGTAATCAATCGAGTCATATAACAAAAAGTTAATAAACACAAAATAATTCACTGAATAAAATTAATATAATGTGAATCATGATAATATATAACAAATGGGAGAAACCAATACACTACATGAATGTAATTACTGGTGAACAATGGAAATCTCACAGATTTAAAAGTGAGATAAGAACCCCTTACCTCGTGTCTGACTTGACTTGTTTGTTCTTTTTTCTTCCTGAATAACAAACTTAAGTAAATTTATAAATTATTAAGAACCATTTTTATATTTATTATTTCTTTTATATCATTTATTACTATGTTATAAACATTATATAATCACTTAATTTAATAATGGAAATTTTTTCGATATTTTGTACATTAGTAAAAAATGAGAACCTTATAATTACAAATTTTACTTATGGTGAAGAGTACATTATCACCAGAATCATATTCATGATTTTGATATCATATATAACATATATATCCAATATATATATATATATAATAGAAAATAAAATTTGGAGATATGAAATGAAATGCACCGTTCATGGAGATTATTAGTCGTACGTACGCATGGACGAGACTGTCATTTCTATTACATATTTTATTTGAATGAAAACATAATGATACATAGTTATATTATAAATCCAGTATAATATAATATATAATTTTAATAACATAATCCTTTATGCATCCCATATATGGTAGGAATAATTCATATCACTTTGAAGGGGTGGTAGTCCGCACTTGCTCAAATGAAATTATCACGTTTACTCATAATGGAAACCATAATAATACGATATAAATGAAAAATAAATAAGAGTAATAATAACAAAAACATAATATATATAATATAAAAATACAATTCTATTATAATTTCCACCATAAGATGCGGTATGAGATAATTGGACCATCATCATTTCATGAAGCGTTAGTTTTCCATCCACAGAAATAGTATGTTCTTTAAACATTTGATGAAGGTGTGTTTATGTTTGGTAATAATACATAACTTAACAAGAACCTAGTATATTGAGGATATTATTATTGTAATAAAATAATTTAATAAAAGAATTTTTGGGGGTTGGAGATGTAAAATAAAATAAAAGGACATAAGATAAGATGTTACCATTAAATTCAGTATCTCTTTTGGATTGAACCAAAATGTTTGCTTAAAGTGCGTTATTCATGAGGTAAGGATTTTAGGAGGAAGATATGGATCATGAGTGATTACTTGGGAAGGTGTTAGATGAGACAAGGGGCTTGATATGTGTAAGGAAATGGACAAAAGTGAAGGATTTTTATAAGGGGGAGGACAAGTTCTTTAAGAATGTGTGAAAATTTTAATTTAATATATAATGATTTATAGTTTCTAAAAGTCCAAAACTCTTTATGATCAAATATAAGATGAATAATTGTCTATATTAAATTTTCTAATAATAATTTGATAGGTTTTGGATGTTATTTTAAAATATATACTCTTATTTATTTAAATTATTTATTAATCGGGTAAATACTGCATCATTTTTGTGTCATAAATAATGCTATTTATTTGATGTATAAATTTTATAAATAAAATACCAAGATGTATTAATTTTTTTTATATTTCTAATTATTAAATATTTTCAAAAAGATAACTTTTATAACAACATTTAAAAATTAATTTACTAGAAGATATTTTTTGTGTCATTTTGTCATTACATTAAATTGATTAATCTTAAGTGTCATTATCACACCCAAGCCGCACCATGGAGTCTCCAAATAGACCCAAGGATGCCCATTGCCGGCCATGACTCATCAAATAATGGTAGGACAAGTGTTAAGGTAATTTTTTACTATTATAATTTTCTTTTTACCTAGAAATACCCTATTTACCTTTAACTTCGGTAAATAAAAGTAAAAAGTTACTCTTACCCAAAAATTATTTTTAATCATAATGATCCAAATTTTACTAACTAATAAAAACACAGTTTTTTTAATATTATAAATTCATGTCACAGAATTAGAAAATATACATTTAAATTAAAATATCATAATCTTAACTACTACTTAGTGGTTTCACTATTAATCAAAAATTTAATTTTTTTCAGAAAGATACAGAAAATTTATCGTAAGTTATATTTGATATTATAAATTCAAAAATTATTTATATTTTAAAATATTAACAACATAGGTTTTTTATTAATTAATTTAATATTAATTTATTTTTCCAAAACAAATAGAGTATTTTTAGGAAACAATATCTATCAAAAGATTGACACTTATTTTTACCCAATTATAAGGTGAATTTTTTTCCAATGAACATCATTGGATTAAATGGTAAAAATATAATCTAATTACACTTTAAAACCATTTCAAAATATACTCTAACAAAATAAAAATGTTTGATTAAATTTTTTTTGAATTAAAATGTAATATTTTTATTTATTCATTAAAAAAATGAATTTTATTAGAAAAATACAAAACAATTACCCAATGTAAATTTTGATGTCCTAATTCAGAAGAATATTTATATTTTTTCCAATATAACATATAAATGTTAAAAAAACTATATATAATGAGGTTTCTCCGTAAAAAGGTCTTAAATCGCTCTTTAAATGAATATTAGAGTTTTTATGCATAATATCAGATTGTTTCTTATTTTATGCCTCAAAAATTTAATAGACAAATGAAAAACCATTTAACAAACAGGAATAATAATTTTTTTGTTCTTTTTCTTCATTATCGCCATTATAATGGCTAGGAGTTAATAACCATTTAAAATAATATTATATTATTATTTTTCATTATGACCAAACTTTGTGTGCAATGTAAGATTTCAATGAAACTCACTATTGTGTATCTGGTAAAAAATTGAACATAGTATCCCCATTGATGTAAAATTAATATTTAGTTCAAAATATTAATAAATATGAAAACAACATATTTTTTATTTGCCGGTGATGTTACATTCTTCCCCCTTTTGGGAATAGCATCCTCACAATTTTTAAACTGGGCTCAGAAACATCATTGAATGTCCAACATCGAAAAAAGTGTAAATAAACTCATTACATTAATATAAATAAATAGAAATACAATGATTGCCCTAGATAACCCATTTTAGGATTCCAGGAAAACATTGATATGGAAGGGAAAAAACTGTCGTGTACAGATGGAGACTGATAGAAATCATGATTAGAAGAATGTTAACCACCAGAAAATCACAAACTTGTGATGGATTAAGCAGTCTTTGATTGCCCAGTATGAAATGTAAACCAACAACGTTTTTGTTTTACATTCCTTTTCATAATATTGGAGAATTAATTTACTACATAGAATAATAACATATGGAAATAATCATACCATCAAATAGAGTTTCTCCTTCAATTAGTTCTTACCAAAAACAAATCTTTTCTCCAAACAATGAGCATTCAAAATCACTTAGGTCAGATCAAAATCCCAAGAATCATCTTCTAAAGAATCACATAATCCACAAAAGAAGAAATATATAGTTTTCTAGTCTTTAGATATCAACTAAAACCAAAATGGTTAGTACAAGATCATATAATCCCCAAAAAGGATAATCATTTATAAACAATAATACTATTAATCTCTAAAATTCAACAAAAAGTACCCAAATATCAAGAAAGACCATTAAATGTCAAATTTTCCTTAAAATTTATCAAAACAATACAAAAAAAGATTGATACCAAAAATTCTGAAGGATTTAATCACATAGTCTTCCATGATATATCTTAACATTTGTCTCCAAATAACATCGACTACTCTTAATGTCTCATACTAATATGTAATTATACTAAATACATATTCTCTATGATAGATTAAACATTTTCATAAATAACCCAAATCAGCATATGTCCACAATAAATACATAAATACTTCCATAATAATATTTCATCTATTACTCCAAAAATTAAATCACATAGTATTTTATTTCCCATAGACATATAATGTTTCCAAAAGAGGAATAATCTTTTAATATAACCCTTATCACATAATCACCAAATCAATTTTATATAATAATGATATGCATATGATAAAACATATGTTCCCAAAATCATCTTATTATTGATATATAAAATCATTTAATGTAAAATAATAAGTCATACTGACCATGGACATCATGTCGGATAGTGGTAGGAGGTGCACCCTTGTCGCCATTCGATTTTGGGTTCAATTCATATGGCCTTTCCAGACACGACAGGTCATCACCCATATTATGGGTTGTCCTTTTTATCAAACTCAATAATATCTCAATCATGTTTTAACAAAAATGGTTTTCTTATACCATTCATTATCATCCCAATATATTAAGACCTAAACAACTTATATATTTTAATTTATTTCAACTCAATATGATAACATATAAAAATTCCTAATATAAATAACAGCATAGGTATAATGTCCATGTATTGTAATAATGATTTTACGATCCTCTAAAAACAGTTGTTTCCTATATCCAAATACACCTTGAACAACTTGGGTCATATGGGTGTTTTTAGAAAAATAGTTTTGGAAAATAATATTGTATGACATATAATTTCAAAACATATGATAAAGAATGATTTTTACAAAATATTCAGACTGAATTTGAGTTGAATCATTCAATGAATGGTCCTATTAATATAATATAGGTATGTGATCAGAAACTATATTGTAACAGAAAAAATAAATAGGTTTTCTGAGGGCCTCCTTCTTCATCACCTTTTTTAAAATCATAATATGCTTAAAAATCATGTGATAATGAAAAATATTTTAATATTACTTAATACTATTGACATTTCATGAAAATATTTGAGTATTGTGAATGTGGGATTTGTTTAAATACAAAACATAATCCACGCTGATAAATAGGTATAATGGTTTAGTTTGATATCTCAAAAAACTCACTGCAAGTGAGTTGAATGCTTGAAAAAGTTTCACAATCATCTGAACATGACATTGCAATAATTATTTCAAACAAGTCATCAATAATTGACCGGAATGTCATTTGAGATCCTCCTCCTTCCATTTGTAACAAGGTTTACATGATCTGAAAAAATATTAAAATAAGGATTTAACTGAAATAAGAGACATAGGGACTAACCATGTGTCTAAAAAAACTCTTAATCCCTAAAGTTGTCAAAAAAAACGTTTGATACCAACTATAACGACCAGGATTTAATCATTACATAATCATGAATTATGTCATGAATTTAAATTGAGGATATTTTCAGGTTTATAGTAATGGAGAATTAGTACATAAGTATTACATAACAACTTGAATATTACAGGTAGATAATACTACCCAGTATCCATTTTTTATAAAATAAATACTCTTGAAAAAAATAGACATGTCTAATTCCATTTTTTAGACACCAGTAATTTTCCTTGATTTCACCCTTGACCCTATTCATCTTTACGTCTAGTGGAAAACATTTCAATAACTTGGGATGAGCATAAAATCTCGGTAATGGTTAAAAAAAAGGAAGGAAAACATTATCTAATCAATATATACCAATCAATGAAACTAAACATTTCAATCCTAACATACCTAACAAAATCATAAGATTAATGAATAACAAAGACAAATAATAAATAATAAAGGAAACTTATGGAATTCATAACATACATTCATTGTATCTATCATACATACATAAGGAGTCACATTTGGAATACCCATCACAGTATATTCCATAAATCTCTTAGGAGAACCATTAATGTTTACCTCAGTCATGTTACCCAATGCATTGAAGAGCTATCTCGGGCTCACCCGACCTAGGTTTAGCACAGAACCACCCATATATGGTAACAATGTACAATAATAATAACATAATAAAAACACATAACACAAGTATAATTGGAATATAACATTTCCATATTCCAATATATCAAATAAAGATATTGAAATAAACAAAGCTTTATCCAACTATTTTCAAAACAATTTAAAACTTTTAATAAAGAGGTTTTTGAATCAAAGTGTCCCTTAAAAAGTTGAATATTTTAAAGGATTTACAATTTTAAAACATTAAACATGATATAAATTAATACTAAAAACCATTTTTAAAACATGTACCTTATTGAGAATGATTTAGAAGAATAAATTTTTTAAACAATATTTTAGTTAAAGAGTTCTAAACCAAATGTTATATGCTTGAATACAAATAATTGAGAAATAAAATTTAATCAAAACATTATAATATCATGAGAATAAAGGGATTCATGATAAAATATTTCAAATGGAAGTATATACACCGTATAAAAGTGAATTGGTGCATAACGACAATAAAGTCTCAATGGAATGAAAATTGAGACGAAATATATTATAAAAATGGTATCCTTAGTTTAATGATAAAGGAAATACATAATAATGTGTGAAAAATATAAATACACTCAATATGATTGGATATTTAGTGTAAACCAATCATAGTAAGTCCACACATTTTCTTTTTAAGACAAAACCAATGACTTGGATGTTTAACAAAATGAATGGAAATTGAGTTAAAATTACTCTTATCAAGTTCATATCGATGACATGATAATTTATCAATGGAGTGAATATCTGTACCAAAAGAATATCAATAAAAAAGGGAATGGAAATTACAACATAAATAAATAAATAGTGATTCCACACATAATCATTGCATAACATAATTAGGAATTTGAATATTAAACCATGGAATTGAAATTTGGTTAAAAGGGTCCCTTACCGATTTGGTATCTTATGAAACATACAACCCATGAAAGAAGGATCATAAAATGAGATTCAAATACCCATAAATTGAATTATATTTCACAATGAATACAATATTCTTTACTAAATACACCACACAAAATTTAATTGTGGCAAATATAACATGAATCTAATGGGAATAAAAAGTGAGTTAAAAATCCCTAACCACGTTGTAATCAATCGAGTCGTATGACCAAAAGTTAATAACCACCAAATTATTAACAAAATAAAATGAATATGAAGATAATAATTATAATATTTATAAAATGTTAGTACACAATATTCCACATGCAATAAATTCTTCATGAACAATGGAAATCTCTTGGAATTAAATGAGTGATAAGAAACCCCTTACCACGTGTCCGACATGACTTGTTTGTTCCATTTTGTTCTTGAATAATAAACATAAGATAATTTATAATTATTTAAGAACCCTTATTCAGCTTTATTATTACATTATATGAATTTTTACCATGTTATAAACATTATGTAATTATTTATGTTAATAAAGGTCATTTTATCGATATTTGGTACTTGAGTCAAAACTGAACACCTTATAATTACAAGCTGTCCATGTGGTCAAGAGTGCATTATCCCAAGAATGATATTAATTATTTGGTTATCATATATATCATCTATATCCAGTATATATATGTATTTACAACAATACATAACATTTGGAGATAAGAAGTGAAATGAACCATTCATGGATACAGTAAGTCGTACGTACGCACGAACACTACGTTTATTTCAATTTAAGATTTTAATTGAATAAAAAATTAATGATAAAAAGATATATTTTAATTACTGTATAATATCATAAATAATTTTAATAACTTAATCCTTTATAATGCCCATATATGGTATGAACAAGCCATATCACTTTGAGGGGGAGGTAGTCTGGACTTCCTCAAATTAAATAATAGTGTTTACAAATAATGGAAACCATAAAAGTATTCTATAAATAAAAAATACATAAGAATATTGAATATATAAATATAATATATATAATATATAAATAAATTTCTATCAAAATGTCCACCATAATAGGCAGTAAGAGATAATTTAACATTCATCATTTCGTGAGGTGTTAGTTTTCCATCAACAGAAATAGTATGGTCATTACCCATTAGATATAGGTGCGTGTATGTGTAGATAGAATCCTTATAAAAAAGAATGTATATTGAAGATACATGTGTTGTTATAAAATAATGTAAAAAATGATTTTTGGGGGTAGGAGATGTAAAATAATATAAAAGGACTCAAGAGAAGAAGTTACTTATAAATTGGGTATATCTCATTGGTTTGAACCAAAAGGTTTACTTGAAGTTCCTTCAACCTGTGGTAATTATTCTGGGAGGGATAGAAGGATCTTGATAGATTATTTGGTCAGGTTTTGGATGATCCAAGTGGCTTGAGACGTGTGTGGAATGGGTTAGAAGTGAGGACTTTTTATAAGAGAGAGGAGGGGTTTTTTAGGAAGGTGTGAAATTGTTTTTAATTATATAATGGTTTTCAGTTTTTAAAGGTCCAAAACACATTAAAGTAGAATATAAGATGAATCATGGCATAAATAAAAGAATCAAATAAGTATTGGATAGGTTTTGGATGTTAATTTTATATATATAATTTAAATTATTTAAATCATTTATTAATGGGGTAAATACTACATCATTTTTGTGTCATAAATAATTTAATTTATTTGATGTCTAAAAATTTGAAACAAAATAACATGAGGTATGAAATCATATTATATTTCCAATTTATATTTATTTTTGTACGATAAATTATATAATACCATGTAAAAAATAATTTACTAAAAGAAATTTTTTTGTGACATTTCTTTAATTACATTAAATTAATTATTCTAAAGTGTCATTATCACTCCCATGTGGCTCCATGGGGTCACAAAATCAAACCAAGGAGTACATTGTATCTAATGAATCATCTACTAAGGTTAGAAAAAGTGTTGATGTAATTTTTTATTATTATAATATTATTTTTCCTTAAATTACACTATTTACCTTTTATAACTGTAAATAAAATTCTAAAAATTAATATTCACCATAAAATTAATTTCATCTTATTGAACCACATTTTACTGACTAATAACTACCGTATATGTCAGATTTTTGAAATCCAGTTCATAGAGGCGGTAAGCATTGATTTAAATGAAAATATTTTTATCTACTACTTACTGGTACACAATTAATCAAAAATTGACGTTTTTCTAAAAAATACCAAAAACATAGCCTATGATATATTTGATATTATGAATTCATAAATGATTTATATTTTAAAAAATTCAAAATAGAAATTTTATATAAATTTATTTAAAATTAGTTCTTGTTGTCAAAACAAATAATGTGTTTTTAAGAAACAATATCTATTAAAAGATTGAAACTTGTTTTTCCCAATTTCAGAGTTAAATTTCTTCCAATGAATATATATGGATTAAATGGTATAAATGTAATCTAATAAATAATTAAAACCATTTAAAAAGGAAATCATACCATCTAAATATGTTAGGGTAAAAGTTATTTTTGAAAAAAATACATTATTTTTCACTATACATTAAAAAGTGTATTTTAACAGAAAAATACAAAAACAAATTTACCCCATGTAAATTTTCATGACCCTATCATAAATATTAATTTTATTTTTCCTATAGAAAATATAAAATTGAAAAAAATAGATTTAATGAGGGTCCTCTCTCAAAAGGTGTTAAATTGTCCTTTTAAAGAATACTAGAGTATTTATGCTTATAATCATATTGTTTCTTATTTTAAGCCTCTAATTTTTATGGATAAATGTAAAAAACATATAACAAAGATGTATAATAATTTTTTAGTTAGTTTAGATCATTCCTTCCACTTCTACTAGTAGTCATTAATAACCATTTAAAATAAGATTATATTATTATTTTTCACCATTACCAAATGTTGTGTGCAACATAATATTTCAAAGAAACCGATTATTGTGTGTAGTGTATGCAATCAAGCATATCATCTCCTTTAAAGTAAAATTAATATTTAATTAACAAATATTAATAAATTTGAAAACTTCATATTCTTAATTTACCTAGTATGTTACAGACGACAAGTGAATTTGAGGCCTGGTGTTCCTAGAATAAATTTTCAAACTATTTTTATGTATATTTAAAATTGTGCTATTGTGTTGTTTTAGAAAATTCTAATCCAGTGCCTAGATCGAAAATCTAAAGCCACCATTGATCTGTAAAAAATGAGTTTATAAGAATCAGATCATAAAAATGGATGGTGTAGGTCTTCAATTGAATTTAATTTATGGATTTTTTATGATAAAATTAAAATATGTTAAAAAAGTTAATTTTTTTATTTCTAAAACATTAAGTTTTGATTAAGCATCACTATGATTTTGAAACTCAGCAATGATATAGACTAGCATTGTGGTGACATAGAAACACAATAATGCATTTCTTTCATTAATCAAACATTGAGACAAACATTAGATTTCCCAACGCAGGAGTATTTTCCTAGGACCATTGATGTTTCCCTGAGATAAGGAAAATTATTTTCTCTCATCGGTGAAGACAAAAACTGACACACATTGGATCGATGGATTTTGTGGATGGATCACCATTAACAATGAATTATTTCCACCAAATGATCCTCTATCTAGATATGGGCTTATTTTATTCGTCATTCCATTCCTCGTTCTTTTTTCTAATGAAGAATGCATACCAACCCACAAAAATATTGATCCATGGATCATTCATTCGTAATGGATGGTTAAAAATGTAATATCCTTGGAAATTAATCTTTTTAAATTTTATTTAGTTCCAATTTTATAATTATGCTGACATAACTGGACCAAATCCAAAAGGAATCGGGTGAGGTTTCATTCTAAGTGTGTTCTGGTGATATTTATCCCCCTGTTGTTGTGTTCTTAACTGATGGACCCATGAGGAAAAAATGGTATTTTCCAGGAGTATCAGAATATGACTTGATCCCAAGAGATATGAAGAGATGACCTGGATCTAATGGTAGTGATGGATATGTCAAGAGGTTTGAAAGGGCTCTCTCGGTTCGAAGAACAGACCACCAAAACTACAGTGGCGGTTTACAGAAGCGAGGGCACCGAAGGTGGAACATGACATCGTGGCCACCCGACAAGAGGAACCCATGGAACGATGGCCTTTGGCAGTGGAATTGGAAATAATCTTGGCAGATGGTGGTGGGACTCAGGAATATGTGGTATAGGAATGCATCGCATGGTGGTCGACTGCAGTGAATGTGTCTGTCAGCTGCGTTGATCTAGAGGGGATGCAGCAACCACCATTTCTAGGATGAATGAAACAGCCCGCTCTAGGTTACCAGTATTCTGGGCCATCTCAGCATGTCAGATCAGATAAGGAGGGGTGGGATAGGTAGTTTCCAGGATGGACCAGTCCCATATCCAACTAACACCTTTTTATGTAAATTCCTATTACTATCTATCTGTGTGTTCCTTTGACATGCTATTTGCATATTTGGGACCCTAACGATAAGGAGGATATTTTGAGATACACTACATAAACATTCATCAAGGTTGGAGTATATAATATCATCCTGAAGAGTATGTGCTTCCAAAATGAGAATTCAAGGTACAAAATCATATGACTGGCGAATGAAAAGACACTATGTCGGCCTCTTATGAAGTTGGGGAGTTGGTCTCCTGTGTAGAAGATGATCTGGTCTCCAACGAAGATGTGGAGATGGTATCCTATGAGGTCACATTTTAGGTCTCCAACAATGATGTGGAGTTGGTATCCTGCGACAATGAAGAGTTGGTGTCTTAAGACGACGCAAAGTTGGTCTCGTTCAACCACACAAATATGGTCTCATACGAGGGAGAGGAGTAGGTCTTCTATGATAACTTATGTTTTGATAGATTTTTATATGAATATAATTTCTTTTTAATATATATACATGTGTGTGTGATGACATTAGTGACTCTCTTGATTGTAATAATTAGTTGATACACATCATGTACCTCTTTTATCGTCTTCCTTATGTCCTATATTTTGGTTTACCTTCCTAGTTTGGGACCCTATTGAGTATTGTGTTAATAAACCAAGAACGTCTTCACAGACATTTTTCATGTTTGTGTATATGATAAACATATTTTAAAGAGTCTTTAGGGGACAAGACACCTTCGGTTCTTCAGGTTGATCCAACGGATGTGGTATGCTTTAGGGACATTCGGACATCTTTTTGTAACTACCCATTAGGTTGGTTTTTCTAAGGACGAGATATAGGGGATTATACTATTATATATCAGTTGGGAGTGTACTATATCACATGTACTTTTTTTATTTTTTACTGTTACTCCCATTGTATGAATTAGTGGGATGCATTCCAGTTTACTTAGTGGTTTTAATTTCAGAACATTTTCATTGTGACAGGTTAATGTGTTCAGGTTCTTCAAAAAATTCCTATCATTTGTCGGATATTCCTACAGGGTGCTAGTCCCCAACACCAATCCTAAGGAAGGTGGGATTTTTTAGTCACAGAATGGGCCCTAGGGAATGACTTATGATCTTGGATGGGTGTACACTTGTTTTTTCGGGAAATTTGATGGGCAATTTAGGTTACAAAATCATTGTATATATTGGAATTATAGGTATGGTGAATTAGAGTAAATGGTTTTTATGATGAATTGGTCATCCAATGTAATGTAGCAGTCATGTTGGAAAACATATCCCAACATAAATTGTTTTTAATAAAAAGGCATTACGTTACATCTCTTCATGAATAAATATGAGAACGAGAGGACCACATACATGGAGGGGATATATATTAGAGCTTGGGAGGATCTTCTTAAGATCTTGGGGAAACCATCAGAGGACACTAGTTTGACAAAATATTTTTTGAGTGAAGATAAATTTCCAAATAAATTTGAATTTTGGTGTTTACCATACATTTCATTCATTTAACATAACATTTTATTGTAATTTTGAGTTATGGAACACATTTATTTTTTGTTTTTGGAAATGATTCAAGGTAGGCCTAATGGGTCTCTCATGTGGCTTGTTGAGTTCAGGGAGTTTCAGACCCTGAAAATCTAATGTTTGGAGGGTCTCATAGGGCTTAATGTTTATTGAAATCAAGAAACCCAAATATAATAAAATAGAATATATTAGTGAGAATATATTATGTGAAGGTGATACACATAGTTTACCGAAACCATGATCCTATCTTGTAAGATTAGAGCCACTTAGAAAATCCATATTCACTAATTATATCAAGGTTGGCACAAGATTGGTCTAAATGTGCGATGGAAATACTGTGTATTGTTTTTTAAATGAAATGAAATTATTTATATTATATTAATATTCAAAAATAATTCTAAGACTATCCCTTCCCCCGATGTCCTTTCAAGTGATCCCAGTGGCTTTCTTGACTGAGTGCGCGACACCATCCCCAGATTCCACTTTCTCAATAGATTTCAATCCTATTTTCTATTGTTTCTGGGTTGGTTATTCAAGGTAAACCATATTACACCTCTATTATCCATCTTTTTACTGATTTTCCCTCTCCCAAACCCCTATTTCCATTCATCCAATTCCTAGGTCAAGGGTAAATAAATTTTTTTGTTTTTCATCCATTGTTTGGGTGTGTAATGTGTCACCTAGGATGTCTTCATTTTTGGTTCGGCCTCCATTATTGAAGGAGAAGTGATTTGATACTTTTATATATTTTTATCACTACTTGAGGAAGGTTATCTCCATCTATTTTGCCAAGCCTGAATTTTTTTGGGTTCTTTTACTGATTTATAGTTCCTGGTTTGGATTCATTAGAGTTTGTTGGTCATCCTTGGGGCCGTTTTCATTGTCCAATGTAAAAGGAAGCATACCTTCATTGTTATGGGATGGAATATATATATATATAGGTTACCAATTTATATATATTCAATCTTGGAGAGATGAATATACATACTGGGGCTTTGTTCAAAAATTTATATATAGGAAAACTCATAAGTGGGTATGTGTAAATAGAATTATGAATATATTAGAATATATTTAAGGATTCCTAGGTAGATATTCATGTTCATACAAATACGTACATAGGGGAATCATTTCCTTATGTATATGAGAAGGTTCATATGCTCACAGGTAAGAATGGTCATCTTTGAGTGGTTTCTGATAAAAATCTCAAGTGTTGAAGTGTTCGGAATGTTCATCTTCTAATGATGTATAATCCATTTCATATTAACTATTGTTTAGGACTTTTGTACTTGATACATGTTAGGTTTTATCTACCTTTTGAGGGATGTTAATTTTTATGGGATATGCCTCCTTTTTAATGTATTTCCTTTAATTATTAATTTGGGTTTTAAGATATATACATTACGCCTTGTGATGAATTAGTAACTTTATGTTAAATAAAATTTATATTTGGTAACAATTTCATTTTCTATAATAAATCCCTTCAATGTGGTGTAATATATTTAATTGAAAAATAATATATACAATACATTGAAGTTTTTTACTTATTCATTAGAATAATGTCATTTTTCCATAAACATATTCAACTTTTCATTGTCTTACTATTAAATGAAATGACATATTTAGTGATATTATCATAGAGAATAGGGTGAGATAAGGGGTTCAAACATAAGGGTCCCTTGGATGGACTCTCATTCCGTCTGGTAAGAGTTTTTCATGGTTACTATTCATGAAGTGGAAAAAATAAATTGTTCCTGAGAAGGGATTATCAAGATTTATATATTCTTACCTTCAGTTGAGTGAATCCTTTTCCCTAGGGGAGACCCCCTTGGTGGGTTGGAAGGTGTTATGTTCGTACTATTAATTGAGTGAATTCTACGCCCCTATATTTGATAATAGGTACAGACTCTATGTAATCCACTTGACTTTTGACACAATGCACTATGTGACACATGGGACATAATTCATGGGGCATAATAGATAGACTATATTTAATTAATCATATTATAAGCCTCATGAATGATTCTTATAATGAAATTAAAATTTCCATATGTGGTCAATGGTAATCTAACTATAACTATAAAGGATGAATTCATGTTTTAAAAAGAATCCTTATTAAATTTAATGTTATTCTAAATGTTTTCAAAAAATGGATTGGATCTTTGGAGATGGAAGACAGATGGTCATGACTTCCAGCGAAATCACAAGACTGGGTATAATATAACTATTCCCATCTTATTTTACTTACATTACAAATGATGGTACTCAGGTTCTGAGACACTATTTATGTTCTGAACTCAGTAATTTGATAGTTATCCATATGTCAAATAGTCTAATATATTTTTTTTATATAAATATTTTTTTCTTGATTATATTCACTATGGAACAATACTTAATTATAATACTAGAAATGGATTCATCTAGACACCGCATGTTCCAACATACATATATTGCATCTCACACCCAGATCAGGTACCATTAGTACCAGAGCCGACTTTTTGTCTATATTTATTGAAAAATAGAAGCATCCATCATCCACTATTTTTTACTATTCTTTGTTGGAGTTGGAGTTGATTAATGAGATGGTTCTCGATAATCGATTTGAATTAAAAATTGAAATATACTCTCTAATTAAATTTCATAGATAGTTTTATGTTTATTTATCGATATTTTATAATCATATGTCACACATTATTGTAAATTTGATTTTAAAACTTTTATATTCAATTGATATTACATTTATCTCATGTTCCATGGAAAATTATTAAATCTTCTTTTGCTATAGTTAATTTTTTATCATTTATGAGTTAAAATTATGAAACCATGTCCTTGAGGGTATAGTTTCCACATATTAACACTAATATACCCTCAATTTTAGTCTGCAGTCACAGGTGTACGAAGAGGCGCACTTGAGGCCATGTGGTGATTGATCGAGCTACCATTTTATTGTTTAGTTGGTCTGAGAAGATAAAACTAGGTAGTTTAATATAGAGATCATTCATGCTAAAATGTTTTTAGATTATATAATATGATGTTTGGTAGGTTGTATATTGGAAAATATAGGAGAATTATTTATTAATTTACAAAAATATGTTTCTAGAATATATTTAAAAAATTAATCAAAATAAAAAAAAATCAATTTTTTTTTCTAAAGCCGTATTTTTTTTATTTTTTTATTTCACTATGAATATAGAAAATTAAAATAAACCTAATTTTAGTTGAATAAAATCATGTTTATAAAAAGTTTATTTTTAAACCATAAAATATTATATTGGTTATGTTGGATTTATTTGGGGTTTATAAAAGTTAAAATGTAAACTAAAAACACATTATTTTAAAAATTAAATATATTATTTTTCATATATAACATCCATTACATATATTATATCAATTTTGATTCATTATGATGTCAAAATACACACTATATATTTTTATCATATTCAATTTTGACCAAATAATTCGAATCTAAGATAATTATTAAGAAATAATATTTAGATAATTTCAATGTTATGATTCTAAAAATAGTTTATATTTTATCCATAAAAAATAATCATTTCGGACTATTTACACTTTAATATTAAAAAACTGCATATATTGAAAATAATATTTTAAAACAGTAACTTGTTTCTAACACTTATAAAAATTATTTTAGAAATTATAAATTGATGTCATAATTATAAATTATTAAATATTTTTTTATAAAAATATTTTATTAAATTATCATATATTTCCATTTTTTATTAATTTCATTAAAAATTGTTTCTTGGTTGAGGGGATCTATATTCCAAAACTATAATTAGTGTTTCATTATATCACAGTAAATTATTTATCATTCTCATTATTTCATCATTTGACGAAGTATTTTTTAAAAGGGATAAATATTATTATTGGTATACATATTTCAATACCTAAAAATACTTCCAATTATAGTTTATATACAAATCCATTTATTATAAGAGTGAATTTCAGAAGGGTATAGTGTGCGGTCATTATATTTTAATTAGGTGGATCAACATACATGGTGAAGGTAATGATCTTGATGAGAATTAATTTGTCACATAAACAATTTCAATCATTTTATAGTTATGGAATCACATATTTTCCAAGGTTAATGGATAATCCTAATGATTTTATATTCAATGGAACATAGGAAAAATCGGTTGTATAGGGTAAAATCCTACAAGATGAGTCCTTCACATTAATATTTTTTGTTTCAAATAGTCTTTATCATAATCCATAATATAATAATATAAATGGTAAGTAATTGATGTTTATATTATTAATTATTATGATTAATAAAGACTTGTAAATTTTATAGTGCATGTAATTGTCCAAAATATGCAAATTAGTGCATGTCTTTTTTATAACTAGATTACATGATACACCAAATATTCATTAGAATAGGCCATTTCATTTATAAACATTATCACAATTAAAAACTAACTATTAATAAATGAATCATTATTATCTACTAATACATTTCACATATTTTCATCTAAATAACATTGAACAATGAAAAAAATATTTTACGGTTACAATTATAGTTATGTGGCCTTTGAATTATGCACCAAAGTACCATAAAATGGTCAATGGAAGAAAATTATGTCAAATAAAATATATTAAATGAGGAAAATAATTATAATAAATAAATAAACACGTTAAAAGATTTGATTAAATTATTTTATTTATATAATTTTATTATTCAATAAGTATAGAACATATTTGACCAAACATGATACATGTTAATGTGTTTTCTTTTTAAATTTTTTAAACCATTAAATTATTTTTTTATGTATTTATCCAAATTCCAAATCAATAAATTATTTTTCATATTTATTCTATTATTTTAATTGATATATATATATATATATAGATATATAATTTAATCTTCACACATTAAATTTTAGAAAAATAAGGTATTATATACTAAATTATTTTAAAATTGTTACATTTTTTTATATTTTTTTATATTATAGTGTGATGAAAATAATCACAATCATGCCTATTAATGAAATAGTTAACAGTGAGATCCTATATGTTTTTTATATTCTATTTCTTAAAGTTGTTGATACTAAAGTGTAGAACTTGTTAATACCAACCCAATTCATCTTGTGAATATATATTTTATTCAAAAAATATATTATATGTAACCATTGAGTGTAAATTTTTAATATTTTATTGTATGGTTGAATTTAAGTGTGATGTAATATATTATGTGTTTAGAATACCTCATGGATAATCTTTTTGTTTTAATGTAAAAAATCTTTATTTTATGGATTTAGGATATTTGATCATTACGTGAAGAAATCATATAACAATTCAAGATTTAAAAATATGTTTTTTATAGGATCATCTTTTCATGGTTATCCAAATATTATCATGAATTCGTAATGATAAATAGACCTTCCTTATGAATTATTATCCATTTTCAAGACATTAGTTTTCAATGAATTTTTTTTATGAATGTAGTTTTATTCATGATCATCGTTATCTATTTAAAGGATACATTGTTCCTAGTATTATCATTCATTTCAATGTCCTAAAATTTATTACCAATAATTTATAAATCATACTATGTTTTCTTATGAACATTTAAAATTTTCCAATTATTTGTAATGTTTTTATGGATGCGAGAGATATATTATGACGTCAATATCTTGGTTATGATTTGATTGTATTAAATGAATAATTTATCTCATTTGAAGATATTAATTTTATGGAAATGATTACATTTGGTGGATAATGATTTGGTTTTTTATGTGTGATTTTTAATATATATTCTAATACTCATAACCTAAAAGTTACTATTTCATATTTATGATGACATATTTTATATAATTCATCTAATTATAGCTTTATTATTTTTTGGTCTAAACACTTATACAGTAGTGAATGTTTGTTTCTTCTCTGGTATACTCTTTGAATTTAATTATATATATATAATTATTTGGGGACATGTTATATAGTTTTAAATACTATTTGTTAAGGTGAGTAGAAATTGATGGGAAATTTGATAAATTAAAATTATTTAGTTAAAAATGATTTTATAAATTAAATATATAATGCATACTAAACCATGGGTTACCAATTTTGGATATTTGTATTACTATTTCCTTTTATTTTATTATATCGAATGATTCCTTAACTACCACCACCTACTATGAATTAAGTAAAGAATGAGCATGAACAATCATTACAACCTCCACATGGAAAAAAATTAAATGATGCGCTCACTCGTGTTCATCATGTATCTTTTAATGAAGTCTTATCAAAGGATACCATAAAAACATTCAATTAGATCATTCATTTTCATAATTCCCCAATCTATATGAATGATATACCTTCATAGGATGAAAATAAGTCGATCAATAATATCTATAACATATTTGAGATCATTGAGACACTCGATCATCACTATGTTTTTCATGAAATATTCATAATATAGGTAGATAAAGATCTATTTAGGGATGTGATGTTATAGACTATAATATATATATTTCGCTAATAAAATAAATTTTAACTATTTTTTATAGAAATTATTTCAAGATTCCATAGGGTTTGGTGAATTTATTGATGTTTTTGAAAACTCAGTTTGGAACCATGCCTACTATGGATTAAATCACTATATCTACTGATTTTCTATATCTAATCACTTGTTTAGGGGATGTGTGGGGGAAAATATTTGTTTTTTCTAAATTGGTATGAAATATACTTTCCAAAAACATCTAATTGTTTTTAAATAGATTAATATTTATATTTCTATCAGGAATGATGTAATTGTAATGAATTGATTCAGAGGTTGTTCTAGTGTAGGTTTTTCACTTATATGATTATTCAAATCATATTGTTCTTTTAAATGATTTATGTAATTGTGATATCATTTAAGTAGTTGTTTCATCCATTATGGTATCTAATGTGGGTGTATAACCTAATCCCCTATATTATGAATTCCCATAGTTCAATTTAATATACATCAAATTCCATTCCAAATCAATCATAATATTCAATTATATTTATTGTAGTGACACTATTGTGGTAAGTAAAAAAAATTCATTGGTTCTTCTAGTGGGATGTATGATATCAGTTTTTATGATTATTTAGAAGACATAGGAATCATATTCAGAAAATATATTTTCATCTATAAAAAATTATTAA
Source organism: Viscum album (assembly GCA_963277665.1). Taxonomy (NCBI): domain Eukaryota; kingdom Viridiplantae; phylum Streptophyta; class Magnoliopsida; order Santalales; family Viscaceae; genus Viscum; species Viscum album. Next base: position 1,498,411,470 of record OY728161.1, read on the forward strand.
CACTATAATAAAGATTAATGCACAATGAATGTTGTGGAATTATTTTGATATTATCTATTATGAATACTATTAAATATATGGTTTTTTATCATAAGGTCCATTATGATTTTATATGTAATATGATTTTCATTTGGTATTCTATAATAGAAGATGGTATTTTTCAATCTACGATTTGTGAAATAACATTGTGTCATTTACATCAACCTATATTATATTGGTATAGAATATTATATTTATGATATATTTAGCCTATTAAAATACCTTCTATAGAATAATGTGGAGGCACTACTTCTTAAGGTTAAAATTTCTAATTGCTTTAAATTGTCTTGGAATGGATTTACCATTTCTTATGAGGTTTGATTATTTTCTATGTTTTGAACATTGTTGGTTAAAATTTTTTTCTTAAAAGTTCTTCTGAAATAAAATAAAATAAAATTAGTGGTGGAGGCCATATTATCTTATAATAAGTGAGTCCTATAATGATTTTAGTATAAATATTTTCATATAAATAATTCGATGTTCATTATTTCATTACACTTCTAAAATTACAGTTTCCCTAAAGTAATAATGTTAATTAATCATAATGGAATTAAAATTATGATAAATTATTAGATATTAATATATGTGCTATAAAATATTAAATATCTAAGCATTATAAAATTTTTATGGACTAATATTCAGAACACATAATTATTAATCTTTTTTCTAATAAAAGTATTTTATTCTTTGAATTCATTATTAAATAAAAAGTATATATATTTTATAATTTTATTAAATATAAAACATATTATATTTAATTTTATAAAGAAAATATTCAAAGTAATATTTTTTTTGTATTTTATGAAATATTAAATTTTTTAGTGAATAATGAAAAATACATGTTTTTTTAATATTATTGATAAATTCCATTTTACAGTAACATTAAAATAAACTAAATATATTTTATAAATTTTATCTATACACTTTTATATAAATACATATATTATATATATAATTCATACAAAAAATTTATTATCATTTTTGAACATAACAATTTTTTATTGTAAAATATATTTACATATATATTTTATGCTTTACTATAAAAGTATATTTCCCCAAATTTTGAAATTATTTTCTATTTAATGGAGGAATTATTCTCTTTCATCATATTGAATTTTGGTGGTTTGTATGTTCAAATGGTTTGTTAATATATTCATTACCATGATTCATATTTAGTTATAATTATTAATTTTTATGAGAGTAATACTATGTGGCATAAATTTTATTCTGTTTAACAGAACTATAAACCATTTAGACATGATTTATATAATTTATTGAACTATATATTAAATTTACTATCATCTATACCTTAACTACCTCACATAAAATTCTTCAAATTCCATTAATCCAACTTATATGAAGCCGATTTCAATTGAAAGGCCCACATACATAACATATAAAAGGATACTACTTCCACCACCATAATTCATCCTATTTTTTAAATATTGTTGATATTATACATTAATTACCTATCGATGATGACCTTTTAATTTAATCATTCCATTATCCATAATTATTTAGTCTATGGACTCCTTTTAAAAGTAGAGATCCAATGATAATCTATGTTCATGGGGTGGTGGTTTCTACCTTTTTAGTCATTCTTTATTTTTTTAATAAACGCCTAATTCATTAAAAATGAAGATCAGCGGAAGTAAAAGCGCGAAGCCATGACAGAATGTGGTCCGGCCAGATCATGTCATCATCAAGAGGACCAAAGGCCACCAGCTGGTGGGAATAATTGTTCTCTTCCCTTATGATTAAGGAGAAGGTGCAGTATATGAAACAATTACATAGAGAGTGGATTTTCCAGATGAGGGGCCCAAAAGATTGAAGGTTGTCGTCATTGAGGTTGATGGCATTGATAATAGTGAGACAGTTCGACATAATGTGGATTTTATCCCACCCAAAATCATTGGAAAACGTTAGCTCGGTGAGGATGGAAGCGACTTCGGCAATAATGGGATCCCAAAGAGCGTGATCAGATTCATGTTTGGCTACAAGGATTTGACCCAAATAATCCCGGGCCAGCAGACCAAGGCCGATAGGACCATCCTTGGGGAGAGACGCATACACATTAATCTTAAGGATCCCATCTGGTGGCATACACCAATGGGAGGAGGGGGAAATAGATCCAAAGGGCTTCTATTGACTAGAGTGATGCTGCCAGTCCTAAATCTAGGATGATGCCCATTCAATCCAAATCCCGGGACACATGAAGACATGGTTGAACACAGTATCATTAGAACGAACCCAAATAATCCAATCCATGATGCAAATTGATCCCGCCATGGTGAGCGATGAGGAATAGCACCAACACCACATGAGTAAGGGGAGATCAGAGTCCATTTCCAGTGAAAAATCCACAAATAAGCCCCATTAGTTCCAAATCTCCTTTTCCCTCGGACATTGTGTGATAGTGTGGAGGTGAGATTCTGGGACGTCTGGGCAGAAAGGGCAGAACATGTCACTGGATAAATTTCAGAAGGCAACGAGGCTAATGGAAGGGAGGATTCTCGAGTACACCTACCACCATAAGTAGTGGATTTTTGGTGGGACATTGAGCTTCCACAACGAATCCCATTTCCCCCCTTCCCTAATGTCTAACTAAGTACAAAGAGTGATTTGATAGCCGGATTTCACCGTATATGATCTTGATATGTCATTGATCCAAAAGAGGTGTTTGGGGCCTGCATCCAAAACAAAAGGGATTCTCTGGATAATCCTTATGTCTCTTTCATTGAACCATGAGTAAAGCTTTTCCCTGCACCACCAATAACATGATCAATAAAAGGCACCGGACGATGGCACCATCGAACCCAGGTTGGGCTGGGGAAGATTTCTTCCTACTGTCCTTATCAATCTGCCAGGGATACATCCAGATAGAAATAGATGAACCATTCCCAGTCCTCCAACCCATCCCTCTCTCCCGGAGGCCTCGGGATCCCTAGACACTTCTCCAGAGGAAGCTGGGTCGGGGGCCAAGAGAGGAATCCGGTAAATCATTTTGGAGGAAGTATTTTGAATGGAGAACTCGCACATAGAGAGAATACGGGTGGTTAATAAGGCTCCATCCTTGCTTTTCCAACAATGCATCATTAAGGTGATAGTGGTCCCAGAAACCCCTTACTCCCTCAGTTTTTGGCTGGAAGATATTTTTCTAGGCGATCTAGTGGGTTTTATTCCTTCCATTGCATTGTCCCCACCAGAATTTTATTGTGCGTGAGTGGATCTGGTTGAAAAAATAGTAGGAAGATTATACAAGGACATAAATAGCTGGGAATAGATTGCAAGGTAGCATTTATGAGGGTTTCCTTTCTAGCATTTGAAATTCTTTTGGGGGTCCATCCTTGGATTTTTTTCTCTATCCTATACAGCAAAGATGCAAAGATTTATTATTTGGATAGGCCGATCACTGTGGGTAGCCTGAGGTACTTCTGATGCTTCTCAACCATATGAATGCCTGTAATGGCACAAAGTTCTTCTATTTTGGCATGTGGGACCTCAGAACTGAAGAAGACTTCCAACTTTCCATGATTGATTGTATTCCCAGAGGCCCTCTCATACTGTTGGATCACATGGCCTATAATGAGGCACTCATTCTTTATTTAAATTTCTTATTATCAATATATTCCCCCAAATAATTAATATAATAGATTATTTATTTTTTATATATTTTTATATCATTATATTAACTAAAAAATTATGGATATCCCCTTCTTTCCACTATTAAAATCATAAGCATTGATTATGTGTTATTGGGAACTACCACAGCCTCGAAGAAAAGTAGTTTGTGTTTTTTGTCATCACTTTTCATAAATGGATTAAAGGATAAAAATAATAATTAAAATTTAACATTATATCATATTTATATTTATTATATTAATAGTGTTTTCTATTCAACCACTCTATCATTTTATGGAATGGGAATGTGTTATCATTGTGTACTTGTGAACTACCTCTAAATTACATTTACAATTTTTTTGATCTTATTTTGGATGTAAATTTTAATTTTTTATAAACATAACCATCATCGACATGTTTATATAATAACATAGAGATGATATACCACCTTAGGTAACTAAAAAGGGACAAAACTATATTACAAATGATCAAAATATTATAATAAATAGATTCAATTATTACGATGATATATTAAAAATGTTGCTATAAAGTATTTTAATGAACATGATTTAATTAAATCAAAATTTTTGAACAAGTGAAAAATTCTTTCATAAATAATGTTAAGGGACCTTCTGTACCCCACACCCCAATTACAGTCTGATAATGATTGATATTTTACCAATTTTTAAAACATATTATCATTTAAATATTTCATTTCACTCTATATATCCCAAAAATATATACCATGTTTAGTATCACTTTCATGTAAGGGGTATTACATGTTTTAGGATTCCAATTACAAATCTATTTTAATGAAATATAATGTTATTATTTTTTTTATTTTATGTCAATAATATACAATTTTTTGTGTTTATAATCCATGAACATATTTTAAAATTCCAATATATTTTATATATTAATATTTATGAACATTTAAATTTTAATGGGAAATTATGATCCATTATATATAAATTTTATTTTTTTTATTTCGATGCAGCTTCACCAATGTGGTTTATTTTCATTTCCTACATCATTGAACCTTCTCATGGATTATTCCAAAATATGTCTCTAGGATCAAGATTTACGTTCTTCTTATATATTTAATTTTTAAAAAATATTTATTCCTTTTTCTATAGGGAATCCATTATTTTATAAATTCATGATATTCCATGATACCGAATCATGTAATACTGCTTTTTATAGTTTTTTTTACTATATATATAACTTATGTATGATTTATTTTATTCATGTGGAATACATATATGATATTCATTTTTGGAAAGGTGGTTCTAGAATTATGTATCCCTTTAATTCATTGTGTAATGTTTCTAACTCATGAGATCTCTTAGTGTGTGGACAATGAGCATTGAAAAACAAGGTGTGTGGGATTTCATCTTTTCCAACTTTGTTATATTAACAAACTATTGATCCATGACATGTGCTCGGAAATTAATATTTTATATATTCTTCTAAATTATTATCATTCCATAATGTTATGATGTGACCATTATTTTTATTATTATTATGTTCTCGGTTATTTATACGAAGATACTATGATTATTATCATTAACTTTATGATATTAGGTTACGAATCCCATGTTATTCTATTTTATCATGTTTATACTCTAACATATATTTCAATCTCACACATTTAATTATGTACTTATTAATATTATTCTATGAAGTATTAAGAGGATCTGTGTTAGTGTTTAGAATAATAATTATATTAAATAATGGTAATTATTTTATGTTTTATAATGTTATAGGTTAGTTTCTTATCCACCAAAGCTAAAATAAACTATAAAATTATTGTGTATTTGTAGTAAGCTGGGTTTAATGTCTAAAAAGATATGTTCGGTTGTTTTTATCACTATTACTATTAAAATTATATGGTCTAGTTATTTTTGAGATACCTATTATAAACATATGATAACACCCTAAGTAAAATCCTGACAAGTTGTTATGATAATGAGGTCTTGGAATGGTAGACACTATGTGGATTTCATATATGTAAATCAATATGTTGATTATATAAGTGGACATGGTTGTGGAATAGAGGAATATATGGGTAATAATCATGAAATTAGTCATTTTATTATATCTCTTCCATTATTGTATTTCATGGGGATGGGACCCTTAGAAGCAAACTATTTTAACACTCATTGGGGTATGATTATGTTAATTAAGATTCATATCAGAAACCACTATGACAGATTTAAAACAATTATTGAGAATATAATATGAATTTTGTGAAAGAGAGCCTAATTAGAAGATATTCATTTCTTACCCACATTGAATTATATAAATTCATAACTTAGGATTATTCCAATAATTTAATTTTTACTGAAATGATTATTGTATAGGTTGTAAGAAATTACTAATATAGTTAATGTCATCCATAAGTTTCAATCATATAAAAAAATGAAATCATTAAGGGGGATAGTATTAGATATATGTGATGTTGTGAATATATTTATTTCAGTAATTAAATTTAAAACACGATGGGAATTAGAGATGATAACATTATAGATTTAATGGATGAACATAATTAGGTTATTAATTGTAACATGAATCTCATCGAATGCCCTCTGAGAGACTATGATATTGTTGATTTGATTATGTGATTGAGGTAACTATGATTTTGTGGATATGTGGATCTCATTATCAATTAATAGTGGAATAACCCATTGGAAATGAAATATTTTATCATTTATAGCAATGAAATAGATAATTTTACACTATCTATTTTTCAATTTAAATGAGAATATGAGTAGTGTTTTACATTAATCAATAAAACAAAGAGTTTAGAGGCCATAAATCCACAATGTTATATGGATTCAAGAGAAGGTTTATGTTACACATTGAGATTTTATAATATACTTTTTTTTCAGAAAAATTAAATAACATTGATACCTAGGATTAAAAGAAATACAATGTATTAGTTAACCAAAATATACTATTATAATAATTATTTTAATATTAATATTATATCAAATCCAATAAACATTTATGTAGGAATATGAATAAATAAATTTTTAGATATTTTATACCGTTTTTAGATAAATAAAATATATTCATAAATATGTTCATAATATTTTTTAATGGATTTATATTCATTGAAAATTACATTTTATTATTTAAAATGTTTTTTTTTGTTATTTTGATCAAATAATAAAATTACTTTTACCGAACATTAGAAAACGTATTAAAAAACATTTTGGAATTAAAATTCATGAATTTATAATAAGGTTAATTTTTCGGATATTTCTGGAATGTAATTTTTTTTAAAGAATATTGATAAGTTTTGTTTTTTATTAATTACTAAATCAATGAAATTAATTAAAAAATAATTTTTTATAATTTTTTTGAAAAAAATTATATTGGATCAATTATGTTATAATTAAAAAATCTTAGATAATTAATATCATTTTATTATAAAGTTTATATATTAAAAGTTATCATACATTAGAGCATATTTCATTTAAAACCCATTTTCCATTATTATATAGGATTCATATAAAATCATATTTTTCCAAATTTTAAAATTTAATTCATTAAAGTATATTTTGAATTTGTAATTAGAATACTTTAAATTATATTATAAGTAATTTTAATATTCTTTTACTAAATATTCGATATAAATTAACTACTTTTGTTAAGGTAAATATGGTGTTTTTTTGTTATGTGTGTTTTTTTCTAATTATTTTTCCGTAAGGAATATGGTTATTATGTGATAAATTTGAATTCATATATATAATTATTGGAGCAATAATATCATATAGGGAAAATTATATTTTATTCCTAATTGATAAGTCACATATTAATATAAATAGTGAACTATTTACCATATATAGAACTAAAATGATTTATGTAATCAAACATATAATATATGGAATAATACTAATAAAATATGAATTTATTGCATGTTGAGTTTTCATGGACATATTATCCATAAAATATATTATTTATCATACCCTTGGAACTTCAATAGAGAAGGAATTCCTATTATTGAATATTTTTTAGAATATAAAAAAATATTAATTATCATTAATTATAAAAGAGAGTCGACTACTCATTTCCTCACATCTCAAAATCATATCTGCTCAAAAAATCTTACCAAACAATTATTCTAAATATCATTATCCTTTTTATATATATAGTTTTTGTCATAATTCATATCCTGGGTTCCTTAATAAGAGATTCAAAGGATGAATCACTCATATAAGATAATCGTCTCCATTTATCACCTTTTATTACTTTCATTATTAGTATCTTCAATATTTTTTTAACTGTACAAATATTAGAAAAAATTATCATAAATTAATGAGTTGTTTTTTGGTCAATGGGATATCTTATATCCATCTCCTCTTTTACCAACTGGGAAATTAAAAAATCAATTTTTAATGAATAACTACCACCTCACATAACATTACAATTAATTTTCCATAACTACCTTTAATGGGTTAATATAATAATGAATTTAATGTATATATATCATGTAGGAAATAATTACACTTATTTTATTATAAGGTCATTTTTACATTGTAAACATCTAATCTGTTGAAACAAGATTATGTCACTCATGCAATCATGTGAACTACCGCCTCCATTAAGTGATATGATATGTTTTTCAATTAATTTATAAGTTAATGATAACATGTATTGATTAATTGAATATATATTACATATATGAAATTAAAAATATAATAAAAATGTGATATATTACATATATTTATTTCATTAATTTTTGGACATAATGTAAACTATATACATGAGTATATACAACATATCATCTCCCGGAATAATGTTTTTCAATTTCAATATCTATATTATACGATTTACTCAAAATAAATATAAAATTAATATATATGAAATTTATATCATGGTTATAAATTTAATTTTTATTAACCAATTATAATTTTTAATGGATCAAAATTACAAAACAAAAAAAAATTAAAATGAGGAAATTATTTTACAAAATTTGAATATAATAATTAATTTGATAAAATATTGGTAAAAATGGTCATAAAAATAGAGTTTGGGATGTTATATCTTAGTATCATTTTATAATACATGAATAATAATCCAATAATTGTTAAAGAGATGATTAAAATATTTATAAGGAATCCAGTGACTTGAGGTAACATACTTTTGAATAAAATTTTCTGAATTGAGAAATATGTTTTTTTTGGAACCCACATTCGTCGAAAAGGTCTATATAAAAACTCTTTGACACTATATATCAAAAATATATTTATATTCATAATAATTAATATTTTCATTATTTTTCTTTCTTTCATGGGGATAATGATTATAAATATAACAAATAATATAATGTATTCCCATCTCACATTTGATTCTATGGGTCTTTTGGGATAATCTCTACATGTTTTTTGTGGGGTATACATAATACCCTTGAATTTTATTTATGATTAATTTATGTTAATTATGTTATATAAATTTCTATATAGGTTTCTCTATTTCATTGGGATTGCAATTCAGATTTTATTTAATGGGTAAAAGTTATCTATTCAAATATTATAATTTATTCGGATGGTTTAGGATTCTGTTTTGCTAGAATAAATAATATGATATTACTATCTAGAAAGTAATTCATTTTATTATTCAATAGTAATTGTTTAATTATCTAAGTATTCCATTCATTATCCAAAACAGAAGGATTAAATAGGTATTCTTTTTTTTTAAAAGTCTACAAAATTTCACTATTTACCTGAGAATCATTTTTCATCAACACCCATGTTTTTTATAGTTGTCTCAAAGAATGTTATTTATATTCAAAAATTATTGGTGAAATAAATATTTATGCAAAATTTATTTTTTAAAATTTCTTTTAAATAGATTTATCTTGTTTTTTCTGAATTATATAGTTTTTAAAATTTACCTAAAAATATGAGGGGAATCATTATTTTATCTCATGTGGAATTAAAATCAATTCAACCATCATGAACACTGAATTGTATAAATCACACATTAAAAATTTTCAATTTTCATTTCAATAGAAGCATTTTCATTATCAATTGGGTAAATTTTTTATTTTTTAAATTTAATTTTAAAATTGAAATGATATTATTCAACATAATGTTTTAATGATATTTTTATTGATTTTCTATTCATTATTGAAAAAATATTGATATTATATATTTTTTTACTGGGGATATAATCCAATGATAACATCATTATTTTTTATTTATATTGTTTTTATGGTGATAAAATTTTTATGAAATCCATTCATTTTCCTCTAGTTATTCTATAATGCAATGATAAATTATTTATAAATCGTGTTTATTTTTCATAGGTTATACTAAAATGTAATATTCAAATTATTATATAGGATGTCTCATTTATATGGTTTATTCAGTGATGAAATTATAATATTATTAATCATTCATGGTCAACGAGAAAATTCACTTAGTTGGTCCATCACATGGTGAAATACAACAACCTGATAACGACATGTCTCCTGATAAATTAGAACCATATAAATTGGTTGGTTACATTGAAGGTACAAGATAATGTATCCACAATAAATAAAAAGAAATTCAAAATATGTCAATATAGAAATATAAATTATGAAAATTATTAATAAGTTTTTAGGTTTCCATCTGTTATCACTAAACCATCCCTCTACAAAGGAGATGAATAGTAAGGGAAAATTATACACTATAAAATTCAATTCCATTTACCGACTTCCTTAAAATAATCTTCTATAAAATCTTAATGGTTAAAGTATGATGTAATAAAAAATCCATGTGGTATACCATAAAAAATTCTATACATATTATACTATCTTGAATGTAGTAGCTATATTTTTAAAACAAAACCATTTTACAAATTATAATCATAATTTAAAATAATTTAAAAATAATGTTTTTTATAAAAGATCACTACATTCATAATATCAAAGAATATATCATTTATGAAAAGAAACAGATATGAATCCATGGATAGAAAACAATATAATTAGGTGAGAAAATAACATGTAGAATACCATCATGTGATAATTATCAATTAAAAAGTATACCATTTGGGATATAAAAATGGGAATACATGATTGTTATGAAATAAAATATTTATTCAAGAATAAATGTTTACACAAAAAATACGAACACTAGTGGTATTAAACTCAATAATATGACATAAAACCCCAAATAATATAACACACATAATGACCGAAAGGCATATTCCCAATAAGTTGAATTCTACCCAATTTATTATGACTGTAAAAATCCATTTTGAAGAAATACCAAATTAATAAATAATAAAATGAATGAAATTTTACATATATGATTAATACCAATTTAAAAAACAAAAAATAATAAATTTATTTAATAAAACAATTGGTTTTCAAAAATCCATCTGTAATTCAGTTCTTTTTTATAATCTGGAAAAATCCTCTAACAGTTAAAAAAATCTACAAAATCACTCTTTTCATTGAATATCTTATTTTAATTGAGTTGAAAATATAGAAATTCATGAATTAACTCCTTTTATATACAAAAATACCATAATAATATAATAAATCATAATATCCTTTGTTAATAGTGGTTGAAGACAATTTTCTCTGCCACTAGATGATATGGAATGATGGAAAAATAAAATGTGTGGATGGAGACCACATGTAGAATATTAGACATTGAAAAAAAGAACATGATTCTATAAACACATAGTCACGAAAGCTGAATAGATAGAGGTAGATCATGTGTACTCGTAAGAAGAAAACGCACCACACTAGAGATCTACCACACTATATAAAACTATGGAGATGTAATGATACTCACAAAACTCCCTTGATATAGTCCAATGGATCCAGGGATATGATAATACTATTAAATAGTAAGAATTTATATGTGTGGTGAATAAAAATTATATATCATAGGAGACATAAGGTATTTTACTATAAAGTTTTCATAACTCATGTATGATGATAAACCTATCTTTTTGAGTTAAATTGTCCAATGTGATTAATTACCATCATAAAATTGGGTTTTTTTGGTGTAATACAATTTTAAGTCATATATGGTTATACTAAATTAAGAGAATACACATAATGTGCATAGTACAAAAAGTACACCAAAATATGGACTTTTAAGTTGTTGATATCTCGAAATAGTTGTAATAAAAACAATCCCCTACAAAATAAATTCCAAAAACATCCCATTTCCATTAAATTACATTTTCAAATTTATAAAATTACTCAACTATTTGAAAAATATATATCCATATCCATTAAATAAAATAATTATTAATAAATTAATTTATTTTGGGTAAAAATAGGTTACAATTATCCCCACCACATAATATTTAAATCATTATATTTTCATTACGATTGTTTTTTCATTTATATTAAATACGACTATTTCCTCATCAACAAATACAACCCCAACATATCTTGTTTTTAACATCTACACTACCATATTACAAAAAACAAGGTAATACATTGAATATTTATTACCATATCTCATAAATATAGAATCTGTACTTGTTTCTCAACCACATTCGTGTTCAGATCAAGAAGTATGTACTCAACCACAATTACATGATAAGGATGCAGTTTATCATTTTTAATGTGAAAAAAATGAAAGACATCATGAATTCATTTTATTTGTCACATCAAGTCCAAATAATATTCTACCTTTCCAAGATGCTACAAAATCTCAAATGATATAGAAAACATCAATTCCAAGATACCTACCCACCAAACTAATGGTTTGAAATGAATTGTAAAACACTATGAATATAATGATCACCATCCCCAAACTCTAGCTGCAGAAATAACTATCAACATTGTATTTTATGATGAATATGTGTTGTGACCAATCTATTCTATATTTGATGCACCTTTTTAGTCATATCCTGAATAATAATCATCCCATCCAAAGACAGGTGTCCTAACACTTCACAGGAAATGGGAGATCATCATGGCCACCCATTCAACACTTCAAGTGATTCCATCTAAATAGTGGCTTGATTAATACTATTATTGGAACTAATGTCCAGAGGAACATTATTTCCCAATTATCCACTAAAATCATGAACCATTTCTTGGATAATATACCCAATAACTAGGATATATCTCTTGGTCTACCTCTATATATTTAGATTATATGTCATGCTAAATTGTAACTGGGAAACCATCAGCTTTTGAAGTACATTAAAAATATTTATGTGATTTAAGGTAACCTATAAGAAACAACATCATATTGGCCACCGTGAAGTATCATAACCACTCCAAAAGTCATGTCCCTGAATATTTTTTTTCCAATTATTTTATAGAGACAAAATAATAATATTTCATGATTCAATTAATGACCAAAAAAATACTTTCCTTCCCACATGGAGACCATAATAATCCAATGAAATTATCTATATAAATCTCTAACCACATCCATACAACAATGGAAAAGGTCAGAATCATTCTAGTTGTTATATGGTGCTCCACCTTAGTTCTCTTATATGTAATACATAGTGATACATATTCTTAAACAAATCATATCTTCCTCATCCTCCAACTCCATCATCCCATGTTCTCATACATATTGGTAGACCTAAGTTGATAAAAACTACCAGAATAGTTCCCACTATCCATAAAATCATACCTTAAACATGGAATAACCCACTATGATCCGAAATAGAAATCATTTCTCCATGATCAAGAACACTAAAATAAAGTCTCACATACATTTTTATTTTTACTAACACGCTAGAAATTAGTGTTAGGTTCATTCTGAAGACCCACCAACTCATCAAAATATGAGTCATTTATTCTTGAATCCAGGTAAAAATATCAATAAGATTATTCTAATCCCAAAATCATCTCACAACCCAAAATTCAAATAGGAAACTCATCCATTGATTCCTTCAAATATTGTCTTACTAATTTCTTTCTCAATGCATCAGTGGACATATTCACATTCCATATAGTATAAGTAATATAATAATGACATTTTTTGAGATAATAAACCTAGAATCTATATAATGATATCAGATCACTCAATGTGAAAATATAATTTAATATTTTATGACTATTATATACCACAATAAATACATAATCTAGTAGGGTCTCCTTATTTTAAGAGTAAGCCTAACTACTTCCAACACGAGATCTTTGGTAGGGTTGTTTCTTAAATTAATGAATAACTATAAATATCTACAGGAAACCTCTAAATTCCATTACATCAAGATAAACCACCAGAACTTATCAAAATCATTGATTAAAATAGTATATACTATATGAGTTAGGGAAAAATAAAAATGCTAGTTGAATTCATACTCAAAATAATTTCCTCAATTGATCTCCATGATTTTAAATTTCTATCAAAAATCACACCCCTACATATTTAATATTTTATATTAAATTAAATAATGGAGTAACATTGAATGAAATATTTTCAATAACCTTCCAAACCCATGAAAATTCACTTCAGAAACAAAATTTTGGGTTCTTCTTATGCCACAACAAGAAATATTATTTTATGATTCAGTTATTCACCACACTCAGAAATAAAAATACCTTCAAAACATCAAATATAATGTCTGAAAATAAAACTATGAATCAATAATAATTTAATGATTACACATCGTGGTTCAATGGTTAATATCCAAATTATCCATGTGTTCCTCCTCTAACATGGAGTAGGTAAAATACCGCCCATGAAAATAATATAATCAAACTCCAAGAATATATGAATGATTTTATTTATCAACACCATAAATACCATATGATCATTAATAAGTCAAAATGAAATAACTAGAAACATGAAATTCCCATACCAACTCCTAAATTATATCATTAGTGTACAATTTAATCATACAGTCAAAAATCTATTAATCTGAATGATGGAATATCCATGAATTGCAGAGATCCAATATGAGAATATCAATGAGATCATCAATCATTAGAAAGGGATAAATTTTCTTAATGTTCACTAGGCGTAAATATTTTAATTAACATAATGTAATAGGTTCCTTTGAATATTCATTTAAAATAGGATAATTGAAGACAACAGTTACATGCTTGGAAGAATACATCAGATATACTAAATATCCAGAATCTGAACCGTATGATTGATAGAATTTTTAGGAAACATATGATTATATTGAATTGAAATTTGATTTATAGAATTTATGAGGTTTGCAATAAAATAAAACTCTCAATATGGAGTTAAACTAGATAAATAATCTAGAAAGTACTTTTGGTGTCCAAATATTAATAATAAGAGGCCAGATCCTTACATAGGATTCGATAATCGGTCTTAAAAATCAGTTTGATTATATATTGATCATGCACCAAGATATTCCACCCCAAGTCAATTTATGATATCACCACCTAGAATGTTGAACACATGAATCTATATATTTTACATATTACCAACTCCATATAAGGTTAAAATAAGAAATTACAAATCTAATACTCGATCCCACCACACAATATAAATTTGGTTATATAATATAATGATTGTCAATTTAATCAACCAATGATAGTGCCAAATATTATGAAATAAATGTTGTAAAACTAATAGTTATCATCCCTACATGAATCTCATTGGGTGAATACTATGTAGTTTTTTATAGATCATCCATGATATTTCATAAAAAAATATAAATCCATATTGGAATGATTATAAGACCCACCACCATTTTAATAATCAGTATGAATATGTGAACACTATTTAAAAGATGGCCCAAACATATATATTTGATATATTCTTTCATGAAAATCCTTTATATGGCTCCATTATCCATAGTAATGAATTTTTTTGAGGTCATAAATATAGTTAGTATTTGATAACAAGGACATACAAATTATATTATGAAAACTAATTTTTTCATATGATTAACCTAAATTTGGTCATGATGAAAGTCAGTCCCCTTTTTACTACCTTTTCTTTCTAGTAGTTAAAACCTAGATAACAATAGTATAAAATGAATTTTTACAATAACATATTATTATATCTATGTAATATGCTACTAATATTTGTTTATATACATCCTCCATAAAATTCATAAGTCACATTAGAATAATCATTTACGTAAAATAATCAGTTAATACCAACTCAATCATTCTATCCTTTATGAAACTATTAGTGACTAAATCTGGTTCCAAATAAACCAACTATAAAAAATAGGTGGAATACTCTACAATGATAATATCATAATACATTAATTATTGAAAATAATAATTATATTGCTCATGTAATGTGTTAGTATTAAACAATTGGTATGAATATTTTATTCAAGGAATCCTTGGTAAGATTATCATGTAACATAGACTACACCATAGAGCCCCACAATATCTTCCCTTGTCCCTAAATTAAATATATACTTAAAAAATAATGTCCTTAAGAGTATTTAATAACATGAATATCCTATCAATACTCCCAATCCACTCCTCAAATTTGTAGGGCCCTTATTTACAAAGGATGGTCAGTGGGAAATAAATAGAAATAATGATCAATAATCCACTACACATCCCAAGATCTCGATTCCCACTTGACCTAGATTTTACATTGTATATATTATATTATACAAAAAATATATACCAATGGACCACCTATGTAACCATCCTTTTATATTTTTCACATAAATTTAGAAGAGTTATTCTAATAGGAAGTATCTAATAGTCATATAAAAAATAAAATCAGTTTCATAGAAAAATCAAAAATTATTTTCCAAAAAAACAATTATACATATAAATTATTAAAAGATATAATAGTTTAATAATGAAAAGAATATATTTGAAGATATATTTAACCAAAATGAGGGAACATTTCCTTTTAAATAAACATCACATGTAGTTCATTGAAATAGACTAATTCACTAAGATTCATTTTTTGGAATAAATAAATAACCATGACAGATAACTCAAGTTCAATCATGGAAATTAGCTGTCCACACCCCTTTTACAAAGTTACTCATAAAATATTAATGATCCCACATCCATATTACCATGAAATAATTTATTCCTATGATTAACCGTGTCACCTCAATATTTTTATTCCTCTTTAATCCAATTTGTAAAGAACAAACTCAGGTGGACCTGACATGAAACCCAATGTATTATTCCATATAGAGAAGCAAAAAAATGAGATGAAAACTTATAACATAATAGTCCTCAACTACAAAAACAATTATAGTTCGGAAATAATGAAATATAATGCATCTAAGATACATATAAAGGTAGTATAAATTTTAAAAAATTGATAATAAAATATTAAATGATTTAAGAAACTCACTATATTCATCATTATCCACTAAAACAACTCAGTATGAAGGTGATTAACAAAGAGATAAAATATAACAACACAAAGAGTCCTTCCATTTAACTGGGACCAATAAATCATTGTCAAAAACCACCCAAATGATAAACTGGGTTGTGATCACAAATCCCTTTAGGATTACACATAATAGTTTATATAAGTTATAATATCATATTTTAATTATATATAGAATAAATCAAACAAATTTTACAATTATTTTTCATAAAATAACAATGAAAAACACATTATATTAGTAATAAGTCATAAATGGAAATGAACATCATTTGAGATCTAACCTATCATAAGACATGATGAAAATTAATTGAATTCCACAAAAATAGTCAAAAGATAGATCCCACCAATATAACCACAAATGGAATTACATGAATTAATGTGACATGAAACATCTCATGGAAATACACATAAAAACATTCGAAAATATATTCCTGACGCACCAAAGGAATCCAATTGTGTGATTTTTGTCAAATTCCATTTAGAAATCATGATCAACATAACTAAACAATTTCCCAATATTTACACATTGATTCGTGTCATAATGAAATATTAAAAAAAACCACCATTTATGGATTGAAATTGAAATTTGGTTTTGAACAAATTCACTTTTAATGAAATTGATAGAATGAAAATTATTGTCTACAAAAAATTGTAATCATGCATCAAATCATACATGTTCTTTGTAGAAGAAAAATTAGTTGATAATATTATTTATAAATTTAATAATTTAACACTTTTATAAATAAATAAACCTAAAAAACAGGGAACACAATAATCATGACTAATAGATATTTGATATAAGAAGATCATCCTCCAAAAAATAGGGAATGTGGAAAAATTGTAATGGATCGATCTAGACCACTTAATATTTATTAGATAAAGAAAGATAGAGCACCATCTATAGAAAAACTGATATAACAGAATATAAATTATAGAGCGGTATATCATATACCCAAAATAAGACAACTAAAAACATTTGAGATAAAATTCACCATTCATTTGGATCCTTAAAAAAACACATTATACACACCAAGGATAGACCATGGAAAAAATACACATGTTTTCACATTGAAAACTGTGAGAGTTCCATTAGATGTGAATTAAAACATCATGTAAATAGGTATTTATTGGTTATATATAAATCATATTATGAATGTTTATTTAAATAATTAACACTTAAAACACATCGCCTCAGGTTAAATTATCACATTTTTTGTCCATATGACATATGAAAGTATTTTATAGTGTAAAAATATTTTACGGACTAAAATATTTTACTTCATAATGAATTTAAATTTATTGTACCCAAAATTTAACTTGATTTATATTATAGTAAATCAAATTATAAATAGCTCATATAGACATTACAAATACAGATATTTTTAGAATACTTTGAGAAACACCACAATGGCCTCTAGATAATTTGACGAATATATACACGGACTAAATTAATTCAAAAATTATTAGATCTCAAATAATTAGATAAATACAAATATTTTGAAGTACCTAAATAGAGGTAACCTGATGTTACAGTTTTTAAAATCATTTATTTTCATGTGTTTAGATATGATTAATTTTTTATAATCTTGTATCTCACATATGTTTGATTTTTATTATGTGATTTGTGCGACCTATATCTACCTATGGTGCATTGTGTAATTATTAATATCTCATGAGAATAATATTAATAAAATTGGGTGTTAACTCAATTTAGATTTGGAATTTTTCAAGAAATTATAGTCTCAGAGATAACCATAATTACTATGATGGTATGTGGAGTAAAACTGCTCTACTATAATATATTGGGAAATTAGTCTTAAATAATAAAGAAAAGTTTTTCTATTGTTATGTGTGATCCACATATCTATTTAATATGGATAATTTACAATATCATGGATCATATTTTTTGTTTCCATTATCTTTTACATCATATGAATTTCTGTGATTTAGTCCATGACATAATATTAGGATCAATGATAAGAAGCATATTGTTTTCCGATGAAAATATAATGTTTCCTTATCTATATGGTCATATTATGATTATGTGATCATTGATATCTATATTTCATACCCTAGTTGGGAATCTAATCTCACTCATTTTTGTGTTTCCATTCCCCTTGTTACGAAGAATAATGTTATTTATTATATTTTTAATAATGTTTCTAATTATGAAAAAATTATAGGAAGATGTTGTAAATCTCATATAAACTAGTTGTTTGTATATTTATGTTTCAAAATAAACAAAACATTTATGGTTTTCATGAATTATACTATATCATCAAATTAAAATTCATTTTTTACGAAGTAATATATATGTATGAAAGTATAGGGTCTTTAGAGTAGGTATCAAAGTACATGAATATAAAAATTTTAGAAACTAAGATTATATATACTGAACCTCGTTCAGTAAGTGACTTTTTCCAATATGAGAGTATTGGGAATGAACATTTAAAACTATAATCGTTTTAGGAGTGAGTCTAATCCAATATTATTGCCTATGAAATTAACCATGACTATATTGGGAATAATTTTCATTGATAATGCATGTGACAAAAATATAGGTATCATTCCAATGATACATTCTAATTAGAACATTAATTTTATTTAGTTGTCAATAATGTCATCTAAAATGGCACGATTTATTCCATGAATCATTATTATGATCTTTGTTTTGCATGTTATGGTTTTTAGATGTTATGATCATTATCTATGACCCTTATACTCAGGTTATGATTTTGTGATCCTTAATATCTCCCCTTATAACATAATTATAATGTTACTAACTAAAATGTAAAATTTTATTTAATTAAAATAAATGAAAGTTCCAGATCATATATCATAGTCACAAATAATAATTTAGACCCATCGAATAACCGTTACATTCCTAATGATTAAGTGATTCAATAATATTTATATTTTTCCATAAATAGGATTTATTTTATTTTATGAACATGATGGAATTATACCCATACTGAATGTGATGGAAAATTGATTTATTTTATTTTGGATAAATTAATGAATATCACAGCTATAATTCAAATTCACTTTTCCATGATTTTAAAAAAAATCAAATGTTGAATCATTTTGAACATCTATATGGGTAATGGAACGAGTAATTAGTAGTTGAGTATATCAAGAGTAAATTTACACTCTAATTATTTGTTTACATTAATCAACCTGATTTTGATAATGGATTAGAACTATTGAAATAAAAATTTATGTTCTCCAATGTTTAAAGAATCAATATTTAGTTTGGTTTGTCTTTCATTTTTAATGAGTAATATACAAATGTTGAATTTGTATCATGAATACAAGGTATCAATTATAAATTTACTTTATAGAGTTTAATTTTTTTCAAAGTGTGTTTTTAAATAAGTATGTACATCAGATTACTAATATAAATGTATTGATAGAATTCACTAATATTAATGAAAAAGGATGATAAATTTTCATGTACCTATGAGAAAACATTTACATGTCATGTGATGTATTAATCAAGTATTATCATCCAATCAGAAATTAGGATTGACCAGTTCATCACGGTCTTAATACTATGTCTCAAAAGTGAGTTACACATAAGAGTCATTAGTTGCTCTGAATAAATAAATAAATATTTTATCAAGGTGGATATTGATACATGATTTGAGAACAAATATCAATGTTTTAATTATAAAATGAATAGGGAATTTAAAGGAAACTCAAAAAACCATGTAAAAAAGTAATATTATATTTATTTCATGCATGAAGTATTTATGGAAAAATAAATGAAATTTTCATAAGGGGACTTATAAATGTTTTCATTGGTTAAGGAATGTTATTTGGGAAACTATTTATGATGTTATGGGAATTTGATATCTAATAATGATAATAGAGAAAATTCTCTATATAACACACTACCCAAAATCGCGTGTTTTAAAATAATGGTGAGTGAGAAATAATATGCCAAATGCCCAAATCCAGTGTATATTTCTAATGATAAATATTAGTATGCTATTAAGATGAGATAATAATTAAAATATAATGAAATCATGAGTTATTATTAATGATTAAATAAGGACGTGGGGATATGCACATAAATAATTCACTTTATAATTTTTATTTTATTATTTTACTCATGATCTTCCCACTGATATTTATTTTGGGTATTTTATATGGGAACAAAAAATCCCCCAAATGATTAGATATGGAATTAATAGTGAGAAAATCTAATGAAATGAAATTTTAATTTTACATCTTAAATATTCCTTTGATGATTTTTGTGGAAATTTGAATCCTATTAATATCATTGATTTTTTTCTGGTTATATTTTATGTTATATTATTCCATGATTGAATTTCTCCACAATACCCCCAAATTAACTATCGAGAAATCAATGTCATGTCTGTTATTACAGACTAACCTATTATCACATATTAGTTAAATTATTATTATGAACTTATAATGGAAAACAAAACTATTGTATTATATGTGATTCTTATTCATAATATTTTTTATGTTTGATAGTTGGAGAGAAACTCAACAGCAATGACAAGCCAATTGTGTTGAAGATTTGTGATGTCTTATTAGAAAAGTTGTCAACTCTTTTTCCAAATAGTGACATTAGGTTCCCAATAGAACTCATACATGATGATATTCCAATTTAAATTATTTTATAGATAAATTTAGGGATATAGTATAATAATATAATGATGAAACTCTATTGAATATTCCAGTGGATTAATTAATCCAATATTGTGACATTGTAGTGAAACTATACTTTTTTATAAGAATTAAATATCAATGAGAATATATTTGTATTATAGAGAAATTAACAATTTCATAATTATCTAAATGTATCATCTACCATAATTAATGATTTGTTTGATATAAACATGGAGATTAATATTTTTCCATGATTGATCTATATTTTTAATATCCTTAATTAAGGAAATATATGGAGGATATACCCAAGGAAACATTTTGGGTATGGACAATATGTGAATATAGTAATTCTTTTTGGTTTTTCGGATTCCATCATAAATTCGTATTGATCTAAATAATACACTCCTTATATATTCTATTGACTATATTTGGTTGTCACTATAGATGATATTATTTTATAATAAATGGGAAATGAAAATAATGATAATAGTTTTACCATTGAAATAAAACAAAAAATATGGAGTAGTTTTAATTTAAAAAATGTAAAATTTTACATGAAATGGTTAATTTTTATATCATTTAATTTCAATAATGTGTTTATATTTCAATCATTTAAGTATGGAATATATTTAATATTTTCCTAGACCAACCATGGTGAATTTGATACTTAGATTTCTTTGTTTTAGTAACGATTATTGATGTTTAATGGAAAATTACTCATGATTGTCCAATCCACTAATAATGATAACTCCAAAAGGGACTATGATCTTTTTCACAGATAAATGTGAAGGAAAAATAAAATAAATAAAGTGAATTTTTGTTAGTAAAAATATTCTTAAATTAAATTATAACGGACAAGGATTTATAATCTATAATGACACACTAATAAAGGGGTATGGATGAAATGTCACATATAATGATATGATAACAACTTACACCTCCTGAAAATTGAACTATTGTGAGAAAAATTATTGAACAAATTATTTTGTGTTTTATATAATAAATGTTTCATAAAAGATATTATTGAATATTATTTATATAGAAATATTTGTTAAATATGTACTGATAAAAATGTTTAATTTATATTTTCACATATATTTGAATACATTGTAAGATCAGATCATAATATATGATTAATGGTAATGACTTATAAATAATTTACCACCATAGTAAAATAAATAAGGTAACCAATGATTTTTGTTGAAGTAATTATGATATAATATATTTAATGACACTATGAAAATATCAAATATTTATATATGTTCAAAGGATTGATCTGGGGATCATTGAGTAAAGCGATAACTCTTGTATTACTCAAATGGGTGTTCTACCATCTATCTAGGTGAAGATAAAAGTGGAACAAAAAGAAGATGAATTGATATAAAATAATGATTAAAATATTACTCATTTTAACTGTAACAATTTAGGAATGGTATGGTAAATTAATCTTGTACTTGTCTCGTGCATATAAAATTTCAAGGCGATGTTATAAGAAGCTCAATTGTATTCATTCCCTATTCAACCTAGAAGTACAACATGTATTATAGAATTATGAGATTTTATAAAATATATTTTTTGAAATAAATTTAATATTTTTGTTACACACAACACAATGTTTATCTTATTTTACATGAAACACATTTTCTATTTTCATTAAATTCAACACCGAGTATATCCAACGCTACATGATACACCATGATTAAACAATATTATACATGCAATTAGTTATTATCATTTAAAATTATTTTTATAGACGTGACTATTGAATATCGATTAAGAAAAGGATTTACTAAATTTTGAAAATTTATGGTTTTACCATGTATATATTACAAATTCTATTGTGAAAAATTAATTATAATGGAAAATAAAGACCATTGAAAAATAAAGGAATTCATTATATCAAATACTATTTATTTCACACAAACAAGTTTCACTTTATTAAATGAAAAAATTAATTTTATTAATTGGTATTAATGGTAGTTATAAAATTTATATTATGTAATTATTTTATTCATCAGATGAGTTTTTTTACTTAAAATAAAATTGAATTCAATATTATGCTAAGCACTATAATTTCCTAAAATTATGTTGTGTCACTATTTGGGCAGTTATTTTAAAATTAAAATTTTTAATTGTTTAAAATTTAAATTAAAACATAAAAAACCATTTTAAATATATAATGAAAAAATTATAAAAGAGAAACATTTGGGGAATTTTTTTAAAATGTAATTTTTTAATAAAGAGTAAAAAATAATACTTTATAAATAATAATTTTAATTTATTTTAATGTATTTGAAAACATTAAAATTAAATTAATATGTTTTTAAAATTAATTTTTCTTATTTTTATATGTATTAATCAAATTTAGGCAATTTTAATATATTTAATATTAATATTTGTTATAAATTATTTATTATGTTAGAACATTCCTTGTTGGGTAACTACCTTTTCATCCATTATATTGGTTTAATTTAAAAGTAACTGTTTCAAATTTTTAAATTAAATATGGAATCATTAATTCAATATCTTAATTTGGAATAATTTAAATTTTTTAACATGGTCAATAACATTTTTAACCATGATGAATTGTATAAAAGTAATAATTAATTACCATGCATATAGTTAAAATGGGGTTTCTATGTGTTAAAATAAGATGATAGTGTGTTAAAATTCCCAAAATAGATGTCCGGGAATGGATCACCTTACTCTTTTAAAAAATTACATTTGTTCCACTCATCTCACTTCTAAATTATTACTCACACAACTCTCCAAATCAATCCTACAAAACTATTTGGAAATGAAATTACATCGAAAAATAATTTACATAATTTTATATATTGATCCAATATGAGTTATTTTGGTTGATAACACCTCCAATAAATACATTATGTTAAATCATAAAGAGGATCTCCAAATAATATGTAAAATTATAAACATATGTGTTTGTTTTATTTTGTATTCCACATCATTTAATATTTCAGATATATGATAAAATATT
This sequence comes from Viscum album, assembly GCA_963277665.1. Taxonomy (NCBI): domain Eukaryota; kingdom Viridiplantae; phylum Streptophyta; class Magnoliopsida; order Santalales; family Viscaceae; genus Viscum; species Viscum album. The sequence continues at coordinate 1,498,436,061 of OY728161.1, forward strand.
TTAAAAAATTTTCCATATTAGATTATGTTTTTATTTTGATGAAATAATATAAATCCATCACTTATTCAATCTAATGAGATATTAAATAATCATTCTGGAAGAATATGACTACCAATTAATGAAATGATGTTATTCATTTTCTATCACCACCTATCGTGAGTGGTTATAATTTAATTTTCCTAGTTGAAGTATTTTATCACTGAGAGTACAGTGTAAATCAGTGAAACTTTTTTTCCTTTATGTTTCTTTTCAATTGAAATAACATCCACCACTGTTAATGATTTTAATTCCCTACAGAGGAAAAAATCAACCCACATACAAAGGAAACAAATAATAACAAGGTTAACTATTCAATTAGAATAGCTATGTCCTTGGTGTGGTTTGTAAATGATACAATACCATACAATCCACTAGATATCAATCATAGGATTAAAACGAGTAAGAAGTACCCTTTCACACATATAACACTATAAAACAATAAGCCTGTTCATGTGTCCCCTCTTATCATAACAGGGTGATACATTTGTTTTATAATATCTTATGTTACGTTTGATTATTTTCAATTCACCAAATTTATTCAATTGTAAATCAATTATTCTTTTCATTTCCAAGAAGAAAGGTAAGACCCTATTAGAAAATGTAAAACAATCAGTATGATTACCTAAGTATGATGATCCCAATCTGATTCGTTACGGTCTGATCATTCAATTGAATACAGTAGAATATAATCAGCACCAATCTAATAGTTGTATAAAATAGTCAAGAAAAATTTAATCATATCTTATTCCAAACTTGTATGCAATAGTCATCAAAAATAGAATTGGAACCACATCAAACCATGTGTACAATAGTAATGAAAAATAAAATCGGCATGTCATCAAAATAACTTCTTCTCTCTATAAAACCCAAATCTTATCTCTCATCTGCTATGAACAGTGATCATTGTGAGAATGTACTATGTACATCCTCCTTTTATAGGGGAAAATCAGAGAGAATCAAAAAGTTTTTCCTCCACACTCAAATATTCCAAAATTTGATTACCCCATGAAATTATGGGATATTTTTTGAATTTGTAAAAGAATCCCAAATTTGATTGATTCTTCTTAAATGTTTGTCTCCTTCTTTAACCCATTAATTTGTATTACAAAACCAAATTTTTATTCTACAAACCCCATACAATTTTTTATATTGATACCCATGAATTTCTGGTATGATTGATGGGTATGATTGCTGGGTATGATTGTGAGGTACGATTGTTGGGTATGATTTCTTATTCATAAGATCACAACGTAAAATACATTACATTATGATAATGATCCATTTTTATATGATAATTTCCTAGGTGCAGTCATTTTTATGTATGATCATTTCCTATGTACGATAATTTTCTATGTAAGATCAATTTTCAGTTTGATGATTTCTATAGTATGATTATTTTATGGGTATGATCATTTCCCTGAGATAATAATTTTCCGGGTATGATAATTTCCTGGGAATGATCATTTTTTAGGTATAATCATTTTCTAGGTACGATCATCTTGGGGTACGATCATTTCTTGGGTATGATCATTTCTTGTTATGATCATTTTCTGTGTATGATCATAATATGGGTACGATCATTTCCAATGTACAATAATTTCAGGGTACGATTATTTCTAGGTACGATCAATTTTGGGTAAGATCAATTCATGGGTATGATAACATTCGAGGAGCGATCATTTTCTTTTTTAGATCATTTTTGGGGTTGATAATTTAATGGTTATGATCAAATACAATCATAAAATGATGATCTACCTGGATATGTTACAATACAATCTGAAAATGATTCCTTCTTGATTGAGACCACTTCATTTATTCTATTCCACCCAAAACCAATGTAAAAAAATTAGGAAAAATTAAATTTATTGGGTACAATAAAAAACATTGTCATAATGCTCATTCACCCATGTGTGATGATCTTTGATCGGTAAATTATCTTACCTTTATCTATCATCTTAGGATCATAATTCCATAAACTATATATTGTGTGATCTGCACCACTTCATTTCAAAAGGATTTAGCTCCCGTACTATTCAAAAGTCATTACCAATCATAGATTTTAAATAGTCATCCCTATTTCTAGAATTTCAATAGTATATCCCATTCACTGCTCTTCAATAGTCACCACCATTCATATATTTCCAATAATCACCACAACATTTACATTTATCTTTCTTTTATCAAGCATGCATAATAATGTCAACCACATACTTCTTATTTTTGAGAAGTCACAAATATAACATCATCATCACATTTTAATTGGAATGTATAACAAATTTCCATTCATTCAAATTAATTTATTTCCTTATCATCTTAAGAACAAACTTTTTGAAATCACGAGTATGATCCTTTTCAAAACAATGCACAAAAGAAATGTTTCAAGAAATCAAAGTGAAGTGATTACCTTGGTTCAAAACAATCCTTGACAACAAAATACAACGCGTGAATAGAAATCATCTTCATCATATACATGGTGAAAACAATATCCCATTTGAATTTTTTTTTTCAAATATGTATCATAAATCACTATTTTTACCTAAATAATGGATTACATATGAAAAATTCTAATCCTCTGTGAGCTAGCTCATTATAATAAAAATAATAATTAATACAGATACCATGCTATAAATATTAGTGATCATAAAAACCACATTCTTTTCTTCATTATCCCTGGAAAAACAATTCAACATCTTTTCTTACAACCAATCCAACAACCAGTTAGAATAGTTTAAATAGTAAACAATGATGAATTCACAACATACCCACAACTCTTGATTTATTGCAATAGATTAATGAAAAAAACACATATCCCACTTAAAAAGAAATCCAAATTTATGAATAGATAGTGGATATATGCATATACCTCAACCATGAAGAGAAAGAGGTTGGACAACCTTGTTCAACCTCATTTTTGAAAATCATTCCTTTGATAATGGTTTTTTGAAAATATCTGCAACTTATTCTGATGCTGGAACATAATGCAGTTTCAATTCACTCTTACCCACATTCACTATGATGAAATGATATTGGATATCAATATTTTTTGATAGATAATGTTGGGAAGGATACTTGGTAGTATTTATTGTACTTTGATTTTAACAACCCAATAGAAACATTAAATTCACTTAAACAAGTAAATATTCAAAATTTGATTTCATCAACTTAAGTTGAGTTGTTGATTGAGTAGAAAAAACATATTTTACTTCATCTGTACTGAGAGATACTGAATTTTTTTTATTTGAATGCCAACTGACACAATTCTTTCCTATAAATAATACATAACCAGATGCAGATATTATATCATAAATATTTCATGCCCAATCTACATCTGAATACCATACAATTCAATTCAACTTCAGCTACTATATTTTATTATAAAATCTTTTGTGCCTTTGATGTATCTGAGATTTCTTTTTATTTTATGTAAATGTGATTATATTGGAGAACGTTGAAGTCTTTCACATAATGGAACAACATAAAAAATCTTGGTTCTTTAGGTATTCAAGTCCAATAAACATCCCATCATCTATTGACACATGTTCTTATCAACTTAATTTCTTTCTCCATTAGTACTCAGCTTTGTTCCAACTAAAATGGATGTGGAAATTGGTTTTGAATTTTATATGACAAAACTATTGAGAAGTTCATCTGAAAAATTTTCTTTGGAGATGAAACTGAATCCTATCTATTGTTTTATTGTTAACCCAATAATTTATTTATCTTCTCCCATCAAGTAAATTAAAAATGCATTCTTCACTTCTTCCATAAATCATTCACTTCTTCTTTCATCATTTCCATGAAAAATAATATCATCATCCTAAACAATTATATTTTTTAAATTATCTTAACTTTATATAATGGAGTGATTGTTACGAACTCTTTATTTCTTTAAATTAATCTTTCTTATGAATGTATTATATTTGAAATATCATGCCATCAGAACATATTTTAGGCCTTTAAATTTCTTTTTTAATCTACACACTCAATCATCATCTATTCTAATAACAAATCCAAAATATTGTTCAATATTAACATGTTCATCAAGATCAACATCTGGATATTAATATATAACAACAATTTGAATGATCTTGTAGCCTCATTGTGTGGAAATTTCCAGAAATATCTTGATTGTATAAGTCATTCCCATAGTAAAATTGATTCATCAAAATAAATAACCACAATTTTTGAATACCCTTTGAAAACTAATCATTCATTGTTTTTTAGAACATCACATATAACAAATATATTGTTCCAGGAAACTCATTTTGTGCCAATGATGGTTTTGTTTTCAAGCATGGATACGAGATCCTATGTATTAATCTTTTCAAATGGGATCCAATTTTTCATTCATGTCTTGAACCCATTCTGGATGCTCTAAAGATTCATTCACATCATTCAGATTGACTTTTGAATACTATAATGTATGTGTAATGGAATTGGATGTTATTCTTGTTTGAACCTTCTGATGTTGAACACTAATTATATTTTGTTCTTCCATATGATTCCTCTTCATGGGATATGATTTTTAATTTTCTTCCTAAACACTAGAAATATATGAGTCCGATTATTCACATTTATTAGGATTAAAATTGTTTTTATCCTTATCAGAATTATCTTCTTAAACATTCTCAACTTATTTGTCTACTTGGTCATGTTAATCGTTATTAGAGAATTAAATAAATTTTACATCATCATCATCATTGTTATAAAATTATTCAAGCAGAAATACAAACATCAGAAATTCCAGCCCAGGGAATAGCCATTAAATATTTCATCCTCACATTTTTGCTCAAACATATCATAGTCTCAACTTTTCTTCTATGTAGTAAATGGTCTCTTGAACACTCTTATGTTCTTAAAACACGGTGTATTTTAATAAAACAATTCATAGGGAGTTAGTCTAGATTTAGTACAATATAAAAATAGTTCTGAATATAAATAGTAGTACTCATGGATTTCCTACATATGTAATGATAATGTTCGTTCTCAAGTAACATGGTTCTTCCAATTTCCTATAGGATTTTATTATTTCTTTCAGTAACCCAATTTTGTTGGGGAATGTATATAGTACTATAATAATGAAAAATTTCATGCTTCTCAAGATAGTATTCAAGATCTTCACTTATTTATTCATCACCATTATTAGTTCTCTACTTCTTTGAAGAATACTCACATTATTTCTAATATTTTCTTCTGAAACATTTATCATTTTAAAAGAATTTTATTTGTTATTTTTTACAAGACATATGTAATAATTATAAAATTATAAATTCGTGTAATGAAATACATATGCCAATTTTTTCATTTTGTTCTCATTGGCCAACATATATCATATTGCATTAGCTCTAGAGGTTACTTTAATAAATATCTACAGTCTTAGCCACAACATTTTGTAATCATTCCTTTCTGGAAGATAGTGAAACACGAATCTATTTTTCTTGGATAATTAATAACATATAAAATAATGTATCTTTTAGATAACATGCTCATGATTCATTGATACATGTGTCAAATAATTTTATTCCATAATAAATATTCTTCCCCCATAATCATGTAACATGTGATTTTTGATTCACCAACCTGAATGGAATTCCCTTTTATACATTTGACTTCTGTCACAATATTTACATATTATTCACTCATTACAAATATAATCCATCTTTCAGGAAGATAACCTTATTACCCTCTTCCCACAATTTTGAGACACTTAGTAGGGGTTTTTTCATCCCATTAATAAACAATGTTTACTTAGATGTCATTTTTTATTTTCCAATAATGGTTGACCCTACTCCTTTGAGTTGCAATGATTCATAATTTCCAAATGACAGTATTCCTTATTTATAATCATTCACATACTTCTAATATTTCATGCCTCTTTTCTTATGAGAAAAAAAACTTGTATCATGTATCAAGGTATGTTCTCCTTTCAATGATTTTAATGAAATTTCAACAACAAGTTCCTATTCTCTAATCTTGTTATTATTCACCATCAGAATTTCAGAATTTGGAATCTTTTTCTAAGACAATAGAAAAACAAGATGTCCATTTTCATGGTTTCTATGTTATTCACATCCTTCACAAATAGTTTCTAATGGTTTGAACCTATTTTCAATATTGGCTTCATTCTATTATTATTTTTTCTAGGAAACCTTATAATTTTTCGTTATTTGAGAATATTGACTTCCCCTCAATATATTCCCTTAATAATTAATTATGTTGATTGAACTAACACATACTTTATGTGAACCTAAATCCCCCACCATACTAAAAAATACACAATGAAAGATTATTGTCCTCTAAAACCTCCATACTGATTAGAATTATGAAAATATTTTTCAACTATTTTCTTTTTACATTTAGATGGATTTGTCTTCTTCATTTATGGAATTCTATGATCATTAGTTTTTGAATATTTTACAAATTTTTACAAATTGTTTTTAGACTCGGTATGTTTTGTAACTTCTGAATTCATCACTTTTACAACTGAAATAATTTTTATAGAATTATTTGTTTCATATGTAGTTCCATTCTTCTTCTCACCATTTTAATGTATCTATTGTTCAAGTATATCATGTATCTCATTATGAGAACATTCACTAACTTCAGTGACGAAGTATTGGAAACATCGACTCTACTTCTCAGCTCCTGATTGTTTTTTAGACAAGTTCCAAATATTCTTTTTTTCCTCCATCTACATATCAAAACATAGATTACAATTCTCCTCTTATTCAAAATACTACTAAAAACCATAAATCTCGTTAACTATATTTCCTTTCTCACTAGAAAAACATTCATGGATGCTTGATCATCCATCTTTTAAATTTTTGTTTTTCTTTTCAATCATTCTGATCACTAATTGATATTCTTTCAAATTATCTTTCAAATGAATTTCATGCTGAGTTACGTCATCATTATAACTTCTACTTTTGAATTATTCATAATTCACAGTTGCAATTAATGTATTTTCTTTACCATAATAAATAGATTTTTCTCAATTCAACATCACTCTATTATTTATCATCATATTTGAAGAATAAACATTTTCTTTTGGATTTGAATAATTGATTTTATTTTCCTTTTACTCCAATTTTCTTCTGTTGTCTTCTTGTATTTCATTCATCAATATCACTATACTCTTATTTCAGTCTTTGAGGAAAACTAGCTACAATGTTGCCAAACCCTACACATTCAATACATTTCAATGAATGTTTACATTTTTATTTACTTGTAACTCATTTGATAGTGTTAGATAAAAATGATATGATCTCATTGATATTTTTATATTCTTCATTTTTAAGTCAGAATCACCAGCTTCATATTCAATTTCTATATTATTTGACATTTAATTCTCCAATTCATTGAATGATATTCCTATATAAATTTTTTCTCTATTCATTGAATTATTACCTCTCTTTTCATATGTGATAACAATACTATATATATCCTCAAGAGATAATGTTTCATGATATATATCTTCAAATGAAGACACTTTTTCAATGAAATTTTCAGATAGGATTCTAAATAACTATTCAAAAAATATTGAGTCTTCCAAATTTTCCCCAAGATATCTAGTAGTATTCACAATGTCATTAACTCTAGTAATGAATTCCCAAATAGATTCATACTAAAAAATATCCAAAACATAATACTTCAATCTCTATATTTGTAACATTTCCTTCTTCACTTTAGTATTTCCTTCATATTTTTTCCAATTTACCCCATATACCATTAGCTTTTACAACAACTTTCACTCTCAATAATTCAAATTAAAAAATTGATGAAAATATAGAATTCTTATCCCTTCAATCAATATAATGAAACTTATTTTCAGTAGGTGTAAGTGGAGAACTATCATCAATCGGAAGGAACCAAACTACTGCAGCGTCAAGAAGATCATAACATATAGACATAAGATATTGCAAAATTCTATATTTCCAAAAGTTATCATTCTTACAATTAAAGATAGAAATTACTTTACTGTTCACACAGATCACATTCGACATCAGCAAATAATTGAATAATGATCATTTTTCTCAAATACCTATTAACTGGGCCATGTTGGAGTATTGTATCACTGAGAAGTGGAGGGGTTAAAACACTAATTCTCTTTTTCTTTTTTTTCCTTTCAATTTAAACAACCTTCTTCTCCTTTTAAATATATTAATTCTCTACTAAGAAATAAATCAACACACGTCCAATGGAAAACAATAATTTACATGGTTTACTATAAAATAAGAATAGTTACGTCATTGGTATGATTATGAAATGATCCAATACCATAAAATCCATTAGAAATAAGTACATGGATTACAATTAGTAGAATGAACCCTTTCCCTTGATAGAACTATGATATAATACAACTAGTACTTGTTCACCTTCTTAGAAAAATAGGGTAATACATTTGTTTAATAACATCTCATGTTACATGTTCACATTTTCAGTTCCCAAAAAGAATACAATTGTAAAAAAAATTATTCTCCTTCCCATGTAGAATGGTAAGAATCTCTAGGACTATTTAAAAAAAATCTCTGTTATTACGTTGAGTAAGATTCTCCCAATCTTATTCTACATAGCATGATCATTCAATAAAATATGGTATAATATAATTGGAAGAATTATAATACTTTCTTAAAATAGTAAAGTCAAATTGAATATGAACCACTTCAAATCATGAATGAAATAGTCATGATATATAGAATAGGCACTCCTTCAAACCAGGTATGAAATAATATTGAAAAACAGAATCAACACCACTTCAAAACCTCTTATTCTATATATAAATTCCTGATCTTCTATCTCCTCTACTCTGAATAGTGTTTTTTTTAAAATGTACAATGGACCTCCTCCTTTTATAAGTGACAATTATATGGAATCCAAATGTTGTTCCCTCTCACTAAAATTTTCGATAAATTTAATTTCCCCCTAAAATTATTGGATAGATTCTAACTTATCCATTACTTCTTGAACATTCCCAATTATTCCACAATGATTATCTCTTTATTAATCTCTTTCTGTTTTTTCTTCATTACCATTTTCATTCCAAATTTCCAATACGATATTTTATTTAGAAATCCAAAAATTCTAGGTCTATTTGCTTGGTACGATTGATGGGTACGATTATTGGTTATGATTTCATGGTTTGATTTTTGGGTATGGTAGTTTATGCATATGATCACTATATAATATAACCTAAAATATGATTAAAATACATTTTCTGTTTACAATCACTTCCTGGGTATGATCATTTCTATGTAATATTATTTTTTATTTATGATTAATTTCTAGGTATGATCATTTTTTGTTTTGATAATTTTCAGTGTATGATCATTTTCTATGTATGATCATTTCTTAGTTCTAATCACTTCTTTTGTACAAACATTTCCTATGTACGATCATTTTATTTTTACAAAAATTTACAGATACAATTATTTTTTTGGGTAGGATCATTTTACTGGTACAATTTTTTTAGGTACGATCATTTTTTGGGTATGATCATTTCTGGGTACAATCATTTCTGGGTACGAGGATTTCCTGTGTGTGATCATTTTATGGTTAGAGATCATTTTATGGGTATGATCATTTCTGTGTATGATCATTTCGGGGTAAGATTAATTCTTGTGTATGATCATTTTCTGGGTATAATCATTTTTTGGGTACAATTATTTCTTGGTCTAATTATTTTCTTGGTACAATAAAATACAATCTGAAAATGATTATCTTAGTGGATATGATTGAATATGATCTGAAATGATTTATTCTCTGTTCATGATGTTAATTTTCTTTTCTTATACTCGAATCTGATTTAAAACCATCAGGTAATTCTGAAATTATCTTTTATGATGCAAAAAAAAACTAATAACACTCGTTCTCCCTAGTAAAATGATGTTTTTTTAGTATTATATCCTATATTTATCTTTCACCTCTATCTCATCATCTTGAAATAAACCATATATTCTGTGATCACTACCGATGTTATTCAATCGACATCATCTCCTCCCATTTTCAAAATCCAACATTATTCATTTCCATTCAATAGTCATCACCATTCACAACTCTCCAATAGTCACCACAATTCATATATATTCAATACTCACCACGAATTTTAATTTACTCTTTCTTTTATCAGGATTTCATTATAAATATCTCATAATACATATAGTATAGGATAATTCTAAAACAACAAAGTGTCGTAACATTTACTTTAGAAAGTACCATAACATTCTATTCGTTCATGTTTCATTCTTTCCTTATCATCATGAGAACAGTGTTTTTGAAAAAATGAGACTATTATTTTTCAAAATAGTCCTCGAAATCAATGTTTCTAGAAATCATATTGAGATGATTACCTTTCTTTAATACAATATATGACAATAAAGACAACACTTGAATAAAAATCATCTTCATCATTTGTTTGGCCTTAAAAAAATTATAGTTTTATTATTTCTATATTATATTTTGGATTTTTATACCCATTTTTTTATAATTCTTCATTTACCATTATACCTCGAACCCCATTGGAAAATAATAACGTCAGACATGTGTATGGAGGAAAACCACCTCACGAACCGATGTGATGTGTTGAAATTTATTTTTCAAATTATTGGTAATAAATAATTATCATAAAAATATATATAACACTATTAATTTAGTTATTAATGTATTTTTAGGATATCACATGTACCTCCTTACTTTCCATTTCATTGGAATATGAAAAAATCATCCAAATATAATATGGCTACCGCCTTACCGAGGGTGGTGATTTGTTCTTCACATATACTTTATGTGGAGGTCAATATTGATATATTTAAATAAAAATATTATATATATATATATATGAAATAATAATTATTATATAATGGTAATATATTATTAACAAAAATTTCATTCAGTCCTTAATGAAAATAGTAATAGTGTTTATCTGTGTGTATGACCTAATATCTCTATTCATGTCATATTTTATTCTATATTTCTAAATTTTATGGATTACATTAAATAAATATATAATTAATATGTATCATATTTATTTAGTTATAAATATTCATTTTATTATTTAACCATTCTCAATTTATGAGAAAAAAAATAAAAAATCAATACATACATGAAATTGGACAAATTGTTTTCAGATACATGATTTTAAAAAAGGATTGTTAATCAACATGTAGTAAAAGACCATAAGTGAATAATATATGGTTTGATATTTATATGTTTAGTTATTTAATATGTGAATAATAATCATATATTCATTATTTAATATGTTTTAATATTTATGAAACATGTCAAGACTTAATGTAAGGGATGTCAAACCTCTTTGTTATTTTTGTGAGACATCTAAAAATTCACTACTTTGTTTTTGTGTGGAGAATATAATTCAACAGTGAAATTTTATATCATGAATCTGATTATTTTCCTAGAATTTAATGTTTCAATAGAGAATATAATGTAGGTAGTCTTCTAATTGAAAATATTACTACTTTTGTAAGGGTATTTTTTCAATATACTTTCATTGAGACATATATCGTGTTATGAACCTATCCTATTTTTCGAGACTTATATGAAGACCCATTGACATGTAATATAATAAAAATATATTTAATCATGATATTTAATGTTTAAATTAATTTTAATCATTATTTAGGATTAATATTTTTTGTTTCGATTTTGTAAAAGGGTTTGTGGTAAAGTCTCATTGTTTATAGTGATTTTTTGATTATGTTTCCAATAATAAAATATTATTATTGATCTCTATTGAAAATTTGGAATTTTAATCTCTAATGGTTATTTCATTAGTATATAATTTTCACTTAATTATTCTATTTTTACATATTATATACTAAAATATATTGTTTTTCACATAAACTATCAACATTTATATCCTTTGTTAAAAACCCATTTTTTAAAATATCCATGTTTTATAAAAAAAATTAATATATATTTTAACATTAAATGTAACGCCCCGACCCCAGCTACCCAGAGTCAGTGCATTACTTCGTAACATTAGCATGATCACAAAAGATCAAGTCTCGAAAGACCGATTAGTTTAGTAGGCTTGGAAACAATAGATACATTCATAAATGTTACATTACATAATTAAGTGAAAAACTTAATAACAAAGTCTTCATAGTCCACACTAATATCCTCTTCTGACTATCCCTGCAGGTCATTCATAAAAATACCTCTTCACATCCTGGAAAATATTAAAACATTGAAAGGGGTGAGCTCAGATGCCCAGTAAGGATAACAACATAGCGGAAGCTTTCATAAATAAACATAAACATTTTAGGCAATGTATAACTAAAACAAAAGCCTTTTAAACTTGAACTTCAACATAATATGGCAAAAGTAAAATGAGATAATGACATTCACTTCTTCACATGGATATTCTACTGGTCGAATAATCACATGCAATATCAATAACCACTTTCATAATGATGGAATGCATAATGCCAGACTATCATAACCACATAGCCAAGGCCTCGTGCCAAGACCACAAATAAGATTTTGTCAAGGCCTCGTGCCAAGGCACTAGTTTGTCTCATGAGACCTGCCGATGCATCTAGGAGCTATAGCGGGTTCCACCCGTCACTTATTAAGTCCAATGCATTCCTCATATGAATAGGTTTAAACATATCATAAACCATAACATAATCATATCACATAAAACATGCATAAAGGAAACATAAAATTTCCACATTTCAATCACAAGATTGTCAATAAAACACATTGATATAATACAAACTCTTTAAAAACCATTTTCAATACCAAATTAAAAGCAAGTTAAAACTTTGTATTTATTTTTCATTAAAAAAAGTGATGGCTTGTAGAGGAAGCCGAAACTCAAATAATGGTCACGGCGGTGGAGAAGTCGTTGTCGCCGCATAAGTACGGAAAGGAAAACATTCCCTTTTTGTCGTTTAGTAAAATGCTTCGTATAAAAAAGATTCCTTTTGAATAAACGTAAAAGTAAAAGGGGTTTATACACCGTATAAAAAAAGTTGTGTATAAAATAAAATATGCCTCAATGAAAGGAGATTGAGACGAAGTCCCATACAAATATCATTTTTAATATAAAATAGATATACAATGTGTATTCACTATAAGTACACATAAATAAAGTACAAATACAAGATATGACATAATAATATAATGACATAATTTGAAAGTAAGAGATTAACCCAAAGAATGGAAATTGGGTTAAGAAATTCCCTTACCTCGTGTCTGACTTGACTCAACCGTTCATTAACCTCCTGAATAATAAACTAGAGTTAATATATACCTTATTAAGAACCATTTTCAATTTCATTATCCTTTTTATATCACTTATTACAATGATATGAACATTATGTAATTATTTATGTTAATAACAGTCGTTTTGTCGATCTTTGGTACTTGAGTCAACAATAAACTTCTTATAATTACAAGTTGTTTATGTGGTAGAATATCCATTATCTCCAAAATTATATTCATGATTTATATGTCATATATATCTTATATATCCAGTATATACATTCATTTATAAAATTACGTAACATTTAGAGGTATGAAATGAAATGCACCGTTCATGGAGACGGTAAGCCGTACGTACGCATGAACGCTACTTTCATTTCAATTTCATATTTAATGGAATGAAATCATAATGATATAAATGTATAATATAATTACAGTATAATATAGTGTATAATACCATTTACTTCATCCTTTATACATCCCACATATGGCATTAACGATTCAAATCACTTTGAGGGGGCGGTAGTCCGCACTTCCTAAAATGAAATTATCGCGTTTTACCCATAATGGAAATCATGAAGTATGTCATAAATGAGAAATACAGAAGCATAAGTAAAACATAAACACATTATATATCATATATAAATATATTGACATCTTAATGTCCACCTTTGAAGGTGTTATATGAGTGTTGAACAATCATCGTTTCGTGAGGCAGAAATTCGCCATCCACAGAAACCGTATGTTCTTTAACCATTAGTTGTAGGTGTGTGTAAGTGTAGCTCGAATCCATATTATAACAACATCCTAGTATATTGAGGATACTGGTTTTCTTACAAAATAAATGAATAAAAAGAGTTTATGGGGGTTGGAGAAGAAAAATAAAACAAAACAACATTAGAGAAGACATTTCTTCAAAATCGGGTAACTCTTTTTGATTTGAGCCAAATGCTTCCATGAGAAGCGTTCTGCCCAAAGTGAGGCTTCTAGGAGTAATAGGGGGAATTTTGGAGAGTATTTGGGCAGAGTTTGGCCGATCAAAATGGCTTGAAAGTGTAAATTAGGTGGGAGAGGTGGGGGCCTTTTATAAGTGGAGAGGAGGGGCACTTTTGGAAAGATTAAAATGTTACATTATTACACAATGCATTTCGGATTCTAAAGGTCCCAAACTTATATAATTAGAGGATAAGGTGATAAGGTTTCTAAATATCCTCATACAATAGAATTTTGACAAGTGTATGCCTTGGATTTTACATTATCTTCTCATTTTATTTAAATCGTTAAATAATGCGGTCATCGCTGCATCATCATGATTTCATAAATAATTTAATTTATTTAATATCTAAAAATTATAAAAAAATACTATGATGTAGGAAATCTTTTTATCTTTCCAATAAATATTTATAGTCAAAATTTGGACTTGTGTAACCCCACTTAAAATCGGTTTTAGTAAAAAAACTCATGTTTGTGTCAATTTAATTTTAACATTAAATAAATATTTATTAATGTCATTTTCCAACCAACGTGGCTCCATGGGGTCCCCAAGTTTACCCATGGGTTGTCTTGGTCGTCCATGACTCATCCAATAGGAGTAGGACAAGTTTCATGCTCATCTCATATTATTAAAACATTATTTGTTCCTTAAACTACACTAATTACCTCTAATCGCGATTAAGAACTTAAAAGTTACTATTCACCAAAAAAATTATTTTAATCTCATTGAACCACATTTTACTTATTAATGAAAACCATGTATGTCGGATTTTTTAAAATCAAATAACAGAAGTGGTAATATTTCATTTTAACGAAAAATCAGTTTTTAACAACCACTTAGTGGTTTCACTATTCATCAAAAATTGAAGTTTTTCAGAATAAGGCCAAAATTTCACCCTAAGCTATAATTGATATTCCGAATTCAAAAATGATGTATATTTTACAAAATTCCAAACATATAAGTTGCATTAAATAATTTTATAATTAATTCTCGCTGTTACAACAAATAGCGTGTTTTTAAGAAACAATTTATATGAAAAGATTGGCAATTGTTTATGTCCAATTTCAATGTTAAATTAATTCTAATGACCACCATTGGATAAAATGGTAAAAATATATTCTAATTATATTTTAAAACCAATAAATAGTATAATTTATCACTATAAATTATTTTGATTAAAAAAGTTGTTTTTAAGTATTTTTCACTTTTCATAAAAAATTGGAATTTCTCAGAAAATTACAAAAAATTCAAATTTGGATAATTTCGATATTACGAAAACAAAAATGAAGTCCATTTTGAAATATAAAATTTCTATAATTTTAAAAAGTTTTTTTTTACTATTCATAACAGCTACATTGATTAGTCGCGGTGTTTTAGAACTCGAAGTTTCGTACAATGCAAGCTATTGCATTATTGAATGAGAAGCGTATCATGGAAGCTCGGGGTGTTACATTCTCCCCTCCTTCAATAAATTGCATCCTCGCAATTTGAAATTTTTCTTTGAAAATAAAATGTTGAAAATAGAAAATACCTTTGTGGAGAACCCACATCAGAAATAAGGTTAATAAAAATATAACATTAAAAGAAAGCAAGATAAGTACAAAGGTCACCCGATATATTCCATTCTAGGATTCTATGAAAATATGGATATGGAGGAGAAACAAACCATCAAGGTCTGATGGAGAGTTATAGAAAACAGGATTAGGAGAAATTTTAACCATAAGAAAATCACAAACTTGTGATTGGTTAAACGGTCATTGAATCCCCAGTTGGAAAAGTTAACCGACAATATTTTTGTTTTAAGTTACCTTTTATAATGTTGAGGAATTTATTTAGGAGATTTACTAAGAATATAAGGGAATATACATACTTGTTATGTATACTTTCATTCGTTAATAAATTTTTACCACAAACCCAACTTTTACTCCAAATGGTAACGGAACTCAAAAATATTCTATTTATCCTAATTGTACAAGGTTCCAAATGTTAACACATACCATTTAGATTAGTAAAACTATTTTGTAATAAAAAAGGACTTCTTGTAGGCTAGTGGTAGAAAATAAAGGCTTTTCGCACTATGGTTATGGGTTCGATTCCTGCAGATTTGTCCGACCCGATGGGTTATTCCCCACCCTGCAGGTTGTCTTTTTCCTAAAACTAATGTATTATAATATTCCAGAAATAATCTTCAGAAATGATTTAACCTTAAACAATACTATCCATGGTTCAACTTAATCCATTCCAACATTTATAGTTATCCAAAATACCTCTGTCCAAACTTTCTCTTAAAGGTCTCTTAATTCCAAAATCAATTGTAACATCAGATTCCCCAAACAATGTAAAGTTTCTCTTATTGTCATATACTAAAAATATAATTACCTTCATCATATTAAAACCTTACTGAAATCAACAAGTACTGTAGTACAATCCTTATATATATATCACATTATTCTAATAACCAGAATATAATCCATGAGTCCAAAAGCACCATTACATTAGTTATTCTGGTTCAACTGTAGTAACAACATAAGATTGTCCTTGATCCCTTGGCCTTTTCTGAGGTAAGTTTCCCTGACGCTTAGGATATTCATTTGCATAATTACCATTTCTCTACAATTGTATCATTCAACTTTGATAGCCTCTTTCTTTCCCTTGCAATCACGAGCCTGGTGACCTTTTTCCCCACATTTATAAAAAACTCCCATTCCTTTTAGGCACGTACCAGGGTGCTTCTTCCCACAATTATCACATAATGGAAAATACTCCTTTCCCTTTTTCCCTTTATCTGTCTCTTGTTCCCCCGTTCTCTTCTTCTCTTGCTTTACTTTGTTGTCATAAGACTTAGATAATTCTTTTTCTGTCTTGATAGCACACGAGAGAATATCTTCGTATGATGAGAAGGATTGTGATACTAAAGCTCGATGGAGAAATGGTTTTAACCCATCAAATAAACGACAAACCTTACTCTTTGGGTTACATATATAATCAGCAGCATGCCTCGCTAACCTTGTAATGTTATCCTCATACTTTGCGACATTCTCATCCTCCTTCTGCCTCATACTCAGAAATTGCCTTTCCATATCTGCTCGATGGTCATGAGGAAAGTATTTTTCAAGGAAAATCTCTTTGAACTCTCTCCATTCCATACTTGATTATTCTTCATCTTCCTTTGTATTTTGAATCAATGACCACCATTGATGAGCATCACAGTGAGGCGGTAAACTGCCATGATAACCTTCTCCCTTTCGCTACTCCCCAAGTCGTGGAATATTTTCTCTAAGGAGTTTATCCATTGCTCAGCTACTAACAGATTTGTACCCCCATTAAATGTTGGTGGTTGTTGCCTCATGAAGTGGTCTAACATTGATCCTCCACGTTGCGGATCTGGGTGCTCCATACGAGTAAGGTTATTATTCATAACCTGAGTGAGTTGTCCCAGTACGGTGAGAAGCTGATCAGCACCAGTTGTATCACTAGCTCCACCATAATTATCTTGAGCAGGAGCGCAATCCCTACACGGAGTGCGTTCATTGATACGGTTTCCATTCCTTCCACTAGGCGCCATTTCTAAATAATCGAATAAACTATATTAGTTCATGAATCAAAATACATAATTCCATACTTGTAAAACACTTAACATAAATTGAACTAATTATGGATATAATCCATAATTATAAAAATGTTTTCTTTGAGGAAGTATATACTCGTAACCCTTCATAGTGGTTTGTAAAGAAAATGGGAATTATCCAAAGCATATACCCCGGGAGTGTCGTAACCAAGAGTGCAGCAAGGCCCATTGTCGTGCACCAGTTCCCGTTCGAGTCTAGCTCAAAGCGGTGTTTTCGGGTTTTACCCTTAGGTACATCTGTGCCAGAGCCGCCTTTACCTGCTTATATACAGACAGAGATGTATTGCTCGGAAAACTCACAACATCTCTACAATACCAAAATTCTAGGAAGTTATTCTATACTAATCCTCAAAGTCTATCTTCAGGATATGTGCTCTAATCAGAGTTTATCTAAATCTAGCTTCCATGGTTAGTACTAAACTGCCTTTGATACCAACTGTAACGCCCCGATCCCAGCTACCCAGAGTCGGTGCATGACTTCGTAACATTGGCATGATCACAAAAGATAAAGTCTCGAAAGACCAATTAGTTTAGTAGCCTTGGAAACACTAGATACATTCATAAATGTTACATTACATCATAAAGTGAAAAACTTAATAACAAAGTCTTCATAGTCCACACTCATATCCTCTTCTGACTATCCCTGCAGGTCATTCATAAAAATACCTCTTCACATCCTGGAAAATATTAAAACATTGAAAGGGGTGAGCTCAGATGCCCAGTAAGGATAACAACATAGCGGAAGCTTTCATAAATAAACATAAACATTTTAGGCAATGTATAACTAAAACAAAAGCCTTTTAAACTTGAACTTCAACATAATATGGAAAAAGTAAAATGAGATAATGCCATTCACTTCTTCACATGGATATTCTACTGGTCGAATAATCACATTCAGTATCAATAACCACTTTCATAATGATGGAATGCATAATGCCAGACTATAATAACTACGTAGCCAAGGCCTCGTGCCAAGACCACAAATAAGATTTTGTCAAGGCCTCGTGCCAAGACACTAGTTTGTCTCATGAGACCTGCCGATGCATCGAGGAGCTATAGCGGGCTCCACCCGTCACTTATTAAGTCCAATGCATTCCTCATATGAATAGGTTTAAACATATCGTAAACCATAACACAATCATATCACATAAAACATGCGTAAAGGAAACATAAAATTTCCACATTTCAATCACGAGATTGTAAATACAACACATTGATATAATAAAAACGCTTTCAAAACCATTTTCAATACCAAAATAAAAGCAAGTTAAAACTTTGTATTTATTTTTCATTAAAAAAAGTGATGGCTTGTAGAGGAATCCGAAACTCAAATAATGGTCACGGCGGCGGAGAAGTCATTGTCGCCGCCTAAGTACGGAAAGGAAAACATTCCCTTTTTGTCGTTTAGTAAAATGCTTCGTATAAAAAAGATTCCTTTTGAATAAACGTAAAATTCAAAGGGGTTTATACACCGTATAAAAGAAAGTTGTGTATAAAATAAAATATGCCTCAATGAAAGGAGATTGAGACGAAGTCCCATAAAAAGATCATTTTTAAAATAAAATAGATATACTATGTGTATCACTATAAGTACACATAAATAAAGTACAAATACAAGATATGACATAATAATATAATGACATAATTTGAAAGTAGGAGATTAACCCAAAGAATGGAAATTGGGTTAAGAAATTCCCTTACCTCGTGTCTGACTTGACTCAACCGTTCTTTAACCTCCTGAATAATAAACCAGAGTTAATATATACCTTATTAAGAAACATTTTCAATTTAATTATCCTTTTTATATCACTTATTACAATGATATGATCATTCTGTAATTGTTTATGTTAATAACTGTAGTTTGGTCAATCTTTGGTACTTGAGTCAACAATAAACTTCTTATAATTACAAGTTGTTTATGTGGTAGAATATCCATTATCTCCAGAATTATATTCATGATTTATATGTCATATATATCTTATATATCCAGTATATACATTCATTTATAATATTACGGAACATTTAGAGGTAAGAAATGAAATGCACCGTTCATGGAGACGGTAAGCCGTACGTACGCATGAACGCTACTTTCATTTCAATTTCATATTTAATGGAATGAAATCATAATGATATAAATGTATAATATAATTCCAGTATAATATAGTGTATAATACCATCTACTCCATCCTTTATACATCCCACATATGGCATTAACGATTCAAATCACTTTGAGGGGGCGGTAGTCCGCACTTCCTAAAATGAAATTATCGTGTTTTACCCATAATGGAAATCATAAATTATGCCATAAATGAGAAATAAAGAAGCATAAGTAAAACATAAACAAATTATATATCATTTATAAATATAGTGACATCTTAATGGCCACCTTTGAAGGTGTTATATGAGTGTTGAACAATCATCGTTTCGTGAGGCAGAAATTCGCCATCCATAGAAACCGTATGTTCTTTAACCATTAGATGTAGGTGTGTGTAAGTGTAGCTCGAATCCATCTTATAACAACATCCTAGTATATTGAGGATACTGGTTCTGTTACAAAATAAATGAATAAAAAGAGTTTAGGGGGGTTGGAGAAGAAAAATAAAACAAAACAACATTAGAGAAGACATTACCTCAAAATCGGGTAACTCTTTTTGATTTGAGCCAAAGGCTTCCTTGAGAATAGTTCTGCCAAAAGTGAGGCTTCTAGGAGTAAGAGGGGGAAGTTGGGAGATTATTTGGGCAGAGTTTGGCCGAGAAAATTTGCTTGAATGTGTAAATGTGGTGGGACAGGTGGGGGCCTTTTATAAGTGGAGAGGAGGGGCACTTTTGGAATGATTGAATTGTTACATTATTACACAATGATTTTTAGATTATAAAGGTCCCACACTTATATAATTCGAGGATAAGGTGATAAGGTTTCGAAATATCCTCATCCAATAGGCTTTGGTCAAGTGTAAGCCTTGGAATTTACATTATCTTCTAATTTTATTTAAATCGTTAAATAATGAGGTCATCGCTGCATCATCATGATGTCATAAATAATTTAATTTATTTAATATCTAAAAATTATAAAAAAATACTATGATGAAGGAAATCTTTTTATATTTCCAATGAATATTTATAGTCAAAATTTGGACTTGTGTGACCCCACATAAAATCTGTTTTAGTAAAACAACTCATGTTTGTGTCAATTTAATTTTAACATTAAATAAAAATATATTAATGTCATTTTCCAACCAATGTGGCTCCATGGGGTCCCCAAGTTGACCCATGGGTTGTCTTGGTCGGCCATGACTCATCCAATAGGAGTAGGACAAGGTTCATTCCCATCTCATATTATTAAAACATTATTTCTTCCTTAAACTACACTAATTACCTCTAATTGCGATTAAGAACTTAAAAGTTACTATTCACCAAAAAATTATTTTAATCTCATTGAACCACATTTTACTTCTTAATGACAACCATGTATGTCGGATTTTTGAAAATCAAATCATAGAAGTGGTAATATTTCATTTTAACAAAAAATCAGTTTTTAACATCCACTTAGTGGTTTCACTATTCATAAAAAATTGAAGTTTTTCATAATAAGGCCAAAGTTTCACCCTAAGCTATAATTGATATTCTGAATTCAAAAATGATGTCTATTTTACAAAATTCCAAAAATATAAGTTGAATTAATTAATTTTATAATTAATTCCCGCTGTTACAACAAATGGCGTGTTTTTAAGAAACAATTTATATCAAAAGATTGGCAATTGTTTATGTCCAATTTCAATGTTAAATTAATTATAATGACCACCATTGGATAAAATGGTAAAAATATATTATAATTATAGTTTAAAACCACTAAATAGTATAATTTATCACTATAAATTATTTTGATTAAAAAAGATGTTTTTAAGTATTTTTCACTTTTCATAAAAAATTGGAAGTTCTCAGAAAATTAAAAAAAATTCAAATTTGGATAATATCGATATTACGAATACAAAAATGAAGTCCATTTTGAAATATAAAATTTCTAAATTTTTAAAAAGTGGTTATTACTATTCATAACGGCTACTTTGATTAGTCGCGGTGTTTTAGAACTCGAAGTTTCGTACAATGTAAGCTATTGCATTATTGAATGAGAAGCGTATCATGGAAGCTCGGGGTGTTACATTAAAAAAATTATATTTTAAAGAAAATATTAAATTTAATTATATTGAAAATAAATCTTTATATTTAAAAATAATAATTCCTTGGAATTATTTGAAAAAATGAATGGAATTATTGTTTTCTTGTGTACATAAAAAATAATTATTGCTCATGTCATGAAAAAATCATTATTTTAAGGTTTATTTATTTGGATTCAATTATTATTTTAAATTAAATGTTATCAAAAACATTTTATGAATTTTGGATTTAAAAGTTGTAATTTTGAAAATGTATAGTATATTTTCCTCAGGAAATGTTTTAAATTATTTTCTTATGATGAATTATACATTTCAATGGATATTATTGACTAAAATTATTCATGAAAATATTTATTATATTAAATAATATTATAGAACATGGAATATATATTTTACTCCAAAAATATTCCATGTGATCTTGAAAAATAATTTTCCATAAATAAAGAAATTATTTATAGTTACTTATTCTATTAAGATTATATTTTCCAAGTTTATCATTCATATTATTTCTCTATATGGTTTACAATTTTTTGATAATATTACTATGAAACTACTTTCTCTTCAATGATTTATATCATAAACAATTATAATGAAATTAAATTACATTAACACATATTATTATTTGATTAAATGATGAAATAATTATGCAATCATATTCTTTTCCATTTGTTATCTTATGAGGAAATATTTTCGATAAAGAATGTTTTTCTAGGGTTTATGATATGTTGAATATTTTATAATCTTATAGAATGAAAAATTATGAATTTATATTTTTGCCATTTTTTATATTAAAATAAATGGATGGTGGTTACGTTAAATCCATAGAAGATGGATAAGTTATAAATAAGATGGTTGGGACCAAAATCTCCCTGTAATGATTTTTTTAAGGATTAAAATTTCAAGTTATAAAGAAGACATGAATTGGGAGTGAACCCAGTTCATAATGGGAAATTGTTTACAATGATAGTCATGAGAGTTGACCATTACTATTAAGATGGTATTTAGAGTAAACCCATTTGACAATGATATTTATTTAAATAATCATTGAACTAATATAGAAATTAATATCTATTCATTTGATATTTCCACAAATATATGCATCATTACACTATTATATTGTTATAGATTATTATCTTTCATTATATTGTTATTCATGTTTTCTAAAATTCAATGATTTATTTCATGAATAATTATTAAGATGTTTAATATGATGGAATGGTTTTTAAATATTAGTTACAAGTACCAATTCTAGTATTATAATAATATGATCACATATGTCTTCTGTACAATTACTTTTCATCTTATCTAGACCTTTACATTGTTTCCTTTTCCCGAAATTATGATGAAAGGTACTACATATGAAATATCAAAGAATAAATCATGTAAAATTTACCATATTTGGATTTTATGTAGCTCACAAAAGGATCAATTGATTATGTTTCCATGTTCCCACATAAACTTGGCATAAAATATTTTGGTATGGATAATTACGTTTCTTAATTAAATTATTTTTTTATTTTATATTTTTGTTTGAGATATTTTGGTGTTTACAGTATCTAAATGGGAAATTATTAGATAAAACATGAAAAAATTGATGATAAAAAAATAATTGATATCACAAGATATATTTCTATGGATTTGTAATAAAATACACCTTTGGATAAGTATAATAATTATTGAATATATTTGTATATTTCATGGAAAATTTGTTATTTTTATAGAGAGTTGTTTCCATTAAATTACATCCTATTATTGTTATATATGTTGACATGGTTCTGGAATAGGGGTACCTAGGAGATATAATTCAAAATGGGAACATTAATCAAAAATTGATAAGAACATAGTGAATATAAATGGGGATTGTTGCAAACATTGTTTTGCAACATAAAAGGACATGCTTTGAAAATTATGAACCACTTTAGGAACCACCGTGAATGATTAAAATAATGACTATGAATAACCTAGTTAAATCCAATGTTTTAATGGACTAATATGAAAGTGTCCTAATTTATTTAGCTTATACTGGATTCTTCATAATTATGTGGTCTCGTTATTTGATTATTTTTACTATCCAATTTTTTTTAGTTTCATTTTATGTTTCGAATGATAAGGAACTAAATTAATGGTGAATGTGACATATAATGTGATGATGATAAACGTAATGGTTTGATGACTACAGTTTAAGATATTATTTATATGATTCATAAGTTATCATAATATATGATTAAAAAAATTCATATTAACTACATATCAGTCTCACCAAGAAGAAAAATGAAGAAGTTCATGGGAACCTCAGGTGGTGGAGACCACGAAATAAAAATGATATATCATAATATATTTCAATAATGGGAGAAAATAACTTTAGGAAATGTCTCAACGGAGTGAGATGCTATTTTATGTTTGGTGACTATGCGACCTGATTAAGAATGTTATAGGAAAAAAAATTAAATGTTTAGTCAATAAAATGGATGAGAATAATGTTTTTCCAAAGTAATCAATAATTTTTTATTGATATATAAAATAAAAGATAGGGAATTCTACAATCTCATGAACTGAGGATAATTTAATGAAGATAATAAATATGGTTGTATGAGTAATTTTTATATTGATGATCATGATGATACCAAAAATGATGTTTGAATAAAATGATGTATTCTGTAATAAGATTACAAGTACTAAATAATGGTTTAATATTAAATTGGATTGATTAATGTGTTTATTTTTTGTAATTAATAAAGTATTATATATGAACATGGAAATATATAATTTTTTTATATGTTTTTTCATTTCATATATGATATAATATGATGAATGGTACAAATTAACTAGAGAATTTGTTAATTAAACTGTAATATTAAATAGAAAACCCGTGATTAGTGGATGTTAACCCTCAATATGTTGTTGAAGTTGGGAAAGTGATGTTTATCTTGGATAAAAATAATATTGTTATAGATAAAGAGAATATGATCTATTGGAAAACCCAAAATTTATTAATGATTTGTTGAAAAAAAATCCATATGTTACTATTGGACTCCTCATGTATTAATCGTGTTTTAATGATCAAAAATATTCTTTAATCTTCTGTTAGTGATTCCAAATATTATTCAACGATGTTAACTTCTATAAATGATATCCAATAATGTGTATTTATGTCTAATGGTTTCTCGTGCTTTAAGATGAACATTCCAAGATATTAATTGTTCTATTTTCAATTTACCGACTTTATACTATCGATTATCTACTATAAAAATACTTTATCTAACAAATTCTTAAGTATAATCATTTTTATTATAATCTTTATTTATTTCTGAAAATACTAACTTTAGAAAGTATAAGACACCGTGAGTCTTCCACTGGCTATGTATTTATGGCACCGTGAACCCAGACACCATGAATCCAGACACAATAAACAAGACACCGTGAAGTAGACACTGTGAACAAGACACCGTGAACAAGACATTGTGAAGAAGACACAATGACCACGCATCATTGTGATATATAGACACAGTGATCAACCTAGACATCGTGTGAAGGAGACATCATTTCATGACTTAATGTGACACTGTTTCTTAAACTACAAAGTCATCATTCAATTAAATTTATAACAGACATATTTGGTGACTTTAATCCACTAATATAATTAATGATTCATTGTATACATATCATCAGACAATACAAGGAACGAGGTGAAGAACTCATGCAACCTGTCCTCTCCAAAACGTCAATTCAAAGTTAAAATCGAAGTGTGTCTAAGAATAAAAAAAGAGCATGATACACAAACAAAAATCATGGGCCGCGAGAAGCATAACGATGAAGATACTTGGAGGAAGTATCAAAAGAAAAGAACATTGCATACAACATGATGCAACTAACCACACAAATCATATTTGATGTTTAAGGAACATATTCACTCGATTGAACCTCACAAAATCACAAGCTGCACCACGACACTCTATTTTTCACACAACTACTAGAGGACTCAAAACTTCATCTGCTTCAATTCAAAGGAGCTCAGAGGTGCATTGACATCACACAAGATCATTCTAGAAGTATCTCCATATTATTTCTCTACTATGATCTTTTTCATTACATTGTGAGCAGTGTGTGGTTCTATCTTTTTCAACACACACTATCTCTTAAGCTGAGCTGAAGGATACTGAAATCCTCACACCATCATTTTTGTACCTATGTGTATCCCATGAAGAACTATGATAGAGGTATGAAGACCTAGAAATCGTGTGTAGTTTTGTATCCCTGATCCATGGTGTGGATCAAATATTTATATAAACTGTTCGATAGGACTGAGTCTAAGCTTGAGATTGAACCTCTTGGTTAACTCAATTGTTCACCTTATTTAAGATTAAATTATTATTAAATATTCATCTGTGATTTAAATTGAAACTCAAATCTGTTTTAAGGTAAAATTTATATTTGAACTGGAATGATTTTTTAATTATTTTGATCCAGTATGTTAGTTTAAAAAGCTATCTTAATCCTCGGATTATGTTAACTGATAAATAATCAATCATTTAGAAACTAATTGAACATTTACAATATTTATAAACTCAATATAGTTTTACTTGTTTTATGATTTTGGGGATTTTTAAAAAAAACTTTTAAGAGAAATATTTAATTGGAACTTAATTCACCCCCCCACCCATCGTGAGTATCCACTCTGACCAAAATTTGGTATCAGAGTGATAATAAATGTTTTTTCAAAACTCTTTGTTTTTGAAATGTTTTCAACTATGATTTTAGTTGTATCTTAAAGATATATAAAATTCTGTTAATTATAAATTTTTATATCATTATATATCTTTTTAAAAAATAGTTATTATGAATAATATATTAGAAGGTGTAGCTACCAACAATACACCCTTCTTTTATGGTGTTAATTATGACCAATGGAAAATAAAAATGAAAATTCATTTAGAGGGTACAAGATCTAACATCTGGACTGCTATTGAGAATCAGTATAAGATTCCAGAAACTGTTAGA
The DNA here is from genome assembly GCA_963277665.1 of Viscum album. NCBI lineage: Eukaryota > Viridiplantae > Streptophyta > Magnoliopsida > Santalales > Viscaceae > Viscum > Viscum album. The sequence continues at coordinate 1,498,463,119 of OY728161.1, forward strand.
ACTACTTGGGATGGACCTACTAAATATTCTTACAATAATAATTATAAATCAATGAATTCCATGTATTGTTCTTTAGGAGACGAAAAATTTAATCAAATATATTCTTCTAAGACTTCTTATGAAATATGTGATACTCTAGCTGTTTCCCATGAGGGAAAAACCAATGTTAATGAAATGAGACTAAATACATATACTACTAACTATAATAATTTGAAAATTAAATATGATGAATCTATTTCTGATATGTATCTCTAGTTTAATGAGATAGTCAATACAATGAGATCACTTGGAAAAGTTGTTCTAGAAATAGTGAAAATCATAAGGATACTAAGATCCCTACAAGGCAGATGGATGGGAACCTCTGTCTATATAAGATAATCATGTGACATTAGCAAGCTACCTATCAAAGAGTTTATTAGTTTGTTGATTATGTATGAAAAGGAGTTTAAGGGAAACAAGGAAAAAGATAATGAACCAAGAATGAAATCAGTAGCCTTTATGAACTCTACTTCAAAAATCAAGATCAAAGAGTAAATTCAAGCTGCAAGTGATATTTCAACTATTGAAGAGAGTGCACTTTCTAGTGATGCAGAAATGGCTCAGATAGCCAGAAAATTTATGATATTTTATAGGAAGAATTTTTTTTTCAGAAAATCACATTATAATAGAATGTTTGATAATAAAGGTCATTGAAAGAAGGATTGGAAAAGCAATGATAAAAGTTATGACATAGTGTGATACGAATGCAAGAGAAAAGAACATGTGAAAGCGGAATACCCGAAGTTAAAGTACATGAAGTAATATGAGTACAAGGAAAACAAATGAAAAAGCTATGAAAGAAACTTGGAGTTCTTTATATGACAGTTCAATTGATTCTTATTCCACTCAGGATGAAAAATTGCGAAAACCCAATTTGTGTTTTATGACAAACACATCTGAGGTAACATTGGATACTCCTGTTTTAAACTGTTATTATTCTGTAGATGATTCTGATTCTCATGGTAAAAACATGTATAGTGAAGTATTATTATAATAGTGTAATATGTTATAAGATACTTGAAATGAGATCAATGATAAATACAAATCTTTAAAGAAACATCATGCTTTAACTATAACTGTCAAATCTGCACTAGAAGTTGAAAAGGAAAAGAATGCTCAACTACTCAAATTGAATATGGAACTAAATTTTTTTAAAGAGATACTCAAGAAATATTTAGAAGAATTTACTAATGGAAAGAATAATCTAACTCGAATGATTGTTAAACAAGTTGCACCAAGGTATACTAATGGTTTAGGATACCAACCTAGACAGAGATACATTGTTAAGAATAAATTTATTCCAAAGTCTGGATAGTACACTGCTAGTTCAAGTTCTGGAAACACTAATTATTCATCTAGCTATTCAAATTCTTATATACCAAACACAGTTTAGTTATCAAAATCATATGAAACTGTTAATTATCGGAAACCCATTAGACAAAAATTTGTTCATGGGTTTACTTGCTGACATTTTAGGACCCAAGAAAATATGCATACCAAAATTATCTTCTGTCTAAATCTATTTTTTTAGAAAACATGATTGAAAAGTTCCTATAGGAAGATATGATATTTGGATAGTGGATGTTCAAGGCATATGATAGGAGACGACTCATGATTTTAGAGCATAATCAAAGTTGATAGAGGATATGTTACCATTGGGGATAAATCAAAAGGAAAAATCATTGTATTAGGCCAGATTAGTAACAATGATTCGGTTTTAATTTTTAAATTACTATTTGTTGATTGATTAAAATACAACCTGTTAAGCATTTCTCAGTTGTGTGATGATGGATTTAATGTAAAGTTTTAAAATGAATCAAGAAAAAATTTTAATTCAAAAAATATTGTGGAATTTACTGCATTACGAAATGAAAATGTTTTTACTATAGATTTGAATTCATTAGCTAAACAAAATGTTAGTTGTTTAAATGATTTTCATATAGAATCTGGGCTATGGAACGGAAGGCTAGGACACTACAATGTGCACTCACTAAGCAAATTGAATAGAAATGGTTTAGTTAGAGAATAACCTAATCCATAATTCACACTCAACGGAGTGTGTAATCTATGTCAAAAGGGAAAAAACATGATGTTTATTTCAAATAAAAGAAAGATGTTTCTACATCTCAACCTCTCTAGTAGGTTCACATGGATTGGTTTGGACCATCATGATTTTCAAATATAAATGGGAAGAACTATGTTTATGTTCATGTAGATGATTTTTCTCGGTACACTTGGGTATACTTTCATTCTCACAAAAGTTAAGCGTCTTCTTATTTTATCAAATATTCCAAGTCCTTAGAAAACCTTAGTGGACTTTGGATAAATACCTTGAGAAGTTATCATGGTTGTGAGTTTGAAAATGAAGAGTTTGAATCTTATTGCTCACATAATGCCTATAGTCACAACTTCTCTACTCCAAAAACACCTCAACTGAATGGTGTTGTATAAAGAAGAAATAGGACTCTTAAAGAGATTTCTAGGACAATGCTCATTGATTTTTATTTACTTATTTACATTTGGGTTGAAGTTGTTAACACAACTTGTAACATTATCTATAGAGTTTTGATTAGACCAATTATTAAAAAGACCTCTTATGAGATTTGGAACAATATGAAGACTATGGTTAATTACTTTAGAGGATTTTGTTTCAAAGTTTTTATCCTTAACACTAAAGATAATATTCAATTTTTTTTCCCAAAAGTCATGAAATAATTTTCCTAGGTTACTCTACAACCGGTAAAGCCTATAGAAAATTCAATAAGAGAACCAAATGTGTGTAAGAGTCTATACACATCAAATTTGATGAAACTGATCCACTTGAATCTAAGACTCCTCTTGAAAATCATGAATATGATATGTCCATTCTATACCATAATGAAAAAACTGTGAACCTATAGTTAGGACAACTAGTTCAGGAAATTTTCTTGAACCTACATCTATAGAACCCAAACCTGTAAATGAACCTGAAATTTCTATCCCAATCATTTCTAGACTAACTAGGAATCTTAAAAATCAATCTTTAGAAGTTGTAGTATTTGATTTAGATAGAGGGACACAAACTAGAGCTTCTCTGAGATACTAGTTTGAACATCAAGCTTTTCATTCACAACATGATCCTAGAAATATCAATGATACAATCAATTATGAATTTTTTGTGATGGCTATGAAAAATGAATTAAATCAATTTGAATGAAATACATTTGGGAATTAGTAGACATACATAAGGAAACTTTTACCGTTTTCACTAAATGGGTTTTTAGGAATAAAGTTGATGAAGCTGGTAACATAGATAGAAACAATGCTAGACTTGTTTTACAAGTCTATAGACATGAACAAGTAATCGACTATGAAGAGACCTTTGTGCCCTCATATAGAATTGAATCCATCAGAATCCTGCTTGCCTATGCTACACATTTGAATCTCAAACTATATCAAATGGATGTCAAGTGTACTTTTTAAAATGGGTATATAGCTTATGATATTTTTGTTGAACAACCCCTGGATTTACATACCCCCATTTTTCAAATCATATTTTTAAATTATCAAAAGATTTATATGGTTTAAATAATTATTCTTGAGCTTGGTATGATAGATTGAGTACTTTTATTATTTCCAAAGGATTTACAAATGGAATAGTTGATCCTAATATTTTTATAAATTAAATTTCTAATAATGATTTAGTTGTTCATATTTATGTAGATGACATTATTTTTGGATATTCGAAAAATTCATTATGTGTTGATTTTTCTTAAATGATACAAAAAGAATTTAAAATGAGTTTAATGGGAGAACTCAAATATTTTCATAGATTTCAAGTTTATTGTAATGAAAATTGTATTATTTTTAATAAAAGTAAATATACAAAGGATCATATAAATATTTATGGATTAGATAGCCAAAAAAGTAGAGAAACACCCATGAGTAACACTTATAAGTTAGATCTTTATAAAGATAGAAAATTTGTTGATCAAACCACTTATAGAAGAATGATTGGAAGATTGATCTACATAACTGCTAGTCATCTGAACATTAAGTTTAGTTTGTGTATGTGTGCTCATTTTCAAACAAACCCTACGAAATCTAATTTAAATGCTCTAAAGAGAATTTTAAAATACCTCAAGAAAACAACCAATATAGGACTATTTTATCCTAAAGGACAGTAATTTGAATTTAGTAAGTTATTATAATTCTGATATCTGTGACTATATGTTAGATAGAAATAGCAGCTCTAGAACATGTCCCCTTTTAGGTAAGTCCCTAGTATCATGGTGTATTAAGAAACTAAATTCGGTTGCATAATCTACGACAGAAGATGAATAAATAGATGCTGGTAGTTGTTGTGAACAGATTTTGTGTATGGAACACACATTACTAGATTATAGATAGCTATTCAGACATGTACCTAAAAATTGTGACAACACAAGTGCTATTAACATCATAAAGAATCATGATTCACATTCTACGACAAAACATATTGATGTAACAAATCACTTTTTGAGAGATCATTATCAAAATGGTGGTATCACTTTGGAATTCAGTGGTATTGAATATCAACCTGCTGATATATTTAGTAAACCAGTAAATTCTGAGAGAATAGTCTACATCATACCTGAACTGAGAATGATAAATATAAAATAGACACCTTTCTAATTACTATTTCAGTTCTTAATGTTTTATATCTTACTATGTTATACATTAATATTTCATGATTACGGTTTCTCAGTTACTGTCTCTTAGGTTTATTGTCTCACCGTAAATCTTTATGTTTACGGTCTCACTGTTTTCATTGTGTACTTGCGGTCTAAGGTCTACTGTCTCACCATAACGTGCATCGACGTATTCACTCCCAATCTCCCAGTGAAACTCATTTACTGTCTCACCGTAATGACCACATATGGTCTCACCATAAAAATTCTTTATGATTTACTTCAAATCCTTGTCGTGGTAATTATTATTTAACATCTTTTATTTTTCCCATGTTGTTAATATAGTGACTTTTCATTTTCCTAAATGATAAAAAAATGAAAGTATCACATAATTCATCAATCAAGGTTTCTTATACCAACACATTTAGAAGATTTATTCATCCCTAAAACCCTTCTCTCGCTCAAACCTTCAGTGAATTCCAATAATTAAACATTTTTCATCATCGACACCCGAGAAGCGTAGCTCAATGGAGAAGAAGATTGCACCTAAGCTGACACCCAAAGGACCTTTAAATATGAATCTGGAAAATCTTGTTGATGTACCTGTGAAAGAGTTTTTCCCCCATGTGGATTTTTTCTAGTAAGTCGTTGGTAGTGAATGTGTTAGAACAACAAGTCTGTTTAAAATGGTTCATGAAGGACAATAGACCCATCTATCCTATGTTAGTTTCTCATTTTTACAAATAAATACTATTCACATTTCATTCTGGTGAGAGTTATGTCACGAGGAGTTGGTTCAATGGCTATAGACTCTCATTCACTTAGAGGTTATGGGCTACATGCCTTAGGATACCACAATGAAGGCATATTTGAGGATTATCAGAGAGGACCTCCACCTTCAAGTGATTTCATTGATCTAGAATATTCCCTGAAAATCCTAAATGGAAATTGCACCAAGAGGAGAGACATTGCTACTGAATTTGATATAGAAACAAGGATATTATTTATGTTTTTATATAATTTTGTAATTCCAAGAAATAGTGATTTTTCTTTGTTAAAATATCATAATGTTTTTTTTGATTCACCTCTGGAATAAAGGACATAAGATCAACCTGTGAAAGGAAATCCTTCACCAAATGATTTATTTGATCAAAGTAACATCCAAGTCAACTTATATGTTATACTCTTGGCTAATATCAGCCATTCTTATTGCAAAAGGTGTAGTTGGACCTAATGAGGAAGTGATTATGGACCATGAGTACTACCTCTCAAATGATACTATCAAAATAATGAAGATAAACTTGAATCCTTGGAAAATGAAATGGGTGGAAGAAAATGACATAGATAATGAGAAATTAAATCTAGTGGATTATCCCTCATGACCAAAAGACATTTCTGATCCTAATTTAGAACCAGATGAGCCAGTTGAGTATCCTGATGAAGATGAAGAAGAGGCTGAAGTGACACATAGGGAAGCGATTATTTTTGAGGATGACAGGACCAGTCTTCCTCATAGAGTTATTGAAGAAGGATTACCTTCACATAATGAAACTGAAAATTTGGATATTCAACCTGAAGTTGTAAAAGAATCAGTTACCAAAGAATCTGAAAAGCATGCCATGGAAGAGCTTATAGTAAAAGAGCCTATAGTGGGAGAGAAACCTATTTTTAAATAGGTAAATCTTGAGGAACTCCATGTGGAAAAATATATTCCAGAAATCATACCTTCTGCTGATGAATAGATAGAGCTAACTTTTCAGCTGGCAAGACAAGAAATGAGTGAGGAACTTAGAGCCTTGTCTGTGGAATTAGACATCAGTCCTGAGAAGGAGGCACCTGTTGAGGGGGATAAAACCCAAAATCTTGAGTCTGTTAAAGCCTTACATCTAAATGAGTCATGTCCTGTAGAAACTTAGTACAAATTTCTTCATTTAAATGATGTGAATTATTCTTAGCAGGTAATAGCAACCGATCTTGATATTTCCTCCCTACTTCAGTTGAAATCAGTCTCCAATTTTTCACTTGAGAAAGAACCTGAGCCTGTACCAATCCCTACACCTGAACCGTTATCTGAACAGCCATCCTTTGTGAGTATGGATGATCTGAAGGAATTTTGTGCTACTCTCTCATTCGGAGTTGAGAAAGTCATAAATACCCAACCTCTTAATATGACAAAATTTAGTGAGGGATATGCCTCTCTATAATTGGAGAATATTATATTGAAAATACCACCTAAGATTCTTTATGAAATTCAAGAAGTGGGAGTTGAAAATAAGTTGCTCAGTAATGAAGTAAATACTCAAAGAAGTATGGTTGATGAAATGAAGAGTGAGATGCATTCGAGATCTGAATCTGTTGTTCCTCTTGTAGAACATATTGCTTCTCAAATAACAAAAGTTATTGTGTCTCATTTCAACCATATCTAACATCCTTAGATGAAAATATTGTTGAAAGGAATAATCAAATTGTGAAGGAAATGAAATAGCGTGTTTTCAATCTGAATAAACTCACAGATGAGTTTATAGTGTGTCTTCAAATGGTGTTGAATCAACTAAAATCCCTAACCACAGCTTTCAAAGAATATGGCCAATCCTATAAAACATCATTGGATAGTGATCTACATAGTCCTGTAATCAAAGAAGAGCTTCAGAATGTCTTCAGTGGTTCCAATGTGTCTTCTTTAAATGATGTGGTCAAAAATAGAAATAGTGTTCTTGACTTAGTACAAATCCACTAAAAATCTCTAATGATGCTCAACAAGAGATTTCCAAGAAAGTGGATTTATACTTCATCACAATTTTCTCCATGAGCGATATGAAAAACCTTTTCATGTACCTTGTAGAAAAATTGTAGATTCCTCCTGTGACTCAAGCGTTCAAGAACCATTTCCAGAATCTCACAGAGTTTACTCTTTTCTTGTACATGTTTATGGAGAACAAGGACGATTTTGAGAAAGCCATACAGTATGGTGGAGAGAATATTACAGATTTCATCAATCTCCAGAGGATCTATCTTCATGTCTAGAGCACAACCATTGTTTCTCCAGCAGTTCCACCTCTTAGACATGGGCTGCCTACCTTTACCTCTGCTCTAGCCTCACCACCACATATGTTGGTCAAGCACTTAGTGAGATCAGGCCTTTGATTCTTGATAAGCAACTGCCTTGATCATCCACTGATCCTACCTTGTCTCCCTTAGTCATTGAAGGCCTTCACTTACCCTCTTTATCAACCACATCTATGCCTTCTTCTACCTCGACCTCTTCCCCTATGACTTCCTCTTCTACTGCTACAAAAGGAAAAGGGAAGGCCAACCCCTATGGAAGAAAAATGTATTATCTTTTTGATAGGGATGCAATTGTTTTTGTGTTATTATTTTTTGTTGTACTGTTTCTTATTTTCTATTAATGGACTGTGAAAATTTTTATCCTCTCTTAGTTCATATTTTTGATAATCCCAAAAGGGGGAGAAGTTTCTATAAACTATGTTATAAATTTATTTTTATATTTGAATCCAATATACACCTTCATTGTATATGATTTGGGATCATCAAAAAGGGGGACATTGTTGGACTCGTCATATATTAATCATGTTTTAATGATCAAAAATAGAATTAAATCATGTGTTAATGATTCCAAATCTTATTCAACCTAGTTAACTTCTATATATTATATCCAATCATGTGTATTTATGTCTACATTTTTCTAATGATTTAAGCAGAGCATTGCAAGATCATAATAGTTATATTTTCAATATACCTACTTTATACTATCAATTATCTACTCTCAAAATACATTATTAACAGATTCTTAAGACTAATCATTTCTGTTATCATTTTATTTAAGTCTCCTAATAGCTACTTTGGTATGTCGATGAAACATTGAGTCTGCCACTAACTATGTATTTATGGCACTGTGAAGCCAGACACCGTGAATCCAGACAGCCTGAAGCCAGACACCGTGAACAAGACATCATAAACAAGACACCATGAACCAGACACTGTGAACAAGACACTGTGAACAAGACACCATGAACAAGACATCGTGAACAAGACACCGTGATGTAGAAAACATGACCATTAGACAATGTGAAACACATACATTGTTACCAACCTAGACACCATGTGAAGGAGACATTGTTTCCATGACTTACTGTGACACCATTTCTTAAATTAATTTATCATCTTTCAATTTAATTTCTAACGGTCATATTTGATGACTTTAATGCACTGTCATAATTAATATTTCATTGAATACATAGCATTAGATAGTATGAGGTACGAATTGCATAACACATGAAACCAGTCGGATCCAACATGTGAATTCAATCTTAAAAGTGAAGTGTGTCAAAGAATAAAAAAAGTGCATGATTCATAAATGAAAAGTAATGGCCTCAACCCCCATAATGAATATTATATTTGGAAGAAGTCTCGAAAGAAAGTCATAGTGCATGCAACTTGATGATGCTAAACACATGAAACATATTTGCTGATTAAGGAACATCTTCTCTCGATTGACCCTCACAAAGAACACATGCGGAACCACGTCACTCGGTTTTTCACACAACTACTATAGAGGGACTCAAAACATCATCTTCTTCATTATAATGGAGTTCAGAGCTACATTGACATCACACGAGAGATTTTAAAACCTATCTCTATATTTTTGCTCGGCTGTGATCGTTTTCATTACAATACGAGTCGTGTGTGCTTTTATCTATTTAAACACACACTACCACCAAAGCTGAATTAGAGGATATTGATATCCTCACACCACCATTTTTAAACATGTGTGTATCCCACATAGAACTTTGGGATAGGTCTGAGGACTTGGAAAACCTATGTACTGTTGTTGTTGTTTTCCCACATAGAACCGTGGTAGAGGTAAGAGGACCTGGATAGTCTGAGTTCTTTTGTAACCCTGATCTAGGTTGTGGATAAAGGTTTTATTTATACTGTTTGAGAGGAATAAGTGTCAGCATGAGACTGATCCTCTTGGTTATCTCTACTGTGCATATTATTTAAGTTTAATCTATTTGTAAATATTCCACTGCTATTTACTGTGAAACTCAAATATGATTTAATGTAACATTGATAGTTGAACTAGTAAGTGTATGTAATTATTTTGAACTGGTAAGTTAGTTTAAAAGTCTAATATAATACTCATATTATGTTAACTAAGATATTATAAATCTTTGAGAATCTAATTGAACATTTACAATCATTATAAATTCACTACAATTTAACTTGTTTTATGATTTGAGGGATTTTAATACAATGCTTTTAAACAGAAATTTTTAATTGGAACTCAATTCACCCCCTCCCACTAATATTGAGTACCCACTCTGACCAATTTTTACCAATTCTACAGATTAAAACTCTTTTTATAAATTCAATATATAAAAAAACTATTTGTTATTTTTATTAGATGAGGAAGTTTGTATTTTTCATTAAGGATTTATATGAAATTCGGTCATTACCATGTTTTTGGAGAATATATAACAAAACTGATAACATATTTTTTATGTGACAGGTAATAGATACTTATTAGTTTTTTATAGAATAATGTGATATCTATTTTTGGGAAATTCAATAACCATGTTTATATATTTAGAGAATTAGATTTTTTTCATACATAGTGGAGACTTTATGGAAACTATTGAGAAATGGATTAAGGTGAATTTTTTATGATATTGTATATCCTCAAAAACAAATAATATTTTATTATTACTACAGATATAAGGAAATATTTATCATTTGATTATTGATATAATGATCCACTATTGGTCTATGTCTTAATAAATTCATCTTTATTTAAAAAAAAAGTGATGGTGTGGAAATTGATAGAATCACAAATGAAAAGGTTATTATTGTTCATATGAAATGGAATGATACCAATTAATTATATACTTTCATTAAAATAATACAACTTTAATATATGAATCATGGAATAATTTTTTTTCTTATGATAATCATTTATGATGATTTTAATGAATGTTTTACACCTCTTTGTTATATAGTATTTTGGATTATATTTTTTTCATTAAAATTTTTTCCATAAATTATTTTTTACACCCTCTATCATCATTTTTTCATTTTTAGTTTTATTCTATATCTATATCATTACCTCCCACCTATGTTTACCAATTTGGGAATGTAGTGTATGTTATTTAAGATAACCATCACTCATCAATTTATAACATTTCTAGATGGTGGTTAATGTACCAATTTTTTAAGTGGGTTTCCCAAAAATATATTTCAACATAATAATCATTTTTTTACTCAGAACAAGTTGAAATTACAAGGATACAATTTTTTAGGGTTAAAATGGAACATGCTGAATTTATTTCAATTATTTTTATCAAATAATGTATATATTTTTTATCATTATTATACATGAAAAATTTATTATAGATATATTGAAATGGAAATTTTATTCTATAATGTTTTGTATTGAAAAATTATTATATTTTATGTTATACACAACACCGAATTTAAACAAAATGTATTATAGTATAAAATAATAATTATTCAATATGGTAGTTATCACCTAGATGTATGAATAACAATAATTAACGTTTTCTCCAAATTATTAAAATATTGTATTTGGAAATTAAATTATATCGATTTTTTTTGTGACCAATTAATTATAAATAAAAAACAAAACCAGTTGAAAAAATGAAATCTTTTATTGGAAAAACTGTTTTCATAACCTGAAATTCATTTACATCAATAAATCAAAAAAACTGATGATAAATGGATTTTACTCAAATTATATATTTTATATTAAGTAGTATTTTTCTTATTCAAATTTCTCATTTTATGGACAATAGAGAAGAATAAAACCAATTTTACTCTTATAATAGTATTATTCTAAAAACCATTTTTCAACTCCTATAGACATATTAAAAATTTTATTTTTTACAATATTTGGAAATTTATTTGAAAAAAAATTAACATAATTTTTCAAATTAAAATATATAAATTTTTGTGGAGATAATTTTTAAGAAATCATTTAGAAGAAATTTTTTATGAAAAGTAAAAATAGTTTTTTATTATGAATTATAAGTTATTTAAGGAATAAAAAATCATCAAACTACTTTTAATATAGCTGTAGATGTAAAATTAGTTAATATATATATATATATCGGTACAATTTATAACATTTTTAAAAATTTCATAATTAATTTTGATATATATACTTTTTGTATATTAGAAACATATCTCATTTTAAAATAGATTTAATGTTGCACCATCATGGTTAATATAAATTAAATTCATCCACTTTATTGAATTTAATTTTGAAAAATATATTGTATATGATTTATAACAACTATTTTAAACATATATTATTTTTAATTTAATTTTTGTAATTTTTTTAATAGTAAAAACATTGAAAAAGTTTTATGACTGTTAAGAATCAAATAATTTTATCAAGGGTTAACTTAAATTGAAATGGTGTAAAATGACTAATAAACTTGTTAAAAACAAATTTTATAGACATATATAGAAATTATAACCTTTTAGGATTTATAATGTTCTATATGGAATTATTTTTTCAAGTGATAAATGCTGTTATTCTTTTATTATTTCAAACATTACATGTGTGCCCCTCACTTCACTTATAAAGGACACGCCCACTCATCCCATATTCACACCACTATAATAATTTATATTGACCAATACCAGTACAATACATTTCATTAAATTACTATCCACACCATTTATTTCTAATTATAATTATGAATTCCACCTATGAAGGTTTTTGTAGCAATTGTAAAGTGGAAATATGAAGAAGTGGTAAAATTCAAGAACATGTGTTTTTATTGGCATTATATAAAAAAATTATTGTAATAAAATTAAAAAATAAGAAAAAAAAAGTTTCCAAAATAGACATATATGTTATTATTTTAATTTAATAAACTAAATCATCCTCCTATTTTATTCAATAGAATTCAAATTCATTATTTGTTTGTACAGCAGACTACTGTTGGGAAATCCAATGTTTTTCATTCTTCACCACCACCACTTAGAGTTGGATATAATGATGAATTATATTTTTATATATGATATTAATGATACTAATATTCCCATGGAATTATAATAATACATCTTCATTCTTACATACTATCTCATTGGAAAAAAATTAAAATGGCTCATCTGTACGGTAGACTACATCCTTGTGAACCGATGTGATTTGTTTTTCATTTCTATTTCTCATGGATGATAATAGGGATAGATTAAATTTATATATATATATACTATATTCATAACATATTTATAATTATTTAATTTTTATTTACCTTATTCCTTTATACATTACATTTTGTGGGAATATGATATTATGAAAAATGTGTACAACGTACTACCACCTCGCGAAGTGATGTGATTCATTTTTTACATATTATCTTAAAAGAAAGTAATTAGTTCAATATTAACTAAAATTATGTAAAATATTTATTGAAAAAAATATTCATTAATGGTAATATAATTTATTTATATTTCATTCATTCAATCATATTAGAAAATCTAAATATTGTTCTTGCTTACGTATGGCCTACCGTCTATAAGAAAAGTGTATTTCATTCTGTATCTCCAATATTTAATGATTAATCTTAATAAAAATATAATAAATTTAAATTTTTTTATTTATAAATATAAATATATAATTTAAAAATGAATATATTAAGAATAAAATATTTATAATAAAATAATATATTAAAAACAGAATGATTATTATCTGAATCATGATATTAGACAGTAATTTGGAATTAGTAGGTAGTAAAAAGTAATAATTCAATCATATATGTATTGATATATTATTATGTATATTTACTATATGTATTATAAAATTATATTTTTTATATATAATTTCTAGACTTTTAGGATTGAAATTTTGGCTTATGTTATGAGATTTCTATTCACTCTTTTATTTCTCAAAGACTAATGGAAATTTTCCATTGTATTCTTTTTTACAGTTCATATAATGACCCTTGTTAATGTTATTTCAATATTATAGTTTCTTTCATTATATTTAATGATTCATTTTATGTTATTCATTTTTTATGAATACGATTCAAAATATTACTAACATGATAAGGGATTTTTTCATCAAATTGTATTATTTGAGAAAAATGTCATGTTATGTGCCATTCTTATTTTATAAGCTGTATATAAATCAAATTTTACATTTTATATCATTAATTTATTTATAATTATGATATATTTAGTTTTATATAATCTAAATCATTTTGGGGAATTATGATTCTATGTTACTAAAGTGTTAATGGTTTTGTTGTACAATCTCATCATTTATCATGATTATTTTTCATTATGCATCTGATGATATGATCAAATGATCTGTCACCAAGAAAAATATTTAAATTTATTCTCATCTATTTTTTGAATTATAATATATTTTTTTCCTTTATATTACTGTCTTTATGTACTCATGATAAAAATTATTAATTTCAATGTAAACCAACTATACATCTCTCTTTAGTAAAATACACTTATACCTCTATATCAATGTTATGATAAACTGTTTTATAAAAAAATTCAGAATATTTCCAAATAATATATTAATTATATTGTTATTCGTGAATTATTTTTACATAGTGATTAATACTAATTATTCTTTTCATTTAAAACAACAACAACATAAGTTTGGATTTAACATGAAATGTCAAATCATTCATGGGTTTAACATGTAGGAAATGAATGATATTTTATTCCATAATAGAAAAAAAATTCATTTAATATTTCTTTATATGTTCAACTTTTATATTAATGGAATTTAATTTCCATATATTTTATGAATTTTTTTGTTTTAAATAGTTCTTATTAGAAATTTCATTTTCTTCATGAAAATTTTTAATTGGTATTCAAAATATTTCACTCTTTGTTTACATGGTTATTGTTAATGAATTAGATTTCAAGAATTCATAATGTTAAAAATATTACTTTTCAATTTGGAAATGAAATATAGATTGAAAAATTTTATAATGGATCTTTCAAATTCATTTTCCATCTAATTTGATATACATTGATATTACTTATTATTTACATAAAAACTAATCATATGTGTCATTAAAAAATTTCACCAAAATGAGGGAAGGGACATCAGATTTCTAGACACTTCCTTCTTAATATTGATGGAGAGGTAATGATCCCCTAGATATTCTTTCAATAGGTCTCATAGTGGAAACTAGCACCACGAGTATAGGATCACATGAAAAATGAAATTCATTGAACTTTTAATATATTAAGATCGAAAGATAGATAGAAATTCCCAAACAACACCAAAAATAGATGTAAAAGTAAAGCACAAATAATCCATTCCCATAAATTTTTTTCAATATTAATTGATACAATATAAGAAAACTCCATTGTTAAATACCTATGAAAATAAAAAAGCAATAGAAACTATCCCAACGTGAAACCTAGTATGGTCACGCACGGTCCCTTATGTCCTAATGGAATCATGAATGCAGTTTTATATACTAAGGGTGAGTATAATGGTATACTCAGTTCGAAAAACCAAATGTTCTTGTCCACAAGGCGGGATGAATTCTAATACCCCGTGAGAAAATGAGACAACCAAGAAACTAATAAAGAATATATCCACACAAAATTCACCAAGGCTCATACCCCAAATAATGAATTTGAAGTAATTTAATAGTAATAGAACATTGATGTTTGGGTTCCACGCACCACTTTACCATTGGTTATGGAAGATATCTTAGGCGTCAGACCTTCCATGCATTTTCTGCATCGTCCCTCAACCATAACACTCTGGTACACACCCATGCTACCATAACCATTCACCCCACCGGCAAACACCTAGTCCAGAACAACTACATCCACGCTCAAATAAAACTAGTCATGAACAACAATTGTCACACCCAAAGACACCTACACCTCATCCCGATGACACATGGAAAATGACCTGCCCGTACACACCAGAGCCAATAAAAGTATCATACCATGCCCATGGAATATTGGGCTATAATTGACCTCATGTCATCATACCCTGCCCGAAGAGTCATTAGATACATTGGAATTAGAGACAAAAATTAGCTAATAACATTCCACTCATAGGAGTGTTGGAAAAAACACACTCGCACATTGAAATGGGGGTTTCCAGGACTATGTTCTCAACTTGTGTGGGGCGCGAAAAAGAAACATAAGAAATAAATTATACATATCGGAAAACAAGTAGTCATCCCAACCTTGGGATTCCAAAACCAGCCTATACAAAAACACCATCATTACTATTCATTCATAAAAAGCACACCACCCATAGCCAAGTCACAACACATTCCTTGATAACATTTTCACATTGAACATATTCTTGAATTAATATTCAGGTGATTCTATTTAAATAATTATTCACTACCGGGCAACAAAGAGGCATAGCCACAAGCCAAGAAGGAAAAATAATCAAGCACCAAACTGTGCATTTACACCCAGATCTCTTATAAAGTTACAACAACAAAAGGGATCTGTGAGATCCCATAATGTACTAGAACCAAAAAAAGCCCCATAGTAAGTCCCCATGCAACTTTTTATCCACAAAAAAACAACTTCACCACAATAAGGGATCTTATTCTAATCCATATCACCCCACAAGGATCCAGCAAAACAACCACACATATTACCAAGACACAAGAAGGGAGTTTTTAGATTCTAACACATCTGTCATTAGTTCTCCTTCAAATGTTTGGGTAACTGGGGTGACCACACAATGATTTATATTCACTGGGAATCCATTTAATCAACCGGGTTTATGTGATTTCTCTATTTCCATGTTACTGCCATTAAATCATAGAATTTACAAGAAAAATAGAGAATGAATAATGCAGTAGAAAGGACCACCATCATCCATTATTTTCAGTGGGCATAAGCCCATAAAATCCACAACATATAATCACGGATAAAATAGTACAAAAAACATCAACCCACCCCTTCATTTGTTAAATTTCTGTTTATTATTTTCATTAATTTTTGGATTCATGCATCCCCATAGAAATATTATCATACCCATCTTACATGATAATTATTATATAGAGACAAAGGAGGAACCATATATATATGATCAATGATCGATTATTCGTTGCACACACCAAGAACTGGGGATCCATGAATTGCAAAGGAGGAACTTCGGGGACTCGAAGCATGATCAGAAAAACTCTAGCACCAGCACACCGTTTTCCTCAGGAGGGGGGGGGGGTCCAAATACACCAAATAGAAGAAGTAAAGGACTCTATCCCTGATGAAGAAGATTTAAAAAATCATTTTTGATAAAATGGTGATATTTTGGAATAATGAGATATGAAATCTTGAACATCATTATAGGCGTATCATGGTATCACAACATGGTTGGATAGTTACACTCGGTAGAATTAAATTACATTTAATAATTCTCATTGGAGATGTGGACATAAATTAATTGAGTTAAAGGATTCTTTTTATTCAGAGGATAACCCAAAATAGGGAAGTAATTGGAATGTATTGGTAGAGGTGTGGCACCATGGGAATGCCACTAGTTTTGGTAAGTCTAGGGACACCAAAATATTGGAGGATTTGAGATTTAATTTTGTGATTTTAAAAGGCATTAAAAAGGGTATCAAAACACTCTTACATCAAGAGATATGTTTTGGGGGTAGAACTGGTAAATCATAGTAAACTCAAAAAAAGGAAATGGAAAAAATGGAAGACACGGTGCTACCATAATTTTGTAACCGTAACGGTGATACACCACAAGTGGTGAAACCGTTGCAGTGTGTGACTGTGATGGTGCCACCAATCTGGTGAGACAATGTAATGTGGTGACACCATTTCGTTGTGCGGTCGTAAAGGTGTGACCATGACAGTGCCATCCATCTGGTGAGACACAGTAATGTGGTGCCACCATTTCAGTGTGTGACTGTGACAGTGCCACTGTGGTGGTTCCAGAGGTCTGGTGAGACTCCGTAAAATGGCTCTACTATTTTGGTGTGCTACTATGGTTGTACCATGGTTTCGACATGCTACTATGATGAAGACACTATTTTGTTGTGCGATTGTGATGGTTCCACCGTAATGAGGCCACTGTGACAAGTGCCACCATAATGTTGGAGCAATTTGGTGGAACCAAAGGTATTTTTGGGCAAATACTGGACCTGGAGGCTATGGTCCATTACATTAGATACATCACAAACTATTCTTGTCCTTGAGAATTCAAGGATAAACCAGATGAAATAAGAGGTGTCATAAAATCTATCTCAATGATACCTCTCAAGAGTAGACCTCAATAATATCTATTAACTCATCTTCTTATAGTATCCACATAAACATATAAAGTCATACCGTCCAGTCATATGGATTTGAAAGTCCCTTCTTCCTCACCAAGATACTATTAGCTTTGGGCGGCACTAACCATCCCACACATGTTTAATCACATCCAACATAATGTGTCTCCATTAGGGATCATATCCCCCCTCCCCATATTTATAACTCTTCTAAAACCTCTATAGAACAAGATAAACAATCCATTTCATAGTTAACCGAGTCTAACACTCCATTAAAAAAAGTATACAACCTAATTGAAAAAAACAAAAAACAACTAAGGGTACATAGCGCACATGTGTTCTTCTCGATCCCATGTACTCTTTTTGAGGGCACCCTACATCCATTACACAAAAAACAAAGGAATGGTTCGTCCACGAAGTACCATATTTTCACGATTAACAACCCACACTGTTCTTTCTACAAACATCACATTTTCCTCGATATACAGCCTTCCCCTGTTGAGGAAATCTGAACCATCGTGTAGATACTGATTGAGCTCACACACATGGAAGACGTAGTGCACTCTCAGTATTGGCGGTGGTAGCTCCTGCTATTAAGCTACATCCCTGACCCACCACAAAACCTAGTAGGGTCCGAAAAACCTGGGCGAAATCTTACATTCCCTTCTGAACATCGGTTTTCCATGCAATGGGAAGACATTCAAGAGCATGTGGTCCCCAACCTCAAACTCCAAGGGTATCCCCCTACTATCAGCATATGTATTCTGCGGTCCTGTTCCACCTTCATCCTCTCATGTACAAACTCAACCTTCCCCATTGACCTCTACACCACTTCCGACCCAAGAACACCTACTTCCCCGACCCCTATCCAGTACAATGGTGAGCAGCACAACCACCCCTACAAATCATTGAATGGATCCATGCCAATGGAAGTGTGATAGATATTGATGTAAAAAAACTCTACCAGATACAAGTGTCTCTTCCACGATCCCCTAAAGTCAAAAACACATGCCCATAACATATCCTCCATGTATGGATGGTGCACTTTTTCTACCCATCTATCTGAGGGTGGAAAAAAGTGCAGATTCTTAGTTAGATGCCAAAAGAATTTTTCAATCTGTTCCAAACCCATTAGAAAAAACCGGGTAACCCAATCAAAGACTACAGACCTCAAAACTCCAGTAAACTGCACCAACTTACCTATGTACAACTACGCTAGGGAGTCTACCGCACTCGACTCCTTGATTTTCAGGAAGTGAGATAATTTTAGAAGTTGGTCCACCACTACCTAGATGGCCTCACAACCCATTTGAACACTAGGTAGTCTTGTGATGAAATCCATAAATATTTCATCCCACATCCACTCGGGTATATCTAAAGGTTGTAACAGACCTCCTAGGATGCAGTGTTCAGCCTTCACCTACTAATAATCGATAAACATTGCTTCGAACTCTGCCACTGCCCGCTTCACCCCAGGCCACAAAAACTGACATCTCAAACCCCGATGAATCTTCTAAACTCACAGACGTACTTTCAGGATTGAGATGTGGAACACAACAATAACTCTTGAATTCATTGTCTTTGGGACAAACATCTTCCCTCATGAAGGATTCAGATTTTTACCATCCTCTGACCACCCTTTCGGAGCATTGGCTTGGTAAATCTGATTGTGCATCACATCACACATTGAGTCTTCCCAATGAGAATTCTCCACCTACCACAATAAATATTATTACACAATCATCCATATTAGACATCCTCTTCCATCCTCCACCCATGAATCCAGGATTAGGGAATCCAACTCATCACAACCTTCCAAGCTTCTTCTGACTCTCGAACCACAATGTTCTGCGACTTCCTACTCAAGGCATCGGCCACCACATTCCCCTTACCTGAGGTGTAGGAAATTTATGAGTAGTAGTCACAAAGATATTAAATCTTCCTCTACTATCACAAGAATAGTTCCTATTGGGATAATATATTCTTCAAGATCTTATGATTAGTGAAGACCACAATGAACACCCCGATGCAGTAGTTTCACCACAAAATTATTGCAAACAGAACCTCTACGAGCTCTATATTTTGGTTGGCTAAGTTATGATCATGGGGACGTTACTGCCTAGCCCCATAAGAGATCACCCCATGCTGCTTCATCAGCACACAACCCAATCCTTGATCTGAAGTATCCCAGAACACCTCAAACATCACACCTTCTTCTAGAAACCTCAGATCCAGAGTAGTTACCAACATCCCCATCAAATAACTGATTGCTTCCTAACATTTTTAACTCCACACGAAGGCCTGGCCATTTTGTGTTAATGCTATATAATGAGCTAAAACATGAGAGGATTTAGGCCCGAACCTTCTATAATAGCCTGCCAGACCCTAGAAACTACAATTCTAATTCACATTATTGGGTGATTCCCATGAAACAACCACCTTGACCTTTTATGGGTCCACTGCTATACCCAACTTTGAATTAATGTGTCAAAGGAAGTGCACTTCTCATATCCAGAACTTACACTTAGATAACATCCTATAGAGTTGGTGCTACCGGAGGACCTCTAAAACCATCCCCAGATGCTCATCATTATCCTACTCTAATCTTGAGTAAATCATAATGTAATCAATATACACGACTACAAACTCAATGTGCCCTATCTGCTCCTGAAGTAAGTCTTCAAGATGTCACCCTCCATCACCCCCAACTCGTGATATCCCGACCATTGTTCTATCATAGAGAACCATATTTCCCCCTCAAATTGGAAAAATATGTCATCTATCATCATAGTTCATGAATGATACATGATTCAGTCCCTGGTAGTCTATACACAGCCTGAGGCCATAATATGCCTTCTTTGAAAACAATACTGGAGTTCCCCATGGTGATGTGCTTCGTCAAAAAAACCATTCATCGGTAGATCATCAATCTAAATCTATAACTCCCATATCTCTGAAGGCACCATCTGATAGGGGGCCATCAAAATCGGACAGGCCCATGTTGCGAGTCTATACCGAACTCAATGACACATCGAGGGGGTAGAGTCACCAACTCCTCCGAGAAGACGTCCATGAACATAATGACAATCCCCATGATATCCACCATCTCTATATCCAAGGAATCCGCTGATATCTCAGTAAACAATGGAAGAAGGGGCACCACTCACATGTTGCTCCTCGGTAACCTTGATCGCCGATGAAGGTCACACTTTGTCCACCCACATATGAAAACATGATACTTCATTGAAAGAATTCAATAAAAACAAATATATTTAATAGTCAGTCGATGCCTAGAATGAAATCATATGGCTTCATCTTTTGAAAAAGAAGTCCCCCACTAGATTGATGTGGTCCCAACATTGCTCAACATTCTCAGTAAACACGAGACAAGCTTGTCTAACCTCTGACTGGAGTACTCAAAACCAAAGGTATGGAAAATCTCCTACATCTAGACCCAACGCATGGTATAGAATGGTTGAAAAAAAAACATTGAAATTCTCTTGAATCAAACAACGAATTGAAAAGATTACTAAACATGTAGATCTTACCACGAACAACTTCCAGCCTTTTTGGAACTGCTGCCTCTGTGGAATGTAACTACCCACACCCAACTCTTATGCCCCTCGACTATTAGCCTACTCCTCGACCACACCCTATTTTAGGTACTTGAAATGTCTCTATAGGTCTACCTCCTCCTGCAACATCTTCTATCTTATGAGCTGGAGAACACTATCCCTGCTGTGGCTGCAAAAAGGTCCTGATTGGAAACTGCTTATTCTATGGTGGGCGTCGAACCGACCAACCCCCATTGTACTACACTCGGTCTAGGTATTGATTCTGAATGTGCCCATGAAAACCACATATAATGAATCTCGGTCTTGGGCACAAAAGGATAGGGCATGGACCAGGAGATCGAAACTGGAACTGATGGTGCATGATTCCCAATGGCTGAATCCATGAAGTCTCTAATGATGGAGGCTTTCTGCTGACAATCTATCCAATTGAAAATCCCAACCAGCTCCCCTATCACAATAAACCTTTCTACATGTGAATCCTCTTTACCACTTCATCCTTCTTCTTGACCTCCAGGTATGTCAGTAGAGTGAAGGGATTTACATCATACTGAAGAGAAGTTCAGAGTGCATCCTCTAAACATATCACCTGAGACACCTCATCCAGAAAAAGGTTTGGAGAAAAGTGGAGGATATCCTTGAACATTATCACCAAATCTATCACTGACATAATCCCCTGGTAATGGTAGAGGAGCTCCTGCCTCTTCCCAGCCATCATCGTGGAAGTGGTGAATACTGCTCGGAACACATTGTCAAAGTCAGTCTACGTGTCCTCAGCCTCCATCTTCTCCCTAAGGATTATTTCCCACGATTAATGCAAAACTCCCCACATCTAGATTACATCCAAATGATCCCAGTACTCTTTCAAAGCCCGAAACAAGATGAATGCTATCACCAGCTCCTTGAGCCACCTCTATGTATCTATATCCGAGATGATTCCCTAGTACATTCTATGGGTATTATACTAAAAGGAACATAGTTTCATCTGAAAATGATCATCATACTTCTCTCATTCATCCCACTTTTGATCAGCCAAATCATTTTGTTGGGCCTCAATCTCCCTCACTACTCATGATAATCATCTAGGTTCCAAAGCTTCAATGTAAACAAGGAATTCTAAATTATGAGTAGTGTTGATGTTATATTTTAATTTTCATTAGACTTATAATTAATTATAAATCGTCAAAATACCCAAGACACACAAGAAAACAAGATGTTATGATGCATGTACTATTTTTATAGCCTCTACCCTGCAATGGGTGTGGCCTCACCTGGTCATTCATTACGCCCAATTTATTTGCATCAGATCACAGGGGGCTCATAAATCCCATGTCCTAGCCCATCTTCCTTGGCCTATTTCACATTCCATGATTTCCAAACAATATTTCCCTACCATCCCATGTAATCCTCACATTTCCGAACCCTACGCTCCATCATATCTCTCATCCTCCATTAGATACTACTCTTTCAAGACCCGCCTTCTCCAATATGAGGGAAAGAACAACATACTTCTAGACCCTTCCTTCTTCATGTTGAAGGAGAGATAATGACCCCATGGACCTTTTTCAATAGGTCATGATGTGACAAATAACTCCATCAGTATAGGATCACATGCAAAATGGAAGTCATTACCATTTTTATTTAGTAGGATTTAGAGATAAATTGAAATTCCCGAACAACACAAATAATAGTAGCAAAAGTATATCCCAAAAAATCCTTTCCCATATAAAAGTTTCAATAATAAGTGCTTCAATACAAGATAACTCCAAAGTTAAATACCAAAGAAAAAACAAACAGCAACAGCAACTGTCCCAACATCTGAACAAGTATGGTCCCACACTATCTTTGATGTCCTCTTGGAATCATAAATGCAGGTTTATATAATTTGTGTCAATATATAGGTATACTCAGTAGGGAACACCAAATTCTCTTGAGCACAAGTGGGGAGGCATTCTATTACCCTGCATGAAAAGGAGATAACCAAACACATAATAAGAAATCTATCCACCAAAACTGCACCCAGGATTTCTCCCCAAATAATGACTGTTAATTAAGGTAATAGTAATAACACATCGATGTTTATGTACCCCACAACACTTTCCAACTCGTTATTAAAGACATATTATGTGTCATACCTTCCCCACCATTTTTACCATTGTCCCACATCCATACCCCACCCGCACAAAGCTGGGCTACCAAAACCCCTCACCCTGACCGCAAACACCTATACCAGAACATTTACCCCCACGCCCGAAGACACCTAGGCCTGATCAACTACTGCCACACCCAAAGACAGCTATTCCTCATCCCAAAGACACTTGGGAAACAAACAACCAGTACCCACCTAGGCCAACCATTGCAACATACTTTTCCCATGGAATCTTGGGCTATAATAACTTCTGTCTATTAGAGCCTTCTATAAGGGTCTTGAGATACTCAGGAAAGGAATGAGAAAGGACCTCATAACCATCCACTCATAAGAGTGTTGGGAAAAACACCCTCCCACATTGAAATGGGGGTGTACGGCATAAAGTTCACAACATGGGTAGTGCGGGAAAAAACATAATAACTAATTTATACATAAAGGAAAACAAGCACTCATCCCATCTTAATGGTTCCAAGACCAACATATACACAAATACCATCATTACTATTCATTAATTAAAATCACACCACCAAAATCAAAGAGAATACAAATTCCAAGAAAACATTTCCCTATTGAACACATTCTTGCTTTCATATTCAAGTTATTCTATTTAAATAATTCTTCACTACCAGATAACTAATAGGAATAACCACATACAATGGAAGGAATAAAAGTTAGTAGGAAACTGAGGATTCACCCCTGGTTCTCCTGTAAAGTCACAATTACAAAAGGGATCAGGGACATCCCTCAAATTAATAGAACTAAACCAAGACCCACCATATGGACCCACATATCCTTATATACACAAAACAACCTCTTCACCACAATAGGGTATCCCATCACTATCCATGTCAACCAACAAAGATTAATAAGAACAATCTCACAAATTACCAAGACAAAGCAAGGGAGAATTTAGATTCAAACCCATCTTTTCTTAGTTTTCCTTCTTCTGTTTGGGTAACTGGGGGTACCACACAAGGATTCTTATTTACTAGGAATCCATTTAATCAATCGGGTTTATGTGATTAACCAATTTACATGTTACATCCATTCAATAATAGAGTTATCCAAAAAAATAGAGGATCATTATTTCACAAGGAAGGACCACCATCGCCCACTATTTTTAGTGGACATTAGCCCATAATATCCAAAACATATAATCATGCATAAAAAAGTACAACATAAACATTAATTCACCCCTTCTTTCTTTAAAAGTCTGTTTATTATATCCATTATGGTTTGGATTCATCCATCACCATAGAAACATTAACATACCTATCGTGCATGATACACAATAGAGAGAGTTGAAGGAGGAACCCTACACGATGGATAAAGGATTGATGTTTCTATCTTTTTTTCCATGAATTGGGGATTCACATCTTGCAAAGGAGGATCTTTGAGGACTGCAAGAGTTAGTAGAAAACCTCTAACACCGACACACCTATTTCCTTTGGAAGGGGGGCTCCAAACACACCATAGAGAAGAAGGAAAATAGACTAGCCCTAAAAAATAAGAATAAGTAAAGTATTCTTGTGTGGTAAAAAGGAAAGATTGGAATGTTATGGGATATGAAATATTGAACAACATTAAAGGTGGATCTTGTATTCACCCCATGGTTGGACAGTTACACATGATAGAATTAATTGTTATTCACTAATTCTCATAGCATAGGTGGCCATAACGAATATGAGTTAAATGATTTCGTTTAATCAGAGGAAAATGTACTACATGGGATGAATTGAAATTTATGGATAAAGGCGGGAAACTGAAGAAAAAACACGTGTTTTGGTAATTCTAGGGATCCCGAATGATGGGAGATTTTAGATATCATTTATTGGATTTTAAATGGATTAAAAAGTGGTATTGAAACACTCTTACACCAACAGATATGTTGAGAGGGAATAATATGGAAAACACGAGAAACTAGAAAAAAGGAAAATGAAAAAAAGAGAAGACACAGTTCCACCATAACGGTTCCATCATAATGGCGTGACCCCACAAGTGGTGTCACTATTTAGGTGTGCCACTGGGATGGTGCCACCGTGGAGGTTCAACCAGTCTGGTGAGACATCATAAAGTGGTGCCACCATTTCCGTGTGATACTGTGACAGTGCGACCTTGATGGTGCCACCTATACAATGAGACAACATAAAGACATCCAACCATATCATTGTGTGACTGTGACGGTACAACCATGGGGGTACCACCAGTCTGGTGAGACACCGTAAAGAGGTGCCACCATTTCGGTGTGTGATTTTGGTGGTGTCGGCGTTTCAGTTTGCGACCGTGATGGTCCCACTATTTTGGTTCGTGATAGTGATGTTGCATCCATAAGGATGCCACCGTAAAAAGTGGCATCTTAATGGTATAACCATTAGGTGTAACCAATTTTTTTTTGGAAAATTACTTTTCCAGGAGGGTCTAGTAAATTACAATACGATTCTATAATTATTCTTTATCGAAATGGAATATATTTGGGATAAAAAATTTTATGAAATATATTTCAAATCATTGGACATAACATGATAAAAGTCTTTTGAATTCTAATTCTTATACCAAGGGTTATTGCGCAATTAAATGGTGAAGTTAATAAATAATTATGAGACCTATTTATTTTCGACAAGTTATGTAATAATGAAAATTTCCTGAACCCAATTTATTTTTATGCTTTCAGATATGATGAATATCTTATGATCTTATTGAGTACTTATGTATGATTTTCAATATGTCATAATAGTTACATCAAAACAAATAATAGTTGTTATGTTAAAATAAATTATGGAGGTTATGTTATATCCTAGATTGGGACATTTATCTCTCTCCAATGCATAGGAAATGACTGATATATCATCAGATAAATTTCATGGGGATATGGTGTATAATATGATCACTAATGGACTATATACACTATGTTAAAATTCAGAATGATCATTGAATAATATGACGATATTTCAACTGAACCAATTCAATTATAACATACTTCATAATGAGAATTCAACTAATATAGAAATTATCTTCTATGATTACAAGTATGAAAAAAAAAATCTATGATAATTTTATGTTCTATTGGGTCATATTATTATAATCTATTATGATTCATATCTTTTGAATATGTATGATTTATTCCACGACCCCTAATTATGATCAATGAAATTGATAGTATAGTGTAAATATTTTATTCTCATGTTCTCTTATACCAATAATTTGGGGATATCTTCCGTGATATCCCTTATTCATAATATTATTTCACCATTATTTATATTTACATTTCATATGTTATGATAAAATTTATTACATATGATATGTCTATGAAGTGTTATAGTTATGGAGAGAATAGTGGGAGATGACATATGTTAAATACAAATCTGTTATTTGTGTGTCTAGGATTCTATTCGAACAACAAAAAAACAATTCTAGTTTGGATTGTATTGTTATCAAATGAATATTCATATTTTAACATGTAATATTTATGTTTTAGAATTTTGGGTATTTAGAAAAATTTATATTTAAAAGAGAACTTTTATTGGGATAAGATGAAGAGAGAAATTACAATTCTTGTATCTAGTTAATTAATATGTTAGAAATTAATGGTTGTGTGAAAAAATTATAGGAGGATGATAAAACTATAGACCATATTGGAATGGAAATTGGAAAGCATCACCATATATTTTTATATTGAACTAAATTATGTTCTTAAAGGTCAAAATACTCTAGATATTTTTTGAATGCCATAAAATGTTTAAAAAATTTATTTCTATTTAATAATATATACATCAATGATGTTGTATGGTTTCATAGTTTGATAGATTCTATTGTATTTTTTTGGTAAATTAGGTTTAACTATATATTATTAAGATTAATTTTATCGGATTTTGTTATAGAGTTATGATTTATTAAAGCTTGTCATCCATAGATAAGTGGTAAATCTGAGAGAAAAATTAAATCCAATGTGGATATTATTGGATAATGTTCAATGTATTTTAAATCTTTTTGGGATAAAAAGATTCTTCTTGTTTTGTTTTCTTACAAATATATCATTCACATGATTATTGTAAATGATCCTTATGTATCCATCTATCGGAATAATTCAAGAAGTACAAATAATGTGATATAGTCCTGGAAATGAATCTATTGTAAACTAAGAATGCTAAATTGATTTCAAATATAGTTATAGTCATCAAATAGTATATAAATAAATAAAATAGTCAAGGGAACATTTATTTTGATAATAATAAATATGATCAATAGAATAAAGTTAATGAGAAGTGTTTTTTATGAGATTTCCCATGTAATAAGTCGATTAGATTTGGGAAGAATGAAAATAAGATGATTAAGTATATTATCACATTTATGATTCCTGATTGTGTAGGGACAATGGATTATTTCTTGTAACATCCTCTAATCATCTCTCAATACCATGGTATGTTCCATGTATGACTCTAAAGGAATTAAATAATTGATCTTTAAGATGTGATAAACAAAAAATTCATACCATTATGTCACTATATTGCATATTAAGGACAGCATATGAAGATTGTAGATCCCATTGAAAAATTTATATGAAACAATACAATTTAATTGGTTAAGGATATATAGAAAATTAACTAACATGAGAAAGATAAATGTGAACTTGATGCAATGATGAGGTAGATTTATGCAATATTTTTTTATAAGCATGATAGAATATAAGAGTAAAATTTAATTTATAGGGGTTTTATTTTAACACCCTGAGATTATAAGAATCATATTTGTCAAATAAATATATTTTCATTGATATCTTAAGTCGGGTTGTAACAAACCACAAAATAAAATTAATATTATTATTCATTATTGATCATCATGGCCTAGATATTAAACAAGGATGTATTAATAGTAATAAGCACATATCTATGATTAATTATATAAATTTTAGATAATGAATATATATTTATTAATAATAAAATAAATATTTATACATATTTACATGAATTGAAAATACAATTTTCTCAAAAATTGATTTATATTACTTTTTTGGAAAGTGATAATATTATTTTTAAAAACATTTATATATTTAAAAAAATGAGTAAAATTTTGAATAAAATTTTCAAAAATTTTACAGAGATAATTTTTCAAATTTTATTGATATGAATAATTTTTTAATGAATAATAAAAAATATTAATTTTCATTAAAATATGGATTATCATTTAAATAAATTCCATTGATCTCTTTTTTTAATAATTGTTAAAATGTAATATTTTATCAATTATATTATAAAATAATAGAATTTATTCTAATATAATTAGTTTAACATTGTATTTTCACATCAAAACATTCCATACATATGAAAATATTTCATTGGAAAACTGTTTTGACACGTCTTTGTGTTTAATAATAAATTAAACTCCTTAAATTATTTGAATTTAATTTATAAAATGGAATAAATATTTTGAATAATAAAAAATAATACAAAATTTTAATTCCAATATAATTTCTTTAATTTGAATAATTAATTAAATTAAAATTAATTATTGAGGTAGAGAGTAAGATAATGTTTTTTGTGTTACATGAGCCTATGTTAAAATTATTTTTCCTCACACATTGGATTATGATATCATAAATTAAACTACTTATTAAGTATTAGTTTATCCATATTATAAAATAATATTTTATTTATTTTTTAATTCTTATGAGATAAATCACCTATTTAAATAAGTTAAAAAAGAGTTACCATATTGGAAACTAAAATGATAATAATCATTAACCCTAGAAGATAATAAATATCATGTTTAAAACTAGTTTTTTTTTGTGCTGGAGGTGTATCTCACCAATATTTTCCATATAATTCATTATTTATCAATTTTTTACGAACATGGTGGTAGTTTTACTTCCCATTGATGATTATTTGTGTATTTACCAAAATTCAACAACTCAATAATGAAATCACACCCCCTCCACACACTTCCTCACACCTCTTAGGATATTTATCTAAAAAAACACAACCAAAATATATTTCAAAAATAATTTTAAACTTTATAGAGGTTATTTATTCTCAAAATACCAATCATATGATCCTTATAAAGAGATCAAAATATGATTTTTTAGGTGTAGGAAATTTTATTGAATATTCTCTTGTTTTACCTCCTCTCAGACCACCTCCATTTATTTTTTAACAAATAAAATATAATAACACATGTATCATTAATTTAATAAAATAATTTTATACTGATTTAATAGAAAATATCCATCTACACATTCCTCAAATGGGGACTAAAACCATCAATCGTTTGTGTGACCCCCTACTACCTCACCAACCTATGTGATTAATATTCTATCACAACATCTCATTGTATGACATAATTATTGATTTTAATAATTTATATATTATTTATTTCTTAATTATAATTATATATTTATAATATCATGTTACAAAAAAATTTATAAAATAATAACACTTTATAAGATAGTTTATGTGATTGACAACACCAATCAGAAATAACCTATTAAATCTATTTCTATAATTTTAACCTTTTTGATAGCTTATTAAACACATAAATCCAATTCAAAATTTATACGTTATATAGTATAACATTATAAACAAGTTGTTAAATTAGAGGGTTTAAATATTACTAAAGAATATTTTATTATCATAGATATCGATTTATTATAAATATTATAAGGATTATTTGAATGAAAAACAAATGTTTCTTGAGAATCTAGTATTTATCTTTGAGACCAATTACTCACGCAGTTCAAAAATTTTATGAAATTGATATTTAACATTTTTAAAAACATATAAGAAACAATAAACTACATTTTATTAATCATAATCTGAAAAATATAATTGGGTGAATTTTGGGGATTTTTGGTAAATGTATTATTTTTTGTTGAAATGTGAAGCACACTGAATAATAAATATTAACTATATTTTTTTTCAATTATTAAAAAAATAAAAAAATAAAAAAATTATTTTAAATTAAACATAGATAAATTATATTCTTTTTTATCCAATATAGGTCATTGTATTCATTTTCCTGTTGAATTAATGTATAAAATCTTTTTAAAAATTTGATCATTTAATTATTGAAAACATACATGCATATCGTGTGTATGGGAATAATTTCAAATTACGATTTCCCAATTTTGGGATTTTCTTATGAGAAAATTGATTCTAAAGTTTTTATAAATATAATTTATAATTAATAATATTGTTAAAATTATTTTTTATTAAATTAAAATATTTAGATTATAAAAAATATTTAAACCATTAAGGTAAAAATGATTCTTATAGAATCTAACTAAAACTATATGGTATTAAATTACAAGAAATGTTTCCTAAATGTAATTTTATACACATGCATCATCCTTATATCCTCTAAGTTATATAATTTTACATTTTATTAATCATTATCATGATAAAAACATGGTTATGATTTAATCATTTCAAAAATTACATGTGTACCACTAATATCACCTATAAAAGTAAACTCGCTATCAAATGATATTTACACACTAAAAATATTTTCATTAATAAAATAGATACAAAATTCATTGAAACTAATCCCTCATATATTGGTAGATGAATTTTTTTGGCTATAACTAATCTATGGTGGTCATTGGTTCAGACCTATTGAATATAATGAGACGTTCTCAACGAGCATGATTGTTTGAATTATTGATCAACATATGATAGTTATTATTAATGAAACATGATATAATAACGTTTTTCTTTTACACCAAATAATATGTTTTTATGTTATGCTTATTAACAATAACCATCTACAATTCCATCATATGGGTTAATAATTCATCATTCATGTGTATGGTAGACTACCACCTCATGAATCAATGTAATTCGTTTTTTTCATTAACACTTCTCACAGTTTTGAATTTTGATGGATATAAAGTATATAAATTATATTTATAAAATAATTATACCGATTTATTAATTTTAACATAGACATCTTTTATAATCTACTGTTTACGGGAAAAAATAGTGTCACTCGTTGTATAGGAGACTACTACCTCGTGAAGTGATGTGATTTATTTCATTAACGTTTTACATGGAAGGTGACATGGATAAAATTAATGAATATTTGTTTTAATTTTTTTAAAATAATTATATTAATGAAATATCTATAATTCATAAAATATAATTGATGACACTAAAAAATTATTACATCATTCTTGTATTTGTGGACCACCGCCTTCACGATTGGTTGTGAATCTGTTTTTATCACCATAGAAATGGAAGATATATATTAATATATAATTTTATATTTATGATCATATTATATCTCTTTATAGAATAATTATTTCTTACCCCATTTCTATATTTTTCATTGATAAATGGAATCATTACTCATGAGTACGTACAACTTACGGTCTCTTGGATTCTAATGTACAACATTTCTCAAAACTGTATTTATTGATTAATAATAGAATTATAATTTTTGAATAAATATGATAATTATTTCATGTTTAATATTATAGAGATGTTGTAACTATATAACAATCACAATATATATAGTAATCATGAATAACCATTGATGAGAAAATAAGTAAATTAACACCTTAATCATTATGAATAAATAATGATTTATAAATATCATCTGATAATATGTTATAAAATAATTATATATGTTATTATAAATATTAATATGAATATTTGATAAATTAATAAAATGATTAAAAAAATACAAAATATGATAAATCATGTTAAAAAATGAACGATTAGGTAAGGTATTTATTAACTGAATTTTCTTTTGTTGATTTAAATATATACATAATTAATTATGTAATGATAAGACTACAAGTGTATTGAAATTATATTATTTTTATTATATAGACGCTATTATATTGGTTGGTTTATTTTGATTCGCATAAAAATTTCATTGATTAACCCCCACAACAATGATATTATAATTCTAAGGGACGTCGTTTCAATTTTACTTCATTGAGGCATATTTTATGGATTTGAAAAAAAACTCTTTTATATTGTGTATATACTTGTCCTTTTAAATGTAATATCATGATGTATTAAAAAATAATTGTATTTTCTGTTTCTTATTTAATTATACCATAAAATGTGGTTTTAACATAAAGAATACTACAGTGTTAAAAATTTCATAAGTCAATTTCATTTTGTTGTGTTTTATGAATAATTGAATGAATTATTTATTATAATATATCGTTATTAATTAATATTTAATATATATTATTGTTTTCCCCTTATTTTATGTTTATTTAGTTTTTATAAAAACAATTCATTAAGTACATAAGTCTCACTTAAATTATCTTTTAATTTAAAGTGTCTATTTCCCAATCTCATTGTAATCCAAATTATTTATTCTATAATTTTAGTTGAATAAAAATATTTGTTCATTGTACAATAAATAAATTTTATTTTATTATCCCCTATTAAATTATTTTATTTTCATGAAATAGTTCCATTTTTCTTCTCTTCGTAACATAATACAATTGAAATATTATTTACATGAAAATATGTCTTCATTTTTTCATTGTTCTCAAATTAGAATTCCTTGTAACTTTTAGTTCAAAACATGTTTTAAATTTTTTTCATATTCCAAATGATATATTTATGATATTGAAATAAATAATTATGCTTTTCAAATGTTTTTTAAAAAAAATATTTATTTCTTTTTTAAAAACAATACATGTTTGGTTATCAAAAAAGATAAATTTTTTCATTATTATAATGTATACCGCATTAATGAAATTAATTTAAATCCTGAACACTAAAATGTTTTAATAAATCAATTAAAATTTTAACAGGATATTTAAAAAATTCAATTTTTTCTTGATCCTTTTGTTTTATAATTTTATTTTAAAAATGAAAATTTTATTTTACATGATAATGATTACAATGATATATTTAGAATATTGTAATTATATAATGAAAAAAATAATTTATTATTACTCCAATGAGTACACATTTTATTAATACCTTAATTACTCCATTCAATATAGTTTATGATTATTTTTATCAATTGTAACCTTGAAATTCATATCCTTGATTCATTTATCATGTCAATTATACCCCCTTTAAATGTTCTATTTCATGTGATTATTAGACATAAAATTTCAACAAAATATCCATAATTTTTTTCATGGATATATTAATTTTTATAAATAGTATATCATTTCTACTTATAGATATATTCATAAATGTCATTTATTTAATTTTGTGAATATTGACAAATTCATATTCATTACTCTATATCAATATTTGAGGATAAGGAACATTATTTTTGAAATAAATCAAATATTTGATATATGATTAATGAATTGGGAATTAAAAAATGTACGGACCCTAATTATTGATAGCACCAGAACGAATAAGAAGTATCATTCTATGAATAAAAGAACTGGCCATAGTTAAAGGGGTTTCTACCCATCTGTTTTAAATAGTCATGTGGATAGATAAAGATGTTAAATGTATCATGTGGATGGGAAACATGATATTCAATAATTTATCATAGTCTGCATAAATGAATTTTGTTATTATTAGCAGTCATATTAACGATATCATGTTATATATGGATGTATTTCATTATAATATTATTGATTAAATCGAATTTGTTTTCAGTAATTTTTATTTCTATATTGACTTTGCCTTTTCATGTTTTAATAGTCCAATTATTTATTCAATGGAATATGTTCTTAATTATTGTCATTGATATGTATAATATTCTAGTGAAATAATTTACATTGTATGTGTCATCAATTATTTCCCATTAAATTATTATTATTCACATTTCATTAGTGTTTATTTTACTATACATTACCCTTACTTATAATTTGATTTCACCCTTAGTATGATTCATTTCTGTATTATTCTGTGTAGTGTACTACGATTGATATTCAATGAATTTCTACAATGGATAATGTTATTCTATATAAATTAAATAATATTTATTTTCAAATTTTTTTCATGTCTCATGTGTGTATAGAGTTCACCAAGACTACTTCAATAGTCAGACCATCATGATGTGATTCCTTGAATATTATACCAAAATAATAATTCATAAATTATATATGGTCTACTGTAGTTTCGGTATATATTATTTGAATTTGATAAATTATTTTATATATATTTGTAACTAAATTTATGAAAACATATATTAGGAAACATAACCCAATGATAAATTTTTAGGATTAGTATAGAATAAAATCAAATTATTTCTGTAATGTATTTATTTTTTCAATTTCATGGAAATAAATATGCTCTATTACCAAAATTGGATGTAGTTCTGACAAAAAAGTACTTCGTGGTCATAAAATTATAAATAGAGATCTGTGATAGATGCGATCATCACCCGGTTAATAAAAATAGACCATAACACCTTGTTTGACACTATTGAATGATTTATTTTGTATAATTTACATTTTCATTACATCATGTGAGAAACTATTTGAATATATTGTAGTAATTAATTTACAAGAATAGTCAAAATATGTATAAGATTGAAAACAAATTATCTTAAAGGAATGGAAATATTATGTCTATGTGTAAAAGAAGTGTATAATGAAAATAATTGGTGAGAAAAAATGAAGATTATGTTGGATTGAAATAAATATCATCATAAAGATCTATTTATTGTTCATTTTTATAAATTTGGATATCAGGGGAAATATATAAATAAATGACCGTTTCTAAAGGATCACTCCTAGAAAAAGGATGAACCTATATTAAAATGAAATTATTTATATATTAATTAGGATTATAGAATTATATTATGGATGTTTTTACAAATTGTAATTTGGATAGAATATTAATGAATCTTCTTAATACTTTGTGAAATTTTAGAATCATATATTTATTCATCAACCTAAAATATATTTATCCCATCTTGGATTATTGAGTTTATGATCGGTAATAATTTTAATATCATAAACACATATTCATGGGTTTTATGTCCTTGGGTTTTACCAATATAATTGATATTTAGGAAGAAATTTGTTTCAATACAACCAATTGGATTATTATACGTTTTGGAGAATATCTAATTTTTTCAATAATTAATTTTTTATTTTTATAGATAATATTATACTAATTAATGACCATTATTATTAATATGATCACTAATTACATTGTCATAATAGCCAAATACAATTTTTATACTTTTTGGGAAAAATATTTAATAAATATATTTTATTAGAAACCATAAAAATTATTATTTAATTATTAATTTTATTTCAAGGATTTTCATCATAATTGATTGTAACAATAAGGTAATTTTTTTTATATTGTTTTATAATAATGATAACCTTTATGATTGGTGACAATCTATTAGGTCCGTAATTGTCATGGGCGTGATCACAAAATAGAAAATGATAATAGTTTAACACATACCACTATCTAATGAGATATCATTTTATGTAAGTCATTATTTAAATAACATGATAAATAAATAATCATAATTAATGAGTAGTAAAACTATTGAGGAGTATAGTTTAATTTATTTTATTGGATAACATGTGATAACAATTTTATTTTTTAGAAAATATTTATTAATGTATAAAAATATTTGTCACATATTTATTGATACTATGATCCATTATAATTTAATTTTAGAGGTTTAGGAAAAAAATCAGTTTTATGTTCCCTTCATTTAGTAATGGTTTAATTTGAAAATGATGGAAGAACACCAAAATGATTATATTTTTTTCTGGAATAATAAAAAATCATGTATGTATATATCCTTATACCCCTAGAAATTAAATGAAAACCAAAATTTAGGAACATTATATTTAGAAAAAAATAGTATAATATTAAATTCATATTCATTGAATTAGATTGTATTTTCAATTATCTTATTTTTTTGATTCCCTGTAATTTCCATTGATTATTCACTTTCTTACGATCAATGGATTCAATCACTCTCTAAATGTAAAATTTCATTTTTTCCCTAACCATGTCCTAAAATTTTACAAATGTTCCCCTGCATAAAGGTCCGAGTTAGGTGACAATCTATATTTCTAGTTTAATTGTTTTTCTCACATATTAGTATGCTTTTTTATAACATGTGTTATGATGTGGGTTATTCAACAACTGTATTTCCAAAAATTCAAATAGTTTAATTCTAATATCAATATTATATTACAATAACATAATTTATTTCAGTTGGGTAGAATTATTCACCATGATATTATAAAATAATTACATTGTATTTGATATCATATTTCACAGACAATATTAATCTTAAATAAAACTCAAAATTTATTTTATTATGATTATCCACTCTGATATCTTGGATACCACTCACCCTTGAGTAGAAATGACTCGAACTATATTACTTTTTTATAAAATAGTCTTTAAAATTTAAAATTTGAACAATAAAAACCATAATATGAAAATTATAGTTATCTAGAGATTATAAATAAAATAAGACTAATCTAAATGAATTATTATGTTTTTTTAACAAAATTTTAATTCTTTTAATATTCGATAAAACACACTCTATGCACATAATAATTTTTTTCCAATTATGACGATTTTTTGGAAAAAAAAAATATAAATAAATTTCAAATTTTTCATTGGGTAAAATTTTTGCATTATTATGAAATTTTATGTTTTTTATGATTATTTAAAATTAATAAATATTAATTGAAAACCTTTCTATAGTTTGTATTATTTGTAATGATAAATGAAATATTTAATTGTTTATAATGAGAAATAAGTTAAATTGTATATAAATATTTCCAAATTATTTTCTTATAATAATATTCATTTGTAATTATGATATAAAAACATTTTATGATATTAATAGGTTTTCATTATAAAATAATTTTCTCATCATGTCGGTAGGATAAAAATCCAATTATATTTCTTAAAATATTAGAATTGAATTGGTAAAAAGATATTCTATATTTTAAATAATACTTATTAATAATGTATAATATGTTGAAATTATTTTTTGGCAAAAAATTATTTTTGAAGATAATAAATATTAATTATCGATACTTATGGTAAAAAAGTTTTTGGGCGTGGTAAAATGAAACTGATACGGGTTAAAATGAACTAAAAAAATATCCATCACTATTATTAAAAAATTATACAAACATTAACTTTTCTAGGCTTAGTAATTTAAAATATTTATGACCATTACATGATAAAAACGTGGGTATTATTGAATCTTTTCCAAAATTTCAAGAATGCAACAAACCTTAAATGTAAAATTCCACCCCATATCATCTATTTTTTACATTGTAAGACCACTTTTACATTATAAAAAATAAAAAATCACATCCAATATTCTTGTGTATCATCATTAAATATTTTTTTTGGGATGAAATATATCTTAAGATGGCCTTTGGTTCACACCTACTAAGGATACCTAATGAAGAGCTAAACTTAATCCATTAGTTATTTTATTTTATTTCTTCCGCCAACTAATTCTATTAAAATAAAACTATGATTATATAACATATTAATTATCTTACATATAGTGATAATTTTTTATGATCATTTACTGAATTAAAATCATCCCTACATCCATCAAATATGTAACAAAATTATATTTTGTGTATATGGAAGACATTCACCTCACGAACTGCTATCATTATTCTTCCCATTACCAACTCTCATGATTATGTATAAATATTTATATAAATTATACATATGATAATAATAACATAATTATACCTATTAAGTCATTATATCATATATACTATTTGAACTATACATTCTATAACGTAAATAATAATGTCAGTCATTTGTTCGGTGGCAACCACATCATGAAGTGATATGAATCAATTTTTTTACTATTACTTTACCTATAAAATGATATGGATTAAAATACTTAATATATGTGATATATTAAATAAATTTTATATAAAGGGAAAATTTTTCTTTCTAAAAAAAATATGTCATTTTTAATCATACACTGGAAAATTATAACATTATTCTGGTATGTCTGTGTTGTATCATTCGTGATGTGATGTCACTCTCTTTTTATCTCTACATCACATGGATCATATATATATGTATATATAAATATATTTTATGATATTTATGTTATTATAATAAAATTCTAATGATAAAATACATCATATATCCATAGATAATTATAATATTAAAATTGAATCTTTACTGAAACATATATGCATCCTACCATCTCTATGATGGTATCATACACATATTCCCAAAAAATACATGATTATAATTAAATAAAAAATTTAAGCACAAAAATTTAAATATTCCATTATTACAATTATGAATATAATGTTACTATATAGTATTCTAAGGAACAATATTTTTCACGAGAATTAATGAATGATAAAACATGTAAATTAACACTCGAAACAATAAGAATAATAAATGATTGTTAAATTAGGATAGACAAGTTGTTATAAAAAGATAATATATTAAATAATAAATATTAATATGGTCCTATAAAATTTTTATAACAATTTTATTACAAATACACAATATTATAAATATCATTCTACCAAAATATGGCATGAGGTATGGGATTTCGTAACTCAATTTTGATTTATTGGGATAATCATCTACTTCATTGGCTACGTCATTATAATTTTTTTGGAGGAATAAACATTTATTTTGGTATAATTTAATTTCCCATATGTTATGTGGATATACATTTGATACACATATTAATTTTATGTATTAATCCTAAAATAAAATATATGATATTTATATGGGACATCGTCTCAATTTCCCTTCATTGAGGAATATTGTAATTTCATGCCCGAAATTTATTTAAAATTATTTATATATATCCCCTTTCACATGTAATATCATTATTACCTAATAGTTCTTGTAGTTTTATTTTTAAATTTTATTATTTCTTCCCATGGGGTTTGGACATAAAACTTACCAAGTGTTAATGAATATAATTTCACAATTTCATTTCATTTGGTTATATTCCTTCATCACTATCATTGATAATTTATAATTATGTGTGTAATGAATTACTAATATATATTTACATTATTTATATATTTTTAATATGTATTTATTGTTTATATACATAATCTTGTCAATTATTAATTCTCACTTTATTGTTATGAACATTTTAAAGTTTTAAATTACATTCTCATTCTAATCATGATAGTTTATTATAAAATTTATGTTGAACGAAATTAAGGAAAAATTATCTAATAATCAAATTTAATTTTTTTTTAATAATGTTATGAAATATATTTTCATGTACCCGAAATTTATTATTATATTATTGATATAATTATGTGTGAATAGATTGTAATCGGGATAGTCTAAATAGATGTATGTTAATCAATGTATTATCTCATAGAATTTTTAATAATGGGAATAATATTATTGGTATGAAATTAGCTATATAAATCCCAATGAAGGTTATTTACTTTGATGTTCAAGTCATCGTTTATATAGTCATCGATGTGATTAAATATATTGAAATGTATCTTTATAAATTTCCTGAAACTAATCTTCTATACACTAAATCTATAAGTTAAAATAGTGCCTTTCATGATAAAATACGACATTTTCTATACATTACTATCAATTAAAATGATTTTATCGTATATTTTATTTAAACACTCTTACTTTTTAATGATCTAGAAGACTCATTAGAGCATTTATTCTTTACAGCATAGAGTATGACCAAAATACATTCTTTTTATGCATCTATTTTCCCTATTATTGAATCATGATCTTTAAAAGATAGTAGTATCTGGGAAATTATAGTAGCTTCACATTTAGAAACCATTTTCCCTTACATGAAGCATTCTCCCAACCATTCCATGCACCTGATTATACATTTCATTGAATTTTTAACTCGTTTAATTCTTGTCCCTCTTATATTATATTTATATATGGGTATTTTTTATCATCATTGGTAAATTTGACTATTATTAGTTAGGTCTGGACTTCCACCTTTATAATTAGAAAATATTTCGATTGAATGATCCCTTTTCCCCCTTCTTTGATATATTTCTAACATACTTGTTACTGTGGGGGAATAGCTCATAATCTCTAATTTATTAACAATATGTATCTTTTTATCTCTTCTCTATGTCTTCATTTGACATTGACCAAAAATGAATCTTCTTAAATCTTGGTATAACTTCCTTCCACCCTTTTGAGTGTACAACATTCTTCTAATTTTCAGCAAATGTTAAAAATTGTTATTGATTCTTCATTGAACATGGAACATAATTCTTCGCATCTGGTCCACATTCTTTGAGAACTAAATGTTTTCCCCTTTGAGACAACAGAAGTGAATGATGTGGTGTAGAATTGGAATGTCTTTTATAATCATTATATTAACTAGAACCAGGTACAATATTATATCCAATATGCATATTACCAAGCCTCCGAATATCAATAAAATAAGGGGAATCCATTAAATGGGTCGTTATATCCCCTTCATGATCCCTCACTCATTGCTTCTTATCACCCAAATCACATGTCAAATTCAGAAAAATATCAATGAAACTTAGTTTAAAATTCACGAGTCCATTCAATTTCTGAATAGGATTAATACCCACATTCACCAACTCCAAATTGAAAATCAATGGACTTGTTGGTGATCCCAACTCACTATAGTTAATAGGAAAAATATCCCTAAATGGGATTGGATATAGTGTGAAATTAATGATAAATTCCAAAAAGGTTGACTCAATGTTAGTAGTCTAACCATTATTCAATGGACACCAATTGCATAAACTGAAACTACCCTCCCACCCAATAATGATCCAAATCAAAACAACAGTCTTCCCTATGATTCATAGGAAGTGTGTCCTAGTTCATATGAAACTCATAGGATTATCGAAATATGTTAAATTGAGAACTGTTGAATGCATGAAAAGAATTGGAGATAGAAATTATCAGATCATCCTCCAAAAAATAGTTTTATAATATGCCTATTGTTAATAATTTTGATTGTTTCATAGTCCTATAATCCACTAGAACGAAACAAGAACCTAAAAAATGCATATCAATGGAAAATTCTTCCTTATGCGAGCCTCCATTGTCTGGTTCAGGAGTGAAACAACATCAATTCACTCCATGAATGACATGAAGAGATTTGGGAAACAAATGTGAATATTAAAGGCATTAACAAAAAGGTCAATTTTATGGAAATTTGGACATATGTACATGTTGGTGAATAGAGATAATGTGGGTTCCACTCTACAGGAAACAAATTGTGTCCTTGATCCTATTTTGGGGGAGGGATACAATCTATTTTTATCTCTACGTAGTTCAACTCGAAAGTCCTATTACCTATAAAACTATAGTTGGTGACTCATATATTTTATTATAATAGTAAAATCATCCACACATTTTTACTGAATATTATAGATAAAATATTTTTATGAAAACATTACATCGTTTTTCTCTTTAATAGGATATTAATTTACTCAAAAACAACGTATCCAAAAAATAATTTCCAAAATTATTTTTAAATGATTTAATAAATATATTTTTACCCTTTTACTTTCACAAAATATTTTCCATGAAACCCTTACGTAAATTTCAACTCAATTCCCATTTAAATTTTTTTAAAAAAAGTGAAGTATTCTTGTTCTTAATGTGTACAACATGAACTGAATTTATAGCTATCATGATCAAAAACCAAATTTTAGAAACATTTATATGATTCGATGGTTATTTTGAATTAATATTATTTTTTTAAAAATATCATGAACAGTTTCTTTTAAATAGTTATCTTTATGATGAAAATTACAGTTTTTCATTACAATGATTCTATAGATATTATTGTAGTGTTTATATTCACCAATATAAAATTTTCTTTTATTCAAACTGCAATGGGGATATTTTTTTCTGATACTATATTTATTCTCTCATTTTATATTTTATGATTATTTAGAACAAGGGTCATTTTGGTATTAACTCCTTTAATCCATTTTTAGTCAAGATCATCCCATTAATATTCTTACTTTCAGGTTATTGGTGGACATTAAATTTTCAACAAATTTATAAATTAGTTATAAAGTATATGTTTATTGCTCAAAAAATATATCATTTCTACATATAGTTTTCTTTATTGAATTCCTTTTTGTATGTAGAAATACTGAAAAATCCATATTATTTACAAAATATAGACATTTTATTATAATGAACATTGTAAATGAAATAAATAATATATTTGATATATGAGGAATCATTCAGATATGTATAAAATTGGTGACACCTAATTTTTAATGGTACAAACCCTCCTAGTCCACTAATTGGCCAATTTATTGTATTTGGGATTCCCTATACCTCATCAGAATTTTTAGATCTGAAGGGCAGAGTACAGGCGGCAGGATGTCACTATGGTGTCACCCATCAGTGACACCGATTACTTCCACATGGGATTTTTGGGTTCTCATTCCCCAGTTCCGCAACAACACTTTTGAGTCTTTTAACCTTTTTAAAGTGGATTATAGTTGTTTTATCCCCATAAACAATGTTTTAAATCCCCTACATGTGGGTTGACCCTTAATAGACACATTTTCATATCTTTAAATGAAATCATTTAAAACATAGATGTTATGTACACCC
Organism: Viscum album; assembly: GCA_963277665.1. Taxonomy (NCBI): domain Eukaryota; kingdom Viridiplantae; phylum Streptophyta; class Magnoliopsida; order Santalales; family Viscaceae; genus Viscum; species Viscum album. The sequence goes on from OY728161.1 coordinate 1,498,506,325, forward strand.
CTCCAATGAAAATTATTAAATAAAAATTAATTCCATCATGTGAAACCTTCCAACTGCTTGGTGAAACAAAAATCCATATTTGAAGTCGTTTAATATTTTCAAATATCATAACTCTAGGATCTCACCTTTTTATCACACTAGAATTAATTCTTTCTTCTTTATGATTTTTTTAATTCTTTCCTTGGTGTGTTTGTAGTCCCTTTTCCCTATGTTATTGGCATGCTTGTGCTAGATCCTTTCCAACTCACTCTTAGAGTCCTCTGAGTTCCCCTTTATAAGTTGAAGATCCCTAGTTCTTAGTGCAAGGAGAAAAACATCACTATTTTATCATCCATGTAGGGTTCTTCCTTCGTCTCTCTTTTATGTATCACGTGGGATTGATATGATCCTATTTCCTTTAGGGATGGATGAAACCAAACAAAAAATAATGATAATAAATTAACTTTTAATGAATGAATGGGTGTGTTTGATGAAGCTTCTATACTCCTTTACCTATACTAATATGTTATTAATTGTATGGGCTTATTTCTAATAAAATCAGAGACATTGGTGGTCATTTATTATGATCTATTGAACTTTTGTTTTTTGTATATTTCTGTGATTGAATGGGTGTAACATGAAAATTATTTAATCACCTAAACTCATATAATTAAATTGGTACCCAATTAATTAGAATGCATGTGTGGTTACCCCAGTTACCCAAATGTTAAGAATGAACTAAAGAAATTGTGTTTTTAAATCTGAAAAACCCTTGCTCTCTTCTAATGATATGTTTGGTGGTTCTACATGATGCCGGTGAGGTGATAGGGATGGGGATGGGATCCCCTGTTGTGGTGTGTTTGTTTAACTGTGGATATGAAGCCATGATGGTATGTATATTGAGGGTTGGATTAGTTCTAATATTTTGAGGGATCTCATGGATCTATTTGGTTTATGTGGATTACAAGAAAAATGGGTGTAAAGGGTTATATTGATGCTTGGTTATTTTTCCTTCCTTGGCTTGTGGCTATGCCAATTAGTTACCGAGTAGTGGATAATTATTTAGATGGTATATATTGAATATGAAAACAAGAATGAGTTCAATGGGAAATTGATTTCTGGGAATTAGTTGTGACTTGGTTTTGGTTGTGGTGTTTCTTATAAATTAATAGTAACGAGGTTGTATGTATATGAGCTAGTTTGGGAACCCCTAGTTTGGGCTGTGATCTTGTTTACATATATTTATAATTTAGTTCTTATGTTTCATTTTCGTTCCCCAACCATGATGGGAAATTCATGTTGAACACCACTTATTTCATGGAGGAGGGTTTTTCCCAACACTCGTATGAGTGGATATTTATTAACTATTTTTCGGCTCCCATTCCGAAGGTTCCAAAGACACTTTGGTAAGGTTGTGATAGTGTGAGGTTTATTTTAGACCATTATTCATTGGATAGGGTATTTGTGGTCCTTTCTCAGGTATGTGTGTGCTGGTTGTTTCCCAAGTGTCTTTGGGAAGAGGCCTAGGTGTCTTCGGGTGTGGGAGTAGTTGTTCGGGACAAGGTGTCTTTAGGTGTGGAGGTAGTTTTTCTAGGCCAGGAGACTATGGGCATGGTTACAAATGGTTGTTGAGTCCCAGGTGTTTGAGGGCGGGATATGTGGTTGTAGTAGACCAGGTGTTAGCAGGTGGGGTATGGTTGTAGGACTATGGTGAGAATGGCAGTAGAGGTCTAACTCTTATGAAGTCTTTAATAAATAGTGGGAAAGTGGTACGAGGTACACAAATAATAATGTACTATTACTATTTATTTACTTTAAATGCGTTATTTGGGGAGTGTTCCACGATGAGGTTGGGTGATTAGATTCTTTGATAGGTGTTTTATTTTTCTCCTTCTTTCTCACAGGGCACTAGAATGCCTCCCCACATGTGCACGAGAGCTTTTGGTCTTCCTTACTAAGTATAACTGTATCTTAACCCTACATATATATAACTGCTTTCATGTTTCTAGGAGGATTACAAGGACTCTGCGAGACTCTATTATCTTCAACGTCGGGACCATTGACGTCATTGTTTTTCTTTTATGTTATGTACTTAACTTTTTGGTTTTCTACAATTTTATTTTCTGAATGAATTATTATTTGATCATGCATGTGGAAATGGATTTTTAAGGATTTGGTTTCATATCCACTTTTATTGTTGTAAGGATTTACTATATTATCCCTCGATACAACTAATTAAAATGGGTTATGACATCCATTTTACATGTGATTCTATACCCTTGGTGATAGTCGCCACACTGGGGCCAATTGATGGCGGGTCATGGGGGTCATTATCACTCCTTCAAATTTGAGTAATGAAGGGTTTTACAATATATTTTCCCTTCCCTCATCATTGTGAAGGCATGTCATGAGAGAATTGAATCAAAGAAAAATGTTGAGAGATATAATGGATATTGGGGTTCAGTATTGTGATCATTGCATGGGATGGTAGGGAAATTATTTTTGTCAATCAGTGTGCTTGAAATATTCCAGGGAAGACCAGGTAGGATACAGTATCTTTGGGAGCCCAGTGATTTGATTCAAGAACATAGGTCCTACCGAACAACCATGTGAGGCTACACTGATTTCATGATAGAGATTCTAGTAAAGGTATATACATCATGATGACTTGTGTTCTTGAGTGTTCTAGGTGTTCTGAGAATTTATATAAATACAAATTTAAATTTTTTTAAAATAAATCATATACACTACTAGGGCATAGGAATTCCTTGTTTACCTCACAGTAATGGCCCTCAGACAGTGACCACTGGTAGTACGGGAGATTGAGGCATAGGTAGTGTATTTGGCGGATCCTCATAAGAATGATTGAGATAAGGATGAACAATGGAATAGGATGCTTCAAGTTATTTAGCGACAGACCCTTGGGATTTAACAATGCAACATCTCAAACATATAGAAATAATGGTAGCTCAAGGAGTTTGTTATAGCTTTTAGCATGATCTGGGTTCTGATGGAGTATTGGGTACCTCTAGATGTAAACTAGATACAGATTATGGTGCGTCAGTGGTGGAAGCTCCATCTCTGTGAGAAAAGGGAATATGAGGTTTCATGTATTGACATCATGAAGGATTTCTGTGTAGAATTCCTCTCTCCCATGATGAATGCAGAGAGGAGGAGGGAGAAACTCTTCATTCAGTAGGAAAGGATATTGGTAAGGGAGTTTTGGATCTAGTTCAAGGATCTACATTGTTTTCCTGAAGACATTTTTCTAGATGGGGAGTCTCGGGTGAGACATTTTTAGTAGGCACAGTGACATTCTCTTCAGTATGATGATACTCCCTTCACCCTACCGACATACATACAGATCCAAAATAATTCTGATGTAGTGGAGAGGATGCACAGACTAGGTGGTGTCTCATAAGAGGGGATCCATTTGGGCTCATCAAAAGTGAAGGTCATCAGTAATATGCATATAGGATCAGAGCCTTCTATGATTCAGCCAGTGTGGAGAAGGCCCCAATAGTTCCAGTTTCGATCTCCTAGTCCTCTCCCATTCATTTCGGGCCGAGAACCTAGGTTCTTCATCTCTGGAAGCCATGTTCACCTTCAAAATCTGTGCTTGGATTGAGTGTATTACAGTGGGGGTGGGAAAGGTTTTCACCCACCTTATTAGAAATAGTTTAAAGCTAGGCACTTTTAGTAGCAGCAGCAGGGACAATGAGATACCACTCCATTGAGAGCAGATGTGTAAGGAAGGGGCCCACCTAGGGTGCTCGTGAAGGACATCGACCTGGGTGTGGCCGGGGAGGGAGCTGGCATTCGAGATTCAGAAGATCTGGGCATGGGAAGTTGAATGTCGTAGAGGCTATAGTAACGATAAGGCTGAAAGCTGATTAAGGAATGATAAACTTTTTTAACACTCATACATTCACCATGTTTCATTCAATATCTTCTCAATCCCTTGTTACACCCATTCTAGCCCATGCCTTGGGGATAGACCTAGAGAGACTCTCCATGCCCTGGTGATGAGTATGCTATTTGGGGTTCATACAAGCCTCTTTGATGTTTGTTGAGGATGCATACTGATGTTGGGGATGCATCAGTCTAGTGGGGATTTATTTCTACTACAAATGAAACAATACGACATCATTATAGGCATTGTCTAGATGTTTTCTGTGTATGATGTTGTCAACTAATTCAGAGAAGATACTTTTTCTCCAATGTGGATGGCCAACATTTGGCTTTTGTTGGGGAATAGATTTGTCAGATGGTGAGATGGTGTATTGAGACTCTTTTCTCTGTGGTGGCTGATCTCTCATCAAGAATTAGTGGATTCTATGACGATGGATGTTCAGGGAGCTATCAGATAGTTCATAGACATTTTTTCCGATGAGTTTGTAACTCTATCCCCTAGGTGGGACATTGATTTTAGGATATAATTATAGCCTGGTGGACATCTGATTTGGATGGATCCTTATCGGAAGGATGGTTTTGAGTTGTGGGAGTTGTGGATTCAGATTGGTGAGCTGAGGACGAATGGTGTTGTCTGACCTAGTGTCTCGCCATGGGGTGATCTAGTCTTGTTCGTGAATAAGGAAAATAGTGGTCTCAGGCTATGAATAGAAAATTGGAGACTGAATCATGTAAGGTTCAAGAACTATTACCCTCTTCAGAGGATAGACGTTCTCTTTGAACATCTGAGGGGATAAGGTTGGTTCGCTAAGATCGATCTAAAACATATTTATCACCAGTTAAGGGTGAAGGATAGTAATATCTCGGAGTCCACTTTCAGGTGCAGGTATGGGCACTTTGAGTTCATAGACACGATATTTGGTGTTACTAATGCACCTACTCTGTTCATAGGGATCATGAACTATGTTTTCCATGAGTTTCTAGACCAGTTTGTCAATGTGTTCATCGATTACATTTTGATCTACACAATATTATAGGATAATCATAATATGCACCTTAGAATGTTCTTGGATATCCTTCGACATCACCATCTCTATGGAAAATTGTCCCAATGCATGTTCCTAACTCGAGAAGTCCATTTCCATGGAAACATGGTGTCTCAGCAAGGGGTAGTGGTTGATCTGTCAAAGGATAAAGCTGTTGTTTCTTGAGAAGAAACCAAGAATGTGACATAGGTTCATAGTATTTGGTTTCTAGAAGGTTATTATCGGAGGTTCTTACCCACATTATCTCGAGTTGCATCTCTTTTGACAGCGTTGACCAGAAAGGAACAGGTCTTCATATGCAGTGAGTAGTGTCGAGCAGCTTTCATCAATCTGAAGGAAAGGTTGGTTAGTTGTCCAGTGCACAGGTTTCCAGATGAAGGGGTTTTTTTGGTATTTTTTGTGATTCATATAAATTGGACATGGGTGTGTGTTGATGGAGTAGTGGGGGGTGATCTCTTATGGGTCTAGGCGATTGCTTCCTCATGAGCGTAATTATGCCACCCATGACCTAGATCGTGCAACATTAATTTTCACCTTGATATTTTTGTGGAATTTCCTCATCAAGGATCACTTTGTGGTCTTCACCGATCATAATAGATTAAGTCATATATTTACCCTATCGGGAATGGACTTGTGGAAATGAAGGTGGGTAGAGTTTCTTCAAGACATAATCTACGAGCTTTCATACACTAATGTTAAGGGGAATGTTGTAGCTGATGACTTGAGAAGAAAGTCCTAGAGTGAAGGTGTTCTAGAATAAGTGGATGCTTGGAAGTAAATTGAGGAGATGGGCTACCCTAAACCTAGAAGCAAGAATGGAGGGTTGTAGATGTTTTCTATGTCATATGATATTGTAGTCCTCTCTATTGCGGTTGGTGGAGGATTCTATGTGGTGAGAGTTATAATGTGAAGTGATGTGTGGTTGGGCTGAACACTGCAATTCTATGGAATGGTTGTCAGAGGATGTATAGAATCAGATTATTTTTTGAGGGAAGTTGTTTTTCTCATAGAATATGCACGCTTTATTTCTCCATGAGTACAATAACTCACTCGTAGTGGTGCACCCAAGAGATTCCAAGATGTACCAGGGCTTGAGGGAACAAATTTCATGGACCGAGATTAATTGGAAAGTGTTGGAATTTGTGGAAAGGTTCCTGGTGTGTCATCATGTGAAGGATAAACACCAAATCCCATGAGGTTTGTTGGAGCCTTTAAATGTCCCCAAGTGAATGTGGGTGGGAATATCAATGGATTTAGTCCCAGGACTACCTCGGGATCTAGGAGGTTGTGAGGATATCTGGGTAGTGGTGGTCCAGATAATGAAATCATCCCACTTCTTGGCGATCAAGGAGTCGAGTGTGGTGGATTCTGTAACACATAGGTACATGGTTGAAGTGGAGCTGTTTCATGGAGTTATGAGGTCCATAGTCACATTTCAGCATAGCCGATGTACCTCATAGTTTTGGAAACAATTGAAGTATAATTTTGGCACCCAAATATGGATCATCACTGCTTTCCATCCACAAACAGATTGGAAGACAGATCACACCATCCATACATTTGATGATATGCAACAGGCATGTGTTTTAGAATTTAGTGGATCCTCGGAGTGACATTTAACCTTAGTAGGGATTTCCTATAAAACTAGCTATCACTCTTCTATTGGCATAAAACTGTTTGAATCCTTGTATGTGAGGTTGTGTCATTCACCCATCTACTAGACCGACGATGGGGAGGTAGTTGTTATCACCCTAGAGGTAGTTTAGAGCACAACATAGAATGTACAACTAATACGAGAGAGTATAAAGGTGGCTTAGGACCAGTAGAAGGATTTTGTCAATCATAGGATGAGACCCTTGGAGATCCAGGCTAGGGGCCATGGGTTCTCGAAGGTTTCCTCTTGATGTGGGAATCAATGATTTGGAAAGAGAAGCATTCCCTATCAAAGGATCATCAGTACTTTCGATGTTTTGGGGTGAGTTTGTGAGACGGCATATCGGATAGCTTTTCCACCTCTGATGAAATAGATACAAGATGTTTTCCACGTCTCCTAGCATTATCAATATCTACACAATGACACCCACATCCTCAACTGAAGAATGATATATATTTTTGACAACAAGAAGTTTGTAGAGAAACCCGTGAGGATCGGCGATCGTGAGGAGAAGGTGCATTCTGGATGAACCATTCCATTAGATGATGTCTTGTGGAGTCATGGAAGCATCGAGGAGAGTACATGAGAATGGGAGGAACAAATGTGTTCAAAGAACTGATAACTGTTTTGAGGTTTGATCTGTTTTGTTTTAAATTTTTTGGCATGTTATGGTTGACCTTGTTAACGATGGAAGGTGTTGTTTACCTTACACTTTTAATGTGTGTGTATAGTCCATACTGTGGAAAATGGGAGGACCTGATCTGTAATCAAGATACATTAATGTGGATTTTATTGAACCTGTATAGGCAAGTTAGTGATTCCCAAAGAGGATAATATGTTAACATGGAAGAAATAACACCATGATATTTGTGTCAACACTATGTGATCCTTGGCTTTCATATGGCTGTTTGGAGTGGTTTGTCCGCGAGAGGAATCTTCTGGAGTGGTCATTTTGTTACACTTGTATTCTCGAGGATGTGAATAATTTTAGTGGTATATGATATAATATCTCGGACCCTCCTGGTCCATTACATTTCCAATTTAATGTGATTGGGACTCCCTGGAACCCATCAGTATGTCTGGATCTAACGGGTGGAATATCAGTGGCAGGATGTCACTATGGAATAACCCATAGGTGACACTGATCGGTGAGTCTCCAATTGGTGCCACAATGGATTTTTGGAATTTTCATTACCCAATTTTCTTGTAAAGCCACTTCTGAGTTTTTTATACTTTTTAAATATGTTTAAATCCATTTTTATTCTGATAAACTATGTTTTAAATCTCCTATGTGTAGGGAGACACTCAACAGACTGGTTTTCCTGTATTTAAATTAAATTCTTTAAAGCACTGCAGTTATGGCCACCAATCCAATAATAATTATTAAATACCAATTACATCCATCATCTGTAACCATCAATCTTAATGGTGAAACCACAATCTAGAGTCCCCATTCTCAAGTCTAGTGATGTTCTTATTTTGGATCCTTTATTTCTTTCTCTATGAGTCCTCGATGTTCCTCCCATGCTTGTCACGGATCCCCATTTAATGGAATGAGGAAATAAACTTCAATCATTGATCATCCAAAAAGGGGTTCTGCTTTGTATTTCTTTACTGTGTATCATGTGGTGTGGGTATAATAATATATTTTTTGGTGATGGATGAAACCAAACCGTAACAATGATAATAAACAGACTATTAAGGAATGAAGGGGTTTGTTTGACGATGATGTCCCACTTCTTCAACCATGCATATACATTGTGAATTGTATGGGATTGTGCCCAATGAAAATCATGTTCGTTGGTGATTCTTTCTTGCGCAGAGATTATCCACTTTTTTCTAAATATTTATGTGATTGAATTGGTGTAATGTGGATACTGGTTAATCAAATAAACATGGATGGTTAAATTGGTTCCCAATAATTGAGAATTCATGTGTGGTCAACCTTGATAACAAAATGGAATGAGGAAACTAAATATGTTATGTGTTTAAATCTAAAAAATCCCTTGATCATTTATGATGATTTGTATGCTGGTTCGGTTTCATGCTTGTGATGTCACATGGAGGGGGATGGGATCCACAGTTGTGGTGCAATTGTTGGGTTGTAGATCTATGGTCGTGGAGGGCCATATGGTGAGGCTTGGTTTGGTTCTGGTACATTGAGGGATCTCCTGGATACCTTTTTTAGTTGTAATTTACAAGATAACCAGGTGTGAATGAAAAAATTGTTGCATGGTTTTTTTTATTTCTGGGCTTGTGGCTATTCCAGTTAATTTCCTAGTAGTGGAAAATTATCTTCACAGAATCATATGATTATGAAAACAAGAATGCATTCAATGGGGAATTATTTCTGGGATTGAGTTGTGACTTGTTTAGTGTTGTGGTGGTTCTTATGAATTAATAGTAACAAGGGTGTTTTTGTATGGTCTGGTTTTGGAACCCCTAGGTTGGGATGAGTGCTTGTTTAACTACATGTATAATTTTTTTCTTATGTTTCTTATTCCCACCCCACCCATGTTGAGAACATCGTGCCAAACAACCCTTGTTTTATAAGGGGATGGTTTTTTTCCCAACACTCCTATGAGTGGCTGGTTATTATCTCCTTTTCTGTTCCTTTCTTGATTATCCCAAGACTCTTCGAGAAGGATGTGATGGCTTGAGGTCCATTATAGCCCATGCTTCCCTGAGTAGGGTAGTTGTGGTGTGTTTCCTAGGTGTGTGTGAGTAGTTTTTTTACAAGAGTATTCAGGATGATGCCCAATTGTCTTCAGGCATGTCAGTAGTTGTTTGGGCCTAGGTGTCTTCGGGTGTGGTGGTAATTTCTCTGAACTAGGTGTCTGAAGGCATAGTTATATGTGGTTGTTGTGGCCCAGGTGTTTTTGGGTGGGATGTGTGTATGTGGTAGCCTAGGTGTTTTCGGGAAGGGTATTACAGTGAGGCAATGGTGAGAATGGCAAGAGAGGTCTAACGCATAGGATGTATTCAATAACTCATGGAAAAGTGGTGAGAGGTTCCCAAATATCGATGTGTTATTACTATTACATTACATAACATGAATTATTTGGGGAGTGTGCCTTGGTGAGGTAGGGTGGATAGATTTTTTTCTAGGTGCTTCAGTTATATTCTTCATTCTCATAGGAAATTAGAATGCCTCCCCACTTGTGCCCGAGAGCTTTGGTTTTCCCTTATAGTAATATACATATATGTTCACCTAATGTATATAAAACTGCTTTCATGATTCTAGGGGGACATCGCGGACCAATCCAGACTCTATGATCTCTGATTTATGTACCATTTTCATCATTGTTTTATATTTTTTTCTTAAATCCCTTTAATGATTTTTTATTTTTCTCTCTGTCACATATTATTGGAACATGCATATTGGAATGGATTGATTTGGGTTTTATTTTACTTCAATATATTGGGTTGTTGGGATTTATAATCTTATCTACAAATCCTACAAAAAAGGGTAATTCCTACCATTTGACGTGTGATTCGATTCCCTAGGTGCTTGTCACCACTTTGGTGCCTATCTAATATAGGTCACAGTGGTCATTAACCCTCCTTGTACTTAAGAAAGGATGGGTTTGGAAATTTGTTGTCCCTTCCCTCATCTAGGTGGAGGCTAGGTAGGACATGATTATAGGTCAATCAATTCATCGATATTCTCACGGGATGAATTAGTTATCTATCCTTACATATTATGTTTATACCCATAAATTTCATATTTTCATGAATGTAGATCAGAACAGTACAAGTATAATTTTCCAAGGAAACATGACATCCTATAATTGAGAATTGAATTTATTAAGCCTTTAGTTTTTATTATCCCTGATATTTTCAATGTGAGATTATCTCTACGTGAATTCCATTCTCATTTTATTGATTAAATATAAAATGTGTTCATTTACTTAAATTTACATATCAAATATGCCTTATAATGTTATTATAATCATGTTATTGAATAATTTTTAATTTTTCAGGGCTTTCCCAGAAATATTTATATCTTTAGTACTATTATTAAAATGAAATTTTTTTTACTTATTTATCTTTAAATTTTTAATATGATCTTTTATTTAGGATATATACCAATTTACATAACCCATATTGAGAAATTTATTAGTTATTTATTTTGTATCTATTCCCCATGATCCAAGTAATGGTACATTGATTGATATGAAAAGATAAAATATAAATAATAATATTATTATTTAATAAAATTATGTCTTAATTTTTGTTTTCAAAAGCATTACAAGACTTAAATATATGTCTATTTTTTACAAAATTCAAAATTATTATGTCCTTCATGACTTGATTTCATGTATCATATGCCAATGGAAAAAAAGTAGGAATCGACTCTATGTTACAAGGTTTTGGGTCACTTCATATTTTTTCTACCTTTTTATCATTTAGTCCTTTGAGAAATGACAATGTCTCTCATGTGTAAATGTGGATTACTACGTGAATAAAGAAATAAGATACGTGTTTCAATATTTTTTATAAAAATGATGGTTATGAAAAAATATTTATCAAATATTAATTATATATATGGAGAAAATTATTTTGGAATTTTGATTTATTATTTAGCATAATTTTAAATGATCTATTGAGAAAATTGAAACTGTGTTCACGCTTATGTATGCCCAACAAACAATATAAATTGCTTAATTCATATCCTTATATTATTTATCTGTTATATTAAATAAATAAATACTGAATATATATGATATTTATAAAATATTTATCACTCTATAGATATGGAACCTTGATTTAGTATAAAGGATTGAAACTACTAAGCAAAAATATACATGAAAATTGGTGGAGTTATTACCTGAAAGATGATTTTAATAAGGAAATTATTAATAAATGGGTAGTCATATATCATATGTTACTCAAATATGGGATTATATATATCTGTAATGATATATAATATATTTAAAATAGACTTATAATTAATATATCAGATGATATTATAATTTTGATGAATGTCGAGACATGAGTTAAGGGACTTTGAACTCAAACTATATATATATATTGACATATGTTTATTATGTAACTATAATCATTTATGAGTATTATATAAATACCAATTGAAATTATATTTATTTAAATTATACATTATATGAAATTTTTAATCATCATTTAATTTAATTTATTAATGGGATATTAAAATCAAATGTTTTTAAGCATGTGTGGTATATTCGACTCACATTAAATTATCTGGGACACATTTCATACTCACAGTTTGTCTATTTTTTTTTGTTTTAATGAATATATATTTGGATTCTTTTAAAAAAAATTTATTTGATTCAAATATATATATATGGTTCATTCTTTAATGGGTATTTCCATTCAAAATTTACCAAAATGGAAATTTTTTTATATTACAATCACTTTATTTATTGAGATTTTTTATTATTATTTCACATATTACTAAATAATATGACTTAATAATCAATAAAATATATTTTTATTAGCATTTTTATGTTTTTCAGATTACATGTTTTCATTTAATTTTATTTTATTAAAATATTAAATAAATGAAAATATTGTTTTGAAGAAAAAATGGCTTTATTTCTTATTAAGGTCAAAAATACCATTTCATTCCAAACTATGTTTTATATAATTATTTTCATAAAAAATTATTATAAAATGAATTATTAAATTTTTTTACCCATGTTTTCCTATAATAAATTTTATTAAAAGGAATCTTCTTTAGTTTTCCCAATGAGACAGTTTTAATTTTTTTTACAAAAGTGTGAAGTGAATATTAGTTTTAACATGTATAATATGAACCAAAATTTACATATTAATTAATGTTATAATATTTAATTTAGATATTATATGATTAAAAGATATTCTAAAATATAACTTATATATAATATTTGTAAAAAAATTAGATATTAATAATGTGATTTCAAAATAGAATGGGAATTTTCCATAAAAATGTTTTAGAAATATTTTTATGAAATTTATAGTCATTAATTATGAAAACAATTAATTATAATTAATCTTTATTAGATATATGATCTAATATTATTATCCTCAAACTCTTTAAAGATTCTTTATGTATTTGATGCAATAATAAAGATGCAATTCACTTAATTTCAAGCGGACATATTATGGTGAAAAATTATATCGTTCCTTTTTCGTGGATTATAATATGATGAAAAGATGAAATATTTATGAAACATTTTATATTACATTGGTTTTTCCATAATGACATGAATTTAAAAGCCATTTTTTTCGTGGGTTGTGATATGGTGAAATATTTATGATCATAGGTAACACATATTTATGAGTGTCATTATGTTATGGTTGTGTCATATATCTTCCATAAATGAATTGGGTAGATACTGATAAATTATGATGAAAAAATTTATGTAATGGGGAAAGAGTCCAATCCAATAGTTTAATTTTTCAAGACTTATAGTCATGAGATTGAACATTTTCTACTATGATGGTATTTTGAGTCAACACTTTTTACTTTGAATTTTTTTGAAATATTCCTCAAATAATATGGAATTTTTCTTATTACATTTATTAAATAACGATATTTTTTATGAAAATGTTATTTTCACATGGTTCATGTACTTTGTATCAATTATGATTCATGAATTATAAACTAAAATGAGTTACTGTAAAATTTATGATTATGATATTTGATATGTAGAGTATGGTTTTCAAATTATAAGGTCCTATTCTCATACCATTATTTTAATATTTAATTTAATTTATCATTATTAAATCTATTGTCTAATCATATGAAGATTTTAATCTCGCAATTTATTTCATTTCCCTTCGCATGGTTATGAAGAAATGATTATGTACGACATATCTAATAAGGTTTCTTGTAATAATGAAAATAGTAAGATATGTTGTTCCATTTTGAACTTGTTTTTTTATGTATCTATGAATCAAAAGACACTAATTGGAACATCTCTAGTTATATGAAAGAAACATTATGTTCATTAGTGTACATAACATGGTACATCGAGCCTAAATGAGAAACTATAAATTATTATTTAAATGTTTCAATTGTTATATATCCACCGGTATGGTGGGAATGAACTATATTGACTAAATTATAAAAATATGTTTTACACATGTTTATATAATGATTCATTTCTACAATATTAATTGGAAATGGAAATAATAACTAAATGAATATAAAGGATATCTGTTTATGAATACTAATTAAAATGAAAATAATTTTGGATATAAAATAATATAATTTTATTGGATTGTATTAATTAAATATAATCACAAGTTGAGGATTGAAATTCATATTATATGTTTTCTCGAAAATATATATGAAGTAAATATATTTTAAATACAAAAGAAATTTAGTTTACAAAAAAAGCCATTTTATTGACATTTTAATGCATATTATTTTTAAATATTGTTTTTGAAAATTTTATATGTGGTATTTAACAAAATAAACATTTTATTTGGAATAGGTACATCCAAATTCACTTTGGTTGAATATTGGATTTTTTTTCTGAAAAAATTCATTTTTAATTAATATAGAAAGACAATGCCTTTTAATTTAAAACTACATTTTCATCTAAAATTTTAATATGGATTGATTGTCTTTTTATTTTGTAATAAAGTTTCAGTGTATTTTTATTAATTTAATTTAATTTTTGACATTTGAGGTAATTTCACATTGAAATTTGACATTAAAACATATAAATATTTTGAGGTATTTACTTATAAAAATCCCAATTTCTCAGTTTTAGAACATGAACTAATTTTAAATTTATTTATGAAAATTACTTATTTATAATATGTAATAATCTATCCAATAATACTAATCATAAATTTCAAATTATTTATATATTCCAATTTAATTTTTGGACAAGATGAATAGTAACATTTTTATTTTTATTATTTACCTAGGTTAAAAGAAAAATTTGGTTAATACGGATAAAAATAAGATTTTAATAACATAAAACTACCGTAACACTTGTAATTTTCATATTGGATTATATTTTTCTGACCAATTCAACCCATGATATGAACATTTGTTCTTTTAATGCCCCTTGGGTGTTGTTATGAAACTTGTAACATTCAATTTAAGGTAAAAGAAAATATTTTATAAACATATATCTTCTTAATAAAAAATAGAATATGGGATTATATAATTGATATTTTTTAATATAAATAGTATTTAGAAATCCAAAAATATTTCCTATACCATGGTATTTAATTTTATATTTTATACATAAAATAATCAAATTTATGATGACACAATAATGATGTAGTGATTGTGCTATTAATGAAGAAATCCAAAAAATGATATTATAAATATGGAAATGAATATTCTTTTTCATAATTTATGTCATACATGATTTTTATATTTTAATATGACATGTTATAATAATATTAAATTGTTTTTTTTTCAAATTTAGCTCTATTTTACATTTTAACTAAATTTTATAAAGTGAATATGTGTAAAATTGTCATAGACGAAATATATGAAAACAATAATTTCATAAATTAGTTAAAAATATATAAAATATTTTAAGAATAATAATTAGATATTATAAGGTCTAAAATATCATAAAGTATCAATTTATGTGAAATTGACTCTATATAAGTTAAATTAATATCCTATCAATAATTAAAATGGCTTTGTAACAATTAAATTCAAACGAAAATAATTACTGGCCAACCAATAAGATATTGTTTAAAATAAATGAAATAAATGACTAAAAATTATTTGGTGAGAGGATTTAGAGAAATTGTTTTCATATATTAGAAATATCTCATTTTTTATCAATTTTAATTTAAAAATAGGTTTATATTAATTTAATATTTTGTGAATTTACAATGGTTCCCCTCCCCACCCCTATACAATGATACCCTCTATTTTCTAATAATCATACATTCAAAGAAATTTTGATTGAAAAATATCTACCCAAAACTATACCTAGAATTCCACCATATATTATTGAGGCATTTGTTTTGGGAGAAAAGTTTCTTAAAGGTGTTAATGTGTTCTCCAATGGTTATCAACTGAAAATAGTTATCATTTTTTATGGTATTTTGATTTATTTATTTTTTATATACTTTTCATAAGTTCTTTTCTATAACAATGTAATAAATGAATCATATTCTATATTATGATAGGTTTTTATGATTATTTTACATATATATTCATCCTTCTACCCATGATATGATAAACGGTATTACCATGTGATTGTATGTATGATTAACCATCTCGACATTATTGTGAACACTATTTTTCATCTATACATTATTATGTGGGATATAAAGATAATTATAAAGGATTTAAATGTTGAATAATATGTGATAATTATTCTATATAATTAATATACCATTTAATTCAATGCCATTTAACCAATATATAGAATTATGACGTTGCTCTTGCGTACAGACGGATTACCATCTGCAAAACACGATAAGATTAATTATCCAACTCAACTAATCAAGAAGGATTATAAATACATATATGAGTATGTTTAAATGATTAATATTATATTAATGATTTTATGAAGATACTAGAAAGAAAAAATATAATTCAATTTCTTTCCATAATGAACAATGGATCGTGGAAAAAGTTACTCAGGCATACATACAACCTACCATGTCCATGAATAAAACATTTTCATTTTTCATTACCATATTAAATTATTTTATATGAAAATTATGATAAATCTATAAAATTGATTTTATTTCATGAATACCATTATAGATATTATAAAATTATTAACAAATTGATTAGTGACCTCAAAACCATGTTGATTTTATAATTAGGTAATGAATATCGACAAAACGTCCAATATATAGTTAAATAATAATTTAATTTTTATAATATTTTAATAAGTTATTTATTAGGAATAATGATTTTGAAAAATGTTCTCAATCAAGTATAAATTGACCTATGTTTATTATTCACTAATATAATAATTTTACATGACGAGTTTGAATAAAATTTTATTTTTTACAGTAAATATCATCGTATATTGGGTGAATTTATAATTTTCACACCTAAATATGATAATTATTTGTCTTAAATATAATGATATTATATTTGTAATAGACATTATTTGAATATCCTTAAGTTGGGGAATATTTTTGATAATATAAAAAATTATTTTATAGAGTGTATAATCATCCCCTTTGACATTTAATTTCATTCAATAATTTCATATGGAATCCTTTTTATATGAAGTGTTTCATTAAACATCAAAAGGAATGTTTGGATTAACATATTTAGTGACAATGACCTTTCCCCCTCCATTACCATTATTTTGTATTTGGATTCCTCATCAAGAAATAGTGTTTTTTAAAATAAAATTAAGAACCATATTCTGTTTTTAGGTATTTTGGTATTCATTTATTTTTGAAAATGGGTTTATTATATTAATATCTACAAATAATATCCGATGATTTCAATGTGGAAGTTTTATTTTATACTTATTCTTGTTAATGGTTTATTATTATGTTATGGTTCATGGAAATTTCATTCTTATACAAGTAGTTTTATGATAAATTGAGGCTGGGTGAGCTCAAGATAACACTGCAATGCAATTGGTAATGAGAAAAAGGTAATAAAAAAGGTTTCAATTATGAAATTTATGGAATATACTACAATGGGTTTTCTAAACATAACAGTGAATGTTAATCCAATTATAGATTTGAAATCTATACTCTAGGTATGATATTGTTTCCAAAAGTGACCATTATTATTTATGATTTCTATGGTGATTTTCAATATTCTTATGATATTAGGGGTTTATAAATATACATGGACTAACATTTTATTCTTTTATTTTATATCCCTTCCAGAGATTTTGGTGCTCACCCCTATTTGTTAAAATTGTTTCCATAGTGTATAATGATAGGTAAGAAGAAGGAAGCAATCAAGATGAATGTTATGATGTTTTTATCAACAAAATATACATCATGTTTTATTTTAAAATTATTTATATTATGAAAAATGGATAGTGTGTTGACATGTCTACATGGAATATTTGAGATTTAATGGAAGTGTTGTGGCCTAATTCACTAAAAATACGGACCTAAAAATATCCTCAAATGTTAATTATCGATTATAACTCAAAATAAAATAATTATTTAGGCTGTGGTTTTATAGATAGAATTCGAGGATGGTTTAGAAAACAATAGAGACAAAGATTTTTTCTTAATATTTAAGGATATCATCATGGTTTTATAATTGTAAGGTTTATCATATGTTAAATTAATTAGAAACCCATTTATTTGATTTATTTCTAAAATATAAATTGACTAATGATATTTTTGGTGACATTCTTCTTTGTGAAGTTAGGGGTTATTAGTATTTGGGATGGAAAATGTGAGTTATGAAATTACCGATATTGTTTGAATGAAGTTATGGATATTTTAAAGTATTTAGAATTTTTTAATATTATAAGAATAATATTATTTTTGAAAAATTTTAACCAACGGAATGGGTGAAATCTAGTCACGTTCAGTATAGCCAAATTGTTTGAAACCACAACCCAAGGGAGATAAGGGTGTATCACCTAACAATGGAATAGATAAAATCCCTAGTTAGTAAGAATTTTTATTTTCATTTAATCTTCTGTTTGGAATAGGATGATGTGTATTTATGGAATATACATTTTATCAAATGAACATCCTTGTTATTGGAAAATACTTTTTGTATTAAGTGGTAAATATTATTTTAGAATTAATTCACTATTTTTGGGAACAATATATGATAAATATAAATAGAATACTACGTGATTTTAATTAAGGAGTAATGGATGAATTATAATATTAAGGAATCTATTATTTAAATAGTATATGTTTGTGAATTAGGATATTTATTTATTTGATTATCCTATCATGGAGAAATTTTGGTTTAGTTAATTAATTTGTTTCTTGATAAATTAATATCATAAGATATTATTTAGAAATAATTGTTAAAATTGAGCTTCAAATACTATGTTATCAAATCCTTCTAATATTTCGGTTTTAATCTTTGTTTAGAATATTTTGAGGAATTTTATGAAAAATTATTTATCAAATGGTATTGGTTGAACATTAGATATTACTATTGAATTATAGAGAGAAAATTATTTTATCTTCATACAATGGTATATTCATTTTAGGGAAATATCATCTATTATCCGATAATTTTTTTGGTTAATATTTAAAGACATTTTAAATAGTGAGTTAATATTTTTTGGATAATGTTATTCTATAAACGTTTATTTTAGTGTTATATGTATGACCATGTCATATTGAATAATCATCATTTGTAGAAAAGATGAGTTTTGGTAGAAATTTATTCATGGATAAATCACTACATGACATGTTTGTCTGCTTCTATATCATTAAAGTCATTATCCTAAATAAATGACTCGACATTTTGAAAAGGATCTTAAAACAATACATTTTTTCATTTACTTTTCATACGTTGAAATAAAAGGCCATTTAGAAAATTATAAGTTTGTGGTTTTTGGACTATTTTATTTCTACAGACCATGTTTCCGATCACACTCAATCATATCATGACATTAATTTTTTCTTCCAAATACATGTCTTCATAAATGGAATCCTAGAATGTGATATATTATTTGACATTTGAACCTATATTTCTTTCTTTTAATGTGGTATTTTTATAAATTCTTTTTCCAATACTGGGTTTCAATAAATTTATTTTGAAAATTTGTACCACAGTTACTGTAAAAAAATTAAAATTCCAAGGATGCAATTTATTAAAAGGGATATGTAACATCCCATTTTTTATGAATGAGACAATATGTTCAATAGTTTACATGATACACTACTTTGAGATTAAATGAACAACCAAATATTATTATTTAAATTTTACCATTATAACCTAGATATTGGGATGATGGGAATGAATAGTATTAACTAAATTATGAAAATTTTGTTTAAAAATATTTATACAACAATTATTTTGGCATTACATTTGTTGTAAATGAAAATAAAAAAACAATTGAATAAAAATGATTTTTTAGAAAACATATTTAAAAGAGAATAAATTTGTTTATAAATTATTATCAAACTTTTTAGATTATATTAATGAAATATAAACTCAATGTGATGTTTAAAAATCATATTAAATTTTATTAAGACATGATAAAAGAACTAAATCAATTTTAAGCATAAAAGACTTATTTTTAAAGAAGGTATTTTTTCACACTTTGATGGAATATAATTTTTAAATATAATTTTTGACAATTTTATAAGTTATATTAGAAAAAATAAATTCTATATTTGGAAGGGGATATAAAAATTTACTTTGGTATAATTGTGGTATTAATTTTATAAAATCAATTCATAATGAATGTTGAAAAATACTGCATTTTAATTCAGAAGTGGCATTTAATCTATTTTTTATATAGTTATATTGCCATTTTAATAGGTTTCAATGGGAAATTTGATTATTTTTTTATCATTTTATCCAATTTTGGTTATTGGAGTAAATTTAACATTAAAATATAATATAATGACATGTCGTTCTTTTGATTATTTTTACATTCAAAAATCCAATTTTCTCATTTTGAAAATGGAAATTATTTTTTAATTAATTTCTAAAAATTCATTGTTTTGAATTTGGAAAAATGGATTCCATAATTGGAATCATATGTTTAAAATTTTGTAAATATGTGACTTTTATGTTTTTACGTTATTAATACCAACTTTAGTAATTTTTTTTATTTTCCTAGTTAAAAGGTCAATTATATAAATAAGGATAACAATAATATTTAAATTGTATAAAACTACCATAACACATTTATTAATCCTATTATATGAAATATTTCGGAACATGAAAACCATGGGGACTAAAATTTTTCCTTATAATTCCACATGATTGTGACTATTACACATATAAAATTTAATTTAATGTAGTTAAAAATAACTTATAAAACATATCTTCTTACTAAAAAAAATTAGTTTCATTTTTTAAAAGTGATATGTAATTATATAAATAATAATAATAACTATTAAAAATATTTCATAATATGGTATTTTATCATTATTTTTTGGACATTATATAATTAAATTTAATTTTGACACAATGATGATGATGTGATTGCTTTATTAATGATGTAATCAAATAAATGATATTATTAATATTTAAATAATTATTATTTGAAATA
Organism: Viscum album; assembly: GCA_963277665.1. Classification (NCBI taxonomy): domain Eukaryota; kingdom Viridiplantae; phylum Streptophyta; class Magnoliopsida; order Santalales; family Viscaceae; genus Viscum; species Viscum album. Next base: position 1,498,527,063 of record OY728161.1, read on the forward strand.
ATTTATGACATTCATGGTTTTTTAGGTGAATACGACATGTTATAATACAATAAAATGGTTTTGTCCAATGGAATATCTCTATTGGAATTTATATAAATCCCAAAAAGTGAATTGTTTCAAAATTGACATAATTTATATTTTAAAAAAATAATAATTTATTAAATTAGTTAAAATTACTGAAATTAATTAAAAATTTAAAACATTATATGAGAATCTATAATATCTCATAAATAATCCATTTTGGGTAATTTTAACCCATATAAATAAAATTAATATCCTTTAAATAATTAAATTGATGTTACTACAATTAAAAATAAAAGATAATAATTAATGGTAAACAATAAAGATAAGGTTTAGGAAATAAGAAATAAATGTATCAAAATTGTTGGGTGAGAGTATTTAGAACTATACTTATATTATATTCTGAATAACTCAATTGTTTTCAATTTTATATAAAATAATATGTTAATTTAATATTTAACTAGTTTCCAAGGGTACCCCCTCTCTTAGGAAAACGTTCCCTCTTTTCTCTAAAAATAACACTTTTATAGCCATTGGTTTATCAAATATATTATAATAACTCTACCTATAATCAACCACCCCATTATTTATGTTTCAATATTTGAATAACACCCTTCTTAGAGGTGTTAAGTTGTTCTTTAAATGAGTTGATTCAGAATAGAAATATTGTTTACTTTCGAGTTTTTGTAATATTTCATCTTATATATCATTTTACTAGGTTTTTCCATACTAATGTAATAAATCATTAATATAATATATTCATATATATATTTTGTTATGGTAAGTCCATATTAACCCTTCTACACAACCTATGAAAAACAATATCACCACAAATGTGTATGTGTGGCTTACGGTGTCCACAATGTAGTGAAAACAGGTTTCTTAAATACATTATTTTTATGGATATAAAAATGAGTATGAATGATAAAAAATTAATTAATATTACTTCATTATGATTCTGTATAATTAATATAATATCCAATTCCATTCCATTTGACCTAAAAATTACCGTAACTATTAAAGATTTATTAGAAGACTATATATTTATATATATGTATTTTTATATTATTAATACAATATTTAGGATTTTATTAACATTTTATAAATGAAAAATAATATTATCCTTATTTTCATAATGAAGAACAAAAAATGGAAAATGTTACTCATGCATACGTACGACTTACCGTCTCCATGAATATAACATTGTTTTTTACCATAATTATTTGTTCGATTTAAAAGGTATTCCTAATGTATAAAATTTGGGATTATTTTATGAATACCATTCTAGAGATGTTTCACATATGACCACATTGACTGGTGACATTATAACAATGTTCATTTTTGAATTAATTAATGAATATCGACAAAATTTCTAATATGACCAAAAATAATTACGTAAATCTTATAACTTTATAATAAGTGATATAAATGAAATAGTAAACTTGATAAAGGTTCCCATGAAAGTATGAATTAACCTATTTTTATTATTTTGGAATATAACTATTGTGCGTGATGAGTTGGACTCAAGGAAAGGGGTATATTAACTTAATATCCATTCATTGAGTTAAATATCTATGTCATGGGTTTTGTTTTTCCACGAATACATGTGAATATACTCTGATTGTTTTACACTTAACGTCCACTTATATTATGGGTATTTAGATTTTCACAAATAATTATTCCATTTATTTATCCTTAATATAATGATACTATCATTTTAAGGGTATTTTTCTCAATCTTCGTTCATTGAGGAATATTTTAATAATATACACTACCTTCCTTTATGTGGTTTACAATCTACCACTTTGACAGTAAATTTCATTCATTATTTGTTTCAAAAGTAATCTCTTTTGTACAATGTGTTTTAATAAATGACAAATAATTTTTTTAAAATTATGTGCTGACAATGAACATTCTGCTTTCATGACCATTATTTAGTATTTACCTTCCTCTACAAGAAAAAAGTATTTCAGAAGACATGTAAATGATGTATTCAATTTTATGTAATTTTTTTTGAAATTGTTTTGAGACTGGATTTATTATATAATTATCTTAGAATGATATCTGATGATTTCAACGTGGTAATGTTATTTTTCCATTATTATTATTAATTTATTTTGATTAACTTATGGTTTATAGGTATTTCTTATGTATACAAGTGGTTTTATCGTAAACCGAGTGATTGTGAGCTCATGTTATCTCTCCATTGAAATGGGTAAATATACATAGTTAAAAAATAATGTTTCACCTAAAATAGTTAGGGAATATATAGTGATGGGTATTCCAAACCTAACTATGAATGATACTCTTTTTTTAGTTATGGAAGCTAAAAAGTATGTATGATATTGATTCAATAAGTTAAATGTATAATTTATGATTTTAATTTAGTTTTTGTGGATTCTTATTATTTCCTTGGTCTAATAATATTCATGAATATTTGTTTTCATTCATTATTTTATATCCCTTAGTGAGATTTTGGTGATAATAACACGTTTTATAAATGTTTTCCACATGGTATAAGGATGTGTAAGAGGAATTAAGAAAAATAGAGGAACGTCATATTGACTTTATCAATAATATGAATTCATTTTTTATTTTAAATTTTTTAGATAATAAAAAAAATTTGTAGAGTGTTGACATTTCTAGTTTTAAATATATGATATTTTATGTAATTGTTATTGCCTAATTCTCTAAAACACCATTCCTAAAAAAACCACAATGTGAACTCTTGATTAAAACTAAAAATTGATTGATGATTACTGTTTGGGCCTTATAATAATCCATTAATTTACTCATTAGTTCTTTTGTAAGATTTTGTGAATATATATCAATTTAAATGTAATATATATTTGTATAAATATTTTTTCCTTATAGTTTACAATTAATATGTTCCAATTTACGCATCCTTTGAAAATGTAGAGGTATGTTTTTAGACTAAAAATAATAATATGAGTTTTGGATATATTTTATAGTGAACATCATAAGACTTGAGTGGAATACATCGAGCCATTTTATGATCCCTAAATGGATTGTTTACATTTTCACTAGTGGGTTGATTCTTATACTTTGAATAGAATTGAAATATGTGTACATTGACAGTTATGTAAAATATATTGATGTCCCAATAGTATATATATATATATATGGGATATTATCTTGGGAATAGAAAAAATAAAACTAGAATATATATTAATCCCGAATAATCACTGGATAAAACAAAAGACACTAATAAGATACCGCATCCAACAAATAAAAAGTGTGGAATTAAAATACTAGAATGTGTCTCATGGTTCCAAGTAAGATCAAACATTTTGATATTGAGATACATGTATCTGATTTATTTTGTTTTGGGAATAAAAATTCTACAATTTTTTAATGACTACTTAATCCACATAAATTTAGAAACATAATGCAATAATCTATGGTTTTTCAATTCTATCAAAATAATACAATCACCAAGGTTAAGAGAGAGAGAGAGAGGTCAAGATTATGTTATAACTGTAATGTTGGTAGAGCAAGATAGGGATATGGTGAAATGTATGATAGTTATCCATTATCGAAAAGAGAATAAAATCTATGAAAAATTCTACACATTAGTTCATATAATTCTTTTTTAGTATAGATATTATAACATCACCAGAAACATAGTGGTTAAATAATTCATAAAAATCACAAATAGGGTGATTATTCTATTTCATGTGCCTAACTCAATTCAAATTTTTATCTCTGTGATGGTTCTCTAATTATAACATCTTAATTTTTTTTAACTGAATTTTATATTACTATGGGAATATATTTTCGATCATTTTATAGGAATCACATAAATATCAAGGAAAATAAAATTACGTTTCATATCTTAAATTATCAAATAATTATATTCACGCTTAAGGATGAGGTTGAATCTTCATCAGAATATTCCCCAGAGGAATATTTAATATTTCCTAATTAATAATATTATACAGGTAAAATTATTGAATCAAATGAGAGTACATATATTACAAATATGCTAATTTCAATGGATTTTGTTTGTGTAATTACAGAATACCGTCATAATTTTTCTCTAGGTTTATAGGTTGTGATAGAAATAGGATATATACGTATATCATTGTATATACCCATGTCTCTTTTTATAATGGTCCATAATAAGATGGAATCATTGAATAGAAAATTTCAAGTACATATGGACTTGGGTTTAGTACAATCATGTGATTTAGATGGAGCTCAAGGATTCTCTAAATTTGACCTTGGCTCGTGATGTTATCATTTAAAGGTGAACAATGTGTATTTTCCAAAGAATACAATTTTTACAAGGAATGAGATATATATGTTCTTAGTCAAATTTTTTATCATAATAATTATTCTAAAATCATCAGGGATTAAATTAATTGTCTTTATAGATTACAAATATAATTTTTTTGTATTATTTATAGATACAAATCATATATTATACAAATGTTAGGTGGTACAATAGAGGAGTTTTAATACTAAAATAAATAAACTATGGAAGTATATGTTATATAAAAATTATAGTAAATGTGATTATTTCATTGAGAAAAGGGAATTAATATGTGATATTATTAGGTAAAATGGAATATATAAATACCCTTCAATGAAAAACACAATTGGATAGAGTCCCAGACCATGATCTATAAATAAGATCATCATATTTATTAACAGTAGTTGGATATTATAGAAGATTTGTAAGAAAAATCATTAGATTTTAAAACTCGAAAAAAATTCATAAAATATAGTATTGTATATCTATAATAATTAAATTTAATAGTTGTTCATGGAATCGAAACAAGTATTATTATTTTACTATTACATACACTATAGATAAGGTTAGAACTCATCATTTTATAAACTTATTGTACCAATATTTTCTCAGGTTCTATCCATTTATATAATTCTAAATTTATAGGCCTACCCCATGGTTATTTATTTATAAGAACTATCCAACACATAATCTATAATATTACATAGTGATCATTAAATCTATTTTATTATTTCATTCTCTCTATTAGTAGAAGTGTGAAATATAAATTAATTATAATCGCCTCAAATATATATTCACATATAATGTTATTAATATGATCAAGTTTAAATGGTTCGACATGATCAAGGAATATGATTTCTATGTCCACTACCATCAAGGAACTAAAAATAAAATGGAATATGATTTATGTATAAAAGGTCATATTAACTTATCAATGATAAGAATTTACAATTCTAAAATAATCATTGACTTGAAAAAGAGGTTCAAGAGAATCATAAAAAAAAAGTTCATTCAATATTCTCAAATAATATCCAATCCATTAAAACATGAAAATATTAATAAAGATAAAAAGGTTGATGTGAGATGATTAATATCCTTAAATCCATGGGAATGGAAAAAAATTAGATTTAAATGGATATGATGTGGGATTTTATTGATTTCCAAAATAGATGTGTGTGACTTATGAAAGAGTGTTAATGTTAGATCAATTGATTGATTATCATGACACACCATTCTATATCAAACCAGCAAGCATAAATATATATAAAGATCTCAATGTAATGTATTGGTGTGTTAATATGATGAAAATGATGGTTGAATATTGGTAAATTGGTCTAATACATCAACCAGTGGAGGATGGTTTGGAGAACCTACAAATTAATGATGAACCCATTTCCCATATCGATATTAAAATAATAAAACATCACCATGTATTTTTTTTTATGATTCATTCAATGAAATCAAATGGAAAAGTTATATATGGGTTGTGATTTACATAAAACAAAATAAATATACCTCATTTCCATTTATAAGTTTTTATAACTTTATCACCATGAAATGATATACATTAGGGGAGTGGTGAGCCTACCATAGAAAAAATGTATATATTATATAATTGTGATTGGTGATTTCAAAAATGTTTTAGAAGATCATTCATCATTACCTAAAAATATAGATAAACATCATTATGACCTGTCATCACCTGAATGATGGAAATTCAAAATAAAATTTCATGAATCATGGAGATATATTATTCTATTTCTCTATAATGTCATCAGGGACTAGTATTAACATTTTTTCCACAAGATTTCTTATACAACAACTATTTTTACATGGCTATCCAAATGCCCCCATATAAATCCTTCTACTAGAATATATGTTAAAAATAATATTTTATAAGATAATTTTTGTTAAATATAATTTATAGGAACTTACATAGTTGAATAAATGGAAATAAAATTATAGACATTTCAACATCACAACAATAGACCACACATGTGATATGACATTTATGTTGAGAACTGTAAATGAGACTTGGTGTTTGGGGAAGGTGATGAAGTGTTTCCCTAAATAACACCATTAAAAAGGATTCATGATTTTACTGAATAAATTGAATGTATGTATTAGATGAAATGGACACTATGAGACACTTTATTGCATCAGTGTCATGGAATATGGAATATAACTGCCTCTGATACTGACTAAAGTATATGATGTGTTGCATATATCGTTTATAAGGAACAATATATTAAACACCTAACATTTAATGAATCCATAAATTTGATAAATACATAAATATATAACCCATGAAGAGTTGTTGGTAATCATATCGGAAAATAGATGGAATGATATTTACACAGGACATGTCACAATGTCAAAAAACATTATAAAAAAATAAGTTGGAATTGGAAATGATGGAATGTAAAGACACAATGAGAGAAAATTACCACATCTATTTTAACTATAATATATGCAATGAGTTTTAAAGGGTTAAATTCTTTAATATAGGAAGAATGTAACATTATAAGAAACCGGTATATATATATATATATATATTTAAATAATTCTGATATTGATTTCATTCTTTTCATTAGTTAAGATGAATATCAAGACACATTACTAAAAAATTAGCATCGTTAAAATATCCTTATGATGAAACATAAGAAATAAATATGTTATATAAAAAATGAAAAATCCATAAATTATATAATAATTATGAAATAATATGAGAAACAAATGTTATTTAATAAGTTTTATTAATTAATGTGGTTTATAGATTAGTTTTTCCACTACAATAATAATATATAATTTTATAATTTTAATTAATCAAATAGAACTACACATTTTAATTTATAATTAATAAATCATGTTATTGTGAATGTATTTAATTTTTATGAAATATGTTGTTAGTGAATTGTAATGGATTCTATTATTGCATAATTTTATTTATAATTAGGATATGATCATTACTTATTAATAAAATTAATATCGTAAAAAAATTACATATTTTAAATTATATTCAATTATTCAATATATTAGGTTTACAATCCCATCATTATCATTTTAAAATAAAAACAATTATGTTAATTTAAATGATTATTTTCTCTATATTAAATTTTATTATTTAATAGAATATTGTATCTTATTTATAAATATAATAATAATATATGGTGGAAATGTTCTGATTATTCACATTTATTTTTTGTATGTAGGGTTGTCTTAGTTATTTTTAATAATTTATTTCTCATTACTAATAAAAAATTATTAATAATTTGTTGTTAAAAGAGTTATCTTACCTGGGTTGAATTTTCCTATTATTAAAAGAACTATATTACTTACATATCTCATTTTTTTCAAAAGTATAACCTACAATAATTAAAAATACTTTCTCACAAACAACACTACACTATATCGTCTTTCCAATCTTTCGAATTATTAAATATGAAATCCAAGGGACGTTCAATTTCAATGACATATAAAATTCAACCACTTTCACCCCTTTAATATTTCACCTCACATATGAATTTATATTTATATCTATTCCATAATAACCTCTCTTTAATGTATATTAAATTTAATTATTACTTTTTAGCAGTTATTTTTCTTATGACGTTCAATACAATAGATCGTTTGAAAGTAAATATAAGTCCCTAATGTCAGTGTTTCTTCATTATAGTATATTTTTATATCCATATCATAAATAAACATATTAATATAATATAATTAATATAAATTATATAATAAATATTAATTATATAATTTAAAAAAATATTCACCACCACACATCCACTATGAATAACTGAATAATCAACTGTGTGTTTTTGCCGACTACCACCTCCATGAAGGGATATGGATTTTTTGACCCCAACATCATTGGTGGGTATAATAGATTAACCTTATGGATAAATATTATATTTTTTTATCAATTATTATTCAAAAATTATTAATAATTCTTTTTATCCACCCCATTTTTTCATGAAATAGAATTTTTTTGGGGTGTACATGTAGACTACTAACACTATATCAATTAAAAAATTTAGTTTTAATCGTCTCCACAAATTGATAAATAAGAAATGTAAAAAATGAAATTAAAATTTATATTATATTCAATATTTCATGAATTGGTTTTTATATATTGTTAAACATGGTCAACATGTCAATAGAATCATTTAAAAATCGACGAAACCACCTTTAGTAATAGAAAAGAGAGGAAATAATTTACTAAATGAAAAAAATATAAAAGAAACTAAACATTAATAAAGTGAATATGCTTTAATAATCATGATATTAATGTTCATTATGTGAATAATTTAGTTATATAGTATGTTATTTACTATTACATAGAACTTTTGTACATAATTGTTAGGGATCTCCCCACCCCCTCATAATATTCAGGTTCCAATTTCTCTTAATTTATATCTGATTTATTTTATCTTATTTTCCATTAAAAATAATATTTATATATATAAAAATTATATATTTTCATTTTATAATATCCATTTATTTTCTAGGGATTCAGATGTTTTTATCTTCCTTCCAAATATACACGATTATCGAATCACAATTTAAGTGTATTTTCAAAATTATTATTTCACATAAACTAACTCCAACATAATGCTCCATAATAGAGAATATATTCAAAAATTAGTCGTAAATATAAGTATATCATTTCATGTTTAATTATAATTTAAATGGAAAAATAAGCTACGAGTTCCCCATAATATTCTTTTTCAAAAAAAAATCATGAAATTTGATCATTTTCAAATCTTACTTCTCATAAACATGTAATAAAATTTTCAACGATGAATCTCTACCATAAATTAATATTTAAAATTCATAATTTATGATCCAATGTTTGATAATTTTGTCATCTATTTGAAATCATCATGTTATAGAATTCAATTATTTTATCAGACATGATCATGAATCCTTCCTCTTTCGCATGGGTTTTTATAATGTATGTAACTTATGTATTATATAATTTCTTCATGTGGAGTGAATATGTATGACCTAAATATTTTGATATTTGTGACCAGATATAGATATTAATATAATTCGTTGGTTACTTTTTCAATATAACATGATATCATGGTTTTTGGGCATTAATCTTGTTATATAATAGTGTGATGCCAGTTTTAATTGACAACTATATTATTTTAACAAGGAAGGTCGTGTTGTATTAAGCAAATGATGTCATATTTTATGTTTTTATAAATTTTCCTATGATTCCACAATGACATTATATGATTATACTTAGGCCTTTCCCTTATTTATATTATTCCCATATTCCTATGATCCATGATAATAATCATTTTTTTTGATATCATGTTATGCCTCCATTTAATTGATCATTTATCATTTTAATTCAATTAATAGGATTTTTATCAAACAATTTTCCTGATGTATTGCTCTAGGTTATCATATGTAGTATTTAGAGAAATTATGGTAGTTATGAGAATACTAGGGATACTAATAATTGTAAATGATGTTATGCTTTAAGATATTGTTATTATGTGTCTAATACTCCAAAAAAACTAGCCCACGGATCCTTTGATTTTATTTGTTATATGATAAATTAAAAATGATTAAATATTCTGTTTTAAGGTCATATTAATCATATAAACCATGATTCCCCCTCTATAAATTAAATCAGTGGAGATAGAAGTGTTCCATGTATTATCATATAGTTTCATCATTCTAACAACTTCTGTATTTTTTTGGTTCTCAATATGGGTTACCTTGATTTCAGTCCTATAATTGTCTAGTGATCCTAGTTTTATTTATACATCATCAAATATGATAATAAATTCAATTTTCATCTCTTGTTGATATCTAGTACAGACATCCAGATTAGTGGAAGTTTCAAAAGTTTCATGAAATTCTAGATTAAGGATACTTATTGGGGATCATTAAATAACTAACGTATATTTGCCTTTGAGAATTTGTTACCACATTGTATAATTAAGAAACAAATATTGGGGATTTTAGTCATATTGTGTTCAATGAATAATTTTATAGAATTTTAAATAACTGTGATGTTAAATATAAAATTAATATATATCATTGAACAAAACCAGTATCAATACCTTGATATCATATGTAACTAATTTTATTTAAGAAATTTGATATTTGGGATACAATTTTTTATGATGAAGGATTCATCAAAACTAGTATGACTAATTTGTGTTATTTTTGTTCTTGATGATAAAAAGGATAATGAATGATAAATTTTCTATGAAAAATATCATAACATGAAATTGATAATGATAAAAACCTATTAAAATTGAAAATTATTAAGAAACAATTAATAAAAATTAGATATGTGGGTTTCTAAAATTATCATATTCTTAGGTTACTATCAGCTTATTTATTAAAACATATTAGTTGTTTAATGATGTGTATTTTTTATCTATTTCTGAAAATAATGTCATTGGATAGTGGTATCCAATATATTGGGAATTAAGACATGGGTGGCCACATATTGACATTGGATTAATTAATCAACAAATTATATATATATACAGTAATAATTATTTTATAATTTATTTTTTTGTCATATTCGAATATAAGAACATTATAGTTTAATTATTATTGGATGAACTATATATGATCAATCATTAAGGTTTTAACTCTGCATACATGGTTGGTGGTCTGAAAATTATAGAATTAGATGAATTCTTATGTGTGATAATTCATTATTTCATGGGAATATGGGATTAGCTAAACTGAAAACCATTCATGAGTCATCAATGTATAAATGTTCGGTAGCTATATAACACCCTGAGATTTTGGAATCATTTTGTTCCCTAAATCATAAGTCTATAACACCGAAATATATTATTCAATTCATTGAAATTAATTAAACATGATTATGAAATAAACAATTCATGATATGAATCCAACTAGAAACATTTTATAAAACCTTATTTGATAATTTATATGAATTGAAATTTTTTTAATTGTATACAATTGATTATTAAAAAACATTAATGATTATAACCCATAAATGTTCTTAAATGGAATTTTAGAATAAAAAAACAATAATAATATAATATAATAGATAAATACACTATATATTATTTACACTTTAAGTTATGAATAGAGTTTTATTATTTAATTTTTATAAATTATTTGGAAAAATTATACGTCCATGTGTTGAGACGTCATGCAATTCTGAGGCCTGGTGTGCCTGGAACAATTCATTGAAATTTTTTATATTTTTAACAGAAAGCACAAGTGATTTTATAGAAAAGAATCATAGCTATTAACCTGTTCCATGATCAAAAATATGAGGGCACTAATGAGTTCAGAATGTATCTTTACCCTAGGTTTGACGTAACTTTTGTTGCCTAGGTCTTATATGGAGAACCTAAAATGGGTGTAACCATCATTGAATAATTTAAAGATAAATTTTTTTATTAACCCATCAAATTTATTTTTAATGCATCTTTCCTTAATTTAGGGTTATGAACAAAACACTATAATTCCTCTAAGCTGTGGGGATGAAAACTACAAAATGGTGACAGGTCATTAACTGATTATCGATGCACATCTCATTCAATTGAATCTCACTGAAAACGAAAACGGTGCAATGATCCATCTTCATAAAATGATCCACATATTATCTAGGACATTATATATCTTATTTCTTTTACCTATTATTTATTTCCACAATTATAACTGGTCAGTCCAAAAATATATTGATATGAAGTTCAACAATTTTCTTGGGATGGGTTATTGTTGGGGGATTATTTGGAGAATATTTTATTGTCTTTGTTTATCCAACTATCAATAAAAAATTGAGGTCGACATGAATCGATGTTGGGGGTTTCCTTTTAGAATTATTTTTGTTTCTGTCCCTTGTTATTTTTGTTTATCCTTATAGGATCATCATGATCGCAAATTGACATTTGTGGAGTCCTCAAACTTTACCGAACCATCATATAGAAGATAAGATGAAACAATGGTTGGATAATTTATGTCAAGACCCAAGGAAGATAGATGTGTTTTCATTTCAGAGATTGGATAACAAGATGTGGGATATATGATCACATAAGTAAGGGTTCCTATAGGTGGCATGGTGTGTTTGGCGCCACATGGGACCCAACTATTTCCATAGGATACCGGATGAGCAGACTAACCTGGTAACATTCATGTTTGGGGCGAAATTGTTAGACGGGCATGTGAGGTGGTTTAGGGCCCACCTGTAGTGTTCCAGGACTAGTGGGACAGGTTAGCTTGATGGATTGGGATGGACTCATATGGTCGTGTCAGACTCCATGAGTCGTGATGATTCCCGGTTGAATCCGGGTTGCTAGATCGGGCCACGGTTGACCGCCAAGGGGCCTCCACATTCTTTGGGGTGGTCATACCAAGAGGTCAACCACAGCGTTCAGTCCACAACCTAGTGAATCCCTTTTTAAAATTTTATAAAGGTCCATGAATTTCAAACCAGACATCCATTTGATGATATTTCAATGGGTTTTGGACCCTTAGGATGAGATGGTCATTTTGAGATATCTTAACTTGGATTTGTGGGAGTTTTTATAACACCAAATGGCTTGAGGATTTAGTTTTCTTGAACTAGTCACACATTGAGCAATCAATTTTTTGGCTAGTTGTGACAAATATACTACGTGTGTTATAGAGACTGTATATCTGATGGAGACTATTATTCTTATGGAGACTATGTATCTTTTTGAGATTTTGTTTCATATGGAGAGTATATGACTTTTTAGGAAAGTGTGTATTATTATATTTAGTATATTTGGATCTTCATGATATATTTATTGTATTTAAATATTGTTTTGGAGATGACTATGAATTCATTTGTGGTATTCCCTTTTGGGTGTCCTAGGTGAAATTATTTCAAAGTGTTTTAATTTTTGTATTTCTTCAGGGTATTTCCTATTTTTTATTACTTTTTGGTATTCCATTGTGGTATTTACTTTTTGGCATTCCTTTCTGGTTTTGGGGGGTCATACTGTGGTTTTTTTACTCATCCCTTCATGGGATTTTCCCACATGTGTTGTGTCTTGCATATATGAATGGCCATTCAATGAAGTTTTAATGATGACTAGGACCAGGTGGTGCATTGTGAGACCAGACATGTAGAGGTGTATTCCAGAATATAATCTGATGACTGTACCAATTCCTCTTACATTATAGGTTGGACTGGGGGATTCTTAATCTTTTCTTTTGGTGGGATTTTTTTGTACTTCTTTACCTTCCAATACATTCACTATTGTACTATGATAGTGGGATATAATAGTTTTCATGAATTTTTTACTTATTTATTTTACATTTTATCATTTTTGGCATGGATATTCATGTGTGAATATTGGAACATAGGAATATGCCTCTCATTTGTGGAATGTTCCTACATTGTTCTAGTCACCATCTCATGTACTATTAGAGGAGGTCTTGGGGTAGTCATGGAGATGTTGTCTCTGGGACGAGAAATGATATATTTGTATCGTAGATGATTTTGTTCTAACACTTGGAATGAGAGTCTATAAGGTTGGATTTGGGAAATACTATTTAGTTAATCGAGTTCTTATTTAAGGCTAGTAAATCCATAGCTGGTCTGGTTGAAAATGTATCCATACACTAGGACTCTAGGAACTTTATTTTTAACTTGGTACATGACAAAAATGGTTTTAAGGAAAATAAATTTTCATGTATCATATTGGAATGGGTTGTGTATTCAATGTATGTCTTGATTAATATATCTACATATACTCTATTGACTGTGGTACATATAATTTCAATTTCTAGATGCCTATAAAATAACTGCAAGCAATAATTATGTTGCATCATTATTAGGAAGATTCACCCATAGAATTTAAATTGGTATAGGGGCATGTACGTAGATAAAACCTCCTATTTGTTTACTAGTTATACCACCACCCTTCGAGTAGCAGGTACTAACAGAACAACCTGCTGAGGATACATATATATAGAAAATGTTTCACATGTTTTAGAGGAATCAACCCCTAGGTTTCTTCGTGAGTTAGACACCCAAGTATTTGAGGATTGGATGTAGGGTGTTACAATTGTATTCCAACTTGTGAGGAAACCTTCTAACAGAAGGAAGTCCTTTCTTATACATCTATATTTCTTTGTGTGGAGATGGTGGAGTTTAGTGACCAAAAAAATTATTAGACAACTATCTCTTGGGTAGACACTGAGCCTCTCTTCTTTGGGGGAGTTCTTTCTAGACACATTTCAATCAGTGTGCATATATGAGTATATGCATTTTCGTTAGGGAAATACGAATGTGGAAGTGTATTCAGTGAGACATACCAATAATTCATGCTACTCTAAATACATGTTACACGACTTTTCCATCTTCACTATAACCAAGATCAAGGGATAAAATAGATATATCACAGCTTATAGGATATCCCTTAGAATTCTTACTTTCAATGGAGTACATAAGACAACCAGTCTAGTGTAGAGCTTTCTAGTAGTTCAGGAACCAATTGTGGGAGCGACCAGTAGGCACCAGGTAGTTGAGACCTCAGTAGATGTAAAACTGTGGTAGTATTAGGAACCTAATTGGGTCATGGGATTTAATAAATGTTCATAGGACAGATTATATTTGGTATATGGATCCTAGGGTATCTCAAGTTTTCTAAGGTTCATGTTGTGTTACTCATATAGTGGTTGAGGCCATTTTTGATGATATTGATTGTACAATCAAAAGAATAATATGTAGATGGTCGAGGGACCACCAAGGTAGATTTATAGGTATTATCTTGGTGGTATACAAATTGTTGTATGTGGTATGTAGGATGTTAGGGAAGTATATGTTGGTCAAAGGTTTGAGCTATTACCACCACCACCACTAGGGTGGTCTACGACAGGCTTTGTGATCATGTGTAATGTGATTAGGCCAGCTACAGGTGATGTATCCATATGACACTGAGGATATAAGGATGATTATCAGTATGATCTATGTATTTTCAACCTTAGTTACAATTTTGATAGATTGAGGTTCTCTTCATTCATCTCTTCCCTTGAAAATTATTCAAGATTTGGATAATGTTTTTGAATAGTTCACTCAACCCTTATGCTTAGAGACCCCTATAAGAGGATATTAAATGATCACAAAAATGTTCAAATAGTTTTTTGAATAGTATTGTAGGTGAGAGTTCTATTTGTTATCTCTTGGTAGTGGAATTTAGTCCCTACAACATCATTATTAGTATGAACTAGTTATCCAATGTTCACGCACAGATTCACAGTTTTTGGCACATAGGGTGGGTTTTCAGCAGTTATAGGGAAAAAAATTCGTTAATTTTGTCAAAAGTAAATTTAGATAGTATTTTTTGACTCAAAAATAATAGGGTGAATCCAATCACTCTTCTATTTGCTTGATAAACCCTCGGTGCAGTGGACGATTGGAGTCTACAGTTTCTTGTGGAAGTGGTAGAGTTTACAGACAAATTCTTGATGAAGTTCTAGGATTATCTCCCCATTGGGATGTAGAATTAAACATCGATATATTGCTCGGAATGATATAAATATCTATATATTAATATGGGATTTCTCTTAAAGATCTTTTTGATATTAGGCTGCAGTTGGAGGACATAGAGAATATGGGCTTCATGAGACCCAAAGATTCACCATGGGCATCCCAAATTATGTTTTCCAAGAAGGATGGTAGGATATCGACATTTTGTATGGAATCATGGAAATAAAACCAGGTGAATGTGATTTATAAGTATCCACATGTAATGATTGATATCCTTTTTGATCAATGGATATGGGAGCAATGGTTCTCGAAGATTGACCTCTATTCTAGCTATCAGTAGATATGAGTACGAGATGAGGATATACCAAAGAAGGCAATAATATATGGTTATGAACACTATGTGTACATGGGGTTTATATTTGGTGTGACAGACATCCTATCATAGTTCATGGGGCTCATAAACCACATAATTAATCCTTACAAAGTCTAGTTCGTGGTGGTCATCTGTGATGATATCCTAGTTCACTCATTATCAGAAGAGGGGTATGTGAGACAATTATGTATGGTCATTCACACACACAATGAAAAATATTATTATAGGAATCTCATGAAGTGACAGTTACGGATTCATGAGGGATATTATTTAGGAAAATTTATTTTAGAGGTTATAGTTGTTGTGTATCTAGTGAGAATTGAGGCAGTTCTTTCTTAGGGTCCACCCAAGAGTGTTACTAAGGTACATTGTTTTTATTATCTGGTTGGGTACTATCAGAGATTACATTATAACATGATATTTAAACACAACATATCAAGTCGATGAGAAATATCCATTACTCTATTATTACCCCAATTATCCATACATAATATATATCCTTGTATCTTGGAAAAAATTAAAACATATGAAAGGTGTGATCATAGATGCTCATTAAACATAAACAATACATCGGATGATATAATAAACAAAAAATATAAGTCAATGTGAATAACTAATTTTCATTCAAATAAAACATAATCCTGGTGAACATATAGCATGAATTAAAGATAAATAAATAATTCAATAAAAATAATCACCTGAAATGTAACCATGTTTATTAAACTAGTTAAATGATTACATGATTTATATGTTATGGAATTCAAAATATGGGAATGATTATTTTGGATTTCATAATCATAATTTTGAGGAAATGACCAAGGATTCTCAAAATATTTGGTTATGCCCTCAATCAAAATCTAATTCTATTTTTAATCATGAGTAATACTTATGAATCGAGGGGATATAGTAGGTTTCACCCATCAATTACTATGTCCAATGCATTTATAATATGTCTAATAAAAATGTTTATCTAAATAAAGGATTCCCATACCAGTTTGAGACATTATAAACATAATCATAGATGAAAAAAAAACTAATATAATTATTTATAAAATCTTGAGGAGAATAATATTTACAATTCCAAACTATAACATACAACATTAAAACATTTAAATATTAATCCAAATGAATGAAAAATATGAGATAAAAAATATTATATCTTAAGAATTATAAGAATATTGATTTTATACATAATGTGGTATTATTTACAACTCATATAAAGATTAAGTGGTTATCATGACATTTATCTCATAGATATAAAAGTGAGATAATAAAATCCCATTTTACTTTGAAAAGAAGAGTTCTTTGGGGAAATCATTATATTTTTCATAAAATAAGTTTGTAAAAATGTATATCAAAGAATATAAAATGGAATAAAAACTTAATTATATTTTAGGAATAAATGATATTTTAACTAAAGTGAAAACCATGAAAAATTTGGTTTAAGTAACATTATAAATAAGCATCTTTAATACGGTTTAATGAAAATATTAAAGAGTCTTTAAAACAGAAAAATGATTAATTGTTTTTATAAAATTAGAAAAAAAACAATGATTTATTTTCATGAAAAACATAATTATTTTATAAAAATACTGGTATCATAAAATAGATTATTAGTTGTACCTGAAAAAGGTAAAAAACATCGGGGGTTCTCTTTAATGGGGTTTTATATCAGGATGAATTGAAAAAGGCTCATTATAAAACAAGTAATTACCCTTCAAAAAAGTATTATGATAGATAAATATCAATAAAATATCATCATATAATTTTTTATTATGAAATAATATCAATTAAGATTTACATTTAGGTAAAAAGATAGAAAGAGTAACCCAAATGATAAATGAAGGTACGAGCAGAATCTCTTACCTTATGACCGAAAGTGTTTTACTATTGATATTAATGTCGAAGATAATTAATTTAAATCCATTAAATAATTAATTTATAATATTTTATACATGTTAATTATTTAATATAATTTAATTATGCTTGTTAATGGATTTTCGGATTATTTATAATATTGAATTTCACCATTTGGAAGAGTTTGTTTCCTTGGTTTCGACGATTAGTCAACTTTTATACATTTACGAAAGATCGTGTAAAATAAAAATAAATAATAAGATTTTAAATGATGTCTTAATAATGAAATTATAGAATATTAAATGGTAATATAATTAATTTATATATTTTTGGTGAAGATAAATGTTTAGATAATATGTTACATATAATCGTTTAGATTATTTTTGTGGTTTTTTTATCATCACAACCCTGTTTTGTTTTATTATTTAAAATTGTTTATATATAATGGTCATATAAAATTAAATTTTTTGTTATACATATATTATAATTATATTAATAAAATAACTATTCTATGAACATACTTGAAGTCATTAATTGAAAATGAAAATGCATTATCCGCGATGTTGGAAAATTGACTCATCAAGATAAATGTTTTCATTTATTTAATAAAAGAGAGGGAAGAAGTAGTCTGACTATGGATTTTCCAATAAAAAGATATAATTATATTATATAAATTATTCTAGAGACATCATTAATTTTTTTACTCAGTAGGTGTGGTAAAGAGAATAAAATAAATTAAATTGAATAAAAACAAAACAAATAAAATTTAATTTTTTTTACTTTGTGAATTCTCTTGCTCTGTACCTCTTTAAGGGCATAGATTTTGGTCATTTGATGCGATAAAATGATTATTAATGTGGTGGATAGGATTGGTATGAGTATTGGAATTTTATTTGACAATGTTTAAATCTTGGATGGTGCGAGGAGAAGGGGTGGTGGGTGGTGGTATGTATAGTGCATGCGAGGGGTGTTTTTTTTAATATTTTATTTATATGTTTGTTATTATTTCTCAAGAATATTAATATTTTGAAAATTATCCCCAAATATATTAAAATAATTATGGAGTGTTAGATATTATGGGAAAAAATCCATATATAACATATGACTATATAATTCAGGTATTTTAGTTTTATAAAAAATTCTCATATTTTACTATTCACCAAAATATCAAGTATTTTTGGTAAAACCGCAAAACATCAGCATAAACCTTTTTACAAAAATATAATTCCAAAATGATCTGAATTTTTTGAAATTAATTTAATATATTTAATAATTATATTTTTTTTTAAATCATCATTTACCGAGAAAATACCAATATAAATTTTTATAACTTATTTTATAACACATTAAAAAATTAATTGGGGCCTAGTAAAATTATATCATAATCAAAAGAAATAAAAATTATTATTTATAATGAATTTTATGGAAACAAATTTTATTTTATTTGAATATATTATTTATAAAATTTAAAATGAATAATAATGTTTATAAAAAATATCAACGCATAATTAATAATTTCTTAAACATTTAATTACATTTAATATGATATATTTTTATCACATTAAAACTTATAATATGTCTAAATATTATTATATTTATCAGAGGTGATATTATTTTCCAAATGGCCAAATTACTATCCCTAATAATGACATTATTATTTCAACAGGCCAATTATTATTCATCAAAAAATTAATCTGATTAAAAATATATAAAAAATTTATCCAAAGTAAAAATATCTGATTGAATATGTAATATATATATTTCATTAATATATTTTAAAAATATAGATTATGTAAATTTATTAATATAAAATGTTTTTTGTGGGAATAAAAATGGTTTTTTTGAAAATAAATCATTTATGATCAATTAGTTTTCATTTCTAATAAATTGGTAACCAATGAACTAACTTTATAAACATTTTTAATCTATATTTTCATAATATTAATAATATCTTTCATTATCTCCATTACAATGTCTATGTCATTACAATCACAATTAAATAATAATATATAATCATTTTTAAGCTCATTATTATATATATTTCATAATATCAAAGAAGATACATTTATAAAGTGGAATATTGTAATATATTTTGTAGTTATATTCAACCAACCTTCAATAAATATTTTCATCACAATATATAATTGTACTTGATAATGATATAATGATACTTGAAAATTCTATTTTTGGAAATACACATCTAAAATATAGATAATAAAACATCTTCATAAAAATATGTAAAGGGAAGTGAGATGGTGAAAAAACAATGATGTGGTAATAAGAGAACATTCATGAAGTTGTGGACAAGGAAAGAAAATGTAACTATCATTTTATGATGCATAGTGAATGTAAAACTATTTTTAGAAAGTATACAATCAAAATATCATAAATTTGTGATTGGTTAAAAGGCCATTTATATCTCAAAATGAAAAGAAATATGATGGTGTTTTTATCCAAAACTTTTTTTAGTGTTGAGGCTTTCATTAAATATCCATAGAATCAATTGATATTGTAAATTTACATTATTCCATTCCCTGAAATATTCACTTCTTTTTTTAATGCATTGATATTTCTTCATTTCTTTTCTAACACCAAAAAATTGATAGTTGTATGATCCTGGACATCCGAGAGTTATATCATTTTTTAATTTGGATTAAATATCATTTTTTGGTTAAGGAGATGTTTTCTAAGAGTATGGGTAACCTCAAGGTCGTTTTTATTGTTCAGTACATGAATGGAAGTAAAAAACCAGGCCAACCTATGCATGGAGGAAGTTTTTAGCATGGTTAGGTGAGTCACGCAACCTATCCAAGAAAACGTGAATCCATAGACAGTAGAATATCACATGGTTGGCACTTGTATTATCAATTAATGTTATATTACCATGTAATCTGGTCAACTCACCTTCCTAGAACGGTTTATGGATCATGTTTGGGAAAACTATTTGTTTAAATCATATTACCCCGTAATGTTTAAAAATATACAATAATTCAATTTGTGGGTTTTTTATTTTCTTCTCGATTTTATCTCCCATATCATCTGATGAACACCTAGGTATGAAATAAGGATTCTATATATTAATTGATATTAATCTCCATCATTTATTGAAGGTTTTGCATTTTGGGGGTTGCATAACAATGTTTTGGTTCAGGGATTCAATGGTTGGTTGAATCAGGATCTAAGGATTCGATAAAGAATGTGTAAACTAATGTGTATGAGGTAGGAGGAATAAAAATCATTTCCTATTTATTTTAAGTGTATTTTTCATAGGAGTAGGTGTTCTTGTTTCCCTCTATTTTTCATTGAATTAGATTGGTGGGATTTGGTAAAATATGTATATAAAAATCATTTTAAACCCTCAATATCCCTTGGGGATGTGTTAAGGACATTTTCACTGATTTTGGCCACCAATGTGGTATGCCTACATTCCCAATCAAATGAATTGAAATGTTATGTGTGTAATTGATGTGTTATAAAATATCACCCTTCTAGATCACGTTAGTATGGATAACTGTGTTGAATATATAATATTTTAATTTTTTCCAATGGTTGATAAATGAATAAGGGGTTGCTTTGAGTGAAATAAAAAATGGGTTAATTGGATTAATTGAGATTATGTCAAATGGGATATGAATTATGTTAGAATGGATAAAGGGTTAGTATATGAGAAATGATGAACCTATTAAATTAGAAATGTCCTATTAATTGAGGAACATGTAAATGAGGTTTCATAAAAGAATTTATGAATATTTTTATTTAGTTAATAGATTATAATTGTGGGGTATGAAAAATAGGTTTCTTGTAAATAATTTGTTGTGATATGTGATATAAGAATTGTACTTGTGAAATGATAAATGGGATAATGGGATAATGGTTGGTGACTTATGAATAACTGATAATATATGGTAATTGTTGAATATAAATAATGGGTTATGGCATGAGGATAGGGATTCGAATAAATGGCTATGAAATAGATAGAAAAATTAATTAAGAGTGTAGGACATAGAATCAAATCTCATGTGGATGGTTATAGATTATAATTGATATTTTTATTGGTTGTGTTTGGTTTTGATATGACATGTATGTTGTGGAATGTTAAACAAGAATGTGCACATGGATTGTTAGAATGAGGTATTGACTTCAGGTTCTATGCCAATATGTCGAGTTAGAAGAAGTCTCTATAATATACCCCAAAATACACGGGTTAGGGAAGGGGATGAAGGATCTATTCCCTTAATGGTTTCATTTGACCTAGTCTAAGGATTCGAGGTGAGGATGACGTGTTTTTCTGATGTGATTGTCCCTAATGAGAATGAAACATGAATTATTCAATTATACATAGTGTTTAATTTCCTAAAACCCATGCATATATAAAGAAAATTCCAAACCCATAGAACACATGATGACAATTGATTGTATAAAGAATATGTAATTAAAGGTATAAATGGTAATAATCATATATTGTCTTAATGTAAATATTGTGAACTAACGGTACCCATGTCGACTTTTTTCATATTTAATTTACTTATTACCAGCATACATTATCCTCTAGACTAAATATTTTATCAATAATGTTGGTGGTGGAATACTGACATTCCCTCACACCATACTCGAGTTGACATTGGGTACTTGAGAAGGATTAATTTTTTGTAGGATTAGATAATGGAAGGGGCTTGGTGCTGGGGTGTTGAGTTGGGATAGAGATATGAAGGGATGAGGTTCTAAACACCGATTTAAGACCATTTTGGTGTTTTTTTTGCTTTTTTTGTATATTTTTGGTTTTTTCAACATTTCAATGCATCATGAAATTACATATTTACTATTGCTTTTGGTTTGTACCCATTTATTGATATGGTTATTTAGTTCTTTTTATTGGTTATTATACATTTTTCTAGTAATCTATTTATTTGAAAATCTGTATTACTCTATTATAGTGGTTATAGTCTCCCCACATGACATTAGTACAACCACTTCTATTCGGAATCCTTTGGCATATGGGGAGGCATGATTGGGTCATGTAGTGAATTAACTCGTGGACCTAGTTTAGTGGCTTCTAGGTCAGGGATTTTAAAAAGATGTATCAAAGGAGGTATTTTCTATGACTCACTATTTTGGGATGGTAGATATGTGGTTAAAAAGTAGCCTGGCCATGGTAATGAGCTCATTGTTTGGAGTTTCTATCCCATGTATGATGGGAAACCCAAGGCCCCTTGGTATAATTCTTATTCATGATGTGTATTTCTACAACTAGATAATGCTTCACGATGATTTGATTCACATATTATATAATTTTACTAATTTATGATATTTTACTCATGGAAATAATAACATGAAGTTTTTAATTCATGAATCATATTGGTCTCGTAAGGATATATGTGGCATCATCATAATAAAAACACACGATATGAGTATTTTGGCCATAGATATTTGAATTAATTTTACATCCCCAAAATAAATTGATGGAAAATATTTTCTAGTAATGGTAATGAATGTGGGTAAATGAAAATATTTTAAATGAATTGTTATGGAATATTGTTTATTAGGAAACATTATGAACATGTTAAAATTTTAGGTTGGGATAAATTTTAATGGTTAATTGATGTAAAAATAGAATGTTTTCATAATGAATGTCAAATGTCTAATGCATTTTTCTGAAATAAAGTTTAAAATTAGTTATAAATTAATGAGTTTTTAAATGGGTAATTAGGATAAGAGAAATTCATGTCATTGTGAACGAGGAAATTGTATTAAATTTGGACATTGGAAAAATTCCAACGATCAACTAAATTTGTTACCCCATGTTGACTGTGACATAAAGAATGTATGGTAGCATTAAGGATTCAAAGTGTGATGATGGATGTTGTGATACTGTATGAAAATTGGGTTTTTTATGTTAAACTATATAAGAACATTCCCATACATGGTTTAACTCTATCGATCATTTGTCATAGTGTTTGATGAGGAGAATATTTTTTATAATAGCCATGAATTAGTCAAGGAATATTGAAATTATGTGTGAATGGGACATTAATATGTGAATTAATGATTTAAAAAAAATGGTGAAGTAAATTATATATTTGATTTTAAATGATGATTTATTTAGGTGAACCAGGTAGTGGGTATCCCTTGTGTTTTTATTCGACAATTGTATGGGTGGTTTGGGGCCTTTATAGTTTCCTAGTTTGGGACCTTGTATTTTTGTTTGGAGACCTTTTTTATTACGATATGGAATCTGAGTTTCTATTTGGTCCACCTCCAGTAAGGATGTGTCCTTTGGGCCATGAGATTTTAGGTATGCTGACTGTGGAAATCCACGTGGAACATGATCATACATAGTTCTGGATGGATCATAAGGTTGGTTACTTGGTTTTGGGGAAATTATGAGTAGGGACCATGAAATTTATGTTTCAGTTCATGGAGTGGAATTTTGGATCATATTGTTAATTTATGTGTGTGATTAAATTTGTTATAGAACCTACAGTGAATAACCTAATGGTGTGCTAGTCTTAGTGTGTATTAGAATGGTGGTGATAGATTCATTCGAATATTTTCTTATTCATATCACAATGTTTGTATTGTGGGAATAGGACTAATGCATTTTACTTATAATGAAACCAATTTTTGTAAATGGTTTCACTAAAAACTATTGGGTACCTATGAGAGAGGTCGTACGGGGTTCCAAGTAAATTTGGGTGGATTCCTTGCACCATATTAGTGGGAAACCGAGGGTGTTAATTATTGTGTGATGGTGTAGAGAGTATGTGAAAGTTTAATGGTTGCATATTTGACATAGGTTGTGGTTATTCATTGACAGTGTCATGGAATTCAAGGGTCACCTCGAGGGATGGTAGCCCAAGGATGTGGGTCCATTGGGATATGAAGCATGGGAGATGCTTCAGAGGTGGAATAGATCCATAATGATTTCCATCATGTTTTTGTATGTTATATGTTTGTCCCTTGATTAATCATAAGGTCAACTAAATTCATGAGTAAGGGTGTTTGTTTTGTTTCAATGTGTTTTATCATATGTATGTATAACCTATCTATTTGGATGAAAATTAATTGAGGTCCTCATGTATTATTCATGAAAAAGAGATGAGGGTGACCAAATTCAGGTTAGATTCATATTGTTTGATAGTGATACCCGATGTGTGGTGGGTCACGTGGATGGTCATGTGGGAATGAATGTTTAGGTATGTAAACATGCACTGAGATGTGGGGTGTATGTGTTGATAAGATGTGTGCAGACTGGGATTCTATGATCTTCTATAGGTTATGGATCCCCCTAGAGGGAGGTGATATAAATAATGGATATGCCGGTGGTCATGATCATAGACAACTTCAAATAGTACCACATCGAGTGATGATCATTCCCAACACATTGAAATAATCCCATGTAATTTAAAAATATATGGATTTAAACTAAATTATATTAAATGTTTTTTGGTTGGATGAAGGACATCATTGTGTTTACACTCATTGGGTAACTATATGTGGAATTTGATGATGGAATGTACACCATCAATAGTTCTAGGTGAGGTCATTGGGATGTACCTGGTGTCAAAATATTTTATAGGTCCCATTCATGGATACTATAAACAGGTACATGGTTACATTAAATTTAACATTATGAGAAAAATCAAGATAGTGATGTATATTTTTTGAGGGTTGGAAAGTGATTGAGTGTAATCCCTATTGTGGGAATCTCTCGTAGAGGGAAATGGCTCCAAATATCCTAATGTGGGGAGTGAAAAAAATGTCCTGGATGTGGAGGGGAGAAATTTGAGTTGATGTAGTGATACCAAGATTCCAATGTAGAAATAATGAGATAAAATATGGGTCTCTCATTATGGACAAGTGTACCATGATTATGGTTGATTGTTGTTTCGTGCAGTGGAATTTGGATTATGGTGGTTCCAAAATAATTTTTATGGTCTGTGTTAATCCAGTGAAGGGGGTGGTGAGACTCAAATATAAATTTGGAAGGATTATTTGGGTTATATAACTCCAATGAATATTGGGATGAGACTCGTGTAAGTGTCATTGGATGGTATTGGAATCACTAATGATTTAGGGCATATTGATCATGTGATGTTGTTTCATCCCAATGTTGAAGCTAAACGTTCTATGTATAGCACGTAGGGAATTACTCAAATTAAATAGGGGTTAAGTATATATGTTAAAATTGTAAATATTTTTTGGTTGATGTTTTGGGGTGTGGAGTATGATTCAATTTTGGTATGGTATTGAGTGATATCATATCCTCATTTAGTTACTTTATGAATGGTCAGAGTGATTTTGTTGACAATGTTCATGGGGGATGAATACCCGATGATTGTTTGTATGGAAATGATACCATGATGGAGGAATTCTATTTGAGGTCTGGGATGACCTCAGTTGTAGCGTAGGATGATTGTCATAGCATTAAGTCAGTAGTTTCCTAGGAAGATAAAAATGTTGATAGAAAGCCGGTAGTCGAAGATGGATGTGGTAAGAGTGACCCACCACAACTGTTATTATTTAAAAGAAGGTTATTCTTGTAAACAATAATTTTATTGAGTGAAGTGAGGATGATATTAGTCCTCAAATGGATGTTCTAGGAATGTCCCCCCATTTGGTTTCAATGGAATAGTGCGATTAAATTGTAGGTTGATTTATATATTGATGTTTCTGCATGATGAATAGGGATCGTGTGATGTATGTTGAGAACGATGAGTTGATATTCTAGTTGTATTTTTTCGATTTTGGGCGTTCAAAACAACAAAATGTGGTCGGAATAACCATAACGACCAAGTTTTAGGATGATGATGTCATCATAGTTTCGGGTTAGAAAAATCAGGTTTCTTCCTTTGTTTGATAACATTTCTTGGCCATCATTAGATCTTTTTAGATATAGTAAAATGGAATATCTATATTTGGTTCATGAGTTAGGAAGTGGATATTACGAATAGTAATCTAAGAGGTTCCTCCATGATAGTAGGATAATGTGTGAGAAGTTTCCATTTGTTGTGAATTAGGAATTATTTCCTATTTTTTCCTATAAAGTTTTAGTGTTTAATGTATGATTGAATATGATTTGTGATTTGTGGAGTAGTCAGCTCATTTTGTGGGTTATAGTAATAAATTATTCAAAGAAAAGAAAATTGATTTGGATCTGGTTTTATGGTGGCATGGAAATTCTCCTGAGGAAACACGGGAAAGACGAGTTGATAAGTTTTATAGTGTCTTCATATACTTTTTAGGAATTCCTATAATTCTTGGGATGAATTTTTAGGATGAACCATTATATTATGGGGGTTATAAGATCCTCAATTTTATGGTTTTATGTATGTGTTTAAATTTTGTTTCCAATCTATTGTCTTGGGATAATGAGATGCTTCAAGGTAGAATCAGGATATAAGGATTCGATTTGTATTTTGTTCACAAATGGTGTTGACATAGCTGGTATTGAAATCAGATACCATAGTTTTTATGAGTATTTTTATATATGATTATTTGATCTTGTATTCCTCCTATTGTGATTAGAGTTGATTTTGTGGGATTTTGTTCATTGAGCATCTTAATAATGATATGAATCCCTCACAATCCATGTTGAATGCCTCATGATCAATTTGGTTGACTCCAGAAACCTAGATGGTGTGCCTACATTCCCAAACCTAGTAATTGACAATGTAAAGTTTGGTTGTGTTGTTTTATGACATAGAAAACATGATAATCATTTTGATATGGGTATTTTGGATATGGATCAAATATTGTTATTTTTTCCATTATTTGAAAAATTCAGAAGGGGTATTTTGACAAGACTTGAAAAATGTGTTAATTGGGTTAATTTAGATTTTTTGAAATGGGTTATAAATAATATTATAATGAATAAAGGTTTTGTAGATGTCAAATAATGAACCAATAAAATTGGGAATGGCCTTTTAATTGACGAACATGTAAAAGGAGTTGTATAATGGAATTAATTAATATGTTTAAGTCATTAATAAATTGGAATTACGGAGTATAACTAATGGGCTTCATGTAATAAAGTGGTTGTGATATGTGATATAATAATTATACTTGTGAAAGGAAAAATGGGACAATGAGATAAATAATGGTGAGTGATGACTATTGGATAATATATATCATTTGTTTAATATACATAATAATTTAAGGTATGAGGATGTGAATTAGTCTAAACATCTATGTAATGTAATGAAAATGTATTAAGGGGTTATGTAATAATATCAACTTTTCTATTTATGGTAATGGAATATGATTTTTATTTGTATTTATTTTTTTGTGATATAACATGTATGTAGTGGATTGATTAATAAGAATGTTCCCACAGCTTAGAAGTGTGTGTTATTGAGTTGAGGTTATATTCTCAGGTGTTGAGTAAGACCAAGGCTCTAAACTCCACAGGAAAATTCATGGCTTAAGGATGCTGACAAAGGATCTATCCCACTGATGGTTTCATTCCATCAAGATATAGGCTTCGATGTGAGGATAAAGTGATGTTGGTATGTGATTATACATAGTGAGATAGTGATATGATTTATTCCATTATGTGTAGTATTTATTTTCCCTAGACCCATGTGTAGATGAATTATATACCAACCAAATTGAACATGTGTTGAAAATGGATCACGTAAAGAAGATGGAATAAATAGTGGAAATGGTAATAAAAATTAAAGGGCTACTAAAATGATTGTTAACTAAAAATATATTGGTTGAACTTATTTACTTGTTATTTATTTATTACATTCATGCAATATTTGTTAGAAATTATATTTTTTAGACACCGTTGATGGTGGCCTACTATGTTGTACTCAAACCCTAATAACATCATTGTTGGGAACCCAAACAGACGTCATTGTAGTAAGTTCAGATAAGGGAAAAGAAATTATTCTATGGATTTTATCTGGGCTTTGTAAATTCAAGGATGAGGATTCAGACTAGTATTCATGACTGTTTTTAGGATTTTTTTTTAATTTTTTACCACTTTTCAATAAATCATTACATAACATATTCACTCTTGGATATTGTTGTTTTTTATTTTTCATTGGTTAATGTATATTGTTTCAACCTTTCTATTTTTTTTATTTGATGTACTTTCTATGTAAAGGGGTTATAGACTCCCCATGTGACTTTTTGACACTTGTTGTTAGGAACCAACCTCTAGCTTATGGGGAGGTTTACATGATGTCATGTTGTGACCCGTCTCATGGAATGAATTTAATGGATTCGTGATCAGAGAAGTTTTGACATTGTATTAATGAAATTATTTTCTATGACATACTATTTACAGATAGTAAATATTATGATAAGAAGGTTGTAGTCCTTGATAATGAGCTCATTATTTGGAGTAGTTATCCCATGTTCAAGGGAAACCCGAAATCACTAAAGGTGTGATTTTTTTTTTCTTGATGTGTGTTATTAGAACATGATGGTATTTCACTAATATTTAAAGCAAATTACATGTGATTTGACTAATTTATGATATTTTTAGCATGGCTTGAATGAAATGATTTTGTGAATTCATTAATCATTTTATGTACCGATGGATATAGTTGGTGTCCATAATTATCAACACACATTAGATGAGTGTGTGTGGCTAAGAGAGTAAAATTAATTTCTCTTATATGAAAAAAAAACAATGAAAACAGTCACTAATAGTGGTAATGAATGTGTGTAAATGAAAATTTTTAAATGAAATGTTATGAAATTTTTTATATAATAAAGTGTTATGACCGAGATAAATTTTTCTGTACTGATAAATTGAAATGGCTCATTGGTGGAAAAAGTATCATATTTCATAGTGATGGTAAAACGTGTAATTATTTTTTTCTAATGAATGTTTAAATCTGTTAAAATGAGGATTTTAATGAGGTATTAAATGGGGAATGTGCCTAAGATAAATGTATTACATTGAAAAAATATAATTTATTTTAAAAGTGGAGTCTCCCAAAATACATATCCTCATGTGAATTAGATAACCCCTGTGGCCTATGACCCACAATAGTTATGGTAGAGGGTATTGTTCGACATGTGATGAAGATTTATGGGATAATGTATAAAAAATGGGATTTTAAGGTTATTGATATTATATCTTTTCCTAATTGGTTTAACCCTATCGATCATTCAATTGATTGTTTGTTTAAGCGAATGTTTTGGATTATTGTATTGAATAAGTTAAGGTACTTCGAAACATTTGGTGAATGGTTTTTTGGAATATGAAATCTTGAGTTCAAAAATGACGAATTTAATTATAAAATGTATGTGTAATGATTAAACTATTGGGTGATGTGATTTGTGAGTATTCCGTGAATTTGCAATTCAACGCTTATATGGATGATTTGGGCATTGATAGTTCCCCAATTTGGGACCTTATATTTCGGTTCTGAGTCATGGTTGGTTACGATATGGAATATTAGTTTTATAGAGGGAACCCTCATGTAAAGTTGTTGACTTGGGGTCATGAGATGTTTTCGGTATGGTGTGTATGGAAATCCATGTGGGTCATGATCTTCCAGACATCATGGTGGACCTTAAGGATGGTGCTCAAGATCATGTGACATTGTGAGTAGGGACCTTGTGGTTTTTTAGGATATTTAGGTGGAAAAGTTTCTTATTGCTTCATTCTACATTTATGGATAAATTTGGTATTGAACTTGGAGTGAATGGTCTCTAGGGGTGCTCATCATAGTTTGTTTTTGAATAATGATGAGAGTGTCATTCACGAACTTTTATTTTTCATAACATATTGTCTATATTTTTGTAAGAATATTGTCGATCGTTACTTATTTCGACTCATGTTTTGGGTAATGGTATCATTTTACCATCTAGTTGAGATATTAGGAAGGTTGAATGGGGTTCCTAAATATATTGGGTGAATGCATTGGACCATGTAAGGGTTTCTTGGAGAGTGTTACCCATTATGGGTTGGCTTCGATGGATAAGTTGAAGATGGATTGTTGATTATGAAATATAGGTTGTGGAAACATTTTGATAGTCTTGAGTGAATCAAGGGAAACATCAAAGTATACAATCAAAATTATATTGGTCCCTTGGGATAGGAAGAAATAGAGAATCATTAGAGGTGGAACAGATGCATAATGAGTACTCTCAGGTATCTATATGTGTTGTGGTTGTTCCCTAGTATTCTTTTAAGGTAATAATAATGATTGTGGTTGGGTGTACGGTTACCTTCTTTGGGTTGTAGCATATGGATTTCTAACATGTCTGTTGGGAGGAATATTAATTGATGCCTCAATGTTTTTTTTCAAGAGTAGGAGACAAGCGTGACTGAAGCATGGTTTCATTATTTTGTCAGAAAATATAATTCCAAAGTGATGATGTCTCAAGGATGAGTATTATTGTATAAATAGTTTGGTATGAAAATGGGTGATGAGTAGTAGTCGTTAAGTGTTTATGATATTTGGGCTGTATTGGAATATGAAGTCATTTGCAGGTAATAGTTTCCCATAGTGGTATGTGACATCATTAATGGATAAGTTAGTGGTTGTATTCATAAATTAACTCTTAGAATAAATCAATGAATTTTTATCTTTCAAAGCACCTTGACATATTCCTAGGTGAATTAATAACTTAATATTTACATTAATTGACATGAATTTGTCATGGTAGAATATGGGACATCATAGAGTATATACTCATGGGGGTAATATATCAATAGTTGGATGATGGGACATACAAAACCAAAAGTTATGATTTAGGTCCTTAGGAGGGACCAGGTACTTAAAAATGTTGTAGGTGTTGTTCATGGAAGCTAGAAACACGCCCTTGATGTATTTTGATTCCTAATTCTTGGAGAATTTAGACAGACGTGTCTATGTTTCCTGTTTTGGAATCGGATCAGGGGTTATCCATGTGGTGTGAATCTCAGATGGAGAAAAATGGTATCGAAACTCAAAAGGTGGGGAGGGATTAATCATTCTTGAATATGTAGGGGAGAATGATTAATTAATATAGTGACACTAGGATTCCAATGTGGAACCAGTGAGGTGCGGAATGGGTCTCCCATGTGGTATTGGTTGGCCATGATTTTGGTGGTTGATTGATCCGGGAAATGGGCTTGGGCTAGTGGTAGTTCAAAGATAATTAAATTATTATGAGCAAATACATCGATGGGGTTGGTGAGACACACTGATGATTTCTGGAAAGAGTGCATGGGTTCTATAACTTCAATAAATATAATGATTATACTCAGGTAAGTGTCTTTGCCTTGTATTGTAATGTCGTGATCTTTGAGGTAACCTTGTCACTGTTATATAGTTCCATACTAATAGTGATGCTAACGATTCTAGGATGATCCATCCAAGTATATCTCGAATTATCTTGGAGTGGTGAATAAATTGGGAATGAGGAAATATCCTTCAGTTGACTTGTTGGTGTGAGGATTTCATATCAAATTTGATATGGTACTGAGTGAGAGCTTATCCTTCTTTTGTTAATGTTTGAACCGTATTAGTTCGTAGGATGGGAATTTTTATGGGGGATGTGGATCCAAAGATGGTTCAGATGGGAGTGATACCATGATGGAGTAATTCTATTGAAGATTGTGGATGGCCTCAATGGGTGGGTTAGATGATTGTGATATGCTAAAGACAGTAAAAGTTTTTAGAAGGAAACAAATGGTGCTACATTATAGTAGTGGATGATTGGTGTGGTGAAAGTGAACCAAATCCACTTTGATGTTGTATTAGAAAGTGATACATATTAATGATGTCGTTATTGGGGGAGTTATGGTTAATATTAGTCCTCTAAGCAATTATATGGGAATTTCCTCCGTTATAGTTTCACTTTCAATTCAAGTTTCCATTAGAGGCTAATTCCTGTATGTATTTTCATTGATGAAGAGTACGGAACAAGTCATGTATTTTTTGAATGTTGAATTAAGATTCTAATGGTTTTTATTAAATAGTGGGGGTGTTAAAAAATGAAATATGGTGTGAGTAAATTCAATGGAAAATTGGTTGGTCGATGATGTGGTCAGAGATTCGTTTCAGATAAACCGACTGCTTTAATTTGGGTGATATCTAGTTTTGGCCACCATCATAGTTTTGGAGATAATGTATAATGGTCCAAAGGATATGGGGTCATGATTTACAAATATGATCATAATGTTGGATTTTTGATTTGTTACACCATGATGGTATGATAATGTGTTTGTAGTTTCCATGTGTTGTGAATTTGGAAATGTTACCTAAATTTTATCTATGAATTTCAAGTGGTTAGTTTATGGTTTAAGATGTTGTGTGCCTTGAGGCCTAACTGGTTCATGTTTTGGGATGTAGTAAGAATGTATTCTAGGAAAGATGGTTCATTATGTTACAGAATTATTCTAGAATGGTAATGATTAGGTAGAACCATGGTATAGATGATATGATAAGTGGGATTAAGGGATTTATGTCCTATTTAGAATCACATTAATTATTGGGAATCCAGTTTTAAGACATCACATTATATGATGGGGGTGGTTTTACGATATCAGACTCTATAATTGTATTCCTTCATCTAAATTTTGGTTTAAAATGCTTTTCTTCAAATGATATGTTTCTGTGGATTATGATGAACATCAAGAGTATTTTGGGTGACTAGTCCATGAAAGGAATAAAAAACTGTTCCAAAATTTGCATGGTTCAAAGTTTGTGTATAGATAAGTAAAATATTGGCCTATCCAGGCAAACTGTGAAAACAAAGATAGTATAATATTGCACGGACGGGACAAGGTTTCTCAAATTGTGCGACAAGCCTAGGTAACCCAGCCATCTCACCTTCCTTATACAGTATATTGAGAACATTTTGTGAATGGTTTGGAAAATAGTTCAATTAAACCATGCATCTCTGTAAAGATGATAAATTTAATAAAATTCTATCATGGTATTTTTATATTCTAGCTAATATTCACTTTCATTTATTCCTGTGAAACCCATGGGATGAACAAAGGCTCCGGGATCATTCAAGAGATCAGTATCCCTTGTTTTCGGTCATTTTCTGCACCATCGATTGTGGATCGAAGCATCGGGTTACAACTTTAAGGGATGATTGAATCGGGGTATAAGGCATTAATTTTGAATTTTTTCACCAATGTGTTCATGGTAGGTGGTCTACAAATCATTTCCCATATTTTTAAAGTGAATTTGTGCATATGAATATATGTTCTAGTTTCCTCATTTTTATTTATTGGAATTCCATTGGCAGTATTTTGTAAAACGAGCCTATAAAAAATGATTCGAAAGCCTCACATTCCTAGTGTGATGCATGAAGGATAGTTATATGGATTTGGTCCAGCCATGTGGTGTGTTGATTTTCCCAAACCGAGTAATTGACAATTTCATGTGTTTAATTGATGATTTGTTTCATAGATCCCTTGTTTAATAAGTTAATATGGGTTGTTGGGTTGAGGATATAAATTTTTTAGTTCTTCATAGGGTTGATAAATAAATAAGGGGTTGTTGGGAATGACATGAAAAAGGTATAATGGGGATAATATAGATTGTATATAATGGGTTATGAATTACGCTGGAATGAATAAAGGGTAAGTTTATGTGAAATGATGAAACTGTTAAATTGTAAATGTCTTCTTAATAGAAAAACATCTAAATAGGGTTTCTTGAGGGAATTATTGAAAATTTAAATTGAGTTAACAAATAGTAATAATGGGTTATACCTAATGGGTTTCATTTAATAAATTTGTTTTGTTATCTGATATAATAATTGTACTTGGGAAATGATAATTGGGATAATGAGATAAAGTATAGTGATTGAAAAAAATTGGCTAATATATGGTAATTTATTACTATATATAATGTTTTAAGGAATTATAATGGGAATTGGGATAATCAATTATGTAATGTAATGAAAAATTTATTATGGGGTTGTGGAATAGAATCAATTCTCTTGTTTATTGTTATTGTATTAGATTGTATTTTATATTGGTTTTGTTCGGTTATAAAATCATATGTATGGGGAAGATGGATAAATAAAAATCTGTCGAAGGCTTGGTAGTGTGGGGTATTGACATGAGAATATATTCCTACATGTCAAGTTAGGTAGAGGCTCTAAAATCCAACCCAAAATGCATGTGTTCAAGAAGGATAATAGTACCAATTACCCTAATGGTTTCATCCCCCCCCAAACTGATGCTTCGAGGTGAGGATAATGTTTTGTTGTGAGGTGACTATCCTTGGTGAGATAATGACTTGATTTGTTCATTTATTTTTAGTATTTGGTTGATTGGGACCAATTAATCGATTAATTATTTTCCAACCACATGGAACTTTTGATGAAAATTGATTAAATAATGTCCAAGGCATAAAATAAATAAAAATTATAATGATAGAATAGGTTAATGTAATGATTATTAACTAACAGTAAGCATGTTGACCTTGGTTACTTGTTTTTATATATAACTTGTATGAAATATCTGTTAGACTATATAATTTATATACACTGTAGTTGTTATATATTGAGTTTTTCCTACACCCTATACAAACTTCCATTGGGTACCCAAGGAGACATCATTATTGTTGATTCAGATAAGGGAAATGGACCATTTCTAGGGAGTTGAGCCAATATTAGGATATCAATGGATGAGGATCCGGACATGAATTAAAAATAATTGTAGGGATTCCTTATGTTTTCAGTATGTTTGAGTTTTTAAACTTGTTATTGCATCATGACATGTCATATTTACTATTGGTATTGGGTTGTAGCTTATTTATGGATATGGTTGTTTATTCGGGTTCATTGGTTATTGTCTATTGTTTCCACTGTTCATTATATTTTTTTATCTTGTTTACAATGGAAATGTTTTAATAGTATCACCACATGAACATTAGAACATCGATGCATGTCAGAAACCTCTTCAATACTGGGAGGCACACTTGAGGACATGTGGTGACCTAGCTCAGGGCACTTATTTAGTGAATTCTAGTTTAGGGAAGTTATAATATTAAAGAAAAGCATTTATAACTGATGCATTTTAATGAATAATAAGTTCCACAAGTAATTTTTTCATCAATTATATGTATACTAAAACCATTATGATTCACACAATTTATCAATGAATAATTATTCAAAAAGTTTTACTTGATCCATTCCGCATGTAAATAATCATAATATTCACCTAAAACATGTTTGTAACCACTACAATAACAAAATGATGATCATTGCGTTTACAATACAACATAAAAAAATAATACCCAAATATGTTTTCTCTTAATCCCGCAAACCAAATATATTAATACCCTGACAACCTAAAAACATTAATGAAAATATTCTTGTCTTCAAGAGTAAAATCTTAGGTTGTCCGTTAACTTAATCATCTAATAATTCTAGTATAGCCGAAACCATCAGATCACTAAAAAAATTCATGGTAACATATTTATTTCATATACCTCTATTTATTATAATCTCAAATATAATACGTATATGTAGTTTTATCATTCCCAAGTCATGTTTTTTCAAAAAAATCTTCCCACATATGAATCACTTCTCCGCACAAGTACCTCAGCCATGTTGGTGAGGACTCGACAAGAGCATCCAAGAGACCCGAGTTCATAATCAGGTTGAGACACACTTCCATGTACTGTAGAAGTTACTATTTGGTACTGTAGCAGCCAGAACTATTCACCTATTTGGGATTTTAGGGCACAAGTTTGGGCCTCAGGTCCTTTAAGGCCTTCGGGCCATCCAATGCCTTCATTCGAATAAGGCTTTTGGGCCACCTCAATTCCATCGGGCCACCTCAAGGCCTTTCGTTCACGTCAAGGCCATCAGGGAACCTCATGGCCATCACCCACAAGAAATTATGCTGAGATGAGCAGAAAAACTATCCCAGGAGAAGACTCTATATGGGGATTCAGAGAAGGTGCATTCACTAGGGTAGAAACTAAGAAGATTTTTAAAAAATAGAGGGTATGTCATTGCCATTGGGAATAGCTTGTTCCTGCACCGGATGCCTAGCTGAACAACCATGTGAAGGTGGAGATCTGATACCATGATGATGATGCTGAGAGGTGAAGTTCCAAATATAGTATATATATTTCTTATGACATAAAAGTCATATATTTTCTGAGCCTTTGGGAATTTTAAGGGTTCCCCCTCTTCCTGTTAAAGGGGGTAATCAAAAGACAATAAAAAAGAAGTCCTTCAGGCCATTCAGGCTAAATGAATCACTACTCTTGATTGCTGATGTTATTCATCACATTCATATAATTTCATGAATAAGTACTTTAGTTAAATCCTTATGTATCTCATGATTTAGATAACCAATGGTTTATTGATAAAATACACAAATAACATAATTCATGAATCCAAAAATAAGAATTCAAAAAATTACACATCAGATATGGTAGTAGAATTAAATTGACCATGACCTATTATCCCTTTGGGTATATTTTCATTTTAGGATTGAGACATTTATTTTTATAGTTTCATGTTTACATTTATTTGAAGAACAATACACTGAAAAAATATTTTATTCACTAAAAATCAAGAGGATGGTGGTCCTTTTCTCTACAAATAAATCAAACTTTGTTTCCTATTAATCATATACCAAGGTGTTTCCTTCCACAATTGTCACGTGTGAAGAAATACATTGTTTCCATCTTCCCACTATCTATATTTTTGTTTATCTTTTATCTTCTTATATTTTTCAGTTTTATATAATATAATATGGTTGATTTTATATTTATCATGTTCTAACATGATATTTTTTCATTATATGATAAGAATATTTTGGAGAGTACTTCCCTTTGATATAATTGCTTAAACCCAACGAAGAAATGACCATTCATACATATTGGATTTTTCTCATTGAATAAGTTCTCATTACATCCACTAGTTGCCATTTTTAAATAATGGAATAAACTATATTAGATCATAACATTAATATAACTTTTTTATTAACCCAAAACTATTGAAATATTTAACATAAATTGAGAAATTTATGTGTAAGTTATCTCATTATCATAAACATGGTTTACTTGGGGACATAATTACTATTAAATCATTCATCTCAATTTTCAAATAAAATGAGATTCACCTTAATCATATCTTATAACAGTGTCATGCATGGTTCATGATATTTTTTTTTCGTGTTAGTGGTTATCTTGAGATAGGGATGAGTCCTGTTTTTTTAGTTTTTACCCCTAGGTACATTTGGGATTGATCCACATAAACTTATACTGTCTAGAAATGTATTTATTTTGATGAATACCCACATATTATATTCCTTAATAATTTATATGTTTTTCTTCTCTATTTATATTCAATGTATATCTTACGGTTATGATCCATAATCTATGTTTTACAAATAACGTGTCCCAGGATTCTTCTGAACAACCTCCAATATCAACTAAAACATTTCTGAACCTAGTATCCCATAAGTAGTTCCTTACTTATTTAATTGGCATATATAAAACAATATTTCAAAATGATCAACAAATTCAAAGGATTTTTAACTATATTAGATACATGAACATTAAATTACATCATGAAATGAAAAACAAGACATTAGATCCATTTTAAAAATCCATTACTCCTAAATTATATCACAATGACATTAATATTTTACATCTATACATCATAGGGAAAATAAAACATGACAAAGGGGTGATATGATATGCTCTATAAGAGTAAAAAATAATGTATAAGCTATCATAAAAATAAACCATAATGAAAATTGATTAACATAAACTAATGAAAAAACAAAATCATGAGAATAATATATAAGTAATAGAAGCTGAATGAATAATTTCTTTTAAAATATCACATTAAACGTATCCATGGTTATTATACTATCAAAATAATCACATGATTTATCAATTAATAATATCATAATAATGGAATTCATATTCCAAACATCATAAACATATCATTGGGGCCTCAGAAAAGTCTTCTGAAATTAAATAGATAAGGCCATAGAAAAAATCCATATCATTTTTCTCTCCTGATACCTACTAATTGATCATGGGGTTATAGGAGGACCCATTTTACATAAATATATTTCTATTCATTCAACATATGTGTCATAAAATGTTTAGGTAATTATGAAAAATCATTTGTAGTTGTCATAAAATCTGATTATAAACATTTATATCCTATAAAAGAAAAATGATGAAAATTGAAAATATATTTTAGTTCTAAATTATGTCCAAATAATGTGAAATGATCCAAAAAATATATTTATAAAAATTTATAAATTGACATATTTAATGCAGTTAATGGAATTTATTAAAAATTCATTAAATGAAAAAAAATATAATAGTTTGTATAAAAAGAAAAATAAAAAAAGTAATTTATTTATGATAATATTTTTTATATTATAAAATTATTTTTAGGTTATAATATATAGTTCATTTTACTTGAAAATGGGTATGAAATTGGGAAATTTATTCTATTCATTCTTTCTTATTAATAAGAATCGAGAAAGGGTGTTTATAAAATAGTTGACTAACTATATATTAAAAGAGTATTATGATAGGTACATATCAATGTAACATCAACATATTTATTATTTTTAGTACATAAAAAAATGATAATTACATTTGGTTAAAGAGAGAGAAATAGAAACCTGAAGAAAAAATGGTGGTTCAGGTAGAATCCTTTACATTTTGTCTAAAAGTGTTCATATCTTTATCTTAATTTCTTGGATAATCAGATATAATTAATTATTTAATTAATTCAGAACATTATATACATTTATTTTATTTAATATAATTTTATTATGTTCATTTATGTCTTTTTTTATCAGTTATACCAATCCAATTCATAAATTTGATGTGTTCATTTCCTTAGTTTTCACAATTATATCACTTGTATAAATGTATGAAACATCATGTGAAATGGGAAATGAATATCTAGAATTGAAATTATATTATATTAATGAACATACATAATATTAAAATTGTACATATTTAATATATATATTAAATCTGTGGATGAATTATTTTATATGACAGTAGTGATAATTGTTTGGGTTGTTTTGGTGACTTTTCAATTTTCAAAAACTCAAGTTGTTTTTTTAAATAAAATTGTGTGTATATAATTGTTTCAGAACCTTTAATAGGATTTAATATATATATTATAATTTTTATACAATAAAAATGGTTTTATGACCTCCTTGAAAGTGTTAATTGAAAATGATAATGAACCATTATT
Source organism: Viscum album (assembly GCA_963277665.1). Taxonomy (NCBI): domain Eukaryota; kingdom Viridiplantae; phylum Streptophyta; class Magnoliopsida; order Santalales; family Viscaceae; genus Viscum; species Viscum album. The sequence goes on from OY728161.1 coordinate 1,498,567,242, forward strand.
GATATTAGTAAATTGAAACATCATAGGTGATTCATTCATTTATAGAACAAAATGAATGATAGAGATAAAGGATTTCAATGATGGATATTCTATTAACATGATATAATTCTAGTATATAAATGATATTGTAGTTATAATTTCTCTTCTAATATGGGAGGTGAGATTAGTATATGAAAATAAAATAAATTGAATGAAAATAAAAAAGGAAAGAGAAATTTTACCTCTTGAATTATACTCTTTATGAACCTACTTAATGATATTGGTTTTTGATTTTTTGGGACCAAAACTCCTGGATGTGGCTATAGTAATGGGAAGAGGATTGATTAGAAATTTTAAACAGATCAATGAATGGAAGGTGTGATATGAAGGGATGGAAAAGGGTGCTATTTATTGTGGATGAGATGGTGTTTTTGAATATTTTATTTATTTGATAACTACTTTGGATCAAGAAAACAAATATATTGATATGAATAAAAAAATATATTAATTCTATTAGGTATAGTTTTATATTATTATATAACATAATCAATAAATCACCTATGACTCAGTAATACTGTTATTTAAAATTTATCATAATTTATCAATTCAAACCGATAGATATGGTTTGCCATGGAATAGAAATATTAAATATTATTAATTATACCCACCAAGATAGAATTTCATGGAACTTAATCCAAAATTACTCTCCCTATATTTCATAAATTACAAATAGCTTTATCGATATGTTGAAGAAGGGAAACATTATTTTTATAAACTCTTCATTATAGACTACCATTATGAATGTGTATGGCCATATTATTACAAACTCTTGAAGGATGGTCTCCGTGAACTGCTCCATGAACGTATGGTTGGAATCCTGGACTAGTACCACCCCTCATTTCATTTAATCCCACTAAACAAACTCATGAAATAATTAATATTACTACTAGGGATGTTATTAACTAGCATCATAATAGTCTCCTTGAAAATGTTGTATATATCATTAAAACCTATCTTTTCATAGACACATAGTATTTTCATAGATGGAAACCTTCACATAATGTAATTTTGGAATCAACTTTTTTTATAATAACATTTTAAATAATTCTCCAAATGATTTCAGCCGGATTAAATGCTTTTATAATACTTAGATTAAACCATCGATATTAACATCAAAATGGCGTATTGTTTCTAATAGGTTCCCCACCAATACTTATTTACTATTTTATGAGATATAACTATTATCAACATTTCATCTTTGTAATCAACATATAAAAGTTTAAAACCATATTTTTATTTCATGTGAAACTTACACTACCCCTTTGAACTATATTTTTATGATTTTTAACAATAAATGGTTCCTTCCAGACTCTATAAATGCCCAGTTAAAGTGTTATATTGATAGGGATAGCACCCAAAAAAACAAAAATATTTATTATTGTAGTTGTTGAGCTGCATCATGTGATTTGGTAGTATATAAATGTTATCCATCATATTAATTACTCACTCGGCCATAATGTGGGTCAGGTGAAGATCCTCATATCTAATCTTGAATCCTTCTTGATTTAGATCAGTAATTGAAACAATAACATCAAAGAATTTATAATTTTGAGATGTCTTCATATCGATGGAATTTTTCATCTTCCACAAAATACTATTGATGTTTTCGAGGAACGCCCATTCTCTTGTTGGAATAATGATAATGTCAATGGTGTTTTTAAAGGCAATATAGGATCCAAGAGATGTGGAACTATCTTTTCAGATATTCATTGTCACATCATCATGTCTTTCATTTGATGTTGTGGTATTTCCTCTTCTCTAGAGGCCTAAATGATTAGTTTGATTCATGTTGTATCTTTCACCATGAATCATGGTTGGAACACCATATAGATTTAAAGAGATTCGACCACCATAGGGAAATCGATTTGGAAGGGTATGATTCATCTAGAAAGGTTGATTACTACATGTCAAATGGATTTCCTTGGTTCTCTATGTAAATTTAACTGTATTAGCACTCATATCATTCGTGAAGTGAACATGGTTGTAGATGACCTTACCAATAAAGGAGTAATTTTGGATATTAATAGGGTGAATGATCTCCTAGACGATTAACTCCCCCTTTATGAGAAAGATTATAATATGACCCCTATTTCTAGACTAATGTAATTTAAATTTAATAATAATTGTATTTTTGTATTTTGGCCAATGTCCATGTTTCCTCAAAAGAAAAAATCACAAGTAGTCATGTGTTAATATTCAAAAAATCTTAATTATTTTAGAAAAATCCCAAAAAATACACCATTATACCTTTCAACATATAGAATTGAATAATGAACAGTATTTTCTAAAACCAATTTTATACATATGATAATTTTGATTTTTAAATAGAATAATGATTTACTTGGAAAATAAAAAATTTTATATTTATAATTTATTTTATTACACAGCGAACAATTAGTTTGGATCTCGTAACATTTTATTATAATCATAAATAAACATTAATAATTGATAAATAAATTTGATGAAAATAATTTTTCTTCCAAATAATTATATTATTTATAAATTTGAAAATAATCATTTATGTTTATAAAATATATCCCCACATAATTAATAATTTAAAAAAAATTTACATATACTATGAAATAATTATAACATATTATCATTTATAAGAAGTACAACTGTAATTTTTAATTTAATTTTTGTGGTTATTTATCTAATTTCGACTTTAATATTCTTAACAATAACAATATTTTTTAAACGGTCCCATTTAAATTCAGCAAAAATAATCTTATCAGAATTATACCAAAAAATTAACCAAGGTATATTTTGATATTTTGATTAAAATATAATGTTTATTTTTTCTAATATAATTTATATAATTCCATAATTTTATATTCAAAATAAGTTCTCCATTAAAAGGGGTTAACACTGTGTTTATAAAAATATTTCTTTTTATGTGTAAAATTGGATTTATTCGTTATCTTATCCCTCTAAAAATATTTTGAATGAATATAATAAAATTATAGAATATATAATATATAATTTTAATTAATATATTTTAATAATATATATTAGATAAATTTAATAATATATTATTTCAATTTTACCATAAAAATCATTTTTATATAAATTTATTCTTTATGTTCATTGGGTTTTAATTTCTAATTAATTGGTCCCAAATTAATTAATATTATCAATATGTGTAATCTATAATTTCATAATTTAAATAATATATTTCATTACGTCAATTCCAATGGCTTGTTGATAACGATCACAACTAAATAATGATATTTAATCATTTTTTATGTTCGATGTTATGTGTAAAGTAAACCATTGATGAAGATAAATATAAAAAATGGAATATTATAATATCATAGGATTTTACAGGAATCATGGAGACTCCCCTCCCATGATGATCCAGTTATATATCATGTTCTCTCGACAACCTCTTCCTTTCCATCACCTCAAGATTAGTCTTCAGCTTAAATGGGGTGAACAGATGATTGATCTTGAGATGAAAAGCCTCCTCGAAATTCCATTCTCTTGCCTCCTCGCCTAGAAATAGGTCTGAAGCATATCATAAAATGTTTCTCAAATGGATTCCAAACTCTCTCACACTTGAACCTCCATGTCGGAGGGTAAGAAGCTCCTTGGGACTAGACACCTTTTTTGTTGAAGGAAGAAACTCAACTCTAAATATGTCTCAAAACTCCTCCCATGAGATTGTTGACTCCTCTCGATCCCCGAGGAACACGAATCAACACTCCCTCCCTACTCCATATAGCATCGTCACATCTAAGGACACCCAGTAATCCTTCCGAGAAAGTATTGAACTGAATCCTATCTCATCCTCTTCCAACTAGTCTTTCGTGACTGCTTATGAAACAGTTCTCTAATACATATGCAAGCTTTAGCGTGGAAACTCTAGGAGTGTCCTCCTCCATGGGTCGTCATCGTCAACCTCTACCTACAACGATCAGTAGGAACTTCCTACTGGATGACTTTTATGCGATCATGTTGAGGATGTTGACCTAGATCCATACATGAAAAATATAAAATAGTTAGAGATCCTAAACCTGGAATATGGAAGACTCATCATTAATTAATTAAATTTTTTCATTTATTCATTATAGGTTAACCTATCCCATGTTCTACCACTACAAACACATGAATAATGACAAATGATGCATGATACATTCCAAGGTCTCTACCCTGAAAGTAGTATCACCTTGTTTAGTATCCATTGTAAACATAATGGTCTATAAATCATATCATAGGGGGACCCAAACGCCTATGTCTTAGCCGATCTCCAGTGCTTACATCACATTCTAAACATGAATGACAGAGTTTTCCTACCAACCCATGCAAACTCACCTATGCCAAACTCGAAACTCCATCCTATCACTCAACCTACCTCTAATACCACTATTTCACAACCCCCACCAAAATTTGTTTACCCCTCCTGGGAAGGCAATGTGACAAGGAAGATAATGACCCCAGAGTCCTACCTCTAGTAGGCCCTGGGTTGGCGACTAGCACTAAGTGTATAGTAAACACACAGATGGGAAGCAATACCCTCTAATAGAACACATGCAGAAGAGAGAGATAAGATTGACACCAACCAACTACAACTCAAAATAAAATATAAATAAAAAACCATATGAAAATATGTAATGTCATGAAAAACTACTACAATAGGAAGGGGAAAACTAAAAATAGCCAAAGGGAAGTAAAAAAAACAGCAACCACAAGCCCGAACACCTCCTGCAACCCCATGCTAGTAGAATCCAGCTTCATCTCCAACCTTCACTAAGAGACCTGAAAAACAGTATATATATACATAGGGTTAGTATAACATTATACTCAAGAGGATCCTCCTCATAGACTCTAATACAAAAGCAAAGAAATCATTCTAAAGCACAGTGAACAACAAGTGAATCTAACCTGTCACGTAAACAGGTATTCTAGGTTTACAGCAACACTAAGGCTACCCTCACCATTTAACACATACAATAGTATATAATATAATAATCAATATCAAGGGTACCCCACTACTACTTCCCCATTGTATTTATGATTTCTCTTAACATCGCACATCCTATGAATCTCTCTCCAAAAAGGCTTGGCCATAGACACCTTGGCATAGCACCACAACATGCCCCTCGTTCAACAAAACCACCACGTCCACATAATAATGTAACTAGATAGATTATGGGAGCCACCAAAACTCACATAACGTGTATCATATGATGTATATTATACCTCAATCCATTACATCCCATACAATGAGTAAGGATCCTCAAGCCATCATAGCCTATACATGTTACACCTATAGTAGTCCATTTGAGACTATATATAGAATATATGTGTCTGAATAACCACAAGCTATTACAACCCTATATACACATATATGGGAAAAACTAACCATTGTTCCTTCCATAACAAGTAACTACCAAGAGAAGAGAGTGGGGATAATGGGGGTAGTTAGCCATCCATCCTCCCACAAGAATGTTGGGGAAAACACCCCCAGGGCTCAGAATCCCCAGGGTGTTATTTTCCATATCTGACATGTTGGGGTTTCATATAGAAACACAAAAAGTACATAATATAATATATCTCACAACATTAATATGGGCATAACCTAATCATAGACTCAACTATATATAACATCTCTCAGACTCCTAGCTCCAAATTATATGACTAGATATACTATAAGCACACGACCATTTAAAGAGATTAATTACATTACTTCATTCACATTTTTTTCAGTTCCACTTTCTATTAATTAATTATTTAAACATTAATTAACCATTAACAATTTCACATATATTTCATTAGCAAAAAACCCAAAGTTCTATGTCCCATTAAAATTGTAACCTCAACATTTTGTTCCAACATGCTTCAACCCCATGGGTTAATATCATTAATTCAATTATATATTTACAAAATTACTTTCCCATAATCCCAAGCATTCTAGAAAATCATTCTCAATTATTAAACACAAGGGTAATCAACATGATGAGTAGATGAATTACTTGTTGAGTCATTACCGCCTACAGAAAGAGAGTTAACCCATTTTCCCATGAGATTTTAGACACAAAAAGCATGTGGCATACCCTGTGCATCTTCACCACTTCAGGAATAAGGGAAAGAAAGACCAGATGCCTTTAGAAGTGGGGATGATAATGTAGATAACCAAAAAATGAAACATAACGCACTCAAAAATTCACATCCAACTCGTTCCATCATCTCTAGTGTCCTCTCTGACACCCACATGCATAAAATGATGCATCTCTCCACTCTAGGTGTCATCTTCTACCACAACCAATCAACCTCCCAGAACCGACATATCAAAATGGCTTCCCAGGATCACATCACAACTCATGTAGTAGGAAAAATTCCATCATATCAATTGGGATCATAGCCCTTATACAAGAAATATGGTAACTCAGAACCCTTCAAAGAATTATTTTCTATCAAAAAACCAGTTCATTAATCCATCTTAGATTATCTGATTTATTATCTCCAGGTTCCAATTCATGATTTCTAACCAATAAGATATCACAAATTGATTAGTCATGCCTATTGTGTCAAATAAACTAACATCAAATCAAAAAAAAATCAAACAGATTCATTCAGATGCCTCATTATATATATCCAAGCAATTACCAATTAATTCTAGAATTATGTTCATTAACAATTTCTATCAAGAACAAAATTCTAGGCACAAAAAGAATTGATACCACACTTTCTAGAAAAACAAGAGGCAATAACATAAGATCGATATCAATTTATTTATCTGGTTAAATTTTTTTAGGTTTATTCCATTGTGATCAAGTGAGATAAAACATGGTAACAATACAGTTGAAAAAAAAGGATAATAGATGCAAAGAATCCACTACCTAAAATAGTTATTTATGTTCTTTATACGAGAATGATCAACACAACGATTTATGATATCCTCCCCCCGTGACAACGGTATCCACTCGAGGATGTGGAGACACCACCACACTGGTCAACACTCAAGAAGAGTCCATTATGAACAAGGATATAACATTCCATAAAAGGGCTAAGGGAAACCAGAAGAGATAAACCCAAAATACTGATGAAAGAAAATACATTATATGGAAGACTAATCAATATTTCGTGGTTACATCAAAATAGAGAAGATCAAATCCTAGGAGGAAAGTTTGATTGCACAAATACTACCAAAAGGAATGGGATTTTCAAGCGTTTTTTTAGAAAGTTGTAGGCAGAGCCGCTTATTATTATAAAAAAAGTAGTCTAGGAGGAAAAGCAAAGACCAACAATGATATAAAGTTCCCCCTCGTGGGGGGGCAAGCTTTTTCCTCAGCTTGTTTCCAATCCTTCGTTCCTGTTCTCTTAGCTCATTACATACCTATACATTGATGCACCCACGACCTATCCCTCTTATAGTGTAGCATTCTTAAATATCCTTAGCTTGCATTACCAAAGTTTCCACATCTTCATCTGAACTTTCAGCTTCCTCTTCCTCCTTCTTCCTTTCCTCTTTTCTTGCTGCTTTTTTCTTGACTTGTTGTTCTTACATGATGCCAAGAACTGTTTTCATCATCCTTCAGTTCATCATCTTTCCCTGTTTTTTCTGCCACCTTGATAGCTGAGGGAGGAAAAAAGTGAGAGGGTTCCCCATGACAGATACTCACCTTTTATTAGGGCTGGCCGAATCCCCATCCATAGTTGACTACATCTCCAAGGGAGTAGCAAAATTAGCAACATTCCTAGAATCTGTAACAACAACAATAGTACTCTGAAGGTTTAGGTTCATGATGGTAACTAGAGAAACCAGGATAGATGTTCTAGCCTAAATGTGAGGCCTACATTGTGCTACAATCTGTTTCAATCCATCATCAGGATTACAATCAAGGTTTTTTGGTTGAGCGAAGATCTCAACCACCCCAACAGTGGATGATTCAGTGAGGGAATTTTGATTAACAGAAGCCACATGATCTTCAATTGGACAATTCTTAGTTGGTGAAAAAATCCATCTCAGTGTGCTTATCTAGGCTTATCTTCCTCTGAGCAGAATGAATCAGATTATTTGAATTATCAGCATGAACAACATTGGGTTCAGGGACATCAAACTGCATAGGTGTTTTACATTGATCAATCAAACTAGTTTGCGGGTTCTTACTGAAACTACCCTGTAGAGTCTGCACATTAGGAGCAGGCTCTAATATACCAAACTCATGTTGAGACTTCTCTGAAGACTCAAATCCCCTTTCAACTATTTCATACCAGGAAATTCTTATAGGTTTAGCAGAATTATTTTGGTTTTCTCTTGTTTCACTCAGAGTTTGATGGACATTAATGTTCCCAGGTTCAAGATTCTGAGATGCCCCCTTCTGGTTATCTAGTTTCATGGGTCCAGGATTCATCCTCCTATTATTAGTGCATGATTTAGAGTCATTCCCTCTTTTATCATATGTATCACAAAACTATGGCTTCATAAAAGTTCTATCATCATGTACAATAATTTTGCATTCATGGAAATTTTTTGGAAAAATTTTAAACTCAATATTGAGTTCTAATTCTTCATCATCAGTAGATAAGTAAATTCTATCTACTAAAGTAGCACAAAGATCAATTTTTAAATGACATCTAGCCAAATGAACATATATAGCCATTTCAGTTTCCTTATCCATCCTAATTGGAAGTCCAATGGCAAGGGAAATATCATAGAGAATCCTTGGATGCCACAAAATCCAGTTTAATCCAAAAATTTTAATCCAATCCTAGGCTGAGGTGTTACCTATTTGAGTTGGATTGAAGCTGTGATTCCATTCTCTGATGTGCAATGCACAAGGTTTGAATGAAAGTGAGCCAAAGCCCCATGCTCTCTACTTTTTCTCTTCTGATGGGAAAATTAGTTGAAAAAACCCCTTTCCAAGTGACACACATTTCCATTCATCAAAACCATAGATGGATGCAAGTCGCTGATGAAGGTATTCCATATTCCATGGATCGGTCCCTTTTGGCAATATCAACTTCACAATTATTGAATGTGCACCCAACTCCATTCGTTCAACAATAGTATCAGAATCAGCCTAAACATGTGATACGGAACCTCTTTTTCAGATTCCTACATATGAGCCATTATAAATAGAAAAGGATTGATTAACTTCACTGGTTTCAAAAGGCTTCGGCTTGAAATCATTGGGATTCCTTGAATCAAACCGAGCCAATCCATTTGCAGCATGTGCGTGGGAGTTGAATCTCCCAGGTAAGAGGAATCCATCTGGCATTGAGAAACGATTCGAATAGAAGCACGATACAAAACCCTAATCGCCATGCGAGGGAAAGGAAGTGCTGCTCGAAACCATCCTCCTCTCTATCATCTCCCATGGGATTTTCATGCATATCATACCAAATAACATGAAGGAAGAAGTAGGGAGGAATATATATCATCCCTTTAGATGATTTAATAGAGCAGTGGTTTAAGATACACTAGATTTTTATTTAAAAGTGGATCACATTAAACCACATGGTTTGACCATGTAAAAAAATATCCTGAGCCATTGGAGAAATTAATATTGAAGTTATGACCTTTGAATCATCATTATAGTCCTTAAAAGGTGGATTTAAAATTATTTTACATCAAAGGGAATGTCAATGGGGTGAAATTGTCGGAAGCTGGAAACACTATTCATGAACTCGAAAATTTGGCAAAAGAAATAGAGGTTACCGATTGACCCCGCCATTTTGGAAACACAGTTCATAGAAGGTCACCGATGACACTATTAATATATTGTCACTGATGAAACTATTCACAGAAGGTCACTGATGTCACTGTTCACATAATGTTACCAATGACATTGTTCAAAAAAGGTCACTCATGTCACTATTCACAAAAGGACACTGTTGGACTGGTCATGTACGGTTACCGATGACACTGTTCACAGAAGGTAACTGATGTTAATGTTCACATAAGGTTACTGATTACACTGTTAATATAAGGTCACTGATGACACTGTTCACAGATGGTCATTGATGTCTCTATTCACAGAAGTTCACCGATGACACTATTTACATAAGTTAACTGATGTCACTATTCACATAAGGTCATCATTGGACTGTTCACATATGGTTACCAACGACACTGTTCACATAAGGCCACTAATGACAATGTTCAAATAAGGACACCGATGACATAGTTCACAGGTGGTTACCGATATACTGTTCACAACAGTCTTCTATTAGAACTGTTCACCATTGGAACTGTTCAAAGGTAGTTACCGATTCACTATTCACAACGGTCTACCATTGGAACAGTTCATCAGTTAAACTATTCATAGATAGTTACCGATGCACTATTCACAACAGTCTACCATTGGAACTGTTCACCGATGGAAGGATTCACATATAGTTACAGATGCACAATTCAGAATAGTCTGCCATTTTAAATGTTCAAAAAAATGAAAATTTGGAAAGGTGTTGGGGATATGTCACATTGACCTCCTAAGAAACCTAATTTTCACAAAGGAATACACTAGAGAGGTATGGGACATTACATTTTATTTATTTGAAAATAAATTACTTAGTTATAGTCATGGGTATTAATGTTTAACCATGAATTTTTATGTATTTTAAGCTTGGATAATATGACCTAGAAATGATCCTCTTGGTATTATTTGTTTCCACTTTCTCTCTCATCGTTGATAGGGTGGTTTATCCCCAATGATTACTTCATTGACCTTGAGGTTATAAGTTCAGGACAATTTGGAGCCTTCATTTTCACTTGTTTCTTTTATATAATTCTTCTACATGAATACATTTATTCACCATGTTAGATTTTTATCACAAGTAGGTGTTTGTGGAATGTTATGAGAAATATTATGATAATTTATCCAATATGTTTTTTAAATACTTTTTTCAGGATTTTAGGTTACTAATCTATTCATGGATCGATATTACATCCAGTCAACCTCTATCATGTTTTTAATTTTTCTATTCTATATATTTTTTACATCAGTACATGAGAAATGTGATCTGGTATGTATTTTCTATTATATAGTGGAGGAGTATGAATTTATTATGATGATAAAGATAGTATACATCTACACATGGTTATGAAATGAAAAAACATCGTAACCTTAGGTGAGGGATTAACTTGATTCTAGGATTCCAATAATGTGGATTCTTGATTCCTAGTTATGTTGTGATTAATATAACATTTTAAGGATGAAAATTTTTCATAGTTGATTTTTGGGAAGCCAGAAATACATTAGTTGTGGGGGGAACCAAGTAAAATTTATGAAATATTATGTATGGATCCGATGAAACATGTTCAATATCCCTATAGTTGGTTTTTTATTACTTATGGATTTTATTTTTTTCCATTGAGAATGGATATGAAGTGGTCATTGATTGGATATTATGGTATCTTGGTTAGTGAATAGACACTTATATTAGAATTAAATGTTTTTATTCCTCACATTTGTTACTATAAGGGAATAAAACCATTATTCCAGAAAATAATAATTATGGGTTCATTAGTAGTTTCATATTGATACATGTACACACTCCCAACTCCATGATTACAGTGTTCTTAGAGATTTCAATACTTCTATGGTGGAAGGATAAGAACATGTTCATGGAGTTTGTAGTAAAAAATGAAGGAATTTAGAGAACCATGTTATTTTAGTTATTTGATTATCTGTAATATATAATTTAATATGTATTTTTAATATGAGATTAATTTATTAAATGAATTACATTATTTAAATATTAGTATCACCAAATTAATTTATGTTATTTTTTTTCAAAAAACTCAATTTCTTTGTTATCTTATGAAACATGACTCTGTGATTATAAATGAATTGTAATATATTACACAATTACAACCATGATGTTAAATTAATATCTGATGGAAGGAAAATTTAAATTAAGAACACAAATTTTTTATAAATTTATTAAATGAATTCATTAATGGTCAATTGATTAAAAATTTAAATTAGAATCATTTGAATGTACAAGTTTCATTACTTATAAAAAACTATTTTTATTAAGAGAGTATTCTTTTATTTAAATATATTGAATGATTAAAAATTATCTAACAATTTTAGTAAAATATAAATATAAATATATATATTCATAATATTTTTTCATTTATCCAATGTTTTTATGCATTATATAACAATAAATATTGTTTTATGAATAAATTATTATTTTTTAAGAACTTTTTCATCACAATTTGTGTCCTTATATTAAAATGAAATATTGGGAATTAAATATATTTACTATTAAAAAATAAATAACATATTTTGAATCATGATATTCATATTTTCTAAATAGAACCCTTATATTTTTTGTCCTTATGAATACTATCTTGGTAAATTTTGTTCACCTTAATATTGGAAAAATTGGGTATTAGTGTTAAAATATTAGGATAAGGCTTTAAGATTTATCAAAAACATATAAATATCATAATGCATGTGTTGTGCTTTTAAATTTAAATTAATTTCTCAAAGATACGGTCACATGATTCAATATTTATTTAATTATGACATTTTTATTACATTTTGTAACTGATAAAAACAAAATTACTCTCCCTTGACTTTAATATCTGTAAATTATCAAAATAAGGATTAAAATATTGTATATTTATTTATAAAATAATATATAAACAATAAATTAATTTCTAGACAAAATAATTTCTTTATAATTTCTAAAATTTTAAATTACCTTAAATTATTATGAAACACCAACAAAACACAAAAATATAAAGAAAAAAATTATTTTTTAGAAATTAAATTATTACAATTTGTATGATTTATTATGATATAGAAATATTATATTTTAAAATATCATTTTAGAGTTGTGTGAATCAAATTTATCATATTTCCACCAATATCATGGTGTTATTATTGTTAATTTATATGAATCGTGGAAAAAAAATAAATTAATGATATTCTTTGAAATAGTATTTTATTATATTAATAAACTATAAACATATATAAATCTTACTTAATGGAAAATATATTTTCTAAATGTTCATCAAAATTAAATTTATGACCAAAATGAAAGCATTTATGTAATATAATAACCCTTTAATATTGAATAAGTTGTTAACCTGGATAATGATAAAATTTGTTTTCTAAATAATATTTTTAAAATATATTTCTTAAACTGACACCAAAATGTGTCTTAATATCATTGGATGGTGATATTTTTTCATTAGTGACTTATTATTAGTATATCTAAAGATTCATAATGACTTATCATGATAAATAATCAATCATATTTTAATCAATTTTGAAATCACATGGGTTCCCCTCCACTCATTTACAAAAGTGAAACAATTTAACGAACATCCACACTTCATTCAAGAATTATTCATTATCTAATACAAAAAATAATAAACACCTATAATTGTTCAAAAAATCATAGTGATTCTTATGTTTTCAATGTACTATATTTAAACGGAATAATGGGTATTCCAAAAGATATTTCTCAACAAAGAGGTATAACACTTAACTGTGTGTTTTCAATTTTATAACTTATTAAAATTCCTCGAAATCCATAGTATCTACTATAAAATTATTAATGTACTATATTTAAAACAATTAATTTTTATTATCATGATGGAAAAGATATTATCCACCTTCATTCCTTCTATAATAAATAAATAAACCCCTCAGTTGTACGTATGACATACCATCTCAATGTAACAATGTTATTAATTTTTCATCACCAGTCATCAATAATGGATATAATAATATTTTATATATATTTATATATATTATGTTATTATGATTTTTTAAATATGAGTTCTTATTTACCCTTATTTATTTCCATCCATCCAAAAATAGAAACAATATTCATGATTACATATGACATACCATCTCCAAGAAGGGTGTAATTCATTTTTCTATATCTGACATTAATTAATGAATATAAATTTAAATATAATAATTATTATTGATATAGATATTAATCTTAATATTATTATGATTATGGAATCATCTTAAATTTATAAGGAATGAGGACCTCGAACGGAAACATGCCTAAAAAAGAACATTTTGTCACCCAAAATAAAAATAATAAAACTACTAATAAAAGAGTTATAAAATGATATGATAAATTCATTTAAGGTATGATATATAATATTACGTCTATATAAGAAATTTATAATATATTTAAATTAATTATAAAATATTATTTATTGTGTATAATGAAATATTATACATTATGAAATGGTTTTATGTTGCAATGTAATTATTTATTACAACTATTTATGAATAAGTACCAATGATGAAAGTTTATAAGATACCACTCGAGGAACTCTTGAAATTTCAATCACTCAAGTTAAATATTATGAATAAATTTTCTCATTTCATTTTCCTCTTTTTATGTACCCATGATTCCAAATGATTTCATTTATGGAATGTCAAAATTATTTATATCATTGGCCAAAAATCTATATATTTTATGTCTATGTTTTATAAAAAATTATACATTTAAAATCTATTCACCAATATACCTTTTACATAATTTTTCTCGATTATAATTTTTTTTAATTTTTTTATGTGATATTTTTTTCAACATCCAGTATAGGTATTTTTTAAAAATTTATAAAGAAGTATTAATATATATTTTTCTATAAACATATGCATCTTGAATATAATATCCTACCATTATAACAAAAATTTTATTTAAATATTACCATAAAACAATCAAGGACTATTTCAATGAAAAAATAATATAACATTTATATATTTTTTTAATTCTAAATAGGTAATTTTAAGGTGGAATGGTTATTTTCCTCAATAAATGTTCCACATGATTTGTTGGATGAATTTGTCCTTGAATTTTACATCATTTATGTATCCTAATATTTATTAGGGATATGATCCAAAAACAAAATACTTAGTAAGTATAGAACTATTTTAAAATTATGAAGATCATATGTTCATTGAGAACATTCCATTTCCATAAGTTACCCTATGAAGAATTAATTAAATATTAATAAATAATGATTCTATTCCAAGGATTATTCCATGATGAATTATTTATGGAACAATTTCATTGTTCATTGTTTATGATATAATTAATATTTTATAATTTTGTGGAGAACATCTATTTTTTTAATTATGTCATGGGTTTGTGCCTAATTTTAAATCCCTCCAATTCCTTACCATAATATGTGAATATTATTAGATAAATTGGACTCCAATGGGGAATGAACATAGTTTAGTAAGTATATATATCCACTATGATGGTATATAGTGTTAAACATGATAAATATATTGAAATAAGGTGTAAATACGAATCCAATATTATAATTTTTTATGTTATTCTTTTCAAATGTGGAATTGGTTTTATGTTATTATGTGTATGAAAAAGATCCCTTTCTTTTTTCAATGTCATTCACTATTTGATAATTTCACTGATTCTATTATGATTTATTTCATATGAACCTTCCATTTTATACAATGAATCATTATTATAAAATATAATAATAATGTTATGGGTATAAAATTTTATGATCATGAATTCATACTCGTGTTCTTATCTAATTATTATATGATCATTAATATATTAATTTATTACCTATACTAATCATTCAAACTCACACATTAATATTTTTATCTTCGCTATTAATAAAGTAATTTTTTAATATCAATCGTATAATAATGTTTCATGTTTTGAAGACTTATGTGGGAGGTTATGTAGATCTTTTTGAACATGTTTTACTTGTATTCAATTTTCTAAAGGTAATAAAAATATCAGATTATGATGTGGATAATTAAATAATGTAATAAATATTCCTATAATAGGATGTAATATATATATATATATCAAAATAATGGCCTGAAATAGTTATTTTTTAAAAAATTATTACATAACCATTGCAAACTAAGGTGAGAAAATATTTTTTAAAACCAATTGAATAATACTAAATTTAAGAGAATATCCTACCCTATGATAAATAATGATTTGTGTTTTTCATGGAAAAAATCCATCTTTTGGATAAAACAAGTGGATGTGGTTTTTGGAATATATGTATCATGGGGTAATAAACCTAATAGTGTTAGTCTAGTAGATCTATTCTATCATTATAGTGTGAAGTGATTATACACTTACTATGAAGAAATTAAGATGCTCCTAGGGATGTTATGGGGTTAATACACATTTTCCTTATAATTAATCATCCATTATTTGAATAAATAATGATTGTGGATGTCCAAGTATTAACAAATGGTTTCACTTTTTGAAAATAATATCTAAATATTTATTTATACTGTTAATAATTTTTCCTGGTCGACAACACTGATCAATGGTGCCTTAGGGTCATTCTAACCATTTGGGATTTACTAGCGGACTGAAGATATAAAAATAATTTTGTCGTGGATACAATTATATTAAAATATTAAATTTCTATATTTGAGTAAAATTATATTGAATTCTTGTATATCAATAAATGTATCATGTAATTTCCATTCATAACTATAATGATATGATATTGAATTATAAGGGAAAACCACTAATGGTATGATGATCATATCTCATGTCTTTGGTGTTCTCCAATTGATGTTTTTTGAAAATGTGATTCCAGTAAATATTGTTATTCAATAACTAGATTAATTAAATGTTATTATAGACAGAGATTGGTTTTTATTATATATTTATAATATAAATTACTATGTAAGTGATTCCATGTCTGATATTCTAAACCCATGTAGTATTGTCTATTATTTTTATGATAAATATAATTGTTGGATTGAAATAATATCCATTATACGGGCCATTCATGCAATAAAAATGGATGTTGTTTTGGGAGAAACTCAACACTGACGATATACCAATTATTAATAAGTTTATTATGGTTTTTATGGAAAAATTTTCTATTCTGAAACCAAATAATGATGTTGCGTTTTCAATAGAAATCATAATTTTTTAAAATAATTTATTGAAGATACAAAATAGAATTTCCCTAATTGTGTTCTTGGAAATGATGAATATTCTTCAGTGTTATATTGTAAATTTATTCATTCAACCACATTCATCACCATAGAATTCACATATACTAGTTATTAAAAATAGTGATAAATCAATAGAACTATGAATTGATTATGGGGAACTAAATAATATATCCATACATAATAATTATCATGTACCTTTAATTAATTACTTTTATGTGTAATGTCTAGTGTTTTTGAACCATGTTAAAATAGGAGGGTTTTCGATTTTTTTTTGTTTATCCACAGGTCGGGTTTTAAACAAATTATCAGAATTTAATTATGAGTGTTGGAACACCTAAAGGTGTTGTTTTTGGACTTGCGTAACTACCCGATAATTTTTGAGGTTCTTCCGATGAGTCTCAGGAGAACAAGATTGAGAAAAGTCATCTTTAGTGGATCTGGACGGGCCATACACTGTTGCGATCATACTCATGCAATTTACCCTTTTTAATTAATTATATTATATAATTAAATAAGATTATTTGTGAGTTTGTGATTAATTAAAATATTTTTTATATAATAATGATGGTGATATTATTATTATTATTATTATTTTAGTTGTTTAATTTAATGAATTATACAAATTTAATTAAATAACGGCTGAAGAAATTTATGTGGATGATGGGTTTATCGACAAACCGTTTAAATTAAATGAGGAGTTTAATAATTATTAAATGTCAATATTTTATAAAATAGATATTATAGGTTGGTGTATTTATCATTAATATTATATTAATTATATTGTAATAAATTTGTTTTTTTGTCATAATTAAATTGAAGTTGGAATAATAATAATAATTATGTTGTTATAATTATTATTGTGTTTATATAATTAAATAAATCATAAAAGAATTTAATGTGGCTTTTGAGTTTTTCAAAGAACTATTTTTCATTAAGAAGGGTCAATTGGGAGTTATGGTCTTAATAAATTAATGTTGATGGAAATAATAATGATGATTATGATTAATATTTTTATGTAGAATATTATGGTTGTATTTATTATTGTTATGAAATTATGATGGTTGTTTCATAATTAATAATAATAATAATTAAATATTTTGGGGGTTTTGGATGGATAAGAATAAATGTTAAAAGTGGTGGAAATAATAATAGATTTTATTATTATCATAAATGATTTCAAAAATTTAAAACACATTTTAATTATGGGGTTTATCAAATTACATTTTTTAATTAAATAGGGTGTCTTGTTTTTAATGATATAAATGGAAATGAAAATAATAATATAATCATTAATATTATAATTATGTGTATTCTTAATATTAATTTTAAAATATTTTGTATAGTAATAATTTATTTTTTAAAAGTGGGAGGCAATGTACAAGGGAGGTGCGACCCCCTGTTTCTTTTTATTCATCTCCCAAGAGGAAAGACACCCATTTTCTCCACCACCATACAAGATGCAAGGGCTTCAACAAGCAACCATATTCACCCTCTCTAATAGATGGATTTCCTATGTAATTTTCCCCATCAACGTGCCCCATACAACAGCCACACAAACTCATATAGAAGAAACCCTCATGTTTATCACTATAGCGTGCAACCAGCTTCTTCTGAAGCACATCCAGAACTCCTTTCTCTTGTGGAATGACTAGCATCACGTGTGCAGGACCCCTATATGAATTGCACTAGTAGCGCGACACCCCAGGTAGAGCTCCTGTAGTGCGCAACCCCTGAGCATGACCCCCTCCCCTTATGGGTCCTTTTTCTAATGATTATTCCTCCGATTTTTCTTCATAGTTAGTGTCTGATGACATGATGTGTGGTCTTCTCTTAGGTTCTCCATCATCACTTTTACTTTTGGACGCTGTTTTGGTACCCAATTTTGTTTTTGGAATTTTTTTTAGGTTTTTGGTATAATAAAGGGTTATAATGTGTTTCCTTTAATAAGATTTGTAATTTATGATTAGGGACCTATTTTTTCTAATTATGGAATCTGCCTTTAAGGGAGAGATATATGAGCTCGATTCACTTTAAATATGTTACTTTAGGTAAGCTTCTAAAATCTGTTGTTTAGATTTTCTCCAAATAAATTATGGTTTGTTAATTTTTCATGAGTCCCTTGTACCGAATTAGAGGTGAGTTGATCATAATATCTTTAATTGTAGACAACAATTTAAGATATAGAATTATATTGATCAACATAGGAAAAATGCACAAATATATATATATATATATATATATATATATATCTGTGTGTGTGTGTGTGTGTGTGTGTGTGTGTGTGCATTATGCGACTGCAGACCAGTACTCGACGGGATACCGACGTGTGAAGAAGTGTGGCATGTTCTGGTTTCACCACAAGGTATGGTCCCAAATCTCATTCACCATATTTTAGAATTATTTTATTCTATAAATAAATTGAGAATAATCATTTCATTGTTTATAGAACATCAATATTTTTATTAGATGTTGATTAAAGATATATTTTTGGAGGATGGTAATGGAATTTACTAAATATTGTGAATATTGAATATTTTTTACATGTCCAAAATATAAATTTGAGACTAGTTATAATTAATGGATGGATTAATTATTACATTAAAAATGGTAATTGGTTAATGAACTTGTTACTGTAATATGATTTAATTACTTGATTTTTTTTATTAATTATTTTTCAGGCATTAAAGTTTCATAGTGAATTGATTGATTGTTTAGAATGTTGTCCAATAATAACTTTGGGTGAGTGTTTATTTTACATGCCATATGTTGTTTAAGATGGAGTTGTTTAAAAATATGATACTATATGAAAGATTTTTGTTTAATATTTGGTCCATATTCAACATTTTTTGAGATGATTATGACATGCATGTAAATTGTTTAAGTCCTGGACAAATCATTCTTTGAGTGGATGGGTTCAGACTTGTTAATGAGTAATGATAATTAAATTTTGAGATAATTATTTAGTAGGATTTCTAAGAATAATTAATTTTTAATTTATTATTAACTATTAATATGTAAAGTAGATAATTAATAGTTAACTTATATCATGGGTGATTTTTTTTAATTAGTTGTCGAATTAATTAGTAGATTTAATTAATTAATTTATGAATTAATTAATGGATGGTTTTGGGGACATAACATGGAATCTACAACAATGGTAAATATAAATATAAGATTGATAAACAGTTATTGATATTGGTACTGATGATACAAATACTCAAAGGATGGTAGACATGGCGTTACATACCCAGCTTGCATGAAAACACTCTTTTATGGTATATTGACTGATTCTATAAATACCCAAGGGTTTTGATTTAAGTAATAACACTCCAAATAATTATGTTGGTGCTACACATGATATTCTAAAACCAATAACTAACATTGGAATATTCATCTAATTGGTACTAAATGAAATGAATAAATTGGTTAATGAAAAATATTGTGACATTATGATTTGTGAAATGAATATCAGAAAGGGTTTAGTGTTTCCAATGAATTAGTTAAATCACAGTTAAATGATAGCCCCACGAGCTATTCACTATTTATAATGGATGGTCATGGATATAGTTTATTTATTATTAAATTTAATATCTTATGACATGTTATCCATGCCAAGGAACACGATTGGAGTCAGTCATTACTTTTATTACCAATATGTACTTTACACACATCGATGGTGAGTGACTTATATTTGTGATGTTAGGTTTAGGCCGAATTTCAATACCATCATATATTAATTATGATATAATAATTGAAAAATTGATGTGTTTTTTTATTCAAAGAATAGGTATAATACAGGTTCAGACACAGGTTGAGAGCTGAAGCTTGTACTTGCGTTAACAATTACATTGTACATCTTTATTTATGCATACTATCACACAGTTTATATTATTTGTTAAATTTTTGGATTTGGGTTAGACACCGGTGGACCCATCCTACTAATATTTATGTCTCACACCCTAACCTGGCTGCAACTACACTAGGGTACCAGAGTAGATTCTATTTGGTTTCCGGACTGTGATATTTGTATATACTTGGGGGATATGAGTATAGGTCCAAGGGGAAGAATGTGATACTCTATGAGACCGCCCTTAGTGTATTGAGTCATTTTTTATCTATTTAAATATTGTAATATGAAAATCATTCTATTTATTTCATTTCTTTCCTTTTTGTATCATTTTCATTTCAAGCATTCAACTATTGTTCATTTGGCTTTGACCACTTTTATAAAATGCATAATATTTGTCTTCCATTTCATTATCATTTATTATTATTCATTTTCTATTTATTTTTATTTTCTATTATTGAAATCTTATATAAGGTTATATTCATCCCACTGAATATCCATAGACCTTAACTGATAGTCAGTGGCCTCTAGCATATTGGAAGATGCACTGAAGATCATGTGGTGAATGGTCTAGTAATTAGTTTAGTGGTGATCCATGTCGGGACATTACATGGTCGAATGAGAGGAATTATTTTCAATTGTCGTATTATTATGGTGTTGGTAGACAGGAGACTAGGAATGTGTCGGTTCTTGAGTAAATATTTAAGCCTAAGAATGATCACCTCATGTACGGGAAATGACCTAGTGTCTATGGAAGATAAATCATGTTTATTCTATTTGCAATTACAATTGGTAGGATTTAACCTTGAAGTAAGGTTATATTTTCCATTTTTTATTGATATTGAGAATTTTATGAATTTTTTTATCCTAATATGGAAGTTAGGATGAATATATGCATCAGGATAGGCACATATAAATTTTTGTTACATGCATATAAAATGTCAGGTAGTAAATTTGTAGGATTGTTGATAATTTGGATTTTGTGCCTTGGGTGCAATGGATTGTATTGATCTGCATTAGCATAGCTATTTAAATAGCATGTTTCTGTGATGGATTTCACATGATTGAGTGATTATATGACATACTACCTCATTTATAAGAAACTTTTATACTTGTTCCATGCTTCTGTGTTAAAACAAGATATAGTGTTACTACTTAGGATAACGTGCTAGAGATGTTTGGATGTGTAAAAAATGGTTGCTAAAGGTAAAAAGTTAAATAAGTGTTGATTGTAATAAATGATGGGAAAATGCCTGCAATAAGGTGTATGGGTTTCTTATCAATCGGTAGATGGTCACCCATGTGTTTAAAACTTATATAACCATATTATATTTTGAAATTGGTTATAAAATTAATATATATGTGTTTTGATTGAAATGAAATATTCATGGGTTGGTTTTTGAAGAACCCGGATTGATTAAATGTGACCTTCAGAGGATTCCTTTTTGGTAAAAGTAATTTAGAAGCCAAATTGCCTACTTATATTTGGATAACACAATATGTTTAATGATTAAAGAAGATTTTTGTGATAGTATTTCTATTTTGGGAGGTGCGGTTGTCTTGAAAACCAAGTGGCATGTTTTAAAAATGTACTTGTGGATTTTTGGAAATGTATTAAAATGTTTAAAGGTTGAAAAGAATTTCTTAAATGCTTCAAATTAAAAAAAATGATTTTGAGAATAATGATATTTGTTTTGCGTGACCGAGAAAGAGGGTCTGCATTTATGTTTCATAAGAGGGTTGCCTATGAGACTCTAGTGTTTCGACCTGCTGGTTGGATTAAATATTAGTTTTCATGAGATAATATTTGATGTGGAGATCATGATTCAAGGAGTGTCACAAGAATGTGTAAATGTGTTATGAAATAATATGTTGTTGAAGGGATGATCATTTATATCAATTTTATCGACAATCATAAGGTGGGTAGAGTCACATCAATTTCTATAAACGTGTTGGCATGTGACGCCATGATTTTTAAATAGAGTAGTCCAGTATTAGTTCGTCTTAAATTATTATTGACCATGGTTTTATATTAGTGTGATCTTCTGAATACGAAGAGCGTGACCAATATATTGACCATTTCATGGATAGAATACGATAGAGTCAGTCTTAAGCCACATTGTAGTATAAATGTTTTTTTCATGATGAGTGGTTGTTGTCTAGGTAATACACAGGAAGTGAGATTTCATTGGGGTACACTTTTATTCGTGTCGGGGCACGGTTGTTCTAAAAATAGACTTGTGATGGATGGACATGGAAATTTCACCAGAGGTCAGGTAAGGAATTTTTTATACATGCAGAATGTTTTCGAATATATTTAAAGTCATGTCGCTGGATAAAGGGAGAAAGTGGGTTTAGGGTATGAGATGTCTTTCAAGGGGAGCATGCACAACATGTTCCTTGGTAAGATCATGATTCAATCATATTTGATAATGAAGTACATATAATGGCATAATATATAATATTAGTTTCAATTATTATACTATATGTGATATTTGGCTCTAGTTTCAATGGCATAGTTGTTATGCTTTTGAGGACTTAATGGTGTATTTGGGGTTGGGAATGTAACATATAAGTTCTATCGAGATTAAATGACCTTTGCAGGTTGATTTTTTTTAGTGTTTCCTAATGGCTTCTCAGGGATGAGATTTTTTTAAGGAGGGATGATTGTAATGTCCCGTGTTTTTTAAGTTGTTTAAAATATGAGGGTTTTTGTTTTTTTTGGTTTATGTAGGAGTCGGTTTTTAAAGTGATCTCTATAATTTTATTTCGAGTGATAGACCACCTAATGTTTTTTTAGGACATTCATAATTCCCCAATAATATTAGTGGGTGTCCAGATGAGTCTCAGGAGCACCAGATTCGGAAAAGTCTACATTAATGGATTTGCATAGGTAGCGCATTGTTGCTGTCCAACCTATGCAGTTTACACTATTTATTAAATTATATAATTTATTTATATAAGATTATTTGAGATTTGGTGATTAATTGAAAATATATATAATAATAATAATAATATAGTTATTTTTATTATTATTGCGGTTTTATAATTAAAAGTATGATAAAGAATTAATTAAATGATTGTTGAAGTCATTAATTTGGTGTTATGGTAGATTGAAAAACCATTTTAATTAAATGAAGAGTTTCTGAATTATTAACGGACCATTTATTATTAAATAAATGTTATGGGTTGGAGTTTTTATCATAAATATCATAATAATGATATTGTAATAAATTGGTTCTTTTGTTTTAATTAAATTAATGTTGGAATAATAATAATAATAAATTTATTATAACTATTTTGTATAATTAATTAAATAAATGTTAAAATATAGTGATTTGGCATTTGAGATTATCAATGAAAAGTTTTCCTTTAATAATGGTTAATTGGTAGTTATGGTCTTAATAAATGAATATTTATGGAAATAATAATGAAAATTTATGATTATTATTATGATTATTATTATGGTTATATTTATTATTATTAACTTATAATGGTTGTTTTATAATTAATAACAATGAGAATAATTATATATTTTTGGGGTTTTGGTTGGGTAGAAATAAATGTTCAAAGGGGTGGAAATAATAATAACATTTATTATTATCATAATTAGTTTTGAAATTTATAAACGCAATTTAATTATGGGTTTTATCAAAGTACTATTTTTAATTAAATATGGTGTCATGGTTTTAATGATATAAATGGAATTAAAATTAATAATATTATGACTATGATAATTAATATTATTATTATGAGTATTTTAATTCTTATTTATAAAATATTTAGTATAATAAAAATTTATTTTCTTAAAACATGCAGGCATTGTACAATGGCAGTGTGACACCCTGGTTCTTCTTCTTTTTCCCCCAACATGCATGTCCACCATGTTTCTCATCCTCTATATGCGACACATGGGCTTCAACAAGCTGCTTTCTTTTCCCTCTCCCAAGGATGGCCTTCCCAAGGCGTATTTCCACTACAATGTGCCCCATATAGTAGTTGTGCAAACTCACCTAGTGAAATCCCCCGAGCACATCATTTTATTGTGCGACCAAATTCTTCCATAGTTCCTCTAGACCTTCTTCACCTCATTTAATGACCAACACCTAGCATAAAACACCCCTGACAACCAGCACCAGCAGCACGACACTACAGGCAGAGCTCCTACAATGTGCGACCCTCATGGCATGACCCCCCTTTTTGGTTTCTCCACACACAAATTATTCCTACTTTTTATCTTTCTAGCTAGTGTCTGATTACACAAGGTGAGGTATTTCATGTTATTCATCATCACCTCTTTTTCTTTTTTATGTTGTTTCAGCACACGATTTAGTTATTTCTGATTTTTTAGTGTTTTGGGATAATACACGTTTATTGTGTTCTTCCTCCAATAGGATATGTGATAGATGTTTAGGGATGTGTCGGTCCTTGTTCCAACATCATCCTCAAAGGGAAATGTGTATGAGCTTGATTCTATTTGAATATGTTGGTTTAGTTAGGTTTCTAATTTTTTTTTGTTTTAGAATTCGTAAAATTATGGTATGTTAATTTTTTATAAGCCCCTTTTAACAAGTTAGAGGTGAATTGATCATTACTACTTTAATTTTGTATACCGGTTTAATATATTTAATTAATTGATCGACAAAGACAATACACATGGATACACACACATAGAAATATATATATATATATATATATGTAAATTTATATATTGTTGTGTTCACGTGTGACTGCAGGCCATTTCTGGATGGGTTACCGATGTGTGACAAAGTGCGGCATGTTTTGGTTCCTCCCTGAGGTAGGGTCCCAAATCTCTTTAAACATATATAATAAAAAGATTCTTATTTAAATAATTTGGAAATACATCTATCCTTGATTGTAGAACTGCAATATTTTCATTAATGGATGATTATAGATATGTTTTTGGATGATGGTAATTGAATTTACTGAATATTGTAAATATTGAATATTATGACATTTGAGGAATATAAAATAGAAAGTAGTTATAATTAATGGATGTATTATTAATTTTATGATAAATGGAAAATGTTTAATTATTTGTTGAACTATTTAAATTGAATATATTTAATTAATTAATTTTTGAATTAATTAATTTTTCTGCATTTATTAAATATTTTTAATTGATTTATTGTTAGGACTGTTGGCCAACAATACATTTTAATATGTGTTAATTTTCCATGAATTAAGTTGTTTAGGATAGAGTTTTTTATAAATACAATATGATATGTATGAATTTTTCAAAATATTTGTGCCTTATTCAGCTTGTTTTGAGATGACTATAACGTGCATGTAGATTGTTTACATACTGGACAAATCACTGTTTGAGTGGATGGCTTAATAATTGTTAAAGAATAATATAAATTAAATTTTGAATTACTTTTTTTGTTTCCTTTCTAAGAATAATTAATTTATAATTAATTAGTTACTATTAATATGTTAAGTGATTAATTAATTGATGATTTAAATGTTGTGTGATTTATGATGTTAATTAGTTGTTGAATTAATTAATGATTTGGATAAATTAATTCGTGAATTAATTAAGGGATAGTATGGAGTGTTAGAAATAGAGTTCTAGAACAATGATAATTATGAATGTATGATTGATAAACGGGTTATTAGACATGGAATGATTCTCCAAATATTCATGAGGTGTTAGACATGGCGTTCTACACCATGCTTGCGTGCAAACATTCTTTTAAGGGACATAGACTGATGCTCCAAATAACCATGGGCTGTGAGATAAGGAATGTCACTGCAAATAACCACAAGGGAGCTAGACAAGATGTCATTCACCAATTAATTGACATTATAATATGGTTCCAATTAGTCATTCATGAAATGAATTAATTTGTTAATGAAAATTGTTGTTATATTATGAGTATTGAATTTACTATGAGAAACGGTTCAGACTTATCTATGAATTGGGTGAATCATTGTTAGTGGATGGAACCTCTAGAAAATCACTTATTATAGTGGACAAGCTTATATATATTATATGAATTTTATATTTAATATCTTATGACATGGTATCCAAGAAAAATCAAAATCTTGGACTCAGTCATTACTTTCATTACATAGATGTTTTTTAGAGACATATGTTGTCAGTTACTTATACAGGGGATGTCCGGCTTTGGCCCATTCTCAAGAATTTAAAACATTCATAATGTTTGAATAATTCATAAATGAACATTTTTGTGTAATAACTATTGTGTATGCATGAAAAATGTATAATACAAGTTCAAACACCAGCTGAGGAATGATGTGGAATCTTGGGTATATAGTTAGATTTTATTGCCTAATTTATTTAAAAATTCATTTAAATTGACTAAATTATTTATTAAATAAATGAAATTTGGGTAGACACTGGCAGTCTCAGTCTACTGTGATATATATATCACACCCTTCTCAGGCCGCCACTACACCGGTGATCCCGATGGATTCTGTTGGGTTGAAGGATTGTGATGTTTGTATATACATGGGGTATGGGATCATAAGTCTATGTGGATGCTTGAAATGCTCAAGGAGACTTCCCTAATGGATTTGAGTCATTTTTTTGAATTTATATATTGGAATGTAATGCATACTATTTGGGTTCATTTATTCAATTTTGTATCAATAACATGTCATGAATTCATTGCTTTATAATTGTCATTGGCATCATTAATAAAATGTATACTACTTGTCTTTCACTAATTTATCATTTATCAGACTGCTTCCACTTTTAATTTCAATTTTCTATTATTGATATCTGGTATGATGGTATAGTCTCCCCACTGACTATCCATAGACCCCATTTTTAGTCGGAAGCCTCTAGTGTATGGGGAGATGCACTTTAGGTCATGTGGTGACCATTCTGGCCAACAGTTATGTGGTGAGCCGGGACGGGATGTTATAGTGTGATATACATCATAGTCGCCTATAATTTTCCAATATTAACCATCATTATTGATATCTGAAATTGATGGTCTTGTATGAGGTTATACTAAAGAATTAATTCCTTACACGGAATAGAAAATATGAACATATAGTGATTAAATATTGTCTTATGAATGTTATATTCTTGTATTTAGTGAATAGAGTATTTAGAGATTACCTTGATCAGATTTAAGTAGTAATTTAAATTGATTTTCATACTTATTTATTTTCAATAGAAGTTAATGGTGATAACCTAAGGATCATTATTCAAAAATACATTAAGTATTGGATTTCATTAAAATTTATATATTTTGAATTTTGGATACAAAATTGTTTTATTTTTTGTAATATAATCTCAATTGAGGATATAGATGGGGATCCTGTAATGATAAAATTCCAAACCAACCATTATGACAATGATTTATAGTTTTATTTTTTATTATTTTATATTAATGAAGAAATGGGGAAACATTTTCATGGATTTAGCATCCAAAAAACTTTTTAGCATTTTAGGGATCCTTGTTCAATTAGATAGATGAATGTGATGATAATTTCCTTGAATTGAAGGGATGATTAGTCTAAATGGATATGGTTACACTACCAAGTAGTGAAGAGTGATTTATATCTTTAGTGATACATCAATGAATAGGTTGTTATTAATAATTGTGTATAATTGTATAGTTAGATCATACCCCATACAAAAATTGTTGTTTCATGTGATAAACTAAAAAACTCATGATTTTGAGTAAGCTTCAGTAATGATGGTATTAATGATTTTGAGGCATTATCATTATGTAGAATGATTTATATATATATATATATATTGATCATACAATTTTATATGTATATTTTCAATCGAATAGTTCTCAATATGCCCCAAAGAGGGTTTTTGATGTTGATGAGAGGTTACTACATCCCAATAAATTACCACCTAGGGAAATTGAACGTGGAGATTGAATCTTTGTTCGAAAAGGAACATGAAATATTATCATTTTTTAGGATTAAAATTGATCTAGAGTTTCATTATTTACAAAGGTTGGACCTCAAAATTATTAATGAATTTTTGAAATTATATATTACTCAAATGATATTTTAATAGTATATCCATGTATTGACTAAAGAGGCGCAAAATAAAGATTTGGATCTATAGAAGAAAATGATACATTTTCAAGAGTCCAACTTTGATATGATGTAATAATATAATTGATTAATATTTATGGTTCAATAAAATAAAATAATTGATTTGAGGGATATTGGATGATGCTCATAGATTCAAATTCAAATATAATTTTGGATTTATAAAAGAAGTATATAGATCTGAGGGAATATTTCTACTAGTTCCACATGAAGTGATAAATTTCATAATATGTAACTTTGTTCGTGGTTTGTCAGTATTTTAAGGATAATAGAGTGACATTATGGTGATGATACGACCAAAATAGATACATTAACGGATATTAGAAATAATCATGATGGGTTTCATCATTAAAATCTTAAAAATATATAATTGGTTTAGTTATATTTGGGTTGTAATCAGTAATAATATATAGTTAGTACACATAAATTATCTCAGAAAATATTCCCCTAATGAAAATAATTCTAGAATATACATTAATGTAGTTCAAATGATGCATGGAGTATCACATTCTATTATATATTATCGATAGCCGTGTATAGATAAATGTTCTAGAGAAGCATTACCAAATCTATGGATATTTAATTTTGTTTCTCTACATCTTATAAGCACTTAAAATGATATTTCATTTGATAGAACTAGCAAAAATTTGGAGGATTAGATTATACATTTCTCTATGTATATCAATGGTGGTGGGGATTATCAACACCCTCTAGTAGATTTTATATACAATAATATCTTTTAATAAAGTATTCATATGCCTCATAATGAATCCCACTATTGAATTATGTGTAGAAATACAACATCCTCAGATAAATTTAGTGAAAAAAGGTTATTCAGTCTAGATCGAACAAAAAAAATTACGAAAAATTCATTTCAATTTAATAGCATATCATGATACCATGTTGTCAACTAAAAATTTATTCTTTCATTCATTTGAAAAATAATAAATTCTAAATTTTGTGGGATTTAATTTTAATGATTTTATATATGAAATATGTTCTTCAGATTCAAAAATAAAGGAAATAAGAACCCAATGTATATTATACCCTCTAATATTCATGATTGAGTAATGATGGATTCTTATATCTTTTTTCTTCTACCAAACCTCACTCAGTATCATGATGTGTTCCATCATTCTCCATTAAGAATGGACACACCAGACCAATGACTATTCTTAGACCCATATGTCATGATGTTCAAACATGATCCTGAATATTAATAACAATATATATATATTTTTATATTTATATCATTGTTCGGTAATATAATGGTCCCTATAACATTTTAGATCACATGGTAAATGTTTAATTAATAAATCAAAAATTCGAAGTAGCTACTAGAGAAATATAAAATCTGAAGAAACAGAGATATCCTCATTTTTATTTGCATAAAAAAATTTCTGGTTAAAATTTTTATGTGAGTTAGAATGTTAGAACCATATATTTTTGGGTATATTTCATTTCATATAAAATAAATTTCGTCAATAGTTTTTGATACATACATCTTCAAGTCTAAATGAACCATAATATAGTATACATATGTATCCTAAATGTTATATTAACATATATAAATAGGACTAACTACATTATTAAAATATATGGTTTACGCATTCGTAAAATCTATTTATTTTTAATCAAATGATTATAAATCAAAATAAAAATCATTTAAAATTTCATGTGATATTATTTCTAAAAAAAACTTTTTATTCATGCAATGTCTTTTTACTGGAAAATATTAGTCACTAGTGGTGAATTATTTTAATGGAATGTAATTATATATATATATATATTCAATTAAATGTTTTAATATTCATCTAATTATTTTCATTCCATGATATGAAAATAAATAAAATTTTATACTTCCAAAGTTATTTTTTCTAACAATGGTTTTCATCGAATTTTTCATGATTATTTTAAAATAGATATAGTACACATATTGAAAATGAATCATGAAAAATAGATTTATGATTATTGTGAATTAAATTTGAGAAATAAGACCCTTTTATTTTTAGCCACTATGAATAGTAACAATGGTAAAAAAAATTATCACAGTGAGGGTAAAATAGTTAAAATATATTTAATAATTAGTGATAAGACATTAATGTTTATCAACAAATATCATTTATATTATTGGATATGTGATGTTTATCATTTTTCATCCATTCCTCTATTATATAGTAATTTGGTCAAATATTTGATTGATTGTGAACACTATACATGTTTATAAAAATAATAAATACAAACTGTGACATTCATGACTTTAATATATCAACATTTTCCAAATAAGGGTAAAGATGATATGAACAATTAAGAGTATCTATTATATTGATAAATTAATTTTTTAATTAGAATATATTTTTTCAAAATTTTAGTAATTAAATAATCACCTTAATTATATATGTAACCGTAGAAAAATATTTATTCAATTAAATTAAAAATAAAATAAATTATTGTAAATATATAAACCATAATAAAATTTATGAGAATGATTTTGTTAAATGAATTTTATTGTTTCATACAATATATTTCAGTTGGGTTAAAATTTTATATTTCCATCCCATTTTGATCATGTAGTGTTAATATACATATTAATTGAATAGTGTAATAAATGAAATGAATAATATTTTATGAAATTAATATATTATTATATTATTAAAAAAAATTAAAAAAATAAAAACATAATAAAATATCTAAATATTGATAATATATGGTCTTCCAAATCATGCATTTTTCATTTTATGATGAAAATTTTACATTATAATTAAAACTATATCTCTTCATTATTGAAAATGTCATTAACATAGTTTATGCAAAATTGGAAGACAAAGGGGATAAAAAAATTGATAATGCTTAAAATGAAACCAAAATATATCTAATTTTAATTCTATAATGGTAATTAATCCATTTATAGTTTTAATACGAGTTTTAATCCATTAATAATCATTCTTATTTAGACTGAATAAATTGTATTTTAATATTTTTCAAACACAAATAGTCCCCTCCCCAATCTTATAAGAGGAACATCTTCTCCATTAATATTAAAAATATTTTGATAATTATATATCATCCAACCCAGAACACAATATCTTGATATAATTCATCACCATATCTTACATTTTCTTGAATTACCAAAATAATATCCCATCAACACATAAGGAGTAATGAAAAGTGTAGGTCCTTAATGAAGATTCATAAATCTTAACAAAGTGTTTTAATTTTTATTTATTTTCAACTATTTTGAATCTATTGTCTTATGTATAATTTCATTTATTTATTATCATAATTATACGTAATTAAGGTTTTTTATTTAATAAAAAATATCCACCTTCCATTAGTTCAATGAAAATCGAAAAATTGCTCTTGCATACTTAATCATGAGTGTCTCCCCATGGTAGTGTAATTATCTTTTCCTCACCACATTACATGGATGTATATAAAGATATATTTATTTTATATCATTATAAATATTCTAAAAAATTATATTATTATTTACCATTAAATTTTTATAGCGATCAATAAATTGTAATAACATTCATGAAAACATATGACATACCTTCTACAAGAATTATGTAATGTATTTTTCAATCACATACTTCCATAGATGACAATAAATATATATATATATAATATTAATGATATTAATATCATGTCGAAAAAAAATTTAATTATGGATCCATGATAAATCTATAAATACTGAGACTTTTAAATTGAAACATGTGTGAAAAATGAAGTTGTTATCAACAGAAACAATGATTTTTATATATAAATGTAAATAAAAGATGAAAATATGTATTAATGAAATAATATATTTTATTATATATATTATTAAATTTCTTTAATACATTTATTATATATATATATATATATTTCCATAGTACATAATGGGTATGAATAAATATAAGACATACAATTTGGGATTTATGTTAAAATATCAATGATTATCTAAATTTTTTGATAATATGATCTATTGAAGAAATTGTATAAAATAAATCTCAATAATCACATAAATATTTTTATGATATGTTCATTTTTGAATATATAATTTTTTACTTTGGCTTTCTATCTTTTTGAACACAAGATGTAGAACAAATGTTTTTATGAGAAATTGAAATTATTTCTATATTCAATAACAAAAATTATTCCATGCCCATTTTTGCTAGAAAACATTTTCATAATTTATTACACTATTCTCCAATTATTAGTAATTCCATTTTTAACCATGATTGAAATCTAAAAAAATCTATATGTTTACTTCTCTTTATTTCACGAAATAATTTATTTGGTGATATTTACAAATTTTTGAATGGAATTTTCCATTTTTATCCTTTAGACTATGAATAAAATTTCACATTTTCAAGACTACCCTAAACATTAAAGCATTTTTTTTTTGTGTTTTTTTTAATTTACAAAATTTGTCATTACATTTTTTAAGAATTATTATTAATATAATTTATTTCAAAATTAAAATATTATTTATTCAAGAAAATTTTCTACTGATCTTTTTGAGGTATTTTTTATCTATGATTACCTGTTTTGATGATATCAAAAAGTTACCAATGAAATGATCCAATGAAATCATAAATTTTATTTCTAAAGATGGGTTTTAATAATGAAAATATGAATATAAAACTCATTCCTTTTTTATTGATCATTCTATCATTAATTAAAGAAATATTTATGAAATATTTTAAATTTACACAAGTTATTAAATAATAAATTTTTTACGTACCAAATTTATTTTTAATAGGTTATGATATAATATTTTTGAAATCTTGTGGAATAAATATATGTTATTTAATTTATCTTTCTAGTTGGAGTAAAATTTAATATCTCACTAATTCATTGGGTAAATGTTGATATCTTATTAGATTAATAGGACTAGAATAAGGAGTGATCCCTATTCAGTATGGGACTCTATCCACTGTTGGAATCAACGGAGTAATCCTTGGATAATATAATCGATTAGGTATGAAACCCAATATACAATGATAATCATGGAACCAAGACTAGACATATAATGAACAAAATTTCTATAAATATATGTGTGCCAAAAATATAAATCTCTTTTCAATATTACACTCATAAGGATGTTGTTTTTTGAATCCATTATGATTCATGTCTTACGATATTTCATGATGGAGATCTTGAATCAGGAATTTATATCTTTGATATAAGTGATATGTTTTTTGAAGGGTATAATGGTTTTTTCAAACCCATATAATTTTTTTGATTATGTGATCATTGATATTTCCATTTTTACCCTTATTGTGTTTCTGTGAACCCAAATTTTTAAGTTTCCATTCCCAATGATGTGGTAAAAATTATTATGTATGATATTTATATGAATGTATATGAAGTGAAAGACTAATTGATAGATGATGAATATTTTATTTGAAAATGTTTTTATGTATTAATTATTTTAGAGGAACTAGACTTATTTTATTATTACATAGATTATTATTTATGTAATTAATATTAATCTAATGAGATAAAATTCCAAATTAAAAAATTAATGAGTATCCAAAATTGATATTATTTAAATCTCTCATGATACTATGATAATTATATTTTTTATCTTTATCTTTATTTATTTTTCATATTACATGATACTGAGGGTACAATCTCTACACTAGAATATGATGACACTCAATACTTTTCGACACCTCTGGCACAGTGGATGGTTCACATGAGTTCATGTGGTCATACATTTGAGAACCATTGAGTTACTTTTTATTTTTATTATGGGTTTTTATCACAGTATCGATCAACTTTGCTAATATGGTAATGATATAATAATAACTATCCCTGAATCCCTTGATTTTATCTGGTGATACATCTATTAATTTAATATGATTGTTTTTACTCATTCTATTCCTAAAATTATAATAAATATATAAATAGTTTCATGAACAAAATTAGATCAGGATATTGAATTTATATATAAAAGTTATTTTTGGTTTTGTTGAATAATTTGTTATTATTATAATGGTTTATTATAAAAGTTATTCTACCAAACTTTTTTATTTAAAATACAGTCATATTTGTTTCTAGTATACTTTCTCTAATACTAACTTTAATAGTCCATTATCAAAAAATATGAAGGATATTGTTTTTTTATGTTTTTTGTTTAGAATGAAAAAATTTTCGTAGAATACATTAACGTAGTTGAATTAATAAATACATAAATACATTCTTTCAAAATTCTAATTTAAAACAAATTTATTTATATAAAATATATATGAACATTCTTCGAGAATCTATAATATCATTGAATGTTATTTATAGTTCGTTTCTTAGATTCCTAGGGAAATGAAAGTAAACCAAGGATGATAAGTGATACTTATTAAGGACAAATGTAGTGTGGAATATATCATAATATAGGAACAAAATTTATAGTAGAAAAAATAATTATTAAGAATAATTCCATAATAAAATGAATCTTTGAGCCTAATATTTACATAAAAATAAAAAAAAACATAGTTTAATTTACTAAAGTCATAAAAATAAAATGCATAATTCCTTATTTCATAAACATATCATTAAATTGTTTTATTATATTTCTTAAAAAATCAATAAATTATTTTCTAATACCATATCTATTTTTCCTCATGATACTTATCATTTTATCATAAGCCTATATTATTTTGTGACCCACCCTTTACAAGTTTATTTTAATTCATTCATCAATTGAAAAGGGAAGATAATTCAAAATTTTATCTTAAGAAAGTATTAATAATTTAGATATATATATCATATTTTTGTATATATAATTGAAATAAATAATATAAATATTTCTTAATTTAATATAATAATATTTTTATTTTAGAAAATAACATGTAAACAACTTATAAACTATGGGTATTCTAAATGTTTCATTAACTTTAATTATAAAATAAAAGAAACTAATCTACTATAAAAGGGTAATTATGTGTGTGGATATATAAATATAATAGAGTAAATATGTTCAATATTTTTTAAACTTGTCTTGGATCCAATAAATTATAGTAAATTCAATCATTAAGCATCATAAAGAGAATGTGAATTTTATAAAACATACCATCTTTTAGTTTTATTGAATTTTTACATACATACGACAAGTCAACATGAACCGGTTAATGATGAATATGTACTAAATTATTCTCCTTCATGGTGATTAAATATAGGTTATTATATACCCAAACTAT
Source organism: Viscum album (assembly GCA_963277665.1). Classification (NCBI taxonomy): domain Eukaryota; kingdom Viridiplantae; phylum Streptophyta; class Magnoliopsida; order Santalales; family Viscaceae; genus Viscum; species Viscum album. The sequence goes on from OY728161.1 coordinate 1,498,603,289, forward strand.
AGCCACGTACCAACATCATTACATAGATATAATTGATGTGATAATCACACAAACTTTACCCTTTTAATTTATTTATTCTTGAAAAAAAATTATAAAATGGATTTAATAATAATTTTTTTACATTCTGATTTTTAATATATTTACATTTATATAATACTATGAAACTTCAGTAATAGAAATATGTGATGATTTTATTGCATTGAGGAAATTAAAATATAAATTATGAGAACTGTTGTAAACTGTTACAACATCGTTATCCTTTGTATTGATAACCCATTATGTGTAAAAAGTAAATTGATGTTTACATCCAATATATGTAATTAAAATTTATAAATTTCTAAATACATCACATATATATATTGAATAAATGAAATATATGTTGAATACACATCATATCTCAATAAAAAATTTAATTATTCATAAACACATAATGATTATATAACATTAAGGTAAAGTAATCAATGAAATATATTCCATGTAATTGAAATTAAAATACCATGAATAAGTATAATTAATTATATAATATACCCAATATGAATAATAAACATCACATATTTGAATATAGCTTTATTGTAAAAAACATCTCTCAGTGAAATGGAATTTCCATGAAAATTCCATTACAATTAATCCATCATAGTAGAATGTTTTATAACCTATATTATAAAAGATATATATATTCTATTAAACTATTTAATAACATTATTAATATAGTAAAAAATTTATATTCTTAATTTATCATCATTTTTTAAAAATATATTAGTTTGTTTTATTTTGTTGGAAACCAATAATGTTATTATCATTGATTGTTTATATAGTAATAATCTTGTATTTTTTGTGTCAATTATATTACAAATTTAAATTTTGACCCTTATAATGTAACGCCCCGACCCTAATTACCTAGAGTCGGTGCATTATTACATAACATTGGCATGATCACGAGAAAGATCAAGTCTTAAAAGACCGATTAGTTTAGTAGCCTTGGAATAACTACATACATCCATAAATTTTACATTACATCATAAAAAAAGACATCTTGTCTTCATATCCCCTCATACTATCCCTGCAGGTCATTCATAAATTACTTCTTCATAATCCTGGGAAAAAAATAAAACATTGAAAGGGGTGAGCTCAGATGCTCAGTAAGGATAACATTATAGCAGAATCTTTCATAAATAAGCATAAACACTTAAGACAATTTATAACTAAAACAAAAGCCTTTTAAACTTGAACTTCAGCATAAAATGGAAAAGGTAAAATGAAAAAATGTCATTTACTTACTCACATGGATATTCTACTAGTTGAATGATCACATGCAATATCAATAACCACTTTCATAATGATGGAATGCATAATGCCAGACTATCATAACCACATAGCCAAGGCCTCATGCCAAGACTACAAATAAGATTTTGCCAAGGCCTTGTGCCAAGACACTAGTTTGTCTCATGAGACCTACTAATGCATCGAGGAGCTATAGAGGGCTCCACCCGTCACTTATTAAGTCCAATGCATTCCTCATATGAATAGGTTTAAGCATAAAATAAACATTCGTATTAAAACTAGCATACGAAATGTCAATACTTTAACCACAAACCATGAATGGTATAAAAATAGAACATCCACAGTCAAATATAACTCATTTGATACAATATGGAAGATTGTATTGTATCACATTAACCTCAATCATGAATAATGAAGGATGTTGACATAGATGAAAATAATCATCTAAACTATTTGAGAGAAATATCCCCCTTTTCTTGAAAACATTTAAAAGTCACACTATTTGTCAAGAATCCATTTAAAAATAGATTTTTGAATCAAAGTGTCCCATACCACTTTGAAACTTTTTAAAAGGAGTTTTAATTTCTAAACATTAATGTCCATATAAATAAATCCTTAAAACCATTTTTAAAACATGGACATTAATGAGAAAGATTTAGATGAATAAGTCTTTAAAACATTTAAAAAATGGTATTTTAGTTAGAGATTCTAACCAAAAGAGAGACACTTGAATACAAATAATTGAGGTAATCAAAACATTTTAATATCATGAGAATAAAGGTAATTCATGATATACTATGTCAAAGTACATTATATACACCACATAAAAGTGATTTGGTGTATATCAACAAAGATGTCTCAATGGAATCTAAGTTGAGATGAAATCTCTCATAAAGGCCATATCCTTAGGTTAAGGATAAATAAACAACATAATTATGTGTGAAAAATATAAATACACTAAATATGATTGGATAATCAGTGTAAAACAATCAAATGATATTCACACATATTCTTGTAAAAACAACACCAACGAATTGGATGTTTAACTCAACAAATGGTGAAAGAGTTAAAATTACTCTTATCAAATTCATATCAATGACTTGAGAATTTTCAATGGAGTGATTATGTGTATCAAAACTACATCCACAGGAAGGGGTGTGGAAATTATGACATAATCAAATGAATAGTGATTCCACACATAATCTTGGGGTAGTATAATCAATGAAATATGCGTAAAGCCAAAAGAGTGGAAATTGAAATCTCAAATTCCCTTATCGATTAGGTAACTTACGAAACAAAAACCCATGAAAGAAAGATCATACCATGATGATGTAAATACCCATAAAATAAAGTATATTACACAATGAATACAATCAGGGGCGGTACACATACACCACATGCAATAATTAAGTGGTGAACAATGGAATTCTCACGAAATTAAGAGTGAGTTAAGAAACCCCTTACCACGTTAATCAACTGAGTCGTATGGCCAAAAGTTAATAACAACCTAATTATTTACAGAATAACATGAATATAAAGAGAATCATAATAATATATATCAAATGGCCGTACACAATACACCACTTTCAATAATTTAGTGGCGAACAATGGAAATCTCACGGAATTGAAAGTGAGATAAGAAAATCCCTTACTTGTACTTTTTCCTTGGTCGATGGTAGGTTTACCTCCTGTATAATGGTGAAATAATTGTTATTGAATAATACAAGAATCATTTACTTTAATATGATATCATATATGATCTTTTAACATTGATTTGTTAATAATATCTTAGAATTATCGTTATTTCGGGTGTTAAGGGGTTCATTTTACTTTATATTCTTTGTTATGTGAGCCATATTCGTTATTAATGTGATGTATATTATTCATATCCAGAATTATACCAAGTCCTTAGATACTATTTTTAAATCATCAAATTATAAGTATACTTGAATGGATATGATGGACAATGAATCTCATCGCGTTCGTGGAGACGGTAGTCCGTACATACGCACGAGCGACAATATCATTCTTTTGATATTAAAATAATATATAAATGGATTTTATATCATATATACAGAATCATTATCATGTTATATTTATTATTTACATGAGTTACACATCATTATTATACCCATCCAAATAATAATATATTGAATAACAATTACACCACGACGTGGAGACGGTAAGTCGTACGTACGCACGTGTGGTGACATGTTATTAAAAGGATGGATAGAATACTGAATATGGTTGTACCATATTTATAATAACATAATAGTATATATATGATACTGGAGTTATTATTTTATAATGGTAATAACAAAGAAAGAGGAAGTGTAAGAAGAAAGGAACATAAAAAGGGGTGGTGAAAACATTACCTCTTCTTCGGGTTCTTCCTTTTGATTTGATCAAAAGGGATCCTTAGGTTGGATTTATGATCAAACTAAGGCTTATAGGTTGTAGTGAGGGAAGTTGGGAGAGTATTTGGGCAGAGTTTGGCCGAACCAAAAGGCTTTGAAGGTGTGAAGAAATGATAAGGATGAGTGCCCTTTTATAAGAGGGGTGAGGGGCACCTTTGTAAAAGCTAGAGATATTAGTTTATAATAAATTAATATTCGGTTTCCAATAGCTCCAAAGTTGACTATTCAAAGGTTAAGGTGGGGATGGGTCGAAAACAACTCAACCAATAGAATTTAGACAGGTTTGGGTACTTATATTAACCTTATCTTTAAGTATTAACTCTAAGTTAATTAGTTTCACTTTTACATTGTCTCTTTTTATTTTTATATTATATGGTTAATAAACATACCATATACATACAATCGACCACCAAGTGGTCCATTAATGATACCCCTATCATGATATAAGTCTCTTGGACGAACCTTAGATTTTTAGGAATTTAATATCAATTAATAATATAATATTTCTTTAAAAAACTCTTTTATGTCAATTTTGACACTATTAAATAGTTGATTTTTGTGAAACTCATAACAGATTTTTTACTTCGAAAAAAGTCAATTAAATCAATACTAATATATCATATTATCCTAGAAAATTAGTTTAATTCATTAAAAGTTTCATATTATATTTATTTGGGTATTTATAATATCAATTATTTTAATTTTTCATTATTATATTAATTACTGCATCATCATTGTGTCATAAATAAAATAAATTATTTAATGTCTAAAAATTATAAATAAAATACCATTATGTAGGAAATCTTTTTGTCTATCTAGTGATTATTTATAATAGAAAATACAACATATATAACCCTATTTAAAAAAATTTTTTCTATAAGATATATGCTTGTGTCATTTGTGTATTCATTTTAACTTAATTAAAATAAAGTGTCATTATCACTTACAAGTTGATCCATAGGGTCCCAAAATCGACCCAAAGATGCCCATGGTAGACCATGTATCAAACAAAGGGTTAAGACACGTTTTAGGGTAATTTAGTATTATTATAATATTATTTTGTAACCCTTATTTACCGGATTTACCCTTAACCATGGTAAATAAAATATTTACCGCAGTAATTATTCAAAATGTCTAAAAATAAAAGTTACCTATTTACACAATTTGAACATCCTGATTCCAAATATGGAATCCATTTTTCTATATTCAAAACACAGAAGTGGCAGAAATTAATTTAAAATTAATTCCCGCTGTCAAAACAAAAAGCGTGTTTTTAAGAGATAATAACTATCAAAAGATTGACACTTGTTTATGTTCGGTTTAATTGTAAAAATATGTCCAATGACCAAAATTATATTAAATGGTAAAAATATATTCTAAATATACTTTAAAACTACTAAAATTCATAATTTATCACTATTAATTATTTTGATTAAAAAAGTTGTTTTTAATTAAAATTTTGTTATTTTCACTATTCATCAAAATGTGAAAGTTATCCAAAAAGTACCAAAATTTCACCCTAGGCTAATTTCGATATTACGAATCCAAAAATGAAGTCCATTTTGAGATATAGAATTTATAAAATTTCAAAAAGTAGGTATTACTATTCATAACGGCTAGTTTGATTGGTTATGGTGTGTTAAAATCTGGAAGTTGTGTACAATGCACGCCATTGCATTATTCGAAAGGAAACATACCGAGGAAACATGGGGTGTTACATTATCCCCTCCTTCAATAAATTGCATCCTCGCAATTTTAAAAATTTTGCTTGGGAATATAATGGAATCTCCCACATCGGAAAAAGAGCCAATAAAACTATCACTTTGAAAGAAAGAAAGAGAGGTATAAGGGTCATCCAAGATAACCCATACTAGGATTCCATGTAAGAAAACATGGATATGGATGATAAACTAAGTGTCAAGTTCTGATGGAGAGGGATAGAAATCATGATCAGGAGAAAGTGAACAATGAGAAAACCACAAACTTGTGTTGGGACAAACGACCATTAGTCTCCTAATAGGAAAGTAAACGGACAACATTTTTTTTAAAGTTACATTACATAAGGAAGAGGAATTCATTTATGATATTGACTAAGAACATTATGATATATACTTACATTTTAAGTAAATTTTCATTCTTTAATAAATTTCCACCACTAACTCAATTTTTTTTAAAACGATGAGTATTCAAGAAGACTTGGTCACACTGGAAGAGCTAGAATAAACTTCTATAGAATAACATGATCCGTGCAGGATAAACCATATATTTACATTGTCTTTGAAGATTAATCAAAACCAAAATGGTTAGTGAATGATCTAATGATTCCCCAAAAGGATATTCATTGAGATAAATATGCACTAATCTTAATTTCTAAAATTAAACCAACAATACCCCAAAGTTAAATAGATACCATTCAATAACCAATTGTTCTTAAAATCCTTTAATATAATCCAAACTAATATTGAAACCCAAATCATAGAAGAATTTGATTATGTAGTCTCCCATGTTACATTGTATCTCCAAATGACATCAAATACTCTTAAGGTCAAATACTTAAAAGTAATTAACATCATCACATATTCTCTGTTATAGGTTAATAATTTCCATAAATAACCCAAATCACTATAAATCAACAATAAAAACGTAGATAAAAATCCACCATTACTCTACAAATGAAACCCCATTGTATTCTATTTTCCTTGAGAATATAGTGTTTCCAACAAAGCGAACATCTTCCAAAATAACATTTATCACTTAATCACCAAATCATTTTCCTATACCAAGGGTATTCATTTGATAAGACATAATAACCCAAATAATCTTATTATTGATTAATAAAATCATTTAACAAAAAAAAATAGTCACATTAACCAGGGACTTCACGTAGTCCAGTGGTAGGCGATAAATCCCAATCGCACTTTGGTTGTGGGTTCGATTCCCACAGCTTTGTCCGACGCGACGGGTTGTCACACGGTCTACGTGTTGTCCTTTTTCAAAAACTATATTTTATAATATTACCAAAATGAGATAAATTCCTAAAAATAACAATATTTTAACCACAAATGTTATATCATACTTTTCATTTTCATCCCAAATTATAATAACTTATCATTTTCTCAAACCCCAATGATCATATAAAACCAAATGGTTATTTATACCTATATCCACAAGAGAAGAGACAATTCTTCCTCAAATATCATTCTCACATGGAAAACAGTGGGGTTACAAATACAAGAGAAAATTATTCCAAAGTAAACCCATCAACAAGGAGTGCTAATACTTTTTAAATTTTTCTCTAACCATTTATTTCCACATAGCTTCTTCTTTGACCAAGAAAATATTGTATAGAATAGGACATTCACTCGGGTAATGGACAGGTCCCCTACATTTACGGCAAATGACTGTAAATGGACTCTTGGGACAATTTTTTTCTTCTTCCATAGTACTCTTCATTTTTCTTCGGCAATTCTTCACTTTATGTCCTTCCTTCCCGCACGTAAAACATTTCGTTGTCCCATTGAGACACTTTCCTGGGTGTCTCTTTCCACATTTCTTTCATGATGAAAATTGAGGTTTCTTTTCTCCATGGTCTCCATTGCTGGAGATCTTATCATTTATCACCTTTCTCTTCCTTGATGAGTCTAGGAGTTGGTTAATATATATTTTTTTGATCATATTTTTGGAAAACTGATTTGGCATAAAGACGATATCTTTTACGCCTATCAACATTCCATTTTGTTGCTCATTGCCACCACCGTTCCCACCTTTTACATCATTCTCAAAGTCAGTATGACTTCCTTGGAATCCAGCCATTGACTAAAACCAGAAAGCATTGTGTGAGTAATAGTAGTCGTAAAATCATTTTGAGATTAAAATGTCACCATATTCTCAATTTGAAACATATTAGGATTAAACAAGGTCATTTACTCTCATCTTATGTATATATTACTTAAATCGGTTTGTAAAGAAAATGAAAATTATCCTAAGCAAATCCCCCGGGAGTGTCGTAACCAAGAGTGCAGCAAGGCCCGTTGTCGTGCACCAGTTCCCGTTCGAGTCTAGCTCAAAGCGGTGTTTTTGGGTTTTACCCCTAGGTACATCTGTGCCAGAGCCGCCTCTACCTGATCGTATCCAGACAAGGATGTATTGCTCGGAAAACTCACAAAATCTCCACAATAGCAAAATTCTAGGAAGTTCTTTTATACTAATCCTCAATGTTCATCTTAGGTCTACGTGCTCTAATCAGAGTTTATCTAAATCTAGCTACCAAGGTTTGTACTAAACTTCCTCTGATACCAACTGTAACGCCCCGACCCTAATTACCTAGATTCGGTGCATTATTACATAACATTGGCATGATCACGAGAAAGATCAAGTCTCGAAAGACCGATTAGTTTAGTAGCCTTGGAATAACTAGATACATCCATAAATTTGACATTACATCATAAAAAAAGACATCTTGTCTTCATATCCCCTCATACTATCCCTGCAGGTCATTCATAAATTACTTCTTCATAATCCAGGGAAAAAAATAAAACATTGAAAGGGGTGAGCTCAGATGCTCAGTAAGGATAACATTATAGCAGAAGCTTTCATAAATAAGCATAAACACTTAAGGCAATTTATAACTAAAACAAAAGTTTTTTAAACTTGAACATCAGCATAAAATGGCAAAGGTAAAATGAAATAATGCCATTTAATTACTCACATGGATATTCTACTAGTTGAATGATCACATGCAGTATCAATAACCACTTTCATAATGATGGAATGCATAATGCCAGACTATCATAACCACATAGCCAAGGCCTCGTGCCAAGACTACAAATAAGATTTTGACAAGGCCTTGTGCCAAGACACTAGTTTGTCTAATGAGACCTACCGATGCATCGAGGAGCTATAGCGGGCTCCACCCGTCACTTATTAAGACCAATGCATTCCTCATATGAATAGGTTTAAGCATAAAATAAACATTCGTATAAAAACGAGCATACGAAATGTCAATACTTTAACCACAAACCATGAATGGTATAAAAATAGAACATCCACAGTCAAATATAACTCATTTGATACAATATAGAAGATTGTATTGTATCACATTAACCTCAATCATGAATAATGAAGGATGTTGACATAGATGAAAATAATCATCAAAACTATTTGAGAGAAATATCCCCCTTTTCTTGAAAACATTTAAAAGTCACACTATTTGTCAAGAAGTCATTTAAAAATAGATTTTTGAATCAAAGTGTCCCATACCACTTTGAAACATTTTAAAAGGAGTTTTAATTTCTAAACTTTAATGTCCATATAAATAAATCCTTAAAACAATTATTAAAACATGGACATTAATGAGAAAGATTTAGATTAATTAGTCTTTAAAACATTTAAAAAATGGTATTTTAGTTAGAGATTCTAACCAAAAGAGAGACACTTGAATACAAATAATTGAGGTAATCAAAACTTTGTAATATCATGAGAATAAAGGGAATTCATGATATACTATGTCAAAGTACATTATATACACCACATAAAAGTGATTTGGTGTATATCAACAAAGAAGTCTCAATGGAATGTAAGTTGAGATGAAATCTCTCATAAAGGCCATATCCTTAGGTTAAGGATAAATCAACAACATAATTATGTGTGAAAAATATAAATACACTAAATATGATTGGATATTCAGTGTAAAAAAATCAAAGGATATTCACACATATTCTTGTAAAAACAACACCAACGAATTGGATGTTTAACTCAACAAATGGTGAAAGAGTTAAAATTACTCTTATCAAATTCATATCAATGACTTGAGAATTTTCAATGGAGTGATTATGTGTATCAAAAGTAAATCCACAGGAAGGGGGGTTTAAATTATGACATAATAAAATGAATAGTGATTCCACACATAATCTTGGGGTAGTATAATCAATGAAATATGCGTAAAGCCAAAAGAGTGGAAATTGAAATCTCAAATTCCCTTATCGATTTGGTAACTTACGAAACATAAACCCATAAAAGAAATATCATACCATGATGATGTAAATGCCCATAAAATAAAGTATATTACACAATGAATACAATCATGGGCGGTACACATACACCACATGCAATAATTAAGTGGTGAACAATGGAATTCTCACGAAATTAAGAGTGAGTTAAGAAACCCCTTACCACGTTAATCAACTGAGTCGTATGGACAAAAGTTAATAACCACCAAATGATTTATAGAATAACATGAATATAAAGAGAATCATGATAATATATATCAAATGGCCGTACACAATACACCACTTTCAATAATTTAGTGGCGAACAATGGAAATCTCACAGAATTGATAGTGAGATAAGAAAATCCCTTACTTGTACTTTTTCCTTGGTCGATGGTAGGTTTACCTCCTGTATAATGGTGAAATAATTGTTATTGAATAATACAAGATTCATTTACTTTAATATGATATCATATATGATCTTTTAACATTTATTTGTTAATAATATCTTAGAATTATCGTTATTTCGGGTGTTAACGGGTTCATTTTACTTTATATTCTTTGTTATGTGAGCCATATTCGTTATTAATGGGATGTATATTATTCATATCCAGAATGATACAAAGTCCTTAGATACTATTTTTAATTCATCAAGTTATAATTATACTTGAATGGATATGATGGACAATGAATCTTATCGCGTTCGTGGAGACGGTAGTCCGTACATATGCACGAGCGACAATATCATTCTTTTGATATTAAAATAATATATAAATGGATTTTATATCATATATACAGAATCATTATCATGTTATATTTATTATTTACATGAGTTACACATCATTATTATACCCATCAAAATAATAATATATTGAATAACAATTACACCACGACGTGGAGACGGTAAGTCGTACGTACGCACGTATGGTGACATGTTATTCAAAGGATGGATAGAATACTGAATATGGTTGTACCATATTTATAATAACATCACAGTATATATATTATACTGGAGTTATTATTTTATAATGGTAATAACAAAGAAAGAGGAAGTGGAAGAAGAAAGGAACTTAAAAAGGGGTGGTGAAAACATTACCTCTTCTTCGGGTTCTTCCTTTTGATTTGATCAAAAGGGCTCCTTAGGTTGGCTTTATGATCAAACTAAGGCCTCTAGATTTTAGTGAGGGAAGTTGGGAGAGTATTTGGGCAGAGTTTGGCCGAACCAAAATGCTTTGAAGGTGTGAAGAAATGAGAAGGAGGAGTTCCCTTTTATAAGAGGGGTGAGGGGCACCTTTGGAAAAGCTAGAGATATTAGTTTATAATAAATTCATATTCGGTTTCCAATGGCTCAAAAGTTGACAATTCATAGGTTAAGGTGGGTATGGGTCGAAAACAACTCAACCAATAGAATTTAGACAGGTTTGGGTACTTATATTAACCTTATCTTTAAGTATTAACTCTAAGTTAATTAGTTTCACTTTTACATTGTCTCTTTGTATTTTTATATTATATGGTTAATAAACATACCATATACATACAATAGACCACCAAGTGGTCCATTAATGATACACCTATCATGATATAAGTCTCTTGGCCGAACCTTAGATTTTTAGGAATTTAATATCAATTAATAATATAATATATTTTTTAAAAACTCTTTTATGTCAATTTTGACACTATTAAATAGTTGATTTTTGTGAAACTCATAACAGATTGATTACTTAGAAAAAAGTCAATTAAATCAATACTAATATATCATATTATCCTATAAAATTAGTTTAATTCATTAAAAGTTTCATATTATATTTATTTGGGTATTTATAATATCATTTATTTTAATTTTTCAGTATTATATTAATTACTGCATCATCATTGTGTCATAAATAAAATAAATTATTTAATGTCTAAAAATTATAAATAAAATACCATTATGTAGGAAATCTTTTTATATTTCTAATGAATATTTATAATAGAAAATCCAACATATATAACCCTATGTAAAAATTGTTTTTCTAAAATTAATATGCTTGTGTTATTTTTGTATTCATTTTAACTTAATTAAAATAAAGTGTCATTATCACTTACAAGTGGATCCATGGGGTCCCAAAATCGACCCAAAGATGGCCATGGACGACCATGTATCAACCAATAGGGTTAAGACACGTTTTAGGGTAATTTATTATTATTATAATATTATTGTTTAACCCTTATTTACCGGATTTACCCTTAACCATGGTAAATAAAATATTTACTGCAGTAATTAATCAAAATGTCTACAAATAAAAGTTAACTATTTACAAAATTTGAAAATCCTGATTCCAAAAATGGAATCCATTTTTCTAAATTCAAAACACAGAAGTGGCAGAAATTAATTTAAAATTAATTCCCACTGTCAAAACAAAAAGCGTGTTTTTAAGAGATAATAACTATCAAAAGATTGACACTTGTTTCTGTTCGGTTTAATTGTAAAATTATGTCCAATGGCCAAAATTATATTAAATGGTAAAAATATATTCTAAATATACTTTAAAACTACTAAAATTCATAATTTATCACTATTAATTATTTTGATTAAAGAAAATTTTTAATTAAAATTTAGTAATTTTCATTATTCATCAAAATATGAAAGTTATCCAAAAAGTACCAAAATTTCACCCTAGACTAAATTCGATATTACGAATCCAAAAATTAAGTCCATTTTGAGAGATATAATTTATAAAATTTCAAAAAGTAGGTATTACTATTCATAACGGCTAGTTTGATTGGTTATGGTGTGTTAAAATCTCGAAGTTGAGTACAATGCACGCCATTGCATTATTCGAAAGGAAACATACCGAGGAAACTTGGAGTGTTACATATAATATCATATAAGGTACTAACATAGATACTTTATTATGATTTTTATGTAAAAATATCATTTCATAAGAAATTTATTTTTGATATGAAAATGATATTTTGTTGATTACCTTATTTTGGTAATTTTTAATGAACTAAATGGTTGTAAAATAGTAATATAACATTTCCCAAATCAAAATACATAATTAGTTTTGTAATAATTATTTTAATAACCCATATATATTTTTTTACATTTTCACCCATGAATAAAATATAAAAAATTGTTAAATTAGTTTTTTAAACCATCCCAAATTGAAGAATACTAAAATTTAATGGTGAGTGTTGTTAATAATATGATATTGTTCCGTGAAAATAATTATAAAATGGAAAGTAATTATTGTCTATATTTTTAAATTTTGTGTATATTTTTTTAAGAGGTAAATTAAACCACTAAAAACTTTTATAAAAAATGAAAGGTGTCACATTCTTGGTTGCGGTTGTCCCCACAAACATATGAAAATATGATAATTGTCAATATAAAATGATAATGGTATGAAATATTTTGTAATTTTATAATCTTAACAGGGTTATAAATATCATCTTATTCCATAATTAAAACTTTATGGTCAAATATTTTAGGATAATGATTAAATATAAATCATTTTTTTTGTTTAGGTGATAGACCTAAAATATACAATTTATGTTTTTCACTATATTGTAACACCGCAAGCTTCTATGGTACATTTCCCTCTAAATAATGCAATAGTTTTCACTGTACACAACATGGAGATTCTAACACACCACGACCAATCAAACTAACTATTAAAAATATTTATATCAATAAATTTAAATTTTATAAATATTGTTTTTCAAAATGGATGTTATTTTTTCATTTGGAATATCGAAATTATCTTAAGAAGAATTTTTGTTACTCTTTTGAAAACATTCAATTTTTAATGAATAGTGAAAGTACTAAATTTTAATTAAAAAACATTTTAAATTAAAAAAATTTATAGTATTAAATTATAAACTTTTGTTGTTCAAAAGTATCAATGGATTATATTGCTATCATTAAATATATTTTAGGTCATTGAATGTTATTTCACATTCAAAATTGACATAAAAAAGTGTCATTTTTTGATAGTTATTATTTATTAAAAACACCTTTTCTGTTTAGAAAATGTGAATTAATTTAAAATTAATTTCATCTACATCTGTGTATTGAATTTGGAAAAATGGATTCAGTATTTGGAATCTAGTGGTCCAATTTGTGTAAATAGGTAACTTTTATTTTTAGGCATTTTGAAATTTTACTTTAGTAAATATGTTATTTACCATGGTTAATGGGTAAATCTTGTAAATAATGGTAAAAATATATTATTATAATCATATTAAATTTCAATACCATGTGTCATACTCCTATTAGTTGATATATTTCTTAGCATGGTAATCCTTAGGTAGATTTTGGGACCCCATGTATCCACATGAGAGTGATAATGACACATTATATTAATTAATTTAAAGTAAGGACAAAAGGAAAAAACATATATCATTTAGTAAAATAATTATTATAAGGGGTTATTTAATTTATCATTTCGAATATAATTATTTTTAAGAACTCTAATAACAATTTGTACATCATGGTATTTTTTATAATTTTTAGACATTAAATAAATAAATTTATTTATGACATAATAATGATGAAGTGTTTACCTCATTAAAGAATGATATAAGTAAATGAGATTATAAAAATTAAAAATATATCCCAAAACTCTCCAATTATTAGTGGATTATTTTTATTCAAACTCTAGTCATCATATATTTTATATTAATGAGTTTTAGACCTTTAGAAAACGAATATCATTATATAATAAAATTATATTTTCAAACATTCCTAAATAGCCCCTCCTCCCCCTTATAAACACCACTCAGCTCTACTCAATTTGTTACACCTCTCAAGCCCATTGGATAATTTGTCATCAACCCAATTAATCTCCCTACAACCCTATTATCCTTTTAGAAGCCTCAACTTAGGATGAAGGAACTTAAAGGATGCCTTTTGTTTCAAACCATAGGGAGTTACCTGATTTTAAGGTAATATCTCCTCTGAAGTTCTTTTCTTTTCTTTTATTTATCAATCCACCTAACCATTATTTATTCGTTTATTTTATAAAAAAGAGGATCCTCAAATCACTAGGTTTTTTATGTGATTTATTTGATCTACACTTACACACACCTTCATCTAATTGTTATATAAGATAATGTTTTTGTGGACGCTGAACTGTTACCTCCTGAAACGATGGTTGTTCAATCTTCTATTACCACCACTTATGGTGGACATTATTATGGAACTGTAATTATATATGATATTTATTTTATTTATTTTATTGATAATGTTATTTAATTATCTTATATATCATACCTTTATTTTTTCAGGTAGTATATATATGATAATATGATTTTAGGAAGTGCGGACTACTGCCCCCTCAAAGTGATATGAAACATTCATACCATACATAGAAAGTATAAAGAATGGTTTTAATGAAAATACATAACATATATAAAATATTATATTATACTTGAATAATAATATACCTATGTATCATTTTTTATTCATTCCATTTAAAAAAAATTGTAGTATTTTTTCGTACGTATGAATTATCATCTCCATGAACGCAATGATATTCATTCCCAATCAAAACCATTCAAGAATAATTTAAATTTGATTTTTAAAAATAATATTTAAGAACACTATATCATTCTGGATATGAATCAAATGCATCCTACCCATCACAAAAATGACTTACGTTACAAATCATAGAAAGGAAAATGAATCAGTTAACACCTGATACAATGATAATACTAAAATACTATTAGAAAACAATTATTATAATATAATACATGATATCAAAATTATGTATTTGGTTCTAGAATAATTTAATAACAATGATTTATCTATTATAAAAGAGGTTAACATACCCTAAACTAATGAAAAGTACAAGGTAAGGGTTAATTTTACAATCTCTTTATTATTCGAGGTTTTTTTTACATAAGTGTCTTCTGGGTCCTCATTATCATCCACATTTGTGTTACTTAAAAATTTATTTCCAAACATTTTTAATAATTACTATACTATGGTTTAATGTCATTTATACCCATATTTGACTTTTTATAAAATTTTTTGAAAACAATCATTCGATAAGAACTCGATCATTTTTTTTCAGGTATGTTATCCTTTTCTAGTCGTTTTTTGGGAAAAAGAGGAAATTCTAAAAAAAATCGAAGTACACACCGTGAACATTTTGAGTACACATCGTGTACTCAGTTTCCTTAGGTAACCATGTGGTTGTTGTGTAGTGTCCATGCACACGACCCTGTCAGGGTGACCTATTGGCTACCTAAATTGAGGTATGGAAATGTCAAGTACAAGCCATATACGACAAATGTATAGGCTGTGTACCTTTTTTCATTAAATTCTTCGGGGTCACGTCTAATAGAAATAACCTTATTTTTTTAGGTTATATTCGACTAAGAGAACCAATAAAACTGTGCTCCGTCTCTGAGCCCCCGAGCCTCCATCTAATCTCGGATTCGTCCGCCATCAATTGTGTTGGGATCACCTCGGTATGATCTCTCTTTTACTTGAGCTTCGTTTCAAGTTTCCTCTTCTTCCTCAAGTTATCCCTCATTAAATGTTTTAGAAATTTTTGTTGATCTACTATTTTCTAGGTCGATCCACTGGTCGACACTAGAGTATATCAATCTCATAATGCCGAGGTAGGTGTTTTGTGATTTTCTGTTTAAAGTCCTTGATTATTATGTGGAATTATGCTCAATACCCTAGAATGGTGTAATGTGTGTTTATCGTTTTACCCCAGTTTCTTTCCTTCCATGCTACCATTCATGTGTAGAGGTTAATTGTATATGAATGTGGTTTATTGATATTTTTGGATGTGTTGCCCATAAATGTATTGTTTACGATCATTGGTCTGCATTTCCTTTTGGCCGCCTTTCCTATTTTCCATGCCTATTGATATAGGGTGGAGTGTTTTTATTCTAACATGCTTGATATTATATAAAAGGTTAGCTAAGTAGTTCAGTAGGTTTAATTTGGACTTATTTCACTACTATTCCTGTTGACCTATACAGGGCCGTGAGAACATGGTGTAGTAGACTATAAAGGGAATTGACCAACTGAGCTTCCTTAGAGAGTATTTGATCACTTTAGTCCATAAGGGTGACTGATAGAGTGAGATTCCTCAGAGAGACTAACACCACATGGGTTTATAAGTGTAATTGACCGAGTGAGCCCCTTAATAGAGTCCTTGACTGCTTCAGACTATAAGGGGAATTGACAGTGTGAGCTTCCACATAGAGTCTTTGATTTACATGAACAATTTCGGTCTATGAGGGGAATTGACTGAAGGCGCTTCCTCATATGTTCCTTGACCTTGGGGATATAACGGGTATTGACCATGTGAGTTTCCTCAAAGAGTCCTTGACTACCATAGACTATAATAAGAATTGACTGCGTGAGGTTTCTTATAGAGTCGTGTTTTACCTTTTTCTACATAGTGAATTTAGTATGAGTGCTTCCTCAAAGTGTTTTTATATATTTTAATAACTAAACTAGAGGGGATAGGTTGTGTTCTCTTCCTATAGAGTTACTGTGATTTACTGGTTGTTTTTTATATGTGGAATTTTTTGCTGAGTACTTTCTTGTATACTACTTCTGTATTTTTTTACCATCCATATTTTCACTTACTATTAAGCACAAATCATTGGGTGGTTGCCTACTGGGATATAGTCTCACTACTTGTTTGGTAAATGATTTTGGACCTAAACAGATTATATTATTATAATAATATAGATGATCAAGAGGCCTTCTACTTCAGGTTCTTGATTGACTGTGGTGATGGAGAGTGAGGGACCAAGCTGGTCCTTCCGATGTTGAGGAACTGTTATCTGTTTTTATATGTACTATGGTTTATTATAGATTAAATTCTTGCATTGTAATTTGTTCGGATTATTTCGTACACACATGTTACCATTGATAATTTATATATATGATTCAGTTTTTTTATTCCAGTATTACGAAATAATTATTTTTTTTATATTTACTACTTCCACTACTGTGTATTTGTTTCCCTTGTGTTGTGTTACTCTACCAATGAGGGCATAGTTTCCACTCTATCACCACCAATTCCCTCACTGCTAGTCTGTAGCCTCTGGCATTTGGGGAAAATCATTTGATGCCATGTGACCAACCAGGTACTGGGGCCCTCTAGGTGGCTTTGGAATCTAGGATATTACAAAATGGTATAAAAGGAATAATTTTCTCTTGACATACAATTTAGAGCCTTTATCCAATGATATGAGGGAATATGTACTTGGTAATAAGTTGTGACTGGGAGTAGCTAACCCATGTACATATAAAATCCAATCCACCTCATTTAATAAAAATATTTCTGGTTTTTCAATTATTATAGTTGATTTGATTTCAACTAGAGTGATTTATATGATTTGGGATGTTATTGTTGTTGTCATTGAAGTTCTGTTTCTGTTACCACATGATGAGATGAGGGTATTCCATCTCATTGCTCATATAGGCACATTATAGGGATAACATGTCATTCATTCTTGTCATTCCATATAGGGTGCATTAGAAATTACATGTTCTTGTGATTGGTGTTGTTCTAGATATGCATGTTGTTTTATTTTTTTTCGTGAAAAAATACATGTGGTTTGATAGGGTATTTTTGTTTAAGGTTTTGTTGAATTAATGCCAAACGTGGTTTAATGAGGTGTTATGGTCTTACATGGACCGGAATTTGGTGGATCACTACCTTGTTGGCCATGTCATAACATCTATATGTTTCCACACTATGATTTGTGGGGAGTATGGGCCCTCACATATTGGAATTTGGCACTTTTAGTGATCGTTTCAGTGTTTTTATGGGTTCCATGGTTACATTCTGAGGCTTACTGTCTGGAAAAACCCAGAATACATGCCATGTAATCTTATGTACATTCCATGTGTTCTTATGTTCAGGAAGAAACTATTTTTCTTAAGTAAATGTCATGTACTTTATGTACACGCCGTGTAGTGTCTATCATTTTCATTGTCCGTGTTGGCAGAGACACGGGATGAGGAATGTCTGGTGGGAACATGCCATTTACAAATTGGACATGTCGTGTAGTGTCAACCCTATGTCCGCTCGTGTAACTAACAACATGGATGGATAAACCATAAGTTATAGACACTATGACATGATTTAACATGCCATGTAGTATGACCAAGGTGCCTGACCATGTCACAAAAAACACATGTCAGTGTTATCCTCTAACATACATGTTGTGTCTGCATTGAACATGCCATGTAGTGTGAACCGTGTGTTAGGCCGTGTCACTAACAACACGGGCCAGGTGAAGCTTATCTAGTACACGCATGTGTCTACTGTGTAGATGCTATGTAATCTTGTCTTAAGAGGTCTGTGTAGCTGAACCATGTAGATGGACTCAGGAATGTGAAAATGATTCAAGTACATGATTTGTGTTAAGAAAACACGTTGTGTTTTTACGGTGTTACATGACAAGTTTAGGTAGGGGTACACACATATGTTAATGACTCAAGGGAAAATGATGTTTAGGAATTGTACATTTTGTGTAGTCATGTTTTGTAAAACTTGAAAGCTTTCTTTCTCTTGTTCTCTTCATACACATCTAGTTTTCAGTCTTTGATAATCTTGTTCTAAGGTGGGTCTCTGACCTTTAAGATTCATGACACCGAGACATCCTACAATTTTATTCTAGTTGCGATGTAGTGATCCGAAACCAGAAATGGCCCATCAGGGACTACCATCATATCCTTATGTCGTCCGAGTCTTGGAACCATCCATTATACACGACATAGGTGTTGATGCATAGATTATAGAGGAATTTTGAAGATGAGGCAGACCATTCATGGAGCTCCTCCTCCTGCCCCGTCGATGGAATAATTTATGCAGGTATTTAAGAAGCAACATTCTCCCACTTACTAATGGGATGGAGGAGCCCAGGCTATAGTGTCATGTCTAGAATCCACGTTGTCGATTTTAGAGCATCTGAAGATACCACCAGAAAAGATGGTGAATCTCACTACCTTCATTCATTGAGACTCCACCAAGAGGAAATGGGATGTGTTCTCGTAGGCAGGATGCTAGTAGAATATGTCTTCGGATGAGTTTTGGTGAATCTTTTATTATTACATCTATCTAGAGACCTTTATGGTTGATCGAGCCTGAGAGTTAATGAGTATGGAGCATGGTACTCTTACTGTTATGGAGTATTCATCTTACTAAACGATGTTGCAGCGTTTCACACCTATTCTAGGAGGTGATGATTTATTCCTTGCATGGATGTTTGAGGATGGTCTGAGGTATGAATTCCAATATCATATTAACATCATCAGGTTGACTTTGATATCCTCTATCCTCAACCAGATTCTAATCACTGATTGTAATTTGAGGGATTCTGGAGCTGTGAGCCAGTGCAATAAAGCATCTAGAGTTGTTATTCCTCCTACTGATAGTTGGACGCACCACAGAGAGATTGCATGAGGAGATTAGAGTTGGAGGGATGCATCGTATGGTAGACATGTGTTGTGCTACCAGTACGGGATGTGCGAGCATATGAAGCCACATTTTCTCGAGGGACCTAGTGGGGCGCTGATCATGTGGCAAGATGGGTAACCTTCAGCACTTCTATCAGTTTTTCTTGTAGGATCGAAATAGTGATGTAGATGCTCAATATACAAGAGGGGGGGGTGAATTTTACACTTTAGAAATTCCTTTGGAACATTTAAAGTTAGTTAAGAATAACTATGTTTTCCTTAAGAAAAGGAAAAGTCCAAGTTTAACAAAGTTAAACTAGGAAATTTCACAACACCTCTAACACCGAATGTAAACTTGGAAAGAGATTACGAAAGTAGGTTCCGGTAATATGGTTCTGGAAATAGAACCTTAACAAAAGATTACAATATGAGATTCAACCTTAAAGCGTATAGAATCTAAATGAAACAGAGTACAAATAAGAAAGTATAAGAAATTTATACTTTCCTTATAATACAAAATGAAGCAGAATATAAACAAGTAGTAGAACTACTAGTAACAAGATATAAGTCTTTTAACCCAAAGAGAAGGGTATCCAACAACCTTGGATAAAGGTCCCTTGATTTATACTTTCAAGAAAGTCTATCTTACCCACACCAGGGTAAGCCCTCGATCCGAAGATCAGAGTCTATGTCATTCTATACCCGTAATCCCTCAACTTCAAGGTAATTGGAAACCTCTGTCTTCCTCAGCAAGGAAGCCCTCGAACTTCAAGGTATTCGACTCCTCTGTCTTCCTATCCCCGGAAGCCCTCAAATGTAATCACCAATATTCGGAGTCACATGAAGCTTTGAGATTTAATAAGAGCCTCTCTCTCTAGAAATCACTTCAAGCATGTAATCACATGAGTCGAAGATCAGTCAGCCTTTTTGCAGAAATGAGCTCTTTAAAATGTGCTCCTATTTATAGGAAAATTTCCAACGGTCGGCTCCTTCTTCCAACAGTCATATTTTCCATGAAATTCGAAAGGACCTGTACACGTGTAACTCAACCAACGGTTAATAAGAAACAGAAAAGTCGACATCGTTTTATAACAAACTTTGTATAACTGAATGTACGACATCGTTTTAGAATGAAGTAAATGTAAGTAAAGACTAATTAATAGTTCGTAGTGTTAAGAAAGTCAAAGGTTTGGAGTCAAACCAAAATGAAGTTCGAAGTCTATTATAAGAAATGTTCGGATTCTATTTTATAGAAAATCAGAGTCTGGTTTCATCAGAAATCGGATTCTAAATCTGTAGACTTCGGAGTCAAACTGCTTAAAAGTTCGGAGTCAAACTTCTAAAGAGTTCGGAGTCGAACTTCTTAAGAGTTCGGAGTCGAACTTCTTAAGAGTTCGGAGTCGAACTTCTAACGAGTTCGGAGTTGAACTTCTTAGGAGTTCGGAGTCGAACTTCTTAGGAGTTCGGAGTCGAACTTCTAAATTGTTCGGAGTCGAACTTCTAAAGAGTTCGGAGTCGAACTTCTTAAGAGTTTGGAGTCGAACTTCTAAAGAGTTCGAATTAGGACTGCTTCAGAGTTTGGAGTCCAGAATTCGGATTAAAACTATATTATAGATCACATCCAAGATTCGGATCCCAAAAAATAGAATACTCCAACTTTTCATTATAAGGCTCCGACAATTTGGTTGTGATTCCGCTTTTTGATTTTAAGGGAAAAAATGGCTAAGTATAAGAAAATCTAGGTTAAGGTAAATTTCCTTAAGGAAGTAAATTTTGCTTATCTGAGTAATAATAATATTTACTTAAGTATAAGGTGTTTGTGATTTTCAAAAAAAAGAAGAAATGGAAAAGTCATAAGGAAAACCTTATTGACTCAACAATCTCCCCCTTTTGGAAAGCACAAACATCCTTTTAAAAAAGTATATATGGATTTTGAAAAATTACATTAGACTATTTAAAACATATCTCCCTTCGTTCATGGATAGAAGTGAATACAACTAACTCCCCATTAAGCATTGAAACTCTATGGATTGTATTCTGGGCTTCCGGAGTAGAGTTTTTATTCTTTTAAGAATGAAACAAAACGTAGTGGGAAACTCCCACTTTCTTTAAGGATATTTCTCTCAGAAATTTTTCTTTTCTCCTCCTCAGGAATAGTTCTTTTTCCTTCTCCCCCTTTGTGATTTTCAAAAAGAATTGATGGGAATGGAAAACAAATTATGCTACCTGAAAAATTAGTATACAACATGAGACAAACCGAACAGATATTCATTTCATTAGAGTTGGGGGAAAAATTACAAGGAAAGACATCTACAACAAAAGATCGGAGTGGGTTCATTTGTCTTCCTTTTCCTTTGGAATAAGCTGCTTCAACAATGCTTTGAGTTTCGTCAGGTCTCTTTGGTCTTCCTCTCGTTGCCTCTCCAAGGATTTTATCTTTTCTTCTTGGGATTTTAACAGCTGTGATTGAGCCTCCAAGGATTCTTTTTGAAAATTCAATAACTCATCCTGCTTATGCATCATCTGCTGAAACTCAATCCGAAAATCTCTTTCAAATTTCCAATTCTGAGATACTGAGTTATGCTTGCCATTTAGATCCCTGACCTGTTGATTCCAGACATTTTGTTCCTAGGTCAACTTCTTAGAAATTTCAGTAACCTTTTTGTCCTCCATTACAAAAGCACTTTGAACATCAGCCTGAAAATTTTCAAAGTGTACTAAATCTTTGTCCACTCTCTTAGACCACTTGGTTACTTTACTACAATATTTCCTATGCACGTCATAATCGATCAGAAAACTTTTCTGTTCAGCTTCCAACTTCACAAAATTATCCATTACCATGGATAAGGAATCCGATTTTTGATTCATAGATTGTTGCAACAACTGGAATCTAGAATTTATAGATGGAAGAATCAGTATTGTGACCACCAGCTTTCTCAGATATAGAACCACAAAATCATGCTCGTGGGATGATGATTCCGAATCAGAGACTTTTTTTGAGATTCATCTTCTTCAGCTGGCATCAGCTTCCTTCTAGAGATACCACCAACCTCTTTCTTTCTAATGATATCATTAATAGGTGTCTCCATTAATGTTTTCTTGCCATTATCGGATTTTGGAATGGATTTCACATTTGGAGAAACTTCCTCAGATTCAGAAACTTGAACAATCTGATCTTCATCTGGTTGCTGTGTTTCTTGTCCTTCTTCAAGATAGTTCCTTTGATAGGATTCATCTTCATCAAACAGCTCATTTTCTTCTTCTTCCTCTTGGTGTTGCTTCACGGCATCCTCATCTCCCTTCTCTGGAGATACTATTTTTCCGGATTCAGCATTATAATCCTGAAATTGTTTGATCAAGGTATCAAGATATTCACTCTCCTCTTCTTCTTCTTATTCTTCCTCTACATGTTTTACTTCTTCCCCAACAGATTCAGCACCTTCTTTCTCAGATTCTAGTGCAGGTTATTTACCCTTGTTCTTTTCCAGAGTGACAAAATTTTTCGCTGATATTTCTGGTAAAGAAGGTTCGACTCCAAAAGTTTCCGGAACTGGAAGCCTTTCAGAGGCCAACTCTGTACCTTTTAGCAACGATTGTACTAGTTCAGCTTCAGTCATATTCTTCCTCAACTTCTTTTCCTTCGTTTGTCTTTTCAGCTCCTCAGCAGCCTTTTCATTTAAATCCTCAGCCTCAGCGGGGTCAATTCCGAATTGAGGATCCCCTTACTTCCTCATTTCCTTATCTTTCCTCCATTTTGTTGCTACTTAATCTTTATAGATTTTCTGCTTCTTCGGTTTGGATGGTGCAGATTCAGTTTCCTTCGGCTAAGGATATTCATCATCAGTAACTACTTCCTTAGACTTTCTCTTCTTCCTTTACTTTTTTAAAGGTTCTAGATATTGTGTTTCTTTTTCAGCTGCTTCAAATTCTTCCACAGATAGGGGGTAAAATTCTCCGGATTCACTAGAAAATCCCATCTTCATTCTCTTAAGTGTATCATCACTGACAAGCATGAGCTTTCAATTCCAGATCATTGATTTGCAGGAAACTTTGAAAGATTCTAAGCATCGAACAATCAACTTTGATAATAAGGCTGGATACATTATAATCTGAGCTCTCAGATTTCCTTCTTTGATATTCTTGATCGTAACCAATACATGCCTTATCAGATTTATCTTTCATAGATTTACCAAAAAATCTAAGACATAGATATCACTCTTCTTCAGATTGTCTTTATCTCCATTTCTCGGAACCAGAAAACCTAGCACCCATAGTTGCAGTATTCTATTATTCGGAGCGAGCCGAGCAATCATAGTAGTTGAATCATCTTTGAGCCCAAGACACTGTAGTGCTTTTTCCATAACAAAACTTCCTTGCACATCTGGAAGTTTGTGAGAGAAAAATTCAGCTTCTCCCTCATATTCTATACCAACCAGTCTTGCTGCCTTAGTGTAAGAGAGATTATAAGTCTTTCCATAAGACTTAAAAGAAAATTTTTCTCTGCCATCTTCCACTAGGAAGGAAACAGACTCATAAAATTCTATCAACAAATCAGTGTAAACCGGATCCTGTTTATCTGACTTGTCTATGAAGACGTATTCCCATCCATTTAGTCTAATATTTTTTGAAATAATAGATTCAAGATTATAAAAATCCGGATGGACTGACCTTTCTCAGTAAACTAACCACATTGAAATTGGTTTCATAGTTGACATATCTTGTGAAGTTGCTTCAATAGACATTCAGAGTGAAGTAGACTGTAGGATTCGGATTAGCTTCACAGGGTTCGGAACCGGCCTTAAGAGGAGCAGCAGGGCTTCTAAATGCAAAAGCATGAAAACCGATGTGGGACGAGTCTCGGGACCCCCTTTTTTTAGGCAAAGAAAATGACCGTTGGTCTTCCAATGGTCATCCAATGGTTGTAAATACTTTGATCTGGTCTGACGGTTGAGAATAACCCCGAAAAAAAATAAAATGAGTCTGAATATTTGAGGTTTTTTTAAAAAATTCGTAATTGAGGCAAAACTAGAATCATAACTAAACAATGAAGATACCAGTAGGCCAAATTTGATTATAAAACTATAGATAGGGAAATCATAACTTTAGGATTGACAAGAAATATTATTTGAAGTTGGTAATATGCTTCCATAAAAAAACTTTATTATGAAAAGTCTAGTAAAAAAATCGTTATGAAATGCCCAGTCCAAAAATTTTCGTTCTGAAAATTGTCAGTACTTGAATTCCATTCCAGAAGATTTCGAAAAAAAAATCCGGAAAATTTCAGTTCCGAAAATTTCCATTCCGGAAGTCTTAGTTCCGAAAAGTTTGAAAACAAAATTTTTTAAAAAAAATTGTTATTCTAACAAACAAATGTACCCCCCTATGAAAATGAGTTTATTACTGTAAGGAGAATTTTTCAACAGAAGGTTAATTAAGAAGGATTACCTTATGGTTATCATCCCTAAATTCTGTTTAATGTATTAAAATATATCAGAAGGCAAAGATTTTGTGAAAATATCAGCAAGTTTATCTTGTGTTCCGATAAATTGAAGAATGATATCTCCTTTGAGTGTGTGATCCCTAAGAAAGTGATGCCTAATATCTATGTGTTTTGCACGGGAGTGATGTGCAGGGTTCTTAATGAGTGAAATGGCACTTGTGTTATCAAACAAATTTTGAGTTTTAGTAAAACTCAAGCCATAGTCTATGAGTATGTGTTGCATCCACAACACTTGAGCACAACAACATCCAGCTGCTACATATTTAGCTTCAGCAGTGGAGAGTGCTACAGAATGTTGCTTCTTGCAGGACCAAGAAACTAATGAATCTCCTACGAAATAAAAAGTTCCAGATGTACTTTTTCTATCCATTCTACATCCACCAAAGTCAGCATCAAAAAAGATTTTTAGAACAAAATAATTTCCAGATGTATTAAATAATCTTAGATCCATGGTTCCCTTAAGGTAGCGAAAAATTCATTTTACTGCCTTTAAGTGAGATTCTGTAAGATTGGATTGATATCTTGCACAAAATCATACTGAAAACATTAAGTCTGGTCGACTAGCTATTAAGTAAAGTAAACTTCCTATCATACCTCTAAAAGCTGTTTGATCTACTGGTTTCCCAGCTTCATCAAGATCTAAAGAGTTTGACGTACCAATGGGAGTACTTATACTCTTAGTGTTGTCATAACCATACTTTTTAAGAAGATATTTCATATACATATGATGAGATATGTAGGTTCTTTCGGGTTTTTGAGAAATTTGAAAACCAAGGAAAAGTGTTAACTCATCCATCATACTCGTTTCAAACTCAAATTTCATTAGACTTTCAAAAGAGTCAGTCAAAGATTGATGAGTTGAACCAAATATGATGTCATCAACATAAATTTGAACAATCAAATAATTTTTCTTATCTTTCTTTATAAAAAGGGTTGGATCTTCATTTCCCTTAACATAGTTATTTTGAAGAAAAAATACAGTGATTCTATCATACCATGCTCGTGGGGCTTGTTTAAGACGATACAAAGATTTGGTAAGTCTAAAAACATGATCCGGATGTTTTGTATCTTCAATGCCAGGAGGTTGTTTAACACAGACTTCCTCTTGAACTTAACCGTTAAGAAAAGAACATTTCACATCCATTTGGAAATGTTTGAAATTAAATATTTCTACAAAGGCAAGTAGAATACAGATAGATTCAAGTCTATCTACTAGAGAATAGGTTTCTTCATAGTCTATTCCTTCTTGCTGATTATAGCCTTTAGCAAAAATTCTAGCTTTATTTCTTACTATGACTCCATTTTCATCAAATTTATTTCTGAAAACCCAGTTTACTCCAATAACAGAAGTTTCCTTAGGTCTTTCAACCAAGGTACAGACTTTATTCCTTTCAAATTCATTTATTTCATCTTTCATGGCTTTAATCCAATCATCATCACCTAAAGCATCATCAGTGCTTTTAGTTTCAAATTGGGAAAGAAATGCTAGATCTTCAACTTGATTTTTTAAGGAACTTCTAGTCCTTACAGGTTGATTTACATCACCAATGATACTATCACTGGGATGATTCTTAAGAAACACCTGATTTGGGTTTTGTAAAACCTGTTCATCAACATAGGGTAGAAAGTCTTCTGGGGTAAATGTTTCAGAAGTATCTTCTAAAACATTATCCGTATCATGAGTTTCTTCTATCAAAGGTTGATAACCAGTTTTTGAAAACACATCCGAGGAAGATGGTAGGGATGGTTTAAAAACAAAAGGATCTGACTCATCAAATTTTACATGTATTGTTTCTTCAATAGTGCAAGTATTTTTATTAAAAACTCTATAAGCCTTAGAGGTTGTGGAATATCCTAAGAAAATCCCTTCATTATATTTTGGTGCGAATTTATGTAAGTTATCTTTACTATTCAAAATGAATACTTTGCATCCAAAAACCTTGAAGTAGGATAGTCTTGGTTTTCTATCATTCCATAACTCATAAAGAGTTTTATTAAGAAAAGGTCTAATCAAAACTCGATTTATAGTATAACAAGCAGTACTTACAGCTTCAGCCCAGAAATGTCTAGCAATATAATATTCACTCAACATGGTTCTAGTAATTTCATGAAGAATTCTATTTCTTCTTTCAACTACACCATTCTATTGAGGAGTTCTAGGTGCTGAAAAATTGTGAGTAATACCTTTTTTACTACAAAAAGTTTCAAAATCAGAATTTTGAAATTCTCCTCCATGATCACTATGAATAGTTTTCATTGAATGTTTTTTTTTTCATTTTTAACTTGTGCTCTAAAACATTTGAAATAGGAAAAATCTTCAGACTTCTTTGCTAGAAAATAGACCCAAGTAAACCTACTGTAATCATCAACTAGAACAAACACATAGTATTTGCCTCCAATACTTCCCGTTTGTGTTGGACCAAAAAGATCCATGTGCACTAACTGTAATTCATGGGTTGTTGAGACATCACTGATTGATTTAAAACTAGATTTATGTTTCATTGCATATTGACAAGGATCACAAACTTTAGATGAATCAAATATATGTTCTGGTAGATCCTTAACTAGTTTCTTATTAGAGAGTTTACATAGGTTCCTAAGGTTACAGTGACCTAGTCTTCTATTCCATAACCTAGAGTGACCTTTAATTTCACTTAGGAAAGGTAAATCTTGGCTTCTGAGGTCTTCTAAGTTCATAGTGTAAACATTCTCTTGCCTATTGGCTGAGAGAATAAGTTCTTCCTTGGAATTGTGAACTAAGCACTTATCATTCCTAAAATTTACAAGGTAACCTTCATCACATAACTGACTTATGCTAATGAGGTTGTGCTTAAGACCTTTAACAAAAAGAACATATGAAATCAAGGTTTTACCATGAAGAACAATATTACCAATACCAATAATCTCTCCCTTAGCATTATCTCTAAAAGTTACCTTTCCTCCTTTTGTTTTGATAATCTTTTCAAAATATCTTTTGTTACCAGTCATGTGCCGAGAACATCCACTATCCATGTACCATGTATTGTTGCTGGTACTCTATTTGTTTTCTTGATATCAAAAAGAAAATTAGATTTTCGGAATACAAACTTTCTTGGATCCGATATTTCCAGACAATAAAATTTTTGGTACCCACATCTTATTAGATAAATAAGCTTTGTGAAAACCTAAGGATTGGGTTTTGTTTAAGAAACAATTCATTACCCAGTGACCACCACATTGACAGTTGGTACAAAATGAGGCACTTTGAGGAACAAAATAATTGTTACTAAAAATTGGTTTTGCATGGGTATGACCAAATCCGGATTTATTTCTTAAAGGTCATATTTGGAAATAAATCTTATCAAAATTATCCTTACCATGGGTAAAGTTTGATAAGAACTTCTTTAAGGAAAAAATTTCACACATGAGTTTTATAACCATGTTTTTATCCTCAAAATCATTAGTTTTTGAACTAGAGTTAGGCTCGATAACATTTTTCTTAGAAATTACTTTTTCTAATTCTTTCGAAAGTTTGTTCTTCTCAGAACCTACTTCATCAAGATTCTTTGAAATACTTTCAAAATCAGTATTTTTCTTATCAAGATCTTTAGAAAGATCTGATATCTCTTTTGTAAGAATATAATTCCTAGATTTTGCCTTATCAAGTTTCTTATTGAATTTGGAATTCTCAATTTCAAGAAGTTCAACAAACCTAGAGACTTCTTCATAAGTATATAAAGTATTTTCCTCATCAGAAGATGATTCTTCATTAGAAGATTTATAATACTTACTATCATTAGAATTTAAAGAAATATTGTTCAATGATTCAGCATTTCGTACCTTAGCCATAAAACAATGATTATCAATAGGTAATCTGGATATAAGACCAAGATTCTTCAGTACTGAAGATTCATAATCAGATGATTCATCTGAAGAGTCACCACCACTGGCACTCCAGGTGTCATTAGATTTCAAAACATTCTTAGCTTTGGAATTATAATATTTCTTTCTATTCCTGCCTGAATGTATTTCTTTTATTTCTTTCTTATTGAGCACAGGGATATCTGGTCTTATATGTCCAGCTCTCTTACATTCATAACAAGTAACTTCTCCATCTTTCTTATCTTTCCTTTCCTTTTTCTTATACTTTGATTGGAAATTTCTCTTCCCAGCTATCTTGTTCATCCTTCGAGCAAGATTTTCTAGTTCATTTTCTAAGACTTCACTCTCACTAGATTCGGATTGGAAAATAACTTTCTTAGACTTGGATCTAGTTACTCTCTTAGGAGTCTTAGCTTTCATCTGATTTGAATTTGTAGTAAAATCAACAGTACCATTTCCATTCTTCTTCTTGATGTTGTCAGCAACTCTCTTCATTCTAGTTTCATGTTTTAGAGGAGTTTCAAATATCTCATCAAGAGTAATTTGAGTGACCTTCATGTTCTCATCTATAGTTGTTCTCTTGGATTCCCACTCATTGGGAATAATATCAATTATTTTATCCACAAGAGCTTCATCATCTAAACCATTCTCTCCCATAGATTGTAGGTTGTTGACTATAGTCATAAATCTCTATTGAACATTACAAATTGGTTATCCATAAGGAAAGTTGAATCCATGATATTCAGCTCTAAGCATAGCTCTTCTAGACTCAATCACTTTAGAAGTCCCAAAGTGTGTAACTTCTAACTTCTTCCAGATACAGTTAGCTACTTCACAAGATGAAATTTGGCTATATATATTTCTAGTCATTGAACATAGTAGAGTATTGTGTACCTTATAATTAAGTTGATATTCTTGCTTTTCCTGGTTAGTGAAAGTTCTAACATCCTTATCAGGAATTTTATAATCACCAGTAAGCATAACAAAGTTGTCTACTCCAGTATTGATAACAAAAGTCTTCATTCGATCTCTCCATTACTCATAGTCATTACCTTCAAATATAGGTGGTCTTGTAGGATTTAGATTATCAATCGAACCAACATTACTTCCTTTCATACTAGAACAACCTTTGGCACACAAATTTTTTAGTAGAAAAAGTTTTGTAATAACAAAGTTCTGAATGAGAATGTTCAGAATGATAAAGTTCAGAATGTCAAAGTTCGGAATGACAAAGTTCGGAATGATAATCTTCGGAATGACAAAGTTTGGAATGACAAAGTGAGCAAGAAAAATGTATTCGTAAGTATAAGTATTTCAGAGACCTCCTCTGATACCAATTGTAGTATCGAAATAGTGATGTAGATGCTCAATATACAAGAGGGGGGGTGAATTGTACATGTTAAAAATTCCGTTGGAACCTTTAAAGTTAGTTAAGAATAACTATGTTTTCTTTAAGAAAAGGAAAAGGCCAAGTTTAAAAAAGTTAAACTATGAAAATTCACAACACCTCTAACACCGAATGTAAACTTGGAAAGAGATTTCGAAAGTTGGTTCCGAAAATATGGTTTCGGAAATAGAACCTTAATAAAAGTTTTCAATATGAGATTCTACCTTAAAGCGTATAGAATCTAAATGAAACAGAGTACAAATAAAAAAGTATAAGAAAGTTATACATTCCTTATAATACAAAATGCAGCGGAATATAAACAAGTAGTAGAACTACTAGTAACAAGATATAAGTCTTTTAACCCAAAGAGAAGGGTATCCAACAACCTTGGATAAAGGTCCCTTGATTATACTTTCAAGAAAGTCTGTCTAACCCACACCAGGGTAAGCCCTCAATATGAAGATCGGAGTCTCTGTCTTGCTATCCCCGCAAGCCCTCAACTTCAAGGTAGTTGGCAACCACTGTCTTCCTCAGCAAGGAAGCCTTCGAACAGCAAGTTAGTCAGCACCTCTGTCTTACTATCCCCGGAAGCCCTCGAATGTAATCACCAACATTCGGAGTCGCATGAAGCTTTGAGAGTTAATAAGAGCCTCTCTATCACTCTAGAAATCACTTCAAGCATGTCATCACATGAGTCGAGGATCAGTCAGCCTTTTTGCAGCAATGAGCTCTTTCAAATGAGCTCCTATTTATAGGCAAATTTCCAACGGTCAGCTCCTTCTTCCAACGGTCATATTTTCCATGAAATTTAGAAGGACATGTACATGTTTAACTCAACCAATGGTTAATAAGAAACAGAAAATACGACATCGTTTTATAACAAACTTTGTATAACTGAATGGACGACATCGTTTTGGAATGAATCAAATGTAAGTAAAGACTAATTAATAGTTCGGAGTGTTAAGCAAGTCAAAGGTTCGGAGTCTAACCAAAATGATGTTCGGAGTCTATGATAAGAAATGTTCGGATTCTATTTTATAGAAAATCAGAGTCTGGTTTCATCAGAAATCGGATTCTAAATCTGTAGAGTTTGGGGTCGAACTGCATAAATGTTCGGAGTCAAACTTCTAAAGAGTTCGGAGTTGATCTTCATAAGAGTTCGGAGTCGAACTTCTTAAGAGTGTGGAGTCGAACTTCTAAAGAGTTCGGAGTCGAACTTCTTAAGTGTTCGGAGTCGAACTTCTTAAGAGTTTGGAGTGAACTTCTAAAGAGTTCGGAGTCGAACTTCTAATGATTTCGGAGTCGAACTTCTTAAGAGTTCGGAGTCGAACATCTAAAGAGTTCGATTTAGAACTGCTTCAGATTTTGGAGTCCAGAATTCGGATTAAAACTATATTACAGATCACATCCAAGATTCAGATCCCAAAAAACAGAATACTCCAACTTTTCATTATAAGGCTCCGACAATTTGGTTGTGATTCTGGTTTTTGATTTTAAGGGAAAAAATGGCTAAGTATAAGAAAATATAGGTTAAGGTAAATGTCCTTAAAGAATTAAATTTTACTTATTTGAGTAATAATAATATTTACTTTTGTATAAGGTGTTTCTGATTTTCAAAACAAGAAGGAATGGAAAAGTCATAAGGAAAACCTTATTGACTCAACATTTCTCACCAGTAGCTGGTGACATGGGTTCTTCTAAGACTCCACGTTTTGGAGCATAACCACCAGCTTCTCCCTATTATGGGAAATGGAGTTCTTCCAACCATTTAGGTGGAGGTGGAGGTCATTTCCATGGTAGATAGTTGACAGATTTTTTGCGACATCAGGGTGGATCAGCCCTGTGTGGTCAAGTAGGGTCACAGGGCCATGGTACACGTTAGACTTTTGCAGTGGAGCAGACCCGGTAGGAGTAGGATCCCTGACCCTCTACCGTTAGAGTTACGATCTTAGTAGCCTCAGTTTTAGCTTATGATCTTTTCGATACAGGGGCTTCCCATTTCTTTATATCGGTTGCTGTCGTGCAGAGCATTTTCCTATATATCTTTTCTTATAGTGATATCCTGATTCTAGACACTTTGTTTTGGACTATAACGACTAGTGTATATCAGTTCAGAGAGTTCCCTCTACAGGTTGGTTGGTATCAGTACATATGAGACTTATATTTCCTAGAGATGACATTCTATGATTTCATTCTTGGGATGGACTGTTTAGTTTAATTCCAGGCATTCATGAACTGTTTTCACCGTATGGTGAGATTCACATCACCAGAAAGTGAATCTTTTTTTAATAAGGGCGAGTGCGATGTCCAGGAAAGAAGATCAGGACCTGATCATCATGGGTTGCGAGGAGTTATAGCATAGATTTATAGTCTATATCTAGATTTCCTAGGGAATTTACAGTTACAATTTCCCCCAGTGGTGGATTGTTTTAGAGATTTATTTCTAGAGTACTTTTCAGGATTGCCTCCTGAGAATGAGGTGGACATTTCTATTGATCTTGTGCAAGGACCGACACCAGTTTCCATTACTCCTTACAGGATGGATACACCTGAGTTGATGGAGCTCAAGAAGTATTTCTTGGAGCTGTAGGAAAAGGGTTTCATCTGAACCATTACTTCTCCCTGGGGTTTGCCTGTCTGGTTTTTGAAGAAGGCAGATGGTACCCTCAGGCATTGTGTGGACTATTGGATGTTTAATCAGTTTATGGTGAAGTACCAATATACATTACCTAGGATTGCTTATCTCATTGATTAGCTTTTAAGAGCCCAGGTGTGCCCGAAGATTGACTTGATATCTGGTTACCATCATTTGCATGTTAGACCATCTGATATACCTGTCACAACCTTCAGGGGGGAACTATGATCTATATGAGTATATGGATATGTCATTCGGTCTTATGAACGCACCTGTAGTTTTCATGGCATAGATGATCCAAGTGTTCCATCCATACATGGATTCCGTCGTGGTGGATTTTTTGGATTATATCGTTGTGTACTCTCACAATCGACATGGCCATGCTACCCAGATTGATATCATTTTGAGTACACTGAGAGAGCATCAATTATATGCTATGATCTCAAAATTACACTTCTGGATGGATCATACAAACTTTTTGGCTCATGTTATCTCAGAGACAGGAGTATCAGTAGACCCAGAGAATGTGAGAGTAGTAGTTTCCTAGTAGCAGTGGAAGAATATGTTTGAGGTGTGGTGTTTCCTAGGGCTTTCTCAATACTACATTGGTTTTATTCAATAATTTTCATGCTTAGATGAACCATATATGGGTTTGAATAAAAATGTTGAAAAGATCTGGTGGTTAGATTCTAGTGAGTCATCCTTTCTAGAGATGAAAGGGAAGTTGAATTCATCACTGATACTAGTCTTTACAGAGCTGAGAAAGAGCTATACAGTTTACTGTGATGCATTAGGTATCTGGCTGGGAGTTGTTCTTTTGTATGGATATGGAGTCGTTGCATATATGTCTCAGTAGTTGCGGCCAAATGAGAGGAATTACCCAATGCATGATCTTCAGTTGGTAGTTGTTTTTCATTCCTTATGCTGTTGGAGACAATATCTTCTAGAAGTGCACGTTTTGGTTTTCACCGAGCACAAGAGTGTCAAGTAAATTTTCACACAACATGATCTGAATTTGAGACAAAGAAGGTGGGTTAATTACCTTCAATATTTTGACTTTGAGATTTCCTATAAACCTGGTAAAGGCAACGCAGTGGCTGATGCATTGAGAAGAATGACTTGGATACATGTAGTTTAGGAGGGCAGTAATGAGTGGTAGATTATGGATTTGTTCTCTAAGATGCATTTTGAAGTGCATGACAGATATGGGCAGATGTTTCGTTCATCTGTGGATGTTACAACTACTCTTCATTACTGAGTGCGAATGAGGCAGATATCCGATTATGAAGGCCTAGTCCAATAGGAGAGCATTCCAAGAGGATACACTAATTCAGTATGGACTATAGGTGAGGATGAGACATTGTGTTTCCA
This sequence comes from Viscum album, assembly GCA_963277665.1. Classification (NCBI taxonomy): domain Eukaryota; kingdom Viridiplantae; phylum Streptophyta; class Magnoliopsida; order Santalales; family Viscaceae; genus Viscum; species Viscum album. The sequence goes on from OY728161.1 coordinate 1,498,638,153, forward strand.
TGGGTGTGTATGGGTGGAAACAGATATACACAAGGGTCTGTTGTAGGATTTTCATTCCTAATCTTGGGCAGTTCATCTTGCTGTCACCAAGATGTATCGTGATCTACCCCATTAGTATTGGTGGCCAGCTATGAAGAGGGATGTTGCTGGTTCCATCATGAGATGTTTCACCTTTCAACTGGTGAAGCCGGAGCATCAGCAGCCACTAGGGCTTTTACATCAATTACCCATTCCTGAGTGGAAGAGGAATGATGTCGCGATGGATTTCGTAATAGTGTTGCAGAGGTCACCTCAGGGAAATGATAATGTTTGGGTGGACATTGATAGACTTACGAGGTTTTCACACTTCTTTTTGATCAAGGAGATCTTCAGTGTTGATGAGCTGGGACAGTTGTACATCTGTCAGATTGTATTCCTGCATAGAGTTATGCACTCCATTGATTCAGATAGGGATTCCCATTATACTTCTCGAGTCTGGAAGGGGATTCAGAAGGCTTTGGGAAAACATGTTCTTTTAAGTATAGCTTACCACCCCCATATTGATGTCCAGTCTGAGCATATGATTCAGACACATGAGGACATGCTTCGAGCATGCATCCTGGATTATGTAGATTCTTTGTAGAAGAATATATATCTTGTCGAGTTTTCCTACAATAAATTTTCGAGTACAATTCAGACGGTCCCTTATGAGGATTTGTATGGTAGGCCATTCTGATCACATTTATTTTTGCTGGAAGGAGTAGAAGCTTTGTTGGGACTTTATCTTGTCCAGCAGACCATGGATCAGATAGAATTGATTATGAAGAGGATGAAAACTGCACAGTCTCAACAAAATTCTTTTGCTGACCAGTAGAGACGATCTCCGGAGTTTGAGGTCGGGGTTTCAGTTTTGACGACGTGTCACACCATGGTTGGGACACGGGAGGATTAGGAGACATGGTATGATTTCGTTGAGGTATGTCAGGCCGTTTGAGGTATTGGAGAGAGCTAGGTTGGTTGCCTATTTTTTGAAGTTACCCCAAAGGTATCGGGCTATGCACAACGTTTTTCATGTTTCTCAGCACCGACGTTTCATTTCAGACCCATCTCATGTCATTCAACCAGAGGAGGTTGAGTTTGAAGTGGATACAACATTTGAGGAGAATCCTATCTGGATCTTTGATCATAGTACAAAGGCTCTCCATGGCTAGTCTGTTCCTCAGGTATGAGTGATATGGCAGCACAGGCAGGTGCATGACGAGACTTGGGAAAGGGAGGCTAATGTATGGGTATAGTGGATGGAATTATTCGAAATTTCATATTCTACACTGTTCTAGGGAAATTTCGTGATGAATTTCTTTAGTGGGGATGTTTTTAAGAACAAAAACCTTTTTTCAGGTATGTTTTACTTTTTTGGTCATTTTTTAGAAAAATCATATATTATGGAAATTTTCGAAGTACACGCCATGTACTTTTTGAGTACACACCATGAACATTTGAGTACACACTGTGTACTCGGTTAGCACAGGTAACCGTGTACTGGCTGTGTAGTGACCATGCACACAGACATGTTGGGGTGAACAGGAGGTTGCTTAAATTGGAGTATGAAAATGTCGAGTACACAACGTGTACATCACAAGTACAAATGGTGTACTTTTTTTAAATTAAATGCATTGGGGTCACATATAATTGCTTGAACCATATTATTTAGGCTTATCTTCATCCTAGAGAACCCGTACGACCACAGTCATCCACTGAGCCCCTAAGCCTCCATCAGATCTCCAATTCGACCATTGTTGATTGTGATGGGATCGCCTCGGTATGCTCTCTCTTCTACATAATCTCCATTCCAGGTTTCCTCTTCTACCTCAAGTAATAATTCATTGAATGTTTTAGATGTTTTTGTAGATCTACCGCATTCTAGGTCGATCCAAAGGCCGATGACGGAGTATATTGATCTCACTAGACCAAGGTAGGTGATGTGTGCCATTCTGTTGAAAGTCCCTGAATATTATGTACAATTATGCCCAATACCATTGAACGAGGTATTGTGTGTTTACAGTTTGACCCGTATTGTTTTCCAGCCATGCTTGTATTCTTGTATAGAGGTTAAATGGATATGAATAGGGTTTATTTCTATGAATTGTATGTGTAGCCCAAGTACTTTCTGTTTATGATTGTTGGCCTGCTTATCCTTTTGGCAGCCTGTCCTGTTTTCCATGCCTATTGCAATTGGGTTGAGAGTTTGTATTTTTTCACTCATGACATATTTAGGACCAGTAATCAAAGTAGTTCTGTAGGTTTACTTTGTCTATATTTCTCAGATATTCTTGTAGGAATACCCAGGGTCGTGAGAACCTCGTATAGTAGACTATAATGGTAATTGAACGAGTGACCTTCCAAAGAGAGTCTTTGAGAACTTTAGGCTATAAGGGGGGACTGATCGAGCGAGTTTCCTTAGAGAGCCTAGGACCACATGGGGCTATAAGGGGAATTGAATGAGTGAGATTCCTCAAAGAGTCCATTACTTCTTTAGACTATAAGGTGAATTGACTGTGTGAGCTTCCTCAGAGTGGAATTGTTTTACTTGAACAACTATGGGCTATGAGGGGAATTGACTGAGTGAGCTTCCTTAGAGAGTTCATGACCTTGGGGATATTAGGGTAATTTACATTGTGAACTTCGTCAAACATTCCTTAACTACCTTAGACTATATGGGGAATTGACTATGTGAGCATCCACATATAGTCTTGTTTTACCTTTGACTATAAGGAGAATTTACTGTGAGTGCTTCCTCAGAGAGTCTTTATATATTCATATAAATGAACCAGAGGGGATAGGATATGTGCACTTCCTAGAGGGTTACTGTTCATGATTGGATGTTTTTTATATGTGGAATTGTTTCTAGTGAGTACTTTCTTGTTTACTGGTTCTATATTTTTTTTACCTGAAATATATTCACTGACTGTTAGGAAAAAATCATTGGGTGGTTTCATACTATGATTTAGTCTCTCACCCTTTTTATTCCATGATTTTAAGCCCAAATAGATTATATTGATGCAGGTATATACAAGGGACAACACACATCTACTTTAGGTTCATGATTGACTGTGGAGCTGTAGAGCATGGGACTAACATGAGGCTTCTGATGATGATGAGTTGTTTTCTATTTTTCATCACTACATTGGTTTAGTACTTTTTGTCTTCTAGAATTGTGATTTGTTTGGATTCTTTCCTGGACACATGTTACCATACATCATTTATATATATGAATCATTTTTTTGTTATTCAAGTACTCCACTATTACTATTGTTGGTATATTTACTGCTTTTTCTACTGTGTATTTGTTTCCCTTCTGATGTGTGACTCTGCCACTGTGGGAATTGTTTTTCCAATATCACACCAATGGCCCTCGCTGCAACTCGTGAGCCTCTGGAATTTGGCAAAATGCGCTTGTGGCCATGTGACCAACTGGGTATGTGGAGCCTCTTGGTGGCTTTCTAAACTGAGATGCTAAACCTTCCATTGTTTTGGAAAAAAGTTTCTTTATGACGTTTTTTACAAATTAAGGAATGAATGGTTTTTAACTTAAATGAAGGGTGGGGTTATTCTCCATCACTATATCACCATTTATGCTTCCCTTAAAATATTATAAGAATATTTTGATAATAAATGTTTTGTTTAATAATTATATGACATTTAAATGATTTCAAAATAGAAAGATATAATTTTCTCAAATAGTTTTTATTTCATCTATATTGACACCATTTAATGGATTTCATACTAGTTTGAATTTGTTCTATTATTATACAAATCTACCATATTTTATTGTAGTATATTGGATATATTATAATGTGGATGTATTATTTTTATACCATTCGTGGTTTATGGTTAATGTGTCAACAATTCGTATGCTAGTTTTAATACGAATATTGATGTTATGATTCATCCTTTTCATATGAGGAATGCATTGGACTTAGTAAGTGACAGGTGAAGTCTGTTATAGCTCCTCAATGAATTTGTACATCTCATGGGAAAAACTAATGTCTTTGCATTAGGCCTTAACAAAATCGTTTTTTAATCATAGAACGAGGATTTGACTATTTGGTGATGATGTCAGGCATTAAGCATTCCATCTTTATGAAATTAGCTATTGAGATGACATGTTATTATTCGACAAGTAGAATATAAAAGTGAATAATTAAATGGAATTATTTAATTTATCTTTTTTATATTATGATGAATTTCATGTTTAAAAGGATTTTGTTTTATTTTTCTACATTTCCTTAAATTTTTATACATATTTATTAAGTTTATGGGATATTGTTATATATACCGAGCATCTGAGCTCACCCCTTTCTATGTATTATATTTCCCAGGATTTGAAGAAGTATTTTATGGTTGACTTTTAGGGATAGTGTAATGGATATATTTGTGTTCAAAGGGGACCAAATGTTGTTTTTGTTTTTATCTCCTGATGTAATTTAACAGTTTTGTATGTATCTAGTACATCAAGGGAAACTAAAATAATAGGTCTTTTGGGACACGATTCCTTGTATCATGCCAATGTTATTTAAAAATACACTAACTCTATGTAAATAGGGTTGGATTTTTATAGTTATTATCTTTGGAAATTAAGTACAATCCTTGGAAACTAGATTTAGATAAACTCTTATTAGATCACATTAACTAATGATAGACATTAAGGATTAATATAGAAGAACTTCCTAAAATATTGATTTTGTAGAGATTTTGTGTATTTTCCGATAAATACATCCTTGTCTAGATATGATCAGGTAGTGGTGGCTCTAGCACAGATTCACCTAGCAGTGAAAACTCTGATTAGGAGTTTCGGGCTTAAAACGGGGTATCCTGGTACATGACAACATGCCTTTCTGTACTATTGATTATGACACTCTTGGGGGATACGCTTAGGATAAGTCATATTTTATGTAAAAATCATTATTAATGATTTAAGGCTATATATGTTCTGAATGAAAACATTTTTTTATTTATGGATTATATTCATAAATTGTTGAATTTATGTTTACTGTTATACATCTTTTGAATTATGTATTGTGATTCGTAAACTAATCTAGTGTATGTGATTTTTTATAAATGGAACCTAGTGGTAGGAATGGAATCCCTATCAATACAAGTAATCCATTAATGTATTTCCCTCGTACTAAATATAATTATAGTGGAGTTAGTGATGCAACTGGTGTGGATCAGCTTATCAGCATATTGTGACAACTCTCTCAGGTTATGAATAATAACTTTACCCATATAGAGAACCCTTATCCCCAACGCAGAGGATCAATGTTAGACCGATTCATGAAGAAACGACCAACAACATTAAATGGGACTACAGATCTATTTGAAGATATTCAATGAAAAAGTTCTTTAGAAAAAATATTTCATGTTGTAGAGAGTTGAAAAAGGAAAAAAAATTCCATGGAAGTTCATCACCTCATTGGTGATGCAAGTCAACGGTTTTCATTAATTAAAAGCATAAAGATTGATTAAGAACTATAGAATATGGAATGGAGGACTTTTAAAAATATATTATTAGAAAAATACTTTTTTCATGACTATCGAGCTGATATGGAAAGTAAATTCCATATTTTGAGGTAAAAGGATGATTAGAATGTCAGAAAGTATGAGGCTTACATTACAATTATAGCAAGGCTTCATATAGATTATATACATATACCAAGGATTATGATTTATCGATTATTAAATGGGTTAAAACAATTTCTCCATTGAGCATTAGTCTCACAATCTTTTTTCATCATGCGAAGATGTTGTCTCAGGTGCTATCAAGACAAAAATGAAATTATCTAAGTCTTATGACTATAAAGAAAAGAAAGAGAAGAAGAGATCTTATGAACACTCATGAAATGGAAATTAGGCGAAGAGGGGGAAAGTTGAATATCATTCATGCAGTAAATTTATGAAGAAACACCCTAGTACATACCTGAATGGAATAGGAGTCTGTTACAAGTGTGGTGAAAAATTCCACCATGATTGTGATAATAAGTGATATAAAGAGTTTATAAATGTATAATGCTACAATTGTAATGAAATGGGGCATTATGCAAATGATTTTTCTTTTCACCAATGAAACATATATAAGAAAATGCCAATGGAGAAAGGCCAAGATTATGTGATCACTAATGCTGAGGTATAATCCTTGAAAGACGTGGTGGCACATAATTTAAATGTTTAATATCGTTTTGGTAATTCTTTATTTTATTCTGGATCATTTCATTATTTCATACCTTTCCAGTTTGTAATGAGAAATAGATTTTTCCAATTTTATATAATTTGAGAGTGATTAGTCAAAACTATTACGTATGGTATCATTGCAATAATTTTTGGGAATTCGTCCCCATTAGAGTATATAAATATTCTCTATCCACTAATATCATCATCATACCGATGATTGAATTTGATATAATCCTCAGTATGGAATGTCGTTCAGACCATTATGAAAAAAAATTGTTACAAGGAGGAGGATAAATTTTTTATTATGATAAGGAATACCTTATCTTTAGTGTCGAAACATCACCATTTGATTATTATCTTAACCCACCCTTTGTATATCTACTTTATTCAATTATTTGAGAGGAAGGGAGTGAAATAACTATATGTGAGGAAATGAATGTTCAAATAGAGGATGTACCTATTAAAAAAGAATATGTTGATGTATTTCTAGAGGATTTACCTAGACATCCTACAAAATGATAAATTAATTTTTACATTGATTTAATTCATTATTCAAAGCCCATATCAAAGACCCAATACAGAATGGACACTCTGAATGTAGTGGAACTAAAGAAACAACTATAGGAGCTGAGTAATAAAGGATTTATTCTCCATAGTGTTTCTCTATGGGGAGACCCTATTCTTTTTGTTAAGAATAAATATGGATCAATGAGGTTGTAAACTGAATATCGGATGATAAATGCTATAACAATAATGAAAAAATATCTCCTACCTCACATTGATGATTTATTTGATCAAATTCATGTAGCTCAATATTTTTCAATGATTTAACATCGACATGGATATCATCAGTTGTGTGTGTAGTACAAATACATTTCATATTCCGCATTTCGAACCAGGTTCGAGAATTACATGTTTATATTAATGCCTTTGGGAGTAACTACTACACCCTATATCTTTTGGATCTAACGAACAATGCTTTCAAAGAATATCTTGATGACATTGTATTGGTATTTATTGATGATATCTCTGTACAATTAATAAGCTATGACGATCATGAAAATCACATGCGCACTATTATAAAGACTCTTAGAAGAAATAAATTATATGGGATGCTCAGTAAGTGTGAATATTGGCTTCAGGAATTTACTTTTCGTGGCCATATATTCACTATGTATGGAATCTCTATTAATCATTCTATGAAAAGAGAAATATATGAATTTCCCGCACTAAAAATTATGAATAAGGAAGGTAGTTTTATTTATTTATTTGTTTATTATCAGTATTTTTTTCCAAAAAAAATCATGATTGGATAACCCATTAACAAAGATCACATTTAAAGGGATTAATCATTTTTCGACAAAAGAGTGTGAATAATTTTTTGATGAACTGACGAGAAGATTAGTTAATGATTCCATATTGACTCTACCATCGGAGAATGATGGGTTTGTTATTTATAGTGATGCCTTAAAGAAAGGACTTGGTTGTGTCCTTGTGCATAATGATAGGGTTATTTCTTATGCATCACGAAAGCTAAATATTCACGAACAAAACTATCTCACTCGTGATCTTTATTTAGCAGCATTAATCTTTGTTCTGAAGATACGGAGACACTATCTCTATAATAAAAAATGTGTGATTTATATTGATCAAAAGAGTTTGATGTATATTCTTTTACAAAAATAACTAAACATGAGGCAATGGAAAAGGATCAACCTACTTAAGAATTTTGATATCACCATACACTACAACACTGAGAAGGAAAATAAGGTGGAAGATGCTTCGATAAGAAAAGATCATGGAGTATTGAACTCGATGAGAGATGAAAGGGTTTCTATTTTCATGGATATAGGTATAGATGTATATGGGAATAATCATGGATGGTGAAACATCAATACTTTTCTCAAATGTTTTCTAATCCATCATTACTTGAATGTAAAATATGTTCTCAGACTAATGATGAGGAGTTTCAAAATAAAATTAAAGATATGAATGATGGGATATTGATCAACATTGTGTATGAAGATGAGAATTTGAAATTAGGGAAGAGTCTTTTTGTTCCTGATATACCTGATATAAAAAATAAATTGTTAGATGATACTCATAGGATCAATTTCTCTATACACTCTGGTAGAACAATGATTTATAGAGATTTGAAGGATCTATTTTGGTGGGACAACATGAAGGGAGAGATTGATGATTATGTGTCAAGATGTATTGTTTATAAATAATTGAATACTGGAAGACAACATCCTAGAGGATTCTAAAATCCTTTTCCAGTACCTAAGTTGTAATGGGATGATATTACGATGGACTTTTTCATGGGAATACCAAAGTCACCTAGAAATAATGATTCCATATGGGTCATTTTTCATTGTCTTACCAATTCTGCTCATTTTCATGATATTCAAGAATGATTAAAACTTGAACGTATATAAATACTATATATTAACGATGTTCTAAGACTTGATGGGGTACCCCTATCGATTTCTTCGGATAGTGATCCTCATTTTACATCATGATTTTGGAAAATTATTCAGAAGGCCTTGGATAATGAACTTCGTTTGAGCACTTCCTACCACCCTCAAACTGATGGACAATCAGAATGTACTATTAAAACATTAGATGATATATTTAGATCTTTCACACATGACTTTCAAGTTACGTGGGATCTATATTTACCTATGGTATAATTTTCATAAAATAATAATTTCCATTCAAGTATTTAGATGGAACCATATGAAGTGTTATATGGAAAGAGATGTCTCACACAAACTTTTTTGAACAATATTGGTGAAACAAAACACATATTCCCAGAACGTGTTAAGGAATCAATAGAAAAGGTAAAGGTTATCAAAAACCACATCAAAGAAACTCGAAGTAGGAAAAATATCCAAGTTGAAAACCAAATGAACGATTTGGAATTTTAAATAGGAGATAATATTTTGTTGTAGGTATATATATGAAAGGGTGTTATATGATTCAGTAAGAAAGGAAAATTATGTCCCAGGTTCATCAGACCATTCAAAATTATAGACTGAATTGGAGTTGTAGCTTGTCGTTTGGAAATGCCACCAAGTCTCTAGAAAGTTCATGATGTGTTCCATGTATCACTATTGAGAAAATACATGCATAACCCAATGCATGTAATCACCTATGAATAAATAGAACTTGAACCAGATCATTCCTATTTTGAAGAATCTATCAGAATTTTGATACCATAGAACATGTGTTCAGAAACAAGACGACTCGTCTAGTTAATGTTCTATGAAAAATCATAATATGGAAGAGGAAATGTGGGAACCCAAGGAACTTATGATGATGATCCACCTGAGTATTTTATGTAATATTATTCTAGAAATTTTAGGGATGAAATTACATTAAAGAGGGATGAATTTAACACCACAAGAACCCACAATACGTTTCCCTTTGAATAATGCAATAGCTTGTGATGTATGAAACTTCAAGATTCTAACATACCACGACCAATCAATCCAGTCGCTATAAATAGTATTACCCACTTTTTGAAATTTATTAAAAAAATTCCAAATGGACATCGGTTTTGGATTTGGAATATCAAAATTAGGATAGGGTGAATTTTTGGAACTCTTATGAAAACTTTCAATTTTTGATGAATAGTGAAAAATACAAAATTTTAATTAAAAACAACATTTTAAAACAAAATAATTTATTGTGAAAAATTATATATATGAGTTTTTTTTAAAGTATCATTATATTATATTTTTATCATTTAATATAATTGAGGTCATTGAATGTAATCTCACATTTTAAAGAGCCCCACCCCCCTTACAAAAATTTCTCACCTCTAACCCATTTCTAACACTTCTCATGCCCCTTTTCTTATCCAACCTCTGCCCAATTAATCTATTTACATCCCTATATTATTATTAGATGTCTTACCTTAGGCACAAGTCCCTTCATGGATTCCTTTTAGTTCAATCAAAAGGGAGTTACCCAATTTAAAGGTATCATCTTCTCTCAAGTTCATTTATTTTGTTTTACTTCTCCAACCCCCATAAACACTCTTTATTACATTCTTTTATAACTACACCAGTACAATAAATATAATACATTGTTTTTATGGGAATTATTTGAACTATACTTACACACACCACCATCAAATGTGTATAGAACATAATGTTTTTATGGATGGCAAACTACTGCCTCACGAAATGATTATTGTTCAATATTCTACTACCACCTATTATGGTGTAAATTGCGATGTAAATATAATTATATATGATATTTATGATATTTCCTTTATATATAATCATCTATTTTTAATTTTTATATCATTCCTATATATTTTCCATTTTGTATATAGATGATAAATTCATTTCACTAATTGTGGACTATTGTCCCCTCAAAGTGATATGACTCGTTCATACCATTCATTTAATGAATAAAGGATAGTGTTAATGAAATTATGTAATGTATATAGAATATTATATTATACTTTAATAATAATATAACTTTATCTCATATGTTATTTTCCTCGATTAAAATAAATAAAAGAAATTGACGTAACATTTTTTCATACGTACGAATTACTGTCTCTAGTAACACTATTAGATTCATTCCCCATAGTAACAATTATTATATAATATTAATTTCATTATAAAAAATAATATTTAAGAACATTATATCATTCTGGAAATGAATCAATGGAATCTCATCCATAACAAACATGACCTATGTAAAAAACATATAAAGGAAAATTTATCAGTTAACACCCAAAATAATGATGCTATTAAAATATTATTAACAACGAAATATTAGTAGATCATATATGATACCATATTTATGTATGTGGTTCTTGTATAATTTAATAACAATTATTTAATTATTTTATAAGAGTTTAACATACCCTCGACCAAGGAAAATTACATTGTAAGGGTTAATTTCACAATTTCATTATTATACAAGGTTGTTTTTATGTAAGTGTCAACTAGGACCTCTTTATCATCCACATCCGTGTTTATAAAAAATCTATTTTAAATTTTTTTTACTATTAACTATACTATGGGTTAATGTCAATTACACCCTTTTATGTCTTTTTTAATAATTTTTGAAAGGAATCATTCTGTAATTTTTCAAACGACATAATTAATTACAATTTTGTCAAATTATGGTAATAATGTTTTTTTAACTTATATGGTGGTGCAGTTATTCTATTCCATTACTAAACCATTGAATTTTCCCTTACATGCTTATAAGATTATTTTTAAAATGATTTTTTTCTTTTATAATTACATTACATTTAAATGATTTCAAAATATAATGAGCTATTTCTCTCAAATAGTTTTGATATCATCTACTTCAAAATCCTTTAATGGATTTTATAATTGTTTGAAGTTGATTTATTATGATACAAATATTCCATATTGTATTGATGGTTTTGTGATATGGTCGAATATATATTTGTTATTTTTATTCCATTATTTGTTTATGGTTAATGTATTTATATTTCATAATATTGTTTTAATACGAATGTTTATGTTATGTTTCAACCTTTTTATATGAAGAATGAATTAGACTTAGTAAGTGACAGGTGGAGCCTGTTATAAATCTTATACGCATATATTGGGATCATGAGACCAAAAAGTCTCTTGGAAAAAGGCCTTGAAAAAATATTATTTTTAGTTAGGGAATGAGGCTCTAACAATGTGGTTATGATGTCAAACATTATGCATTCAATCATTATGAAATTAGCCATTTACTTTACATGGGATTAATAGAATAGTAGAATATACATGTGAATAATTAAATGTAATTAATTGATTTATAAACGCCATATTATGTGTAATTTTATGTTTAAAATGAATTTGTTTTAGTTTTATACTTATCCAAAAACAATGATGCTTATTTATGAACTTTCATGTATATTGTTATCCTTACTAAGCATCTAAGCTCACCCCTTTTCTATGTTTTATTTTTCATATGAAGTGAAAATGTTTTTTATAGTTGAATTATAGCGATAGGATAAGGGATATATGTGTGTTAAAAGGTTAATTATTTTTTTGTGATTTTTATGTCATGATGTAGTTTGAAATAGATGTAAGTATGTAGAACATCGAATTCTAATAAACTAATCAGTCATTCAAAACATGATTCCTTGTATCATGCCAATGCTATGTAATAATTCCCAACCTCTGGGTAACATGGGTTGGGTAATTAAATATATATTTGGTAAATGGTATTAATTATTATGACATCATCAAAATAAAATATAATTTTATTAAAAAAACTATTGTTTTTTAAATAATTGTTATTATAGATCATATGGAGGGGAAGTAATACATAATATAATTACAATAGAAAATGATTAATTTTGAATTTTTACATTACTCCATGGAAAATAATTTTCCAAAATAATTAAACGTACGTTGGGTGTTCTTATTTTATGGAAATAACTTTTATAATGTGGATGTAACATCTCGGTTTCATGTGCTGCCCATGGGAGCCATGAAACCAGTAAGTCACATGGACTAAAGTGAATTTACCCAAATTCCAGTGGCTGCTGACTAGTATTTAGGGCCTTGGGTGTGATTATGGAGAAACAATTCCCTCGTTGGAAGAGTAACACATTCGAATAAAAATAATATACATCAGTGCAATTAGTAATACCATAAAATATGTCAATATTAGAAGACTGAAGTAAATAAATAGCTAGAGCACTTATTTAAATGATTCATGTCACATATACCTCAGAATGTAGCCAAATATATCAAAATTCTATAAATAATGTACTACAACAAGTTAAAAAAACAAGTAAACTCTATATTCATCTCAATCCTCAACATACTACCATTCTATCCATCACCACGTCACCAAGTACCTAAAGTAGAAGGGTTCTTTCCCTTATCTATACAGGCTAAAATATAATATGTTTGGTCCCAAATCATGACCCAAACATGATATGAGATAAATCCTAGTATAAAACTACCAAAATACATGTGCCTAACTTTCAATGAATATTTATATATATCAAGAATGATTCAATGTGAAGCAATATACCATGAAGTACTCAAAAGGAAAAAATCATATAGTTTGAACTACATTCATTTACATGTAATAATTATTCAACCAAATCATTCACAAGATACCATATGGTAACGTTATCATAGACTTACCCATATAGTTCGACATATAATTTAAACATCACTAATATAATGACCCACTAGGGAAATCTCACACAGTATAACCCCTTTGGACTCCTGAAAACAATGAATCTCTTATGAAGAACTCACCGCTAATTCCTCATGTGGTCTTTTGATGATAAACTATAGACTCTGTAAGAAATCACTCAACGAAAACTCCCCCATGTGGTCTCGTAATGGTATAATATAAACACTCTAAGGAGAAATCATCTTTAATCCCCCAATGGTATCACAATTCGAAAAGTAAAAAAAGACACTCAGAGGAGGCCCTGAACATCAATTCCTTCTCTGAAACTACTTCAGGTTCTCATAGCCCTGTGTAACACAATCATAGAAAAATAATATCTAGAAGATAATGTAAATCTCAAATATGTGTTATATAAAAAACTATATTTCATAACCCAAGAATTTCATATAATAACATCTCCATCCTAACATCACTAGTTAAGGAAAACAAAACAACCAAGCATATAGTTCTAGACCAAACATCTGATATCAATCAAACATGGGAAACACATACATAAGAAAGGTAATAAAACCTATTCATAATAAAATACCATATTTCTAGAAAATAAATCATTACAAGCATTGACAGGGTAAAAATCCTATACAAAAAATACCCTAAACTAGGGTATTCAGCACTTTTTGAAAATATAATCCAAAGAAAACTACAGAAAAGAGAAAAACACCTACCTATATGTTTTATGATCTATATAGTTGAACATCATCCTTTGAATTTACCTAGAACGTTTTGGATATTCAAAAATGTCCAAATTATTCATCCTTGAATATCTTATGAATGAAAATACATTAATAGAAGAGACTGTTGATGAATGAAGAACTCACCGAGACGATTTCAACAAAATTGACGGTGTTTGATTTGGAGGATGTATGGCACGTTTCTAGCTCAGAGAAAATTTGGAAATTCCCATCACTCCTGGATGAGACATGGATTGAATAATATGTTTCAATGATTGATACGCGTCCCTGGTCTATTTATAGAAATAAAAGAAAAGGTATAATGTGTGTACTATTAATAAACACGTCATGTACTTTCCTCAACTGACAGCCAACATTAGTAGTGTGCCACAAAACCCGGCATGAAAATTTTTATGTTATTACACACCCAATATGTGGTTGTATTTTGTATCAATGTACATGATTTATACTACTATGCACATTCCATGCATTCCTAAAATTTTAAAAAACTTCACTTTTCCTCAAAAAACTAGAAAATAGGATCCATAACTAAAAAGAAGATCCAGGTTATTCAAACATCCATATTAATGAAATTATTCCACAAATTTCCCTAAAAAGGCAGCGAAAAAGAATCATAGAAAAACATTGACCACTTCGATCACATATCAGTCTACCTCTCCCATATCTATTCTTGTACTCACCCATAATGCAATTGCACTCATACCATATGAAAAGACCATCCATGGAGAACCTTGGACCTTCAATCAACACTCCTAATAAGATTCTCATTGAATAATGTGTGCACCTCTAACTCAACCTCTTCTAGTTGGAAAACCTATGATGGGTCTGGGAAGTAATGCTGTATATGATAAATTTTCCAGACTTCATGCATCACATGATACCTCTGAGCTAACATAAAACAATATGCAATATGCTCGAATATCTCTAAAACATTTAATTATCTACTGTATCTCGTTGAGTAATTTCCATTCATCATAATCCTCTTGTGTCCCATCCTCGGAGTGATAAGTTAGAAAACCATATATCCGACCACGAATTCTATAGTTCATCCCCTTCTTTCAGAATCATACTTTTATCATGACTATTCATTATCCACGCAATTATTAATAATATACACATACTCTATGGTCTCTTAAACAAGGAACGGTCCCAAGATAGGTGCCTCTCCCCAGCTTCATGTCAAAATAGGGGTGATCGGCATAACCTTCTATATAGAGCCTCATCAGGAGCCATCTGAATAGTTTTTTGAAAACTATTATTGTATAATACTCTTCCAATGGTGTGGTATTCTCCCAATGAACCCACAAAATCTCGGACACATGATCGAAGCATTTCCTTCATCAACTAAATAATAAACTCAAATTGGCCTTTTGTCAGTTTATTGTATGATGTACTTAGATGAAACTATTTACCCCATGCCCTCTGTAGTCCTTTCCATGAACAAGATGAAAAATGGGAATCTATATCTTAAATGATATGGAACAGAACCACATGCAACCGTACAATCTCACAGATGTACAAACATCAAATTTCATCAAAAATAAAGGACACTTTGATTGTTAAGAAGTGTGCAACCATCATGAGTTTTTTAATGACATCTGAAACTGCATCATTCACTTGATGTGATCCTGGAAACACTGCCACAAAATCCATCACGACATCATTCCAATTACACTTAGGAATGGGTGACTTCTTAAAAAGTACTGATGGTCCCAGATACTATGCCATCATCTACTGATAGTTGAAACACCTTATCACAAATCTAGAAAAAACTCTCTTCATATCGTACCACCAATACTGACGATGCAGATCTCGATACATCATGGTGACACCAAGATGAACTACCCAAACTAATCAATGGAAATCCTACACCAACTCCACATGTATGTAAGGGGACACCGATATGTTCCCATGAAATTTCCATATCTCATTCTCGTCTATTGCCTATATAGGAGTAGGGTCCTCTCCGGATAAACTCTGTCGTAGAACTATGACATTAAAATTTATTTCTACCTCATTTTCACTCAAAAAAGTAGAGTAGACGTAACAGCTTCAAAATAAAGAAAGGTCTTCCTCTATTTGTCTCACACCTTGTAATGTATCTCAGAGAACATAGAGATAAGCTTCCACTCACTACTGGCCTCTTGATCTTCCTATATCTGAGTCCTCATACTCAACTTATTAGCCACTACATTTACATTTTTAGGCATATAGGGAAACTCATAGTCAAAAGACTGATGTTACTCAACCCACCTTTACTATCTCAAATTTAGGTCTCACTTGGTAAAGAAAAAATTGAGTCTTTTGTTGTCAGTGAACTCCACAAAATTGATTTCCTAGAAGGTAATATCTTCAACAGCACAAGGAATGAAAAACATTTTCCAACTCATGATCATGTGTCATCTAATTCTTCTCATTTGTCCACAACTATTGCGATATGTACATAAAAACTCCTTCCCCATGTATAATCACTACTCCCAACCCAATACCTAATGCATCACAGTGAATAATATAAATATATCAAATTGCTAAAAAAACTAGAATAAATGAAAAAGTTAACCTTCCATTCGTCTCCTAGAAGGCCAAATCATAGGAATCTATCCCCAGGTACTTCTCAAACTTCTTAGTCAGGCCCAGTAGTGGTGATGATAATCATGAAATTCTAGTATAAAAAATTTGCAGCAACTAGCTAGCCCTAGAAAACACTACACCTCAAAGATGTTCTTTGATTACTCCTAGGAAACTACTGCTCTCACTGTATGTCAGACTACTGAAACTCATGTCTCTGAGATTACATGACACAATAAGTGAATATGATACATCAAAAAAATTCATTATATAGCTTAACATAAAACTGATGCTCTCTTAGTGTCCTCATAACGATCTCAAGATGTGTAGTGTGGTTGTGTCATGTGGGTGAGTACATAATGATATCATACACAAATACCACCACAATAGAGTCCATGTATGGATAAAACATTCAGTTCATTAGTTCCATAAAAACTGTTTGTACGTTTGCGAGACCAAACGGCATAACCAGTTAATCAATAATCCATAACTTCTCTGAATGGCTACAATAGTTATATCTGATGGTCTAACATTAAATTGAGAATAACCATATATCAATTAAATATTTGAGAACAATTGGGCTCCTAGAAACTGATCAAAGTGAACACCAATCCTCTCTAAGAGATATTGGTTATTGATTATAAACTATTTCATCATATGATAATCCACACAAATTATGTGGGTACATTATTCATTCATAGCCAATAGAATAGGCTAACACCATTAAGACGTAATGGTTAAGATTAAAAATTTTTCCTATAACTACTCAAACATCTTCTTGAGCTCCTGAAACTCTCATGTAGCTATCCTATAAGGAAAAATGGACACCAGTCCCACTCCTGGAAAATGATCAATGAAAAAGTCTACCCATCGCTATGGTGGAAAAAATAAAATGTAACTGGGAAATACATCCCTAATGTGACTGTCCATTGGAGGAATGTCTATATATGAGGTTCCCTTGTCATCCATATATATACTATCAATCTGTTTGTAAATACTCCTAGCCAATGATTCTCTAGTCCGGCTCTGCTTGCCTAGACACCCCATTCAAACATTTCTTGAAACAATCCACCCTCTGGTGACATGAAAATAACCCTAAAATGATTGTAATCGACAACATCTTGGAGGGTAACTAAACAGTACATTACAAAAATTATATTATAGATCGTAATATCTAAGTCAAAAATGTCTCATAAGAAGTGACCGAAATCAATCTCAAGAGGGAAATCCTTGCACAGACATTCACTAGCTGTTGTAGTCCCCAACAGAGTGTCCAACATCAAGATATCAGTAGAAGAAAAGTTATAGAGATCAAGGCTCTCAACAACAAGATAAAATATAATGATATGGGAAGCCCCTGTATCAAAATGATTAGAAGCTAAAAATGAGGCACCATTATCGTACCTCTAACCATATAGGGTAGGGGATCCTTCTCCTGCTAGGTCTGCTCTAGCACAAAAGTCTGACTTGTCCTGTGGCCTTATGGAACTGTCTATGATCCATGAGTTGTTCCACCCAACGGCTATTACATGAATCCCGTGTCTTGATTCCCACAGCCACAAATACCTCCTGAGCTATAACATCTGTAAAAACATTAATTTCTATACTTCTAAGAAACTGGTGGACCTACTCTCCAGCATGGAATCATAGAATAACCCATTTCACTAGCCGGTGGTGTGAAAAACTAATTGAAATGAAAGTTATATCCAATATATCCACATGATCGGCACTCAACTGGGTCCCTTGAGAAGTTTTTCCTCATAATTATACTCTTCCTGCACTTCTAACATACAAAATGGGTACATGAATAAGTGTGAAGCACTATAGCTCTATGAAGTGAGAATAACACTCCATTATTGAGAGTGTACCATGCTCCAAACTCATTAACTATAGGGATCGTTCATCCCTCATAGTATCTGGGTTGAATTAATCAAAGAAGTTACAATAGTATTCATCACAATCCATAACATGTTGGAGTCCCGCATGTGATATCACGTCCCACAATCTCTTGGACAAGTCCCATTGAATATACGTAGCTAGATTCACCACCCTCTCTGGAGGTGTATCCAAATGCTTGATGATAGACATAATGGTCTCTAGTAATGACTCTGCAGCCTATGTTCCTCCATACCATGTGAAAGTAAGAGCATGCAGCAACTAAGAAACTACCGCCAACCATACCATAGATGAGGCAGAATACAGTGCATCAGGGATGGTCTGCATATACTACATGAAGCATTCTTAGAACTGTGCATCATCACCTATATCCATAATGATGGTGGGTGCCAATACAGTCATGAGAAGAAGATATTCTAGTAGTCCCTGGTCTATAATGTTCAGAATCTGATCATTGCCCTGTATTTTGAGTAAAACTAGATGATGTCTCGGTGGCATGACTCTGCAAGGTCAAGCGCATGACTTAGTTCAATATTATAAAGGACTAAAATGTAGTCGTGAAATAAATAAACATGAGAAATAAAGATTTCAGGTTTTTTTCAAACATGGATACATGTTGTGTATTGCTCTTACACGACATGTTCCCCTATGCCTTTACGTGTGTGTGTAATTCTGCCAAAACTGCTCATGTAACACCCATAAAAATGATGTCTTCCTCTATAGGACACGACATGTATTGGAACTGATTCCCCATGCCCGAGTTCTACTTCACGACTATGATACATGATTCTTCGAGAAAAAAACTACAATGTGTGTTTATACAAGACACAACGTATACAATAAGTATTTTACCGACCCATGTACTTGGTCACACGACTAGAAACAAGGTCGACTATACAAGAGATGTTCATATTGGAAACAATTTGTACAACCTGAGTTTCATCCATCCATGTTGTTAGTCAGACAGCTGGACACATGGCCTCTACAACCCAACGCTTACATCTGATACACCGTGTGTGTCACCAAGGATTTCCCAACCTTTTGTCTCTTCCCACACAATCAATGATTATACGGCGTGTACATATAGAACATGATGTCTACTTAAGAATAATTTTCCTTCCTGAATAGAAGGGTACATGGCATGTACTCATCATCAGACATCGTGCATTCAATGTTTTTCCGGACAGTAAGTCTCATAAACTACTCTAGAAACCCATAAAAACAATGAACAAAGAAATAAATTTCCAAATTCTGATCAATGGGGCCCCATACTCCATGAGAATCAAATATTTAACCATATTCATGAATATCAAAATGTATAACAGTGACATAAATGACATGATCCACCAAATTCAGATCCATGAGGGACCATAACACCTCCTCGAAAAAGTTTGGAACCCTTTCGAAAAAATTACATATTTACCATACCCTATCTAATAATTGGTATTATATCATGAAATATATCACAAAATCATGCATATCTATCACATCTTCTATCAAAACAACATGAAATCAGTGATGCAGCCGAAATGGCTTGACATGAATGCATGGCATGTGATCTGAAACAAGTACCTATATGATGCATGAGACGGAATACTGTAATCTCATTAGGTTTAAAACGAAATATAACCTCAATGATATAAATCATTGATGAACAAGACATGTTAATCACCCAATAATGAAATAAAATTAATTTTAAAAACTACAAAACTATAAAAAATGCAATAGTAGAGGTATATTAGATTATCCCTGTACAAGGGTTAGTTACTCCTAGGAACAGATAATTACCAAATACCTATTACATTGCATCCCTATCAATAGGCTCCGTACAGTAAGTCAATGTAGAACAGAACACCTCTGATGCCACTTTGCAACGTCCCAATTTCGAGTGCCTCCCAAAGGTTCCTCATACATAGTTTGTCCCATGGAATCAAGATCATTTCCCCAAATGCTAAAGGCTGCCGACTAGAGATGAAGGGTTTGGGTGAGATAGTGGGGGAACTATTCCCACATTAGAAGAGTAATTTAGTGGATTAGCAATAATATATAATAGTTGAAGTAGTAATATCATAAAATAAGTAAACAACGGATGACTAAAGTAAATAAAAAACTAAAGAACATATATACATGATGCATGACACCAATGTCTAGAAAAGTAGAAAAACATGTCACAATGTTGAAAATATAGTACTAAAACAAGGTACAAGAAATCAAGTAAACTCCAACTACATCACATGCCTTAGCTTGGTCCCATCCTCTCCAACTACACAACATCAAGTACATGAAGTAGATTGGTACTTTACCTTATACCTACAACAATATAATCATTTTAGGCCCAAAAGAATGCCCCCAACATGGTGTGAGATGAATCTCAATAGGAAATGACCCAAATATCTATTTATAACTATATGGAAATATATATATATATAGTAGGAAATATGCAATGTGAAACAATAAACAAACAAGTGGTCAAAAGTAAACAATCATATAGTTTCTACTTCATAAATTTTGATTTATTAATTATTTAACAATCATTCCCAAGAAACTATTTGTAATTGTTCAAAAATCCAAACCCCTATGGATCAACATGCCATTAATATATCACAAATATATATACCATCTGTGGAAACATCCCACAATCTAAACCCTTTTGTCTCATGCAATCATAGTCTCTTTGAGGAAGCACTCACCGTCAATTCCTCTAACTATCTATTAACAATAAACTATAGAATATCTGAGGAAGAAAACAATGTTAATTACCATTGTTGTATCATAATGGTATACTATAGATAATTTTCAGGTGAACTCAACATCAATCCCCCTTGTGGTCTCACAAAAATAAAATTAAAATAGACACTCTTGGGAGGCCTTCTACATCAATTACACCTTTGGTCTAACTAAACCTGGTTCTCACATCCATGTGTAATACCATCATGTTGAATGATATAAAACATCAAATGTAAATTTAAAATACTATATTGATATACAACTAGAATTCATATCCCAAGCATATCATATAACAATAACTCCATCCTAACAGCACTAGGAATGAAAAAGATGACCAAACATGAGGTTCTAGACACAATGACCTATATCAAACAAACATGGGAAAGACATCCATAATAAAGTTTATAATACCTATTAATAATCAAAATCACATTATCAAGAAAAAATGTATGACATTAATCTACAAGGATAAAATCCAAAACACAAAAAAACCTAAACTAGGGTATTCAGCAAATAGTGCAAATATAATCTAAAGACAACTACGGAAAGGCACAAACCACCTACCACAACATGTTGTGACCGATATTGTTGAATAATACAACTATGAAATGATATAGAACATCCTAGATCTACAAAAAATTACAATACCATCAACATTTAATATCTCATGAAAGAAAATAAATTAATATAAGAGTCTCTAGAAGAAGGAAAAACACACCAAGGCGATTCCAACACCATAGATGGTGTTTGATTTGATGGATGGATGATGGGATAGTGGATCGTAGATAATTTTCTGATTCCTATCACTCTGAGATGAGACATGGATAGAAGAAGATGTTTCTGTAAATGATACATGACCCTGGTCCATTTAATGAACTAAAATAAATGTACATGGTGTGTACTATTAATGAACGAGTCATGCATTCACCACAACTCTCCCCTGACATTATCAGTCTGCCACATCACCCCCTCATAGAATTTTCTCAACTATTACACTCCCATGATGTGGTCGTACACAGTAATAGGGTACACAGTGTGTACTCTTATGTACACAGAATTTACTTTGAAAATATCCAAAAACTCCACTTTTCCTAAAAAACAGAAGGGAAAAAGATCTATACCTGAATGATGATCTGGATTCCAACTGTTTCTATAAATATTCATGAGATATTTGGGAATAGTTTTTTTCATCCTATATTTCATTGGGTAAGAGGTGAAGTGTGGTGGTGAAAAATACTTATATTAGTGGGGATAGTTTGATTTATTTGAGAATATAAATGTTAATGTCACTATTTTTGAGTAAAATAGATAATATAAATGAAAAGAATAGATTTTTTTAATATTTAAGGTCAATAATACCTCAATTAGTCATTTTCTCACTTCTTTTAGAAATTTTATGTCTATTTATCTATGAATACATTTTAATTTTATTTATTTTATTTTTAACATGTTTTTTAACCTTACATATGTAATATAAATTTAATTATTAAAAATCAAATTATTCTTTTTAACAAATATAATTATTTATAATTTAAACCCATGGGTTTTAATAATTTTTTTCACCAACCAACTTGGAACATCCATCAGTTTCAGAATATACTCTAGTTCATGATTATAATTTATGGGTGTTCCTATAATAGTCGAGATTGGTGTATATTGTTCCTTTATTTTTTTATAAAGTATTATGTTAATAGAAGAGGTTGAGAAAGTGTTTTTGTGGGTTCATCTACCAAAATATTGATGTAGTGGGAATACATGGTGTGATAGTTGTTTTAACATCAAATATTCTTAGTTCATCTCCTATTAATTTTTCTTCATAGGGAGATTTATGACATTTAAGTAGTAGGGATTTAATTATATGAGGTGACACATTTTCCAATTATATATGAAACCCAGAATTTTAAAAAATTTAATGGTAAAACACTATTTAAATCCCATGCGCATTGTTTTTATAAAATGTGTGTCGGCTAATGAATTCATTGACCCTAGGCATTTATCATGAATTATAAATGAACATATATACTATTCTCGAGTGTTTTCGTATCCTTCGATGGTGATTGATCCTTGGATTTCATCTGTAAAGCCTTATCCCAAGGTAGCCAGAGTCAGTGCATTATTACAAAACATTTGCCTGATACAAGGAATAATGTCCCGAAATACCGATTAATTTAGTATCATTGGAAGTACTATATACCAACATATGTTTTATAATACATCACAAAATAAAAAAAACTACATTTTGTCCTGTTTAAAAACACTTATATCCCTTAGAAAATCAATGATGGTCTACCATAAATTACTTCTTCACATCCTGGAAAAAATAAATCATAGAAAGGGGTGAGCTCAGATGCTCATTAAGGATAACAATATAGAATAACCATTCATAAATAAGAAAAAACATCTAAGGGAATTTATAAGACTAAAACAAAAGCCTTTTAAACATAATATTCAATATAATATGGAAAAGATAAAATCAAATAATTCCATTTACATACTATAGGGATACACTAATAGTAGAATAATCACATGAAATATCAATAACCACTTTCAATATGAAGCAATTCATAATGCCAGAAATCATAAAAATATAGTCAACGCCTTGTAGAAAGACTACAAATAATATTTTTTCATGTCCTTATGCCAAGACACTAGTTTGTTTCATTAGACATACTTATTCATCAAAGAGCTATAGCGGGATCCACCTGTCACTTACTAAGTCTAATGCATTCCTCATTTGAAATGGTTTAAACATGACCTAATCATTCGTATTAAAACTAGAATCTGAAATTTCAATATGTTATCCATAAACCATTAAGGGAATAAAAATAACACATCCACAATCAAAAATAACACAAAACCATCAATATAATATGGAATATTTGTGTAACAGCCCGAGATTTTATGAAAAATATTCTTTTTTATTTCACTAATGTCTTGTGTTGTACGCTACACCAAAAGGAGCTTGCACAACACGCATCCTTGACTTGCCTTGAATTACACGCAATCGCAACCTTCCTCGATAGCGTGTGTGGTACGTAATACTGAGTTTCACGAAACAATGATATGCTATTAAAATATTATTAAAACTAGCCGTTATGAATAGTAATAACCACTTTTTAAATTTTAGAAATTTTAACTCTCAAAATGGACTTCATTTTTGGATTCGGAGTATCGAATTTAGCCTAAGGTGAAATTTTGGTACTTTTCGGATAACTTTCATATTCTGATGAATAGTGAAAATTACTAAATTATAATTAAAAACAACCTTTTTAATCGAAATAATTAATAGTGATAAATTATTAATTTGAGTGGTTTCAAAGTATATTTAAAATATATTTTTACAATTTAATACAATGTTGGTCATTGGTTGTAATTTCACATTTAAACCAGACATAATCAAGTGTCAATATTTTGATATATATTGTTTCCTAAAAACAAGCTATTTATTTTAACAACGGTATTTAATTATAAAATTAATTAATGCAACTTCTATGTTATGAATTTGGTAAAATAGATTTCATTTTTGAATTCGGAATATGAAATATAGCTTAGGATGAAATTTTGGCATTGTTCTGAAAAACATCAATTTTTGGTGAATAGTGAAACTACTAAGTGGTAGGTTAAAAACTGAATTTTGTATAAAACTTAATTTTACCGCTTCTGTAAATGGAATTTCGAAAATCCGAGAGACACGGTTAATATCAAGGACTAAAATGTGGTTCAATGAGATGAAAATAATTTTTGGTGAATAGTAACTTTTTACTTTTTTTTACCGCGGTTAATAGTAAATAGCGTAACTAAGGGTAAATATGATATTAATATTACCCTAACACATGTCCTAATTCTATTGGACAAGTGTAATTCGACCAAAAACAAACTTAGGAATAAAATATGACCATTTAGGCCCACTTGGATTAGATTAGGACATTTATTATTAATTTATTTAAAGAAAGGTTAAAATAGTTAAAATCAAAGTTTAATAAGTAAACCATTTTTAATATGGGGTTATACATAAGATAAATTCGATTGTAAATATTCATTAGAAATCTAAAAATATTTCCTACATGATGGTATTTTATTTGTAATTTTTAGACATCAAATAATTTAATTTATTTATGACACAACGATGATGCAGTAATTATCATATTAATGAAATATTGACATAATTTATGTTATAAACACCAAAATAAATGTAATTTGAGATTTTTTATGAATTCCACTAATTTTAAAGGTTACTATGATATATTAATGTTGATTTAATCAACTTGTTTCGAACATTTAATTCTGTTATGACTTTCACAAAAATCATATATCAAATAGTGTCAAAATTGACCCAAAATAGTTTTTAAATCAAATATTATATTATTAATTGTTATTTTATTCCTAAAAATCTAAGTTTCGGCCAAATGACATAGATAAGGATATATATATTAATAATAAACAATTTGGGGTTCGTTTGGCATGTTATAGTAAGTGTATTAACCATATAGTGAAAGAAAACAAAAAGACATGGTAAAAGTTAAATTATTTAAATTAGAGTTAAATCTAATTTATAAGGTTAAAATAATACCCTAAACTTGTCTAAATCTTATTGGTTGATAGGATTTCGACCCATCCCCACTTTAGCTTCGAAATAAGACCCTTTGGAACCATTATAAACCGATTTTGACTTTAATATAAAATAATATTTTGAGATATTCCTAAGGTGCCCCTCTCCTCCCTTATAAAAGGACACCTCCTCCCCCTCCTCCTCACACCAATTTGAGCACTCAAGCTCGGCCAACCCCTGCCAAAATCTCTTATCAACTTCCCTATAAACATCCTAGAGGTTCTGGTCTTCCTCAAAGACCAATTCTAGTGCCCTAAGAGAAGGTCTCAAAGAGGCACTTCAAAGAAGAGGTAATTACCGTTACCAATTCCTTCATCTTTATTTCTTCTTCCACTTCTTCTTCTTAGGTTGTTTCATATTGAAGTAATAACATCAGTATCACTCATATACTGATATGTTATTATAAGACAACCCTATTTCACCATCTATCCATCCTACGGAAAAAGAAATCACCGCGCGTGCGTACGTATGGAATACCGTCTCCACGCCGTGGTGTAATCTATTTTCCACCACCACCTTACATGGATGGGTATAATGGTGTAAAGAATAACTATACATAGTTATTAAAACATCATATTGATTCTGATATATTTTATAATCCACTCCAATTCAATTCAATATTTATAGAAATGATATCATCGCTCGTGCGTACGTACGGACTACCGTCTCCACGACGCGATGAGATTCATTCTCCATGTTAACCATTTAAGAATGATTATAATGTATATATAAGAAATAATAATGAAATATATGACATTATAAAACTACTGAATTTATGTATATATATACATATGTATATCATCTACTTACTTCCATTTCAAGACAATAAGGAAAGGAAAACAGCGTTCATGCGTACGTACGGACTACCATCTCCATGAACGGTGTTTTTTCATTTTATTTATCTACCTATTATATATATATATATATATATATACTGAATATATATGATATATAAATTATATTTTATATTCTGGATGTGAGTAAATCATGATATATGTAATAAAGATGTCAATAACAACAAGTCAAAACACCTATGATAAATGAAACGATTTTACCCAAAACGCTTCTTTAACATGGAATTTACAAAAGAGCGGGTAATATAAAGTCATAAGTGAACCATATATGATATCATAACAATGAATATGATTCTGTAATAAGTCAATAACATGATTTAAATCATTATACAGGAGGTTCGGACACTTACAAAGCAAGTCGGACATAAGGTAAGGGAAATATCACAATCTCATTTTTATCCGAGATTGTTTATTCGTAAGTATTTACTGGGGTGTATTTTATCATCCACATCCAGGTTTCATCAAAATGTAATATTATTTCCATCCACCTACAATTGTTTAAAACCATTTTTACCCTTCGGTGAGTTTTTAGTAATATGTATGAAAGGAATCTTTTGTCGTACGAGGTACTTTTTGACTTTTCCGACAAAAGTACGAAGAATGTTTTTTTAACTTATACGGCACGAACGGATTTCTACTGTATTATAAAGCCTTATTTTCACGAAGCTTCCTCTAAAAGATTTCATGACTATTTTCAATAAAATCTCTTTCTTTTAAAATTGCATGATGTTTTGTGAAAAGAAATTGATTTTGAAGAAGAAAGGATATTTTCCTCAAGAATTCAATTCAAGTGTTTTATCAAAATTATTTTCCATCTAAGATAATAAAGGGTTCTGTTTCTATCCATATTTTTACATTGATTTGACTATGTTGTGATGGAATTATGTTTATGAATTCCTTTATCTTATATGAATTTATTTATGATGTCATGATGTTTCAAGAATCCCATTTTTGTTACATGTGTTATGCGATGATGTATGTTTTATGATTATGTGGAACACATAAGAAAGGATTCATTATAAGATGGGTGGGACCTATATCTCCCTCCAATGCATTGGGTAATGATTTTATATCTCATGAGATAGACATGGCTGGAACGGAAGGTTATTTCGGTTCAGTGATACAGGACTGAAACGAGGAGTGAACTCGGTTCAGAAAGGGACTTTGTCCACTAAGATAGTCTTGGCAATGAGTCATGACTAACAAGAAATGATTTTCCATGATTATGTGTGCATGCCACAAAGTTTCAAGTTTTATGTTATGATTATGGGGATCTCATTTTCACTTCTATGATTTATCCCATGTTATGATATTATGAGCTCTTTTGCAGGTTAAGATTTTCAAAAGCTATGTTCTTATGTATATGATGTGATTGATATTTCTTTTGTTTACCCTTACTGAGAATTTGAGCTCACCCTTTTATGTTTTCTTTTCCCCATGATATAAAGAAAGGTTTTTAGGTAAAAAAGGGAAGATCTTTATGGGAGATATTGAAGATCTTTCCCCACGATTAGAAGATTACGTTCCGAGTTTCCAAAGACACTAAACTATTACGATCCTTCTGTTTGTATTTTTGTTATGTACTAAGTATTCCGCAAATGTAATGTAATGTCAATATACGTCAGGCTTTGGGTCTCTACAGTTGGTATCAGAGGAAAGGTTTAGTCAACCTTTGGAAACTAGGATGCGAAAACGTTAGTGAGATCCCTAGAGATATTTCTAAGGTATGTCTAGGGATGCCCCTAAGGATAAGTATACGTATAGGATATAGTCCTAGAACTATGGTAACGATATTAGATTAAACCAAAGATGATAGATTTTAAGTTACTCCCCCTTTATTATGATTTTTACATCTAACACTATTCTGTTTGGGTTTTCGAAAATGGTTGGAAACAAGATGATTCACAATAATGGAGGATATGATGGACAATGGAATGATATTCTTCATGAGCAACCAAATGAAATGGGATTTGGATGTCCAAACCACATTATTATGCCGAATCAGCAATCTCACAACGTGATCAATAAAGTAAAATTTGGTATGTTTCTTGACTCGACTAATAAGTGAAAGATGGAGTTCCATGATGATCATAGAGAAAAGAAAGTTCAATTTCCCTTATGTAAATCATGTGGGAAGAGGCATCAAGGAGAATGTTTCAAGGGAACTGGAAGATGCTTTGGGTGTGGAAAAGAAGGACACAAAGCAAGTAAGTGCAAAGGAAAAGGGTCGGTTAACACCATGGATGAGGATAATGGTATTGCTACGACATCAAAAATGGTTAAGTGTTTTAAATGTGGAATGTATGGGCATTATGCAAACAAATGCCCTAAGGGAAAGACTCATGAAGAGAATCAGTATGGTCATATGGGTAGTATTTATGTGGATGATTATGAAGAGACTACAAATGATATGTGAGATGAAAGAATTTTTGAAGCTCGGTCAATGGTTTGAGAATGTATTGGAATGATTACATGTTTATCATGTGTAATTTTGGAATAAAGAGACATCTATGGATTGTTACATTGTTGTCTGATTAATGTTACCAGTATCCATGAAAGGTTATTCAGATATTTTTAGAATTTAGATGATATGCGCACAATGAAGGAATAATAAGATAATGGGGTGTTTGATTATATTCATGAGCTCATGATTGATATAAGGACTAAGTGATATCATGGTTTGAGTATATAGAATTTTGAGGATTTTGGTATGTGGAATGTGTTAACTTTTAACTGCATTCATTTTTTCACTAAGGTATTCAAAAGAGTACAAGATTAAGGCCTTTGAATGTTTGGAATGTGTCCAACAAGATATATCTTATGATATATGGGGATCAACGATGGTATTAAATCTCTGGTAATCGTTTTCACTATGTTATGAGAATGGACTGCAGTATTATGGATAAGCCTAAAGATTGGAATGGATTATGATGGACACAAGTTAGTATTGTTTGTTTTTTTCGATATTATTGATGGGATGTTATATTAATATAGTTTTGGAAAAAGGGACAACCTGCAGGACGGGCGACAGCCCATCGCTTCGAACAAGGCTGTGGGAATCGAACCCACAACTGAAGTGCGACTGGCCTTTATCGCCTACCACTGGCCTACAGGAAGTCCCTGTTTAGTAGAAACTAGTTTTATTATATTAAGCAGTATGATATATGAAGTATAAGTCCATTTTAGGAACCATATATGATTAATCTCACTATAGATCGACTTATGTATATAAATTTTGCTAACCTTTTGAGACAGATGGAATGACCCGTCATTCTATCACATGATCTGCTAACACATCACGGATAACAAATTCAACTTCATTTATTTAAGAGATTAAGTAGAAATTGTTCAAGGTACGAACAACAGTGAGATTGTACCAAAATAAAGTAAGTATTTATTCTAATTCAAACTCTTCAACTTTAGGGAACCGATCTTGAAAACCAAAAATGTTGTCCTAGTGATCTTATACCTGATTAATCAGATGGTACCTCAGATCGTCACAAATTTATGGATTTGTGATTACTGGCTTTTCCATAGCCATGTTCTCTACCACTCTCCATCAGAACATGATGGTTAGATTTCTCTTCCATATCCATATTTTCACCTATGTGGAAACCCAGTGATTAGTTTATTTGGGTAATCGTTACATTTCATACTTTAGTTTTTAAAGCCAAGTTTTGGTATTCCTTTTTACGATGTGGGTTTCTATTAAAGAAACTTTCGAATAGTAAACCATTTATAACCCCGACGAATTTCGAGGGCGAAATTCATTTTAAGGGGGGTAGAATGTAACAGCCCGAGATTTTATGAAAAATATTCTTTTTTATTTCACTAATGTCTTGTGTTGTACGCTACACCAAAAGGAGCTTGCACAACACACATCCTTGACTTGCCTTGAATTACACGCAATCACAGCCTTCCTCGATAGCGTGTGTGGTACGTAATACTGAGTTTCACGAAACAATGATATGCTATTAAAATATTATTAAAACTAGCCGTTATGAATAGTAATAACCACTTTTTAAATTATAGAAATTTTAACTCTCAAAATGGACTTCATTTTTGGATTCGGAGTATCGAATTTAGCCTAAGGTGAAATTTTGGTACTTTTCGGATAACTTTCATATTCTGATGAATAGTGAAAATTACTAAATTATAATTAAAAACAACCTTTTTAATCGAAATAATTAATAGTGATAAATTATTAATTTGAGTGGTTTTAAAGTATATTTAAAATATATTTTTACAATTTAATACAATGTTGGTCATTGGTTGTAATTTCACATTTAAACCAGACATAATCAAGTGTCAATATTTTGATATATATTGTTTCCTAAAAACACGCTATTTATTTTAACAGCGGTATTTAATTATAAAATTAATTAATGCAACTTCTATGTTATGAATTTGGTAAAATAGATTTCATTTTTGAATTCGGAATATGAAATATAGCTTAGGATGAAATTTTGGCATTGTTCTGAAAAACATCAATTTTTGATGAATAGTGAAACTACTAAGTGGTAGGTTAAAAACTGAATTTTGTATAAAACATAATTTTACCGCTTCTGTGAATGGAATTTCGAAAATCCGAGAGACACGGTTAATATCAAGGACTAAAATGTGGTTCAATGAGATGAAAATAATTTTTGGTGAATAGTAACTTTTTACTTTTTTTTACCGCGGTTAATAGTAAATAGGGTAACTAAGGGTAAATATGATATTAATATTACCCTAACACATGTCCTAATTCTATTGGACAAGTGTAATTCGACCAAAAACAAACTTAGGAATAAAATATGACCATTTAGGCCCACTTGGATTAGATTAGGACATTTATTATTAATTTATTTAAAGAAAGGTTAAAATAGTTAAAATCAAAGTTTAATAAGTAAACCATTTTTAATATGGTGTTATACATAAGATAAATTCGATTGTAAATATTCATTAGAAATATAAAAAGATTTCCTACATGATGGTATTTTATTTGTAATTTTTAGACATCATATAATTTAATTTATTTATGACACAACGATGATGCAGTAATTATCTTATTAATGAAATATTGACATAATTGATGTTATAAACACCAAAATAAATGTAATTTGAGATTTTTTATGAATTCCACTAATTTTCTAGGTTACTATGATATATTAATGTTGATTTAATCAACTTGTTTCGAACATTTAATTCTGTTATGACTTTCACAAAAATCATATATCAAATAGTGTCAAAATTGACCCAAAATAGTTTTTAAATCAAATATTATATTATTAATTGTTATTTTATTCCTAAAATCTAAGGTTCGGCCAAATGACTTAGATAAGGATATATATATTAATAATAAACAATTTGGGGTTCGTTTGGCATGTTATAGTAAGTGTATTAATCATATAGTGAAAGAAAACAAAAAGACATGGTAAAAGTTAAATTATTTAACTTAGAGTTAAATCTAATTTATAAGGTTAAAATAATACCCTAAACTTATCTAAATCTTATTGGTTGATAGGATTTCGACCCATCCCCACTTTAGCTTCGAAATAAGACCCTTTGGAACCATTATAAACCGATTTTGACTTTAATATAAAATAATATTTTGAGATATTCCTAAGGTGCCCCTCTCCTCCCTTATAAAAGGACACCTCCTCCCCCTCCTCCTCACACCAATTTGAGCACTCAAGCTCGGCCAACCCCTGCCAAAATCTCTTCTCAACTTCCCTATAAACATCCTATAGGTTCTGGTCTTCCTCAAAGACCAATTCTAGTGCCCTAAGAGGAGGTCTCAAAGAGGCACTTCAAAGAAGAGGTAATTACCGTTACCAATTCCTTCATCTTTATTTCTTCTTCCACTTCTTCTTCTTAGGTTGTTTCATATTGAAGTAATAACATCAGTATCACTCATATACTGATATGTTATTATAAGACAACCCTATTTCACCATCTATCCATCCTACGGAAAAAGAAATCACCGCGCGTGCGTACGTACGGAATACTGTCTCCACGCTGTGGTGTAATCTATTTTCCACCACCACCTTACATGGATGGGTATAATGGTGTAAAGAATAACTATACATAGTTATTAAAACATCATATTGATTCTGATATATTGTATAATCCACTCCAATTCAATTCAATATTTATAGAAATGATATCATCGCTCGTGCGTACGTACGGACTACCGTCTCCACGACGCGATGAGATTCATTCTCCATGTTAACCATTTAAGAATGATTATAATGTATATATAAGAAATAATAATGAAATATATGACATTATAAAACTACTGAATTTATGTATATATATACATATTTATATCATCTACTTACTTCCATTTCAAGACAATAAGGAAAGGAAAACAGCGTTCATGCGTACGTACGGACTACCATCTCCATGAACGGTGTTTTTTCATTTTATTTATCTACCTATTATATATATATATATACTGAATATATATGATATATAAATTATATTTTATATTCTGGAAGTGAGTAAATCATGATATAAGTAATAAAGATGTCAAGAACCACAAGTCAAAACACCTATGATAAATGAAACGATTTTACCCAAAACGCTTCTTTAACATGGAATTTACAAAAGAGCGGGTAATATAAAGTCATAAGTGAACCATATATGATATCATAACAATGAATATGATTCTTTAATAAGTCAATAACATGATTTAAATCATTATACAGGAGGTTCGGACACTTACAAAGCAAGTCGGACATAAGGTAAGGGAAATATCACAATCTCATTTTTATCCGAGATTGTTTATTCGTAAGTATTTACTGGGGTGTATTTTATCATCCACATCCATGTTTCATCAAAATGTAATATTATTTCCATCCACCTACAATTGTTTAAAACCATTTTTACCCTTCGGTGAGTTTTTAGTAATATGTATGAATGGAATCTTTTGTCGTACGAGGTACTTTTTGACTTTTCCGACAAAAGTACGAAGAATGTTTTTTTTAACTTATACGGCACGAACGGATTTCTACTGTTTTATAAAGCCTTATTTTCATGAAGCTTCCTCTCAAAGATTTCATGACTATTTTCAATAAAATCTCTTTCTTTTAAAATTGCATGATGTTTTGTGAAAAGAAATTGATTTTGAAGAAGAAAGGATATTTTCCTCAAGAATTCAATTCAAGTGTTTTATCAAAATTATTTTCCATCTAAGATAATAAAGGGTTCTGTTTCTATCCATATTTTTACATTGATTTGACTATGTTGTGATGGAATTATGTTTATGAATTCCTTTATCTTATATGAATTTATTTATGATGTCATGATGTTTCAAGAATCCCATTTTTGTTACATGTGTTATGCGATGATGTATGTTTTATGATTATGTGGCACACATAAGAAAGGATTCATTATAAGATGGGTGGGACCTATATATCCCTCCAATGCATTTGGTAATTATTTTATATCTCATGAGATAGACATGGCTGGAACGGAAGGTTATTTCGGTTCAGTGATACAGGACTGAAACGAGGAGTGAACTCGGTTCAGAAAGGGACTTTGTCCACTAAGATAGTCTTGGCAATGAGTCATGACTAACAAGAAATGATTTTCCATGATTATGTGTGCATGCCACAAAGTTTCAAGTTTTATGTTATGATTATGGGGATCTCATTTTCACTTCTATGATTTATCCCATGTTATGATATTATGAGCTCTTTTGCAGGTTAAGATTTTCAAAAGCTATGTTCTTATGTATATGATGTGATTGATATTTCTTTTGTTTACCCTTACTGAGCATTTGAGCTCACCCTTTTATGTTTTCTTTTCCCCAGGATATAAATAAAGGTTTTTAGGTAAAAAAAGGGAAGATCTTTATGGGAGATATTGAAGATCTTTCCCCACGATTAGAAGATTACGTTCCGAGTTTCCAAAGACACTAAACTATTACGATCCTTGTGTGTGTATTTTTGTTATCTACTAAGTATTCCGCAAATGTAATGTAATGTCAATATACGTCAGGCTTCGGGTCTCTACAATTTGTATCATAATAAATCAACTTCAAACAAGATTAAAATCCATCAATGGATGTTGCCAATGATGAAATCAATACTTTTTTAAAGATATAAATCATTCTATTTTGATATCATTTAATAGAAATATAATTATAAAATAAAATATTTATTTTGAAAATATTCTTATAAGATTGAATGGTATGCTTCAAACATGTAATAAAAGTATAAAATAGCCACACCTACCGTATACGTTAAAAAACATTCTTACCTATATTTTTCGAAAAGGTCATAATGTACCTCGTTTGTGAAACATCGGGAAGATTCCTTTCGTACCATTTTATATATATTCAAACAAGTTTATAAATTATTTTAACACATATTCTAGTAAATAGTAAAAAAAACTAAAATATATTTTCAAGAATCATGGATGTGGATGATAAAGAGGTCCCAGTAGATACTTATGTAAAAACAACCTCAGATAATAAAGAGACTGTGAAATTTTCCCATTACCAAGTACTTTTCCATAGGGGAAGGTATTTTAACATTTTTTATATTATTTAAGACATTGTTATTAAATTTAAAATTAATTATATACATAAATATGAAATCACATATGATTTTATAATATTGATATGTTACTAATATTTTAGTATTATCATCGATTCAACTGTTAACTGATTCATTATCCATTATATGTTTTGTTTCATAAGACATGTTTGTTATGGATATGATTTATTTAATTTATATATAGATTGATATTATGTTATACAAAAATATTTTTTATCATTAAATCATCATTATTCTTGAACGGTAACAATGGGGAAATGAATCTCATCTCTTTTATGGAGACTGTAATCTGTACATACGGGCTATCGAAAATAACATTGTTTTTATTTTATAATCATATATAATTGGTTGGTATATCATATATATATATAATCATTATCATGTTATATTTATTATTTACATCAGTTATATGCATTATTATACCAATATATATAATGAAGTGTTTGAATAACAAACTTCACCACGACGTGTAGACGATAAGCCGTACGTACGCACGTATGGTGATTTTTTCATTTATAGGATGGATTGAATAAAAATATGGTTTTAACATTTTTAAACTAACTTTACATTATATTTAAGATACTAGA
The DNA here is from genome assembly GCA_963277665.1 of Viscum album. Lineage (NCBI taxonomy): Eukaryota > Viridiplantae > Streptophyta > Magnoliopsida > Santalales > Viscaceae > Viscum > Viscum album. The sequence continues at coordinate 1,498,674,048 of OY728161.1, forward strand.
TTTATTATTTCATAATGAAAAAAACCATTAAATAAAAAGTGGTAGAAGAAAATAACTTGAAAGAGGTGATGAAATATTTTCCTATTCTTCAGGTTCTTCATTTGGATTTGATCAAAATGGATCCTTAAGTTGGATTTAAGAATAGTGTAAGGCTTCTAGGATGAATGGAAGATAGTTGGGAGGATATTTTGGTATCTTTTTGTAGAGCCAAATGTCTTTTATGGTGTGAATTTGAGGGAATGGGAAGTTCCCTTTTAAAAGAGGGGTGAGGTTCACCATAGGAAAAGATTGAAATATTATTTTATAATAAAATTGTTTTCAGATTTGATTGGCTTAAAAATTATATATTTAGAGGATAATGTGGGTATATGTCTAAAACCACTCAACCAATAGGTTTTATACTATTTTGGGTCACCATATTAAACTTATTTTTAACATTTAATTCGTATTAAAATAGGTTGTCATTTACCATTTCTCTTTGTATTTTTATATTATACTATTAATAAACACATTATAAAATTACAATAGAACCAAAATAAGATAATTAATGACATATATAATAATATTTAGGCCCATTTGTCTTAACCATATATTTTTAGAATATTATATCATCCAATAATATATTATCTGTTTCAAAAACTCAATTATGGCAGTTTTGACATTATTTAACAAATGATTTTTGTTAAAGACATAAAATCATTATTACTTATAACTGAATTCATATATTCAATCCTAAAATGTCATAATAACCTATAAATGTATTGAAATTCATCAAAAGTCTCAATTTACAATTGTTTTGATATTTATAATTTCAATTATTTTAATATTTTATCATTAACTTAATTACAACATCATTATTGTGTCATAAATAAATTATATTATTTAATTCATAAAAATTAAAAATATACTATAATCATGTATTTATTTTTTTTATATTTAAAGTTAAAAATTATTGTTGAATTGATAAATTATATAACCTCATATAAAATTGTTTTACTATAAGATACATGATTTTATTATTTTTGTCTTTACTTTAGATTACTTAATGTAAACTGTCATTATCACTCTCATGTGGCTCCATGGGGTCCCAAAATAGACCCATTGATGCCCATGGTCATACATTTATCGACCAATAAGAATGGGACACATGTTATTGTAATTTAATATTATTATAATTTTATATTTTTAACCATATTTACAAGATTAATCCTTTAACAATAGTAAATAAAATACTTACCGAAATAATTATTCATAATATTTAAAAATTATAGTTACCTATTAAAAAAATTATTACCTTCTTATTCTAAATATTAAATCCATTTTTCCAAATTCAAAACACAGAAGTGGAATAAATTAATTTAAAATTAATTCTTGTTGTCAAAACAGAAAATGTGTTTTTATGAAATAATAACTATCAAAAGATTAACACTTGTTTAAGTTTAGTTTAAATGTGAAATTACATAAAATGAACAAAATTATATTAAATGATAAATATATAGTCTAATAATACTTATAAACCACTCAAATTTATATTTAATCACTATAAATAATTTTGATTAAAAAATTTGTATTTAAATAAAATTTAGTACTATTCATAAAAAAATTAATGTTTTTAGAAAAGTACCAAAAATTCACCCTATGAAAATTTCAATATTCTGAATCCAAAAATGAAGTCCATTTTGAATGATAAAATTAATAATATTTTAAAAATTGGGTATTACTATTCATAATGGCTAGATTTATTGGTCATAGTGTGTTAGAATCTCGACATTTTGTACAACGCAAACTATTGCATTATTCAATGGGAAATGTATCATTTATTCTTGGGGTGTTACATTCTTTTATCCATAAAATAATTTTACCCTTAATATTCCAAGAATACTACTGTACAAGATGATTCGTGTGGTTCTTCATCATATGTTCCTACGGTTCCCATGTTGCCTCTTCTATCTTATTGTTTCTCCATAGAAATTTTACCAGATGAGTCATCCAGTTTCTCAACACTTGTTCTCTGGTATCAAAAATCATGACATGCTCTTCACAATAAGAAGGATTAGGTTCCAGTTCAATTTCATCAATGGTGAGTACATGTGTTGGGTCATGCATGTATTTTCTCAACAGTGAAACATGGAACAAATTGTGATCTTTGGAGAGACTTAGTGGTATTGCCAAATGGTAAGTGACAGCCCCAATTCGTTCTTGAATTTCAAATGGTTTGATGTACCTCTAACTAAATTTACACATCTTACAGAATCATATAACTCACTACCATGGATATACCTTCAAGAAAACATGATCTCTTACCTAAAATTCCTAATCTGTCATTCGGTTATCAATTTAGAACTTATGACTACCATAAGGTACTTTTATGTGGGGTTGGATAACCATCACATTTTCCATCATCTTCTCAACAGGTTCTAGGCCTATGAGTTTTTTTCCAAAAACATAATCCCAACAAGATGGTGTGAGTTATCTCTTTCCATATAACCCATCATATTATGCCATCTGAATACTTGAATAGACGCTAATATTATAGGACAATTATACAATAGGCAAATATTGATCCGACATACCTTGAATGTTAAGTGAGCAAGATCCGAACATTTCTTCTATGGTTTGAATAGTCTATTTTGATTTTCCATCAGTTTGAGGGTGGAAGGAAGTGATCAAACACAGATCGGTATCCAAGGCCCCCTAAATACTTTTCCAAAATCTTGTTTTAAAATGGGGATTGTGATCAGAATCAACTGATAGGGTTACACCATGGAGAAACACTAGGGTGAAAAATCCCTTATTCTTCAATTCCTCTTGTTGATTCTTTAATTCCTCTAATTCCACAATGTCTATTATATAAGGGGTCTTCGATATGGGCCTTGAACCGGGAATTAAATAAATGGAAAACACAATTTCTCTATTTGGAAGAAATCTAGGTAAATCCTCTAGAAACACATCAATATATTCTTACAGAATAGGTACATAATTTATTCAAACATTATTTTCCTCAACCATAATTATATTATTCTCATTCTCCCCAATAATTGATTTTAGTAGAGATTCTGTGGGTGGATCTAGTTAAGAATATAGTGGTGACCTTTATACATTAATGATATGGTACTCTTTATCATCATCAAAAATTGTAACCTCCTACATCTTAAAATAAATTATCACATCATGGTCCGAAAATAAAATTCCTAGTTTTATATAAAATTCATGAATTGGTATGAAAATGAGATTAGTACATAGTGAACATTTATTTTCCCTATTGGGAACTCATTCCCAATTTTTTTTTAAATTATACATCCCTTAGGAGTTTTCACTGACAATGCCCTTGTTAAGTGAAATTGAAATTATCAAATTTTATTTTCAAACTGCGAGTATATGAAACAATGTGATGATACAGATTCAAAAAATTCATTGGCTAAACTTGAGGAAACCCTTAAATTTCCCACCAACAAGTCTTTAGGATATTCAACATCAGCATCCGTGATTAAATAAGCTTTCCCTTTCTCCAATTTCCTTTTCTGAGGTAAGTTCCCTTGGCAAATTGGACATTCATTTACATAATGTCCTTATTCTATACAATTGTAGCATTCAATATCGAAACCACTTTCGTTACCTTGTAATCACAAGAATGGTGGCATTTTTCACCACACTTCTAACAGACTATCATTCCCTTTAGGAAAGTACCAGGATTGATCATCCCATATTTATCGTAGGATGGATATTCATCCTTTCCCTTATTCCTATTATTTCCATTTAATTAGTGTTCAGCATATATCTTCTTCTCTTTTTTTCATTGAATTCATAATAATTAGAGAAATCATTTTTGGTCTTGATAACGTAAGAGACAATATATTCGTACGATGAGAAGGATTGTGAAACTAATGATCGACAAAAAATGGATTTAATGCATCTATGAATATATTAATATTACTCATTGGGTTACGTATATAATCTACTACATTCTTTACTAGACTTGTAATGTTATCCTCATACTCTGCAACATTCTCATCCTCCTTTTACCTCAGACATAGAAATTGCATTTCTATATACGATCAATGGTCACGAGGAAAGTATTTTTCAATGAATATTTCTTTAAAATCTCTCTATTCCATGTTAGGTACTTCTTCATCTTCCATTGTGTTTTGTATTAATGACCATCATTGATATGAATCTCCCATGAGGCGATAAACTACAATACCAACTTTTTCTCTTTCAATACTCTCCAAAGCATGAAATATTTTTTCTGAGGAATTTATTCAATTCATAGCTACTAATATATTTTTAAACCCATTGAATGTTGGAGGTTTTTTCCCCATGAAGCAGTCTAACATTGATCCTCTTCATTTTGGATCAGGGTGCCTTATATGGGAAAGTTTATCATTCATAACTTGAGTGAGTTGTCCAATTATGGTGATAAGTTGATCAACACCACTTGTGTCACCAACTCAACTATCATTATCTTCAGTAGGAGGGAAATCACTACATGGATTACATGAGTTGATATGGATTCCATTTCTTCCACTAGAAGCCATCCTTAGAAAATGACATACACTAGATTAGTTTTTGAATCGAAATACATAATTCCAAACTAGTAAAAATATTAACAAAAATTGAAGAATTTATCGATATAATCAATAAAAATTAAAAAATATTTTCATAGAGAAGGTATATTCTCATAAATCATTCATAATGTTTTGTAAAAAATTGTGAATTATCCTAAGAAAATCCACCAGGAGTGTTGTAACCAAGAGTATAGCAAGGCCCGTTGTCGTGTACCAGGATACCCTAGGTCAATCCCGAAACTCCTTGTCAGAGTTTTCACTCATAGGTACATCTGTGTCAGAGCCTCCTCTACCAAAATGTATCAAGAAAAGGATATATTTATTGGAAAATACACATAATTACTACATTACCAAAATTCTACGAAATTCTTCAATACCAATCCTCATAGTCTATCATATGGTAATGTGCTCTATTCAGAGTTTATCTTAATCAAGTTTCTAAGGTTTGTACTAATATTTATCTGATATTAACTATAACTCCCTAACCATAGTTACCCAGATTCGGTGCAATATTACCTAAAATTTTCATGATACAAAGAATCATGTCCCGAAATACGAATTATTTTAGTAGCATTGGATGTACTATATACATACATAAGTTTTACATTACATCATGAGATAAAAACTATAACAACATTTTTTCCCATTTGAATACACTTATATCCCTTATCAAATCACTAGAGGTCAAACATTAAATGGGTTTTCACATCCCAGATAAAATGAAACATAGAAAGGGTTGAGGTCAGATGCTCAGAAAGGGTAACAATATAGAAGAAATAGTCATAAATAAGAATTAACATTTAAGGAAATGTATACTACTAAAACAAAAGTCTTTTAAACATAAACATCTTAATAATATAGCAATGATGAAATCAAATAATTCCATTTACTTATTCAAATAGATATTCTACTTGTTGAATAGTCACATGGAATATCAATAGCCCCTTTCATAATGATGGAATGCATAATGCCAAACATCATAACCACATAGTCTAGGCCTTCTTCCAAGACTATAAATAAGATTTTGTCAAGGCCTTGTTCCAAGAAACTATTTTTTCTCATTAAACCTACTGATGCATTGAGTAGCAATAGCAGGATCCACCCATCACATACTATTTCCTATGCATTTCTCATATGAAAAGGTTTAAACAAAATATAAACATTTATATTAAAACTAGTATATGAAATGTGAATACATTATCCATAAACCATGAATGGTATAAAAATAATGTTTCCACAGTCAAACATATCACAAACATTCAATAAAATCTGGAAGACTTTTACCATAATAAATTTGCTTCAAACAGGCTTAAAATCTATTAAAGGATGTTGACATAGATAAAAAAATGTTTTGTAGAGAAATATCACTATCAATTTTGAAATCATTTAAGATAAATATAATTATAAAAGAAAACATTTATTTTGAAATTATTATTACTACCTCATATGGGAAACATATATGATTTTATAATGACATAAAATAGCCACACCTACAGTATAAGTTAAAAAAGCATTCTTACATTAATTTTGTCGAAAAGGTCATAATGTACCTCGTTTGGAAAAAAAGGTATGATTAATTTCAAACCATTTTATAAAATTCAATCATGGGTATAAATGACATTAAACCATAGACTAGTATGTAGTAAAAATGTTTTGAAATACATATATAAGAAACATGGATGTCAATGATAATGAGGTCCTAGTAGATCCTTACGTAAAAAAACCTCAGATAATAATGAGATTGTGAAATTAACCCTTAACATGTACTTTTACTATGTCGATGGTATGTTAAACTCATGGTATCTCATCACTTGGACATAAAATTTACATAAATAAGGATATATGAGAACATATCCCAACATAACAATATGTAAATTAAAAGACCCAACAAAAGAAGTATTTTAAAAAGAGGAGGGTGAAAGGTTCCCTTACCGACTTGGGTATCTTTCGAAACATATACCTTGTGAAAGAAGGCAATACAACATTGATGTAAATACTCATAAAAGAATGTATATTACACAATGAGTAAACTAATGGGCAGTACATACACCACTAAAAGGAAATTATGTCAAATGTAGCATAAATCTCAGGGAAATAAAAGTGAGATGAAAAATCCCTTACGAAAACTCGGCAGCCTAACGACGCCACATAAAACATACAAAAATGGATTGATGAGATCAAATAGGGTATCTCATCATATTAAAATAACGTTTATAGAAAGGGTAATATAAAAGAAAATCCCCCAACATAACAAATAGGAGCTTAAAAGAAGTGTCATAAATGAGAGTACTTAAAAAGAAAGAGAGGGGTTTGATCTCTTACCGAAATTCAGCAGCCTAACGGCGACACTCAAAACATCAAAAATAGATTGATGAGAGAGAATAGGGTCTCTCATAACATGATCAAAAAAATTACAGTATGAGTAATATAAAAGAATATCCCAATAAAAATAAATATGAGCTTTAAAAGGAATGACATAAAAGAGTGTACTTAAAAAGAAAGAGTGGAGTAGGATCCCTTACCTCAAGTCCAACTTGTCTTGTTCGTTTTATTATATTCCTGAATAATAAAAATTGTTCAATTAATAATTTCCTATGTACCTCCTTTATAGATTATTATTCAGTTCATATCACATATTATAATGTTATAATAATTGTTTAATAATGTTAGTTCATATCAGACGTTTTTGAAGATGATTGTTACATGAGTAAAAAGTGAACTTGTTTGAAAAATGATTTCCCATGTAGTTATATGTAAATAATTTCCAGAATACTATTAATGATTAAAATATCATATATATCCAGAAAATATTCATTTTATACTATTCCATAAAATTTGGAGATAAAAAACGAAACGCATCACTCATGGAGAAGGTAGGTCGTACGTATGCATGAACGCTACTTTCATTTTTTGTCATATTAATGGAATTAAAACAAAATGAGAGAGATATATATATGTTCTAATTCAAGAATGATATCCATAATTTAGATTTAATATATTAAATATATATCCATTATATATATGTACTTATAATATTACATAACGTTTTGAGATAAGAAATGAAATGTACCGTTCATGGAGACGGTAAGCCGTACGTACGCATGAATGATACTTCCATTTCTATTTCATATTTAATGTAATAAAAAATAATGATAAATTATAGTATTTTAATTATAGTATGGTATCATATATAATATCATTAAATATATCCTTTATACATACCACATATGGTATTAACGAATAAAATCACTTTGAGGGGGCGGTAGTCCGCACTTCCTTAAATGAAGATATCGCGTTTACCTATAATGGAAACCATAAAGATATGCCATAAATAAAAAATACAGAAGCTTAAATAAAAAATAAACATATTAGATGTCATATATAAATATAGTTTCATCTTAATGGACACCTTTGATGGTGTTAGAAAAATGTTGAACAATCATCGTTTCAGGAGGCAGAAATTCGCCATCCACGGAAACAGTTTGTTCTTTAACCATTAGATGTAGGTGTGTGTAAGTGTCTCTAGAATACATCTTATAACAACATCCTAGTATATTGAAGATACTGTATTTGTTACAAAAGAAATGAATAAAAAGATATTACGGGGTTGGAGAAGAAAATTAAAACAAAATGACACAAGTGAAGACAATACCTTAAAATCGGGTAACTCCATTTGGTTTGAGCTCAAAAGGTTCCTTGGAAAGACTTCTGCCCAAAGTGAGGCTTCAAGGAGTAATAGAGGGAAGTTGAGAGACAAAATGGGCAGGGTCTGGCTGAGCCAAATGATTTTGGAGTGTCGGTAAGGAGGTAGAGGTGGGGTCCTTTTATTAGAGGAGAGGAGGGGCACTCTTGTAAAGTTACAAAATGTTACTTTATTTTAAAACGAGTATCGGATTTTAAAGGTCCAAAATTGATGAATTTATAGGATAAGGTGATAAGAGTTCGCAATACACTCATAGAATATGTTTTGGACATGTGTAGGTCTTATATATTACATTATCTTTCAATTTTATTTAAATCGTTAAATAATGAGGTCATCACTGCATCATCATGATGTCATTAATAATGTAATTAATTTAATGTCTACAAATTATAAAACAAATACTATGATGTATGAAATCTTTGTAGCTTTCCAATGACTATTTATAGTCAAAAATATGACTTGTATTACCCCATGTAAATATTGTTTTAGTAAAACATTTCATGTTTGTGTCATTTTTACTTTAACTTTAAATAAAAAGATATTTATGTCATTATCCAACCAAAGTGGCTCCATGGGGTCCCCAACGTGACCCATGGATTTTATTGGTCGGCCATGACACATAAAATGAGGGTAGGACATGTGTCTTGGTCATTTCATTTTATTAAAACATCATTCTTACCATAAACTACACTAATTACCTCTAATCGTGATTAAAAACTTAATAAGTTACAATTCGCCAAAAAATTATTTTTACCCCATTGAACCACATTTTACTTCTTAGTTACAACCATGTATGTCGGATTTTTTAAATTAAAAACAGAAATACGGCAAAATTTCATTTAAACGGAATAATCAGTTTTTATAAGTACCACATAGTGGTTTCACTATTCATCAAAAATTGATGTTTTTCAAAAAAATCCCAAAAATTCACCCTAAGCTATATTTGATATTCCGAATTAAAAAATGAAGTATATTTTAAAAAATTCAAAACATATAAGTAACATTAATTAATTTAATAATTAATTCTCACTGTCAGAGAAAATAGCGTGTTTTTATGAAACAATAAGTATCAAAAGATTGACACTAGTTTAAGTCTGATTTCAAAGTGAAATTAATTACAACGACCACTATTGGATTTAATGGTAAAAATATATTCTAATTTCACTTTAAACCCATTTAAAAAGATAATCTAATCATATAAATATATTATATTAAAAATAGGTTTTGAATTAAAATACAACATTTTATACTATTCATTAAAAAATGGACTTTTTCAGAAAGATACCAAAAATTTACAGAAAGTAAATTTTGATGTCCCAATTCTTAAGAAGAGTTTTATTTGGTCCAATAGAATGTATAATAGTGAACAAAACTATATTTAATGACGGTTCTCCATCAAAAGGAGATAAGTGAACCTTTAGTGAAAACTAGGGCATATACGCCTAAAACTGAATTCATTCTGTATTTTAAGCCTTTATCTTTTATTAGAAAAATGTAAAAACATTTAAAAAATATGAAATGATATTTTAGTTATTTCTATCCATTCCCTCCAATACAACAGTTACATGTTAACTACCATTTAAAATAATATTATTTTATTATTAGAGTGCAACGTAAGATTCCAAAGAAACGCGTTGTTGCGTGTTGGGTACGCCATCGAGCATAGCGTCCCCTTTAAAGTCATATTAATATTTTATTCACAAATATGGATAATTTTGAAAATGTAATACTCTTTATTTACATGGGGTGTTACATCCTTCCCCCTTTTGGTAATTACGTCCTCGCAATTTTGAAATTAGGCATGGAAACTTCATTGAAAATCCCACATCGGAACAAGAGTCAGTAAAACAATCACTTTAAAATAAAGAAAGATAAGTACAAAGGTCACGAGAGTTAACCCATACTAGGATTCCATGTATGAAAATATGGACATGGAGGAAAAAACAAAGGGTTTTGTTCGGAGGGAGAGTGATAGTAAACATGTCTAGAAGAAAGTTAACCATAATAAAATCACAAACTTGTGATGGGTTAAACGGTATCCGATTCCCTAGTAGGAAAAGTTAAGAGACAACATTTTTGTTTTATGTTACTCTTCATTGAGGAATTTATTTTTGATCTTAAGGAAACATACTTACTTGTCATGTTGACTTTCAACTTTTACTATATTTCTTACACAAACTCATACTTTCCCCAAAAGACAAGTTTTTGTGAAGAATTGTTCACATTAAGAGTACTATAATCAACTTCTATGGAATCACCTAATCCACAAAAGAGAACTATATACTTCCCAAGTCTTTAGACATTAACCAAAACCAAACCAAAAAGGTTAGTACAAGATCAGATAATACCCAAAGTTCAACGAGGACCATTCAATAAACAATTTGTCCATAAAATTCTTCAAAGTAAACCAAACTAAGATTGAAACACAAATAGATGAAGTATTTAGTCACATAGTCTTCCAAGTTAAATCGTAACATTTATCTCCAAACAACATCAGTTTCTCTTAATGTCTCATATTGAAAAGTAATTAACCTAATCACATATCCTCCATGATAGGTTAATATATTTCCATAGATAACCCAAAATCAACTTACTCTTAATTCATTAAATCATCTAACTAAAAAAGAATCAGTCAAACTAACTAGGGACATCACGTAGTCCTGTGGTAGGAGATAAATACCAGTCGCACGTTGGTTGTGGGTTCGATTCCCGCGGCTTTGTCCGACACGACGGGTTGTCACACGGTCTGCGTGTTGTCCTTTTTCCAAAACTATATAATTCTCAAAACATTCCCCAAAATGAGGTAAAATCTTCAAAAATGATCATAACATATTTTAACCTCATTTTTATCTCATTCCTTTCATTTTCCATCATATCATAGAGTGACCTATAATTACCTAAAAAGTAAGGATCATATAAACCCTAATGGTTACCTTAATAATTATTACCTGAACATCCACATCGAGTTGGACATCTTGTACATGATGCATTAGAGAACTCACCAAGGTTGAAGTGGTAGATCATGACTCCTTGATAGTTGGTTTAGAACAACAATGAGATTCCTCATTGAATCCCCCATTTCATCCAGTTTCTTAATCAGAGAACCACCACAGTTTTCTTCAAACCCATTGTCACTTTGGTGCCTGCTAGATCCAACCATTTACTAAAACCAAAAAGGTCAGTGTGAGTATATCAACATAACCATAATGTACTAATGAGGAAGTTAAACACTAAGATATAGTTACTTATTCATTTTATCTAAAACTAGGACTCTTTCTGAAATCCTATCCATTATGGTACCGTCACTTATGCTTAGAGAATACCCTAACCTCTAAAGTTATCTAAACCGACCTTTGATACCAACTATAAGGCCCCAGCCTTAAACCTTACATAATCTTGAGTTATTAAAAGATTACACATTGAGGATATTTTCAGGTTTAGAGTTTTATATAATTAGATCATGAAACATGCATTACATTCCACATTTAAACAAAGTGGTTACATAAAAGACAGTATTCATTCTTCCCATCAACAGAAACATATTTAAAATAAAACATGGATTCTTTTTTACACATCCTTAACACTATCATCACATCAAGTAACATTCCCTTGACCTGTGAAAAACATTTCAAAAACATGGGATGAGCATAAAAAGATCAGTAAGGGTTATAAAAATATGGAAAGGAATCATGAGTTCATATATAAATAAGAATGAAATCACACTTTACCCATAAAACATAGGTACATTAACATACCTCATCAAATCATGAATCAATCATAGAAATCATAAGACCTAAAAGGTAACATGAGGCATTCATAACATTCTTACGTAGGGAGTAACCCTCTTGGTTACGTTTGGAATACCCACCACAGTATATTCCCTAAATATCTTCCGAGAAACATTACCATTTCACTCCTTCGTGTTACCCAATGCATTGGAGAGCTATAACGGTCTCACCCGCCCTTAGTTTATCACGAAACCACCCATCGTCATAGTAATTCCCAATAACCATAACATAATCTTATCACATAAAACATGCATAAAGGAAACATAACATTTCCACATTTCAATCACAAGATATCAATACAACACATTGATATAATAAAAACATTATGAAAACCATTTTCAATACCAAAATAAATGAAAAGTAAAACATGGTATTTATTTTTCTTTTAAAAAGAAGGTATGGCTTGTAGAAGAAGCTGAAACTCAAATAATGGTCATGATGACGTAGAAGTCATTGTTGCCGCATACGTACGACAAAAACATTCCATTTTGTCATTTAAAAAACACTTCTTATAAAAAAGATTCCTTTTTAATAAACTTAAAAGTCAAAGTGGTTTATACACCATAAAAATGAAGGTTGTGTATAAAACAGAATATGCCTCAATGAAAGGAGATTGAGACGGAGTCCCTTACAAAGACGGTATCCTTGGTTTAAGGATAAATCAATTATATAATTATGTGTGACAAAAGAATACACCAAATATAATTGGATATTAAGTGTAAAATAATCAAAGTTCATTCACACATATTCAAAGGATGACATATTCAATAACTACTTGTTGAACCCAAAGAAATCGAAATTGGGTTAAGAAGTTCCCATGACAGCCTAACGGTGTCACATCAAAATGAGTTGACGAGTGATAAAAAAATGGTATCTCATCACTTGGACATAAAATTTACATCAATAAGGATATATGAGAAAATATCCCAACATAACAATATGTAAATTAAAAGACCCAACATAAGAAGTATTTTAAAAAGAGGAGGGTGAAAGGTTCCCTTACCGACTTGGGTATCTTTCGAAACATATACCTCGTGAAAGAAGGACAATACAACATTGATGTAAATACTCATAAAAGAATGTATATTACACAATCAGTAAACTAATGGTCAATACATACACCACTAAAAGGAAATTATGGCAAATGTAGCATAAATCTCAGGGAAATAAAAGTGAGATGAAAAATCCCTTACGAAAACTCGGCACTCTAACGACGCCACATAAAACATACAAAAATGGATTGATGAGATCAAATAGGGTATCTCATCATATTAAAATAAAGTGTATAGAAAGGGTAATATAAAATAACATCCCCCAACATAACAAATAGGAGCTTAAAAGAAGTGTCATAAAGGAGAGTACTTAAAAAGAAGGAGAGGGGTTAGATCTCTTACCAAAATTCAGCAGCCTAACGGCGCCACTCAAAACATCAAAAATAGATTGATGAGAGAGAATAGGGTCTCTCATAACATGATCAAAAAAATTACAGTATGATTAATATAAAAGAATATCCCAATAAAAATAAGTATGAGCTTTAAAAGGAATGACATAAAAGAGTGTACTTAAAAAGAAAGAGTGGAGTAGGATCCCTTACCTCAAGTCCAACTTGTTTTGTTCGTTTCATTATATTCCTGAATAAAAAAAATTGTTCAATTATTAATTTCCTATGTACCTACTTTATAGATTATTATTCAGTTCATATCACATATTATAATGTTATAATAATTGTTTAATAATGTTAGTTCATATCAGACGTTTGTGACGATGTTTGTTACATGAGTAAAAAGTGAACTTGTTTGAAAAAAGATTTCCCATGTAGTTATATGTAAATAATTTCCAGAATACTATTAATGATTAAAATATCATATATATCCCGAAAATATTCATTTTATACTATTCCATATAATTTGGAGATAAAAAACGAAACGCATCACTCATGGAGAGGGTAGGTCGTACGTACGCATGAACGCTACTTTCATTTTTTGTCATATTAATGGAATTAAAACAAAATGAGAGAGATATATATATGTTCTAATTCAAGAATTATATCCATAATTTAGATTTAATATATTAAATATATATCCATTATATATATGTACTTATAATATTACATAACATTTTGAGATAAGAAATGAAATGTACTGTTCATGGAGACGGTAAGCCGTACGTACGCATGAATGCTACTTCCATTTCTATTTCATATTTAATGTAATAAAAAAATAATGATAATTTATAGTATTTTAATTCTAGTATGGTATCATATATAATATCATTAAATATATCCTTTATACATACCACATATGGTATTAACGAATAAAATCACTTTGAGGGGGCGGTAGTCCGCACTTCCTTAAATGAAGATATCGCGTTTACCTATAATGGAAACCATAAAGATATGCCATAAATAAAAAATAAAGAAGCTTAAATAAAAAATAAACATATTAGATATCATATATAAATATAGTTTCATCTTAATGGACACCTTTGAAGGTGTTAGAAAAATGTTGAACAATCATCGTTTCGGGAGGCTGAAATTCGCCATCCACGGAAACAGTTTGTTCTTTAACCATTAGATGTAGGTGTGTGTAAGTGTATCTAGAATACTTATTATAACAACATCCTAGTATATTGAAGATACTGTATTTGTTACAAAAGAAATGAATAAAAAGATATTACGGGGTTGGAGAAGAAAATTAAAACAAAATGACACAAGTGATGACAATACCTTAAAATCGGGTAACTCCATTTGGTTTGAGCTCAAAGGGTTCCATGGAAAGACTTCTGCCCAAAGTGAGGCTTAAAGGAGTAATAGAGAGAAGTTGAGAGACAAAATGGGCAGGGTCTGGCTGAGCCAAATGATTTTGGAGTGTCGGTAAGGAGGTAGAGGTGGGGGCCTTTTATTAGAGGAGAGGAGGGGCACTCTTGTAAAGTTACAAAATGTTACTTTATTTTAAAAAGAGTATCGGATTTTAAAGGTCCAAAATTGATGAATTTAGAGTATAAGGTGATAAGAGTTCGAAATACACTCATAGAATATGTTTTGGACATGTGTTGGTCTTAGATATTACATTATCTTTCAATTTTATTTAAATCGTTAAATAATGAGGTCATCACTGCATCATCATGATGTCATTAATAATGTAATTAATTTAATGTCTACAAATTATAAAACAAATACTATGATGTATGAAATCTTTGTAGCTTTCCAATGAATATTTATAGTCAACAATATAACTTGTATTACCCCATGTAAATATTGTTTTAGTAAAACATCTCATGTTTGTGTCATTTTTACATTAACATTAAGTAAAAAGATATTTATGTCATTTTCCAACCAAAGTGACTCCATGGGGTCCCCAACGTGACCCATGGATTTTATTGGTCGGCCATGACACATCCAATGAGGGTAGGACATGTGTCTTGGTCATTTAATTTTATTAAAACATCATTCTTACCATAAACTACACTAATATTCTCTAATCGTGATTAAAAACTTAATAAGTTACTATTCGCCAAAAAATTATTTTTATCCCATTGAACCACATTTTACTTCTTAATTACAACCATGTATGTCGGATTTTTTAAATTCAAAACAGAAATATGGCAAAATTTCATTTAAACGGAATAATCAGTTTTTATAAGTACCACATAGTGGTTTCACTATTAATCAAAAATTGATGTTTTTCAAATAAATCCCAAAAATTCACCCTAAGCTATATTTGATATTCCGAATTAAAAAATGAAGTTTATTTTAAATAATTAAAAACATATAAGTAACATTAATTAATTTAATAATTAATTCTCACTGTCAGAGAAAATAGCGTGTTTTTATGAAACAATAAGTATCAAAAGATTGACACTACTTTAAGTCTGATTTCAAAGTGAAATTAATTACAACAACCACTATTGGATTTAATGGTAAAAATATATTCTAATTTCACTTTAATCCCATTTAAAAAGATAATCTAATCATATAAATATATTATATTAAAAAGAGGTTTTGAATTAAAATACAACATTTTATACTATTCATTAAAAATGGTCTTTTTCAGAAAGATACCAAAAATTTACAGAAAGTAAATTTTGATGTCCCAATTCTTAATAAGAGTTTTATTTGGTCCAATAGAATGTATAAGAGTGAAAAAAAACTATATTTAATGACGGTTCTCCATCAAAAGGAGATAAGTGAACCTTTAGTGAAAACTAGGGCATATACGCCTAAAACTGAATTCATTCTGTATTTTAAGCCTTTATCTTTTATTAGAAAAATGTCAAAACATTTAAAAAATATGAAATCATATTTTAGTTATTTCTATCCATTCCCGCCAATACAACAGTTACATGTTAACTACCATTTAAAATAATATTATTTTATTATTAGAGTGCAACGTAAGATTCCAAAGAAACTCGTTGTTGCGTGTTGGGTACGCCATCGAGCATAGCGTCCCCTTTAAAGTCATATTAATATTTTATTCACAAATATGGATAATTTTGAAAATGTAATACTCTTTATTTACATGGGGTGTTACATCCTTCCCCCTTTTGGTAATTACGTCCTCGCAATTTTGAAATTAGGCATGGAAACTTCATTGAAAATCCCACATCGGAACAAGAGTCAGTAAAACAATCACTTTAAAATAAAGAATGATAAGTACAAAGGTCACGAGAGTTAACCCATACTAGGATTCCAAGTATGAAAATATGGACATGGAGGAAAAAACAAAGGGTTATGTTCTGAGGGAGAGTGATAGTAAACATGTCTAGAAGAAAGTTAACCATAATAAAATCACAAACTTGTGATGGGTTAAACGATATTCGATTCCCTAGTAGGAAAACTTAAGAGACAAAATTTTTGTTTTATGTTACTCTTCATTGAGGAATATATTTTTGATCTTAAGGAAACATACTTACTTGTCATGTTGACTTTCAACTTTTACTAGATTTCTTACACAAACTCATACTTTCCCCAAAAGACAAGTTTTTATGAAGACTTGTTCACATTAAGAGTACTATAATCAACTTCTATGGAATCACCTAATCCACAAAAGAGAACTATATAAGTCCCATGTCTTTAGACATTAACCAAAACCAAACCAAAAAGGTTAGTACAAGATCAGATAATACCCAAAGTTCAACGAGGACCATTCAATAAACAATTTGTCCACAAAATTCTTCAAAGTAAACCAAACTAATATTGAAACACAAATAGATGAAGTATTTAGTCACATAGTCTTCCAAGTTAAATCGTAACATTTATCTCCAAACAACATCAGTTTCTCTTAATGTCTCATATTGAAAAGTAATTAACCTAATCACATATCCTCCATGATAGGTTAATATATTTCCATAGATAACCCAAAATAAACTTACTCTTAATTCATTAAATCATCTAACTAAAAAAGAATCAGCCAAACTAACTAGGGACATCACATAGTCCCGTGGTAGGAGATAAATACCAGTCGCACGTTGGTTGTGGGTTCGATTCCCGCGGCTTTGTCCGACACGACGGGTTGTCACACGGTCTGCGTGTTGTCCTTTTTCCAAAACTATATAATTCTCAAAACATTCCCCAAAATGAGGTAAAATCTTCAAAAATGATCATAACATATTTTAACCTCATGTTTATCTCATTCCTTTCATTTTCCATCATATCATAGAGTGACCTATAATTACCTAAAAAGTAAGGATCATATAAACCCTAATGGTTACCTTAATAATTATTACCTGAACATCGACATCGAGTTGGACATCTTGTACATGATGCATTAGAGAACTCACCAAGGTTGAAGTGGTAGATCATGACTCCTTGATAGTTGGTTTAGAACAACCTTGAGATTCCTCATTGAATCCCCCATTTCATCCAGTTTCTTAATCAGAGAACCACCACAGTTTTCTTCAAACCCATTGTCACTTTGGTGCCTGCTAGATCCAGCCATTTACTAAAACCAAAAAGGTCAGTGTGAGTATATCAACATAACCATAATGTACTAATGAGGAAGGTAAACACTAAGATATACTTACTTATTCATTTTATCTAAAACTAGGACTCTTTCTGAAATCCTATCCATTATGGTACCGTCACATATGCTTAGAGAATACCCTAACCTCTAAAGTTATCTAAACTGACCTTTGATACCAACTATAAGGCCCCAGCCTTAAACCTTACATAATCATGAGTTATTAAAAGATTACACATTGAGGATATTTTCAGGTTTAGTGTTTTATATAATTAGATCATGAAACATGCATTACATTCCACATTTAAACAAAGTGGTTACATAAAAGACAGTATTCATTCTTCCCATCAACAGAAACATATTTAAAATAAAACATGGATTCTTTTTGACACATCCTTAACACTATCATAACATCATGTAACATTCCCTTGACCTGTGAAAAACATTTCAAAAACATGGGATGAGCATAAAAAGATCAGTAAGGGTTATAAAAATATGGAAAGGAATCATGAGTTCATATATAAATAAGAATGAAATCACACTTTACCCATAAAACATAGGTACATTAACATACCTCATCAAATCATGAATCAATCATATAAATCATAAGACATAAAAGGTAACATGAGGCATTCATAACATTCTTACGTAGGGAGTAACCCTCTTGGTTACGTTTGGAATACCCACCACAGTATATTCCCTAAATATCTTCCGAGAAACATTACCATTTCACTCCTTCGTGTTACCCAATGCATTGGAGAGCTATAATGGTCTCACCCGCCCTTAGTTTATCACGAAACCACCGATCGTCATAGTAATTCCCAATAACCATAACATAATCTTATCACATAAAACATGCATAAAGGAAACATAAAATTTCCACATTTCAATCACAAGATACCAATACAACACATTGATATAATAAAAACATTATGAAAACCATTTTCAATACCAAAATAAATGAAAAGTAAAACATGGTATTTATTTTTCTTTTAAATAGAAGGTATGGCTTGTAGAAGAAGCCGAAACTCAAATAATGGTCATGACGACGTAGAAGTCGTTGTTTCCGCATACTCACGACAAAAACATTCCCTTTTGTCGTTTAAAAAACACTTCTTATAAAAAAGATTCCTTTTTAATAAACTTAAAAGTCAAAGTGGTTTATACACCATATAAATGAAGGTTGTGTATAAAACAGAATATGCCTCAATGAAAGGAGATTGAGACGGAGTCCCTTACAAATACGGTATCCTTGGTTTAAGGATAAATCAATTATATAATTATGTGTGACAAAAGAATACACCAAATATAATTGGATATTAAGTGTAAAATAATCAAAGGTAATTCACACATATTCAAAGGATGACATATTCAATAACTACTTGTTGAACCCAAAGAAATCGAAATTGGGTTAAGAAGTTCCCATGACAGCCTAACGGTGTCACATCAAAATGAGTTGACGAGTGATAAAAAAATAGTATCTCATCACTTGGACATAAAATTTACATCAATAAGGATATATGAGAACATATCCCAACATAACAATATGTAAATTAAAAGACCCAACAAAAGAAGTATTTTAAAAAGAGGAGGGTGAAAGGTTCCCTTACCGACTTGGGTATCTTTCGAAACATATACCTCGTGAAAGAAGGACAATACAACATTGATGTAAATACTCATAAAAGAATGTATATTACACAATGAGTAAACTAATGGTCAATACATACACCACTAAAACGAAATTATGGCAAATGTAGCATAAATCTCAGGGAAATAAAAGTGAGATGAAAAATCCCTTACGAAAACTCGGCACCCTAACGACGCCACATAAAACATACAAAAATGGATTGATGAGATCAAATAGGGTATCTAATCATATTAAAATAACGTGTATAGAAAGGGTAATATAAAATAACATCCCCCAACATAACAAATAGGAGCTTAAAAGAAGTTTCATAAAGGAGAGTACTTAAAAAGAAAGAGAGGGGTTAGATCTCTTACCAAAATTCAGCAGCCTAACGGCGCCACTCAAAACATAAAAAATAGATTGATGAGAGAGAATAGGGTCTCTCATAACATGATCAAAAAAATTACAGTATGATTAATATAAAATAATATCCCAATAAAAATAAGTATGAGCTTTAAAAGGAATGACATAAAAGAGTGTACTTAAAAAGAAAGAGTGGAGTAGGATCCCTTACCTCAAGTCCAACTTGTTTTGTTCGTTTCATTATATTCCTGAATAAAAAAAATTGTTCAATTATTAATTTCCTAAGTACCTACTTTATAGATTATTATTCAGTTCATATCACATATTATAATGTTATAATAATTGTTTAATAATGTTAGTTCATATCAGACGTTTGTGACGATGTTTGTTACATGAGTAAAAGTGAACTTGTTTGAAAAAAGATTTCCCATGTAGTTATATGTAAATAATTTCTAGAATAGTATTAATGATTAAAATATCATATATATCTAGAAAATATTCATTTTATACTATTCCATATAATTTGGAGATAAAAACGAAACACATCACTCATGGAGAGGGTAGGTCGTACGTACTCATGAACGCTACTTTCATTTTTTGTCATATTAATGGAATTAAAACAAAATGAGAGAGATATATATATGTTCTAATTCAAGAATGATATCCATAATTTAGATATAATATAATAAATATATATCCATTATATATATGTACTTATAATATTACATAACATTTTGAGATAAGAAATGAAATATACCGTTCATGGAGATGGTAAGCCGTACGTACGCATGAATGCTACTTCCATTTCTATTTCATATTTAATGTAATAAAAAAATAATGATACATTATAGTATTTTAATTATAGTATGGTATCATATATAATATCATTAAATATATCCTTTATACATACCACATATGGTATTAACGAATAAAATCACTTTGAGGGGGCGGTAGTCCACACTTCCTTAAATGAAGATATCGCGTTTACCTATAATGGAAATCATAAAGATAAGCCATAAATGAAAAATACAGAAGCTTAAATAAAAATTAAACATATTAGATATCATATATAAATATAGTTTCATCTTAATGGACACCTTTGAAGGTGTTAGAAAAATGTTGAACAATCATCGTTTCGGGAGGCAGAAATTCGCCATCCACGGAAACAGTTTGTTCTTTAACCATAAGATGTAGGTGTGTGTAAATGTATCTCGAATACTTCTTATAACAACATCCTAGTATATTGAAGATAATTTATTTGTTACAAAATAAATGAATAAAATGATATTACGGGGTTGGAGAAGAAAATTAAAACAAAATGACACAAGTGAAGACAATACCTTAAAATCGGGTAACTCCCTTTGGTTTGATCTCAAAGGGTTCCTTGGGAAGACTTCTGCCCAAAGTGAGGCTTCCAGGAGTAATAGAGGGAAGTGGAGAGACAAAATGGGCAGGGTCTGGCTGAGCCAAATGATTTTGGAGTGTCGGTAAGGAGGTAGAGGTGGGGGCCTTTTATTAGAGGAGAGGAGTGGCACTCTTGTAAAGTTACAAAATGTTACTTTATTTTAAAAAGAGTATCGGATTTTAAAGGTCCCAAATTGATTTATTTAGAGGATAAGGTGATTAGAGTTTGAAATACACTCATATAATATGTTTTGGACATGTGTAGGTCTTAGATATTACATTATCTTTCAATTTTATTTAAATCGTTAAATAATGAGGTCATCACTGCATCATCATGATGTCATTAATAATGTAATTTATTTAATGTCTAAAAATTATTAAACAAATACTATGATGTATGAAATCTTTTTATCATTCCAATGACTATTTATAGTCAAAATTATGACTTGCATAACCCCATGTAAATATTGTTTTAGTAAAACATCTCATGTTTGTGTCATTTTTACTTTAACATTAAATAAAAAGATATTTATGTCATTTTCCAACCAAAGTGGCTCCATGGGGTCCCCAACTTGACCCATGGAGTTTCTTGGTCGTCCATGACACATCCAACGAGGGTAGGATATGTGTCTAGGTCATTTCATTTTATTAAAACATTATTCATACCATAAACTACACTAATTACCTCTAATCGCGATTAAAAACTTAATAAGTTACTATTCACCAAAAAATTGTTTTTATCCCATTGAACCACATTTTACTTCTTAATTACAACCATGTATGTCGGATTTTTTAAATTCAAAACAGTAATATGGCAAAATTTCATTTAAACCGAATAATCAGTTTTTATAAGTACCACATAGTGGTTTCACTATTCATCAAAAATTGATGTTTTTTAGAAAAATCCCAAAAATTCACCCTAAGATATATTTGATATTCAGAATTAAAAAATGAAGTATATTTTAAAAAATTCAAAACATATAAGTAACATTAATTAATTTAATAATTAATTCTCACTGTCAGAGCAAATAGCGTGTTTTTATGAAACAATAAGTATCAAAAGATTGACACTAGTTTAAGTCTGATTTCAAAGTGAAATTAATTCCAACGACCACTATTGGATTTAATGGTAAAAATATATTTTAATTTCACTTTAAACCCATTTAAAAAGATAATCTAATCATATAAATAAATTATATTAAAAAGAGGTTTTGAATTAAAATACAACATTTTACAATATTCATTAAAAAATGGACTTTTTCAGAAAGATACCAAAAATTTACAGAAAGTAAATTTTGATGTCCCAATTCTTAAGAAGAGTTTTATTTGGTCCAATAGAATGTATAAGAGTGAACAAAACTATATTTAATGACGGTTCTCCATCAAAAGGAGATAAGTGAACCTTTAGTGAAAACTAGGGCATATACGCCTAAAACTGAATTTATTCTGTATTTTAAGCCTTTATCTTTTATTAGAAAAATGTAAAAACATTTAAAAAATATGAAATCATATTTTAGTTATTTCTATCCATTCCCGCCAATACAATAGCTACATGTTAACTACCATTTAAAATAATGTTATTTTATTATTAGAGTGCAACGTAAGATTCCAAAGAAACTCATTGTTGCGTGTTGGGTACACCATCGAGCATAGCGTCCCCTTTAAAGTCATATTAATATTTTATTCACAAATATGGATAAATTTGAAAATGTAATAATCTTTATTTACTTGGGGTGTTACATCCTTCCCCCCTTTTGGTAACTACGTCCTCGCAATTTTGAAATTAGACTTGGAAACTTCATTGAAAATCCCACATCGGAACAAGAGCCAGTAAAACAATCACTTTAAAATAAAGAAAGATAAGTACAAAGGTCACGAGAGTTAACCCATACTAGGATTACAATTATGAAAATATGGACATGGAGGAAAAAAAGGGTTATGTTCTGAGGGAGAGTGATAGTAAACATGTCTAGAAGAAAGTTAACCATAAGAAAATCATAAACTTGTGATGGGTTAAACGATATTCGATTCCCCAGTTGGAAAATTTAAGAGACAAAATTTTTGTTTTAAGTTACTCTTCATTGAGGAATTTATTTTTGATCTTAAGGAAACATACTTACTTGTCATGTTGACTTTCAACTTTTACTAGATTTCTTACACAAACTCATACTTTCCCCAAAAGACACATTTTTATGAAGACTTGTTCACATTAAGAGTACTATAATCAACTTCTAGGGAATCACATAATACACAAAAGTGAACTATATACTTCCCAAGTCTTTAGACATTAACCAAAACCAAACCAAAAAGGTTAGTACAAGATCAGATAATACCCAAAGTTCAACGAAGACCATTGAATAAACAATTTGTCCATAAAATTCTTCAAAGTAAACCAAACTAAGATTGAAACACAAATAGTTGAAGTATTTAGTCACATAGTCTTCCAAGTTAAATCGTAACATTTATCTCCAAACAATATCAGTTTCTCTTAATGTCTCATATTGAAAAGTAATTAACCTAATCACATATCCTCCATGATAGGTTAATATATTTCCATAGATAACCCAAAATCAACTTACTCTTAATTAATTAAATCATCTAACTAAAAAAGGATCAGTCAAACTAACTGGGGACATCACGTAGTCCCATGGTAGGAGATAAATACCAGTCGCACGTTGGTTGTGGGTTTGATTCCCGCAACTTTGTCCGACACGACGGGTTGTCACACGGTCTGCGTGTTGTCCTTTTTCCAAAACTATATAATTCTCAAAACATTCCCCAAAATGAGGTAAAATATTCAAAAATGATCATAACATATTTTAACCTCATGTTTATCTCATTCCTTTCATTTTCCATCATATCATAGAGTGACCTATAATTACCTAAAAAGTAAGGATCATATAAACCGTAATGGTTACCTTAATAATTATTACCTGAACTTCCACATCGAGTTGGCGATCTTGTACATGATGCATTAGAGAACTCACCAAGGTTGAAGTGGTAGATCATGACTCCTTGATAGTTGGTTTAGAACAACCATGAGATTCCTCATTGAATCCCCCATTTCGTCCAGTTTCTTAATCAGAGAACCACCACAGTTTTCTTCAAACCCATTGTCACTTTGGTGCCTGCTAGATCCAGCCATTTACTAAAACCAAAAAGGTCAGTGTGAGTATATCAACATAACCATCATGTACTAATGAGGAAGGTAAACACTAAGATATACATACATATTCATTTTATCTAAAACTATGACTCTTTCTGAAATCCTATCCATTATGGTACCGTCACTTATGCTTAGAGAATACCCTAACCTCTAAAGTTATCTAAACCGACCTTTGATACCAACTATAAGGCCCCAGCCTTAAACCTTACTTAATCTTGAGTTTTTAAAAGATTACACATTGAGGATATTTTCAGGTTTAGAGTTTTATATAATTAGATCAAGAAACATGCATTATATTCCACATTTAAACAAAGTGGTTACATAAAAGACAGTATTCATTCTTCCCATCAACAGAAACATATTTAAAATAAAACATGGATTCTTTTTGACACATCCTTAACACTATCATCACATCAAGTAACATTCCCTTGACCTATGAAAAACATTTCAAAAACTTGGGATGAGCATAAAAAGCTCAGAAAGGGTTATAAAAATATGGAAAGGAAACATGAGTTCATATATAAATAAGAATGAAATCATACATTACCCATAAAAAATTTGCACATTAACATACCTCATCAAATCATGAATAAATCATAGAAATCATAAGATATAAAAGGTAACTTGAGGGATTCATAACATTCTTATGTAGGGAGTAACCCTCTTGGTTACGTTTGGAATACCCACCACAGTATATTCTGTAAATCTCTTCGGAGAAACCTTAACTTTTCACTCCTTCGTGTTATCCAGTGAATTGGAGAGCTATATCGGGCTCACCTGCCCTTAGTTTATCATGGAACCACACATCTTCATAATAATTCCCATGAACCATAACATAATCTTATCACATAAAACATGCATAAAGGAAACATAACATTTCCACATTTCAATCACAAGATATCAATACAACACATTGATATAATAAAAACATTATGAAAACCATTTTCAATACCAAAATAAAAGAAAATTAAAACATGGTATTTATTTTTCTTTTAAAAAGAAGGTATGTCTTGTAGAGGAAGCCGAAACTCAAATAATGGTCACGACGGCGGAGAAGTCGTTGTCGCCGCATACGTACGACAAAAACTTTCCCTTTTGTCATTTAATAAACACTTCGTATAAAAAAGATTCATTTTGAATAAATGTAAAAGTCAAAGGGGTTTATAAACCGTATAAAAGAATGTTGAGTATAAAACAGAATATGCCTCAATGAAAGGAGATTGAGACGAAGTCCCTTACAAAGACGGTATCCTTGGTTTAAGGATAAATCAATTACATAATTATGTGTGACAAATGAATACACCAAATATAAGTGGCTATTAAGTGTAAAATAATCAAAGGTCATTCACACATATTCAAAGGATGATATATTCAATAACTACATGTTGAACCCAAAGAAATTGAAATTGGGTTAAGAAGTTCCCTGGACAGCCTAACGACGTCACATCAAAATGAGTTAATGAGAGATAAAAAAAGGGTATCGCATCACTTGGACATAAAATTTACATCAATAAGGATATATGAGAACATATCCGAACATAACAATATGTAAATTAAAATACCCAACAAAATAAGTCTTTTAAAAAGAGGAGGGTGAAAGGTTCCCTTACCGACTTGGGTATCTTTCGAAACATACACCTCGTGAAAGAAGGACAATACAACATTGATGTAAATACCTATAAAAGAAATTATATTACACAATGAGTAAAATAATCGGAAGTATATACCCCAATCAAAGGAAAATATGGCAAATGTAGCATAAATCTCACGGGAATAAAAGTGAGATGAAAAATCCCTTATGAAAACTCGGCAGCCTAACTACGCCACATAAAACATACAAAAATGGATTGATGATATCAAATAGGGTATCTCATCATATTAACTTAAAGTTTATAGAAAGAGTAATATAAAAGAGAATCCCCCAACATAACAATGATGAGCTTAAAAGAAGTGACATAAAGGAGAGTACTTAAAAAGAAAAATAGAGGTTGGATCTCTTACGAAAATTCGGCAGCCTAATGGCGCCACTCAAAACTACCAAAATGGATTGATGAGAGAGAATAGGGTCTCTCATCACATGAACCTAAAAATTACGGTATGATTAATATAAAAGAATATCCCAATAACAATAAAGATGAGCTTTAAAAGGAAATACATAAAAGAGTGTACTTAAAAAGAAAGAGTGGAGTAGGATCCCTTACCTCAAGTCCAACTTGTCTTGTTCGTTTCATTATATTCCTGAATAATAAACTTTGGTCAATTAATAATTGCCTAATTACCTCCTTTACAGATTATTATTCAGTTCATATCACATATTATAATGTTATAATAATTTTTTAATAATGTTAGTTCATATTAGACGTTTTTGCCGATGTTTGATACATGAGTCAAAAATGAACTTGTTTGAAAAAATATTTCCCATGTAGTTATATGTAAATAATTTCCAGAATAGTATTAATGATTAAAATATCATATATATCCAGTAAATATTCATTTTATACTATTCCATATCATTTGGAGAAAAAACGAAAAGCATCATTCATGGAGACGGTAGGTCGTACGTACGCATGAACGCTACATTCATTTTTTGTCATATTAATGGAATTAAAACAAAATGAGAGAGATATATATATGTTATAATTCCAGAATGACATCCATAATTTAGATGTAATATATTAAATATATATCCATTATATATATGTACCTATAATATTACATAACATTTTGAGATAAGAAATGAAATGTACCGTTCATGGAGACGGAAAGCCGTACGTACGCATGAATGCTACATCCATTTCTATTTCATATTTAATGGAATTAAAAAATAATGATACATAATAGTATTTTTATTACAGTATGGTATAATATATAATATCATTATATATATCCTTTATCCGTACCACATATGGAATTAATGAATCAAATCACTTTGAGGGGGCGTAGTCCGCACTTCCTTAAATGAAGATATCGCGTTTACCCATAATGGAAACTGTAAAGGTATGCCATTAATTAAAAATAAAGAAGCTTAAGTAAAACATAAACATATTAGATATCATATATTAATATAGTGTCATCTTAATGGCCACCTTTGAAGGTGTTAGAAGAATGTTGAACAATCATCGTTTCGGGAGGCAGAAATTCGCCATCCACGGAAAGAGTATGTTCTATAACCATTGGATGTAGGTGTGTGTAAGTGTAGCTCGAATCATTCTTATAACAACATTATAGTATATTTAAGATACCATATTTGTTTAAAAATAAATTAATAAAAAGATTTAAGGGGTTGGAGAAGCAAAATAAAAAAAAGGACACAAGTGAAGACATTACCTTAAAATCAAGTAACTCCCTTTGGTTTGAGATCAAAGACTTCCTTAGGAAGACTTCTTACCAAAGTGAGGCTTCAAGGAGTAAGAGAGGGAAGTGGAGAGACAAAATGTTCAGGGGTTGGCCGAGCCAAAGGCTTTGGGAGTGTGGGTACGGAGGTAGAGGTGGGGGCCTTTTATAAGAGGGGAGGAGGGGCACTCTTGTAAAGTTACAAAATAATACTTTATTTTCAAAAGAGTTTCGGATTTTAAAGGTCCCACATTGATTTATTTCGAGGATAAGGTTCTAAGGGTTCTAGATCCACTCATCCAATAGGTTTTGGACATGTTTAGTTCTTAGATATTACATTATCTTTCAATTTTATTTAAATCGTTAAATAATGAGGTCATCGCTGCATCATCATGATGTCATAAATAATTTAATTTATTTAATGTATAAAAATTATAAAAAAATACTATGATGTAGGAAATCTTGTTATATTTCCAATTACTATTTATAGTCAAAAATATGACTTGTATAACCCCATGTAAAAATTGTTTTATTAAAACATATCATTTTTGTGTCATTTTTACTTTAACATTAAATAAAAAGATATTTATGTCATTTTCCAACCAAAATGGATCCATGGGGTCCCCAAGTTGACCCATGGATTTTCATGGTCGGCCATGACACATCCAATAAGTGTAGTACAAGTGTATAGGTCATTTTATTTTATTAAAACTTTATTTTTACCATAAACTACACTAATTACCTCTAATCACGATTAAAAACTTAATAAGTTACTATTCACCAAAAAATTATTTTTATCCCATTGAACCACATTTTACTTCTTAATGAAAACCATGTATGTCGGATTTTTGAAATTCAAAACACAAAGATGGAAAACTTTCATTTAAACGGAAAAATCAGTTTTTATAAGTACAACTTAGTGGTTTCACTATTCATCAAAAATTTAAGTTTTTCAGAAAAATCCCAAAAATTCACCCTAAGATATATTTGATATTCCAAATTCAAAAATGATGTCTATTTTAAAAAAATTCAAAACATATAAGTCACATTAATTAATTTAATAATTAATTCCCACAGTCAGAGAAAATATCGTGTTTTTATGAAACAATAAGTATCAAAAGATTGACACTTGTTTAAGTCTGATTTCAAAGTGAAATTAATTCCAACAACCACTATTGGATTTAATGGTAAAAATATATTCTAATTTCACTTTAAAACCAATTTAAAAGATAATCTAATCATATAAATAAATTAGATTAAAAAGAGGTGTTGAATTAAAGTACAACATTTTACACTATTCATTAAGAAATGAACTTTATCAGAAAGATACCAAAAATTTACACAAAGTAAATTTTGATGTCCCAATTCTTAAGAAGAGTTTTACTTGGTCAAATATAATTTATAAGAGTGAAAAAAAACTATATTTAATGACGGTTCTCCATCAAAAGGTGATAAGTGAACCATTAGTGAAAACTAGGGCATATACGCCTAAAATTGAATTCTTTCCGTATTTTAAGCCTTTATCATTTATTGTATAAATGTAAAAACATTTAAAAAAATATATAATAATATTTTAGATATTTATATCCATTCCCACCAATACAACGGCTACATGTTAACTACTATTTAAAATAATATTATTTTATTATTAGAGTGCAACGTAAGATTCCCAAGAAACTCGTTGTTGCGTGTTGGGTACGCCATCGATCATAGCATCCCCTTTAAAGTCATATTAATATTTTATTCACAAATATTGAAAAATTTGAAAATGTCATACACATTATTTACTTGGGGTGTTACAATATCATATATACAGAATCATTATCATGATATATTTATTATTTACTCCTGTTATATGCATTATTATACCCATATGAATAAATATGTGTTTGAATAACAAACTTCACCACGATGTAGAGAAGGTAATCCGTACATACAAACAAATGATAACATTTTCATTTATAGGATGGATATAATAAAGAATATGTTTTTATGATTTTTATAATAATATCATATTATATATAATATACTTTAGTTATTATTTTATAATGAAAACTACAAATAAAGGGGAAGTGAAAGAAGAAAATAACATGAAGGATGTGATGAAATATTTACCTATTCTTTGACTTCTTCCTTTAGATTAGATCCAAAGGGCTCCATAAGATGGATTTATAACCAATGTAAGGCCACTAGGATTAATAAATAATAGTAGGGGGGATAGTTTGGGGGATAGTTTGTGAAGGTTTTGGTAGAGAAAAATGACTTTGAAGGTGTGAATTTGAGAGAATGTGAGGAGACCTTTTATAAGTGGGGTGAGGGGAACCTTAGGAAAATATTGAAATATTATTTTATAATAAATTTATTTTCATATTATACTGTCACCATAATTATTTATTTCTTTTAAAATATGTTGATAGGTCAAAAAAAACTCAACCAATAGGTTTTAGGTAGGTTTGGTCACTATAGTAATCTTATCATTAAGATATAACTCTTTGTAATATAGTTTGTCATTTATCATGTCTCTTTGTATTTTTATATTATATGGTTAATAAATATACTATAAAAAGACAAAATAAACCAAATATCATCATTAAGGACATATAAAATATTATTTAGTCCTTTTTTCAAACCATAGATTTTTAGGAATATTATATCAACCAATAATATCGTATTTTATAAAAAAAGACAATTATGTCAATTTTGACATTATTTAATAAATGATTTATGTTAAAATCTTAAAAATATTATTAATTCATAATAAATTTATATATTCAACCCCAAAATCAAATATTAACCAATAAAATTTGATTAATTAATCAAAAGTGTCAATTTACATATTTTGGAAATTTATAATATCCATTATTTTAATATTTCATCATTAATGAAATTACTGCCTCATCATTGTATCATAAATAAATAAAATTCTTTAATGTTTAAAAATTATAACTAAAATATCATCATGTTTGAAATATTTTTAGCTTTAAGATGAATATATATAGTATAAGAGATCAGTTATATAACCCCATATAAAAATGTCTTACTAAAAGATACATGCTTTTGTTATTTTTGTCTTTATTATAGATTAATTTATGAAAAATGTCATTATAACTCCCAAGTGGCTCCATGGGAGACCAAAATCGACCTGATGATGCCCATGATCATACATGTATCAACCAATAGGAATTGGACACATGTTAGGGTAATTTTTATTATAATAATATTATTATTTATTACCCTTATTTAACAGATGTACCCTTTAACAATGGTAAATAAAATATTTATCGAAGTGATTATTCATAATTTATTAAAATAAAATATTATTATTTACACAATTTAGAAATCCTAAATCAAATTATTTAATCCATTTTTTCAAATTTAAAACAAATAATTGGATGAAATTAATTTTAAAAGAATTTTCTTTTTCAAAAAGGGAGATTTTAAGAAATAATAACTACCAAAAGATTGACACTTGTTTATATTTAGTTTAAATGTGAAATTTTATAAAATGACAATAATTATATTAAATGATAAAAATTTAATCTAATTATATATTAAAACAAATCAAATGTATAATTTAACAATATAAATTATTTTGAATAAAAAATTTGTTTTTAATGAGAATTTAGTACTGTTCATAAATTATTGAAAGATTTCAAAAAAAATCACCCTAAGATAATTTCAATATTCTGAATCCAAAAATTAATTTCATTTTGAATGTTAAAATTTATAAAATTTCAAAATGTGGGTATTACTCTTCATAATGACTAGTTTGATTGGTCGTGGATTGTTAGAATCTCGATCTTGTGTACAACACAAGATATTTCCTTATTCAATGGGAGACATACATTGAATGTTTGTGGTGTTACACCATCATTAATATTTTGTTAACCAAGGTGAATTATTTCTTCATATTCTAGTGAGTTCTCCAATCGTGACCTCATTTAATTCAATTTCATAACTCCATTCTATGGTACTTGGCATTCTCTATTATAATTATGTTTCATTTTTTCTGATGCTTGTTAGGGGAAATAACATCTTTAAGAGATTATTTCTCTATAATGATAGAGCTTATTAGATACCCATAATTTTTTTTTTCTTCTCATGAATATAGTTGATATCATTGAGGTAGGCGATTTGTTATTACCTTTTTTTATTTATGTGTAATTGTAAACTGAACATGTAATAACCCAATGAATGGATATGTAATTATAATAAAAAATAATTAATCTAATTATTTAAATTGGATAAATAATGTATTTTTATTTTGATGATTTATTTTCTTTACAGGAATTCACCAAAAGGGGGGAAGGGTCAGCAGATTTCTAGGCCCTTCTTTAAGTTAAAGGAGAGATAACTACCCCTGAAACCCGCCTCTAATAGGTCTTGAAGTGGAAACAAGCACCAAGGGTATAGAATCTCACACAAAATGGAAGGCATTACCCTTTCTGTTTTTATAGGATCGAGAGATAAAATAGAACCCTCAACAATACCACAGGTGAAAGTAAATGGAAAGCAAAAAAACTCTTCCCATATGCATGTTCAACATTAAATGATAAAAGCCACAAAAACTCCGATGGTAAAGTACCAAGAAATAGGAAAACAACAAGAGAAAATACCCCAAGGTCCGAGCTAGTACGGTCCCGCACGATCCCTAAAGTCCTCCTAGAAACCAGAAAGTAGTTTTATATACGTAGTGTGGGCATACAAGTACACTTAGTAGGGAAAACCAAGGAATCATGTGCACAAGTGGAGAGGCATTCTAATTCCATGTGAGAAAATAAAAAAAAGCCCATATCAAGGAAAAATTGTCCACCCAAGTCTCACCAAGGAATACTCCCCAAATAATGCATGGCAAGAAAATTATATTAATATCACATCGATAAGTGGGTACCCCATGCCACTTTCCCACTGGTTATTAAAGAAATCATAAGCATCGAACCAATCCCACCATTCTCAAGGTCGTCCCACTACCAAACCCAACCCGCACACACCTGAGCAACAACTTCACCACAGTTTCACTGCCAAACCCTGCCTGCACACACATTGGCCACAACCTCACCACAATCCCACTGCTAAACCCCACCCACACACACCTAGGCTAGAACATGTACTACCACGCCCGTAGAATCCTGGTCCAGAACAACTATTGCCACTCCTGAAAACACTTGGGCGTCATCCCAAAGACACTTGGGAAACAACCTGCCTGCAGCACCTGAGCCAACCACCACAACTACCACACCTAAAAATTCTTGGGCTAATAATGGACCTCAGCCCATCATATCCTACCCTAAGAGTCTTGGTCTATTCGATAAGGAGATCAGAAAAGGATAAAATAACCAGCCACTCATATGAGTGTTGGGAAAAACACACTCCCGTTGAAATGGGGTGTTCGGTACTAAGTGCTCAAGTTGGGTGGAGCACGAATAAGAAACATAAAACCTACCGATATAAGTATAGTTAAAAAAACTCATCCCAACCTATGTTTTCCAAATCCTAAGAAAAAATACCCTTGTTACTATTCATTCACAAAAGAATCCATGATAATCATGGCCAAGTCACAACTCATCCCCAAACTAATTCCCCACTCAACCATTATTGTTTTCATATTCAATTTATTCCATTAGGGTGAATTTTCCACTATCAGGAAACTAACATGCATAACCACAAGCCAAACAAATAAATATCCAAACTAAAATTTAAGCATTCACACCCGGTTCTCTTGTAAAGTTACATCAACAAGAAGGGATTAGTGAGATCCCTCAATGTACAAGAACCAAATAAAACCTCACAAAAGGGATAAGTGATATCCCTCGAAGTATAGGAAACAATGAAAACCTGAAACACATCCCCACATCCCCAAAACCAGGAACCCACCAATTCTCAACGATAGAGGATTCCACCCCAATTCGTGATACAAGCAGTGCAACCCCAACCCCAGATTCACAAACAACAACCATGCCACACCAAAGGATCCCATCCCCCCCCACACCACCCCATAAAAAGAAAAACAGAACAATTACCCTACTTCCAAAACATAGTAGAGAAACATCTAGGTTCAAGCACATCATTCATTAGGTTCTTCTTTGTGTTTGTTAACCAGGGCGGTTGCACCGGGATTCTTGTTTTACTGAACATCCATTTAAAATAACTAGGTTTACATGATTAACCAATTTACTAGATAAGTAATTTAATCATCATAGAATTCAACGGTTCATTAGTTCTCAAATAAATACCACCAACTACCATGATTTTTAGTGAGCATAGGCCTATACAATCCACAACACATACAACATAAAAGTAGTGCATTGGAAACACCGATAAAACCCCCCTTCATTATTTAAAAGTTCTTTCATCATCTACATTATGTTTTGTTCCATTAATCCACACAGAGGAAAATTCTACCCACCCATCATGATACATAAAAAGGGGAGGAAAGGAAAAACCTACCTGATTGATCAGAGATCGATGTTCTTCCCCAAGCGCTAAGAATCTGGGAAAAGTGTGACTCGCCGGGGAGGGACATCGAGAACTCCAAACATACAAAGAATAAAAAATCCAGCCAAGAGGAATAAGTAGGAAGAAGAAATTCCTGTGTGATATATAGATAATATCCTGTTGTTATGGGATATTGGGATTTGAATGACATTAAATTCGGATTGTGGTTCCCCACGTTGTTGGGTGGTTACAAATGAAGAAATTAATTTTTATTTAATTATTCATTGATGAGGTCCCTCAAGATTTAAGGGGGATTTATTATGGGATTTTAAATGTATTTGAACCACTTGAATAAAAATATAAAAAGCCCAATGTGGCGTTACATGAAGAATTGTAGAATAGAAACTGACAGGGCTGGGTGACACCGATCGGTCACGCCGATCAGTCGCCCTAATCGTTTGAATGACAAAATGATGTCCTACTACCGAGAATTAAACCCTAGGATCCAGAATTTGGCAGTGGGATGGACCACGAGGGTCCGGGTCTTCACATCCAATACCTCTCAAATAATTCTCTCCCTCGAGAATATAAAACTAGACCTAATGAAAGGATGGGGGGTCTGAACAACCGCCCTAGAAGATCCATCTCCAGAGTGAACCCGAACTGTTACAATCACTATAAAACAATGGTTTAAATCATACGGTCATGCGGTGAGGGGATTCCAATCCACTGTTATAAGATACTATCCGCTTTGGGTGGCTCTGACTCACCTGCATGGGTTTAGGCGCATCCACTCTAATGCGTCTTAACTCGAGATTAGGTCCTCCCCTCCCCATATCTCATGACACTTCACACACATCCATAGAAAAGGAAAAACACACATTCCATAGTTAACAAGTTAAAGCATTCTGTCACAGCAAGTACAAAATTGAACAACACAAAACTCAATACAACTATGGGAACTGGGCACGCATCTGTGCTTCCCGTTCCCATGTACATTCCTCAATCCAACCATGCCTCCACAACACACGAACCAATGGAATGGTTCTTCCACGAAGCACCTTCTATTTACGTTCCTCGATCATCACTGGTCTCTCTACGAACATTGCATTTTCTTCGATATCCAGCTCTCCCCAGTCAAGGACGTGTGAATTGTCATGCGGATACTGATGGAGCTGGGAAACATAGAAGATGTCAGGTATCCTCAGTAGCGGCAGTGGTAACGCTAGCTAAGAAGACACTTTTCCGACCAACTACAACACTTCGATGGGTTCGATGAATCTTGGAGAGAGCTTGCTCCCCCTACCGAACCTTCGTTGTCCACGCTGAGGGGAGACCTTCAGGAATATGTGGTCCTTGACCCCTATCTCGAAGGGTATCCTCCTATTATCGGCATATGAATTCTGTCAGACCTTCGCCGCCTTCATCCAATCCTGTATAAGCCGAACCACCTCTGTTGTGATTTGCACTTCTTTCGGGCCAAGAACACTCACTTCCCCAACTTCAGTCCAGTACACTAGTGAGCGACATGGCCTCTCGTACAAGGCTTCGAACAGAGCCATGCCAATGGTAGAGTGATAGATATTATTGTAAGAAAACTCTACCAGATGAATGCTTCGCATCCACTATCCCCCAAAATCTAGAATACGTGCTCGTAGCTTGTACTCCAAGGACTTTATAGTGCGCTCTATCTATCCATCTGTCTACAGATGGAAAGCTGTGCTAAGATGAAACTGGGTCTCAAAAGCATGTGGAAATTTCCTCTAGACTTGTGAGGTAAACCATGTATCCATATTCGAGACTATGGATCCCAGAACTCCAGGAAACCGCCCCAACTCATCTACATACCATCATGCTATAGCATCCACTACGCCTGACTCCTTGGTCGCTAGAAAGTGGGCTGATCTCATCAACTGATCCACCACTACTAAGATAGCATCATAGCCTCCTTGATCCTTGGGTAGCCCCAAAACGAAATCCATCAAGATGTCCTCCCACTTCCACTTGGGGTCATCTAAAGGATGCAATAGGCCACCTGGGACACGGTGTTCAGCCTTCACCTGTTGACACACTAGGCACTTTTCTACGAACTCTGCTACTGCCCGTTTCACCCTGGGCCACCAGAACTGTCTTCTCTGGCCCTGGTACATCTTGGAAACTCCTGGGTGCACCGCTAGGGGTGAGTTGTGGAACACGCTAAGAACATTGCCGCGCATTGCCTCTAGAACAAACCACTTTCCTCATAAAATCATCTGGTTCTGACCATCCTCCACCCATCCTTCCGGAGCGTTGCCCTGGTCAACTGGGTCACGCATCACTTCACTTTCTGAGTCTCACCATTGGGACTCCTCTACATGAAGTAACATATAATATTTCACCTTCATCTGATCTAGGCAAGCTCTACCACCTTCCATCCTAGAATCCATGTGCAGGGCAGCCAACTCCTCCATCGCCTTCCAAGTATTTGCCGACTCTCAGACTGCATCCTTCCATGATTACCTGGTCAATGAATCAGCCACCACATTCCCCTTTCCCGAGGTGTAGGAAATCATGAAATCTTTGTCTTTAAGGAACTCCCTCCACCTTCACTTCTGTATGTTCATGTCCCACTGGGATAAGATGTACTTTATGCTTTTTGAGATCCGTGAAGACCATGAAGCGTACACCAATGAGGTAGTTCCGCCACAAATTTAGTGCGAACACAACCACCACGAGCTCTATGTCATGGTTGTGATAGTTAAGCTCATGGGTATGTAACTGCCTATACCCATAGAAGATCACCCCTTGCTATTGCATCAACACACATCTGAGGCTTGTGCCCCATGAACATGGCTAGAGAATTGGTAACACCGAACGGCATGACCATGAACTCCAAGTGGCTATATCTGCACCTGAAGGCCCTTTTTGAGATGTCTCCCTCTTTCACCCTCACATGATGATATCTAGACCATAGATCAATCTTTGAGAACCATAATTCTCCCCATAGCTAGTCAAAGAGATCGTCTATCCTCGAATGAGTGTAGCAATTCTTGACCATCACTGGATTCAGCCTCCTGTAGTCTATGCACAACCTTATAACACCATTTGACTTCTTCAAAATCAAGACAAGAGCACCCCATGGTGAAGCACTCAACCGAATGGAAACCTTCTTCATCAGATCATCAATCTGGAGCTGCAACTCCTGCAACTTGGATGGTTACATCTGATAGGGAGCCATCGAAATCGGACAACCACCAGGTTGCAAGTCTATCCCGAACTCAACATCACGTTGAGGGGGAATAGTTTCCACCTCTTCAGGAAAGACGTCCATAAACTGACTAATGATCCCTAGTACTTACACCATTTTTGCATCCACCGACTCCACTGATAGCTCAACCAACAAGGAGATGAGGGGTTCCCCTCACTTACTTCTACCCTGGAAACTCCGCTCATCGATGAAAGTCACCCGTTGGCCGCCCTTGTCTGAAAACAAAACAATTCCTTGGAAGTAGTCAATGAAGACATAAAAATAGAACAACCATTCAATGCATTGGATGACATCGTATGGATATATCTGCAATAGAAGAAGATCCTGGACTGAATGATGTGGCCATATAATCAGTTTGTA
This sequence comes from Viscum album, assembly GCA_963277665.1. Taxonomy (NCBI): domain Eukaryota; kingdom Viridiplantae; phylum Streptophyta; class Magnoliopsida; order Santalales; family Viscaceae; genus Viscum; species Viscum album. The sequence continues at coordinate 1,498,711,996 of OY728161.1, forward strand.
TCCTTGAAAAACATAAAACAAGTTGGCCTGACCTCCGACTGGTGTGCTCAGCACTAGGGGCACTGGAAGTCTCTCGGTGTCTAAACCCATATCATTGTCTAGACTGGGTGTAACAAAGTAGTGTGGAGATCCTTTATCGAACAAGGAATATGTAGGGGTGCTAAACAAGCTGATCGCACCTCGAACGACCTCTGGTCCTATTGGAACTGCTACCTCTGTGACGTGCAACTACCCAGACCCAGCTCTTCTGTCTCTCGGATGTCAGCCACCTCCCCAACCATGCCCGAGCCGAGGTCCATGAGGAGCTCCTTGAGGTCGGCCTCCTCCGGCAACGTCATCCCTTGGCGGAGTGGGAGCCCTCTGCCCCTACTACTTCTGCTGAAAGGGCATAGCTGGGAACATCTTCTACAAAGGTGGGTGCTAGAACTGCCCACCCCTACAGTACTGTACTCTGTGCGGGCACTGGTTTCAAAGGTGCCCAGGGCTGCCACAGACAAATCACCTTGGTCCCGAACACGAAGGTAAAGGGTGAGGACGGGGAGACCGGAATTAGAAATGTTGCGGTCTGCTCCCTGCTGGTCGGAACCTAGAGGGCCCTGATGCTGGAGGCCTACTGCTGACGACCTTCCCCTTTGACGAGCCCAACTGGATTCCCTCTCTTGACACACCTCCCAATGTGTGCATCCTCCCCACCACTTTAGCTATTTTCTGCACCTCCATATATGTCGGTAGGGTAAAGGGGGTAACAACGTACTGAAGAGATGGTCGGAGTGCCTCCTCTAAACGCCTCGCCTAATATTCCTCATCCGGAAAGAGGTTCGGAGATAAGCGAAGGAGATCCTTGAACTTGATCCCCAACTATCTCACTGACATACTCCCATTATGTAGGTTGAGTAGCTCCTTCTTCTTCTCAGACTTCATCGTAGAAGATAGGAATTTCGCCAGGAACTTCTTCTCGATGTCATCCCACACAACCTTAGTCTCCCTCTTCTCTCCATGATAAATCATCCACCACTGACGCGCTGCTCCCAGAATCTGGCTGATTGCTAGAGGAACCCAGTACTCCGTCAGAGCCCAAATCAAGCTGAAAGTGATCACGAGTTCCTTAAGCCAGCTCTCCGTCTCCATATCCGAGGTGCTTCCCTCGTACTTCCTGAGGGTCTGTCGCTAAAAGGCTCAAAGCGTCTTCTGTCACTGATCATCCTCCTCTTCTCGGTCGGTCCTCTGTCGATCGACCAAGTCAACCTCATGGGCCATGATATCCCTCCCAACTCCTGGCCGCCTCCCAGGTTCCATAGATGAATGGTAAACAAGGAATTCCTAAGCCTGAGTAGTGTGGAATATTGTTCTTAAATTTTCATAGAGTCCTTTATATATTTTGAATCCCCAAGACACCCTTGAAACATTAGAACAGAATTCATTATGATGCATGTAACTTTATTAGGGTCTCTACCCTGCAATCAGTGTAGCCTCACATGGTCGTTCAGTGTGTCCAAAGTCCATGCATCAGATCATTGGGGGGGGGGGGCTAAAATCAAATTTATTAGCCGGTCTTTCTTGGCATAATTCACGCACCAAGGTCACCCAACACTGTTTCCCTACCACCCCATACAATCCTCACTACACCGAACTCTAGACTCCATCTTATCTCTCAATCGCAAACCTCCCTCTGATACCATTCTATCACCACCCGCCTTCACCAAAAGGAGAGAAGGGTTAGAAGATTGACATTCCCTTCCTTCATTAAGTTGAAGGAGAGATAATGAACCCCGAAACTAACCTTCAAAAGGTCCTGGAGTGTCGACTAGAACCAAGGGTATAGAATCTCCCACAAAATGGAAGGCATTACCATTTTTATTTTTATAGGATCGAGAGACAAGATAGAAACCTCAACAATACCAAAGATCAAAGTGAAGGGAAAGACAAAAAATAACTTGTTCCCATAATCATGTTAAACAATAAATGATACAAGACACAAAAACACCGAAGGTAAAGTACCATGAAAAGGGAAAACAACAACAGCAACTGACACAAGGTCTGAGCTAGTACGGTTCCACACGATCCCTGAAATCCTCCTAGAAATATGAAATCCGTTTTATATACGTAGGGTGAGTATACAAGTACACTCAGAAAGGAAAACCAAGGACTCTCTTGCGCAAGTGGAGAGACATTATAATGCCCTGTGAGAAAAGAAAAAAAATTCCAAAGCACCAAGCAAGGAAAAACTATCCACCCAATCTCACCAAGGCACACTCCCCATATAATGAAAGGGTAGTAAAATATAGTAACACAACATCGATATTTGTGTACCCTTCCCCACTTTCCCACTAGTTATTAATGACATCCTACGCATCGAACGAATCCCACCATTCTCACCGCAGTCCCACTACCAATCCCCGCCTGCACAAACCAGGGCCACAACCTCCCCATAGTCCCACTGCCAAACCCCTCCCGTACACACCTGGGCCACAACCTCACCATAGTACCACTACCAAACCACACCCACACACACCTAGTAAAGAATAACTACTTCCACGCCCAAAGAAACCAGGGGCAGAAAAACTAATGCCATGCCCGAAGACACATGTGCCTCATCTCGAAGAAAATTGGGAAACAACCTGCCCGCAGACACCTGAGCCAACCACCAAAACTACCCCGCCCAAAAATTCTTGGGCTAATAATGGAACTCATGCCATCACAGCCTGCTCAAAGAGTCTTGGGATATTTTGGAATGGGAGATGAAAAGGAGATAATAACTAGCCACTCATAGGAGTTTTGGGAAAAAACCCCTCCCCATGAAATGGGGTCTTCAGCACTAAGTTCTTAACTTGGGTGGAGCATGAATAAGAAACACAAAAGAAACATATATAAGTATATGAAAAAAAACATCATCCCAATCTAGGGGTTCAAAAACCTATGCACAAAAACCCTTGTTACTATTCGTTCACAAAAGAAGACATGACACTCACGGCAAAGTCACAGCTCATCACAAAACTAATTCCCCACTCAACCATTCTTGTTTCGATGTTCAAGTGATCCTATTTGGGTGAATTATGCACTATCAGGCAACTAATAGGCATAACCACAAGACAAAAAAATGAAACATCCAAACAACAATTTATGCATTAACTCTCGATTTTCTTATAATGTTGCATCAACAAAAATGGATTAGTGAGATCCCTCAAAGTACTAGAACCGACGAAAACCTCACAAAAGCGATAAGTGAGATCCCTCGATGTACTAGAAACAAAGAAAACCCGGAGACAAAGTCCCACGTCCCCAAAACCAGGATCCCACCAATTCTCAATGATAGAGGATTCCACCCCTATTAGTGACATAAGCAGAGCAACCACAACACCAGATTCACAACCAGCAACCGTGCGGCACTAGGGGATCCCATCCTCACCCAGATCACCCCATAGGAGATAAAAAGAACAATTCCTCTACTAACAAAACATTGTAGAGAAACATCCAGGTTCAAGCACACCATTCATTAGGTTCTTCTTTCTGTTTGTTAATAGTGGTGGTCACACATGGATTCTTGTTTTACTGAACATCCATTTAACCAACTGGGATTACATGATTAACCAATTTCATGGTTAAGTCATTTTATCATCATAGAAAACAATGGTTAATTAGTGTGAATGGAAAGACCACCAATGGCCATGATTATCAGTGAGGATACTCCCGCACAATCTACAACACATACAACTTAAAATTAGGGCTGGAGAAACATCATTCACACCCTCCTTCATTGTTTAAAATTATATTCATTGTCATCATTAAGATTGGTTTCATTAATCCCCACAAAGGAAAAGCATACCCATCCCGCATGTTACACATAAAGGAGAGGTGAAGGAAAACCCTACTTCATTGATCAAACATCGATGTTCTTCTCCACGTGTCAAGAATCAGGGAAAAGAACAACTCACAGGGGAGGGAGGTCGAGAACTCCAAATGTACTAAGAAGAAATGAAGCCAGTCATGAGGAATAAAATGAAAGTAGAAATTCCCGTGTGATATATAGATAATATCCCATTGTTACAAGATATAGGGATTTGAACGAATTTAAATTCAGATCATGGTTCCCCACACGGATGGGTGGTTACACATGACAAAATTAATTATTATTTAATTCTCCATTGAGGAGGTCCCTCATGATATATTTTGTATTAATTATTTTATTTTAAATGGAGTTGAACCACTTGAAAATAATGTTGAAAAGCCCAAAGAGGCGTTACGGGAAGAACTGTATAAAATAAACTGGCAGGGCTGGGTTACACTGATCGGTCGCCCCAATTGGTCGCCCGCCAAAATGAAGTCCTACCACCGAGAAATCACCCTTATGATCCATAATTTGATAAAGGGATAGACCGTGAGGGTTTGGGACATCAGATTTATACCATTATGATGAGCATCCTTTTGATATTTTACATAGAGTACTATATATGGTATGATTTTTTATGAAAGATATATTCTTGGAGGGGAATTTTTTGATTTGATAAAGAATATAATGATGGAATACATTTGAAATTAATTGTTATATGAGTAATTGAAGAAGATTAATTAAAAAATTTGGTGTTTTATGTAATTTAATGATGATAAAATTAATACAATTTACACATATAATTAAATGTGATCTTCCAAGTGATTTTAAGAATTAATAAATAAGGGACAAATGTATATAAATGATAATTATTGAAAATAAGAATGTGAATAAAAATTTTTTTTGTAGAAGAATGTGTTAATTAATTATTTATTTAATTTGTTAGAATTATTGAACTCGATGCCTTGCGAATACCATATTTTAAAATTGTGAATAATGAACTGGATAATTCAATATATTGTTAGAAATAGTTATATTTGAATATTTTTTTGGGTACTAGTTTCCCATAGTGTTGGAAAGGATGAGTTCCTTGAGTGTGGATCTAGGAGATCATCTTTATGTGTGATGTTTTTATGCCTTATTTGAGGTCATAAATTTCCCTATTGGTCATTAATTTTGTTTCTAACATCATTTTTGATGTGATTCGGATGCGAGATTATATATGAGATTTTTATTGAGATTGGGAATGATGAGTAAGGGATAGTTGATGTGGTATGGGGTGAGGATGCCACGATGTGTTGTGAGACTTTGATAGCATAGCTTGGGATGGAAAATGTGATGTTGTTGGGAAGGATCGAATGTTGCTGATGTTGTTAACACCCTTTATGGAAAGATGCATCATGAAATTTAAATTGGTTTCAAGGATTGAACAAACTATGATGGATCATATTGAATTTTTACATACCCAATTATATTATGCTGAGTGTAGGAATTATTTATTATGAATATATTTTATGGATTATTGTTGGGTTGTTTGTTTTCCATATATTATTTTCCCCCTATTTATGGAAGCATTGCGTTTATGGTTATAAATTTTTCTTTGTGGTTTCTTATGATTTTTTATACTACATATTATATGGAATGAATCTAAAAATTAATAAATAATTTTTGAACTGTGGGATTTGATGATGGAATGTGAATGATGATAAGATATTATTCTAGATAAACTGTGGACTCGGTTTAGATATACCTAATTGTATGGACTTTTTTCTATTGTTCAGAGTAATATAATGTGGAATAATGGTAATATTAAGTAATGGTTACCAAATTAATTAAAATAATTTTTTAATGAAAATAAGTAGTTTCTTGTTTATCATTAAAATGATTTTGTGCCTATATAACATCTCGTTGTAATATTGGTAGTCGAGAGTCCAAGAGACAATACCTTTAGGTGAATCAAAGACTGGGTCATTCACATAGTGTTGTTATGATATATATTATATAATGTATATACTATAATTTCATATTCTACCACACCCATGTCAATTAAGGTGACTAACACCAAGTGTACTCTTGAAGGGTTTTCCCCAACATCACCGTTGGATGAGGGATAGCTAAATACACCCTCTAGATCCATTATCTTATATTGCATGTTACTTTTGTAGGTTTGCATGACAGTTTGTCTTCTCATATATTTGTGAAAATGGATGTCATATCTTGTGGTCATACCACCCAAATATTTTACAAGATATTTTATAAAAATTATTATGAATGGTTTGAAAATTATAGCATGTGATGGATTCAGGTATGTCTTTAGTGTATGTGATATAATGTCTTGAGATACAATACTCGATGTAGGATACTTAACATAAGTGCTATTGTGGATCTCAAAAACTATATGGTTTCTTCTGTAGGGACTCATGATGGTTGAAATTCCAATATATTTGTGTGGATGGATGTGATAGCTTGGGGTTATTTCACACACATATATTACTAGATATTATATAAAAAGGTTTTTTATAAGTTTAAAAAATATATCCTGTGTTGGATTTAGCTATGTCCTCCGGGTATGGGCTATAATGGGTTGAGGTAAAATACTCTATGTAGGATACTTGTCATTTGAGCTATGGTGTCTCTCATAATCTATATGTTAATTATATATAGTTATGTGAAATGGGAAGATTTTCAAATTTTATGTCCAAAATGCATGTTCTAATAACTTTTCTAAATGTCTTTCAGCGGGGCTATATTGGAGAATAATGTTTTTTAATGTTATAAATTTGGGAATAATGTAAAAATATTAGGGAAGTAGTGGAGATATACCAGAGATATTTTCTAGTATATAATATTATATTTTTACTATGACACATTATAATAGTAATCCATGCCAATGATGGTGACATAGTGTACATCATTTAGTGATGTGTTATTTTCATTATTTCTCAATTTTCATTATAATGATTTCTTTTTCTTTTTTACTAGAATAAAAGGGGAGGATCCAACTATTTAATGTATTTTTGTCACCCTATGTATACATAATCTGTTTTTCCCAGTCAGCTAGATGAGGCTGTGATTGATATGGATATAACAAGCTCATTGTTTATTAAGAGCTATTTGGGATTCTTGGTCACTTCTCTTTTAACATTGTTAGTACTTGTAGTTTTCATTATATTTATTATATTATTGAATAGAAATTCATTTTTGAAAATGGGATTTATTTGTATAAATATATTTCTTTTTGTGAATGTGTATGTGTTTATTGGTGCGTATATCATGTATTTTTTTCAAGCATCTCACATAGGTATTAATGCATCTATTATGTTTATTAATCCCTTATTTCATGTCTCCAAACCAGATCCTACTAGATGAGATACTCTATAAATAATTGTATCTCCCCACATAATAGTTTTATCGTTGTGAGGAGGGGTTCAAGATAGTTCTTAATTTTTATGGGAAACAAAAAACACATGAGCTTGAGGAACAGAAATTGTGAATTATTTTCTCTATATAATAAACAACATAAAAAGAATTGATTAAATGTACATGGAATGAGAAAATGAAAATTATTTTAAGTCATAAATATAAATTTTTTTGTTTATTCAGAAAAAATGTTTAATCTACTCAATCCTAATGTATAAAAACAATTACAAAACCCAATGTTGCCAATATTGACTACATCTACTAAGGTGATATGTTAAAATTATCTCATAATCTCACCAATGGACACTCATTCCAAGAATACCATGAATCCCATCACCGCACATTCACACAATGACCTTTTTGACATAACATAAAACATGGTCCATTCACACCAAAAAGTATGCGTAGTGTGTTACCTAAAAGTACTGGTATGTTACCACCATCATTTTAATACAAAGTTTTTTGTCAGATAAATTATGATATGTTAAAATTTAACGAAAACTTGGAATTTAATATAGATGAAAAATTTATATATAAATAAAAGACACTATACCAATTATTATTTAATAAATAACATCCCACAAAATGATTTTAATCAATATTATATAATCATTTCTCCATTTATAAGATCATGGATCAAAATATATCCCACAACCATCAAAAATATATGTTTCCCCATGGATTACACATGAAAAATAATGATTTTTATTTCATACAATGATCAATTTTGAAAACATCACAATCATCATATCCTAAGTACAATGACCAAATGTGTAATTACCCTCTATGATGTCTTGCAGACCCATCCCCAAAATAATGTATAAAGGAGAATTATAATAACATGATGGGTATCACCCCATAATAAATCAATTATAAGTACTAATAATAATCCTCTTTTTATGATTCTTTGGATCCTATACGCTACATATAACAAAACTTCTAAAACAACTAATCAGAATTAATGAATGAATCTAAAAATGTTTATCTAATCATTAAATTTTTTTCAAACCAAATTTCATGATCAAATCATTGATTTATTGAAATATTTCCCTTTTTAAAAAATTTCATCGGGAACCCCATTTTACATCAAAATAGATTACATTGAAATTTTGAAAATCCGAGATCATGCTAGTAACATTTAAATTTTTTAAACCAATGAGAATATTTCTTTCATTATGAAATTAAGTTAAAAACACGAATATAATTTTTTTCATAAAATAGGAAAAAAATATTCATTCACCAATTTTAGATGGACCACATGAGAGTTAAAAATATATTCAAATGTTTTATAACATAGAAATCATATCTAATTATCACATGGTTGAAAGAGAAGAAGGGAGATAACATTCATCATCATGGATGTGATCGACACCACAAATAAGAAAGATAAAACCTCAAAAAATAAAATAAAAAATGGATCTATGAGATTTTACAAATAGTTGATCACATGGATGATTTATTAGATCCATGCAATATATATCCACTTTCATTCAATTAGATGAAAGAATAATTTAAGGAAATGGGATAAATATACTAATTAGAACACAATAGATCGATATAACAATAGAGAACTAAAAAATATTATATGGAATCCATTTGATGAAAATAGTACCCTCAAAAATATCCCTTCTATAATTTGGTTCATAAAATAGGGAATGCAGTATTAATATGAAAATTAAAAAATTTAACAAACTAACCCCATTTAAAAATCTGAAATAACATCTACAGTTATGAGGTGGTGACCGTCAATCTTTCAAGAGGTTACTTGAATAATGAATGCACTCTTACTTAAAAAAATTTAGAATGACAAACATTCATTTCATACTCAGTGGAACCAATAGTTTTTTGTGTTTTTGTCTAATCAATCTAATAAGCTGGTGGCCTTCTATTACCAACGATATGACCACGACACCATTAAAATCAATTGATCCTCTAATAAAACCTTCTTATCCTGAAGGAAAACTCTTAAAACAAAAAATTTTATATATTTTTACTATGAGGTGTCCACTTTAGGTAAAATAAAATTTTATATTCCAATTTGAAAATGTAATTCATATAAATATAATTTTATAAGAAGATTTATTTAAACATGAAAATGTTTTTATGCAAAAAAATATATATTCTTGATATAATGAAATTAACTAGTTTATAAAGAAAATATAATAGTTAAACGATGTTAAAATCAATCCAAAACCATATTTATCTACTAAAATATATATATATAATAAATAAATTTTTTTACTAAAAAAATATTTATTTGGTTTTAAAAATTATAAACAAGTTTTTCTAAATTAATTGTATTATACTAATTTATAATTTTCAATAAATAAAAATATTTCTTATCATGAATTTTTTATATTTTTTTAATTCATAATTACTTTTTCTATAAATTAACAAATGATACAGTTTCTATAATTAATATAATTTTCTCAATTCACTTAAATTTGAAATGTTTTGGAAAAATCCTAAAATTTTATTTAAATTTTAATTATAAATAAGACACCATTGTATCAAATATGAATAATATAATTAGAAATGTAAATTTAAATATATTCATCAATAAGGGTTCCTTATAGCGAATATTAGGTAATAGTTGTGGGATGTTGTGTTTATTTGTTAAACTAAGGACTCTTGTATTAGAACCTAGAATTCCCCAGCATTAAATATTCATTTTACACGTCACTCTATATTTCATTCTATATAATACTTAGATGGGAGAATGATACTTGATATATTGGCCATTTTATAACAAACCCTATACCCATGAGTTTAGTGGAATATGTGATTTTGTATCACTATGGCTAGTGTCCCTGATTACCGTTTCTACACAGTAATATTAAACTACAGTTCAGTAGGATATGTCTATAAAAATTAGATTATGGTTTTTTTAAAATAGTGAAACATGGAATCAGAAATAATGAACATTTTATCTATAATCCATGATTCCATTAACATGATTATAAATAGGTATCAATATATATTATTACTAATAATCCTAGTAAAATATATTCAATAACTATAGGATATGATATATACAATTTTTCAAAATTTCTAAACAATCCATTTTAGGATAATTAACAATGTTGAAATTTGTTGAAAAATAAGACATGGTGTGTTATTATAAAAAATTATTCATTACATTACACATCCATCATCTCTAAATTAACATTAATTTATATATTATATTTTAAAAAAAAACTATCCTAAAAACAAATGAATAATTTTTGAATGAAATTTTCATCAATCTCTTCATATGGATATCTTAATAAAAACACTATATTGGGAAAACATTGGATTATATAATAATACGTTGATATTCTAATATCCAATTCTGTAAATATAATTTTTATTTAGAAACATTCACAAATTAGTTCTTATTAATATCCCCATTTTTAAAATACCTCATCTGGTAACTTGAATATCCATATTTATATTTGATGGAAATAATAATTTAAAATAGTTGATATCCAAAAACAAAACAATTAATAAAAAGAAACCATATGAGTCGACATTCGAGGAAACCACCGCTTAAAATATTACCCCATATTTGAACACCTAATGGAATTAATATTTATACCCTGTTAATGAAATAACACCATGAGTATATTCAATTTCTATGAAATTACTCTATATTATAAACACAAAATCTAAATGTTATTATAATATTCTCACACAAAACATTCAATATTCAGTAAAATAATGCAAATTTATCATTTGTTAATTCATATATAAAAAGTAAAAATATATAATATTTTAAATACTATAAAAAATATCTTACATTGTTATTTTTGATTTTCAAAAAAGAATTTATTTTTCGATTAGTAATGTAAAAACTATTTTATAGAAATCAAAACGTTTAAGTCTACATAAAGAATTATGTTAAATAATAAAAATATAAAAAAAATCATGATAAAAAAGTATTTATTGATTTAAATGATTCATTTTATAAAACTAGTTTTAATCTTAAAAATCAATGTTTATCTTTTTTAAAATTAGGCATTATTTTTCAGATAAAAACTATTTATATTATTCAGCATATGATTTTGTTTTAATTTTCCAAAAATATGTAAAGAATATATTATGTTGTCGAAAAAATATTATATTTTAAATAATAAAAAAATTAATTACAAATTTATTTAATGAATGACAATTATATAATTATCTTAACTTTTATATCTAAATTGATCATTAAAAAAAATTAAGGAATTAAATGCTCTAATGAAAGAATTAATATATAATTCTTAATAAATATTAAATTCTAAAATTTAATTATTATTTAGAATTATTATTTATAAATTTTGTAATAATGTTTTTATATTTAGTAATTAAAATTATATTTTATTTTTGAACATTATTTTCAACATGTAAAATAAAATATAATAAAATTAACAAAAAATATGTGAAAGGAATAAAATAAATTTTTAAAATATCTAATACAATACATCATTTAGTGATTAATGACCAAAATTAATCCCCAATCCATTATTTTTCATTTTTTGATCCCATTAATCCTTTAATAGTGACAAAAATGTTTATATTATTATAATAAAATCACTCGATTCATTTACAAAAAATAAGTTTCCCCACCCCCATTCACTTAAAAATCCATTGAATAATAAATAAATAAAAACCCTTTCAAAATACCTACTGAACATTCCTTGTTACTTCCTAATTTTTTTAAATTTCGAAATACTACTATTTAAAGTCCTCATATTTTTTTAATTAGTTTACATTGAGTATGTTAAAAATTACAATTTAATCCCCCAATTTAATTTATTTGTTTCTTATTCAATATATCTATATATGTATACTATATTTTCTTCATTATACTAATAATATATATATGAAATACGTAATATGTTTTTATGATGCTTTAATAAGTATTATCTATACATTCCCTCTTTCTTTGAAAAAATGGCATCATGAGTAAATTTGGACTACAAACACTTTGAGTGATGGGTTTTATTTTTCTTGACATATATACATAAATGGTAAAAATTTGTATCTAAATTATTAATATAGTATTTTTTAAACTTTTTAATATTATTTTATGATAATAAATTCTCTATATTAATCTCATTCTGCAAAAAAAGAATATTTATCCAGTGCATATGTCAGAACTACTGCCTCCATAATATTTATGTACTTCATGATTCATATACTATTTTATTCAATACCGATGAATCTCATAATATAAATTTAAAACATAAAAATAATTTGAAATATAATTATTTTTCATTAAATATTTTTTTATTCATAATGAATCTCTTTCATTTCCATACTCAACAATTTATTAGAACATATTTTTGTTTCGATCGGTTTAACAACAATTTAGAGAAATGAATATTATTTCATTGATGGATGACTATATAAGAACAAAGATCATTGTTATTATAAATTAATTTAGACTTAATATTTGGTATCTTTTTCTAAAGTGTTTTTTTTAATATTTAACAACTAGTTGGTACTATTAAAATTATAGAAAGAAGATCTTTTCATGTCCCTTCATCAATAATTTTAACTAAAATACTTATGAAATGAAAAAAATATATTTATAAATCATTAAAATGAATATTTTAATTTATAAATAATTAGATATTTATTATAATCATTTAATATATAATCACGAATTGACACCATCATTATTAACCTTTTACTAAACAAACAATCAATACTAATGACATTTGATGAGGAAAATAAATATAACATATTCATGTGATTTTTATAAAAAGCTATAAATTTAAAATATTAAAAAAATTTATATTTATTGGGGACCTTTAATATGTTTTTTGGGTATTTATTATTTTATATAGGTTCCTAGCGATCATTCAACTATGTAGGATTATTGAAATTTTGTCATCTAATACTTATTTTCATTGAGGCATGTTGGGTATTAAGAACCATATTTGAAATTTTTATTATATATTAAAACTAATTAATATATTATATAATGAATTATCTTAATTCATTCTGTTTTAATCATAATTATAAGTTCAAATTTTTAAAATATTTTTTGATATAATTGGTATATTTGGCATAGGGGTTTATGAATCAAAAATTTTATTTCATTGAGATATAATATGTATTCGCAAATTTTTACCTTTTTTTGTTTATATATTTATTATTTGTATAACTTATGTCAATATTAGATGAAATATATGGAATTTAAAAATTCATCTCATATTCTACACTTAATGGTTTTTCAATTCCATTGTGAACAATAAGGTAAGGATTTCCAGTACATCTACTCAATTTAAATTGACATTATATTATTATAATACATTTTAAAATAATCCATTTATTTAAATTCATGTTATAACCATGAATTATATATATAAATATTGATAAAATAATTATTTCATCTAATTATAAACATTTTATAATCCATCAGATTTCCAAAAAAATAATATTTATAGAATGTAAATACTATGTAATTTTTGTGGAAATAAAATCATTATCTTTATATTAGGATATGGATGAAGATATGTAACATATGAAACAATGGTGAAAAACCTTGAATGTTTTTCATTCAGTATCTACTCTATTATCACATGGTGCAATTTTAGTAGGTCGTCGACTTGACACCTTGATAAAAACTACCAATGGATATACATTTGATATTTTAAACACATTATAATCCAATATAATGGAATTTTCTAAAATGAAATTGATCTCAATCCATTAAAAAAATTCTCATAATTTTATATATTTAATTAATAAACCCTTGAATTTAATGTAACCTTTTCCCCTAATATATCTGTATTTTAGTGATAATTCCACTTTCTATAAAAATGATAGTAACAAATATTTTTAAAATAAGATTTAATTTCTTCTATTAGACAACCATATCATTCTACTGAATAGGGATATATTTATTTTCAATATATCCATTATATAGTAACTTTATTTATTTATACATGAACAATAAGGAGGTTAATTTGGCAACAATATGAAATGTATTTTTAATTCATTATTCTTATTCATTATACATTATTATTAACCACTGCGTCCCAAAATTATATATCCCCTAAATGCATTGGTAGGGATTATTAGACGAACTAGTTGAGGTATTATCTTATTCAATAACAATTTTTTATGTTATCTAGGAAAATATTTTTGATATAAATTTTTTGATTTTATGAAAAAATCATTCCAATAGTATAAGATTATTAATTATTCCACTTGTCTTCTTATTGTCTTGGATATCTATTCCATTAGTTTATATTCATTATTTAAATATTGAGAACATTTATTTTTACTATAATATTTATCCATTACATATATTATGATATATTCCATCACAAAATACTCATTATTAAGCAGTATAGTTAACCCTAATTTTCATTACAATTCCCCAGGAAACCTAGATGAGATCTATGAATAACTTTTAATGATATTCTCAAAGTGATAATAATTTTATCATATAGATTTTAGGTTTTATTTTATGCTTCAAGGTAAAATGTGAAATAAAATTATGTAGATAGTCATCCAATTCAACTAATATCATAGATTGTGTGGTAACTCAACTATTTTATACTAATAATTCTATAACAATACTATATCTAGGTTTTTTGAGACAATGTTATTACACTTATGTTCATGAACCATGTATCCCATGGAAGAATGTCTGTGATAGACGATCCTCTTTCTGTGGTCCATTTTTGAAACAGTGATAAGATTTATAAGGAAGAGCCTATGATTTTAATCCATGTTTTAGTAGAAATATAAAATTTTCAGAAATATCTTTGCCCCTGTAATATGTGTCCATCGGTGATAAGCTTCTCTAGAAGTTATGTATAAGATGTCTCATGGTTATGGTCCCATGTAGACTTTATTATCCTAAAATATAAAAATATAATATCATAAATATATATATATTTTTATATATATAAATATTATATATTTATATATAAAATGATATATATATATGTGTGTGTGTGTGTGTGTGTTAATTATTTTTATGCGAAGTGGTATAAGACCATTCAAAATCTATTTGAAACTTCCAAATCAAAATACACTGGTGATTTTTTTCAAAACAATTTACAAGAACTATTTGCAAAAGAAATACCCACATAAATAATTCATTTAATTTAAACAATAACACCAAAATACTTTTTAATAGGGAAACAATAAACATATATGTTCATTCAAGGTACTAACAAATAAATTTCCCCCATGGGATGAGAACTATTGAATCATGGTTTATACAATTTTCATTTCACTTTTCTCCGATAGTGTTTCTTATAAATTATAGTGTGAGATTATTTTGATACCATGAGGTTTATAAAATATCAAATTTCATCTAACATTTGAATATATAATACAAAATATATGCTTAACTGATCACATACATATTGAAAAAGTTATCAAAATTCATATGTATCATACCCAAAAAATGTTATATTTTAGGATACCATGGTGTGGTTTGAATTAAAAATTTGAAGAATTTTTTTTCATATGTTAGAAACTAAAGAAGTACATTAGGAATAAATAAAACAACATTATATTATTTTATAACTATATATTTAAATAATGAAATTAGCCTTTTATATTTGATGATTTTCTAGAATTTTTATTACTATTTACATATATACAGTTAACAAGAAAGATACACACTAATGTATATATCACCATGTGTTATTTTGGTATGGATTATTTAAATTTTATCTTTTTATTTTTTAAATGTGGTGAAATAAATATGTCGAATAAAAAATTATATTCTTAACATTCTAAATATTATAACACTTTTTGGGATAAAAAGAAACAGATGTTGTTTATACATAATATACACTTTTGTATGGTAGACGATGATCATTCAATATTATTAGTTACATTTATTGATATCATTTCTATATATTTAATAGTTTATACAATAAATATTTTATTAAATAAATCCCTCATTAGTCTTCATGTTCATTTTTGATAATGAAACAAGATCACATAATGGTGGATTACATCATATAAGCACGAAAAATATATCTTCTTCCAAAAAGATAGTTCATGAAACTTGTAGAAAAATATTTATTCTCTCTACATCCTTAAAAAAACTCTCATTACCCTATTTCAGATTATCTTTTATAAATAATACACATTAAGTAGAAATTTAATATAACATTTTTTTGTTAGGAATACTTTCTCAGTCAAATTATCATCAGTGATTCAAATCTTATTCCCCTTTACATCACATGGTATTTAAAATACATTTTAAAGTAATATAGTAATAATAAAAATATTAAAAATTTCATTTTATATTCTATTACACCATCTTTCATCCACATTCTATGAATTATTTTAGATTTCATCCTACCAAACAGTCCATTTTTTCTCTCTTCATATAGAGAATATCAAATTTCATATATTGAATGAGATTTATATAAGTCCAATATAAGATCTTATCCACCTATTATTTATTTTCATTATTATTTATTCATTTTCATAATTATCGAGATTAATATATTTAAAATGGTAATTTTTTGGTAACACGAGTATTTCATATTATGTTATATTAAAATTTTATTAGGGATACTTGATGATGTTTTTAAACAGAATTGGGGTTTCATATCATATAAAATTTTTTCATGGATTTTTAATTATTATATAATTTTGAAAATTTAAATTTCATATATTATTCATTAATTATTTTTTTATGGCGTTTTAATTATTATATACTTTTTTTATTATAAAAAATAGATATATTTGAATATGTTGACATGATTGAAGAAGGGGTTTCCCACTATCCAATGGGTTTATTATAGTTGTATAATGAATTTGATTTTATGGCATTTTTAATTATTATTTTAATGTTATTGATATCTTGAAGTATCACATAGACTATTTATTAAATCCTTCATTGAATATATTGTTTCATAAAAATCGAAAATACTTTTAATAATTCATAATTATCGAAATGATGATAAAATAATAGGAATGTTATTCATTTGTTTAGTAGTGTAATAATTATTTCAATAGCAATCCATATTATTTGTTTGTTTTATAATTATTTTAGTTGTTCATTTACATGGTTAAAATAATAATTTTAAATCCATTATTATAATTGAATTTTGTTATTAATGACTTGAAAATTTAAATAAAGATAATGGTAAATCATTTTTTAAATTAAATTATCCATTTTATGAGGTCAATTCATTTCGAAAAAATAATTGACCTAATTGGTTCAATATAATAGTTATTTATAGTAAATGGAAATATATATTTCAATAATAGTTTTAATATAATTTTATAATTGGATTGAAATTTATATAAATTATGAAATGAATTTTAAAATTTGGATTTTGAATTTTTATGTTATTTTTTAATGTACTCATTTGGAATAATAAAATGTTTTTTTAATAATATTAATAAATTAAAATAAATTAATCAATTAATGGATATGTTATTTAATAGTGATTTTTTTATTTTTATATGAAAAAAATTATTCAACAGTATTTCAGTTTCAAATTGTGATTTTTGATAGATGTAAATTATAATTTGTATTTATATAATATCATTTTGGATTCTCTATTGTTTGGATTAAATATTTTCTTTTTTGGGTTTCAAACCATTAATGAGTTAAAATCTTCTATATGGTTATTATATATATTTTTTGATATTTAATCATATTTTTTACATTATAAATATTTTGATGTTATAATATATGGTTGGATGGGTTTTGAGTTGAAAAAAGAGTGGTTCCTCATCATTATTATGTGTTAATATGTATTTTCTTTTCGTTCAGGGAGTTTGGATATGTAATTATTTTAAATAATATTTATAAAAGATGTATTCGCATATAACATGGTTTATAATTCTGTATAATTGTTAACAATGTTTTTTAATAACTGACTTATAGTTTAGAAATGTTTGTATTATATTAGAACAATATAATATGTGCAGTTTCTAGAATGTAACCCTATTTTTTTGTTCTTAATTTAACTAAGAGACATTATTATGAGAACACATTTAGTATTCCATCATATGTTTATAGGGTAACTAGAATTAAAATTATTTTTCTTGAGTGTTAATTATTTATGGATATGGACATCAATTTTATTTGATTTATTTTAACGGTATGTGATATGGTGCTCTCTATTGTTTTTTTAAAATATAATTTACCAAAAATGAGGATTTGGGATCCTTTTATTTGATAATATTTTTAATATTTGATGAATTTTAATCTATGATTTTAAATGATCTTCAAGAATTTTATTCGGATTATTTTTTACAATAATGGGCCTTTTGAAAATTTGTATACTTGGATTGTTCAGAAGTCAAATACATTCGGTATTTTTTCTAGTTCCATGATTGATCCTCACACTGGTTGATTGCAATAACTATAAAAAAATAATTCCATTAATATAAATAATTATGTATGTATAATTTTATTTAACTCATAATTCACTTTTTTATTATTCTAAAATATTTATATATCAATATTGAAACTCCAACCCTCACCCAATTTCAATATGTCTATATCAAAAAAATTATTTATTTTCTAGTGATGTAAATATGATCAAAATTCATCCATTGGGATAATTAATATTGGAATACAATGTTACTATTATAGTTATTAAAATATTTTTATAATGGTTTTATAATTATATATCTAACATTGAAAAGTTATTTTTTAAAACTATGTGATTTGGACTGTTTATATTCATAACTAAGTTCCTATAACATGTAATTATATCTCATGGCCGTCAAAGTTTAGATTTTGATGTGAAAATTATCCTTGATTAATTTATATGTATTTTGATTTATTATTTTTATTTTAGAATTATCATTAATATTTGTGAAAGAAAAATTCTATCATTTGGTGTATTTGTATATATTTTATCAGTTTTATGTGTTATGGTTCCCCATTATGTTTTATAATTTATTAATACATAGTAATGGGATTTATAAAAATATTTCAGGAATTCATTTAATGATGATTATTATTATTATCATCATTTAATTTTGGATGGTTTTATCATAAAAACAGGATATTCAAAACAAATATATATTAATACCAAATACAATGGGGATTATGGGATAGTATAAAAATATTATTAGGTTAGTGGACCCACTCATTACCCATGTACATAGTTTTTTTAATATACATATATAGACCTTGATTAATGATTTATAATTAATTTAAAGACACTAAATAAGTGATACTAATGGTGGAATATTTTAGGTGATTGTGGTATAAATATAATATTATGCTGAGTTTGGATACTATCACGTTATATTGTACTATTATTTTATCTTTATAAAGTGGGGTTTGGAATTTATTATTACATTATATCCTTTTAATATTTAAGAAAATCCCATTGTGATTTTATTATATTGTTGTTTAATTTTTTTATTTATTTTTAATTTGAGAAAAAATTTAGGATTTCTATAAATATTTATCATATTCCAAATCGTTTAGTTCTTTCTAAAGCTATATGGGGAGGTATGATTGAGTACAAATAATGTATTGGCTTCAGTTATGAGGTAACTATGTTACAAATGGTATCTCAAGATTGTTACATATAGTAATTACATGTTTTTATCTCCATATGAGATATCCTGAACATAGATGGTGTACATTATATCTTATTTAATGAAAATAAACTATAATTAAAATTGGTATATGTTTTTTTCATAAATATGTTATTCATATTTTATATATAATCACTTATCATTTATAATTTTATTATTAATACAATCAAAATCCAAAATATTTATGTAATTATTTGGACATGACTATGGGTTTTTATGGTCCAATTGATATTTATGTTACTATATAATCATTAAAGTATTAAACTACACTTGAAATTTGTTTTGAGATGTATTTAGTTTAATATTATCCTTATCTGAATCCACAATGGATATGGTATAGATTTAAATAAGACTATATTATAACCATTGAAGCGCTCCTATAATTCATCAATATTTGGTAACTAAAAATAAGTGTGTAATTCTATAAAATTATCAGAATTAATTATCAATGATAATCAAATACTAAAAATATTAATTATATAAAAAAAATAAATTCATAAAGGAAAAAATGATTTGGAAAAATAAAATTGTATCTTCATGAATGATAAATAAAATATACATGCAATGAAATGATATGAACATAATATTAATTAAATATGTAATTCTGGAAGTCATACAACTGTCAAAAAAATTATATATCCACATATATAAAAATGAATTGTAAAAAACTATATTTCCTTGTCAACTATTATCTATTGAAACCTAAGATCTAAAATTACATTTTACATTAAAACATAATGTGATTAATAGTTTTCAACACACAGAATACTAAACCATTGTAAACCATGAAAATGTATATACCCATTACTATGAACCAATAGAATTGTTTAGTAATAAAATATATTTCCAAAATATTAAATATATATATATGTATAAATTTTTATATTAACACTAACACATTAATAAAAACTCAATTAATGTAGCTAAATATCTAATAAGACTTATTTACTCTCAAAAATGTATCACATATAGTATTACCTTTTATTGAAATTATTTTAGGATAGTAAATATATATTTACATCAAAATTATTACTAATATTAATCGACTTTTTACAAAACAATTTATTAGTAATTGATTGGAAATTAATATATAAATAGTTATGTTATTAAAAATATTACTTTCTTATAAAACTTCTTTTCATTATATATGTGTGTTTTAATTTATAATTTATATTCTAAAATATTAATAATTAAATATGAAGCAATTAATTTCTTTTGAAACATATATTAAAATAATTAAAATATAATTATATTATGAATTTTTTAAAAATAATTGTTTTTATATAAATAGTGAAATAAAAAATAGTACACTTTATGAAATTACGAATATATGAGTAGAATAATGAAGGTAATAAAAACATTTAATAGATTAAATATTTTTATAATGATTTACACTATTAATTTTAGATATTATATTTAACATAGGAAACAAATGTTCAATTTTTTAAACAAAAGTAACATGTTATTCTACATTAAAATTAGTTTTTAGACTTTTATTCTAATTAAAAATTTTCATAGTGATATTAATTTAAGGATGGATTGGTTTTTAAAATATATTTTATCTAATTTATAATTAAACAATTTATTTCAATAAAATAAATAAAATTTCTATTATTGAACTACATAAAAATTTTAATCATAAAAATAAAAATCTAAAAAAAATTCATTTGATGAGATTCTTCTGCTAATGATCAAATTAAATTTTCCGATATATATATATATATTATTTAATAAAATTGTTTTAAATATAATCATTTGTATGTCATTATTATCTAATAAAGACTCCTTTATATTTTGGAAAGTAAAATGTATATCCTGGAGAAAAACTATTTATCACTATTAAAAAAATTCAATTGTGAAAATTAATAGTCTATATGACTAAAAACATGAAAAAAGTTTTGTTATGTAAATTTGCAACAACTCCTGATTCTATATTCATTAATTTATGAATGAATTTTATCTTTTATTTAGTTAGATAGCTCATTAAATGAATTTCTACCATCCTAAAACTCTTTATGTATGTACATTCTGAAGAACAATCTTTAGACAATGAAAGAGGCAAGATGGTTTGATCTTTAATAAAACAACCTGAATACCCTATCAAAATGTTACGCAAAATGTTCATGAACATACAAGAAAGATTTTACTAGTCTTTATGTATAGGTAACTTTCACCCATGAATCAAAAACAACCAGAGGGAACAATTTCTCCAAAAATTAAGAGAAACAATTATATATATATATATATATATATAAACACACACGATAATAAGCATGGGAACAGATAAATATGTTCCATGACTCAAAAAACCATCAGAAACCAAAAAAATCTTGAACAGAAACAATATCCATGTACATTACCAACCACAAGGGACAACCAAAATAAGAAAACATACAACTATATGTGATAGCATGGGAAGAATCCCAAAAACTAACCACTAGGTACACAACATAGATGGTGAAAATCCCCACCACCACACTCTGGAACCTTTCCTTTCTCAGCATCAAAAGAAATAACTAGTTCTATACACTAGTGATGGGGGATAAATGGTGTGACATAATATACTCAATAGTGTCTCACCTGGGTGTTCAATATCAAGCCTCTGAATAATAATCTATGTATTGTCATCTATAAAGAAATCATATCATGATATAATTTTATAACTTTTTATTTGAAAACCATACAAAACATTTTAATTTCTATTTGTCAAAATTTTAAAATAAATCAAGGTAATTAGTTTCAATGAATTTCACAATCATATAAAAATTTGATATATTTTGTCAAAACAATCATACATTACGTATCATATCAAATCTATAGATGTACAAAAAAAATACTAATAAAAAACTAATAGGGACGTATAACAACATGACTTGGATTATACTAGGTAAAGATATATTGAACAATCTTACATAATATATAAAATTTAATACACATCAAGACACTAGAAATACTCATTGAGTCTTTAAACAGTTGGATCACCACAAAAAGTGAACCCAATTGGAGGAATAATTTCCTAGAAAAAAACCATACGGAGTAGATGAAATATCCCTGAGAAAATCCACTTATTGAGGATAAAAATATTAATATACCTTACACCTATGAACACTTGTCATACCATGTTTTTTTTCTAAACAAGTTCTGTAAAAAATTTAAATCAAATCCTTATATGAAAATGATTACTCAAAAATCATTTCATTATATTTTTTAAAATACTTATAATTCACTACCCCCAGTTGAAACCCATATTTTTTTAATACCTTCTGTTAGACACACAAAGAAATATCTAATATCATTCCATATCATTTAATTAAAAAATTTATCAAAAACATGAGTGATGAAGTTCACAAACACAAGCATGATATGGAACCACATACCTCAAAACTCATGTTTCCACATTCCTAAAATGCCACTAACCATTGGAATGGATTCAAAAATAACAATATAGGCCCTAGAATTCGTAAGAACTTCACAAAACTGTTTCAATATAAGTGTATGGTTTTTCAAGAGGATAGAATACACGTCACATAATTAAACCACACCTACCACACCACATATATGAATGCAGACAATCCCCAAAACCAGATAAAAAAATATTTCTAGAGAGAATCAATGGTCATATCACCACTCATCCAAAAATACCAATCATTTAAATGAATAACACTATTATGATCAATGTAAACGGGGATACTAAAATGATTATTCACTGGGATAGATGAAACCTATTTGGAATAGTGACCAATCATAAATAAAATCAATCTAGATCGAACAGAGAATACAATAATAGATAGATAAGAGATATAGGTCAATTTGGGAAAGATCTATGGATGAATGAATCAAAATATCATTTGATTAGAACCATAAAATCCATGTCCATTACACATACTTGGAATTTAATGTAGTTCCGCATTTGGTAATCCACAAGGATCACATACACACAAAAACCCATCAACATTTTATTAAAATCCAATCTATTAATATTATATATTGTGTACCACTAACACTTTGTGTATTCATTCATTTTTGTTTCTCAAATAATGACATTATCCAAGATACCATTATACATCATGTACTCACATTTCATGGATTATAAATTTCACACAGATAGTGTAATTTAAATATTCATACACGAAAAACATAGACTAACTTGTGAGTTTTCCTAAATTGCATATAACATCTGAAATCCATTAAAAAAGTTTATACCTGAACTCCATTATCTCAAATAAAAAAGCCTCCATGAAATTTAGATAAGTTTTCATAGAAATATTTCACCATTGCCTGGAGTCTCATGAAACAACCAATTAAAAATTAAAATAAAAAATGTAAAGATAATAACCAAAAATTTAATAGAAGTATGTTACAAACACCCTAGTATAAGACTATAAATCCATAGGAAGTAATTGGGAAGAATAAACTCCAGAAAAGAGGTGAGGCCATTTATCCCTCATTAACCACTTTCTCTCCCATAAGTCGTGAGAATCTAATATGTGTCCCCATAAAACATTATCAAATGGAAATAACTTATCATTCAAGAAACTAACATCAGATTCATTTAATTATTCTTCCATTTCAATAATATAAACATGTGGCTCTAACTCAATATCATCCCCCACTAAGAAAGTTAGAGGGATAAAGAGATAGTTTCAATTGTTGTGATATATTGAAAACATGATGAATTATTATCAAATGAACTAAAAATTAAAAATGATAAGAAACCTTCCCAAGATTCTACATGACCTCATATGGTCCAACATATCTCATATGCAACACTACATATTAACCAAGGCGATGGTGACCCAATCGAGTTGAAACATTTCACAAAACTCGTTGATGCATAGAAAAATCCAAGGGATGACATCACTGATCCCCATAATATTCGTACCAAAACTATTATATATATAGATTCTATTTAATATATTGAATCCTTATATAAATATTTTGATCAAGACATAGTCCAACAAGGGAGGCCTCACCCTCATGTATCCAATAATGAGCCAATATGTTTGGGATATCGAAAAAATCCTCCAAAACAATCATTATGATTGATGGATGAAATGTATTGTTTCATAAAATTCAATCAATCCAATAGTTCTATCCTATGACCCAAAAAATCCAAGACACGGGCATGATGAATATCATCCATATTCATAATATCACGCTCTATTTATTTATCTTTTTATGAATGATCGTATTTACACAATCTGACTAGATTATCCATCTCATATTAGTGACTACTCAAAAACCTTGAAGTAGTCATCGTATCCAATTCATATAAATGGAAAAACGAATCCCTTGTAACATCATAATTTCATTCAAATATAGCATACCCAAGTCTTAAAAATTTGGCAGCATCTTATATCAGAATGAATTAATCTCACATTGAAAAATGATCAAAAATTTCCAAGATTGAATTCCTAATATGGGATTTATATGGTAATATTTCAATAAATTCCATAGATACATCCTCAAATTCCAATCCAACAAGGGAAGAGACTGGATAAACCAATAATATTTCTGATTTTATGCCTTTATGTGTTGTAAAATAAAACAATGGGGAAAAATAAAATATTTCAACTTCATACTCGGCCACTATAATCATTTTATTTTGATATAATACATCATCCTGATTCCCATATAAATGTTCCATTAAGAAATATGATAATAAAATAAAAATGTACTCATTATTCTTTTTGGGATTATACACTAATATATAATGTTGTAAATACCATCTGAAGTGAGAGAGAAACAAGAAATGGTCTCCCAAATATATATGGGTTTCACAAATTAATATGTACTCAACCTCCTGATGCTGGCACAATAAAATCAGATCATACATAAATGATTTTAACTAACAACTACTCAAAAGAGTATATAAAACATTCTCGTAATTACTAAGATGCAACAGACTAAAATCATCATATGGTTACACAGTTCCTTTAATTCCAAAATAGCTTAGAATTGATCATTCCTCTTATGAGAATCTGCAAAGGCATTCCCCTTACCTAGGGGGTGATCAATATCGAAGATAAACATATGTAGGTATTCCACCCATCATCTCTATATGTGATTCAAGATTTTATAATAATAGGTATATCTCATACTATATTGATCATAAAACTCTACAAACCATTACCCAAATATATAATTCTATCAACAATTTAGTGAATGCATAACAATGGAAGTATCTAATCATGAGTGGGGTAATTATTCAATTTATTTCAAAGCTGATGTGATCCATAATATACCATATTATCATCCTTTAGGAGCACAGAACCAAAAATATCTATAATCGTCACATAAAACATCATATCTTTTACTAAGATAAAGTATGATCTCAATATGAGCCAATGTCAGATGTCATTATAGATAATTTAATTAAGACTAACATTTTTCATTGCATATGAATTTAAAATATATCCTGAAATATAAAAATAATATGTGGAACCAACATTGAGAAATCATTGACGACCTATCTATAGTATCCATTAAGAAAAAGGAAACTATATATCTCAACCACATTGGTTGGAACATCCAATGAAAAAAAGCATTTACCATCTCAATATAAATTGATAGCACATGATTATAAATCTTGAACTTTTTGAATTTCACTTCATTAATGAAAAAGTTTCATTTGGAATTCATTACATACAAACGATGACTCCTTAGGATTTTTAAAAAACACAAAATTTTTTCATGCTGGTTCAGAGATATTGAATAAAAAAATATATATTATATGAAATCAATAATGAATTTTTTTTAGATAAGGGTGAAATGTTATATTCATCAATTCAATTATAAATGTTGGAGTTTTAATGAGATGATAAAGGATCACAAGATTACTATATTTTTCATAACTACTAATGAATTCCATCACATTTATATCTCACTTCTAAACTCTAAATTGATGATAACCTAACCAAAGATCTACCATAAAAAACAACTTTTCCTCAATTACCTAAACAAAATAATCATCCACACTATGAAAATAATTCATATTATCGAATATTAACTAGATCATGTTATAATAGTTCACACAAAATTAATCTAAACCATCAATAAATGTGAAAAAGAGAAATATGGATTCCCTAGAGTAACACATTATAAAACAAAGCCCTTCACCACTAGATCATGAATCAGAATATTTAGAACCATCAACTTTTTAGGTGATATAAGATATTATTTTATTGATATTGGTTTAGTCTCTATAAATAGGTCAATCATAAATCTAACTCTCTCATTATAGGAACCCAGAGTAATCATATAGAATAGAATATATAAAAAATAGTTGAAAGATCAACAATAGAATAAATCTTATCAGGTAAGAAAACAATAACAAATAAAAATTCATGTTCTCTTGGTTGGAATTCCCTCACGATGAGACATTGGATCTCAATTTATCTGAAAATACCCATGATATCCCATCAATTGAATGAAAAATCGGACAATGATGAAGAAAATAAACAATATTATAGAGATATACAAGACCATACATATAGATAAGGATGTAAAAAACATATAGATTGAGATAAATAAACTACTAGAAAAGCTTAGTATCTTATATAGATAGTGCATTATAGGGAATTTGAAACCTCTACTCCATCATCTACCAAAGTGGAGTCTCTATCTCCATGAAAATTAAAATTTTATCCATTTTTAGTTTATGAATATATATATAACATCTATATATATGTCTGAGTGGGAAACACTAGAATCTGATAAATAATCCACTACTAAATATGCAATAAAGATAGTACCTATCACTATCAATGGGTCCATATCTTTATACGATGAAAACTCATATACTGTGTGAAATTGATTCACATCGGATGCATGTGGATAGATACCAATAGTCATTGATGCATCTAACTATTTTGTGGTATCATTTATAGATGATGAAATTTGTCTATATCAAGGAGTAGACATAGCCTGACATGAATTTTGTAGATGACCATAACATCCAAAAATATTAATCATCTTTGTATGTGATGGAAAAGAACATTATGTGTGTCCACCATTCCAAAAACTTTTCCTGATATATTCACACTATATGATGTAAACAACACTGCTGAATATACATTTTTCTAGGAAAACTACCACTACTCCTATGATGACCATACCCCTTCCTTTATTCCCATAGTGTGCCACTGAATCTACAATTTGGAGGAATATAAGGGTTGGAATATCCAACTATACTGAATGCATTCATTTATTCCATCATATCTTAATCTAACGTTTCTTCATTTTTTTCGAAACATCAACATAAATACATTTGACATGATATCGTCTTATAGACCCTTTATGTACTTCTGAGAATTCAACTAGATATTCATTATATTCTTTGGTAAAACACGAAAATTTTTAAAAAACTAATTGGTGTACATAAACGTAAATTGCACTTTATACACCAAAGAGTGGATCTCTAGAGTCATCTCCATAATTATTGTGTCTAGAAAATATTCTAGATGAAATGATTCCTGATCCATGAAAAAATTCATATTCTTTTATACCATATAATCCCACCAAAACACCTTGGGAACCTCACTTATGAACAATCCATTGATTTCCTTGATTATCTCAAGTGTTTCTTGTATGTAAAAGATTTTTTTGGTTCTTTCGATTTAATTATTATGCTTCATTAGGATCATGTTATCCTTTACAGGATATTGTAATCCCATGATAAAAAACTCATGAATGGTCTCTTTCTTTTACAGATCCTGTTAGTTCCTAAAAAAGTGTTTTTTAATCTTTTGGTGCATTTTGGTCAATATTAAAAAAATTATCCAATGATACCCCTGATACCTTTATGAAATATATATGGATTACCTTAAGAAAATCCACTATTTATTATTGTGTAACTAATAGAACACATCTCTAAATCATAATTTCACTCACTGAAATCTGATAAATGATCATGAAATTAAAAAATCTAACATTAAAATTGAATACAATAGAAAAAACTGATATTAACATAAAAACTAAGGAACCACACATTATAACATAACATTTAATCATGTATATTTTTTTGGATAGAGATTACCATGAAATCACCAAAATCTAACTTTTATGTCTTTGCAATCCTACCACCAATATATCATAACTCCCGAATCGAAGGATAAAAACAGAAACCAATTTCTATGATAAAATATGTAACAATCCAAACAAGATACACACTCAAAATGATACCTTATGAAATATTACACATACTTTAAGTTTGTTCCTCATCACTACAGGTTGTTTACTTGAACAATGGAATCAAATTACAACCTTATGGGATGATTTATCAAATCCCGAAGCGAAAACGTGGCACATATATACAATAGAGACATCAAAAATAATATTCTATAACTCAAAAATTGAAGAAAAAAACCAAAATAAATAGTATAAAAAATATATAAGTACATATACAACCATAATTGACTACAAAAATAAGAAAACCAACTAATCCATATGATAGGATGGGAATAATCCCACCATCTCACCACCTACTATCCAAATCAATAGAAAAAAACCCCACAACCTCACTATGAAGCCTCTTATTTCCGTGCATCAAAAAATGAATTCTTATATGATATTATGAAATGGATTTTATGGGTCTGTTCTAACAGTCTCATTAGTGCCTCACCAAAGTTATCCATATCATTTATGGGACTAATAGTCCATGTATTGTATTGTTTAGTGAAAATAAGTTATGATATAATTTTTACAGTTTTTATATCAAATGCATGGACAAATAGTATACTTTACACATTTCAAAATTTTGAAATAAAATAAGTAAATTATTTTCAAATATTTTAATAACCATATTTAATATCATATATAACATTTAATAAAAATGAATAAATCAAATAGCATAGTAAATATTTTTTTTGTAAAAAAATAGCACAAACCAAAAGCATTAGAACATTTAACATCAAACCAGAGATCAAACTAGGTCCATATATATTTGACTACCGTACGTAACATAGAAAATTTCAAAATAATCAAACCACAATATACATTAATCTAGTCGTGATAGGATAGGAACGCCCCATACTAAGAACCCCTAATAGGTCAATCATGTCCATAAAAAAATATTCTTATATAGTAGAAATAATACCCATGATAAAACTCCAAACAATGAATGATAAATTTAAATATATATTCCACCTATGTGCCCAAGGCTTCCTATGAGATCTATTTTACAAACCAATTCATATTTTCCATTTCCAATAAAACATTGTTTTATGACAATTTCACATACACCATTTCACAATGATTTAATAAAAAATTTATTTACCAAAACATCAGTAAACATTCTTTTATAAAAAATTAAATTCAACAAATAGATAACAAATCATTTATATCATTTATTTTCATTATTTTAATCAATTAATCTAAAATAGGAGAAATTCATTGTTCAAACATAGTCTATAGATGAACCACATAACTTAAAAAATGGAGTCAGACGCACCGACAACGGTTCCTACCATAAGAAAAGAATAAAAAAAAATACCCAATGATCAAACACCACAACTAATAAATGATTTATTTAAAAAAAGTGTTGACAAATTGGATAGATTACACATACCACAAAGAGTGAAAACCATCCACACCCCAACGACAGATGGAAATGGACACAATAATTCTTTCCAACACTAAACCTAGATAAAAACAAATGAAACATTAACAGAAATCCCCAAAACCAATTTCAAAATTCAATAGACACACCAAAATCAATATAAATGATCAAAAAGAGTTAAATAGTCACTAAGAGATATTCAACACAACCAAAATGGTGATTAGTCACTAAATTAATCAATATGGATATAATCAAAGCATAGAAATCATTATAGAAGATCCATTGTCCAAGATGGGTGAGATTTATAGAAGAATAAATCAAAATATCAGTATATAAAAACCTCAAAATCGTTTATTCTGACCCTTATAATGTGTTTTATCCCATTGAATGTCATTTAATCTATTAGGATCATTTACAAAAATAAAACAAGTAATATTTTTTATTGTAAACTAATCTTTTTACACTACATGGTCAGTAACACTAACATAGTGTGTTTTATTTCTAGATGTGACATCACTTCATGACAAGATCCAAGAAACCATTAAATATCATTTAAACCAATTACATATCCTATAAAATTCCAATAGATAGTGAAACTGAATATTCTTATTGGAAAACCCCTTATAAATTTTGGTTTTTTCTAATCATGTGTACAATAGCACAAATCAATTTACACATTTATATCCAGAATCCTTTAATTCAAACAAACATAAATCCCCAAAAATTAGTAAAATTTTATCAAAAAATATTATATCCATCCATTGGTGTCCCAAGACACACCCAATTATAGAGGAAAACATGAAATGATAAGATAATTAATTTAGTGCATGTAATTAGATAATGAATTCTCAAAATATAGAAAAAGTATGATTCATTGGTTAGGATAACCAGAAAAAATTATATGTACCCAAATTCTAGTAGTCCATACTAGTTTTCTGATTTGCTGGTTATACCATATGATACATGGATGGACTCCCCATCCAGAAAATGAGCCTCCAAAAAATTTCCAATTAGAAAGGCAATAAACATATATCCTAGAAGGTCTCTCTAGATAACTATGAGCCTACTATTACAAGTCAGTAAGATACTAGATTATCTGTGGAGAATTTTGTGTCTAATTATATAATTGAACTTTTATTAATTTAATCATTTAGTATCACTATATTTCATATATTGTTGATAATTTCTCAATAATTAATCATGTACTATGATACTCCTCTCCATATATCAATAGTTTCATATGTTATGGGTTAGATCTAGAGTCAATAATAGAGGGAATCTATATGAGACCCATCAATTATTATTTAATCATGGAATCCTTCACACACTTAATGTGGTGGATCAGGTTTTCATTGTTGATGAATAATAATCCTAGTAAATAAAGTCATTCTTATCTGTTGATGTGATAAATATATTCACATATTATTCCATTCAATTATCTTTATGTCTTTTTGATCAAATTTCTATCTCTTAATAGAAAATCAAAAGTCAATTCCATAGGGTCAGGGATTTGTTTTTTTACTTTGATAGAGTTTTTAATAGAAATTTATAAGAGATGTCGCATGATGATGAATCTGTATTATGGGAATGTTAATTGATGATTTTATATCACTAGGTAATTCCTTACATTATTTTCATTTAATTTATGATTTATTAGATATTAAATCATTTAATTGATGCATGTATTTTTGTCACTATTGAATAGGGAGTGTGTGAGTTGTGGATCAATATTTGTATGTCAACATTATGGACATGTTACATCTATTGGTTGGTTAATTCTAATGTTTCAAATTTATCTATTTTGTATTGGAATTAATCTTATTTATTTAGGATGTGGATTTATAATAGAATGAAATTTGACGTTGTATATTAATATTCTAAGGAGGTTTGGAAATGATTCCAAAAAAGGAATTGATATCTATATAGTATTTTAGAGTGTATTTACTCCCCTTTGAATGTGATTTCTTGTAATATTTTATGTAATTATAATTTAGTTTCAATAAACTATTATAAATTCCTTATATTAATTAGAAAATTTCAAAAATGTATAGATAATTAATTCACCTCTAGGGACTTGTAAAAACTTTATGGGCATTTCTTGGATAATTTTTCATTGTTTTTGGTTTTATGTACTCTACCCTGTGTAATTATGAATGTTCATTGGGATTTTGTATGAGGTTAACAAACATGTGAGAAGGTCCTTGAATTCATAATGTGAAGTTAAAAATAGATAGTCTTAATTAAATAATGATCCTTAAGTCATAATTATATAATAAAAATTTTCTAAAAAATATAAAAATAAATCTATGGGACATGCTGATCCCTTGTGCACTTGCATGATTCCACCCACTAATGTATGAGGATTGATCACTAATATCTCTATTAGAATACATAGAACATAATTTATGTGTTCTTGTGAAACATGAATCCAAGATCATCTTTGAACATGTTTTATGGATTGATGATATATGTGAGTTGTTTTGTAACCATGATACCATAGATGAAGATTTATTCTATGAGTGTGCCAGGATAGCCTAATAGATCATTTTACCCTGATCACATGTGTGGATGTAATGAATCATCATGATGTGTAACACATAACATAAAAATATACAATTGTTTCGCCAATTTTTTAATTTGTTGTAATACCTTGATTTACCATTCATGATAGTAATTTCATTGGAGTATGATTGTTGTCTCTAGATATTTTATCATCATACACCATTTTGTTCAATTCTGTTATATGTATAAACATTCATATGGTATTGCTTGTGGATCCTTTCTTTAGCTATAAAATTGATATGGATTCTCACTTTTTGATAGATGAACCCATTGTTGGAGAGTAATAAAAAAAATATTTTTTTGGTATATGGATTAAATGATGGTATTGGATTGATCATAGATATATTAATGACTTGCGTATATTCTATGCATCGGAACTAGGAATTTGTTAATTAAAAGTTGATTAATTATAATGCAATGTAGAGTTGACATGATTATCCTATTAAATAAAACATTTCATATTGTACTTTCCATCATCCATTTATAACATAAAAAATTAGTGCAACATTGAAATCATCTACGGTATTCTTATCTTTGAATAATACAGTAGTGTGTGTTGTATACAACATCGAGTTCTAACACACACCATAACCAATCAAACTAGAAGTTATGAATAGTAATACCCACGTTTTAAAATATAAAAAAATTTATCTTTCAAAATGGAAATCATTTTTGGATTCAGAATATAGAAAGTATCTTAGGGTGAATTTTTGGTACTTTTTGGATAACATTCATATTTTGATGAATAGTGAAAATTACTAAATTTTTATTAAAAACAACTATTTTAATCAAAATAATTAATAGTGATAAATTATGAATTTGAGTGGTTTTAAATTATAATTATATTATAATTTTAGCATTTAAACCAATGAAAGACATTGGACATAATGTCACATTTAAACCGGACATAAACAAATGTCAATATTTTGATAGTTATTATTTCTTAAAAACACGCTTTTTGTTTTGATAGCAGGTATTAATTTGAAATTAATTTCTACCACTCCAGTGTTTTGAATTCAGAGAAATGGATTCCATATTTAGAATCACTAGGTCCAAATTTGGTAAATAGGTAACTTTTATTTTTAGACATTTTGAATAATTACATCGGTAAATATTTTATTTACCATTGTTAAATGGTAAATCTGGTAAATAAGGGTAAAAAAAATATTATAATAATAATTAATTACCCAAAATCATGAAATTACCCTATTTTTTGATACATGTCTGACCATGGGAATATTTGGGTTCATTTTGGGTCCCCATGGATCCACTTGTAAGTGATAATGACACATTGTATTAACTATGTTAAAGTAAATACAACAATGACATAAACATATATCTTTTAGAAAAATAATTTTTACATAGGGATATAAATGTAAGATTTTCAAGTATAAATATTCATTAGAATGATAAAATGATTTACTACATAATTTTATTTTATTTATAATTTTTTAGACATTTTATATTTAAATTTATTAATGACACATTAATGATGCAATATTTTCCTTATAAATAAATGAATCAAATTATTTGTATTATAAATGTTAAATTAAATATAATTTTTAAGTTTTGATGAAATCCAATAATATTATTTGTTAATATGAAATGTTAGGATTTCGTAAATGAATTTGATTCGAATTAATAATGTTTTTAACTCTTTAACAAAAACAAATTATTAAACAGTGTCAAAAATGACATAAAGGAGTTTTTAAAACAAATATTATATTATTAATTAATATTCTATTCCAAAAAATCTATAGTTCAGAAAAAGGACTTATATAATGATAGGTGTATTATTAATTTTCCACTTGGGGGTCTCTTGGAAGTTTATAGTATGTTTATTAACTATATAATATAAAAATACAAAAAGACATGGTAAATGTCAAACTATTTAACAAAGAATTAAATCAAAAAGATAAAGTTAGTATAGTGACCGAAACTTATCTAAAACCTATTGGTTGAGTGGTTTTCAACCTATCCCCAACATAAACTATAAATAATGCACTTTTGAGCCATTAAAAACTGAATATTTATTTATTATAAAATAATATTTCTAGCTTTACCTACGATGCCCCTCACCCCTCTTATAAAAGGGAACTTCCCCTCCCTCTAATTCACACCTTCAATGCATTTTGGCTCGGCCAAACCCTGCCCAAATATTCTCTCAACATCACTAACTTCAACCTGGAGGAGTTATTTTTATCACAAATCCAGACTAAGGAGACCTTTTGATCCAATCAAAAGGTAGAACCCGAAGAAGAGGTAATGTTTTCACGAACCTCTTTCAAGTTCCTTTCTTCTTCAACTTCTTCTTTTGTTGATATTTACATTTTAAAATAATAACTCCATTATCTTCTATATAATTTGATGTTGTTATAAATATGTTACAACCATATTCATTATTCTATCCATCCTTTGAATGACATGTCACCATACGTGTGCACGTACGGCTTACTGTCTCCACGTCAGGGTGTAATTATTATTCAAAACATTATTAATTGAATGTGTCTGATAATAAAGTTTAATTCATGTAAATAATACATATAATATGATAAGGATTCTGTATATATGATACAATATCCAATTATATTTTATTTTAATATCAAAATAATGATATTGTCACTCATGCGTATGGATGGACTACCGTCTCCACGAACGTGATAAGATTCATTCCCCATGGTATCCATTCAAGACTAATTTTTATTTGATGATTAAAAACAATGTTTAAGAAATTGATATCATTCTGGATAAGAATATGATACAACATATGGATCACAAACACGACTTTTGTAACAAAACATATAAAAGAAAACAAATCAGTTAACACCTGAAACGACAATAATACTAAGATATTATTAACAATGAAATGTTAAAATATCATATATGATATCATATTATTGTATATGATTCTTGTATAATTTAATTACAATTATTTAACTATTATATAAGAGTTTAACCTACACTCTACCAAGGAAATGTTCAAAGTAAGGGTGCATTTAACAATCTCTTCATTATCTGAGGTTGTTTATATGTAATTATCTACTGATACCTCTCTATCATCCACATCGATGTTTCTTAAAAATTTATTTCAAAACATTCTTACTATTTTATAGAATATGGTTTAAAGTCCATTATACGATTTTTGACTTTTTATTAGAAGTTTATAAAGGAATCTTTCCATCATTTTCCAAACAAGGTTTTTTGAACCTTTTCGATAGAAATAACGTAAGAATGTCTCTTTTTAACTTACACTGTGGGTGCCACTATTTTCTGCAGTTATAAAATATTCAAAGTTTCCGTTACAAGTTTATACGAATATATTGATTGTAAATTTTTTCTTTTATAATTATGTGATTTTTAAATGATTTAAAAAAGAGATATTTATCTCAAATAGTTCTGATTTCATCTATGTAAACATAATTTGATGGATTTTAAGATTATTTGAATTTTATTTATTATGATACAAAACATCCATATATAATTGAAGGTTTTGTGATATGTTTGACTTTGGATGTGTTATTTTTATACCATTCATGGTTTATGGAGAATGTATTGAAATTTCATATTCTAGTTTTAATACAATTGTTTATGTTATGTTTAAACTAGTTCATATTAGAAATGCATTGGACTTAATAAGTGATGGGAGGAGCCCGCAATAGCTCCTCAATGCATTGGTAGGTCACATGAGAAAAACTAGTGTCTTAACACATTCCCTTGACAAAATCATATTTGTAGTTTTTGCACAAGGCCTTGACTATGTGGTTATGATAGTCAGGCATTATGCATTCCATCATTATGAAAGTGGTTATTGATATTTCATGTGAATATTTGATGAGAAGAATACCCATGTGAATAATTAAATGACATTATTTCATTTTATCATTGACAAATTATTCTGAATTTCTTGTTTAAAAGGATTTTTAGTTATACATTGCCTTAAATGTTTATGTTTATTTATAATTGTTTCCTCTATATTGTTATCCTTACTGAGCATCTAAGCTCATCCTTTTCAATATTTAATTTTTTCCAGGATGTGAAGAAGTATTTTATGAATGACCTACAGGGATAGTATGAGGGGATATGAAGAAAATATTTAGTTATAGTTTTTTTATCTTTATGATGTAATGTAAGACTTATGAATATATCTATTGTTTCCATGGCTATTAAACTAATCAGACTTTAGAGACTTGATCTTTTGTAATCATGCCAATGTTATGTAATAATGCACCTACTCTGGGTAACTGGGGAGTGGGCGTTACAGTTGTTATCCGAAGAATATTAGTACAAACCTTGGAAGTTATATTTAGATAAACTCTGATTAGAGAACATAGACCTAAGATGGAATTTGAGGATTAGTGTAGAACAACTTCCTAGAATTTTGGTATTGTAGAGATTTTGTGAGTTTTCTAAGAAATACATCCCTTCCTGGATACAGGGAGGTTGAGGTGGCTTTGGTACAGATGTAACTAGGGGTAATACCTAAAAACACCGCTTTGAGCTAGACTCAAACGGGAACATGTGCACGACAACCGGCCTTGCTGCACTCTTGGTTATGACACTCCTGAGTGATATGCATAGAAAAATTCCCATTTATTTACTAACTATTGGGAAGAGATTAAGAGTATATACTTCCTCAATGTCAACATTTTTATGATTATGGATTATATCCATAAACTATTCAATTCATGCTAAGTGTTTTACATGTTTGGATTTTTGTATTGTGATTCATAAACTAATCTAGTGTATTCCATTGTTTATAAATGGAACCTAGTGGATAAAATTGAAACTGTATCAATGCGCGCACTCCATGTAGGGATTTCCCTCCTACTCGAGATAATTATAGTGGAGCTGGTGATGCAACTGGTGCAGATAAGCAAATCACCATACTGGGACAACATACTCAGGTTATGAATAATAACCTTACCCGTATAGAGCACCCTGATCCGCATCAGAGAGGATCAATATTAGATCGCTTCATGAGGAAACAACCTCAAACATCCAATGGGAGTAAAAATCCCTTAGACGCAGAGCAATGAAAAAATTTCATAGAGAAAATATTTTATGCCTTGGGGGAGTAGTGAAAGGGAAAAAGTTATCATGGATATTTAAAGCCTCACTAGAGATGCTGATCAATTGTTGTCATTGATTGAAAATATGAAATAAGATGATGAAGTATCAAATAGGGAATTGAGGGAGTTCAAAGAGATTTTCATAGAAAAATACTTTCCTCATGACCATCGAGACGATATGGAAATGCAATTTCTGAGTCTGAGGAAAAAGGAGGATAAGAATGTCGCAAAGTATGAGGCTAACTTTACAAGTTTAGAGAGATATGCTGCAGATTATATACATAACTCATGAATTAAGATTGAACATTTAATTGATGGGTTAGAACAGTTTCTCTGTCAAGCATTAGTCTCACAAACATTCTCGTTGTAAGAAGATATTTTCACATTTTCTATCATGACAAAAAATGAATTCTCAATGTCTTATGACTTTAAAGAAAAGCAAGAGAGGAAGAGGTCTACTGATCACTCTAGAAATGGAACTATGGGGAAGAAGGGAAATGTTGAATATCTGTCCTACTATAAATATGGAAATAAAAACCCTGGTACTTGCTTAAAAAGAATGATAGTTGATTAAAAGTGTGGTGAAAAAGGCCACCATGCTCGTGATTGCAAGGGGAAGAAAGAAGCTACTAGTGTTCAATGATACAATTATAGGGAGATGGGACATTATACAAATTAATGTCCTAAGCCTCAGTGAATCATACCTCAAAAAAGGCCAAGGGATCATGGCCAAGCTTATACGATCACTACTGCTGAGGTTGAAGCTCTGAAAGACGTGGTGGCAAGTAATTTAATGGTTTCCTCAAGTTTTTCCAATGCATTATTTGATTTTGTATCATCACATTGTTTCATATCTTCCCAATTTTCTATGAAAATTTCATATTTCCAATTTGATTTAATAAGGTAGTTGTTAGTTAAAAATCCAAAGGGATGTATCCTTGCAATGACTTTTTTTGAATCAGTCCCCATTAGATCACATAAATGTCCCTTATCCGCTGATCTCATCTTCATACCATTGATTGTATTTGATATAATCCTCAGTATGGATTGGCTTTCAGACCATGATGTGAAAATTTATTGTAAGAATAAGGAGGTTATGTTTTTGAGGATGATGATAAAGAACACCTTTTCTTTAGTGTAGAATCACCACCACCTGATTGTTACCTATATCCACCCCCAATAGATCAACAAAATTCAATTATTAGGGAGGAATAAAATGAAATAACTATGCGTAAGGAAAGGAATGTTCAAATAGAGTATGTAACTATTGTGAAATAATATGTATATGTGCTTCCAGAAGATTTAATTGGACATACTCCAGAATGAGAAATTGATTTTTCCATTGATTTACTTCTTCATTCAAGGCCTATCTCGTGGAATCCTTATAAAATGGACACTATGGATTAGTTTAACTGAAGAAACAAATAGGGGAATTGAATAATAAAGGATTTTTTCACCCTATTGTTTCTCCATGGGTAGCCCCTGTTCATTTTGTTAAGTAAAAAAATGGATCTATGAGGTTATGCATTGACTATAGGGAGATCAATGCAATAATAAAAAAGAACAAGTATCCCCTACATCGCATTGATGATTTATTTGACCAACTGCATGGAGCTCAATTATTTTCAAAGATTGACCATCGATTTAGATTCCATCAGTTGTGTGTGAAGAAGGAAGACATTCCAACAACCACATTTCGAGCTAGGTACGAGCATTACATGTTTACAGTAATGCCTTTTGGGTTGAATAATCCACCCTATGTATTCATAGTTCTAATGAATAGAGTTTTCAAAGAATATATCAATGATTTTGTGGTGGTTTTTATAGATGATATCTTGGTATATTTCAAAAGTTACGAAGATCATGAAAATTACTTGTCCATTATCCTGAAGTCTCTTAGAAGACATAAATTATATGGGAAGTTTAGAAAGTGTGAATTCTGGCTTCAGAAGATCTCTTTTCATTTCCATATTGTCTCTAAGGATGGAATCTATGTTGATCCTTTTATGACCAAGGAAATCTAAAAATGGACAGCACCAACGAGTATAACCGAGATACGCAGTTTTAATGGTTTAGCAGGTTATTATCGACGTTTCGTACAGAATTTTTCATGGTTGGATAACCCATTAATAAAGCCCACACGTAACGGTGTTAATTTTGTTTGGACAAATCAGTGTGAAAAATGTTTTTAAGAACTGATGAAAATATTAGTCAATGCTCTTATATTGACTCTACCATCGTGGAATGATGGGGTTTTTATTTATAGTGATGCTTCAAAGAAAGGACTTGGTTGTGTCCTTATGCAGAATCATAGGGTTATTTCTTATGCATCACGATAACTGAAAGTTCATGAGAAAAATGATCCTAATCATGATCATTAGTTAGTAGCTATAATATTTTCTTTGATGATTTGTAGACACTATATATATGGTGAAAAATGTGAGATTTATACTGATCACAAGAGTTTGATGTATATTTTTTCTCACAGAATGAACTCATCATGAGGAAAACGAGTTGGCTTGAACTACTCAAGGATTATTATTGCACGATACACTACTACATGAGAAAGGAGAATATGGTGGTAGATGCTTCGAGCAGAAAGGATCACAATGTTTTGAACAAAATGAGAGTTAAAAGGCATCCTATTTTCATAGACCTAGTAAAGATGGATATGGGAATAACCATAGAAGGTGAAACATCAATAATTATTCAATTGATTGACAAACCATCTTTACTATAAAGGATAAAAAGTTCTCAGACCGATGATGAAGATTTTCAAAGGATGATTAATGCTTGAATGATGGGAGATAGAGTGACTTTGTGTATGAAGATGGAATTTTGATAATTGGGAAGAGACATTGTCTTCCAAATATAGCTGATCTAAAAATAGAATTATTGGATGATGCTCGTAGTTCCAATTTCTCTATACACCCTGGGAGAACCAAAATGTATAGAGATTTAAAGGAACATTTTTGGTGGGACGACATGAAGAGTGATATTTCTGAGTTTGTGTCATGATTTATTTTTTGCCAATAAGTGAAAGCTGTAAGGCAATATCCTGGTGGAGTATTGTAACCTATTCCCATACTTGAGTGGAAATGGGATAATATCATGATGGACTTTGTCAAGAGACTACCAAAGACTCTAAGAATGAACGATGCAATAAGGGTCATTGTTGATCGTCTTACCAAGTGAGCACATTTTCCTGCTATAATTGAAGATTTACCACTTAAACGTCTAGAAAGACTATATATTAATGAATTAGTGATACTTCATTAAGTACCCCTATCGATTGTTTCTGATTGTGATCCTCGTTTTACTTCAAGATTCATGAAGAGTCTTCATAAGGACTTGGATACTGAACTTCGTTTGAGCATTTCCTACCACCCTAAAATAGATTGACAATTTGAACGAACTTTTAAAACCATCTAAGACATGTTGAGATATTTCTCATGAGACTTATGGGGTATGTGGGATCAATATTTACCTCTGGTAGAATTTTCCTATAACAATATCTTCCATTAGAGTATTCAGATGGCACCATATGAAGCATTATATGAAAAGAGATGCCGAACACCAACATGTTTGGATGATGTTGGTGAAAGGAAACTCATAGGCCCATAACTGGTGGAGGAAACACTGTAAAAGGTAAAGGTAATCCAAAACCACATCAATGCCGCTCAAAGTAGGCAGAAGAGCTATGCTGACAACCGAAGGAAGGATTTGTAATTTCAGGTAGGAGATCATGTTTTCATGAAGGTATCTCCATGGATGGGTGTTATACCTTTTGGTAAGAAGTACATCAGACCATTTTAAATTGTTGAACTAATTGGGGATGTAGCTTACCGTTTCGCAATTCTTCCAAGTCTCTCCAAAGATCACGATGTATTCCACGTATCACTATTGAGAAAATACATGCCTGACCCAATACATGTACTTACCTACGGGGAATTAGAACTTCAACCCAATCTGTCTTATTGTGAAGAACCTGTCATGATTCTTGATATGAGGGAACTAGTTCTGAGAAACCAGATGACTCGTCTGGTAAAATTTCTATGCAGAAACCATAAGATGGAAGAGGCAACGTGGGTACCCAAGGATCTTATGCTGAAGAACGACCCAAGTCTTTTCATGTAGTAGTATTCTAGAAATTTTAAAGATGAAATTATTTAATGGAGGGGAGAATGTAACTCCCCAAGCTTCCACGTTTGAACTCTCTTTGAATAATACAATAGCTTGTGTTGTACGCAACTTCGAGTTCTAACACACACCACAACCAATCAAAGTAGCCTTTATGAATGGTAATACCAACTTTTTGAAATTTTATACATTTTATTTTTCAAAATTGACTTCATATTTGGATTTTGAATAACGAAATTAGCTTTGGGTGAATTTTTGGTACTTTTCGGAAAACATTCATATTTTGATGAATAGTGAAAATTACTAAATTTTAATTAAAAACA
The DNA here is from genome assembly GCA_963277665.1 of Viscum album. Taxonomy (NCBI): domain Eukaryota; kingdom Viridiplantae; phylum Streptophyta; class Magnoliopsida; order Santalales; family Viscaceae; genus Viscum; species Viscum album. Next base: position 1,498,754,419 of record OY728161.1, read on the forward strand.
ACTTTTTTAATCAAAATTATAAATAGTGATAAATTGTGAATTTGAGAGGTTTTAAAGAAAAATTAGATTATATTTTTACCATTTAATCCAATGTTGGTAATTAGACATAATTTAACATTTAAACCGAACATAAACAAGTGTCAAATTTTTTATAGTTATTATTTCTTATAATTACGCTTTTTGTTTGGACAATGGGAGTTAATTTTAAATTAATTTCAGAAAATTCTGTGTTTTGAATATAGAAAAATGGATTCCATGGTTAGAATCCGCTAATAAATTTTTTTTATATAGGTAACATTTATTTTTACACATTTTGAATAATTACTTCGATAAATATTTTATTTACCATGGTTAAAAGGTAAATCTGGTAAATTAGGGTAAAATAATAATATTATAGTAATAATAAATTACCCCAAAACGTGTCCTAATCCTATTGGTTGATACATGTCTGACCATGATATCTTTAAGTCGATTTTGGGACCCCATGGATCCACTTGTAAGTGATAATGGCACTTTATATTAATTAAGTTAAAGTAAATACAAAAATGACATAAGCATATATCTTTTAGAAAAAAATTTTTTACATAAGTTTATATCTGTTATATTTTCGACTATATATATTCATTATAAAGATAAAAATATTATCAAATTAATTTAATTTATTTATAATTATTTGACATTGAATAATTAAATTTATTTATGATACAATAAGGATGCAGTATTTTCCTAATTAATGAAAGAATCAAATAATTATTATTATAAATGATAAAATAAATATAATTTGAAAGTTTTGATGAAAAAAACTATTGGTTAATATGAAATGTTAATATTTCATAAAGGAATTTGTTTCGAATTAATAAAGTTGTTAAGACTATAACAAAAATCAATTATTAAATAGTGTCAAAATTGACCTAAAGGAGTTTTTAAAACAAATATTATATTATTAATTGATATTATATTATTAAAAATCTAATTTTCGGCCAAAGAACTTATATAAGGATATTTGTATTATTAAAATACCTCCTGGGGGTATATTGAATGTTTATAGTAAGTATATTAAATATATAATATAAAAATACAAAGAGACATGGTAAATGTCAAACTATTTATCTGAGAGTTAAATAAAAAATATAAAGTTAATATAGTGACCAAAAACTATCTAAAACCTATTGTTTGAGTGGTTTTAGACCTATATCCAACTTAACCTTTGAATAATTTACTTTGGAGCCATTAAAAGTCAAATATGAATTTATTATAAAAAAATATTTCTAGCTTTTTTCTAAGGTGCCCCTCACCCCTCTTATAAAAGGGAATTTCACCTTCACTCTAATTTACACCATCAAAGCATTTAGGAAGGAAAAAACCTTCACAAATATTATATAAACATCCCTCACATCAACATAGAGGCCATAGTTTGATCAAAAAGCCATCTAATTGAGCCCTTTTGATCAAATCAAAATGAAAAACACGAAGAAGAGGAAATGTTTTCACCACCCTCTTCCAAGTTCCTTTCTTCTTCAACATCATCGTTAATTTTTATTTCCATTTTAACATAATAAATACAGTATCATCTATGTAATGTGACGTTATTATAGATATGTTACAATAATATTCATTATTCTATCAATCCATTGAATGACATGTCACCATACATTCGTACGTACAGCTTACTGTCTCTGAAGTGCCCAGATCAGTGTGAATCACTGAGAGGGAGAGGGGGTGAATCAGTGATCCCTTAAAACATTTTACTAATTGATTCCTTATCAATTAAACCTCTATGGATGGTTAATGCCTCAATCCACTCTTCTTGTATCTCTCAGCCTTTACTCGAGTGATGCAATAAATGTAAAGGCACAGGACACAAGGATTTACAAGGTTCGACACCAAAGGCATACGTCCTTGCCATGTTGGTTATACACCCCAACATGGGTTCTCTATTATAATCGGTTAGTATTACAATGGTCGATACAGAGTCCCACTGTATCTCTCCTGAGTCCCACAGGAGGGTCTTTATACTGCGCCTCACAGTGTTACCAGAGTCCCACTGGCCTGCTCTAGAATCCCACTAAAGACTTCTTCCGCCCTGAGTCTCATAGGGGGATTCTCCTGGTTCCTTGAGTCACACGAGTAGCTCTTCTTCACTTTATGATTCTTCAAGTATCTTCAGCAGTCTGGGATAAAGACTGCTGGCTTGCTCTGTACTTCTGATCACTTGAGTTGATCAGGTCTTCTCGTCTTGCTCAGGATTTATCTCCTTCTTCTCAGGATGACCTGGCTTCTCTCTCCAATTACTGAATACTCAGACAACTGATATCTTTAGCTTTAGTCTGGTCCAGTCTCACTTCACATCAAATTCATGCACTGAATGCATGGCATCACAATATCTCAAGATCTCCTGGTCTTGGACTCCTCAAATGCACACATCCAGATTTGGCTTTGTTCACGTGTGCATGTGCATGCATGCATGCATTCACTCCCCTTTCTTTTCTCCTTCGTTCAATAAACCCACAAAGGGTGTAATCACTTCAAGCACACACACCTTCCTTGAACTTCACACACTTAATTCAATTTTCTTACACACATAAATGTGTGTTCTTCTTTGTGATGATGTCTTCTTCTTCTAGGTGTTGACGCTTTTAGTGCACACACTAGGTTCGGCCTACTTTTTTTGATTGCACACACACACTTCCTTTAATCTTCTTCAAAGTGTGCACTTCACTTATGCACACACTTGGTTCTACATTTTTCACACACAAGGGCTACGACCTCCCCTTTAATTTGCACACAAAAGTTGTGGTGGCCTTCTTGTTTTGCACACACCCAAGGCTACGGCCTTCACTTGTTTTCACTTAGTACACACACTGCCAAGTGTGTTCATCCATTTTCATGCACACCAAAACTAAGGTCTCGGCCTTCTTTCTTCACTTAGAACACAAGGCACTAAGGCCCGACCTTCCTCCTCTTTGCACACCCACTACCCGTAGGGTGTTCTCTCAAGTGGAACACACACAAGGTGCAATCCGTCCTTGTACTTAGCACACACACAAGGGGAAATGTGGCTACGGCCTTCTTGGCTTCTTCTTGCACACACCCGAACTCCTTCTTCCTTCAAAGGAGACGCGCAAGGTCTCAGTGTAAGGGGCAGCCGCGCAAGTGTGCCCTGGCCACGGGGTGCGCAAGTGCAACACCTGCGCAATCCCTCGAGTGTTCATGGTTCATCACCGTGGGCTCTTTCCTCCTACCGCGTTAGTGTGCAGGCAGAGAGGGAATCAACCACGGGCGCGCAAGAATGCGGCCTCGGGTTCTTCCTGTCACGCATGGGAGGCGCGCAGGGGACTCCTTCGGGACCTCAGGTGGTCCCGAGAAATTCAGCCGCACAAGTGGGTTGTGCGTGGCTTCTTCTTCGCGAGGCACAAGGGTGCTCTCACGGGACTCCCAAGTTTTTCAGGAAGCTTCTCCAATGCCTCGAGCTCTCATTTTATAGGCAGAGGAATGCCTCAGCCCATCCACGTGATACAACTTTGAACTCCCGAAGATTTCAGGTATTCAAGATTCTCTAAATCTTTATTTTCTCTACTTCCAAACGCGGGTTACTTCTTCTTTATTTTTCTCCTACACATGCATGCTTAGAACGTGTGCATGGCCTTCATTTAAGCCCAAATCATGCATAGAAAGAACCCCACGTGGCCTCGGCATATTCTCTTGCCTCGGACGAACTCGAAATTCTCCCCTCATTGTATGCATGCATATTTTTATGCATGTATGTGTTCAGTGTGGCCAGACAAATCGGATGGACGTCTTACCTCTTTCAGAGGTGGCCGGGAACTCAAAATACGGTGGTCGGAGTGTCTCTGGTTCAGGCGGCGTCGTGGGATAGCTTCGACTGAGCTCGAGGAAGGAGACGCCTCAGATCCGTCGGATCAGGTGATCAAATAATCTTCAACGGCCTGGATCTGAACGGGAGCGGCGCGATGAGATGTACGGCCGAGATCTGGCGCGCGATCAATCGTGCGGCCAGGATCCGCTCCTGGAGATTTTTCCGCGTCCCACATCGAAACGGCTCCCGGTTTCCACGCGGTTTATGAAACAACTCATGCCGCTCAATGCTCAGTTGTACTTCCCCCTCCACGGTGCCTCCCCGCACTGTGTTCTCTCTGCGGGCGCGCTCTTGTGCCCACCCCTGCCACTCGGGCGCGCCACTGGCACCCATTATGCATTCTCGAGCGTGCTCCTCGCGCTCATGGTGCGTAGGGATTGACACTCCCCTGCATGGCCCGGGGCTTATACATGGCCCCGGCCTCTCGGGCTGGCCCCATGGGATCCCCCTTGGGCATGGAGACCTCGAGTCCCACATGTGCCTTGGGGTTGAACCCTTAAGGCTGGCCCTTGGTGGCTTCTTTTTTTCTAATTAAAACACTTAAGACATTGTATAAAAACAAAGTAACCATGTGAAAATGCCAAATGCCACTTCTTCCTCTAAGTTATTCTTCTTCATCAACTCTACTTCTTTATTATAATTCCTCCATCCTCCTTAACATATATTCTAGTCTTAGGAGGTGGAATTCCCGAAGGTTCTTTATCTTCAACCGAAATTCCTGAATCACATAAATCATCAATGTTCTTCATTGATCCAATCGGAGATCAAGTTGGATCAACATCTAATTCACATGCACTAAGTGATAGTGCATGGACTTCATTAAACCACTTCATCCACTTAAAACTTGTGGATGGATCACTTTCAACTCCTCATGCATTGTCACTAAAATGCATGGTCTTCTAACATTGTTGTGACATTGTATCTACTTGATACAAGTTCTTGGAACTCAAAGAGCAGCTCAACAATCATCAGATATAATGATGATGCTCCATCATCATCCATTCTTCAAGTGGTGTAACTTAGTATCATCTTGATACAAGTATTGAAACATTAAGATCAGTTCTACAATCGTCTGATACTCCATCATCATTCATTCTTCATGATTTATCACTTATTATCACCTTGATATAAGTATTGAAACATTAAGAACAGCTCTACAATCGTCTGATATCCATAGAGAATGTTTCAACCACAACATCCTATGTCACATAGTGAATCTCCTAAGTGACATTCATCTTAGTACCATGGCCATTGTCCTTCATCACCATCACCATCACATCCTTTGTCATTCACATCTTGACATTCCTTGACATCCATTCATTCATTCCTTGATAACATCTTACCTCATTGACAACAAATGCAACACAGTGCACTTCAATCTCCCCCTTTGTATTTGTTGTCAATACACTACTTCTGCACATATGAATGGGTCAATATGTGTGCCAATATTTTCTCCCCCTTATTGGAAATCAAATGCAAAGATGTGGTGTGGTTCACTTTCAAAAATCTCTTCCTCCCTTAGAAACGAATTTTCTTCAAAATCACTAATAGTGGGATGATGTCACATGTTCTCTTTAGCAAAGAACCTTTAGTAGATCAACTCTAAGTCTATGTGGGCTAACCCGGTGTAGAAAACAAGAACAATGTAACCAAGGAACTCAATGCTGTCCAAAATTCATTGTACATGTGAGATCATGCTTAGGCATCAAGGAGTTGAAATTTTTCAGATATATCAATGAATTGCAAAATCCTACACATACTTCACAAAAATCATTAGAAAGTTCAGTGCAAAGATTAAGCTCCCCCTTTCAACCATTTGTCTTCAATCAATACTCCCCCTTAATTGTCATGATGAATACAATTTAGAAACAAGGGATGAAAGTATGATTCGAATACCTTCACATTTCTCAAGATGGTATTAAATCTCAGAATCCCATCTTCTACAGATTGGCTCCCCCTCAAGGGGTGCACTCCATTCTTTCCAAACCACTCTCCAGATGAGAATGATCGTCATCTTCAATTCCCTGCAATGTTAGCACATGTAAATACAAGTTGTTAGGGAATAATATGGAACCTCCTTGGTTCATCAATGTGAACAACAAGGTTGAGAAGATTCTCTCAACCGAGATGTCCCATTTTCACCATTCTTCACACTTGCACATTTGATCTTCAATGATGTTTGTGCTGGTGTGGATCTCAACACCTCTTTAACTTCTTTGTGTGCGACTCCTGTATTTCTAGGGGCCTTCTGAGAACTAGAGTCTCCTGGTGCAATCTTCATTCTTTTGAAGAATCCCTTCTGAGCTGGAATGAATATCATGCATTTATCACTAGTATGTCCAGCTTGATTGCACCTCACTCACAGAACTTGATCTTCATGTGAAATCTTTTTATTTCCTTTTGCCTTAGCAATTTCCAGAACTCTATCTTCAGCTCTTTGCATATCTTTGGAAAGTTGCAACTAATTTGGCCATATGAATAACAAGTCATTTGGAAGTGAGGTCTCAGTTTTGGAAATTCCACATGGTTCTTTTGATACTATTAATCCACCTTTCTTAGACAACTTATTTTCAACCAATCCCTTCAGCTTCTTCTGGATTGATTGTCTGTTTGAGTCCAGTCTACCTCTATTCAGTTCCATGGCTTGTTCACAAAGATCCATGGTGTGTCCTTTCTTTCCACAGTAGAAGCATGTTTTCTTGGTGGCCCTTCTGGATGCATCACCCTTCTTGGATTTAGACTCCAAGGACTTATATTCCTTTTTCAAAACCTTCTTGCGAGCATCTTCAACTTTCTTCTTGATTCCCAAGGATTCTTTCTGAGCCAAGTTCTGTGATCATTTCTTCTTTTGAGCTCTAGATACAGTTGGAGATTGACATGTATCTATTTAACCACTTTTGCACACATCCCAGATGTTATCAAGCAATCCGAATCTGTTAGCAGTAAACAGATGTCCTTGGACCTGTGGATGTTTCTTCTTTTCTTCTGGCTTTCTCCCCCTTGGCATGGGCTTTCTTTGTGCTTTGAAATTCAGTGGATTGTACCAAAAATCCTTTGCACAGTGCCCATACTTATTACAACACCAACACTGACCCACAAATCTTGACCTCTTCAGTCCTTCTGATTGTAGGTTACTTGTCTTGAATTGTTGTGCTGCTTCAGGAGAGCTTTCTTTCTTCATTGTCTTCATCCATACTTGTTTGGAATTATTCTTCCATCCTGCACTTTTTGCGGAAACACAATTAGAATCATTAGTACAAGATGGGATGGATGTTACCTTCCTTTTTGAAGTTGTTGCCCTTTTATTAGAGGAAGTTTGTCTCTTAGAATCATCTTTCTCAAAGAAAACTTGTGTAGAAACATTTCTACTTTCAGCTGACTGGGAGGATTCAGCTTTAGGTGATTGCAGATTTTTCAATATCACCTCTAGTTCTATGCATTTCATGTTAAGGGAGTTCTTCTAATCCTCAACAGTTCTTAGCCTTCCTTCCCAATTTTCTTTCATCTGTTCTAACTGGTCTTCATGCACCTTCTTCAATTCTAGCAATGAATTGTCAATCTCCTTCACCATTTTGACTTTGTCTTCGAGTTGAGCATCTCTGACATTCATTGACACTTTGTGCAACATCTCCAGTGCATGGAAAACTTCATTGATCATTATCATAAAGATTTCATTCTCAGAAAGGCTTCTTTGCAATTCTTCAGCAGTGTCTTCATATCTTTCATTGCAAAGAGAAACAGTTTCATCTTTAGCCTTCACCAGCTTTCTGAGAGTGTTGGTTATGCCAACCCTTTTAGCCAACTGATCTTCCATTGTATTGGCCTCTTCTTCTAGCTGTAATTTTTCTTCTTAAAGATCAAGGATGCTTGTAGCTATACACATTGCCACTTCCTTGGGGACTGTCTTATGAAGATATTCGATTGCACTTTGAAGATCTTTTATTTTTCCAACTTCATCACAGCTAGGACAAGATTTCTTCATCTTCTTAGCATGTTTCTTCTTTCTATTTTTCTGAGTCTCGGCAGATATCTCCATTGGAGGCTGGTCGCTCATTTCCTCAAATCTGCACTTCATAAAGACTCCCTTGGATATTTTAGAGGTAACCTTCGCTCTGATACCAATTAAAGTGCCCAGATCAGTGTGAATCACTGAGAGGGGGAGGGGGTGAATCAGTGATCCCTTAAAACTTTTTACTAATTGATTCCTTATCAATTAAACCTCTATGGCTGGTTAAAGCCTCGATCCACTCTTCTTGTATCTCTCAGCCTTTCCTCGAGTGATGCAGTAAATATAAAGGCACAGAACACAAGGATTTACAAGGTTCGGCACTAAAGGCCTACGCTCTTTCCATGTTGGTTATACACCCCAACATGGTTTCTCCATTATAATCTGTTAGTATTACAATGGTCGATAAAGAGTCCCACTGTATCTCTCCTGAGTCCCACAGGAGGGTCTTTATACTGCGTCTCACAGTGTTACCAGAGTCCCACTGGCCTGCTCCAGAATCCCACTGAAGACTTCTTCCTCCCTGAGTCTCACAGGGGGCTTCTCCTGGCTCCTCGAGTCACACGTGTAGCTCTTATTCACTTTATGCTTCTTCAAGTATCTTCAGAAGTATGGGATAAAGACTGCTGGCCTTGCTCTGTACTTCTGATCACTTGAGTTGATCAGGTCTTCTTGTCTTGCTCTGGATTTATCTCCTTCTTCTCAGGATGACCTGGCTTCTCTCTCCAACTACTGAATACTCAGACAACTGATATCTTTAACTTCAGTCTGGTCCAGTCTCACTTCACATCAACTTCATGCACTGAATGCATGGCATCACAGTATCTTCAAGATCTCCTGGTCTTAGACTCCTCAAATTCACACAACCATATTTGGCTTTATTCACGTGTGCATGTGCATGCATGCATGCATGCACTCCCCTTTCTTTTCACCTTGGTGCAATAAACCCACAATGGGTGTAATCACTTCAAGCACACACACCTTCCTTTAACTTCACAAACTTAATTCAATTTTATTACACACATAAATGTGTGTTCTTCTTTGTGTGGATGTCTTCATCTTCTAGGTGTTTACACTTTTAGTGAACACACTAGGTTCAGCCTACTTGTTTTGTTTGCACACACACACTTCCTTTGATCAATTAGCAAACACACGGCTTGGCCTACTTCACTTACTAAGCACACACACTTCCTTGTTCATTTAATCTTCATCAAAGTGTGCACTTCACTTATAAACACACTTGGTTCTCCATTTTGCACACACAAGGGCTACATCCTCCTCTTTAATTTGAACACAAAAGTTGTGGTGGCCTTCTTGTTTTGCACACACCCAAGGATACGGCCTTCACTTGTTTTCACATAGTACACACAATGCCAAGTGTGTTCTTCCATTTGCATGCACACCAAAACTAAGGTCTCGGCCTTCTTTCTTCACTTAGCACACAAGGCACTAAGGCCCGACCTTCCTCCTCTTTGCACACCCACTTCTCGTAGGGTGTTCTCTCAAGTGGCACACACACAAGGTGCAATCCTTCCTTGCACATAGCACACACACAAGGGGAAATGTGGCTACGGCCTTCTTGGCTTCTTCTTGCACACACCCAAACTCCTTTGTCCTTCAAAGGAGACGCGCAAGGTCTCGGTGCAAGGGGCACCCGCGAATGTGTGCCCTGGCCATGGGGTGCGCAAGTGCAACACCCGCTCAAGCCCTCGAGTGTTCAAGGTGCAACACCGTGACCTCCTTCCTCCTGCCGCGTAAGTGTGCAGGAAGAGAGGGAATCAACCACGGGCGCGCACAAATGTGGCCTCGGGTTCTTCCTGTCGCGCAAGGGAGGCGCGCAGGGGACTCCTTCGGGACCTCGGGTGGTCCCGAGAACTTCAGCCGCACAAGTGGGTTGTGCGGGGCTTCTTCTTCGCGAGGCACAAGGGTGATCTCACGGGACTCCCAAGTTTTTCAGAAAGCTTCTCCAATGCATCGGGCTCTCCTTTTATAGGCAAAGGAATGCCTCATCCCATCCGCGTGATACAACTTTGAACTCCCGAAGATTTCGGGTATTCAAGATTCTCTAAATCTTTATTTTCTCTACTTCCAAATGCGGGTTCCTTCTTCTTTATTTTTCTCCTCCACATGCATGCTTCGAACGTGTGCATGGACTTCATTTAATCCCAACACATGCATAGCAAGAACCCCATGTGGCCTCGGCATATTCTCTTGCCTCGGCCGAACTCGAAATGCTCCCCTCGTTGTATGCATGTATATTTTTATGCATGTATGTGTTCAGTGTGGCCAGACAAATCGGATGGACGTCTTAACTCCTTCAGAGGTGGCCGGGAACTCAAAATACGGTGGTCGGATTGGCTATGGTTCAGGTGGAGTCGCGGGCTAGCTTCGACTGAGCTCGTGGAAGGAGACGCCTCGGAGCCGTCAGATCAGGCGATCAAATAATCTTCAACGGCCTGGATCTGAACGGGAGCAGTGCGATGAGATGTGCCGTCTAGATCTGGTGCACAATCAATCGTGCGGCCAGGATCCGCTCCTAGAGATTTTTCTGCGTCCCACATCGAAACGGCTCCCGGTTTCCACGCGGTTTATCCAACAACTCCTGACGCTCAATGCTCATTTGTACTTCCCCCTCCACGGTGCCGCCCCGCACCGTGTTCTCTCTGTGGGCGCGCTCTTGCGCCCACCCCTGCCACTTGGGCGCGCCACTGGAGCCCACTATGCATTCTTGAGCGCGCTCCTCGCGCTCACGCTGCGTAGGGCTTGACACTCCCCTACGTGGCCCGAGGCTTATACACGGCCCCGGCCTCTCGGGCTGGCCCCATGGGATCCCCCTTGGGCGTGGCGACCTCGAGTCCCACATGTGCCTTGGGGTTGAACCCTTAAGGCTGGCCCTTGGTGGCTTCTTTTTTGCTAAGTAAAACACTTAGGACTTTGTATAAAAACAAAGTAACCAAGTGAAAATGCCAAATTCCACTTCTTCCTGTAAGCCATTCGTCTTCATCAACTGTACTTTTTTATTAGAATTCATCCATCCTCCTTAACTTATATTCTAGTCTTAGGAGGTGGAATTCCCGAAGGTTCTTCATCTTCAACCGAAATTCCTGAATCACATAAATCTTCAATGTTCTCCATTGATCCAATCAGAGATCAAGTTGGATCAACATCTAATTCACATGCACTAAGTGATAGTGCATGGACTTCATTAAACCACTTCATCCACTTAGATATTGTGGATGGATCACTTTCAACTCCTCATGCATTGTCACTACAATGCATGGTCTTCTAACATTGTTGTGACATTGTATCTACTTGATACAAGTTCTTGGAACTCAAAGAGCAGCTCAACAATCATCAGATATAATGATGATGCTCCATCATCATCCATTCTTCAAGTGGTGTAACTTAGTATCATATTGATACAAGTATTGAAACATTAAGATCAGTTCTACAATCCTCTGATACTCCATCATCATTCATTCTTCATGTTTTGTCACTTAGTATCACCGTGATATAAGTATTGAAACATTAAGAATAGCTCTACAATCGTCTGATATCCATAGAGAATGTTTCAACCACAACATCCTGTGTCACATAGTGAATCTCCTAAGTGACATGCATCTTAGTACCATGGCCATTCTCCTTCATCACCATCACCATCACATCCTTTGTCATTCACATCTTGACATTCCTTGACATCAATTCATTCATTCCTTGATAACAACATACCTCATTGACAACAAATGCAACACAGTTCACTTCAATCTCCCCCTTTGTATTTGTTGTCAATACACTACTTTTGCACATATGAATGGGTAAATATGTGTTCCAATATTTTCTCCCCCTTATTGGAAATCAAATGCAAAGATGTGGTGTGGTTCACTTTCAAAAATCTCTTCCTCCCTTAGAAAAGAATTTTCATCAAAATCACTAATAGAGGGATGATGTCACATGTTCTATTTAGCAAAGAACATTTAGTAGATCAACTCTATGTCTACGTGGGCTAACCCGGTGTAGAAAACAAGAGTGATGTAACCAAGGAACTCAATGATGTCCAAAATTCATTGTACATGTGAGATCATGCTTAGGCATCAAAGGGGTTGAAATATTTCAGATATATCACTGAATTGCTAAATCCTGCACATACTTCACAAAAATCATTAGAATGTTCAGTGCAATGATAAAGCTCCCCCTTTCAACCATTTGTCTTCAATCAATACTCCCCCTTAATTGTCATGATGAATACAATTTAGATACAAGGGATGAATGTATGATTGGAATACCTTCACATTTCTTAAGATGGTATTAAATCTCAGAATCCCATCTTCTACAGATTGGCTCCCCCTCAAGGGGTGCACTCCATTCTGTCCAAACCACTCTCCAGATGAGAGTGATCATCATCTTCAATTCCCTGCAATGTTAGCACATGTAAATACAAGTTGTTAGGGAATAAGATGGAACCTCCTTGGTTCATCAGTGTGGACAACAAGGTTGAGAAGATTCTCTCAACCGAGATGTCCCATTTTCACCATTCTTCACACTTGCACATTTGATCTTCAATGATGTTTGTGCTGGTGTGGATCTCAACACCTCTTTAACATCTTTGTGTGTGACTCCTGTATTTCTAGGTTCCTTCTGAGCACTAGAGTCTCCTGGTGCAATCTTAATTCTTTTGAAGAATCCCTTCTGAGCTGGAATGAATATCATGCATTTATCACTAGTATGTCCAGCTTGATTGCACCTCACACACAGAACATGATCTTCATGTGAAATATTTTTCATTCCTTTTTTCCTTAGCAATTGACAGAAATTTATCTTCCGCTCTTTGCAGATATTTGGCAAGTTGCAACTGATTTGGCCATATGACTAACAAGTCATTTGGAAGTGCGGCCTCAGTTTTGTAAATTCCACATGGTTCTTTTGATACTATTAATCCACCTTTCATAGAAAACTTATTTTCAACCAATCCCTTCTACTTCTTCTGGATTGATTGTCTGTTTGAGTCCAGTCTGCCTCTATTCAGTTCCATGGCTTGTTCACAAAGATCCATGGTGTGTCCTTTCTTTCCACAGTAGAAGCATGTTTTCTTGGTGGTCATTCTGGATGCATCACCCTTCTTGGATTTAGACTCCAAGGACTTATTTTCCTTTTTCAAAACCTTCTTGGGAGCATCTTCAACTTTCTTCTTGCTTCCCAAGGATTCTTTCTGAGCCAGGTTCTGTGATCGTTTCTTCTTTTGAGCTCTAGATACAGTTGAAGATTGACATGTATCTATTTGACCACTTTTGCATACATCCCAGATGTTATCAAGAAATCTGAATCTATTCGCAGTAAACAGATGTCTCTGGACTTGTGGATGTTGCTTCTTTTCTTCTGGCTTTCTCCCCCTTGGCATGGGAATGCTTTGTTCTTTGACATTCAGTGGATTGTACCAACAATCCTTTGCACAGTGCCCATACTTATTACAACACCAACACTGACCCACAAATCATGACCTCTTCAGTCCTTCTGATTGTAGGTTACTTGTCTTGAATTGTTGTGCTGCTTCAGGAGAGCTTTCTTTCTTCATTGTCTTCATCCATACTTGTTTGGAATTATTCTTTCATCCTGCACTTTTTGTGGAAACACAATTAGAAGCATTAGTACAAGATGGGATGGATGGTACCTTCCTTTTAGAAGTTGTTGCCCTTTTATTAGAGAATGTCTTTCTCTTAGAATCATCCTTCTCAAAGCACACTTGTGTAGAAACATTTCTACTTTCAGCTGACTGGGAGGATTCAGCTTTGGGTGATTGCAGATTTTTCAATATCACCTCTAGTTCTATGCATTTCATGTTAAGGGAGTTCTTCTCATCCTCAACAGTTCTTAGCCTTCCTTCCCAATTTTCATTCAGCTGTTCTAACTGGTCTTCATGCACCTTCTTCAATTATAGCAATGAATTGTCAAGCTCCTTCACCATTTTGACTTTGTCTTCGAGTTGAGCATCTCTGACATTCATTGACACTTTGTGAAACTCCTCCAGTTCATGGAAAACATCTTTTATCATTATCATAAAGATTTCTTTCTCAGAAACGCTTCTTTACAATTCTTCAGCAGTGTCTTCATATCATTCATTGCAATGAGAAACAGTTTCATCTTTAGCCTTCACCAGCTTTCTGAGAGTGTTGGTTATGCCAGCCCTTTTAGCCAACTGATCTTCCATTGTATTGGATTCTTCTTCTGGCTGTAATTTTTCTTCTTGAAGATCAAGGATGCCTGTAGCTATATACATTGCCACTTCCTTTGGGATTGTCTTCTGATGATATTCGATTGCAATTTGAAGATCTTTTATTGTTCCAACTTCATCATAGCTAGGACATGCTTTCTTCATCTTCTTGGCCTGTTTCTTCTTTCTATTTTTCTGAGTCTCGGCAGATATCTCCATTTGAGGATGGTCGCTAATTTCCTCAAATCTGCACTTCATAAATAATCCCTTCGATCTTTTAGAGGTAACCTTCGCTCTGATACCAATTGAAGTGCCCAGATCAGTGTGAATGACTGAGAGGGGGAGGGGGTGAATCAGTGATCCCTTAAAAATTTTTACTAATTGAGTCCTTATCAATTAAACCTCTATGGCTGGTTAAAGCCTCGATCCACTCTTCTTGTATCTCTCATCCTTTCCTCGAGTGATGTAGTAAATGTAAAGCCACATGACACAAGGATTTACAAGGTTTGGCACCAAAGTCCTACGTCCTTTCCATGTTGGTTATACACCCCAACATGGTTTCTCTATTATAATAGGTTAGTATTACAATGGTCGATACAGAGTCCCACTATATCTCTCCTGAGTCCCACAGGAGGGTCTTTATACTGCGTCTCATAGTGTTACCAGAGTCCCACTGGCCAGCTCCAGAATCCCACTGAAGACGTCTTCCACCCTGAGTCTCACAGGGGGCTTCTCCTGGCTCCTCGAGTCACACGAGTAGCTCTTCTTCACTTTATGCTTCTTCAAGTATCTTCAGTAGTATGGGATAAAGACTGCTGGCCTTGCTCTGTACTTCTGATCACTTGAGTTGATCAGGTCTTCTCATCTTGCTCAGGATTTATCTCCTTCTTCTCTGGATGACCTGGCTTCTCTCTCCAACTACTGAATACTCAGACAACTAATATCTTTAACTTCAGTCTGGTCCAGTCTCACTTCACATCAACTTCATGCACTGAATGCATGGCATAAAAATATTTTCAAGATCTCCTGGTCTTGGACTCCTCAAATGCACACAACCAGATTTGGCTTTGTTCACGTGTGCATGTGCATGCATGCATGCATGCACTCCCCTTTCTTTTCTCCTTGGTGCAATAAACCCACAAAGGGTGTAATCACATCAAGCACACACACCTTCCTTGAACTTCACACACTTAATTCAATTTTCTTACACACATAAATGTGTGTTCTTCTTTGTGTGGATGTCTTCTTCTTCTAGGTGTTTACACTTTTAGTGAACACACTAGGTTCGTCCTACTTGTTTTGTTTGCACACACACACTTCCTTTGATCAATTAGCAAACACAAGGCTTGGCCTACTTCAATTACTAAGCACATACACTTCCTTGTTCTTTTAATCTTCTTCAAAGTGTGAACTTCACTTATGCACACACTTGGTTCTCCATTTTGCACACACAAGGGCTACGACCTCCTCTTTAATTTGCACACAAAAGTTATGGTGGCCTTCTTGTTTTGCACACACCCAAGGCTACGGCCTTCACTTGTTTTCACTTAGTACACACACTGCCAAGTGTGTTCTTCCATTTGCATGCACACCAAAACTAAGGTCTTGGCCTTCATTCTTCACATAGCACACAAGGCAGTAAGGCCCGACCTTCCTCCACTTTGCACACCCACTTCCCGTAGGGTGTTCTCTCAAGTGGCACACACACAAGGTGCAATACTTCCTTGCACTTAGCACACACACAAGGGGAAATGGGGCTACGGCCTTCTTGGCTTCTTCTTGCACACACCCGAACTCTTTTGTCCTTCAAAGGAGACGCGCAAGGTCTCGGTGTAAGGGGCAGCCGCGCAAGTGTGCCCTGGCCACGGGGTGCGCAAGTGCAACACCCGCGCAAGCCCTCGAGTGTTTAAGGTGAAACACTGTGGGCTCCTTCCTCCTGCCGCGTAAGTGTGCAGGCAGAGAGGGAATCAACCACGGGCGCGCAAGAATGCGGCCTCGGGTTCTTCCTGTCGCGCAAGGGAGGCGCGCAGGGGACTCCTTCGGGACCTCGGGTGGTCCCGAGAACTTCAGCCGCACAAGTGGGTTGTGCGGGGATTCTTCTTCGCGAGGCACAAGGGTGCTCTCACGGGACTCCCAAGTTTTTCATAAAGCTTCTCCAATGCCTCGGGCTCTCCTTTTATAGCCAAAGGAATGCCTCATCCCATTCGCGTGCTACAACTTTGAACTCCCGAAGATTTCGGGTATTCAAGATTCTCTAAATATTTATTTTCTCTACTTCCAAATGCGGGTTCCTTCTTCTTTATTTTTCTCCTCCACATGCATGCTTCAAATGTGTGCATGGCCTTCATTTAAGCCCAACACATGCATACCAAGAACCCCACGTGGCCTCGGCATATTCTCTTGCCTCGGCCAAACTCGAAATGCTCCCTTCTTTGTATGAATGCATATTTTTATGCATGTATGTGTTCAGTGTGGCCAGACAAACCGGATGGACGTCTTACCTCTTTCAGAGGTGGCCGGGAACTCAAAATACGGTGGATGGAGTGGCTCTGGTTCAGGCGGCGTCGCGGGCTAGCTTCGACTGAGCTCGAGGAAGGAGACGCCTCAGAGCCGTCGGATCAGGCGATCAAATAATCTTCAACGGCCTGGATCTGAACGGGAGCGGCGCGATGAGATGTGCGGCCGAGATCTGGCGCGCGATCAATCGTGCGGCCAGGATCCACTCCTGGAGATTTTTCTGTGTCCCACATCGAAACGGTTCCCGGTTTCCACGCGGTTTATCAAACAACTCCTGCCGCTCAACGCTCAGTTGTACTTCCCCCACCACGGTGCCGCCCCGCACCGTGTTCTCTCTGCGGGCGCGCTCTTGCGCCCACCCCTGCCACTCGGGCGCTCCACTGGCACCCACTATGCATTCTTGAGCGCGCTCCTCGCGCTCACACTGCGTAGGGCTTCACACTCCCCTGCGTGGCCCGAGGCTTATACACGGCCCCGGCCTCTCGGGCTGGCCCCATGGGATCCCCCTTGGGCGTGGTGACCTCGAGTCCCACATGTGCCTTGGGGTTGAACCCTTAAGGCTGGCCCTTGGTGGCTTCTTTTTTGCTAATTAAAACACTTAGGACTTTGTATAAAAACAAAGTAACCAAGTGAAAATTCCAAATTCCACTTCTTCCTCTAAGCCATTCTTCTTCATCAACTCTACTTCTTTATTAGAATTCCTCCATCCTCCTTAACATATATTCTAGTCTTAGGAGGTGGAATTCATGAAGGTTCTTCATCATCAACCGAAATTCCTGAATCACATAAATCTTTAATGTTCTTCATTGATCCAATCAGAGATCAAGTTGGATCAACATCTAATTCACATGCACTAAGTGATAGTGCATGGACTTCATTAAACAACTTCATCCACTTAGAACTTGTGGATGGATCACTTTCAACTCCTCATGCATTGTCACTACAATGCATGGTCTTCTAACATTGTTGTGACATTGTATCTACTTGATACAAGTTCTTGGAACTCATAGAGAAGCTCAACAATCGTCAGATATAATGATGACGCTCCATCATCATCCATTCTTCAATTGGTGTAACTTAGTATCATCTTGATACAAGTATTGAAACATTAAGATCAGTTCTACAATCATCTGATACACCATCATCATTCATTCTTCAAGTGTTGTCAACTAGTATCACCTGGATATAAGTATTGAAACATTAAGAGCAGCTCTACAATCGTCTGATATCCATAGAGAATGTTTCAACCACAACATCCTATGTCACTTAGTGAATCTCCTAAGTGACATGCATCTTAGTACCATGGCCATTCTCCTTCATCACCATCACCATCACATCCTTTGTCATTCACATCTTGACATTCCTTTACATCCATTCATTCATTCCTTGATAACAACATACCTCATTGACAACAAATGCAACACAGTGCACTTCAGTCTCCATGTTGTGGTGTAATTATTATACAAAACATTATTATTTAAATGGTTATGATAATGAAGTGCAATTCATGTAAGTAATACATATAACATGATAATGATTTTTTATATATGATGCAAAATCCAATTATATATTATTTTAATATCAATAGAATGATATTGTAACTTGTGCGTACGTATGGACTATCGGCTCCACGAATGCGATAGGATTCATTCCACACCATATCCATTCAAGACTAATTTTCATTTTATGAATAAAAATAATGATTAAGGACTTGATATAATTTTGTATACGAATAATATACAACCTATGGATAAAAAACATGGTTTATGTAACAAAACATATAATAGAAAATGAATTAGTTAACACATGAAACAACGATAATACTAAGATATTATTAACAAAGCAACCTTAAAAGATCATATATGATATCATATTAATGTTTATGATTCTTTTATATTTTAATAAAAATGATTTTGATATTATACATGAGTTTAACCTACCCTCGACCAAGTAGAATTACAAGGTAATGGTTTATTTCAAAATCGCTTTATTATCTGAGTTAGTTTATGTGTAATTATCTATTGGGTCATCTTTGTCATCCACATCCATGTTTCTTAAAAATGTATTTCAAAACGTTCGTACTATTTTACAGCATATGGGTTAGAGTCAATTATACCCTTTTTTAATTTTTATAATATTTTTATAAAGGAATATATCCTTCATTTTCCAAACAACGTCCTTTTTAACCTTTTATACAGAATTAAGGTAAGAATGTCTATTTTTAACTTATACGGTGGGTGTGGCTATTTTCCACAACTATAAAATCATTGATGTTTCCCTTAAAATATTATAAGAATATTTTGAATTTAAATGTTTTATATTATAATTATTTTACTTTTAAATGATTTAAAAAAAGATATTTACTTCAAATAGTTCTGCTTAAAACTATGTCAACATCCTTTGATGGATTTTAAGA
This sequence comes from Viscum album, assembly GCA_963277665.1. Taxonomy (NCBI): domain Eukaryota; kingdom Viridiplantae; phylum Streptophyta; class Magnoliopsida; order Santalales; family Viscaceae; genus Viscum; species Viscum album. Next base: position 1,498,773,440 of record OY728161.1, read on the forward strand.
TTATATGAAGTTGATTTATTATGATACAAAACATCCATATAGTATTCAAGGTTTTGTGATATGTTTGACTGTGGATGTTTTATTTTTAAACCATTTATGGTATATGGATAATGAATTGACATTTCGTATTCTAGTTTTAATACGAATGTTTATGTAATGTTTAAACCTGTTCATATAAGGAATACATATGACTTAATAAGTGACGGGTGGAGCCCTCTATAGCTCCTCGATGCATCTGTAGATCTCATGAGACAAACTAGTGTCTTGTAGCAAGGCCTAGACCAAATCTTATTTTTTTTCTTAGCACAAGTCCTTGACTATGTAGTCATGATAGTCTAGCATTATGCATTCCATCATTATGAAAATGGTTATTGATATTGCATGTGATTATTAGACTAGTAGAATATACATTTGAATAAGTAAATGAAATTATATCATTTTATCTATTCCATATAATTCTGAAGTTCATGTTTAAAAGGATTAAGTTTTAGTTACACATTGCCTTAAATATTTATTTATACATATGAATGTTTCCGCTATTTTGTTTTCCTTACTAAGCATCCGATCTCACCCCTTTCAATGTTTTATTTTCCCCTTTATGTGAAGAAGTATTTTATGAATAACCTTTAGCGATAGTGTGATGGGATATGATGACAAGATGTTGTTGTAGTTTTTTTTTCTTTTTGATGTAATGTAATACTTATGAATATATCAAGTGTTTCCAAGGCTACTAAACTAATCAGCCTTTTCAGATATAATCTTTTGTGATCATGACAATGTTATGTAATAATGCATCAAATTTGGGTAACTGGGGTCGGGGAATTATAATTAGTGTGTGGCATGAGGTGTTCCTCATAATGATAATGTTTAGGTTGGAGAGTTTTGTGTTCTTTATAATATAGACATTCATTTTGTGGAATCTATTGTTCGTTAAATTGTATATATTGTACTAATAGGTGAGGGGTGCCATCCAATTGTTGGAATTGTTGAAAATATCATGAATGATAATGATATCCATTTACATCTAGTTTTATAGACAACCTATCATTGATCTAAAGCATGTTTGGTTAGGGGTTCCTAACATCTTAGTAAGTCCACGATCACTCATGATATTCATATTGTTTACTAGTTTGTGCATTAATGATTATGTATTATATTATAATAATTTTTTTCTGTTTACTTTTTTATATTATCTTATCCATATAAAATATATATTATTTTTTCATTACTAGACCACATTGGTGGCATCCTACTAAAGGTTACTCTCTCAAGTACCAAACCACCAAAAACATGGGTACCTAATCCTCTCTAAAATTATAGAGGGGAAGGTTGGGTTTAGGCCTTGGTAGATCATTGAGTTTTACATCTCATTACATTTCAACATTCCAATATTAAGTGAGACTTGTGTTATAGAGCCTCTTTTTATTTGGTTTTATTTTTACATTTGTAAATATGAATGGATTTGTGGGATATTAGTGCCCTATTTATTGTATTTTCTTTTGGTTATTTTGTTTCTATATTGACTCCTATTATTGCTATGTTATTGGTAAATGTGTACAATAATTGTGCATTGTTTAATGTTTAGTTATATATATATATGATATTTTAAAATCTTATGGAGGGTATAGTCTTCCCATGGTCCCTCTAATGACCCAAGTCACCTATCGTCAACCTCTAGCATATGTGGAGGCATGCCTATGGTCACATGGTATTCTTGAATAAACCTGGTGACTTGGGTCAACATGTATAAAATTGTATCATATAATATTAATTTTCTCCTTATTTATTTGTTTTATGATATGAGACATAGGAATATATTTTAGCTTGTGATGAAACTAAATCTAGTACATCGATAGATATTTTATGGATGGTAGTCTAGGTTACCAGATTTTTTGGTTCATATTATTACAATACTTTTTTATGTTCATAAATTTCCACCTTAGGTAATAAACATTGATTTTATGGTTGTGATATCAAATACAAAACCATTATTGTTCATTGTTAATTATTTATAACTTTTTAATCATGTTTCCCCTCTAAATTATGATTATATATTTATAAAAACATTTTTCTTGATATTTATAAATGGGTAATATAAAAACCCCTTAAATACCCTAGAAAAAAATCAAATTACAATTAAATCCAAAAAAAAATCCCTTACATTGAATCATATTAAATTTCATTGATTTTTTTTCATTTTTAATGGGCAGAAGATCTCTATTTATAAAGATTTTTCCTAGGGAATGACCATATTTTTCGTTTTTTATTAAAAAAACTGAAAATTTTATTGAAGTGTTGTGCAAAATGTTTCCTCCAACAGTTGTTGGACTCTGTTTTCTTGCAATGCCTCTGTTTAACAGATATAAGGGTGAAATTTAAATTAAATGTAAAATAGACAATATTTTTTTTATTAATTGGATAAAAAATATATCCCCTTCCTTTCACCCACATGCATTGAGAAATGAAAACATTAACCATGTGTTGGGTGGAAAACCACAGCCATGATTTAATTATCTCATTTTCCTTCTAGATTATTTATTATTTATGAAAATTATTTTCCAATTTGATTGAACACATCAAATTTATTCTAACAATATCATTACTCTTCTTTAATATAAATATTATACCAAAATACAAGGAATATAATAATCATAATCATCTCTTAATTATGTTCATTCTTGTTTAGGTCTATCTAACTACCTATGAGAAAATTGATATAAAATTATAACATGGATAATTAGAAGCAATTTATTCCTCGTAATATATGATATAAATATTAAAATAATGGTTATACCATTGTTCTATAATTGATGCATTTTTTTAAATTCATGAATTATGATACCAATTATTTTGTAAAAATTATCAAAACATAATCATCAATGATATTGTCATTATGTTTATTAAAAAACACTGATATTGATTAAAACAATGAAATAACTAGTAATAATAAATTATAAATTATCATAGATTTTTTTTGGAATAATTACCTTTGGGAGGTGAATGCATATCATTGAAACTATTATATAAAAAATTTTAAATGAACTTAATTAATAACACTAGGTATATAAAATATATAATAATTAAATATTATACATATTTGAAATTAATTTATATTATGTAAAAAATATTTAATAAATATTAAAAATATTTTTAAATAGTTTATTAAGATATATATTTTTTTATTAGAGGATATTCAAACACTTTAGTTGAAGTAATGAATTAACTTTGAGGTTTTTTGTCTCAAATTATTACGCATTCAGAAATATTTCTCATTATACAACATGTTATCTTTGAAATAGTGCTTATAATTCCTTTATACTATATTGTATCAAGATCACCTCATCATTCTAGGAATTTAATGTTTCACATCAAATTGTAACCTTCATGGGGGTTTTCATGAATGTTGCTAAAGTTGTAAAGGGATCATAATCAATTTTTTTACTCCACGAGACATGTTTTATATTATGCATCATAATATTAAAAATATTATATTCAAAAAATAATTAAATTAATTTATGAAAATTTCCTATTTTTTATGAGATGTCATATGTTCTTTTCATGATCTCCCTCTCAATCTATTTTAAATTTTAAGCTATAAAATAAATAATGAATTTTTTCTCCAATATCAAATTAAAATAGAGAATATTTTTGAATAATAATACTAAAATGAAATTTGTATAAATATATATATATAACCCCTATCATTTTATACTTCTATTGTAAGTATTGGATTTTTAATTTTCGTATACATATTTTATTTTCACATTGGAATATTAATCAGCAATTTTTTGAGAAATGAAACTACCATTTCTTTTGTGTCCAGTACCTAAATTGTTTCCATGTCTATATTCATTGGATGATTTTTTGAATATCATTATACATACATTTGTAATTATTATTTTTATTTTCTCCCTGAGGACATTCTTTAAATGTTTTAATGAAATTTTTAAAAATTTCTTCATTGGTTATTTTCATGAATCTATGAAACAATTTAATATTAATAAGTTTCATATGAACATGTCTTTCCACCATTAATTATATTTTATATGATTAATATTATCAATGCATTATTTTTTACAAACATAATTCATATTTAACATTCTATTATAAAAGATTTATTTTGAAATTACATTGAACTATTGAGGATATTTTTTATTTCTAATAAGACATTTTCTACAATTATAGAGAAAAAAATTTCTTTTGATATTATCATTCTAATCATAAGTTATAATTAATCGAGAAAATATTACAAAATATTCATTCAAGAATAAATCACAAAATAATATTTTTAATAATATTTTCATTAAATGAATTGAACGTTCCGACCCACTGTGTTACTAAATCATCCACAGTTATAGGAATTATTTTCTGCCCAATGTAACTCTCATATAAAAACACTTCATATCATTCCACTAATTAAAGGGGGTTCCCTGAGATTTCATATAACAATTATTTGTGAAATTATTGAATTAATATTATTCGATTACTCCTTAGTGTTTTAGTGTACATGATGAAAATATTTTCAATCTCATATTTAGATAAATATATTTACTGATTACTATGTCATGTTGAATATTTTAATTCTTTCCTTAAAATGATGATGTCACTAGACATAATTAATTATTCTAATGAGCCAATATATATTCCACCTTTATATATTTATAGGACTCAAGAGACAATCTATCTCATGTATTTTGGATTATTACTCTATAGAACATAATACTTCCTAGACATATGGCCATGATGGTAATATCATGATTTATATGTCCAGGATGTCTTTTAAAAGGGAATAGAATCAAATATTTTTTAAAACTTATGGGACAAGTAAATATTATCACTTTGATATAATCATTATAATGATATAAATTTCTATTTGGTTCATTAATATTCCTTAAATTTTCACTTTATTTTCTTATATATTTTCCAACTAAATTGTTTGTGCACAAATTATTCTCATTTAAGTTATTTGATTTTTATCTCCTATAATTACCCTTAATATGTACATGGACTAACCACTTCTTATTTATTCATTTACATATGTCATTTTGAAATGTTTTAAATATCATATGTTTAACACAATATAGTTTGTGAATAATTTTTCAGAGATTATTATGGTTAATTATAGATTAAGTAGTTCTTATATAAGAAAAAAAATGTCCATTTTTTTTGAAGATCATGGGATATATTTGTTTAGTATTTTTATTGATTATTAAATTCTAAATATGTAATATTTAAATTGAATGTATATACTCAAAATATTTAATATTGTTCATTTAATCATAAGATATTTATCTCTATGATTCAACATTTGGTAAATATGTGACTATGATTGTTTATAAATTTTAAATATTAGATTATCGATTTTCTATTCATGTCACCACATTATAACTCTCCATAATTCCATAAAATTGATAACTGAGATAGAATATATGATTAAGGTAGTTTGAACCTATAACAACTCGACATTAAATGCGATAAGTTCATTTTAATACTTTCAAGAGAATAAATAAATGAAAGAGGATAAATAATTAAAAAATATAGTAGATCCATTTGTAAATTATAACAATGTACCTCACCATAATAAGACAGATAATATTCTTATTAGAAAAAAATAATCACTTCAATACATTACCAAAAATATCGCTTCTTTAACATCACCTCATCAATATTATAAATCGAAAATATATATCATTAAAACATAGTCACCTTAATATAGTTTAATTAATTAATTGAGGTGATTTATAATAATGCAATATTTAATATCACCCCCCCACACAAGGACCAAGTAGCTACAAATTATGAAAATAATCATACCAAACATAATAAGTATAAAAATATCACATTTTAATGGGTAAATACACATAGCAAGAAATAGTCTTAAAAATTATATTTGGTCCCTATTATACACACAAGTAATGAATAACAACATAAAAATCCATGATTTTAACTATATATCCCACAATATAAATACCACTACAAGACTCACTACCCCAATTCCATAAGTCATTCCTTTTATTTTATCCCATACATAAAAATAAAATAACACCATTATTTATATGAAAATCTATAATGAAAGTGTTTTTAGGTTTCCATATTATGAAAAAACTAAAAACTTTTTCACTCAAAAGTACAAATTAGAATACTTATAAATAATAATAATCTAATGTAATATATAATTTTACATAATTCATTATATAAATACAATTTAACACTTATATTTTTAATATTGAACAACAATAAGGAAATATTCAACATGAAAACCATTTCACTATAGGATCTTTTTAATAATTCAAATACCTCATCTAAAACATTAAAAAAATAATATAGAACCATATAGCCAAATGATTAAGAAAAGTAGCCCATATATGATAGTATTTGTCATGAAATTTATTGAAACAATAAATGATTTCCTTATATCCGACATAATACTATTAGATGTTTGATCCTATAAATACTGAATAAAATATTTTGTATATACACCTAAACTATGAATGGTATGAAAAAAAATATATGTCTTTATGCAAGATAACAATGTTTCGTTGTTTCTAATACTATTCTCTATTATATAAATCCCATTCCTTGTTCAGATATATTATTCTCACCCAATCCTAATGAAAAGTTATCATATGGGGTTAGGCCCCCAATCATATAATATTTATCCTCTAAAAAAATGTTCTCTTATGATTCACATGGACTCCCCATTCACCAATAGTGAGATCTTATCTCCTAGTCTTTCACGACCCATCCTCGAGGGCCATGTCGTGACTACCCCAAGCCCACATTCTATAAGACAGGGGCTGGAGACTAGCAACAATGGTGAATCCCTAACATAAATGGTATGAATTTTCTTTAAACTTGTAACACACACAGTCTGAACACAATCAATAGAGGCAACAAGTACTAAAATCGAAAAGTATGGTGTGCAGAAAGTATGTGGGCCAGAATACAAACCCAATTGAACCAAAAGTAAAAGTAAAAAGGGAAAACAGCTCCTGGATAATCCACCAGGGAATCCTACTTGATGGGTAGGTACATAACTTGAATAACTCATCCCTACGGTATGTACTATCTAGTCCGGCTCTGATCAGCCTCCTATCTATCACCCTCAGCCTCGATCACTGATGTCTATCATCTTCACATAACACAACAAGGTGCGGTCGATGCCCGTGCATGGGTGAGTATAACAATACACAGTATGGGACCCAGGGACCCCCAAAGGTCTCTTAGAATCCAAAAGGTAATCCACAGTTGAAAGATACAACCAATAATTATCAACCAACCCTACTTAGATATATTCCCATACATATAACTATGTTATAAATCACAGTCCGGATCCAAATCACGATCCCAAGAAGAAACCATTTCAAAAAGGAAGTAAAGTCAATCACCCCATTGATAATGGTTTGATGACATGACTCAGCTCACAAAGGTATACATCTTTCAAAGGGTGATAGAGAAGATCATATGTAGTAACCGATTTATCTATGCTGTCAGACCCACACAGGATACAGGACCAGGTAAGCTGTCAGACCCACACAAGATACGGGACCGGCTATTCTGTTTGACCCACACATGATACAGGAACAGAAGTCAGAACTATCATACCCTTGGAGGATATCGATACAGTAGTCATGTTTGTTGAACCCACAGATGAATCTGGTATAGTAGTCATTGTTGTCGAACCCACAGAGGATTCTGGTACATCTCATTCGCAGCCATCCCTAGGGTTCCTACACACAGCACGCTCAATTCTCAGAGGGTCCACTCCTCGAGCCAAATTTATATACAAATACTATAAAAAATTCTTGAGTTGATGTATCCCATAGTTTCAACTCATCATAAGGAACCCAACGCAATAGAGGGCATTTCAATCGGATGCCCGGTATGAGAGTTATTGAAATTTCTGTTCGAGGGGCCCGGTTGGATTTTACATTAGATCCAAACCAACCAGTTTTCAAATTTTTCCAAAACTAAATTATTGTATCGGAAAAGGAATCCCCATCGTGAGGGTCCCAGTGATGCAGACGGTGTGTCATTCGGACGCACGGTCTAGGAGATAATTATATTTAAGCAAAGACGGACCCGGCCTGTCAGACCCAGTTGGTTGGCAGGTAAGCTCGACCTGAATCAGTGGGTCCGACCCAATAGGGGGTCGGCCCAGCATGATGGGGCGCGGCCCACCTGCCAACCTCGGCTGCATTGTGGGCTAGTCCAGTTCGTCCGGCGACCCCAAACGGCACCGCCTCCTCCTCTGCTCGGCCGGCCATAGCTGACCAGTTCAGCTCGTTGCATGAAGCCCGCGCTACGGGCCGCAATTCTTCCGACATGGTGCCTACTGGCGCCTTGGTTCTCTAGCCTTAGTGGCATGTGGCCAGCCAGTTCGCCCAGCAGAGTGGGCCAGCCGGATTAGGCAGCCCAATCGGCTGCCAATCCCTCCACATGGCCGCTGCCGCCGCCGCCGCCACCGGTTGGCGGCATCGCCGCCTCTGGCATCCACTGCAACCTGCATGATCTCATCCCCCTCCCTCCGACATGGTGCGATGACATCATGCCATATCGGCTCTGCCTCCATCGTCAACACAATGAGAACAACAGAAAAGGGTTTGGGGGGATGTTTGGACCGTTTTTGTGTGGTCCGAACCCTCATCATTACATTGTTAATATTCAACATCAACAACACAACACACAATGGGTAATGGAGAGTATAACTCTTACATAAAAATAATTAAATTTCCCCCTACTTATAATCGGTGTTCACTTGGCGGAGTCGCGGGAAGGTGGATTCTTTCTTTTGATGTCGAGAGAGGATGACGTTGTTGTTCGCATCTTTCTTCATGGGCTGTGTCTACTCCTTTAACGCGATTGGAGGTCGTCGGAGATGTTCTTCGTGTTTTCCATGGGAAGAAATCTCTCTCTCTCTCTCTAATTCTCCATAGTACTACCAAGGTATTATGTGTCAACCAACATAAAATAAAATGACAAAACGTATTAAAATAATGGCTTAATGAATTTAAAAAAATTCAAATTCATTAAGTTACATCCATTAATTAAAAAGGTGGGTTGGCTTATCAAATTGGATGGAGGAGGTGAAGAGACTCCGAAATAAATAAAGTGAGAGTTTCATCCTCCTTAATTGGGTGTTCAAGGAGTTAAAGGATAGTTTACACTAGGTGGCTTCACCTCTAGTTATATACACCCGAGGGAGGTTAGGGATTGGAGGGACCCACCTATAACCTCCACTTAGATACTTTAAGCACCTAAAATAAAAATAAGCAATCACTTATTTTTTTTATTTTTTTTATGAAACCCAGAATAATAACTTCCAAACACGCTAAAATAAAACTGCAGTAATGGTCCTTTTAATCGAATACTAGCACTGCAGGTTCAACAGTGTTCTTAGATTTCAATTTTGAGCACTGGTTCAAATGATATAAAATCCAGAATGTACTTTTACTGAGCGTACCTGAAAAAAACATCATAAATTTATTCCGAGAACACCCGACCTCGGAATCAGGCACCTTCCGAAACCACGAAGTCGTAAAATTTCCATGTATTTATGAAAAAAAATCCCCCAATATTTCTGGTTCTTTACGTTCTCCCACCTCTAGGATTTACATCCCCATAAGCGACTACACACACTATAGAAACAATTGGGGGTACTGAGCATGCATCTGAGCCTCCCGATGCCATTTTCTCTTCTGGAGGTTCCCATGCTACTAGAGAACGTGCACCAGAGAAATAGACCGTCCACGCATGACCCTCTCCTATTGATCCTCACTATCCACTGGATCCTCCGTGAATGTCGCCATGTCATTGATGTCCAGCTACCCATGGTCGATGATTTGGGACGGGTCATGCATGTATCTCCTTAGCTGAGATACATGGAAGATGTCGTGCACCCGGTGCAACTAAGGTGGAAGAGCCAGGCGGTAAGACACAATATCTACTCTGCTGAGGACCTTGAATGGTCCAATGAATCATAGACACATCTTGCTTCCTCGGCCAAATCTTCGCATAAATCATCAAGGTGAGACCCGTAGGAATACGTGGTTTCCATCCTCAAACTCCAGTGGTCTCCATCACCTATTAGCATCGGTATTCTGTCTACTCTGTGTAGTATTCATCCACTATTGGATGATCTGCACCTTCTCTATCATAACATACACCATCTATGGTCCTATAAGTGATGACTTTCTTGGGTCAGTCCAGAATAGAGACGATCTACAAGGTCAGATGTATAGTGCCTCGAAAGGTGCCATCCCTATGGTAGATTTGTAGCTTTTGTTATACAAAAACTGTACCAATGGAATGTGATACTCCAAAATATGACCAATGTCAAGTAAGCTTGCACGATGCATGTACTTGAGGGGCTAAATGGTCCGCTCAGTATGGACATCCGTCTAAGGATGGAAAGCGGTGCTCATTCAATTATGTGTTCCGAATGTTTCATGCCACCCCTTCTATAGTTGGGAAGTGAAATAGGAATCATTATTGGATATTATATTCGATGGAACACCATGAATACATACGATCTCTTGTATGGAAAGGCGTCGTACGCTCTCAACTAAGCCCTGCTCTGTGATCGGTAGGAAGTGGGATGACTTGGTGATTCAGTCGATAATCACCTAGATAGAGTCGTGTCCTATAGATATACATGGATGTCTCGTCATGAAATCCATTTATATCTCTTCCCACATTAACTCTAGGACCTCTATGGGCTGAACCAAGACTTCTAGAACTTGGTGCTATACCTTCACTTGCTGATAAGTGAGGCATTACCATAGAAACTCTACTACCACCTTCTTCATACCCAGCCACCGATGTAGTCGTCTGAGGTCCTGATAAGTCTTCCCCACTCTTGAATGTACCTCTAGATAGGAAGTGTTGACCTCCATAAACACCTCTTATTATAGTGCAACTGGTACCATGGTACGTCCTCTAAAGATAATGACGTTCTCCCCACCTTCAATAAATCCATCAGGTGCATTCCTTGAGGTTATATGTGCCCATCAAGTCTCACAGTCGACGTCCTCACACTGTTCCCCCAAGACTCATTGAATAAGTGGAGGAGTGACTGTGAGAGACTGCAGAAAGGCCACTCCATATATATCTACAATGGATATCTGCAACATGGCTAGCTGCTCTATCGCCTTACCTAGCATCTAAATGTATGATCTTTTCCTGAGAGCATCTGCTACAACATTCCCCATCCCAGGAGTATATTCTATGTCAAAGTCATAGTCCTAGAGGAACTCGAGCCATCTCCTCTATCTCAGATTTAGGTCCTATTGTGAGAAGATGTACCTGGGAATATGGTGGTTAGAGTAGACTATATATCATTTTCCCATTTTATTGTTTCACCACATCTTCAAGTCAGAGACCGCTGCTGCTAACTCCATGTCATGGGGAGTGTAGTTTTTCTCATGTTGTCACAAATACCAAGAACCATATGCAATAACTGTTTTCTTCTATGTTAGGACAAACCCGTGTCTGGTCTTATATGGATCGTAGAATACTACGTCCCCAAATCCCTCCTCCAGTAGCCTCTAGATGTCCACACTAGTCAATATCTGCCTCCGGTCCGAAAACCTCTACTGGAATCTCTATGACCACATGAAGGGTTTCCCCTTCTTTGTTAATGCGGAATGCGGTGCAGCAACTGTAGAGAAGTCTTGCACAAATCTTTTTTAGTACAAAACTAGTCCCAGGAATCTCCTCACCTTCATCACACCCATTGGTGGCACCCAATCATGTACTGCATCGATCTTCATTGGATACACTGCAACGTTAGCCTCCGAGATGGTGTGTCCTAAGAAATAAACCTCTCGAATCATGAATTGGCACTTTGAGACTGCACCATAATGCTGGTGGTCTTAGAGTGTGTCTAGTACTAACTGAAAATTGTAGTCATGCTACTCTTCAGTAGCTTATTAGATCATTATGTCATCTTGAAGACAATGACAAAGCGATCAAGGTAAGGCTGGAAGATCCTATTCATGATACTCATGAACACAGCTGTAGTGTTGGTTACGCCGAGGGGCATAACCAACAACTCATAGTGGCCATACCGACACTTGAAGGGCATCTTTTGCACATCCTGGTCTTGAACACTAATCTAGTTTTTGCCTAAACTATTGTCTATCTTCGATAACCATCATGATTACTTGAGCTGATCAAAGAGGTGGTCAATCCTCGGGAGTGGATACTTGTTCTTCATAGTCACCTAATTCAGGCGACAGTAGTCAACACACAGCCACAAGAACCCATATAACTTCTTGGAGAATATAATAGATAATGCACATGGTGAAACATTGGGTCAGATAAATCCCTTCCTCTATAAGTCCTCCAGTTGTACCCACAACTCACAAAGCTCGACGTGAGCCATTCGATATGCTGGAGTAGATATCGATAACGTCCCGGGGTACTGGTCAATGTAGACGTATACCTCTTTGTGAGGATGTAGTCATGGTACATCATGAGGGAAAACATCCACATACTGATCCACCACAAAAGAAAAAACTCGGACTCCGAGCATCAACCTCTCAAAGGATGAGACTTTCCATCTGATGTGTGATCGGCTGCCCCTCCTCCGTTTAAGTCCATCCTACACTACAAAGGCACCCTTATCACTGGTGAAGGTGATACTAGTCCATCTGTGAAGATAAACCACACTTTTCAACTAATACAGTCAATCTGGACATGATTTGTGGATAACCAGTCCATAGCCAAGATGATGTCGTAAGGCCTCGACATCCCTATGAGAAGATCCAATCTGAAACAATCACCTCTTAGAGTAAGCTCACATTTTCAGTACCATTTCATAATTGTTAAGTCTACTCAAGTAGGAGTCTCTACAAATAAGGATAAAGCCAATGGCTCCGTCGGAATCTCTGAGCTCCGAACGAGGGTAGTGGCAATAACAGAATGACTCGCACCTGTTTCTATGAGTACTGCATCAAAGGTAGAGTAGACACAGATAGATCCTAGAATCATCTAAGGTGAATCGTGGCCATAAGCCTTGACTGCATGGTGTTGATCTCGTCTCTGTCCACTATCTCCTTATGGTCGGGGTGAACCTCCTCGTAGTGGTTGTGGTAGAGCCTCGAAACATCATCCACCACTTGCTACTCGGCCAGCTCCTCTGCCACATCTGCCTGCTCTCGGCGGACCACCACAGTGAAACCTATGCCTCTGCCTAGGAGGTCCCTCTACTGTCTGCGACTCATCTTCATGGCGGGTCGGGCAGTCACGAGCCATGTGGCCCTACCCGCTTAATGCATTGCACTGCCTGCTCCTCGTATAGTTGGATTTGTCTCATGTGCCCCGCACAACTGAACATATATATTGGGGTCACCCACCTGATGACTTGGTCCACATGGACTTCTATGAAAACTGTTTACTATCGGCTGCAGAAGACTATGCTACGTGTCTCCCTGTGGTGGGTCTCTCTACTGGAGACTGTTTTGTGAGAAAAATCACCATTAAAATGGCCCGCTCTAGGACCCCCTCCGGCATCAAGATGTTGAGGGGGATCATCAAATCCCTGATCTCATGACTGAGTCCATACTCGATGGTCTAATCGCTGAAGAATGGGTACCGCACCATATCCGTGTTGTAGCGTGAGAGGTTGGTGAACCTCACTAAGTACTGAGATAATGTAATGATTCCCTGATTCAGATGAAGAAACTCCTGAATCTTCACCACACGAAGGGTGGATGGAACAATCTCTGAGCATATGATAATATTGATGTCTGTCTAGAGTAATGATGCCTCATCATGCACCTAGAGCATCAGGCTCCACCATCTTCCTCCTTCTACATTGAGGAGACTCATCACAAGGATCACCATGAGGTCGTCTGGTGTCCCTACCAATATGAAAACTCTCACAATAGCCTCCATCCAATCCTCAGCTGCATGTCAGTTTGTCTCTCCCCAAAACCTAGGTGGTATGTGTCACTAGAACTTTTTCAATGCACTTAGAAGACGTGCAATATGTACTGTTGGAGTTGGTGATATTGGTGGCCCAGCGGGTAGTGGTACTCCTAGTACCTCCGCTGTGATTGTCCCTACATTGAGGCCTCGTCGCTCGATGGGCTACGATATCGTATGAAACTTGGAACCCTAGCTGGATGCCATCATGGGGCCATCCTTAAAAGAAAATGGGGTGCCACAGTTAAAACAATATACCTATTGAGCTGACACAAATTAATCAAGCAGAAAACCTTTTTCATTGGAAATTCACACGCAATCACTGTTTTGGTGCTCTGAGTTGGAGATCAGAAGTCAACGTCCTAGTGTGTGGATACATCAGCGTCCGAACCAACCCCGGCTTCCCTATAATGATAACCACTACCAAAACATTTAACACTGTTGTCGCTAAAAGAATCATATTCCTAGTCATGTGGTAAACAGACTCCTCTGATACAAATATGTCACGACCCGTCCTCGAGGACAGTGTCATGACTACCCCAATCCTGCCTTCCATAGGCTAAGAGCTGGCGAATTTCACCAAAGGTGAATCCCTGATAAAAAGGGAAGGTATTGCCTTTAAACCTATAACAGACACAGTCTGAACAAAATTAGTAGTGGCAACATGTAGTAAAATAGAAAATAAAGGTGTGCTGAATGTATGTGGGCTTGTATACAAACCCAACTGAAGAATAAGTACAAGTGAAAAAGGGAAAAAAAATTCCTGGATCATCCACTACGAAATCCTACCAGAAAGGTAGGTACAAAACTCGAATAACACATCCCTACTATACGTCCCATCTAGTCCAGCTCCGATCAACCTCCCTCCTGTCACCCTCTGCCTCGATCTCTACTGTCAGTTGTCTGCACAGAACAAAACAATGTGTGGGTGATGCCCGTGCAGGGGTTAGTATATAACAATACACAGTAGGGGACCTAGACACCCCCAAAGTTATATGAGAATCTAAAAAGGATAATCCATAGAATAAATATACAATAATGATGTATTAACCAACCGTACATTGGTATATGCCTATACATATACCTATGTTATCAATCACAATCTGGCTACAGCTCTCAAGCCCAAGCACAAACCATTCCACAAAGGAAGTAATGTCAATCCACAAATTTATAATTTTTGAAAGACATGACTCATCTCACTTATGTATACATCTTTTTTAGTGTGATAGATATGATCAAATGAAGTCACTGATTAATCTAAGTTGTCGGACCCATACAGGATACATGACCATCTAAGCTCTTGGACCGACACATGATATACGACCAACTATTCTATCGGATCCACTCAATAAACAGGAATAGAAGTCAGAACTATCAGACCCATGTATGATCTCGATACAGAAGTCATTGTTGTCGAACCCTCGGAGGATTCCTGTATAGTATCCATCGCTGTCAAACCCAGCTAGGATTCCGGTATATATCAGTCACAGCTAGCCCTTGGGTTCCCGCACATAGCACGCTCGATTCTAGGAGAGTCTGCTCCTCAAGCCAAATGTCGATACATAAAATATCGCAAGGTCATGATTTGATGTTTCTTGTAGTTCCATCTCATCATAAGAATCCCAATGCGACAGACGGCGTGCAAATCGGACGTCCGGTCTGAGAGTTATTGGCATTTCTGTTCCAGGGTCCCGGTTGGATTTTAAGATCGATCCAACCTATCCATTTTCCAAATTTGTCCAAAACTCACATAGAGTATCGCATAAGGACCGCCTCATCATGATGTTCTTAGTGATGTAGATGGCGTGTCATTCGGAGATGCGGTCTAGGAGATATTCGCATTGAAACGAAGACGGGCTTAGCCCGTCAAGCCCAATGGGCTGGCGGGTCAGCCCGAACCGGATCGGCGGGTCCGACCCTACTAGGTGTCGGCCCGGTCCAGTGGGGTGCAGCCCACCTGCAAACTCGGACCATGATGCACACCGGTCTGGTTCACCGGGCGGTGCCAAGCGGCTCCATCTCCTCTTCTGCCAGACTGGCCGTAGTCGGCTGGTTCAGCCAGACGCACCCGTCCCGCGCTATAGGACACAGTTCTTCCCACGCGGTGCCTGTGGGCGCCATGGTTCTCCAGCCCTACCCGCATGCGGCTGACCGGTTTGCCCAACCGAGTGGCCCGTGGATGCAGGCTTCTTCTTCCTCCATGTGATGCCTTGTGCGCCGCATTCTTCTAGCGGGGCAGCCGGATCGGTCGGTCGGTCGTCCCACGGACCGGGCAGCCTGAGCAACTGTCGGTCCCTCCATGTGGCTGGAGCGCGGCGTCGCTGCCACTGCCGCCTCTACCATTCTTCGTGGACCACATGGCCGCACCCCCTTCCTCTAGAGCAATGCGACGACATCGCACCCTCCGAATCCACCTCCACCGTCAACGCAATGAGAACAACAACAAAGGGAGTGTGGTACGGTCAGACTTTGTTTGTGGTGTCCAAACCCTCCTCGTTACGTTGTTAACATTCGACATCAAGATCCCAACACACTATGAGGAAATGAGACTATAACTCGTACATAAAAATATTCCAATTTCCACTACATGTAATCAGTGTTTGCTCGACGGAGTCATAGGAAGGCGGCGTAGTTCCATTGACTTCGGGAGAAGATTATGTCATTGTTGGTGACGTTCTTCACGTGTGAAATCTACTACTTTAACGTAGTTGGAGGTCATTGGAGATGTTCTTCGTGTTCTATGTGGGAAGAACACTCTCTCTC
Organism: Viscum album; assembly: GCA_963277665.1. Classification (NCBI taxonomy): domain Eukaryota; kingdom Viridiplantae; phylum Streptophyta; class Magnoliopsida; order Santalales; family Viscaceae; genus Viscum; species Viscum album. Next base: position 1,498,790,132 of record OY728161.1, read on the forward strand.
TAATTCTCCGAATTTTAACCAAGGTATTATGTGCCAACCAACATAAAATAAAATAACACTACTTATTAAACGAATGAATCAATGAATTAAAAAAGATTCCAATTCATTATGTTACATCCATTAATTAAAAAGGTAGCTTGGCTTAGTAATTTTGAGGGAGGAGGTGAAGAGAATCCAAATTAAATAAAAGGAGAGTTTCATCCTCCTTAATATGGGGTTCAAGGAATTAAAGGGGAGTTTAAGCAAGTGGGTCCCACCTCTAGTTATATCCTCCCAAGAGAGGTTAGGGTGTGGTGGACCCCACTTCTAAGCTCCACATAGAGATTTAAACACCTAAAAAATAATAATCCATTACATATTTTTTTAGTTTTTTATGATACCTAGAAAACTAACTTCCAAACACGCTAAAACGAAATTGCGGTAAAGGTCCCCTTAATCGAATATTGGCGCTTCAAATTCAACAGTGTTCTCAGATTTCAATTCCGAGAACTGGTTCAAATGATATAAAATCTCACATATACGTTTATAGAACGTACCCGAACGAAGCTTCAAAAATTGATTCCAGGCACACCGGGCCTCAGAATCATGTTTCGTTAGAAACCGCATACTCGTAAAATTCCCATGTATTTAAGAATAAAAATCAACAGTATTTCTAGGTCTTTACATAGTCCAGGTATGATTATATTCCATTATGTATTAGTCAAGGTTCACTTCAATGATGTTGGTTCTTAATTTCATCTTTCATAGATTATGTTCATATTTGATATCTATTATAGTGACAGGTTTTATACAGTTGTGTGTTTTTAATTTCACATGAAAACATATATTTATCCTATTAATTATAAATATATAATTTATTATTATAATATATAACATAACATTCCCATAAAAACACTTAAGAATTTATACACGAGGGCTTCTAGGACAATAGTGAGTTTTTATGTATGTTGCAGGATACTAACTAGAAATTGGGGTCTATGTGCCAATAAAAGAAGTATACACACTCTATAAAAAAGTTGACAACAAATGATATATTTCTATAGAGTATCCAATACATAAATATTTTATGTTGTAATAATTTTTTAGCAACAAATATTTTATTTACTAAGGATAAAAATATAGAACCCAATAATCGCATAGTCAAACAACATTGATCACCCATTGGGATCATCACATGCTTATTACATAAAAGTGACAAAAATTGGATCCACTAAATAATAGAGCTCGAACCGGTCCCAACACGTAACTTCTTTCAAGATAATGAGCTGAATGATCAAATGATGATGGAATCAACCCATTATGTTCATAAAAAACTGATAACTATTCAACTATATAAGTTTCATGGCCTTTACATAAGGGTGTGAGTATAAAAATTAATAGTGAACAAAAATATGAGGTCTCACACAAATTAGGTTAATCTAAATATATATTCAGGTTACATGATTAGATAAAATAATTTAATATTCTATAGAATTTAATTTAAATAAAAACCACCAATCATTGGGTGAATTCCCATAATCATTTTAACCTACTTCAACTAGTGTTGGATTGTGTTTGGGAAGATCATGAGATCATTAAAACACCATAAAATCCATTATTTCCATAGAGTGATTCCAATTAGATAATAATATGTTGGGGTTCACATTCCCTACCCAATTCCATAAAAACTACATACATGAAACCAATATTACACAAACTACCACCATGGAATATACTATATAATTTCATTACAACCTATAGAGGTTTCTAACATAATGTATCACCAATACCTATGATTCCATATATAGGTTTCAGTACCTCATTTCATAGAGATGAATTATTCAGATATTCCAAACCATAAATCATATCCTAACCATATACATGGTATTTTTTTCATTTGGACATTAATAATCAGTTATACATAAGGGCATTATGGATGACCCTAAATAATTTCATAATAACCAATAATGGATCATGTTGGTATCATGACTTCACTACATGAAGATATAAAACTCAATGTGGTCAGATAATATATTATATCAAAACTCCTTCTTAGGATATATTCCATATCAATTTATTATGAATAGATTCATAGGGTTTTTATACATATCATTTAATATTGAAAACACATCAATATGGTTTTCCAAATCATGTAATTTAAACACCGCCTGACGAAAATTTTTCAAATCACGTAACATATACACAAACTCAAGATGATTTTCTATAAAATTTTATATAAACATCACCTCAATGAAATTTTCCAATTATAAAATCAATACCACTCAAACTGTGTAATCCATACACTACATCCTATCAAATTATAATCCATATATGATGGATGATAGGATGTATATATCGACATAGACATAATAACATTAGTAGTTCTATGACCACCATGATTGGTATAGGATCTAGATTGACCACCATAATGATCCATAATAATTAAAAAATTAACCAACATGTAATAAATCTAACATCAAGTCGCCTACAAGGTTTACATAGGTGAATAAAGATCAAACCCACCCTGCATGGTGTCTTGTACGAAGATTACATTCATAAATGTTGTTATATTCTTGAAGTAGATCATGGACTGATTCCTTCATTAGACAAAAAAAGATTGTGTCTAGAACATCATATATCTCATTTTATCCCACTATACAAAGGTTTTATGGGGTCCTATAAATATAAATGTCCAATAAGATATAACTATAAAAATTTATCCACCTTCCATCGTGAGGGATGTCTAGGATTTTCTATAAAATAGTATTATGAGGCCTTATATTGCTACAATTCCACAATCATGGTGGCCATAGAACTACTAATGCGGAAAAGAGAGTATAACTATAATGACCTAACCCACCTTGCAAGGTTTCCTGTACAATGATTACAATCCCCAATGTTGTTATAATATTGAATTGGATCATGGATTGATACCAACATTAGGCCCAAGAGATAGTGTCTAGAACATCACATATATAATTTTATCCCACTATAAAAAGGTTTTATGGGGTCCCATAGATATAAATATCCAATAATATATAACAATAAAAAATTATCCACCTTCCATCGAGAGGGATGTCTTGGATTTTCTAATAAATGGTAATATAAGGCCTCATATTGAAACAATTTAATCTGTTACCCTTCTTTTCTTGGAGGTATTTTTGGTTAATACACTGTTCCACTAAATATCCTTTATATTATTTAAAATAAATTACACACCTCCTAATGGTTTAAGTATATAAGGAATTATATTTGTTGTTGAATCAACAGCCATCACAAGTCAAGATGTCAGTTATTTATAATGTGGCCATGTAGTCCCGTGTTTATTTATACAATATTAAACATTAAATTTTTTATAATACATTTCATTTAATTAATAGAATTGATGAAAAATTTATTTACTTATCGTTCTCACTATAGTGTGACACTATATTACAAAAACCAAAAAATATAGATTAAATAACCTATGGTAATAATTATAGACCACAAACTACAATTAATGTTTTCCCATTATTAATTTAACATCTCAAAAACTCTATGAAATCACTCTATGATATTTCCAATCCCATTTATGTTCCAATTGTCATTATCAAGCCACTGGACTCCAAAAATGATACAAAAAATCACTAAACAATTAATTACAACAATTAAATCTTTTTTAAAAGGCATAATCATTGATGGAATAATGCATTATTTATTTCACAGAACACCTAGAACACTGATATTGCAAAAAACAATTAATGAAAAAATATTATTCCCATTATTCTTATTTATCTCACACCCACGTCATTATTCCAGTATCTATAAAGTGATTTAATTTTTTCGAAAATCATAGGCCCACTACATTCATATTATTTAAAAAATATGATGACATAGGTAAAATCAAAATTAAAATATATTGAAGAATAAAATTTGAAATTTATTTTTAATTAACATCAATAATGATAAATGAATAATAAAAAAAAAAATTTAGTAAGTAAACCGTCCAATAGAAAAAAATATTTTACAACATAATCATATATTATGGAATTTTCATTTGGGAAAAATAATCCTTGAACTTATACTGAGTTATCCAAAATTGATCTAACGTATAATATAATAAAAATAACTAACATAAAAACCGATTTTAGAAAATTGGTCAATAATATAATATTGTTTTCTAATTAATTTTGAATTATTCTTTTTACATGTATCATTCAGTCACTATCTTCTTTTAATTGCTTATGTCGGTACACAAGAACAATTGATCTAATTTCAAAATATTGATGTATCTATTAATTATTCTCCTAATTTTCATAATTTGTGGATCTTATATGATATATAAATTTTCCTATATAATTGTTGATAATTTTCTTATTTCATTCTATGATATGTTTGGAAATGATTCTTATGATTAAATTAGTGGTGTTCTTTTTTGACTGATTTTTAGTAAACACACATTTGTATCTAGTGTAATGACTTTAATATTAATTAAAAAAAATAAAAAAAATAAGAATAATATTTTTTATTTATATTTTTTATTTAATTAAATTATATTCCAATATATATCTACGAAATGATATATTTCATTGACTAATTTTTTTTAATTAAAACTGTGGAATAACCGAACATATATAACTGATTATTACAATGTGATTTAGATTCTATATTTTTATAATAGTATCATAATTACAATATTTAGTGTTTAAATTATTTTTTATTTATTAATTGGAAATAATTTTAAGAATAATTTTATTTATACAATGTAATTAGAATGTGTGAAAAAAAAATTTTCCCTCATAAAATTCTCATTCTCATGGTTGATTTTACACAAGATTATTGTTTTTAATATTAATAAATGAAAACAAAATTTAACAATATATAAAATTAATAATTTAATCATAAAATTATTTATCTGTTAATGTCAATATAAAAATCATCCAAAAGAGGAGGTGATGGAAATGAATGGAAATCAATCCTTACTTGGAGTTGGAAGTCCCCACATACCCTTGGTTGATGATTTCATTTTCCATTGAATATGAGAAGTGAATAATATATTTTAACTCAATCTAATATAAACATATTTTAGAAAATATAATAGTAATTAATTAAATTCAACATTGGTACCATCCATGTAATATGTTTGTGGAAAATTAAACAAGATGATTTTTTTGAGGTTGTTTTCCATACATACAAACACAAATAACCATTTTCTTTTCCCAAAGAGAACAGGGGAAGAGTGGATAATAATATTTACTATTTGAAAATAAAATTATGTATAAAAAAATAAATTTGTAATAATATATAAAATATAAACAAATATAGTTATATTAAAATAATAACGAAAATAAATTAGGGAAATGTAGCACACATGTTACGGACCTGAGAAATCCCTTAGAGGACTCCTTCTGAAGGGAGAATATTGTATAATATCTTATGAATATAATAATTAAATAAATAAATAAGAATTTAAAAAAAAATATAATTTGTTATAAGAGAATATTTTTTATATGAATCCATAATTATTATTTTTTTAATTAGTGATGAGAGGCCCCATTTATTAGTGGATACAATTGCATGTTTGAAAACATTTATACATAATATAATGGGGGAATATTTTTGATATGTGAAATGGAAAAAAATTGGAAAATAATATTTATACGGATGATTTACGATAATTAATATCCCATACAATCAATTAAAACCTTATTTTTCATCTTTCATTATTTCTTTCAATTTTTTTGTCTCATTTAACATCTTCGGTTTTACAGTTATAATTAGTTTTTATATTAGTACATTATAATTAACGAAGAAAATTAAAATTTCTATTACTATATAATTTTTCTTAATTATTTAAAATATCAAAACCATTTTATTGGTTAAAAGTTATATATGTCAGGAAAATCCAATTTTTCATTAGCGAATATAACGCGTAAAAAAATGTTTTTGGAAACAGTTACTTTTGTAAATAAATTTTATTTATGTGGTAAAGAATATAATACATTTCATAATCATGATTAGTTTTTTTATATGAAATAAATTTTTTTGGATCTAATATTAATCCTATATAATGTTTTACAAAAATATGATTCAATTTCAAAAATGTCAAAAAATATTCTTTGAAAAATATTACTGAAGTCATTAAAATGTTATTCACTATTTTATTAAATTAAGCCTAATATTTTTTACATATATAATAATACAATAGAGTTTCATAAATTAAAATTAAAATTTATTATACAATTCTATTCATTTAATATAAATTAAAAAAATCATTATTATCTTAAAAACATTTCAATACTCAAGTAAAAAAAAAAATTTCCATAAAATAAAAAAATTATCATAACCTAATATTTAATTTAAAATATAAATAAACTATTTTTTAAAATTAAAAATAGATAATTTATTTTAAAAAATCATGATTTGTGGAATTTTATTGTAAATTATGTAAATGTTTTGACATGCTGTGTTTATATGTTTTATTAGGGTCTATAGAATTACATCATTTATCAAATCTCAATCTAATACAACCAAATATATTAAATAGAGATATTGAATATTATTGAACAAAAATAGAGTCTATATATTAAATTAAATTACCATAAATCCCTACGAGAACACCACAAATCCATTATAGATTAAATCAGGGAATGTGTACATGGGGTTAGATTGTGTGCTACAACCCGAGGGGAGGATGATTAACCCTTAGAGAATCCTTCTAGGATTGAATACATGTTCATCCCATTTGAAAAACCCAACATCTAGTCTATACTACTAACTTGTTAAGACAATGGATCCATATAGGCTAGTAGTTTAATAATTATCCCACGGGCTAGCATCTCGCTCTAGTAGCAGCCCTATATTCCCTATGCCTCCTTGAGTGTTCTCATAAACAACACAACAGACCCCAAAGGTGATTACCATATCGACATTAATCAGATTAAAGAGATAAAACTATCAAAAAAATTCTATGATATACATCTCAAAGGAAAACATTGTTCAAATAATAAAATATCAATTCCCACAAAATATTATCAATGTTATGGGCACTGTATTTTACAACCTCCGTACCATAACACTTATCACCCTCATGAATCCTCAACGATCTTCCAACCATACTACCCGACCAATATATTTTTAAAATTTAATCCCAATATTTATATGCTTTATTCTAAAATTCATTACATTTCGCATAGTAAAACACCAATATAATGTGTACCAAGAACCAAAACAAACCCATCAATCCTAATTATTATTGAAACTACAATATAAAACATAAAAAACTTGTTGTCCTTATCCTAGAAACTATCATGAATTTCACACAACACTAATTATTACTTAGATCATAAATTTTAGGATCATATATGAAAATAATATGTGAAAACATGATAAACACACATAATACTTGATACAAAGTGGAAAATGCGATTCCTTTCCCACCACATCCAATTACTCATAAGAATATAAATCAAACATCCCCTAAATGAAAAACCTAAAAAACATTTAGCATCAAATGATGGTATATAACTATATATCCTGAAACATATGATAATAACTGGAAGGAAACAAATGATCATTTGAATATTCACATAAAAATAAAATTAAAACATTATGATAAATTACAACATTTGAATAATCACTTGGATAAAAAATTAATCATCCACACATTTACCAGCAATAATATGCCTCGCTAATTTGATCTTGTTCATATTAGACCATTATTATATAGAATATAATTACAACACTCAATCTCTATTGAGAAATTAATCAATATTTCAAAATATAGTATTTACCCATGAATCCAGATTAATCAAATTTCACTCATGCATTGACATCCAGTTCCATCCGGACAGTTCAATTAACAATCATAAAAAACCAAAACCCTTCCAAATTTATGGTTAAACTTGTAAAATTTATGGGAAACACCCCACAATATGATTATAATAATCATCCACAGATGTATTATCATAAAATATTTTTTCCAACACTCAGAATTGATGAAAATCCCAAATGGAATATTTAACCAAACAATATTAATCTAAGAACTATAGTCAACACTAATTCACTACCATTTCAAAGATCACATTAATGTCACTCAATGCACCCAATAAAATAAAATAAAAATAATGGTGACACCCTCGATCAGCCAATGGTGCACTCCCCGTCATGTAGTATTCCTTATACAACTCCTCGTGTCCTGACCAAAATGGGTCCTACAATCCACACACATGTGTTGTTCCTCCTATTCTACGCTATCTCAAAATACTAACAATATCATATATTACTCACAACATTAAAATTTATCATATAGGTCCCACATATTGTTCAAATAAAAATATTCAAGTCTTTATTCCAATAAGCATGTGGTCAATAAATCTATTCATGGCTCATGTATGCAACTCAAATAATATAATACAATTGAAACCACATTTTCCCAACACCTACCACTATGATCATTATAAAAATAATGGTATACAATAATATTCCACGCTATCATAATAAATTTATCCTAATCCCATGAGTCTCATCACAAATCATTTAGAATCAAGTTCCTAACAAATTGAACAAGGTCATACTGCATGGATGTATCTGCATTCAATGATCACCCTCAACACTCAATAAAATCTGGAACATAACTTATTATTTGAAATATAACAAGACTACCCACAAACTAAAATAATTCAAAAATTCAAAGCCTCTACCCACCCAATAATTATTCTTAAATGAAATAACAAAACAAATTAGGCCAAGTAGTTTACCTGGGAATCCCTTAAAACCCAACATCGATAGGAAACTAAAAGAACTCATGGTTCTTGGCATCTAAGAAAATCCTAAGGATATCCAATCATTTAAAATATATTTTTCTACACAATAAATGGACCTGTCTCATTTCCTAGAGATCCTATGAGAGATTTCAATCTCCATGAAAATAGAAAAACAATGATTGACCCCACAATCGAGTTACCCTCACATATAATAGATAATAGACTCACTAAAATACTATGTTATGTCAAAATGGTCACATGGTTCTCTATCCCATACTATAAATCATATCACATATATGATACAATATAATTAGAATCATCCATTAATACATCCTAAATATCATTATTACTCTAATTCTTATAACCACCCTACGCTCTCTCATAAACTATAATTGGTATCACATTCCAAAATAATCTTCCTACATGGATGAAAATATCTAACCTACTTGGGAAATATTTTTCACTAGGAATCCTTATATGATACTACCCACTAAATAATCTGAAATCTCATCAACTTTTTTTAAAAAATATATGATACAGTATCTCCATTACATAATATATTTCTCATGAATAATAATCATACAATTCATTTATATAGAATTACATTCCATGCTATTTGGTAAAATACCAAATATGTTGTTTTTAACTCAATAATTATACAATCCAAAATTATAACCACCCAAAATGGTTTTATCTCTAAGGTGACATAAACATGATTTGAAATACATGGTTTATTAAACATCCCTTGAAACAATTAACAACATCACTCTCATCACCAATTAGTATCTTGTTGTAGATACTGTTGACATATAATTAGATATAAATATGTATCTCTCATGGTCCAGCATTTTATAAATCCTATATGGAAGTATATAGGAATAAAACCATTTAAGATATTTTTAAAACATTATATAATTGAACTTTATAAGAAAAAAACTATAGTTGGGAAAACAAATATTTCAAATTAATATTGTGTGGCATGAATGTTTAATTATGATGCCTATTTCAATGATAGGGAAAGTGGAAAATTTAAACTAATTTCCCCTTTTCCATAGAGAGAAGATACAAAAAAAATATGTAAATAGATATTCTAAATATAAACATACAAGTGTTTAAAATATGGGGAAATAATGTGACATCAATATTCCAAAATATCAATACCAAACTAATAATAAGCTAGACATCCTACCCGAAAAGGTGTTTTCCATAAACCATTATGGATCAATCGAAAGTCCCAAAACCTGCGTATAATCTCTATCTGCGATATCCCAAATAGTAAAACACCATAATCTACAATAAAACATTATAATGCAGATATTCATTAATGTATCATAATTTTCTACATAGATTTTATACTCTACCTCATGTGTGTCTCATCATTTTCTTGAGTCTGCTGACTTGTAGTGTGGCTCTAATTTGAATTGATACGTTACTATTACTTTTATTTTGAGTGTGTGAAATTATATATAAATTAGAGACAAATTTCTATAACATCTACAAGGAATATAAACACAATTAAATTAATAAATACACTATAATGAATGATAATATAAATACATTATCAAACATTCATCCTATCAAAAAAATATTGATCACCCACTACGAAGATCACATATGAAATTCATAAATAAAATAAATAAAAATGATTCCACAATAACATTAATCCCATTAAAATCCCTTCCACATGAATTCTTCCAAGGTAACCTACTGAATGATATATTATTGGGACCTCCACAAAATTATAACTATAAAAAGTAAGACATGCTTACAAAATCAATTTCCCTGTATTTTTGAGAATGGGTTGAGGACATAACTCATAATTTCATTAACATCTTTTTCTTGCACAAAGACTAAAATTTTAGTGATATATTCCATTTTCATGCTATGATAAAATAAATAAATTATATAATGAACAATAAATAAATACAGAAATAATAATTTTTTGGTAAAAACTTCTTGGTTCATCATACCTTCTATGATCAATTTTGGTGTTTTATTAATAATATAAAGAGATCATGAAAACCATTGTACCCCCTGTAATTATATGGAGTGTGTCTAATGTGAACTCATGTTTTTTGTGGGATGGGGTTACATCCCAATCCCATGAGCCTAAGAAGATCATTCATGACAATGTACAATCATGACTTCCACATGTGTGTATATCATATAGTCATATAACTAACAATAACAATATACTACATTATGAACCATAACCATATCTGATTTAATATTTTAGTATTGATCCTTCATTTCCATAAGATACTAAATATATTATTACATGACACATAATCATATTATTACCACCAATATATTTATATGTAGGTATATTTCAATCATTACCTCGAGATATATGGTTCCTCAAATGCTAACTATAAATCATATCATAATTTCCTTTATGTGTGTGTATGTGTATGAGGCCCTAATTCCCTGAAGATATGTAATCCCCTAATACAATACCATATATCTTATCAATACCCCAACATAGTGTATTTTCTATATCATTTAACATAATTACCACCTCAGGATCTTTCTCTGTATCATTTAATTTTAAAACAAAAAAATGTGTTTTCCACCAACTAAAATGAAGATTCAATATCCATCATATAAATACCTCTTCACGAGTGTTTATAATAAAATTTTATATAAACACCCCCTTAATTGAATTTTACATATAATTTAATATTAAAATATACTCAAAGTGAATTTCCATTTGTATTGTCAAAATCATCATATGGTTTCATAACATACACTGCATCAGGTCAAATCATTATGATTAAATTTAAGTTCCTAGTACAAACATCATGACATTATAGAATTTAATATTATTCTCCATAACTCACATGTTTGATTTGAGAGGTATGGTGACACTTAAAAACATAAATTCTAATAACAAATTGTACTTACACATGGTTAGTATTTCATCAGGGTGCCTTCTTGGGACCCCATGCTCAATACATCACCATGGATTAATACACTATTTCCTCGACCATGATCACAATTATCAATATAGTTATATTACAAAAAAATTAAATTGGGACTAATAAGGTATTACATTCTGGTATCAGACTAAATATATTGAATAAGGACCATTTAGGCTCTTAATGTATCCCAATTACCAATGTATATACGTCTTTATACAATCCCATGAATCCCATATAGACCAACTATAAACAATTCAACACCTTTTAACACGACGGTGGTCTATGAGTATCTATACAAAAATAAACAGAGGCATACTAGGATAAATTTATAGCTAATACTCAAGTCATATTTTAGTAATCTAAATTTCCTACACTACGCCATTGAGTCAAATACATGATATATTTTAAAATTACCCCCTCTAGGTGGTTAACGAATACAACATTTTTCGTGGGGTTTCCTCGACCATCATTTTTCATGATGTAATCTCTTAAATAACATTCTATTGATTCTCATTGTTCATTAATATAATTTCATGTTTTTAATTTATGTTATTTATTTAAATTAAATAATTTAAATGACTAATATTTTTTTAGGTTGATATCTACCAATACATGAAAAAAATATTACAATGAATAAATATTTATAATAATTACCATAGTTATTTTATTAAATGTGACCCACTTCGAATTATTTTTTTTCTATTTAATAATTTAATGATTATTTAGTTATTCCTAGGCTCCCAAAGCATTGAAAAGCCCTTTTGATTTTCCCCAACCATTGGAAACTCATATAATTCCACAAAGACACTATGATATATGAAATAATTATTTTAAATTTAAAAAAAATATTACATTTTTAATTAAGGTAGTCATTATTGTAAAATTATCACCCACTGCTCTCACCATAAAGAGAATGTTTTCAACCTCCGATTGAATTCACATAGAATTATAAATACCTTATTTAGGGTAAAAAAATACATAAAAATTATTCCATTTTAGAAATATTTTAATCTATTCCAATATCCTAGATAGATGGTTATGAAATGTAATTAATCAAAAAATGTGTTGATAATACAAATAAATTGTATGGATATATTGTCTGTGTACACTACCTGATTGATTCACAATATTAGGAAAATTCTGAAACTAAATGGCCTTATCATCTCTCAATTCATAAAATATAAGAACTATAATTAGGAGAATAGAAAATGAAAATATTAATGGTGGAATACATATGTTGTATGATACATTTAATAACTACAAATAAGCAATAAATCAATAAAATAGTCGGGTATTTAATGTAGAGAAATGGGTAGAGAGGGACGATATGTGCTAAAAACCATATGGAATGTCGGATAACAATCTCTAATAACCCAATGGGGTTTTACTGGAAATTATTCCCAATAAATCTTCTACTAGCTAGTAGTTACTGGGAAACATGAATGTTAGGGGATCTAGGTAAGCTGTGAGGTTATAACCTAGTATACAAGAAAGTCATTGGCAATAGCTGCAGCTTTATCTACCCAAAACATCATATGGTTCTATTTTGAGCAACCCCAAATCCTTAAAAGCTACTTAATAAATCTAAAATAATCCCATTAAGAAGATTAAACTCTCATAAAACAATTCCAATATAATATTTATAAAATGATCCTCAAAAAATTGAAAATTTTGAATTCCCCAAAAATTTCCCCAACCATATATTTTATGGTTGTTAGAGTTTCAAGTAGTTTCATTACTCTTTTATGTTGTGAAATAATCATATCAATCAACCTTGTATCAGTATTCTTCTAAATTTTACATTTTATTAGATACCATCCTTATAGTGACTAATTACATTCTATTTTAAGCATGATAATGTCCATAGTGGAATCATATATTCTATATTAGTTCCTCAATTATCCAAATTGTATATTTTTCACCCATATTGAATTAAAAGTGATATACATTAATTATTATGATTATTTTGTGAACATAATTGTTAGATGTATAAGATGATAATTATTTTGAGTATCACCCTTTTCTTGGAGGGATTTGGTGTTATGTCTTTTCTATATAATATTAGGGTATCCCCGCTTGATTTTTTTCATTCATAAATTTTAAATTGTAGAATTTATAAATGATGTTGATATTTCTTATTTATGTTTTTTATCTTCTTTCCCCAATTTTGTTTCACTTCATGTATTTAATTAATTTTCATAAAATTATTTTCCCTCCAATAAACATGTGGTATTATTTTACAATAATAGTTGAAAGACCCCCCATGTATTAATTGTTATGGAATTTCATAGTGTATTTGTTTTCTAATTTTTATAGCCTCATCTCAGTAATCTATTAATATTTATATTTTAGACTCAAACAAATTTTTTATGTGCCAATGGATTTTAATTTTATTTTCATAAAATTGAATTAATTTTACACATATATTTTATGTTATGGTAAAATAATCTGTCATTTTAATATAATTTAAAAACAATTATAAAAACCAAAAACAATAATGTATCTAAATTATTTTACAATTTTAAATGTAATTTTATTTACACAATTCAATAATAAAATAATATTATTAGATGTCTACATAGTCCTACATTAGGATTGAATTTTGGCCTATGAAAGAATCCCCTAATGTTTCATCACTTTGAAACATTCATAAGGGTTATAATTCACTCAAATTGGAGTAAATAATATCAATGATTAACCCACAAAGAACTATATCAATAATAAGATAACCAAAATATATTTAAATTTAATTATCTAAAAAATATATTTCACGGTGTTTTATATAATCATTTATAGTGTATAAGAACATGTGTAAATATGTAGGTGGCATAACTAAAGCTTGTATTTCCAACATAAATATTATCTAATCTATGGTAAAGAAAAACATGTTAGAAAGTGGTGTATCATTCTATATATAAAGACTATTAAAATGGTGATAGACAATTTCTATTTCATGAAAATGATATAGAAATTCATGTTTTGTTTATTATTTTAATTTTACTCCCAAAAGCCCATTTTAAATTTTTATCTCTACTTCATCAACTTTCACTAGACTCCAATGACATTGTTGGGTTTCATGAGGCAATTATGGTTTTTTACACCTCTAATCATTTGACATTACTATTCCAATGGTATGGTAGAATCTCTTAAAATATTAATAGACATATAAAAAATTTTAATCCTACATTCATGGTGTCACATAGTGATCTACTGATATATATCTTCAATTTGATGTTGGATTTAGATATATAATCATGAATTTTGTTACAAGGATCCCTTCTTGGTTGTTTTAGAACTTTGTATCTCTAGTGGTTGTTCACATGTTTGGTGTTTCAAAACACCATAAATTAAGATAGATGGTTTTGACACATATTATATATGAACAGAAAACATTTTTTATTTATTAATTTGAAATATATATATATACATTTTATTTTAAAATCATTAATTTATAATTTTGATAAATGTTTTTAAATGAAATTATGGGGGCTGAAACCACACTATCAATGGATTTTGGATGAAATTTTACATTATAATTATGTAATTATTATTTTTATTAATGTCTTGAATAATGGGATGGATGATTATTTTATTGAAATTAATACATGAAATGTGTTATGAATTTTTAAAAATATGAAATATTTTTAAAAATAAGAGTCGTTCTGAAAACTGATGATGATGGTTTTTGAAATAAAATTCCATTATTAAAAACATGAATGAGTGATTCATGAATGTTGAATCATAAAATTAATTTTAGATGAATTGATTTTCAATTGATAGATTTATTTTATGAATGTGTGATCTTGGGGAGTAATCAGTGTAGTGAATTATATGAAAATTTTCATGTATTATCTTTACAGAGGCATATATTGATAATGACAATGCTAAAAACATTATAGTGGATGGTTGTTCATTATTTGGGAGAGGTCTAAGTTCTCGTAGGCATGACAGCTTGAAAAATGTGATCACCAATAGTGGTACATCACTGAGTGTGTGAAAAGAAATGTGACTTTATCTCACTACCTTTGAGAAAATATAATATTTTCTATGATAAATGGTGAATTATTTCATGCCAGTGTTCATAAAATGACTCCATCTTCTCTATTTTGTTTGACATTCTTATTCATTAAATATTTATGTAAAAATGTATTTGTACATTCATTATGATTTATTTTGAAATGAGTAAAAAAATATTTTTTAATATAAATTTTGAAATGTATTACCATATAATGTTTTATTTATAATTAATAATAATTAGTTTATATGATATGAAATACAAATAAAATTCATATTGGGAACCTAAAGATATTTTTCTCCTCACATCCTACATATTATTTTTGATGTTTTAAGAATTTCATTTTTCCTGTCTAGGGAAATGTTAAGTACATATTTGTGGATGTGTTTTTCATGATAATTTAAAATATGGTGTTATAGTGTCATTTAGAATATTTTATTTACTTGACATGTCTCATAGGGCATTCCCAATTACTAATGGATTGGAAGCTAGCATGTGGGAATCGATGATGATCAAGGGAAAGTATTTCTTTACATAAATTATAAGTCAACAAATATTTATATAATTATAAATAAATAAAAACTCATAATAATAACACATTAAATTAGAGTAATGTTACACAAACAAGTCATGTACCATACTGAATACTAAACAACATTCTAGGACATCACTTAATCTAATGACGACACCACCTCAACAATCTTCTCATAACATATAGATCACATAACCCTCTTATCACCACAAAATCTCAAGGATCTATAATGAAAACCCCCAAAACTATTATGTCGTTCTCTAAAATTTCACATTCCTTGAAAAAGAATGTGTATTTATTCAAAAACGTATATAATGTGTTTTTGAATCTGTACTATATTAGCAGCCCATAATGAATTAAATAACAACTAATTATCAAACTAAATAAATATAGTTCTTTTTAAATATTTCAATGAATGATTATCCATTCAATAATTTATAATAATTAATATTTTGAAAATAATTTCAATGGAATGAATTAAGAATTTACAGAAAATCATTTTTGTAAAAACATATATAAATACACCTCGGGATTAGTAGTCCTGGAAGAAAAATTTTAAAAATAGTTCTATGTAATAACTATTTCTCAATAATATAAAAATATTTATATGAACCATGAATAGTAATATATTGTAACAGTGTTGTAAAAATTCAAATTGAAATATGTATCCATGTTTAAAAACATCCCATGATTTCAGCCCTGGGGGAAATAGTTTTTCATCATGATGAATTGACCCCCTTATTTAATCATGTTTATTTATATTTATAAATATCTATTCATTTTGATGTGTAGATAATACAATAATATATTTTATTCCTTGTACTAACCACTAAACTACTAAGGCTACCATTTTCTTCAAAAAAACACAATAGTAAAATCATTTATCATAAATAAATTTTTTGTATCATTAATCAAATATCACTAAATCCTTTTTTCAAACCCACCATTATTTTAATAATCAACATAAGAAATTTTAATCAATATTTTTTAATTTTAAAATAAATAAATTATTTTAAAAATCTCTAAAACATTTTAGAATGTAATTTTACAAGAATCATTATCAGATCCAATCATGGAATTAATCATTTCAATTTATAATCATTTTCTGTGAATTATAAAATTTTCCCAAATGCAATATTCAAAAAGGTTCAGACACATTTCATGCCATTAGAAATCATTTTATAATAATATTATTTCATTATGTCAAAATCAGGTTAAAAAAATTTAAAATAAATCATGATTTAAATATATTAATAGATATGGATTGTGTTACAAAATCAGATACATTTTTTCATGCTATAACTAAATTACAAAAAAACGATGAACCACTAGACATACAAAGGGATTGAATATCCAAGAGGGGGTCTTAAAGCAATAATTAAGTAGATAAATTTCATGATCTATAATAAAAAATTAAATATATTTAAATTTAATAATAATAGACATTAATAAAATTTGATCCATGATTATATCATTGTTATACCTAATAAAATATATTTGATGATTCAATTAAAAAATAAATATATGGAGATATAAATTTGAAAGGAAAAAATCCTAATAAAAGACCACATTGAATTAGATGAAACTTTTATTTGAAACTATAATAGATTAGAATTTAAATATTGATTTTATGAATCGATTTATTATACTATACTATAATTTCTCCCAAAAAGAAGTGTCAACAACTATATGAGGGTCTCGGAAGAATGTCTACACTAATATAAACATCATCGTCCAGTCAATGAAATTATTATAGGAATTACATATGTTCTAAATCCCACATGATATATTGTAGAATTTCTATATTATTTATTGATACATCACCAAGTTTATATTATTTAAAAAGACACATCACACTATCGACATCTCAACCAAGAATGAATAATTTAACCCTAAACCTTAAATGTCTAGAAGAATGAAAGAAAAACCAATACTGTCTATGAAAAAAATAAGAAAAAGTCATTTAAAATATAATATATAAATGAAATATGTGGGATGTTATAATTCACCACACTATAGTGATTTTCCCCCATTAAATTTCCTTCCATAAGATGTCTCTACAATGTTATTAAGATATAACTACCTTATCAACTTCTCACATCCCCCAAACCTCATTATAGTCAAATAAATTATTTTATTAGTCCCAAATCAAGGAAAATAACTTATTTAATCTATGTTTTCTATAGAATCATTAAACTGAACATGATTCACTCCAAAGGTCATATTATTCTCCATATCAATGTATTACCAATTCAAATAATGAGATATGTATGAAAGATATTTCTTAATCCATGAAAAATAAAATATTTAATCAGATGAATTATATTGTTTTGTAAAAGATAAATAGTATTCCATCATTCCTTCCTCTCTAAATCCTAAAAAGCATTAATATATCTGCCTTCCAACATCTATTATTATCTACAACATCATGTAAATTCTAGGTAAACCAATAAAGAACAGATATCAACATACTAGAAACTCCAACGGATGTCACAAACAATCTATAAATGAATTATATAATCTTTGAGATATTGAAAACATCTGAAATATCAACTAGATATTAAATTTATTATCCTAGAGTAGGAATTTTCCAACCCATGAAGCCTCACCATGTCTTTTCAATAAAACATATATTCAAAATATTGACCATATATTGCCTAAAAGATATCGATTTTAATTGATGAATTGAAAATATTTTTAATGGATAAATGAACCAAAAAAATTGGATGTCTTGTACTCCTCCAAAGTCAAGGATTCCAAAATGAAGTATGTTTTTAACAAGTTCACATTTCACATTATTTATAACCATTTATCAAATGATGGTATTTTTTAATCAACATGACATGAGATCCCATTTTCAAATCGATTTATCATCCAAATCGAGATGTAATGAAAGGCTCCATATAAGAAATAGTGGTAGTCAAAACTCTGTACAACCAAGATGTCTCTGGAACAAAATGATTTCAATAATTATTATCATTTGTGGTAACATGAATTTGAATAAAGAATTTTTATTTATTCAAAAAATAAATCACTATCCAAATTTTATTATTTCAAAAAATACTACATGAAAACATTCAAATAAAATCAATATATATCTCTCATTATTCATCATTATTATGGGGATAATGATTTTATCATAATTCCTCTAATGTTGTTCATTTATCTTTTTACATATAAAACACCTTGAAAAAACATCAATGTCTGATTTCATTCATAGGAACTAGATTCAATTCCTTATATCAGAAAACATCTTATTCATTCTTGTTTGAACAAACCAATGGGAATATTGACAATTTCCCATCACATACCTTTATATAGGGAAGGAAACATCATAATGGTTCCTAAAGTAAATAAATACTTATATATATAGAGTTTATTCTCTTATATTCCCCCACCACTATAATAATTCATGACACCTTAACACTCTCCATCAAGATGATCATCCATGAAAATCATCTCATGAATATAGGATGTTAACTGGATAACAAAATGATCCAAACTGACATCAACCACCTGAACTCCAAAATCCAAGTGATGAAATTGTTCCATTAGATTCCACTCACAAAAATACACCTTCACCACCTAGTATGGAAACAATATTCTAAACGTGTTTGTGATAGTTTTTTCCTTCCTTGATGTATAATGATTTTAAATGTACTATAATTAAATTTACTCATCCAATAACCTCTATTAGGTATTCAATTATATTTTTTCAAAATTATGTGACTAAAGCTCTTGTGAATTGAGTTAATGTAAAAAATTTTCCTAAATAATTAATTCCACCCACTCTTAAGAGAGTAAATCATAAGAAAAAACCATTAAATCATGTGGGGGATACTTCATTCCATTTGGAAAAAGATAATGGGTATTCAAAAAACACCTTGTTATCACAATGTTTTATCCCACAACCCAATCTCGAACATTAAAAAAAGGACATGCAGCACGACCCAACCTCTTGAAGAGAAAAAATTATAGATGAAGTCAATGGGTATATCAACCACTAAAGAAAATTATGAAATTTATAATACTAAATGATATCCACTGTTTATAAAATATTATGTTAATTGGAGAAATTATATTGGATAAATATTTTAGAAACTAGTGATATTACATTGAAAAAAAAGGAATCACATAATCTCAAATATATTTTTTGGTTTCTCCCATGACATAAAGATATTCATAAGTTCATGATTGATTTTGATAACTTGTTTTTGAGTCCCCATTCATAGGGAAATATTCTTTCAATATCAATAATTTGAAATGATATATTTTGTATAATGTTGGTTATTTCTAATTTTGTCTGAAACTACACTCAACTGATGAATTTGATCATCCATGATATTTGAATAATTAAATACATCATATATGAATACCAAAATTAAA
Organism: Viscum album; assembly: GCA_963277665.1. NCBI lineage: Eukaryota > Viridiplantae > Streptophyta > Magnoliopsida > Santalales > Viscaceae > Viscum > Viscum album. The sequence continues at coordinate 1,498,810,709 of OY728161.1, forward strand.
GATTCATGATACTAGTGGAAAATATTTTTCATTAGTTCCAATAATATTGTAGGATTATCAGTAGGAAAAAATGAATTAAATGATACTTATAGTTTCCATACATGAAACAAAATGTTGTTATCAATATATCAAACTCCATGGTACTAAGTTGTCGATAAATAACTAAAAGCACCAATTTTATAGACACAAAACGACCTTTAATCTGATAAATAAATCCTAATTATAGAAAAATGGGAACAAAATGATGAATATAGTTGGATATATATTCTAGTACACAATACAAAAGGAAATTATTCTATCAAAATTTATTGGGAAATCACTACTTCTACCTAATAAGACACATTGGTTCAAATAATGCATTAGGATATCATGTCTTCTTATAAATCCTTTAGTTTATCTAGTTATGATAGTTCTATATAGTAGGGATGATTATTTTTGTGACTACATAACACTAATTAGATATATAACTATATCTCCCTCTATGATGGTATATTATAAAATTCTAATGTAAACACATATGGAAGTTAAATTGATAATGGAGGATGTCATAACCAGAATCTGTAACATCTTGTTACTTTTTAGCTACTTTTGATGTTTCTAAGTACCTCTATTTTGTAGTAAAGACATGGGGTGCATTTGGATGAACTTTTATGGAAAAATATGGGGCATTGAGTTGTGCACGTGTGGTGCACGGTTTGTCAAACCATGCAGACAAATCGTGTGAGAATGGAGGTTGAGGAAGTAGCTTACGCATGGTCGGTGCACGATTTGTCTAATAGTGTGGCCAAACCTTGTGCGTGTTTATGGAAAATTGTTTGATTTTAATTGATTAATTTAAAATGTGGATTTCATGGAAACGTTTTCGAATAAATTGTTGAATTTAATTGTGAAAATGAAATGTGTAATGATGGTGTTGTTTTTTAATGGATCTAGAACTTATGAAATTGGATTAAAATGATTTGACGGAAACCCATTGGTTTTATCATGTGAAAAAAAGGAATGTTTTTGATTAAAACAAGTTATGGTTCTAAATGGAATGAAGCTGGAACATTTGAAATAGAAGAATGGAATTGATCGTATTTTATGTATTCTTAAAATAGTTCACCCACCATGTAAGGGCACATGGAAGCCTTAGGTAGTTAGTGAGTTACTTGGATACACTCTATGCTACGACAATGTTCTAAAACAAACCTGTGGCGGGTCACATCCTTGACGGGTTTGTGACGAGTCGCCTATGGATGGTGTCATAGGGATGTGTTTATACACATTTTTCTGACTTCACATAGAGAGTGTGGAATCCTACAACTGGTTAATACTATCATATCTTTTTGGCAGATGACCATGTTTCTCACTTGTGTGTTTATATTTGAGATACAAATGTTTGCCAATGCTTTTAAACTGCGTTAAATAGATGCTGAATTTATATAAACTATTTTATATAAATGTTTTGTTTAGGCCATTGTTTAAAAATATTCCATAATTTGTAAAGCCTTTGCTTAAAATATTTATTTCCATCATTTGAAGATGTATAGAATGTTTTGTTAAAATATGCTTTTGAAATACCAAACCTGTTTAATTGAAAAACTAAAATATTTTATATGGGTAATCTATAATTGGGATCTATTACAGAATCTTTGGTGGTATCCTACTGGACATAGGCTCACACCCTACTTTTGCCTTTGGGTGTTTGTATACTTTCATCTTCCAGAATCGTGCAAAGGGAAGTGACCTCTTGGAGGTGGAAATAGTTGTTGATCTCTACACTTGGTGAGTTGTTTCCTTAGGGTCTTTAAGACTGTTTTCCCTTTTTAGTACTTGGGTTGTATTCCTTTGGGCTTTTTATGACTCTTTGTATTCTAGTACATTACTCCCAGTGGAGTTTCCTTTTGTTATGCATATAGTCTTGTTTCTTTTCCATCCACATTCTTGTGGAAAAATCGTTCCCACATGAATGTTGTGTGATGCCAGGTGCTAGTCACAAACACGTGGAGATCGGGAATGCCTTTCGGGCTATGTTAGGGCCAGCTCGGTTATCAGGTTACCAGGGTACCCAGGCTGGTTCGTGACACAAACAACATTCTCAAATTCATCAACATACAATGTTATCATCCTCTTCATCTTTAGAAGAGGTTGTCTCACATGGATAGATATAAGGTCACATTATCCCATGAAAATATGATACACACAATTAGGGTTGGTATAATTTTTTTTAGAACCAAAAAGTATCAATCATGCGTGTATTAAGAAAAAAATAAATAATAAAAATGGAATTTGAAACCCTACACCATCTTCATCCCCATAGGTATTTTAATTTCTATATCATAAGTCATGAGGTCCATTTTAAGATTCAACTAGACCATATTATAGGTTGTGATGAAATAATTAAAGGAACAAGTATCAAGTAATGAATTTACTATAGATAAAATAATAGGAATTATACCTCCCAATATTACGGGACCCTCATTAGTTCTCACTAGAGACTCACCTGTTGTGTAATGTTTCTTTTACCCAAATTTTTATAGGTAGTTCCATATTTTTTTGAAGTATTTGACTACAATTCATATCTTCTTCAAACATCTAATATTATTCAACTATCTAGGGAAGAAAAGACATGTTAGAACCTCTGAATGTTGAATCATAATATTCAAGATCATGGAATATTTAGTTCTTTTCTACAAGAATTCTTTGACTACATGGTACATATAAATATAGAATAACTGATTAGGGCATTAATATTTTTTAAATATAATATAGAAGATGTTTTTCAAACAACCTCCATTTTTAATCAACAAATCCCACATCACTTTATCTTCCCCATAATCCTGCTGTTAATGAATCCAATTTATGTAATAGGATCTTGAATCAAAATTGAGTTATCATCAAGTAAATTGTTTCCACTTAATCCCTATCCAAAAAATTAGTATATGAAAAAAAAGTCATTATAGATACCTAATACGAAAATATTTGACCAAATACCCATATGATATATTTGGTCTATAGCTTTTCAATCGACTCAACTTTAGGTGAATTCAAATCAAACTTCACAAAATAGTTATTTCAATAATTTAATCACCAATCAGCTTGGGGATGATTGAAAATGTCTAGAAATTTCTAATACCATTATCCTTAGATTAAAATTAACTATTTAAATGGTATTTATGTATTTCCACTCCATTTTCCCATTATACTTCACCAAAAATGTATAATACCATCATCAATAGCTAATCCCATTTATAATTTATATGTAAAACATCAGTAAAATAATTATTTTTTTCATATAAAGAAATTCTTGATTACGATATCTACTTTAATACCATTGAGGTTTCACCCCTTCATCCTATAAAATGTAATATGTGACTCCTTGGTCCAAATCTTAGACAACACATGCTATTGAATATATGAGGTTCAGAACAATTGGATTTTTCAATTTTCTTATTTCATCATCATCTCACTCTTAATGCATGATCAAAATACTTATTGGGGAAATGGTACTAATTTTTTTAAAACAAAATGCATTAGTCAAGAGACTTGGAAACATCAACTGCAGTATTCAAAACATAACATGGAACCAAAATTATTATATTAGAGTCTTTGAAATATGTATAATTATATTAGTTAATTAGTCAATAGATCTTTTTCAACAACACATTATATAATAATGATATATGTAATAATATATACTAGTTATCAATGAAAATATCACCCAATGAGGCCTTATATGGATGGTGTGATAATGAAATGTGTTTTTGTTTCATATTCTTGAATCATACCTAGTAAAGATTAACATGGTCTAGGCGATGTTGCCAAATATGCAAAATCTTCATCAATGATTGGTAATGGATAAAAGACCAAATATATATTATGTGGATCATTATCAATGTTCATTGGATTAATTGATTATTGAACATGTTTATTTGAATGTCCCACCTCATAAGGATCATCAATGGGTAAAATAATAATGGGTATTTATAAGGAGATTTGTTGGATGAATTGAGGAATTTAGAATATTAGAATGGAGAAATTCATTTGGTACTTGAATCAAAAAATGATTTTTATCTAGAATGTGTTTCCAGTGTCACTGGTTAATAATTATCTTTTGGAATTGTCATGTTCTCTTAATTTTGATTACCATGATACAGAACCCGATATGACCATGATTGTGTAACTATTTTGGATTTTTGATTCATAATTGAATATCATGTAGAATAATACTATTCTCTATGTACAGGTTCTATGAATGAACGGTTTGGATACTATGAGATGTGTGAATGTGAAATAATGATAAGGGAGTTGTATTATCTTCTAATTTTTTATTAGCCTTCTTAATAATGATTTTCAAATGAAAAATCATTATTGGGGGAAAATTTGAAGCATCGAGAGTCTAAATATCATGTCATGTTTTTTGTTTGACATTATTTTCAGGTTTTTCATATCTAATCATGGTTTTCAGACATTATCATACCCATTAATGCTTTATAGTTTTGTTTTTATTCATTTACGAAGGTTTTAATGGATTCTATTTTTGTTTTACATGAGCATGGACATGTAACTATATCAAGATATTCTAAAAGTAATTCCCGAGCTCAATAGTGAGATCCACTAGCCATCATATGGAATACAAGAAGTTGAGATTTATTAATAGAATTCCACTAGATCATCAATCTGGGTAATCATACAGAACATGGGATATTAGTAGAATATAACTCCTATATTAAGATAAATTTATAACATCCAATGGTTTTATGATATATTTCAGTTCATATAAAATTAATTTATTTCAATATAATTCAGTGCCCGAATCCTCTAGACCAAATGATCCATTAAATAATATACCAATATAAAATATATATTAAAATCATTGAATCAATTAGAATAACCAATTTAAGAATAAAATACAAATAACAGTTTCATTTAATGAAAATTTAATTATAAATTCGTACACAATGTTCTATAATGTCATTTTATGATTGAAAAAAATCATTCAAAATGGTTATTATTAAAAAAAATTCATCAAAATGATAATTAATTTATATTATTTATTCAAAATTTCTTAAAAATTCTGAAATTATTATCACAAATCATCTTCTTAAAATTACTTTCTATAAAATATTTTAAAATTTTATAATAAAATATATATCTTTTTAATAATGAAATTGTTATTTTTTAAGTTAAATATATTATATTTTATAGTATTTTCAAAGTAAAAGTATAGTCTATTGGTTTTAAAAATTAATTATATATTTTTTTAAAAAATAATTCATTTAAAATATTTTATTTATTCATTAACTTAATCAAGTTATACAAATACATTTATAATTAAATTTTTTTTAAAAATATTTTGAATTGAATTTTTCATTTTTGAATGTAATTTTTTTTTTAATTTATAAGGATTGAATCTTGAAAAATAGGTCCCTTATTTCTAAAAAATATATAATTTTACTAAATTTTAAAATTACATTTTTTGGTTTTATGAATAGTGACTATGGTAAAAAATATTAATATCATTGTAGAAAAGGGTTAATGGGGTAAATTGATGATAAACTAATCGATAAAGACAAAATTTACAATCTTATTTATTATTAGAGGATTGGAATTTAATCCTTGATATCATTAGAAGAAAATTATTTTTTATTGGAATAATTTCCTTCAATGTCACATAATATTATATTAATCATTTAAAGAATAATTTTGTGTACCTCACCCCACATATAAAATAATACCCCTACTCCCTCTTATATATGCCAATTTGATCTACCTATATAAAATTACCGTCAAAATAGTCTTCTAAATTACCCTATAACCAATTTATTTGTGTTCGATTTCATAAAAGACCATTACATGGGTCCCTATGAAGTGATGTAATTCAATTTAATTGATGTAGATTTTCACTTAACGTGTAAAAAAAATACAAGAAATTTGGTAATGTTTATATGTTTCAATCCCATTTTAATAATGACTATTTATGAATGAATTTCTATTGTGGAAAAATATATTCCATATTTTATCAAACCATTTCATTTATCATCTCCTATAGTTATTTATATAAATTTTTTATTTCATTTATATCATATTTTATCAAATTAATCCATTTCAAATAGTCATTATAATATCATAATTTATATTTTTTTCCTCAACCTGTGTATTATAGAAGTTCCAAAAGTTATATCCAATGCATCTTCTTCTGTGGAGTAATATTTTATCCATATTTTCAATATTTTAAATTCTATTAAACTATGGTAAATTAATTAGTCAAATAAAACAAGTATAGTTTTGTAAATTAATGAAGAAAAAATAGCTATAATAAAGTACAAGTGAATCTAATAAAATGGAATAACAGAGTTAGAAATAAATTCTATTTAATTAATATGTGGAGGATTTACCATTACATTCACATGGTTCAATATAAATTCATTATTTTATGATAACTTTATAATTAGGTCATTCTCAATTCATTTATTTAAATATCAAAAAAATCATATAAATAGATTATTAAATCTAGGTAAACAACCAATATCAATCTGGAAGATAAAATTTCCATACGATTATATCGATTCCCCTAATGATATTTGGGAAAAATAAATTTATAAATCCCTATTTACTCAAAATCATCAATTGAGGATTGAAATTTTTTATATTATACGATCATATTCAAAATATTACTCGCCATTAATTAATAAGCAACCTTATATGTTCATCACATTCCAATTGGTGGTGATACATTCTCATAATCAATTAATGAGACTAAAAAATGATATAATAACTGAATATAAGTAATTGAAGGAATTTAAATGTTCAATAATCTAGGAGAGATTTAATTTTTAAATTTGTTAAATGAAAACTAAAAAATATTTAAAATAAATTAGTTATTGACACTAAAAAACATCTTTTTATACTTTATGTACAATAGAGGATTGTAACAATAATCTCTATCAAAATTACAAGCATTAGATATTATTAAATCACTCCATATGTTCTTCTTTTTATCCTATTCATGATCTATTCCAGCTGAATCCCATCTTTATAATCATAAAACCAACAAATTATTATACTAAATACACCTTTTAATCAAAGAATTAAATACATAGAAAAGTATCCATTATTCCAAACTCACTACCCAATATTCCTTGTGGTATTCTCTAGTTGTTCATTTAATTATGTTTTCAAAATGGTCAAATAATTTAAATTCCCTCAATTGATTTGACGTAATAGACACACATGAAATTGATTATTCGATAACATATGATGAATCTGGTAGAAATTTCATGTTGATTCTATCGTCTTTACCAACATCAATGCAATCTAAAATCCTCTTTGTGAATCATTATTCTCCCTAATAGTTTTTTAGTTTCCACTTCCTTTTTCTTGATAAAAAACCACACCCAAATCCAATGATCCATCAACCATAGATTTTGGTTTTTTCTTTTCAAAAAACATTTTAATCTTTATACTCTTATATTGTTTGTATATCTATTCCAACCGAAAACAAGGGTGGAAATTCACTATACCTCGAGCCCTTGTTCTCCTCTCATGTGGAGTTGGGTACATGAATGCAGAAATGATAATATTATACATTATTATATTCATTTCACAAACATAGTGTTATGATAAAAATCATGATGTTCAAAAATGTGGAATTCATCCTAATAACATTAGGTTGCTATGTGTAATTTTAAATTCAATTATTTGGTTCAACTTCACCAATATAAATTGAAGCGTAAAAATAATTTTTTCAATAACATAATGATATATTAAAATATGTGGATATAAAAAAATGAAATATTTCAACTGGGAATGGTAGCATGTACCTATTACCAAAATTTAAAAAAAATGAAGGCGAGCTTATTCCTCTGTTAGAAATACTCTGCACGGATCGATAATGCTAGAATAAATGATAAATTAATTACATTGACATCAATAATAAGAGTAAAATAATATATTTAAATAAAAAAATTAATTATTTAATAAATAGATTATAAGTATAATAAAAAACAAATTCAAATCATCAACAAAACATAATCATATTCATATATATTGATATAAATTTAAAGAAAAATCTATTCTATAAAGAAACAAAAACCTATAATTTAGAATTTTATTAAAAATTAAATCATTTAAAATTATAAAAAATTTAATGAATATGATGTTTTCAATGAAATGAAAAATGGGAGGACAAAAATCAACCAAATTAATTTTTTCATATACTTATGTAAACTATTAGACAATTTTTTTCGGAAAATGACTTTCAATTAAAAAATTTGGAAATAAAAAAACAAATTAATTTCATAAATATTTTCCATAATGACCTCTCTCATTACATAAAATATAAAATTTCTCAAAAAATGAATTAATTCAATGATTTATTAGTTTCTTTTATACGGAAAATAATTTGGAATTGAAATGTTTTAATTTGAAATTAACAAACATAATTATTCATCTGATGAAAATTCAAAAAATACCTATACGTAATAGATAAAAAATCAATTAATTTTAGAAGTAATATTTAATAAATACACTATTTAATTCGGTAATGTTAAAATTAATTGTTGTGAATGATAACTTATCCAATAGTCGAGGAAGAAACAATAAATAGATACATAATGAAGAACTCTACCAAGATTAGGATTTTCATTTCACAATCCATTTTTATGTGTATAACATGTGTTAAAATAAAATTTGAAATTTCAAAGAAATTAATTATTGAATAAAATTTTCCCAAAACATTAAAAAAATAATCCTTTTTACATGGTAATTAAAACTGATTATCACAATTAAATTCATAATGTATTAAATATGAATCCTCTCAATGTGACATCATAAGTGATAATTTAATGAATATTTTTCACTCATAGAAAATAATAAATTTGATTATTAATAACTAGAACAATTAAAAATTAAAATGAGTTATTGATGAGGTAATATTGAAATAAATATCACCTTAATTACGACACATCCCCTACAATTAATACCAATCAATTTCTTTTATTTTTATTTCTTGGTCGAAGAAATTTGGTGCAATCATTTTTAGTACAATGTTTTCAATTAAAAAATTAAAATCACGAGGAACAATCATAGGGAGTGTAAAACAATCCAAAAAAACATGTTATGTCAAAAATAATATTAATGTTACATTCCATTTTTCAATATACATTTTAATATATTTTCAAATAATTTCAATTTAGATTTTATTTTGATATTTTAAGACGCATAAAAATAATTTTTTAATCCAATAAATTTATTTAGAGTTAATAAATAAAATATATTATATTTAAATGTTTTTAAATGATATGTATAAAATTTAATAACAGACCATATAAATAAATATTTTTACCATTTCGTATACATCAATACATCTATTCAATTCATATAATAATTATCATGAGTGGTTTAAATTTAATATCTGGAAAATTAAAATATACATACATATAGTATAGTATATATTAAAATAATTAGAGTATAAGTAGGTATTATAAATTCAAGGGTTATATGAATTACTCTATAGTATGTGGTTTTTATTAATCCTCTTTGATTATAATTTTTCGTCTTTATGAAGTCTCCAACACCTCAGTAGCTCATTTTTGTATCTTCTTGATAATCAACACGAATAGTTGTATCATCAAAAGAATATGATATTATGGACTTATAAATTCAATGTAATAAAATATAATTCATTTATGTGTTTTTAGTTTATCCAAAAATTTTATTCTTTAAATTAACAAGGGGAATGAGATTATATTTCCTATAAGAAGTTATTGGAACTCGCCTTTTCAAAGAAGGAACACCTCACACGAATGTTTCTTAATCTCATCTCTAGAAAACATAACACTATTTACATTGATAGTGGATGGATCATGATTACTTTTATACCAAATCTACTAATAAATAAAATGGAACATATGAGTTATAATAAAAGGACCATCTCGTTTTGTATGAAATATAGAGGGGAAGATCTTAAGACTTGTGTTGTACAACATCATATTATCTCAAATCAAAAAAATTGTTCGAATTCATTTTTCAATTAATTTCCATTTTTAATATTTAAAATTATAATTCATTTCTATATTCATTTTTTAAATGTATAATATTTCATATCAATATTAATTTTCATCTCTTTCATATTCATACTAAATCATGTTTCATGGGTTAATAACCCAAAAATTTAATGATAAATCACTTTATGAAAATGTAAGCCTCTATTAAAAACTATAATATAGGTTTATATCCCTATTGGAGTCTAATAGGATGTCTTATAAACTTATAATGTGACAAAAATACCTAAACTCCAATTATTAATTTTCGAAATATTGATTATCTTAGGAATCTTATTTATATCTCTATTTTAATCTCCATAAATAAAACATGTTTGATGATTTTATTGTGCATATAGATAATTAAAAATCTAATAATTCATTAGAAAATCACCCAATTTTCTATTATATAATTGTTTTCTCTGGTTTATAATAATAAATATCAGTATTCCAAACACACAAATCATGTTATTCTAAAAAACATATACAGCAGTATAATAACATTAGGTTTGTATATCTTTAATAAACATATACACATAGTCTTTAGAAAAACAAATATGTAATGATTTCAAAAGTAATTAAAGAAGGGGGCTATAAAATACATTTCCCTAACAGAAATGACATCACAAAACAAAAACATTTATTATAGAATCTCATTTCATTGTGATATGCTTCATTAAAATATTTATTCATTAAATGACATACATAACTCAAAATAATATCTGAAAATAGTAGTCGGATGTAATATTGAAAAAAAACCCCTTCACAGTAGTCCACTATTTACCGAAGCGACATCCACAATTAATATAATCGAAAAAATATTACTATATAGGTGTATGATTTCAAGATACATCTCTTATCAATTTTTCTAAATCATATATTTAATAAATAAAAATCACCTGAGATATATTCTCTTGACTCAATAATATATTTCGAAACCTAAGTTTTAGAAAATTATAAGGAACATCATCAATAACTATGAAATTTTCTATTTCTGAAACCATTGTCTCTTATCTATAATAAAAAATACATAAATTGTTCCTAGTGAAAAACTGCCAATTGAGTACAATATGATATTCATCCTGAAAAGAATCAACATGTATCATTAATATATGATAATCTAGATATTTATCAATTTCATTCCTATATAGTATCTCGAGGTCAAATTATTAGGGTAATAATATCTATCAAATTTGACATTATTTTGATTGTGAGATAACAAATAGTTGATTGGTCAGTCAAACCAACTAACTTAGATCCAAAAATATATCAAATAATTATATCAAGGAAAATATTTATACCAATTCATTTACTTTTTTAGAGTAATTGGACATGGAATCATCAATAGAACTATATGTATACTCCATTACTAGTAATTTTATTTCTATAACCATCATAAGAAAATCCCATAAACTAAACATTGAATCCATAGTAATGATCTAAAATGGAAACACCCAATTAGGTTCATTAACTAATATTGTGGACAAAGGCTTTTTTTAGTTCATTAAAAGCTTCCCCACACTTAATATAAATGATAAAATTAATATCATTTTTTATAATGATATTTAATTTATATGAATTTTTGCTAATGTCTTTTATAATCATACTGTAGTATCCAAAATGGCCATAAAAATGGTTAAAAACAATCAAAACCATAGGAAAAAAATACTTAAGATATTAATTTAACCATTTACTTGTCAACATTAATCTCCATGATAGGTACATCATGACCATGAAAAATTAAACACTAAAACAAAAAATTTCATTTATCAATGCTTATTTAAAAGAAACAATCCTGCACTCTGTGGAATGTTTTTAAAAACTAAAACAATACATTTATGGATTTAATATTCACAAATGTGACAAAATGTTTTCTCTCCAATTGATAGAAGATTATAGTGAACTATTTGATCAGTTATATACCTAAAGTTATTTTATTTTTATATTTTTAGATCAGTATGAGGAAATATTACATAAACCATACTCAAGAATTTAAGAGAGCATTTGTACCTAAATACCAAGATTTCATTAAAAAAATTTATGCCTTAAACATCTCATATATAAATATCATAATATTACAACTTTTTACGTAGAATTCATTTTTCATCATTCATTATAACACGGGAAAACAAAATAGACAATGTTTGAGATCAAATAATCCATATGGGTAAACATATTAATTAATAATTAAATTTCATCCGTGAGATTAATATGAGAAAAACGTTGTGATTTAAAAATCAATGTGAATTATAATAACATGAGAAAACCATAATAAAACAAATTCCAATATCATCAATCTTGAAACATAACAAAAATCATTACAATAAGACAAGAGTCATAAGAATAAATAATCATAAGAAATGTGATTTCAACCATGATCAGAGGATTCATTTATAAACCATATAAATCCTAAATAAAATATCTCGGTTCCATTGTACATCACCTTCAGAGAACCCAAACATATTCATTATAATTTGAATAACCATATGACCAACTTTCATTATATCATTTTGAAGAAAATAATCATTACTAAATTCATTTGAATTATATTTTGGTGCACCGAAAATATAAATTTTATCAAGATCCCAAATTACCTATAATGGGGATATACCATTCATATAATATTTATTAGGCTCACCTAAAACCTTTAATGTTACTTAACACTTCCTAGTCATTTCCCAAGGACCATATCATTTATAAAACAATTCAAAACATCATTCAAACATGTGTAAAAAATAGGATATCAATATATCCTATTAGAACCCATTTTATAACAATAAATAACTCTTTATGAGAGAAAGTGATTTTTCTATTAAATATTAAATGAAATCATAAAAGAGAATCCTATCATTAAATAATTTCATAGTAGTGTGAAAACTCATTGTCATTATATATGATTACATAAAGCATTATTTTCATATCATTATCGAACCATAGAAAATAAATTAGTTACATTAAAATAACATTTACACAATAATAATCGTGAATGAAAAAGAATTATAATAGTATAATAATAAAATATCTCAATTTTATAATAAATAATAATATTTTTTGTTGGATGTGATAAAAAAATACCATTAAACGATCATTAAATATATATTGAAGAAAATATACATTTCACATTGAAAATGAATCTGTAAAAGTAAATATTAAAAAAATACATTTAAAACCCATTATTTTGAAAACAACAAAAGAAACATATAAATTATTATTTAATAAAACTTATGGTCATGATAGTTGTTAAATTCGTTCAATTTTATAGATGTCAAAACATAATATTGTTTTATTAGAATTTATAAATGGTGTCCAAACTGGCCCATTTGGAGAAATTTAAAAAAAATACTATTTTTAAAGACATCTAGAATAAGAAAAATTTTCATGTAAAATATTAATTGGAAATATTTAATTTTAGGTGAAAAACATTGTTCAAAAAATTTTATATTACATTATTAATGAATAGAAAGATTCTAAATATAAAATAAGATACAGTATTAGTATTAGATGAACATAAATTTCGTGATGTTTCATTAATCAACAAGGGTGGAAATGTAATTAAAAATGATAAAAAGAATTCAAAAATAGATGAGAATAAATGCTCTATGGTTCATGAAAATATTATCTCATGATTTACCTCAATGAATCCATGCACAAAAATCATCCCAAAAATAAAAACGGTTTCAACATAAGTTCCCTAACACTTTTGTAACTCTTCAATCATAATCCCATGATATTATTTCATCAAATGATACATTAAATATAATGAACATAATTCTAATACTATTATATCATGTCAATGGGAATATATATTCTTCTCATTAATTCAGTTTAGTGCATGACATAAACACGTGTCTTAAAGAAAAATGAATTGATATGAATGGACCATAAAAAGCTCATATCGTGGAATTGAGAACTAATTAATTTAGTGAATATGTATACCAATATTAATCCTAATAGTAAAATATTATATATATATATATATATATATAAAGAAAATAGTGTGTATATGAATACACATATAATCATGATATAAAAAATTAAATGAAGAGGAGTTATAACCCAGTGAATGGAAATTGAGTTATGAAACCCTTTGCCAGTTGGTAACAATCATGTTAAATCCTTTTGGTAAAAATAATTAAAATTGAAATATAAAATATATTTATTTATTAAGGATTAATGATAAATCATTTACAACTATAGTATATAAACTATAGAACAAATATTAGGTGTATTGAAATATAATATAGCTCATTAAAGATAAATTTTATTGAAATCCAATACCTTGAGTCCAAAATATCTATATATATTCTTCATCACTTTTACAATAGAATCTTATCAATAATTTGATTATTAATAACATTTTTCATTTTTAAAAACTTATAATTAAAATATCATTTATTAAAATGGTTTATATAATTACGTAAGTAGTTAAGTACATGTCGAGTGTTTTGAAGTCGTTCATTCCATAATTTCATGTAGGCGTCAATATATTGATTGTAGTCAATGGGAGTAATTGTTAAATAACCCCTATAATTACAATAATGAAAAAATATTGTCTTTATACATTATTTATACTTTTAAATCCTAAATTATTTATGATATGTAATAATGATTAATGATAATATCATGGATACATTAGGTTGTATATACACATGATTCATGATTCCATTTTTCACTAGTTATTGTTGAATGCAGGAAATAATTATTATACCATTAAATAATGATAATACTATAATTAATATATAATTATCTATTTATATATTCATATATATAACACCTATGTGACGCCTTAATGAAAAAATAACAACAGTCCTTTGTGGATGTGGTTTCAAACATGTATGCACGAACTACATTATCATTTTTCAGTGAATGGAAATGAATGAAAATATGAATTATATTATCATTAAAAAATGATACATATTTCATTAAAATTTTATATATATATATATATATATATTAATTTCATCGTTATCATCATTAGTGAGAAGTGGTGATGTAAAATCATTATAGTGACCCTTGTGGTAGTAGTATTCAATAAAAAAACACGATATTTGTTTCTCATTTGATGGGGGATGAGATAGATATAGGGTATTCCATAAAAAATACAAGATCATAGTATATGATAGATATGTATCTCATCATGGTTATAGTGGGATAAACATCCCTTTTCATAAATAGATATCAAAACATAATAGATATATAATCATTGTATAACATAATGATCCATTCCATAATTGTATATGTCCATTACCATTGGAATCATTGAAGAAAAAAGTATTCATAAAATATAGACATCTACTCCTACAATATTCTTTATAACTATATACCTTTTTATTAAATCCATACAATGTCCCACTCATCAGTACCATTTAAAAGGGAATATTATATAGGTTGTGATTAGATCATTTATAAGGGTAAAAATCAGGATATCAATGATCACTTGAGAAAAAAATGAACATTAGGATATGAGAACATGATCATAATATTTTAAAATAATACCTTTTATATTATAAATCAATAAATTGATTCATGGAATAAACCATTCTAGATAATAATAAATGACATATCAATTAATAAAAGAACATGACTTATGTGAGCATAACATTTCCTTAAGGCATAAGTAATTTCAAAAAGATATAATCAGTTTGAATCATTTGCATAGTAGTCAGGGATTATTTCCAAGACCATAATAGTATAAATATTTCACTCATGAATGAGTAATTATAGTCATGGTATACTCCCATGTATATCAGAGGGACCAAGGTTAATTACCAAATAGAGTTCAATTCCATTTACTGTAAAATTTATCCATTGTGATATTTACCTTTACCTAATAAATTGTTGTGATATTTAGGTACCACATATCATATATTTAAAATCAATCATATTTGTCCCATAAGATATAACCAAAATGAAATCAGATCCCCTGAAAAAAAAAACGGTTTCATAATTATTTTTCAAAGAAAAAACCTTAGAAATGAAATTGTTTTTAGAAAAATATTTTCTACATTAGAATAAACCATATAGATAAATAACAATTATTTTATAATTTCTCCATATTCCTATAAAATCATGAGTGATATCAACAACTGTAGTCTTTGTAACAATAGAAATAAAATTAAATGTTTATAAATCATTCATGAGGAAAATGTCCATTCCATTATGAAATTATCTCAACAAAACAATACACATTATAAATGAAGAAAATTACTCTAAAGAAAAATATCATAAAAGGTAAATAATAATTCAATTAAAAAATTATTCATATTGGTGAAATAAAATTATCCAATATAAATATATATATATACATCCATACATACTCTTACCAATAGGTTCGTAAAATACATCATTTAGAAAATGAAAAAAATCATTACATTATAACCATTTTATAAAAATTATAAAATATGTAACAGTTAATATAAAAATAATTTTGTTATATTAAATATATTATTTTAAAAAAAATTATAAAACATGGATATGGAAGAATCTTTTTACACAAGCGAGAAATAAAGTTTATTTTAATTAAAAAATATGTTCGGTATATTGAGTATATAATGTGAGTAAAATTAAATTGATATTTGAATATTAAATAGAAAACATGAGGAAAATAAATTTCAATTGTTTCATGAGAATTTGATTATAATATTTCTTCATCAATACATAGTCATAGTGAAACCTAATAAATAATCAGATTGTAAAAAAACCTCTTACAACTTTTGGTAACTATTTAATCATACACCCTATGAAATAAATAACATTATATGGATATGTAAATTTAATATAATATTAATATATGAATAATAAATTAATTCCATGGGATGTATACATAACACAAAAATGAAATATTTTATCAATATGAAATTTGACCTTGAGAAATAATCATGGGATGAAATACACATTTCTTAGGTATGACATTTTTTATACCGATTGGGACCTAATATATAATAAATATATATTTATAATAAATATTTTTTATAACCATACACATATATATTATAACATATGTAATTTTACTGTATATTTTTATCACAAAATTGTTAAAACTTTTTTATAAAAATAAATGATCTCAGTGATATCTACTTTGTTATATATGTATGTTCTTGTTTTGTAGTCTTAGTCCTTTTATTGTGATCATGGTTCCATATAATCCATATTTTTAGACATTATATTGTTATTATAAATAATTAAGTTCTAGAAAAATTTATCCATTCATTATATTATAGATGAAAATGGGATTAAACTATTCATGTAGATGATATGTCATCATTACACATGAACATTGTGTTCCTTTTTCAGCTAATAGAATGAAAAAAAGTAAAATATTAATTAACCATTATAGGAGGGTTAATTAATCATATATGGAATATATATTCATAAAATTCATCCTCATTACAGTAAAATAATAATATACATGAAAAATGAATCACATCACTTAATGGAGGTGGTAGTCCAACCGTACACAAGAATAACAATATCATTTCCCAAAAGACTTAATGGATTGTAAGTAGATGTCATGCTATACTAAATAAAGTGTAAATATGTACTAAATAACATATATAAACATTAAACCGGTAGTGAGACCTATCCTTAAAACGTGGGGATGAAAAATGAATTATATCGCAACATAGAGATAGTAAGTCACACATAAGCGTGAGTAATACTGCCACTTCCTGTTTGATGGGAAAAAGATTATAACAGTTTTTTAATAATTATAATAACATTTATGTATATTTAGTATACTAAATACTCTGTTATTTAAAAAACACCATATACTTAGTGGAAGAAAATAAGATTATTAATGAAATTAATCGATTAAGGTGGTTACCACTTCTTTGAAATGACATATTTATATATGCTCTAAATGGCTCTTCTGTTTGAAATGTAGGATGAATAGAACATCTATGATGTGGATTGAAAATTTGGGAAGCTAAATTA
The DNA here is from genome assembly GCA_963277665.1 of Viscum album. Taxonomy (NCBI): domain Eukaryota; kingdom Viridiplantae; phylum Streptophyta; class Magnoliopsida; order Santalales; family Viscaceae; genus Viscum; species Viscum album. The sequence goes on from OY728161.1 coordinate 1,498,828,666, forward strand.
GTTGATTTTTTTAACTATAAAACATAATGTGGTATTAATAAATTTGTAAGAATGTTCAATTTTAAAATTTATATTTGGGTGAATTTGAAATTTTTCAGAAGATTTAATTATAATAAATTCATTATTAATCAAACATTATCTTATGTGGATACTTATTTGAATTTATTATTAGGAAAATAAATTATTCCAATAATAAATAGATTATATACACTTTTTTGTGTCTTTTTAAACCATATCATTTGGATTAACCGTTTGTTAATGATCTTAATTGTAACCACACTAACAACCTTTTCAATATTATTTTTATGTAATTATTACTTATAAGATAAAACATTTCCTATAAATTACAATTTAATGAAATTATAGACCATATAATAATTACAATGCCTCATATAAATATCTCTTTTATTTTTAAATAAATAAATATAAAATTATTTTGATAAATTATTATTAATGAAAATTTTGGCTCTATTTTTTTTGAATTCAAATATGATAGGGAAATGTTTTTTTTACAATACAATTCAATTTAGAATCTATAATTTTTCCTTTTTATATACAAAAATTGAGTAAAATGATAATCTAATAGAATTTTATCCCTTTTAATATTTCCATTATTATTTATATTGTTTTACATTTAATTGAATAAATATTGTATGTGTGTTGCATAAGAATTAATAGAAATTATACAGTAAAAATAATATTTATAAAATTATAATAATGAATATAATTTAATTATTCACAAAATTGATATTTATAATATTTTATAACATTAATTTCATTATATGAGCCTGTAAATGTTATTTAAAAATAAGATAGTGACATTATTTAACATGCTTTTATTTAAATACTATATTTGAAATTCCTATTGAAATGAACCGATTAAAAAGATTAATTAATAGAATTAAATGATAATGGTCTATTTTTATTCATCCAATGGGAATTTGGTTTATAATATATGGCCTTATCACATAGTTTAAACCTATATTAACCTGATTTACTATTTTCTAAGGTGATAAATATTACAATAGTTTATATTTATATTTTCTTATGATTAAAAGTACCTATATAAAAAACAAAAAGATCCTAATTCAAAATATGGTATCTATTTTATAAACTTTTTCTTCTTTATATTTCATAAAATAAATTAAAAAACCGTGCAAAATGTGATCAGTACTGTTTTTTAAATAAAATAAATTTTTAAGCATAAAACCATATTTATTATTATAAAATTCCGATAAATTAATTAAAAGAATTATAAATAATTATATGAAAAATAAATAAATATTATTATTATCACCCACCAATAGTTATAATTTGTGTATTAAGAATAAAAAAATACCACATATAAAACTGTTTTTAATGAAAAATTACTTTTCACCCATAAAAAATGACATTATACTAAATTCAAACATTAATATTATTGAAAGGATAATAAATATATTATATAAAATAAAATAAAACAATTTTTACATTCAAATAATTTTATAAGTAATGTAGCATTGTACATGAACTGATATTTTTTTTACTAATAATTAGAAATAATATTCTTTTCATAAAATTTAAAAAAAAACCTAAAATTTTATAATTATAATATGTTTGATTCTGATATTATTTTTATTCAATAAAATATAATATTTAAACATTCTATAATTTAACACTAATATTTTCCCCAAAAAATAATTAAAAATATTTATTTTAATGAATCCTATTTTTTGATAATTAAGTTGGTAAAAAAATTGAGGGATTTTTTACTAATAAATTTTTAATATATATATATATATATAATATTTTTTATATATGATTTATATAGTATTTCATCTCATTCATACCAACCAATTAAATAACTAGGTCAAAAAATCATAGATAATACTATTTTAATATTATATACCTATTCTTTTAAACCTATTGATGAATGTTACAGAGGATATCAATGAAATAAAATTATTTCCAAAGAAATATTTTCTTAAAAATTATGGTGTTATATCCTACCCACATTGAAACTATACATTTTTATTTTAACAAGTTCTTATAAATCAGAGATTTGATATTAGAAAAGTCTTTTATTTAAAACACTCACTATAAATGGTTTAATAAAACAACCAATTATATTAGTAAAAGAGAAGTATGAAAATATTTACAAAACTAAATCTTCTAATAGAATAACATCAAATGACTAATGAATAGTGATAGAGAAAATTTTCATGATTATGTTAGAAAAAAACCATGATTCATTTTGGGGATAGAAGACCTTAAATTTGTCATAATTGAAGGTTATAAGACAATATATATGTATTATGATCCATTTCCTAGATTTTAGGAATTATATTTCTAGATATACTATGAACACAATGAAACATAATTACATGACACATATAAATTCATTGTTTTACGAATTTACACAATAATTACTTCTGTTTCTCAAATTAAATGTATTGAATATGATTTTTTTGATTCATGATGCTCTAAAATCACTATGAAATAAATTAAAAATCTATATCATGATATTTATCGTCTCCCTAGGCATTAACCAATAACAATAAAGGATAAGAAAATATAATTAAAAAACCTATAAATCATGAAATAATATATTTTAATCAAAAAAACTAGGTAATAATAATAGTGGTCCTGCGTAGACCATATATATATATATATAATATTACATCCCAAATTACCTCAATAACCTCAACATTAAAAAATGTTTTAAACTCAATGGCTATATTAATATTTTAACTTACATCATAAAATATTTGAATAAATTAATCTAAAATAATATTTTCTATGAAATAAGTTTTTAAAACAAATGGTTACATATACCTCAACCCAATGGAACATATCCCAAACATCAATAATCACCCGAAAAATCCCTGATAGATATTGTATGGTAGTGAAAATATCTTAAATATAATGGAATAAAATTAGATAATAACATAAAGGTTAGTCCCTCACATGAACATAAATATCATTGAAAATATCACCTATTCAATGAATCACTTTTCAATAATCAATATTATATATAATACATTATCTAGAAGTTTATAATTAATATATTATAAAATCAGATATCAACACCCACTGGTAATTAAACCATAATATAACATAAAAAATCTGTTACATAAAACATTAAAAGGGGATTTTTTTTATTTCATTGAACTTATTATCAGTCATAAAATTATAATCCCATAATGGTATCCAAAATATTAATGTTAATATCAAATGAAAAAAATATATAATTAAAAATTTAATGAAATCAATATTCCATAAAAACATCCCAACTAATGAATATTCCCCATAAATCCAAAAATGTAATAATCACTGTTTGAAATATCATTAATACATTTTTACCAAATCACAATCATATTTATTGGATACCAAAAAAATCAATTACATTGTTTTTTTAATAAAAAAAATTAATATTAACTTAAAAATAAATCACATACTAATGCTTACCCTACATATAATCTTGTGTTCAACAAAATATATCATCTTACTCCTAAAACAATTTTTTGGGTTATTTGGACCATTAATTTTTAAAAAATTCTTTACGAAAAATCAATATGGAAAATTCCTTATAGATTTTCTGATTTTTATAACCTTAATATCATTATTATAACATTTATTACAGGAAAATTATTGAATCAAAATAAATAAACCCATCAACCATTCATCTTCCTTCTGAAACCATTAAATAGGAATCGTTATATTATCCAATTTAATTTCTTTTACATAATATGAAATATGTGTTGTGTATAAATATTCTTCCACTTAAATTTTATAAGTCATATTAAATTTAACATATGAAAAAAAAAATTAATATCCCATACCTTTCATGTAATTCATCAACCCCAATTATCCAGAGTCGGTGCATTGTTACATAATAATGTAATGATCACAAGGGATCAAGTCTGAAAAAAACCATTAGTTTAGTAGCCAATGAAATATGAGATACATACAAAAGTTTTACATTTCATTATGGAATAAAAAACAACAACATTGTTCCACGGTTGAACTCACTAATATCCCATAGCCTATCCCATATGTTCAATTATAATATACTTTTTCACATCATGGGAAAAATAAATCACTGAAAGGGGTGAGCTCAGATGCACCGTAATGATAACAATATAGAAAAAACATTATTAAATAGGCATAAAAAATTAAGGAAATGTGTAAGACTTAAACACAAGCCTTTTATACTTAAACATCAACTTAATATCACAAATATAAAATCAAATATTTCCATTTACATTTTAACATAGATATTATAAAGTAAAATAATGGCATGTAATATCAATAGAAAATTCAATAATGATGGAATTCATAATGCTTAACATCATAACCACAAAGTCAAGGCCTCATGCTAAGTCTACAAAATAACATTTTGTTAAGGCCTTATTCCAAGACACTAGTTTGTCTCATGAGTCCTACAGATTTATCTAGAAGCTATAGCATGATCCACCCATCACATACTAATTTTAATACATTCCTCAAATGAAAAGTTCGAAAAATAATCTAAATATTCTTACTAAAACTAGAACACAAAATGTCAATATATTAATAACAACCCCTAAATGTTATAAAAATAGCACATCCACAGTCAAACAGAACTCATTAAATACTATATGAAATATTTTATTATAATAAATTAATATCAATTGAGACTAATAAAGTATATTCACATATATGAAAATAATCCTCAATACTGTTTGAGAGAAATATCCACCTTTTTCATGAAAACATTTATAAGTACCACTATTTATCAAGAATCCGTTTAAAATAGTCTTTTGAATCAAACCATCCCACACCACTTTAAAAAATTTAAAAATAATTTTAATTATAAAATATTAATGTCTATATAAATAAATTATTAAGACAAATTTTTAAAAAAGGGTATTAATTAGAATTATTTATTAGAATAAGATTTTGAAACATTTTAAAGGATATTATAGTAAGAGATCCTAACCAAATTTGATTTGATTGAATATAAATAATTGTGGTAATCAAAAAATTATAATATAATGAGAATAAAGGGATTTGTAATATACTATATCAATGTACTGATTATACACCACATAAATTTAAATTGGTGCATACCAACTAAAATGTCTCAATGGAATGTATGTTGAGGTGAAATCATTTTAATGACTATATCATTATTTTATGGATAAATCAATGACATAATTATGGGTTAAAAAATTAAATACACTCATTGTTATTGGATATTCAGTTTAAATCAATCATAGGACATTCACACATATTCTTGTAAAGACAACACCAATTACTTGGAAGTTTATCTCAATAAATTGAAATTGAGTTAAAATTACTATTTTCAAGTTTATATTAATGAATTGAGAATTTATCAATGGAGTTAGATTGTGTATAAAAATTTTATCCAGTCAATGGGGAGTGGAAATTACTACATAATAAATAAATAGTTATTACACACATAATAATGGATTAGAATAATCATCGAAGTTTGCTTAAAAAAGAATGAGAGGAAAATGAAATTTGAAAATTCACTTAACAATTTGGTAACATATAAAAAATATACCCCATGATAGAATGATCATACGATTATGATGTAGATACTCATAAATGAAATTATATTTTATAAAGAATAAAATAATGGGTAGTAAATACACCACACAAAATCTAATATTGGAAAATATAGCATGAATCTCATTAGAAGAAAATTGAGCTGAAAAACTGTTACCAGATTGTATTCAATCGAGTCATATGACCAAAAGTTAATAACCTCCAAAATTATAATAGAATAAAATAAATATATTTATAATCATGATAATATATATATAATGGAAGTACACAATACTGTACATGCAATAAATTAGTGCGAACAATGAAAATCTCACAGAATTAAAAAGATAGATTTGAAACCCATTACCCCATGCCCAATATGACTTTTATGTTCTATATTATTCAGGAATAATAAACATAAATTAATTTCTCCATAATAAAATAAATTTTTTACATTTATTATTTTTTTATATCTTATATTACTTTGCTATAACAGTTAGTTAATTATTTACTTCATATCATACATTTATTTGATGTTCAGAACTAGAGTAAAAAATGAACATGTTATAATAAAAAATTGTCTATTTGGTCAAATATATATTATATCCATAATGATATTGATAATTTAGAAGAAATATATATCATATATATCTAGTGAATATTTATTTATAATATTCCATATCATTTTATGTTATAAAATGAAACACAACATTCATGGAGACGGTAATCCATATGTACGCATGAACCAAACATTCATTTCTATTTTTAATGGAATTAAACCCTAATAATTCATAGGTATATTATAATTCTAGTGTAATATATTTGTTTTTTATATTAATTAAATATATCCTTTATTATGTTCTACATATGGAATGAATGAGTCATATCCCTTTGAGGGGGTGGTAGTCTGCACTTCTTCAAATGAAATTATCATATTTATACATTATGGAAACCATAAATGTAGGTTATAAATGGAAAATATAGAAGTATAAAGAAAATTTAAATATAATATATATCACATGAAAATACAGTTTTATCTTAATGGCCACCATAATAGGTGGAAGGATAATATTTAGCAATCATCGTTTCGTGAGGCAGTAGTTTGTTGTCCAAAGAAACAATATGTTCTTTACCCATTACACGTAGGAGTATGTAAGTGTAGTTAGAATGAATTTACTATAAAAATCCTTTCATATTGATGATACACGTTTTTTATAAAATAAATTAGTTAAAAAGTTTAAGATGTTGGTGAAGTAAAATAAAAGGAAATATCAAAAGAGAAGATGTTACCTTTAAATCAGGTAACTCCCAGTATTTTGTACAAAAATGATATCTTGTAGTGACTTATACATAAGGTACAGCTTCTAGTAGTAATATAGGTATAGTGAGAGAATATTTTTGTAGAGTTTGGATGAGACATGAGGCTTGAGTGTTTAGAGTAATGGGTTAGGTTTGGGGGCTTTTATAAGGGGGGAGGGGATCTTTTGGGAAGTATGAAAATATTGTTCTATTATATAATGATTTTCGATTTATAAAGGTCCAAAACATATTAAATTCAAATATAATATGAATACTGTTCGATGAAAAATCATCCAATTAGAATTGGTGTAGTTTTTTATATATTTTTAATAATTATTATCTTATTTATTTATATCATTCTTTGATCAGGTAAAAACTACATCATTATCGTGTCATAAATAATATTATTTATTAGATGTATAAAAATTATAAAACAAATACCATGATATAAGACATAATATTAGCTTCTAAATTAATATTTATATTCTTTGAAATAACTTATATAACCCCATGTATTAATTGATTTACTAAAAGATATTTGTTTAAGTCATTTTTTACATTACATTAAATTCATTAATAAAAATTTTCCTTGTCAATCTTATGGGGCTCCATTGGGTCCCAAAATCAACCAAAGGATAAACATGGTAGGAAATTTATCATCCAATTGATTTAGGACACTTGTTAGGATAATTTAATATTATTAAAATATTATTTTTAACTTGAATAACACTATTTAACTTTAACTATGGTAAATAAAAGTCAAAAGTTAATATTTACCAAAAATTATAATCATTTTATTGAACCACATTTTTACTTACTAATAAAAACAATGTATGTTTTATTTTTGATACCTAATTCACAGATGCAGTAAAATTTTATTTAAATGAAAAATTTGGTTTTTTAACTTCTAATTAGTGTTTTCACTATTCATCAAAAATTGTTTTATTTAGAAAAATACAAAAAAATCAGCTTATGATATATTTAATATTCATCATTAAAAAATTATGTCTATTTTACCATATAAAAATCATTGAACATTTATGAATTAATTTAAAATTATTTCCTATTATCAAAATAACAAACATGTTTTTTTAAGAAATAATAACTATCAAAATATTGACACTCTTTTATGTCTAATTTCAAAGTGAAATAACTAAAATGAACAAAATTGGATTAAATGGATAAAATATAATTTAATTACACTTTAACACAAATTAAAAATATAATCTAATCATATTAGTAAAGTAGATTAAAAGGTAGTTTTTTATTAAAATAATATATTTTTTTCCATTCATAAAAAAGGAATTTTATCTGAAAAATAACAAAAACTTACCCAATGTTAATTTTTGTGTCCTTGTTCTAAAGAAAAATTTTATTTTTTCAAATATAACATATAAAATTTCAAAATATTGGACATAGAAAGGTCTCTCCATTAAAAGGATAAAAAAACTACATTTTTTGAAAAATATTCTTTTAACAGAAAAATTGTATTTGTCCTTATATTATGTTTTTTAAATTAAAATAATAATTTTATAATTATATGGGATATATATATATAATTCAAAATGTTTTTATTAAAGTTTATAACTTCATTCTAAATAGTTGTAATGAAAGGTCATCGTGCGCTTGAACTTAGTGTTGCGTATAACACACACTATTGTATTATTCAAAGAGAAATGTATCGGGGATGATTGGGGTGTTATGTTCTTCCTTCCTTCAATAAATTGTGTCCATGAAATTTGAAAGTTTTATTTGTAAAAAAAAGATAATAAAATATCTTTGTGTAACACCCCTATCAGAAATATATTTAATAAAATTTATTCTAAATAAATATGTAAAGAGAAATGAAAAATTCACCACCAAATTAAGATTTATAATAGAAGAACATTGGTGGAAATTATAATTGGATAAAAATTTAATATTTATATGGAGTTATTGAGGTCATCAATCACAATAATGTGAATAGAATTTTGAGGGAATCAAAGCCATATATCAATGATGAATAATATAGGGTATTAGGATAATATATTTTTGGATTTATGATCCTTTCTCCATGGCTTAACAATTAATGTCTTCATCAAATAAGAAAAATAATACATGATTAGTAGAGTTTCATCCTTTGACTAATTTTTACCACATACTCATATTTCACTCCAAATAATAATTATTCAAGATGGCTTGGCCACACCAGAAGCTCTAGAATCATCTTATAGAGAATAAAATAATCCAAAATGGATGATCAATATATTTCTGATTTCTTTAGTGATTAAAAAACCAAAATGGTTAGTACAAGATTAGATTATCCAAAAAAAATTATAATCTGTTAGAGAAAGGAATACTAATTATAATTTATAAAATTAAAACAACAATACCCATTGTTCCATAAATATCATTTAATAAACAATTGTTTTTAAAATCATTCAATATAATTTAAACTAAGATATATCCCAAAACTCAGATGATGTTGATTACGTTGTTTTCCAAAGTAAATTGTATTTTCAATTAAAATCAACTTCTCTTAAAATCACATAAATTAAAGTAACAAAACTAATCACATTCTCTCAATGATAAGATAATCATTTCCATAAATTTTCCAAATATCAATAAATCCACAATAAAAACATAGATAAAAATCCACCAATACTCCTCCAATTAAATCCTATAATATTCTATTTTCTATAGGCATATAGTATTTACAACAGAACGAATGTCTTCCAAAAAAACAGTTATCACTTATTCACCTAACCATTTTACTTCACTAAGGATATCCATTTTATAAAACATAACAACCGAATTCAACTTAATATTAATCAATACAATCATTATACTAAAAATAATAAGTTATAATAACCATGGAGTTCATGTATTCTAGTTTTTAGAGAAAAATCCTAGTCGCACATTGGTTATTGGTTCGATTCTCACAAATTTGTCTGACGCAATTGGTTGTCACATTGTTTGCCTGATTTTATATTTCAAAAACAGTATTTAATAAAATTCATAAAAAAGAGATCAATTCCACAAAATAACCATAATAAAACTGAACCACAGATTTTATATCATACCTCGTATTTTCATCCAAAAAAATTAATAACCTGTAATTGCCTAAAATCTATGATCATATAAACACAAATTGGTATTTATAACTATATCCAAAAAGATAATATACTTCCTCCTCAATTACAATCTTCACAGAAAAAACTACAGGGTTACACATACAAGATAAAAGTCTTCTAATGTAATCCCATCAACAAAGAGAACTAATACTTTTTAACATTTCCACATCCATTTAATTTCACAATGGTTCTTTCTTGACGAATAGAATTTCCTATAAAAATGGCATCAACTCAGGTTATTCCGAAGCCCCCTATATTTATAGAAAATGTATATAAATTGCTTCATGGGATAATATTTATTTTCATCTATAGTATTCTTCATTTTAGTCAACAATTCTTTACTTTTTTTCATTCATTCCCACACAAAAAGCATTCCATTTTTCCATTGAGTCACTTTCTTGGGTGTCTCCTACCAAAAATCCAGCATGATGGAAAATGAGCTTTCTTTAGTCCATGGTCTCCTCTTCTAGAGCTCTTATCATTCACCACCATTGTTTTCATTATTGAGTCTGGGAGTTGGATAATACTTATGTTGTTGATCATATTTTTGGAAAACTGATTAAGAATGAACATGATATCGTTTATTTCAATCAACATTCAAATTTGTTGCTCATTTACTCCATCGTGCCCACATTTTACATAAAGCTTACTATTACTATGACATCCTTGGAATCCAAACAATGACTAAATACATAGAGCATTATGTGAGTAAAAATATTCATATAATTATTTAGATAATATAATGACACCTTATTTTTAATCTAACACACATTAGGATTAACCAAGGTTATTTATTCTCATCTTATATTAATATCCTTAAAATTTATTTATTGAAAACTTAAATTATCTTAAGCATATAACCTAGTATTTTCTAGACCAAGAGTGTAGCATGGCTTATTGTCATGTTCCCGAATACCAAGGGTCAATCCCGAAACTCCTTTTCTGAGTTTTCCCTCCTAGGTACAAATGTTCCAGATCTACCTCTACATGTTTGTATCCAAAAAACAAGGAATTTTCTTGAAAATATGACATAATATTTACACTATAATTTTTTTGGATAATCATGTTTATTAATCATGAATGTCTATCATAGGATAATGTCCTATAATCAGAGTTTATCTAAATCTAGTTTTCATGGTTTGTACTAAACTTCACCTGATACCAACTGCATTCCCCTTACTCCAATTACCAAGAGTTGTTGCATTATTACATAAAATTTTCATGATCACAAAAGATCAAGTCTTGAAGGACAGATCAGTTTAGTATACTTGGAAATACTAGATACATACATATGTTTAACATTACATTATGAAATGAAAAAAACACATTGTGCCCCTTTTAACACAATGATATCCCTATGCCTATCCCTACAGTTCAATTGTAATATACTTCTTCATAGCCTAGAAATAATTAAACATTGAATGTTTGAGGTCAAATGCTCAATAACTATTAAAATATAGCAGAAACATTCATTAATAAACATAAACATTTATGGCAATGTATAAGACTAAAAAACATGCCTTTTAAACTTAAACATCATCATTATATGGAAAATATAAATAAAATAATTTAATTTACTTATTCACATGGATATTATATTAATCAATTAATCACATGTAATATCAATATATAATTTCATAATTATATAATGCATAATACCATAAAACATAACCACATGATCAATGCCTTGTGCCAAGACTACAAAATAATATTTTTTCATGGCCTTATGCCACGATAATATTTTTCCTCACAACACATACTAATGCATCAAGAAGCAAGAGCGGGATCCACCCATCACATAATAAATCTATTCCATTCCTCATATGAAAAGGTAAAAACATAATCTAAACATTCATATTAAAAAAAGAATATAAAATGTCAATATTTTAACCACACATCATGAATGGTAAAAAAATATCCCGTAAAAAGTGAAACATAACTCATTCAATACAATATAGTATATTTTTTCATAATAAATTATCCTCAATTTAGAATACGGATGTATATCGACTTATATGAAAATAATTATCAAAACTATTTGAAGTAAATATCCACATTTTTCTTGAATAACATTTATAAGTATCCCTATTTATGACAAATCATTTTAAAATGGATTTTTGAATCAAAGTGTCCCATACCACTTTCATACTTTTAAAATGAATTTGAATTTTATAACATTAATGTCTCTATACATAAATCCTTAAAACTATTATTAAAACATAGACATTAATATGAAATATTAAGAAACATAAAATTTTAAAAAATTTAAAATTACATTTTAGTTAGTGTTTTAATCCAAATGAACAACGATTGAATACAAAAATTTGAGGTAATAAAAACATTATAATATCATGAGAATAAAGTTATTAATGATAACTTTGTTTATGTATAGTATATACACCATATAAAACTGAATTGGCACATAAAAACAAAGAATTCCGAATAAAATGTATGTTGGGATGAAATTCCTTATAAAAATCATATCCTTAGGTCCAGGATAAATCAATGATGTAATAATGTGTGAAAAAAATAACTACACTCAATATGATTGGATATTCAGCGTAACTCAATCACGATAAATTCACAAATATTATTATAAAAACAACACCAATGAATTGGATGTTTAAATAAATGAATAGAAATTGAGTTGGAACTACACTTATCGAGTTCATATCGATGGCATGAAAATTTATATACGGAATGATTATGTATATCAAATGTAAATCCACTCAAATAGGAGGGGAAGTTACTACATATTTAAATAAATAATGATTTCACATATAATATTGGCATAAAGTAATCAATGATGTCTTCTTAAAACTGAATGTGTTGAAATTAAAAATTGAAATTTCCTTACAGATTTGGTAACTTATGAAAAATACACCCCATGAATGAATGCTCATACAATGATGATGTAAATACCCAAAAAATTAAATTTATTACACATTGAATACAACCATGGGTACTACATACACCACACAAAAGGTAATAGTGGAAAATATTGCATGAATATCATGGGAATAAAAGTGAGATGAAAACCCTCTTACCACATTGTAATCAATCGAGTCATGTGACCAAAAGTTAATAACCACCAAATGAATCACAGAATACGATGATTATAATGTGAATCATGCTAATATATATATAAAATGGAAGTACACAATACACTACATGCAATAAATAATTAATGAACAATGGAAATCTCATAGAATTAAAGAGTGATATAAGAAACCCCTTACCTCATGTCTGACATGACTCGTATGATTGGTGTTATTCCAGAATAATAATCTTATGTTAATTTCAACTACCTTGAGATCATTTTTCAAGGTTATGTAGTCAAAATTGTCCATGTGTAAAAATCCCATTATATCCAAAATGTTATTCATGATTTAGATATCGTATATATCATATATATCTATTTTATATTTATTTATCGTATTCCATATCATTTGAAATTATGAAATGAAACCCAAAATTCATTAATATGATATGGCGTACGTACGCATGGACGCTGCCATAATTTCTATTTTATAATTTAAAGGAATGAAAACATAATAATAAAAAATTAAATTATAATTCTTGTATAATATCTATGTTATGTAATTTAATTATTTTCATCCTTTAATCATTCCATGTATGGCATTAACATGTCATATCCCTTTGACGGGGCGGTAGTCCACACTTTACCAAATGAAATTATCAGTTTCACCCATTATAGAAACCATAAAGGTTTGATATAAATGAAAAACAAATAAGTGTGGAGAAAATATAAATATAATATATATCACATGTAAACATAATACCATCTTAATGGACACCATTAGAGGTGGTATGTGAAGACTATACAATCATCATTTCATGAGGCTGTAGTTCACCGTCCACTGATATAGTATGTTCTTTACCCATTAGATGATAATGTCTGTAAGTGTAGATCAAATTATACTCGTATAAAGAAATATTATATTAAGGATGTTGGTGTTTTTTTAAAATAAAGTAATAATGGAGTTTAGGAAGTTAGTGATGTATATTAAAAATAAATGAACTTTATAGACTATGTTACCTTTTAGTCGGGTAACTCCCATTGGATTGAACCAAAATGATATCTTAAAGTGCTTGCTACCTAATGTAAGTATTATATGTGGAAATGAGGGATCTTGAGAGATTATTTGGTATGTGTTTGGCTGAGCTAAGTGGATTGAGAGGTAAGAGAAATGGGTTAGTGGTTATGGTTTTTATAAGGGGGAGGAGGGGCTCTTTAGAAATGTTTTAAAATATTATTTTATTATATGATAATTTTCAGTTTGTAAATATCCAAAACTTATTAACTTAAAAGATAAGATCACAATTTTTTGAAATAATATCATAAAAAACAATTTTATAGGTCTTGGATACTTTTTAATCATTATTATCTTATTTATTTGAATCATTTAATAATGAGGTAAACACTGCATCATTATTGTGTTATAAATAATTTTATTTATTATATGTCTAAAAATTATAAATAATACCATGATGTATGATTTATTTTTATATTTCATATTAACATTTATAGTCTAAAAAATAACTGATATAACCCTATGTAAGAATTTATTTAGTAAATGATATATGATTATGTTCTTTTTCCATTACATTACATTAATTAATATAATGTGTCATTATCACTCTTAAGTGGCTCAATGGGGTCCCAAAATAGACCCAAGGATTCCCATGGTCTGAAATGTATCAACCAATAGGATTATGGAACATTTTATGGTATTTTAATATTATTATAAAATTATTTTTACTATGAAATACCTTTTTTATCTAAAACCACAGTAAATAAATGTTAAAGGTTTCTATTCACCAAAAAATATTTTCATCTTGTTTAACCATATTTAATGTACTAATAAAACCCATGTATATCATATTTTATAAATTCAATTCCTAATAGAGTTAATATATCATTTAAATGAAAATTTTAGTTTTTTAACTACTACTTTGTGATTTCACAATTTATAAAAAATTGTTTTTCCCAAAAAATACCAAAAATTATGCTTATGCTACATTTGATATTCCTATTTGAAAAATTATTTCTATTTTACCAAATAAAAAAATAGATTATTCATCAATTAATTTAAAATTAATTGACATTGTCAAAACAAAATGTGTGTTCATTAAGAAATAATAACAATCAAATGATTGGAATTTATTTATTTCAAATTTCGAGGTGAAATTACATTCAATTTCCATAATTGGATTAAGTTGTATATATATAATCTATTCAAACATTAAAAAAATAAAATAGATAATCTATCCATATAAATATATTATATTAAATGGAATTTTTCGAATTAAAATTTAGTATTTTTAACTATTTATAAAAATGAATTTTATCATAACAAAACATGAAATTTACCGAATAAAAATATTGATGTCTCAATTCTAAAGAGAAATATTATTTTTTCAAGTAGAATATATTAAAGATTCAAATTTTTGATTTAAAAAGGGTTCACCATTAAAAGGCTAAAAAATAATTTTTTTTAAAATTAATTCAATTATCTAAACAATATCATATGACCCTATATTATGTCTAAGAATCACAAAATATAAATTTTAAAATCATATGGGATATATAAAAATTCAAAATGTGGTTATTAAAATTCATAACCGCTTTCGGAACAATAAGTTTGATAGGTAGTGGTGCACATGAACAAGGTGTAGCGTACATCACATGTTATTGTATTCTTCAAATAGAAGTGTACCATGGAAGCCCGGGGCAGTACATTATTCTCTAATTAAATAAATCAAATCTGTTCAATTTGAAATTGTTTTTCGAAAAAAATAGTTAAAAATTATCTTTGTGGAAATCCAACATCGGAAATAGGGTTAATAAAATTTAGTCTAATAAAGAGGGAAAGGGAAATGAAAAATAGACCACAAAATTATGATTTAGAATTAGAGAACATCATTGGAAATTATAATTGGAGGGAAAACATAAATATTTTTAGGGTGTGATTGAGGTCATAAATCACAAACAAGTGAATGGGAAAATGAGGGCCTCACAGACATTGACCTATGATGAATAACATTTAGTGTTAAGATAATATATTTTTATGTTTACGATAATTTAGATAAGGGTTAAGAATTAATTTATTCATAGAATACGAAAAAAATACTTGATAAGTAGAGTTCTATACTTTACCTAATTTCAAACCCAAAATCTTCTTTCCCTCCAAAAAATGATTATTCAAGATGACTTGGTCACACCTGATGTGCTAGAATCAACTTATTGAGAATCACATAATCAACAGAGGATGAACTTTATATTTCCCTTTTCTGTGGAGATTAATAAAAACCATAATTATTAGTATAATATCAAATGATACCCAAAAAGGATCATCCTTTTGAGAAATAAGTATTAATCATAATTTCTAGAATTTATCCATCAATACCCAAATTTCAATAAATACTATTCAATAATCAATTGAACATAAAATAAATAAATATAATCCAAACTAACATTGAATCCCAAAACTCATCAGAATTTGATTACAATGTATTGCACCTTAAATTGTATCATCAAACAAAATCGACCACTCTTAAAGTAACAAACATAAAAGTAATTAACCTAATCACATATTCTATATGATAGGTAAATGATTTACATAAATAACCCATATTGTAATAAATCCACAATAAAGAAAATGTAAATATCCACTATTACTCCTAAAATTAAATCCCATAGTATTTTATTTTTCATCGGCTTATGTTGGTTTCAACAGAGCGAACGTCTCCCAAAATAACATATGTAAATTAATCATCAAATAAATTTTTTACACTAACGATATCCATTTGATGAAACATTATACCCAAATATACTTATTATTGACCAATAAAATTATTTTACTAAAAATAATTAGTCACTCTAACTAGGGCCTTCACATGGTGTAGTGGTAGGAGAAAAAACCCAGTCACACTTTGTTTGTGGGTTCGTTTAACATATCTTTTTCTGACCTGACGGGTTGTCACATGGTATGAATTTTGTCCCTCTTCAAAAACTATATTTAATAGCATTTCCAAAACGAGATAAATTCCTCAAAATAAAAATAAAAAAAATTTAACAACAAATGTTATATCATACCTGGCATTTTCATCATAAAAATAAAAGACTTGTAATTGCCTCAATTTCAAGGATCATATAATCCCAAATGGTTATTTATAACTATATTCTCAAAATAAAAGATAATTCTTCCTTGAATATTATTTTCACATAACAAACTACATGGGTATACATTAAAGTGAAAATTCTTCCCTATTAATCCCATGAACAAAGAGCACAAACAATTTTTTAATCATTTATCCGACTATTAATTTTCACATAGGTTCTTCCTTGACCAAGAGGTTATCCTATAGAATAAGGAATTAATAAAGTTAATGCCTAGGTGTCCTAAATTTTTAGCAAATGACTATAAATTGGTTATTGAAATAATTTCTTTCTTCCATAGTGCTCATTATTTTCCTTGACATTTATTTATGTTATGTCATTATTTCCCACATGAGATGCATTTCTTTGTTCTATTGAGACACTTTTTTGGGTGGCACTTTCCAAATTTATTACATGATTGTAAATGGGATTTCTTTAATCCATGATCTCCACTCCTAGAGCTATTATAATTCACCACATTTCTCTTATTTTTTTATTATGGGAGTTGGTTAATATATATTTTGTTTATCATATTTTTGGAAAACGGGTTTTGTATAAACATAATATCTTCTACGCCTATCAAAATTCCATTTCAATGCTTATTTCCTCCACTGTTCCCACCATGTACAACATGGTTAATGTTAGTATGGAATCTGTGGAATCCATCCATTTAATAAAACACGAAATCATTTTGTGAGTATCAATATTTATAAAATCATTTAGAAAATATCAACACAACTTATTTTCAATATAAAACACCTTAGGATTAACCAAGGATTTTAATTCTCGTCTTATATTAAAATCCCTAAAAATGGTTTTTAATTAAAACATGAATTATACTAAGCATATCCTCTATGAGTTTCTATAACAAAATTGAAGCAAGGCCCATTTTAGTGTACTAGGATACCCAGGGTTAATCCCAAAACATTTTTTCAGAGTTTTCAATCCTAGGTAAATATGTTCCCATGAAACCTCAACATATTTGTATCCTCATAGAGGTGTATTTTCAGGGAAATCTCACATAATATTTACACTACCCATATTTTTGGATGTTCTTATATACTATTCCTAAAAGTATATCTTACGGTAACATTCTCTAAATATAGTTTATCTAAATTTGTCTTCCAAGGTTTGTACTAACCTTCCTATGATACCAATTTTATTGCCCTGACACTAGTTACCGAGTGTTGGTTAATTATTACATATTATTGGAATGATCACAAGATATCATGTCTCGAAATCCAGATTAGTTTAGTATCAATGAAAATAA
This sequence comes from Viscum album, assembly GCA_963277665.1. Lineage (NCBI taxonomy): Eukaryota > Viridiplantae > Streptophyta > Magnoliopsida > Santalales > Viscaceae > Viscum > Viscum album. The sequence continues at coordinate 1,498,847,063 of OY728161.1, forward strand.
TAGATACACACATAAGATTTTTATTACATTATGAAATAAAAAACAAAAACATTTTTCCCCATTTGTGTACACTCATATCCTTTAGCCTATCCCAACTGGTCAATTATAATATCCTTCTTCCTATCCTAGAAAAAATGAAACATAGAAATGGGAGAGATCAGATGATTAATAAGGAAAAATATATAGCTAAAACTTTTATAAATAAGCACAAACATTTATGGTAATGTATAAGACTAAAACACAGTCATTTTAAACATAATCATCGGCATAATATTGAAAATATAAATCAAATAATTCCATTTAATAATTAATATTGAGATCATACTAGTCGAATAATTACTTTTAATATCAACAGCTAATATCATAATGATGGAATTTATAATGTCAAACATCATAACCACAAAGTCAAGGCCTCATTCCAATACTACAAAATAAGATTTTTTTCAAGGCCTTCTTCTAAGTCAATAGTTTTTCTCCTGAGATATACCAATGCATCTAGGAGCTATAGAGGGCTCCACCCATCACATACAAAGTCCAATTAATTTCTCATATTAAAATTATGAAATATAATGTAAACATTCATATCAAAAGTAGAATAAATATACAAATACTTTTAACATAACCCATGAATAGTATAAAAATAGCACATCCATAGTGAACCATAACACATTCAATAAAATATTGAATGTTGTATTAAAATAAATTAACCTCAATCGAGAATAATGAATGATATTGATATAGATCAAAACAAGCATCCAAACTATATGAGACAAAAATCCCCCTTATTCTTTATAAAATTTAAACGTCTCACTATTTATCATGACATCATTTAAAATAGATTTTTTAGTGAATGTTTCCCATACCACTTTAAAACATTTACAAATAATAATAATTTTAAAACATTTATGTCCCTATATATAAATTCTAAAAAAAATTAAAATAAGAAAATATATATAATGATTTAAAAAAAAAATTAAAACATTTAAAATGATATTTTAGTCAGAGTTACCAACCAAAAGAGAAACACTTGATTACAAATATATGAGGTAATGAAAACATTATAATAACATGATAATAAAGGGATTCATGATATACTATGTCAATGTATAATATATAACACATATAAAATTTAATTATACCATAACAACAAAAAAGTCCCAATGGAATGTGTCTTGATATGAAATCCCCTACAAATAATATATCCTTAGGTTAAAGATAAATCAGTGACATAATTTTGTCTGACAAAAATAAATACACTCAATATGATTAGATATTATGTTTAAATAAATCAGAGGACATTAACACAAATAATTTTAAAAAAAATACCAATGACTTGGATGTTTAACTCAAAGAATTGAAATGGAGTTAAAATTACTCTTATCAAGTGTATATCGATGACTTGAGAGTTTATCAATAGAGTGATTATGTGTATCAAAAGTATATTCACATAAAGTGGTTGGGAAATTTCTACATATGTAATGAAACAGTTATTTCAAACCTAATCTTGGAGTAAAATAATCAATGAAATTTTTGTAAAACTGAATGAGTAAAAATTTAAAAATGAAATTCCCTTACTGATTTGGTTATATACAAAAAATTCACCCCCTGAAAAAAGGATCATACAATGTTATTGTAAATAACCATATATTAATTTTTATTATACAATGAATACAATCATGAGAAGTATGTACACCACAAAAAAGGTAATTGTGGCAAATATTGCATGAATCTAACGAGAATAAAAGTGTGATTAAAACGGATTACCACAATGTAATTAAATGAGTCGTATAAACAAAAGTCAATAACCATGAAAATAATAACATAATACAATGAATATAAATATAATTATGATCATATATATCAAATAGAAGTACAAAATACACCACATGAAAAAAATTAGTGGAGAATAGTTGAAATCTCACGGAATTAAAAATTGAGATAAGAAAGCACTTTTGTCATGTCTGACATGGCTTGTATGTTCCGTGTAATTCCTGAATAATAATGTTAAGTTATCTTCTACATCCTTAAAAACGTTTTTCAAGATAATATGGTCAAAATTGTCCATTTGGTTAAAATAAAATTATGTCTACAATCATATTCAAGATTTAGATATCACATTAATCATTTAGATATCATATATATCATATATATCTAGTGTATATGTATTTATAATATTCCATATCATCTGATGTTAAGATATAAAATACATTGTTCATAGAGATGGTAAGTCATACATACAAAAGAACACTATTTTAATTTATATTTTTATTTAAAGGAATGAAAACATAGTAATACGGAGGTATATTATAATTCCACTTAATAAATATGTTAGTAAATTTAATTAACATCAACATTTATATGTTCCGAATATGGAATGAATGAGTATTATCATTTTGAGGGGCCGGTAGTCCACACTTCCTTAAATGAAATTATCATATTTACCCATTATGGAAACCATAAAAAATGATATAAATGAAAAATAAAGTATTATAGAGACAATATAGAAATATTATATATCACATGTAAATACAATTCCGTCTTAATTTCCACTATAAGAGGTGGTAGAAAAATATTGAACAATCATCATTTCATGAGGTAGTAGTTTGTCGTCCACCAAAACAGTATATTCATTATCCATTAAAATTAGGTGTGTGTAAGTGTATTTCTAATACTTCTCATATAAACAACCTAGAATATTTTGGATACATGTGTTGTTATAAAAGTAATTAGTAAAATAGTTTAGGGGATTAGAGATGTAACATATAATAAAATAACATAAGATAAGACGTTACCTTCAAATCGGGTAACTCCCATTGGTTTGAACAAAAAATATTTCTTGAAGTGTCTTGTTTCTAAGGTAATTAATCAAGGTGGAAGAGTTTAATATTGAGTTCTTACTTTGGTAGAGTATGGATGGTCCAATGTTATTGAGATGTGAGAGTAATGGGTTATAGGTGATGGATTTTTATAAGGGAGAGGAGGGGCTCTTTAGTAATGTTTGGAAATATTATTTTATTATATGTTGAAATTCAGTTTTTAAAATTCAAGATGATTTTAAATTAGAATATAATATGACATCTCATAGAAATTAAGTCATCCAAAGAAAATTGGATGATATTTTAATATTCTTTTAAAACATAATTATCTTATTTAATTAAATCATTATTTAATGAGGTAAACACTGCATCATTATTATGTCATAAATAATTTTTTTTAAATCATGTCTAAAAATTATAAAAAAAATTCAATGATGAAGGAAATATTTATAATCTACAAATTAATATTTATTTTCTAATAGATAACTTATATAACCCCGTGCTTGAATTTATTTACTAAAAGATATATGTTTTTGACATTATTGTCAATACTTTAAATTAATTAATATAATGTGTCATTTTAACTTTTAAGTGGCTCTATGGGTTCCATAAATAGAACCAATTATTAGTATCGTCATATATGTATCAACTAATAGTATTAGGACACATGTTTGTGTAATTTAATATTCTTATAATAATATTATTTCATTAAATTTCCCTATTTACCTTTAACCTTGGTAAATAAAAGTGAAATGTTATTATTCACGAAAAATTATTTTCACCTTATTGAACCAGATTAAAAATACTAATAACATCAATGTATGTATGATTTTCAAAATTCAATTCACAGAAGAGGTATAATTTCATTAAAATGAAAAAGTCAGGTTTTAATTACTATATAGTGTTTTCACTCTTCATCAAAAATTAATGTTTTTAAAAAAATACCAAAAAATCAGACTAGAATATATTTTATATTTTGAATTAAAAAATGATATCTATTTGACCAAATTAAAAACATATATGTTTCATCAATTAATTTATAATTAATTCCCGTTGTCAAGAAAATCTTGTTTTTTAATAAATAATAACTATCAAAAGATTGACACTTGTTTATCTCCAATTTCAATGAAAATTTACTTATAATGGAAAAAATTGGATTATATAGAAACAATATAATCTAATTAAACATTAAAAACAATTAAAAAATATAGTTTATCCATATAAATTAATTAGATTACATGGATTTTTTGAATTAAAATACAATAATTTTCATTATTCATACAAAAAAAGAAATTTATCAGAACAATAAAAAAAATTCACCCGAAGTAATTTTTGATGTCCTAGTTCTAAATAAGAATATTATTTTTTCAAATAGTACATATAAAGGACTAAAATATTGGATTTTGAAATAGATCACCATTAAATGGTGAAAAACGGTATTTTTTTAAAAATACTTATTTTATTTGAAAAATTTTATTTGTCTTTATATTAGTTCTAAGAAACAGAAAAGGTGGATGTTATAATTATATAGGATATATGTAAAATTGAAAATTTGGTTATTATTATTCATACCCTTTTTATAAACAACTAGTTTGATATGTCGTACTGCGTTTGAACTCTGTGTTTCTTACAATGCACGCTATTGTATTATTCAAAGATAAGCGTACTGTAGAAGTTTGGGTTGTTACATTTCATACATAATTCAGAGTCTCATCATAATTATTGGTAAAAACATTAATTTTACAGCCATATCCATTAATTTCCAAACTATTCTTCCTATTAAATAAATTTTCTTATTGCTCATAAATTCTATATTTGAAACATTCAACCATTAAAGATACTTTACGGAGACCACAATTCTCATCAATTGTTTTAACCGAACATTTCATTTTTACTAGGAAATTACATTGTTTTTGTCGTTTTACACACTCAATACAAGTCACATATACAATAAAACATTCATATGTGTGATTCTTCCCATATTATAGAGAAATTAAAAGTTGAATCCTCTTTTATAAATTGTATTATCAAACCCCATATTTTTATTATTGGGATTATATTGAAACTCACCCATATGGATACTATTAAACATATAATATGATTTCCTATTAGGTAAAATCACAATGATTACAACTAAATCTCTAAATTTAATAGGTTAGTCATGAACATAGTAATATTATTTACAATGACATCCATCATTTACATGATTCCCTCAAAATCGTCAATAAAATAAATCCAAAATGAATATTTTGAGAAAAAATAATCATAATGGGAATCTAAATAATAATATTAAATCATTTAATTGATCTATAAATCACAAGTCCATATTTATAAAACCACACTTTTAACATTGACCATTCATGATCATTTAAAAATCCTTAACTAATTAATTTGTTCTCAACCAATTTTCCAACAGTTTTATACACCACGCTCTAAAACCAAGAATAATGAACACTAAATTTCACAAATAGATAACACATCCTAATAAATTAATATCAATTATATAATATAATAATCAACAGTATAATTTTAAATGAATAGTTTTATTGGATACTTTGAAGCATAAATAAATTGTTTGAAAAAGAAAAAAATCTCAGCCTACATAGTTCATCAAAACTAGATCAGTATATTGGAATATAATAAAAATTAAAATTATACACTTCTTGAATAAAGGAATCCGAATAAATGTGTAGATAATATGATATATTACAATATAAAATAGATGTATAAATGTTTACATGAGAATAAAATGAATTTAAGGGAATGATAACATGTGAAGAACAATTAAAAATAATTATATACACAACATAAATAATAACATTGATTCATGTATTAATGTTTGTTTTTTCATAGGACATGAATCATAAAACAATCATGTATCACACCATTTGAGATCATAAAATTGTAATTAAACATAAGTTTTAGGTATACACTTAAGCATTAACAATATTTTATTTAGTTTTAATTTAACAATTTAGAGACTGTTATTATCGAATGTTTTCACTCCCTAAACACCATAATAGTGAGGTTCTCCTTCAAGAATATAATATTATAAAAATTACCCTACTTAATAAAATTCACTCTCCATTAAATTCACGTTAATATCATTAGATATATATATATATATATAATGACTTAATTAGAGGGATATTTTGGTCCAACCTCTCACAAAATGAAATTCATACATATGTGTGACAAAAGATCATATAACATGCATTATAATAGAACACATGAAAAGAAATGGCGTTCAAAAAAATTTCCCCAAAGTATAACCCATTGAAACCAAATGTCATTCCCAATCATATTATCAATATAATACAAATCCATCATTAATAATTATAAGTACAATATAATTGTATCACATCCTCTATAATGAAAATTTTGTTGTTAATGGTTATTGTATTTGAGGAATAAAAATACGATTAAAATATCATAAAAATGGTATTTTGTATCGGTCGAATCGTATTCCCCATTAAAGAATGTAATATAAATTGAAATTAATATTCTATAAATTACAAATATAAATCATAAAATATTTTCACTGGGATTACATAAATCACACATAAATAATAAAGAGGTAAATATGACATGTGTCCTACATAAATAAAAGGTTAATGAAAATACATCACCATTGGTTTAAGATCCTTTATTAATGTTGGATCCAAAAGTATAATAAATATATAAATATAATAATTAATTTCAAGAAGAATACTATAATGTATCATATAATATATGATATACATAACACTTTTTCACACTCATTTTTTAACAGATAAATATTAAAATATTTATTCCCGGTGAAATTTGTACTGTTTTTCATATCTGTGCTGGTTTGGTAATTCATTTTCATTAATTTCAGTTATTAATTTATATAACATAGAATTTTATTAATTATATAAATATTATACACATTTATTTTATTCAAGTCTAGAGTCATCCAAAAAGTAGAGACAGATTAATGATTTAAATAATTAATTGAGGGGGTGGATCATATGTACATATAAACACTATTTATATTTTTTGACATTTGAACAGATTGAACGTTAAATAGTTTGTTACATTTATTAAATCATTATTCAATAATATATGTCTTATATATCATATAAATTCATAAATATCTTCCTCTTTACAATCCATGTAAATAAGTCATGGAAATAGATTTACATCACTTTGTTGATGCAATAGATCACATGTATACGTAAATAGCGTTATCATTTCCCAATGGATTGAATTGTATGTAGTTAGATATTTAATTACAATTCATAATGTTTTATATTGTATTAAATATCATATATAATCACTAAACACATCATAACACCCAGTAATAAATTTTGACGATGACAAATGAATTTCATTATAATGTGCAGGTGTTATGTCATATATACACACAAGTATATCTTTCAGTTCTTTAATGATAAAAAATAAATGTTTATAATGAATTATTACTAATATTATTAATATTTATCCAAATTCAATGTAATTAGGATATTATTATAATGTAAATAATCTATATTTTTATTAGGTAATGAAGAGTATAAAATAATGAGATCTGTTAGGGTGATTACCTCTTCTTTGAAACCAATCACTTATATCTCCTCCAGAGGGCTCTGGGGTTGGACTTTTTCAAATATAATAACCTCTATAAGGTTTCACAGGAATTTATAAAAGATATATTGTATGATATATTCAGGATTTAGTGCTCAATGTGTTTTATGTATTAATGTATGAGGTTCCCTTAAATAATTGATGTGTGAAGAACATTTTGAATTTGTAAAATAATTAAATTTTAATAATTTCATTGTCATCAAAAATCAATATTTTTTAAGGTTTCATATATATGGTAGGATAGGGTTTTATACTTCAATAAAATGAATTTATACATGTTTTTATGTCATTACAAACCTTATCATTTTGTGTAAACCTTAGTTGGCCAATTTTAATTTTAACTATGGTAACAACTTATTAAATGTTTATGGTTTTTAATTTAACTTATAAGGAATTAATTGGCCATGAAATGTAAATTTATGAAATTGTAGACCATATAATACCCACTGTATATCAATTAAATAATTTCATGTTATTTAAAAAATATAATAAAATAGTATTTAAATAAAATATGTTTAATATTAATTTTGAAACAATTCCATTATTTTAACTTCAAATAAATGAAGAAAAAGTTTAATTTATAATATAAACCATTTAAACCTAACAAATCTTTTATATTAAACTATAAAATTCCTAGAAAACTATTAGTCACTCAAATTATTTTACTTTGAATATTTCCACGAACATAAGTTTTATTTTTCCTTTAATAAAATAAATACCATGTGAGTATATTGTAAGAATTAAAGACAATTATATATGATCAAAAAATTTGAAATATGATATCATAATGAATATAATTCCATTATAAATATAATTTAAATTTATATACATTTATAAATGGTTTATATCCTCATGCGAACACATAAAATATATATACAACTAAGACGGTAACATTTTTAAACTTTCATTGATATAAATATTATGCTTCACATTTTCACGGAAACGTGTCTATAAATAATTATAATTATATTATAAGGCTTTATTTCCCTTATATAAATATAAATTAGGATAAAAAATTATGTCTATATACATTAGTTTTATCCAATATTAACATAATATACTCTTTAGTAAGGTGGCACATTTTACCGAGGTTACTATTTATATTATCCAAAAATAAAATGGTCGTTTTTAACCAATTTTAAAATTGTTATTCCATAAATATAAAACATTATATCAAATTCATTTTATATATATTTTATAAATTAATATTTAAAAAAATCACAAAATTTGATTGAATAAGATTTTAAAAAATTGAATTTTAAGCATAAATCAAGATATACTCTTATCTCATGAATTGAAAAAAGATATATCAATGTTAAGACAATTTATTATCATTTAAAAATAAAATTTTTAAAATAATTATTAACCAATAGTCATCAATTTATTTTATTATTATAAAAAACATTGCATAGAGGAAATCAAATTTTTAGGAAAATGTGTTTTACATATTAAAGGAAATTTCTTAAAAGTGGAAACAAAAATATGATTCCAATAGAATTAATTGTACATTTAAAAATATAATAATAATAATTTTTTTCATCCACTTGAAAATAAATTTTAATTTTTCCATTAAATCTAAATTTTTTACTATTCATTAAAAAATCAATTATTTTTTAAAATTTTCAAAAATTCATGTAGAAATAATTTGAATATATGTATTTAAAAAAATTATTCATGTTATATAATAAAAATAATATAATTTCTATAAATTAATCATAATATTTTGTCAAAAATTGAAATATTTGTTTTTAAAGAAATCAAATTATTAAAGAATATAAAGACCGTAAAACAAACTGAGTAATTATTTTCTAAGAATTTATCATTAACATTATATTGAGCATAAAATTTATTTAAATTTGATAATATGTTTATTATTATTCTTATCTTCCTATTTAATTTATAGTTTAATATTATCACAAATAATAGTATATTAATAATATATCATGTTTTTTTAATCGTATCGTTTCATTTAATAAAAATTATCGATGAAATAAAACAATTTAAATATAATTATTTAATAAAATATTAGTGTGTAAAATTATAAATATTTTAATGAGGTGGAAGATGAAATATAATGACAACTATTGGTTAAAATTTGAAACTATTATTTGAACAAACACATTTTATTTACACCTTAAATCCTATCAATATGGTCTTATAATAACAATATGGCCACTAGAATATAAGGAAAAAATTAGGACGATATTTAGGAAGATAATGGAAGAACTATATTGTAATTTAAGTATTAATAAATGATAATAATTGGATCCCCTTTACAACTTAGGGGAGGGAAATCCTAGAATTTCTTATGCTATTAAATTAATATAAATTATTTTTGATATTGAGATTCCTCAAAAAAGATAATACTTAATTATAATAAGAGTTTGAGTATAAAAAATATCCTAAAATAATCTATATACATGTTTAATTTTTTTTACTCTTTTATTTTTTAACCATTTTTAAGCATTTTCACACTTACAATGAGAATAAGGTTATTTACTTTTTATAGATCATTATAGGTAGTTTTAATGAAAAAACTGACCAATAATTATAAATTTTGGATATTTTAAACAATATAATAATCATTTCTTGGAATAATTGAAATTTTAAAATATTATATCATACAATAAAATGTAATTATTTCAAAATATCATTAATGATCATTTTTAGATCTATTGTTTATGTTGACATTAATAACATCAAAAAATTATATTAAATTAGAATGAAATACTTTATAACATCATAATACTTATATATTAATTGTTAAAATTAATTTATCACATTATTTATCTAATAATATGTTAAATATATCTTCTAATTTTTTCTAATTATAAAAATATTTTGTTCTTAAAAAAACCATTGTGTTGTATTTTTTCACTTAACATTTCATATAATATTATATATATCATATTAAAAAAATTTAGTAAAAATTGATATATAAAAAAATATATTATGATTACGACTATAATGGAATAATAAAATAAATTTAATGCTGGTTTTAGTTCGTTTTTCTTGATTGTATGATTATATTTAACAATAATTACCCAATTTACCCTTTACTGTGGAAATTAAAATTTATAATGGTAATATTCAAATAGAAAATAAATTAAAAAACCTAATTAGAAAATATGAATCTAATGATTCGAATTTGAAAATAAATTTATAAAATAATTAAAACACATAATTTTAATAATTTATTTTCAAATTAAAATGATTAAATATAATGAGAAACATATTTTCTAAAAAAAATAAATTTTCAAGTATAAAATGTTTGTATACTACTTCCAAGTGAAAAATTCTTTTAAGACCAAAATATTATTATTTTAAGTAAATAATAAATTATTATAAAATAAAACATTTCCATAAATTATTATATACCTTAATTAATACATTAAAAAATTAAATATATCAAAACAATCAATATTTTTCACTATTTACTACAAATTAAAAAATATTAAAAAATTTAAAAAAATATCCCAAAGATAATTTGGAAATATTAATTTCAAATTATATTCTTATTATCAAATCGAATTCTAAATGTTTGAAAAATTATTTATAATAATTTCTAACAAAAAATAAAAAAAAATTGATGAGAACATGTAATTTTGAACACGCCCATTCTAATAATATTGTGATAATTTACTAAGTGAAAAAAAATAAACATGTATTTATTAGACCTTTATATATATATATATCAATAATTAGTTCACCTTATTCATACAAAATGATTTAATAGTTATGTAATAATGGTGATAGTGAAATAATAATATTTTTTTACTTGATTACACTATGTGTTTTATATTTTGTAGATTATGGAATAATATCGTTCTTTATAAATTTTTGGATATTATATTCTTCCCCCACCTTGAAATTTAACATTTAAAATTTTTCAAATTTATCAACTTAATAAATATTTGATATTTTAAAATAATATTATTTAAATCCACGTAGTAAAAATTTATAATAAAATATTCTCTTGAATGTGGATAAAGGGATGCAGAAAGGACATGTTGGATAAAAATACTAGGTTTCAAAATAGGAAAACATTATTGGGAAGTGAAATTATGGGCATGGATGAAAATCATAATATACAAATAATGATGGAGAGAAACAGATATCTATAATAAGTCAAAAATAAATGAACACAAGATCGTCAATGACTGTAGACCCATAAACCAATTCGGTTTTAAAAAGATAATAATATAATTGGATGATAGAGTAATATGATAAATATTTTTATGATATTTTTCATAGATTTGTGAAATTTATACCTATCTATTCTAAATCCATAATAATATAGACTTATGTGACAATTACAATTTCATCTAATCATCAGTATGAATAAAAATTTAATATTTTTCACCAAAATTATGTGTATCTAAGATGACCATTTTATCATAATCCATAGGATAATATACTTCCTAAAAATATTAAAAATTTATTTATCTTATCTTTTAACATTACCCAAAACCACAATGTTTAGATAAAGATAATATATTTCTCAAAATTAATCAACCTTCATTCAAAGAAATAATTTTTCAATATCTAAAATGACATAACAACTCCCAATGTTTAAAAAAAACTATAAAATTATAATGATTTGATCATTTATTAAAGAAATTTAAATTTTTCATTTATAACAATATAATAATAAACATTCATAATGTTTTCGAAAAAAAATTTATATTCTCTTACCCAATAATAAACTAAATATGTTAATCTATTCCAAAACTAAATGACATTGTATCCCTAGAATAAAATTAATTGATGTTTTGAAATAAATGGTTATCTAATACCATGTATCATATATTCATAAATTTGAAAAAAAATTATCATTATTAATAATTCAAATTAAATGAAAGGGTTACAGATAACCTAAACCAATAAATTTTTTCCCACCATATCATTGGTCACATTAAATTTCCATCACGTAAACCCCTAAATGTTTTTTTCGAATACATTGAAATTGTGATCAACCATAAAAATATATAATTTTTCTGTTACCAATAACTCGTAATATAATATCATATAGAAACATAATAATCTCAAATATTTTCTAAACTATGCTCGGATTTCAACCGTAATAACCATGAACCCACACTCAAGGATATGTGTGCTAAAAGAATAATCCATAATTTTTTTCTTTAATACTGATAAATGTAAAGGAAAATTTCAATCAAATATTTATAATAATAAATTACATATTTAAACAACTACAAACCCAAGGAATTTTTGTTTTTAAAATTTCATATAATTTGGACATAATATTACACACGGATACAATCATGATTGTAATGTCCCAGAAATTCTTTATATGTTTTAATTATTTATGTTATTTATGGTTATTTGATTTTATGGATATTTAATCGATGTCCTAGAAATTCCGTACAATTATTTTCATAAAGTCCAAAAATTATATTTTTCATTTGACCCTTTCCATTATAATATAATCATCGGTTAAGCGAATCATAGATTAGGGAATTCAATGGTGCCCTCATATTTTTAAACATGAGCACTAGTTCAAAATATAAAAATCACCACTCGCACGTTTAAAAACATACTTTAAAAAATATTTCAAAATTTATAAACATTCACCCTTATCGTACACCGGTCTAGGTTAGACTATTCTAAATGGAAACACACCCTCACAATCTCAACAGTACTATCAGATTTCAAATATATGTTACTATTTAAGAGTTAATGAATTTATGAATAAAATAATTCTTACATAATATTTATATTTACAGTAAAAAAATAACTTCCACAGTTAGCCCATGTTGTGTTATGTTAGGATTTGCCGAAGGAAATAAAACTCTCATGATATCATCGGGGGTCTTGGGTTTTTAATCCGAGTCCTTGTTTTTTAGTTATACAAATTCAAAAAATAACAATTTTATGCAATTTTTTTATTGTTGGTTATGACATTTTTTGGTTTTTTCACTGGAGGCCTACGCTAACTGAACATATATTACACTATGGGTAAACCCGCAATCAAGAATGTAACAGTGTGCTTGGATTTTTTATTCGGGTACCTGGTTGATATTTATTCAACTTTTTTAAGAAAACCACTCATGTGTTCCATTTAAAGCCTATCACTTTTTGACGGACCATTTTGTGCTCACTGACCCTCATAATCATATGCCATCAATCGTTTTAGTCTCTTAATAATTCCATATAATAAAAAAATTATACAGAATTTCTGGGACAATACATATATTATAAAAAAGTACTTAACATAATCATAAATACTATACATAGCTAATCTCATTAGTATAGAAATGATTTATGTAATGAAAAAATTAATATTTAATTACTTCATTATGGTTTCTAATGAAAATTTGATTTATCCTATGTATATCTCCTAAGTGTGTTAATACAGTTTCATAGTATTACCCTTGTTCTTGCACCAGCATAACCCGAGTTAATCCCAAACTCCTTGTCGGAGTTTTCACTTCTATGTATATCAATGTTATAACCACATCCACTTTTAGTATCCAAACGTGGTTTAATATTCTTTAAATTTCATCATAATATATTCCTTACAAAAAATATAGGATATTTTTTATACTTATCCTGAATGAATATCTTCGTGTTTTGTTGTCTAATCTATGTTTTCTAATTTTACTTTCATTGTTTTATGTTGAACATCCTTTGATAAAAATTGTAACTCCCTAACCTAGTTTCTATAAGACGGATATTTATTTTAATAAATTGATATATAAAACAATAATATACATCTTGAATGACTGAGTAGTTTAGTATCATTGGAAATAACATACACAAATCATTTCATCATTACAACTTGAAACAAACTAACACATTGAAAATCCTTTGAAAACATCAATATATCCTAGGTTATCGCTGTAGTTAATTCCTAAAATACATCCTCAAATAATCAAAAACACATATGAAAGGTATGTGCTCAAATTCATAGAAATGGTAAGAAATACTGTAGAAGATATCATAATCATGAACATTATACATTGTGAATAACTGAAAATACACGCTTTTAAAAAACTAAACTTCATCATAATATGGACAGAATAAGATATGAATTAAAAATTACAAAATAAAACATAATAAAGGTTATTATACTAGTCAAATAACCACTATAAATATCAATTAATAGTTTTATTATGAGGAAATGTAGAATCTAGAAAATCATAACTATAATGTCTAGGCCTCGTGTATAGACCACAAATAACCATTTTGTCAAGGCCTTAGGCTGAGACCTACCTATTCATACAGAGGATATAACGGGCCCCAGATGACACATAATAAGTCTAATGAATTTCTTATATGTGTGGAGATAAAAACTCAAAAAGGATATATACATATTAAAAATAAAATATGAAATGTAAATTAATATACCCAAACATTAAGCTTAAACACAAACAATTCAGAGTAAATTATTGAGTGGTTTTTTGACAGCACATCCATAGTAAAACTGATCATTAACGATTTAATAAATAAAAATTAGATGAAATTGAAAAATATTAGTCTAAATTATATATAATATTCAAAAATTATTTTTAAATAGATAAAATTACTCCTATAAAATCATTGAGTAATTCTTGAGATAAAAACCTATTACTAGGAAAAGAATCATTATTTTAGAAAAATAAATAAAAAAACCAGAAGGGAAATAAAATATTATAATCATAATAAAATGAGATATATTATACATATATATATATATATTCTTGGATAAAAAAAGATTATATATATTCCTTAAAAATTGGTAATAATTTCATAAATTCTCTTGAATCAGGATTGTATTTCGGGAATAAGTTTTTAAAGATCCTTTTAAAACTTGAATTTATCTGTAGAATATTGAAGAATAATGGTTAATAAAAATATATAGAATATTATCACATAATATATGATGAGTATATAATAATAAATGAGGATTTATTTTGGATTTATAATGACAATGAGTAACCCTAAATAATATAGCAGTACTGGTAGAGAACCCTTACTTTAAGTCTGAAGGTTTCCTCCACATGATACGAATGAAATGAATAATAAACATTAGGATCATTAATTAATTATTCCATAACCTCATAAACATGTAATTTATTTATTACATATATAATAATTTCATTCAGGGCCTTTTTTATGGGTTAAGATGATTAATTTCATTGTTTGTGACCATTTGTTTCCAGATCAGTATAATTATATAAATAATCGAAGAACCATGTATGATGGGGATGGTTGTCCCAAAATAATGTTATATATTATTTGAGAAATTATAAAAGGTCAAATGGTTTTAAAAATTATTTGGTTACATCTAGGGAAGATGAAAAATTATTTAAATTATTAATGATTGCCATTTGGGGTAATTAGCAGTTTTTTAACACAACGAACAAATTTTTCATTATCAATGAATTCTTTGTGAATAAAAATATTATACTACCATATATGTGACATAATAAAAATATTATAGTCTTGTTAAGTGATATGAATGGTTCAATTACCAGAATTTATGATGGTAATAGAATTTGAAACCCATCATCCTTAAATGTGGTATAATAGAACATCTCAAAAAATGTATTTTACTACAAGCATAAAATAAGTGTTAAAGAGAGATGATAACAAGTTATTACATAATAATAACTAAATAATCATACATTTATGTTACTAGAGTTTTCATAACATATATATAAAGATACATGAGGATATAAATGGAAATAATGGAACTAGAAAAGAATGTAAAAGAATTGGGGAGAGGAATATACCTCATGAATGAATATTCCTTTAGAGCCAATATAGGGGAGTTGATTTGGTATATTTAATGGAACACGATATTTTAGATGTGTGGGATTCTATTAGAAGGATATATGATTATAATTTATTCATGGAACAAGCCTTTATAGGAGTAAAAATAGTAAGGGATTGTCGGCGGTTTTTATAGGGGAGGAGAGGTGGATTTTCTTAATATTTTAATCAATAGATTATCATTTTTCCATAAGACAATAAGAAAAGATAATTCCAAGAACAAATATTTTAAAACTTTTATGTGATTTAGAACCAAATGTTATTCAATTAGTGATGATTCTATTAATAGATTATTTAACTCATAAGGTATTTAAAAGGGAAATCACATTATTTCACGGTTCATAAAAAAATCAAGTATTTTAAAAAATTCCCAAAAAACCAAAATAAAAATAATTCAACATGTATAATAAAAAATATGAACTCCATTTAATCCAATTTTTTTTTGAAATATTTTAAAAATAATTTTAATATAAAATCATTATTCTCTTCTAAAATAAAGTTTTAAAACTGAAATTGATTTTTTAATTCACTAAAAAAATAACTACGATTTTTTTAAATTCCCTCATAATAATATGACAAATAAATATTGATTTAGGAAAAAAATTATGAAATAATATTTTTCCTATAAATAAATTTATTAATAATCAAATTTTAAATAAATATCCACTACTCACAATGATTCCAACATTCAATTATTTATTTATAAAATATTAAATTTCATTTATAATGTGTCTAAATTATATTTATAATTACATGGGCAATGTTACTATTTACAAGGGTTCTTTACAATTCATAAGTTTCATTTTAATATCAATAAGGGTACATAGGTATTCTTATGTATTAGGACATGACCTTGAACTTTACATAATCTTTAATTAAGTTAACAATTCACATTGATAATATTTTTAGGATTACATTTTTAGAGAAATAGGTAATAATATATATATAACAACTTGAATTTTACATGAAGACACTTCTACTCTGTATCCATTTTCTCATAAATTAATAATTCATAAAAAAATAATCAGGTCTAGTTCCATGTTTTAGACAACATTACTTTTCATTGATCCCATCTATGAACCTATACATATTTATGTTATCAGGAAAACATTTCAAAAAATATGATGAGCATAAAAACTCAGTAAACGATATAAAATATGGAAAAAATACATTAGTCCATGAATATATACAAATATAAATAATCATATTTATCAATATTAAAATATAATATCAGTAACATACCTCACACAAACCTAATATTTAGGAATAACAATAAAATTAATAAATCATATAGGTAACTTGTGGCATCCATATAATACTTATATTTTAGCTATCAAAGCTACCTATGGAATTAAATTTTTAATACACATCACAGTATAATTCATAAATGTTTTTGAAAAAATAATAATTTTTACCTATTTCAGGTTGCCCAATTCATTGGAGAAAAATCTCGGGCTCACCCACCCTAGGTTTATCACAGAACCACCCATATTAATAATCAATTTCCAATAACCATAACATATTCCTAACACATAATACAAGAATAAATAAAGAAAACATTTCCACATTGCTATCATAATATATCATTTCACTAAATTAACATAATCAATGACATATCAAATGAATTTCAAAACCATTTAAAATATTTAATAATGATATTTTTAAATGAAAGTGTCACATACCACATTACATCATTTGAAGGAAATTTTAATTTCAAAACGTTAATTTCCATATAAATATACCTTTAAAAACATTTTTAAAACTTGACATTAATGAGAAATATTTATAATAATAAATCACTAAAACAATTAAAATAATATTTTTGTTAAAGAGTTCCTAATTAAATGAGAGACGCTTGAATACAAAAAATTGTAGAATAACATTAATCAAAGCTTATAATGTCATTAGAATAAAGATATTAATGAAATAATATGTCATGTGGTAGTATACACACCATATAGAAGTGAATTGGTGTATAACAATAAAAGTCTCAATGGATAGTAAATTGAGACAAAGTCCATTGTAAAGATCCTATCCATAGATTAAAGACGAATAAATGAAATAATTATGTGTAACAAATAAGAATGAACCCTATATAAGTTGATAATATTGATAAAACAATAACATTACATTCAAAAATATTCATATCACAACATAATAAATAATTATTAGTTTAAAAAAAGAATTGAAATAGGGCTAGGATGTTATCTTACAGAAATTCAATAGCCTAACGGCTTCACATTAAAACTCCTAAAATGAGTTGATGAAATAGAATCGGGTCTCTTATCACATGGAAATAATATTTTCATCAATAAGGATATAAAAGAACATATCCAAACATAATATATTTAAAATATAAAATAAAATTAACTAAAATAAGTCATTGATAAAAAGTGGACAGTGACAAGTTCCCTTACTGATTGGGTAACTTTCGAAACATACACCACATAAAAGAAGGTTCATAAATTTAATATCTAAATAACCATAAAATAACTTATATAACACATGTAATACAATCATGGGAATTACATACCCCAAACAAAATAAAATAGTTACAAATATAACATGAATCTTACAGGAATAAAAAGTGAGAATAAAACATATTACCTTATGTATGACTTGTCTTTTTCATTGTTTATATCCTTGAATAGTAAATATTAGTTAATTATACGTAATTCATAGCCTTTTTAATTTAAATTATTCATTTTATATTATTTATTAATTCTCTACAATAATCATATAATTATTCATGTACATATCGGTTTTTTTGTCAATGATCGATAATTGAGTGAAAAATTAACTTTTTATAACTAAAAATTGTCCATGGGGTAAAAATTCCATTTCCTCAAAAATCATATTCATTTTTTAGACATAATATATATAATATATATCTAATATATATATATTTATCATAGTCCATATAATTTATGAAATATTTTTTATATGTTACATATGTTCATTAACATAATCCTTTATACATTCCATGTTTTTTATTAATGAGTCATGAAACAATTAGGGGCGGTAGTCCGCACTTCATCAAATGAAATTATAGTATTTACCTATTATGGAAACCAAAATGGTATGAACTAAATGAAAAATAAATAATCATTGATGAAATATTAATATATTACATATCTCATATAAATGAATTGATTTCATAATATTAACAATAAGATGTGGTAGTAGAAGATTGAACAATTTTGGTTTCGTGAGGCAGTAGTTCACCATCCACAGAAACTCTATGATTGTATCCATTAGATGGGGGTGTGTAGAAGTGTATATAGAATAAATCTCATAAAAATAATGTACTATATTGATGATAATTGTGTTGTTATGTAAACAAGGAATATAATGATAATATGTTGTGAATAAGTAAAAGAATAGAAGAGAACAGTAGGGAAAAAGTTACCTATAAATCGAGTAACTCCCTTTAGTTTGAAAAAAAGGATTTCTTGAAGTGCCTTATGCCTATGGTAAGGAATCTAAGAGGATTATAGGGATGTTTTTAGATTATTAAATTAGGTTTTGGTTGATCCTAGGTGATTGAGAGGTGTGTTTAATGGGTTATAGTTGGTGGACGTTTATAAGAGGGAGGAGGGTCTCTTTAAGAATGTTTGAATGTATTATTTTTTTATAAACTGATATTCAGTTTCAAAATGTCAAAATAATAATTAATTTGCATTTATGTTTCATACAAGTCTAAATAAAATCATCCAACAAAATTTGTGCAGTTTTTGGATTTTTTGTAATCCTTATCATTTTTATTTAACCATTTGTTAACTTATTTTACTACTACCATGTCCTCTTATATATTCACACTATATGGTTAGTATAATAACAAAAAAATTCATGTGACCCAAAATTAATCATTAATGAGATATGTAACATCATATATTTCATTTGATCGAATATTAGTTTTTCTAGACTATTTTATCATTTAATAATGTATTGGTTAATTTAAAAACACTTTTATGTCAATCATATTACTATTAATATCCTGACTTTTTCAAAACTCCAATCCAACATGATTCTATCAGAAAAACCTTCATTAATTAAAAGATTAAAATTAATCCTAATATACAATATTCGTGGATTTCATAAAAATTTAAAAATAAATCTATTTTAATATTTATAATATCATTTATTTAATCCTTTATTAATGATGCAATTACTGTATCACCATTGTGTCATAATTATGTTTATTTATTTAAGGTCTAAAACTATAAATAAAATACCATAATATAGAAAATAATTTTAGATTTCAAAAAATATTTTTTGTCGAATATAACACTTATATAACCCCATATAAAAATTGTTTTTTGTAAAATGATTAATATTTAGGATATTTTTTTTACATTAAATATAAATTTATTAATGTCATTATCTTACAGAAGTGGATTTCAAAGGCCTAATGTCTCACTCAAGGATTTTTTTGTTTATACACTCCTCATCCAATAATTTTACAACATGTATTATGGTAATTTTATATTATTATAATAATTTTTTATCTTGAATTAGCATATTTAAATTTAACCGCATTAAATAAAAATCAAAAGTTATTATTCACCAATATATATTTTCATCCTATTGAACCAAATTTTACATAATGATGATAAAAATATATGTCTTATTTTTAAAAATAAATACACATAAGTGGTAAAATTTCATTTAAATGAAAAGGATGGTTTTTTACTACTATGTATAGTTTAGTACTATTCATAAAAATTTTATCGTTTTCAGAAAAATATCAAAAAATCACCCAAATATAATTTTGATATTCCAAATTCAAAAATGATGTATATTTTACCAAATTAAAAACATATATGTTTAATTAATTTATTTAACATTAAATTCCATTGTCAAAGACAAAAAGCATGTTTTTAGGAAATAATAATCATCAAAAGATTGGTATTTGTTTATGTCAATTATTTGTTTTATTACTTATAATGAATAAAATTGGGTAAAATGGTAAAAATAAAAGACAATTGCAATTTAAATCTAATATAAAATATAATATAAACACAGAAATAAATTAGATTAAACGGAACTTTTGTATTAAAATTTAGTATTTTTCACTATTCATTAAAAAATTAACTTTATTATAAAAATACCAAAATTTCATCAAATGTTAATTTTGATGTCCCTATTATAAAGAAGAATATAATTTTTTTCTGATAAATCATATAAATGGGAGAGAAAATATATTTGAAAAGGGTTCTCCATCAAAAGGTGGTATATCAACCTTTTAAAAAATATTAGAGTATTTATTCTTAAAATTGAATTCATTCAGATTTCAAGCCGCTTACTTTTATTAAATTTTTTTAAAAACATTTAACAAAATTGTTTAATCATATTGAAGTTAGATCAGTTCATTCCAGCCAATACAATGAATAGGCATTAACTATAATTTAAAATAATATTAAATTATTGTTTTTTAGTATGAATCACTCTTGTGTGAAACATGACATTGCATTAAAACCAATTGTTGAGTGTCGGGTATGCCATAGAACATAGAATATCATTTACGGAATAATTAATATTAAATTAAAAAATATTAATAAATATGAAAATTTAATATTTTATATTTAACTTGGATGGTACAACCTTCCCCGCTTTTGGAAATTGCGTCCTCACAATTTTAAAATTGGACTCAGAAACATGATTGAAAGTCCCATATCAAAATATGAGATAATAAAACTATCACTTTAATATAATAAAAGATAAGTAAAAATGCCATGCTGGGTAACCCATACTAGGATTCCATGTATGAAAACATGGATATGGAAGAAAATGTAACTTTCGTATAATAAAACAGAGAGATAGATTACTTGATAAGAGAAATTTAACCAGCACAATAACAAAAATTTGTGGTCGGGTAATATTATATTGGTAAAAGAAAGCGTATATCATACTTTATGGAAGATTTTTTATATATAGTTGATAAAATTTATTACTACCTAGAATGAGATCATATGGAATCATACTTACTTGTCACATAGTGTGTCATCCTTTAATAAAATTCTACCACAAACCCGTCATTTCCACAATCGATGTGTATTCAAGATGACATGGTCAACCGTTAAGTTCTAGAATTAACTTCTACAGAATACTATAATCCAAAAAAGATCAACTATATATCTTCCATGTCTTTAGACATTATCCAAAACAGAAATGTTTAGTACATGATAAGAAAATACCCCAAAACAACAATCCTTTATAAAAAGAAAAACTACTCTTAATCTCAAAAATTCTTCCAACAGTACCCAATGATCAATAAAGACCATTCAATACAAAATTTCCCATAAAACCCATCAATATAATCAAATCTAAGATTTAAAACCAATAAACATAAGAATTTAATCAAATAGTCTTCCATAGTAAATCTTAACATTTATCTCATAATGACAACGACAACTCTTAAAGTCTCATACTGATGTGTAATTAACCCAATCACATTTTCTCTATGATATGTAGATCATTAATTTAAGTAACCCAAATAACCATATGTCAATAATAATAACATATATTCTTATAAAATAAAATTTCAACAATTACTCCCCAAATGAGATGTCATAGAATTCTATTTTCATTAAACATAATGTGTTACCAAAAGAGTGAATGTATTCTAATATAACCTTTGTCACTTTATCACAAAATCATTTTCCTATACTAAGGATATCCATTTGATGTGACATTAGATCAAAAAATCAACTTATTCATGACCCATAATATAATTTAACCATAATGAATTAGTCATACAAACCAGGGACATCATGCAGTCCAGTGGTTGTTGATAAATCCCAATCACACTTTAGTTTTTGGTTTGATTCATGCTACCTTGCCAAATGTGATAGGTTTTCACCCTTCTTGTGATATGTCTTTTTTCTAAAACCATATAATTTTAAAACATTCTCAATAATGTGGCAGATTCTTTAAAAATAATAATATAACGATTTAACCAGAAGTGTTCTCATTTCAGCTCCCATTTCATTCAGTTTCTCATGATGAAAACCACTATAGTTTCCTTCACAAATATTGTTACATTAGTTAATACTAAATCCAACCATTTACTAAAACCAAATTGTTCAGTGTGAATATATCAGTAAAATCAACATATAATAAATTTTTAGAAGCATTAAAACTATGATATACTTATTCGTGTTATCTTAAACTCATTTGATTTTTCTAAAATAATTATTAATCTTTCTAATATGCTAACCATTATGGTTATGACGCTTTTCCTTAAATAACACCCTAACCTCAAATGTTATATGAACCATCCATTGTTAGTACTATTATGACTCGGCCTTGAAAAAGACATAATCTTGAATTAATTTAATAATTCACATTGAATATATTTTTGGGTTTAGAGATTTAGAGAATTAGGTCATAACTTATACATATCAACTTGAATATAACATGTAGACACTTCTACAAAGTATCCTTTATTCATAAAAAAATTTCTAAAAAACGAAATACATGTCTTGTTCCATGATTTAGACTACATGAATTTTCCCAAATATCATCCATTACCATATTCATCTTTAAATCCCATGGAAAACATTTCAAAAATAATGGATTAATATTAAAAGATTAGTAAGTGATAAAAAATATGGAAACAAATCATTATTCCATACAATTCACAATAATCAGAGTTTTCAATCGTAAAACATATTATCTTTAACATAACTTACAAAATCATAATATTTGTGAATAATATATAAAAATCATAAATAATAAAGGTAACATGTAGAATACATAACATACTTACATTGTTGTTATCACAACTACATAGGGTGTTACGTTTGGAATACTTATTACATTATATTCCCAAAATCTTTTATGATAAATATTAATGGTTACCTCTATCATGTTACACATTTCATCAGAGAGGTATCATGGACTCACTCACCTATTATTATCATGAAACCACCCATATACATAAACAATGCCCAATTTCCATAACATATTCAAACACATAAAACAAGAATAAAAGAATGATTACAATTCTACATTGCAATCACAAATTATCATTTCAAGATGTTGAAAATATCAATGCTTTATAATACAATTTTCTATACCATTTAAAACATTTAATAGTGATAATTTTAAATAAAAGTGTCCCATCCCTTTTTGAATCCAATGAAATAAATTTTAATTTCAAAACATTCATGTATAAATAAATAAAACATTAAAATAATTTTCAAAACATGGACATTAATGAGAACAAATTATAAAAATAAATCTTAAAAACATTTAAAATGAAATTTTAGATAAAGGGTTACGAAACAAATGAGAGATGCTTGAATAAAAAATTATTGAGGAATAAAATTAATAATAGCATATCAAATGATGAGAATAAGGAGATTAATGATATAATATGTCTAATGGATTTATATAAACCCAAAAAATTATAACCACAAAAAAGTCAAAATAGAATGTAAATTGAGACATAGTTACATGCAAAGATAATATCATTAGATTAAATACAAATAAATGACATAATTATGATTTACAAATATGAATACACCCAATATAAATGCCTATTTTTAACAAATTAAAAATATGATATCTATTTCTAACAAATTCAAAACATATATGTCTCATTAATTATTTTAAAATTAATTTCCATTTTCAAAACCAAAATGGGTGTTTTTATGAAATGATAACTATCAAATTATTGAACCTTGTCTATGTCCAATTTCAATGTGATATTACATTCAATGACCAACATTGGATTAAATTGTAAAAATATAATCCAAACAAATATTAAATGAATAAAAAAGATAATCTAAATATATAAATATATTAAATTAAAAGGTAGTTTTGAATTAAAATCCACTATTTTTCACTATTCATTAAAAATGAACATTTTCAGAAAAATACCAAAATTCCATCCAAAGAAAATTTTGTTATCCCAATTCTAATGAATAATTTTAATTTGTCAAATAAAAAATAAAATATAAAAAATATATATTAAAATTATTTTCCATCTAAAGGTTGTAAATCGGCCTTTTAAAAATTAATAGTGTATTTAAACGTGAAATTGGATTAATTCAGATTTTATGCCTCTAACATTTATTGTATAAATGAAAAAACATTTAACAAAAATGTGTGATTATATTGTAGTTAATTCTGATCATTCCTGCCAATACAATATCTTTGTATATACTACCATTTAAAAGAATATTATAAAATTATTTTTCAATATGACTTAGTTTTGTATAAAACATGGGATTTCAGGGAATACAATTATAGTGTGTTGGGTACTGTATCCTACATAGAATCCAATTTATATAAAAATTAAAATTTAATTAAAAATTATTAATAAATTTGAAAATGTCATATTCTTTATTTACATGGAAGGTTATAAATAAAGATCAATGTACTATATATAAGGGTACATTACTATTCACAAGGGTCAATAATCTATTCCTAAGGGTATATTACTATTCATAGGGGTATGATACTCTTCATTAAAACTTATGTTTGTTCTATTGGATTAAAAAAATCACCATAAATGCAACCGTTTATGTTAGTTTTTTGAAATTCAAAACATAGAAGTGGGAAAATTATGTTCATTGGCTAGGTTATAATAATGTGTTATTTTGTAGAAACTCATTCAATAATGAATTCAATATAAATTTTAATTTCTCATTATTTTGGTGTTACATCACTCGACATACCAACAAGATTGTCTTATCTGATGGTCCCACGACAACCAACATTAGGGCATGAATAAGGAAAACACCAAATAAAAAACTAAATGGTTCACTCATATTTCCAATCCTTATATCATTCATGAGTAATTTGTATTAGCACTAGAATATAATTTTTTTTTATTTATTTATTTTATTTACAGTTATGTCCTCATTGACTTTTTTCAACAGATGTCCCACGTTATAAAACATTATTTTCACATAGGATAAACCCAACATTCATGTCTCAAAAATTCCATCAAATTTCTGATTAGATATCCCATTTCGTTTGTAATAAATTATTTTTTAACACCATTCCCAAGGAATAATTATATTTTTTATTATTATAAAATTATTGTCAGGCTCACAGATCTACAGAATCGCATGTCGTCTTAGCTTCGGTCTCTGAGTATATTCCTAGTAATATTCCACCATCTTAAATGGATAATCCATATATTTTACATAATTAAACATTTAAAATTAATAACTAATCTAATTAATTGTTTAAGATAGTAAAAAATAAATGAAAATATAATATTCAATAAAACTAGAATTATTTTACATTAATTGAAAATTTATTCTTCTTAGAAAATTCATAAATATCACAATAATGTTTCTTTTATATTTTAATATAATATATTATATATATACATTTTAAGAATATTTATAGATGTTCCATAAATTAATTTTATAATTTTCTACAAAAATAAATACATACCATTATTTTTGAAATTGTATATGAAGAAAAAAATGTCATTAATAAAATTTAGTTCATAATTTTTTATTCATTAATTGATATATTATTAATTAAATTGACCATTTTATATATATTAATTTAGTTAAATACATATATTTCCAACTATTTAAAGTCCATGATATAGTTTTCCAAAAATAACAATATTTAGTTGTTCTTTTAATCTAGTTGTAGTATATCTAGTATGATATTAAAAATAATTTTTGCATTTTAAATCTAGAATATATAATTAATCACCCCTATTGATATTTAATCCTAACTAAATTGATTATTGGCTCAGTAAATAATGTTTTACTATTAAAAAAAAGTTTATTGAAATCCCATAAAAAATGATTAGTAAAAGAACAACTTTAAAATAAATTAATGTAAGTATGAAGGTCATATGGAATTATACATAACAATATTTACAAGTATGAAAAAATCATTATATAAGTCAAAATATTTCACCAATGTACACATATCGAGTAATAGGGAACGTTTTCATGAGAAACATTTCCATCATGAATCCTTAAATATTTAATGGGTTAAAAATAATTTGATTTTTTGGTACGAAAAAAATTGGATAACATTTTATTAAATTTCAATTTCACAAAGTTATTGAATTATATTACTAAATTGAGAATATATAAAAGAAAATATAGTTACCTGACATCTATTATTTCATCATTTTATAAATTTCCACCATAATCTTATCTATTCCCCAAAATGAATTGAATATATTGAATATGAATAAAACACTGGAATCATATTATACTAAACACACAATCCAAAATAGGATAAAAATATATTACTCATATCATTAAGAATTAAAAAAATCCAAAATATTATGGATAACATAACTTATTTTTTTTAAAAAAATAATATGATGAAAAACTATAGTAATTCTCAATGTTTCATTGTATTTCCCAATGATCAACAAAATAATGTTGAACAAATAAAAATTCTAAAAATTATTCAAAATAGTTTAGAATATGATATAATCCCAATATTTAAATGTATTTGATAACTAAACATTCAATTATAATAAAATTTCTCATAAATTGACATTAGTCACTCTTAATTTCTCGTAAAAATAATGTAAATTTTTTAATAAAATAATCTCAAAAAAAGATAAAAATTTCAATAAATAACATGATTAATCACGAATAATGTAAAAAGTTATATATTTATCTATAATATAATTTTTCCATTATTCCAAAAAATATCCCATAGTAATATATTAATTTTAATCATAAAGGTTACCAAAAATAGAGAATGTAATTTGAAATAACATTATTCAATTAATAGCTTAATTAGTTTCCAATACAATAGTATTAAATATATTAAAACATGTGTTCCCAAATTATAAAAACCCATTAATACCTTATAAAAGAAATGACTTAAAAAATTTAATGGTCACTTTAATATATCAAAATATAAATCCTCATAAAAAATTTATTATAAAATTAATAGAAGATAAAAATTAGGTTATAAAACTATGAGGATATACATAACTCCTTAGAAAAACTCTTTTGAATAATTCCTTATATCCAATGTTATTTAAAACCTTCTATAATACCATCATTTAGGACACTTTAATAAATAATACATATTAAAGATAGTTTTAAACAAGAAATAATATTATTTTTCCACTTATATATTAGTTTTTGTTTCTTATAAATTAATTAAATGATTTTACAAAGTAAACCATTACAAAAAAATTGGACACTTATATTCTGTGTCCATTTCATCTAATAAATGTATCCATTTTAAAATAAATCCTGTTTTATTTTCATGGAATTACATCAAATATTTAATATTTACATCACCCATTTCATTAATCTTTATTATGACCTAGTGAAAAATATTATATTGTGTGATGGGAACAAAATATCAATAAGGGGAATTAAATGAATGAAACTGATTAGTCCATAAGGAAAAAAAGAAAACACATCAAATATTTTTCATTACATTAAAAGATATTTGATTTTATGAAATAAAATATTTTCTCTTGAAAATGTTCTTGAAACACAAACGGTATATGTTTACTTTTCTTACCATGAAATTAATGACCTTTTAAAATATCCTAGATCGAAGGTTTTTTGATTGTTAGCATTCTCATGACAACATTCTCTATCACTATCTGTCAGTACTGGGTGTTGTATATTCTATTCTATGTCCATGATTTCCTACATCAATACCATGTATGGGTTTTCTCATGTAACCATCAATAATCAATTTTAACAATATTTAGAGAATAATATATTAATTTTTTTTTATTTCAGATTAAAAAAATATAATTTGGGTAATTTATACATTATATATTACGTAAAACTCAATATTTTTTATGAAAATATTTTTCATAGTGGGGATGTAACATTTCATTAAAAAAAAGACTATGTTTGATAACATATAAGATATGAAACATCGATCTTAAAAAACAGCTAAATATTATCTATATGCGACCATTATTACCTAACTTTTAAATTGGATTGAATTAATAATATTATCTAAATTATGAAATATAAAATGGTTTTAATCATTAATAATTTAATAATAATTTCATAGAATATTATTCACTTAATTGTAGTAAAATAATTTTATTCTTTATAGACTCTTTCTTGAAGAATTATATTTATTTACTTTGTAATAAAATATTATAACTAATTTCTAGAATATTTATAATTTCATTTATAAAATAAAACTTATATTTGAAATAAGGATATCAAAAGTAGATTATTGTAAAAATAATTGAATTTTCTAAAAAGGTATACTCTTCAATGAATAGTGAAAATACATAATTTTATTAAAAATTATATTGTAATTCCATGTATTTAAATGTTCTAATTATAAAAATGATTTGATTTAATTTTTTTTATTTTATGAAAAATCATAAAATTATTTTTTTCAATGGATTTTAAATTTTAAATCCATATAAAAGCATTTTATAATAAAAAATGTAATATTATTGAAAAACTATTATTCATTACAAAATTTTCATAAAAATTACATATTTATGATAATTAAAAAATATAAATAAAATTTTTCCCCATTATCATTTAGGTTTTTATTTTTACAGATATTGGTCAAATAATAACAATGAAACCCCATACATTACAAGTGTACTATTATATTCAATATCCATTTTTTCCAAAAAAGAAAACACATTCATACAAATACACATTTTTTTTATGATATGTATTTAACAATTTGGTCAGAAACACAACGTTATCAATATTATACTTATAAAACAATAGAATGTAATTTTGGAACATTCTATGGGAACAAAATCACTGTAAGGGACATAAAAATTATAAAATTCCATAGTCTAATAAAAAAATTATAAAACTCATATAATATTTTTCATTACAATAAATGTTGATTGAGTGTCTAAAATAATTCATTTTTCACACAAAATCGGAAAATATTTTTTGAACAACAAAATCTATTAAAACCCATATTGGGAAATTTCAGAAACTTTTTTGGTAACATATATATTCATATTCATAGAACCCATTCAAATCCATTACAATGGGTGTAACCATACCACTATCTTATAATATAATTCCATATATAAAATTGTTATTAACTAGTGAATTAGATTGAAATAATGAGGATTTTCCTTCATAAAATTTAAATTGTGCTCACATGTTTATCATGATATATAATGGATTTTAATCGTATGTTTAAGCTATATTAGGCACACCCATTTATCGTGAGCAATTATGGTTCTCAACCCTTCGTATTTGTTATATCAGGCTAACATATGTTCTATAATGGGAATATATCACTTTCATTAGCTATAGTGGGATCAATCATTCCCTATATAATCTTCAAGTAGCATATCATTACAAATATAATTTATTATTTCACTTTTCCTCATAAATCCTTTAAAAATGATCCAAATAACATATTTTAAACAAATTCACATATCAATGTACCATTTTCATTTAAATCCATTTACAATAAATACATACATAATATAGTGATAATTATTTTTTATTTGAATCAGTTATCATGAAAATTTTTTTTATCTAAAATACAATATTCCATTTAAAAAACACTTTTTTTTAAAATAACACTTAACCTATTATAAAATTCATTGAAAATAATCATATAATCAAATAAATAAAAAATAAAAAAAATTAACTTCATGAAATCATTAATATTTCCTCCTTTCTTGTATGATTAAAAAATTAATTTCAATTTATGTAGATATAGTAGAAATTTTTATAAGGGAATTTTTAAAAGATGTACCCTTATCTTGAGTACATCTAGACACGTACATTATATATCATCAATATAAATAAATTTGTTCCAACATATACATTATTAAAAATATTTTTCATGTTTATAATTCCTTTCATATCAATTATTTATATTACATATAACACAACTTATTCATTTATGTTCATGGTGGATGTTTTGATGTTTTTTGGTACATAAGTCGAAAATGAAATTGGTAATTAGACTATGGCCAAATAGGTCATCACTAGAAGATATCAATAAGAAAAAATAATAAATATAAATTTTATACATATATTTTACATATAAATTTAATCACTATATATGGTTATGAAAAATGAACTATATTACAATCATTGATACGGTAGGCCATGTAGAGAAAAGAGTAATGTGTTTTTCAATGTCCAATATTGAAAGGTGGTAAGTAACATTTTATAATTCTATTATGATCTTAACATGTTTAAAAAATAAAAATTCAATAATTATACTAATATATATAATCCAAGTGATGTGGTAAAGAAACAATAATTTTATCGCTTCATGTATATGGTTGTCCACACATATGGATAAACAATGATATAATTTCGTAATGCATCAAAAGGAATTATATATAAAAATTATATTAACAATACATAATTATAAATATGTCATTTATACCATTTAATTTCATTAATATCATCACTATAACTAGAAATAGGATATTGTGGTTGAAAATTAATTACATCTAGTCGTTAGGTGTTAGTCCTTCGTACACAATAATTTTATCTTCATTATCCATTTCATTAAAGTGGAGATGGATAGAGGTTACGATATTCACATAATAAAATCTAATTATTTTGAAGATATTTTGTTATTATTTTATCAGGAATTATAATGATATTTACATTGTGGGAGAAACAATTAAATAGAAACAATATGGTAAAAATATACATGATCATTTCACAACCACATATGATTAACACCATAATCTTAGTAAGGATTTTACACTATAATATAGAATATAGAATGATTTTGTGGAATCTGTTAAGTTATATAGGTAATGAGTTTCTAATATGAAAGTATATTTATGTGTGTTGAAATGATTTGAATCGGTTCCCTTCTATAGGAGTGTGGAGGGTCAGTCATGAATTTAATAATATTATTAAACAAAAAAATTAATTTTAATCTAAAAAATGATTCAAATTGAGTTTTTAAAAATTTAATATTAGTATGGGTAAAAATAATCTTATTCAATAATTTTATGAAATTATTATAACTTTTTAATCATCTTATCATTTAGTTTAACCTATATTTTACCACATCAACTCTTACTATAAAAACGAATACTTTTACTCATTAATTATCAATATTATTTGAAGAAAATTTCAAAGGAACCATAAATGTGATATATATGAAAATTTAACCATTATTAAAATATATTATCGTAATTTAATAATTTTATAAATTTTATATTAGTTATTAAAATAATATTTATTTTATAATATCATAAATATTATTTTTGGTACTATTAATTACAAAGACTTTTACAATTAATAATACTATTATATTACATAAAAATTATTTTAATACATAAAAAACAAATATAGGTCATATTTAAAATCAATTATAACATTAATTATCCAATATCATATTTATTTAAATCTTTTTTGAATCTTTTTTTATTCAGTAAAATAATCATATAAATAAGGAATTATTGATCTGAATGAATTTATGTTAATTATATCATTGAAAAAATATGAAAATAATTATCCATATTTAATATAAATCTACTATCATTCAAAATATTATTAATACACAGACATATCATCGGGATAATACCATATTAAAATTTTATATTTATTAAAATCAACAAAGTTACATGTTTTTCATTTATTTATATATAAAATTATAATGGTATTAATCTTCTCTAAGTGGTGATAATGTATCGTCTTGACATGGGATCCACAAGAAGGTTCCTCGATCAAGTTTACCACATGAACTCACGCATGATTTCTCATATTCTAGAGGTAATATGGATGACTGGCTCGAGGCACCATCTTGCAGCACCCAGGTGAGGACGTTACAAATTAGTATCAGAGGGCCATCAATATTTCATTTCATTATGTCTAACTATATTTTGAAAGGTATATAAGGGTCTTGGAATTTGGGGGGTGGTAATGAACTCGTTCATGGGAGATTCAAACCCATGTATAGTGGAAAAAACTATTTACTCAGTGTGGGATTGTTGTTATTTATGTTTACTATTATATTTGAATGTTATTTCACCTTGGGTGACACACATGTGGTGTGATGTGATGATTTCTTCTGCAAATTGTTTTTGATTCATAACCCACAATGGTATGGGAGTTGAATATGAATGTTTCATTGGGTGCAATTTGGGTTATTGGGACATTTAGAATTGTAGGCATGCATGGAAAAATTGGTTATGGGTATGATTTTGCAATAAACAGTTCTCCTTTTTATTAGATTAAAAAGAAAAATGGTGCCTATAATAAATAGAGAAAAATTGAAAAAATTATTCCAAATGAGACTAAATGGGTGTCAAAAAAAATTATTATAAATGCATGTTATCACATGGTAAATAAAACCAAGGAGTATGATGGTAAATCATTGTTATAGTTCATCCATTTCAACTGTGTGGTGAGGTGGGGAAAAAAATATTATTCAGCGGATGACTGAAGGGTGTTCCTTGGAATTATTATATAGATAGCGAACATGAGGAACCTATCATTCAAAATAACAATAAATGGAATCATTTTTTAGATAACTTCACCCGCTTAATGAAATTCTGTGAAAGAGGCCATGGCCGGGTTGAGAAAACTATATTAGTGTTTATAAGGGAATTTTAATTGAAGAACTCTCCAACTTTTTCTAGAGAGGTTGGAACTGAGGGAGATGAATTTTGGTATTAGAGCATAAAGATTATACATTTTAAATTGGAGACACTCTATGAGAGGAGGGTCCAGTCAGTCACCTGTATGCTATATGGATTAGGGACATCCTAGTGGGACCATCATGCACGAACTGGGAAGAATGACGATGTAAAGGCCTATAAATTCCAAGGAAATATTTTTTTCTTAATTTTATTTGGAATTTTACAAGAACGCAGTTTCTGACGGCGCCTGATTCCGAGGCCTGGTGTGCCCGAAATCAATTTCCGAAGTTTGGCTCGGGTAAGTTCAGTGAACGAACGAGCAGGTTTTTTTAACTTTTGAACCGGTGCTCGGAATCGAATTATGAGGGCACTGATGAAATCACAGCACTGGTTTTTTTTTAGAAACGCCTCTTTCGGAGTTGCGTTTGCTCGGTTGTGCTTTTTAATTTTTGGGGTTTATATTAAGAAATAAAATGATGTTGTACGACAAACTTTATTTTTATTTCACATAAAGCCGCTTAAAGACCACTTAAAAGATGCTTAAGGTGGGTTGAAGCGGATAGGGTGCAATTCAAAATATCCTACCCACATGGTATGATATTTGTGAGGTGGGGCCTGCACGAGCCCCACCGTTTCTTTTCTTCTTAAGTAACGCACCCCCCCCCCCTATTAAAAGAAGTCAACCGTGCATTTATTTGGTTATGAAACGCCCCAATTTAATTGGGCAGTTAAGATGTACAATTAATTCTTCGAATTAATTGTTCGATTCTTATCTTTTGTTTTTCAAATTCTTATGTTGATAATAAAAAAAGATGAGGACTTATTTTATTTTTGTTGAGGGGTTTGTGTTGTGTAAAAACCTTTTGGAGAGCAGAGGGAGAATTCTTCATTCTTCGACGAAGAATGCGAAGAACGCTCTGACCTCTGACGAAGAACGCCAAACCCCTAATGATCGACGACGTAACGCCAACGTCCCCCTTCGATGTCGTCATCCTCGCGACGCCATACCGTGACGAACCTCGAACGATGACGCCTCCTTCCGATCGGATTATACCCAAGGTAGGGGTTTGTATTCAAGCATTTATATTTCTTCGTGAATACCAACTTGATGATGATTGTGGATTAAAACCTTTTGTTATCGAATAATGTGAGGGGGGTCAGACTGCACAAACACGGCCGACCCTCCTCCTTATTTTCGTGTTGGTTTCTTGTGGTTGGTACGAGAAAGCATGGTGCCGTCGCACCATGCGGTTTCATGCGGATGATATGCGTGGCGCCGTCGCGCCACGCCGTGAAAGGAAGAACAAGCACGCGACACCGTCGCACCACGTTGAAGAAACCCAAATATATCCGCGAATGAGGTCGGGCCACGACGAAGGGGCGCGACGCCATCACGTCGTGCCAGAGAACCGTGAAGATGGCACGTTTTGTTATTTGATGTGCGGATTGACGGGAAACGACAAACGAAGCCGCAAGGGCGTTTTCAGAGCCTCGTAGTGAAGATCAGGTCTCAGGAGAACCACTGGCGAAGACCGCACACAAAACGGACCACCAGAGCGCGTCCGGTGGCCCGTGGAAACTCCCGCCAGCGCGCCACGCCGGCGCGGCGGCAGCGGCGGTCGGAGGCGGCGGCCGGCAGCGGCCGACCGCCAGGCGGCGGTGGCACCCAGCGCGCTACCGGAAAAACCCGCCGCGGCTAAAGCCGCGGAGGCGACGCGGTTCTGCGGCCGCGCGGAACCGGTGGAGGGACGCGGCCCAGCCGCCGTGTCCGGTTGACTCAGGGCGGCCCCACGAGGGGTCACACTTCACATCCGCGAGGGCAGCACGCCCCCCGCCCTCGGCTCGGTCGTAGCCGCCAGGCCGACCCGCCGGTTCGGCGGGGTCGCGCCCTGGTCGGGCCGGGCCGCACCGGCTGGGCCGGTCCAGCTGGATCGGACCCGAGTCAGGCCGGGTCGACCAGGGCCCAGACCCCCCGTTTCCGGACCGTTTTCGTTCACAAGCCCGTAACTTGAGCTACGGGCCTCCGAACGACTTGTCGTCAGCGGCAACACGATCCTTGGATAGAGGCGGTCGTTTCGGTATATCGCACTCAAGGTTTCGGATTACTTTGGGTTCGGCCGGGTTGGTTCGGATATGAAACCAACCGGGCCCTCGGAGTGGAAACACTTATATCGTAAGCTCCAGACGTCCGATTGACGTACTGTCGACTTTGATGGATTTCTCTAAGTGAGACGGATCTTTTGGCTTACTCCTCTCAAGATTTGGATGTCGTCGGAGTGCGGTCGGGTTGGTTCGCTCATGAAACCAACCGGGCCCCTAGAACAAAAAATCCAATAACTCAGAGACCGGGCGTCTGATTGACGCTCCGTCTGTCTCGTTGCGTTCCTGTTGACGATAAAGAACTGTTGGCATCCTCCGCCCGAGTTTTGGATGCAGATGGATAGTGCCCGGGATGGATCGCAACGAAATCCAACTGGACCCCTAGAACGGAAAAGCTGATACCTTTCTGACGGAACGTCAGTTTGACGAACCGTCAGCGGCATTGGTGATCTCGTTGAGAAACGGTCCCTATGAGTATACCCAATGAGTGTTCCGGGTATAGTTGAGTTATGGCCGGATTGGATCGCACACGAAACCAACCGGGCCCCTGGGAAGAAAAGGCTAGCAACTCACAGACCGGGTGTCTGATTGACGCACCGTCTGTTGTGTTGAGACCCCTATGAAGAGGCGGTCCTTTGAGATACTTTTTCTTGGGACTTTGAGATACTTGGAGTATCGACATGTAGCTCGTGGAGCGGACCCTCCTAGAGACGAGCATATGGAGTACGGAGACCATATAGCTGGCAGAGACCTGAAGACTGCTTGTCCGATTCGATTCGGAGTGACTTACGTAGCCGAGTGGGGAGCACTACATTGTGAGGTGGAAGACCCACAGCGGAGGAGAACTACTATGTGAGCTGGAAGACCCGTGGTACTCGACAGGAGGAGTACCTCTGTAGGCTATGAGGGGGGAGCACTACTGTGTTGGGTGGCAGACCCCGGCGGGAAGCACTACTGTGTGTGGTGGCGGGCCCGCGGTACTCGATAGGAGGAGTACCTCAGTAGTCTTAGGTTAGTGAGCAGTATCTCGGAGTCGTGACAGGACCACTGTACACTCCATATATGGAGCTCTTCAGCAGTTACGGTTTCAATGATGAAAATCCTGGTTGAGCTGAGACTTTTGACCTTTTTGTTTACATCATGTTTGAGATGGATTACTTGATAACTTAGGTATATGTATGAGAATATATCTAAGTAATGTTTATCTTTTGAGATCTTCTTGTGGTTATCCTTGTTGGTTTAGAGAGACCTTGAGGGTCTCGGGGTCCCTACTGAGTATTGTTATACTCACCCCTGCACGGGCTATGCCCGCACCTCGTTGTGTTGGTTGCAGACGACGGGCAGTGCTGTCGGAGGCCGAGTGTTCGAGGACTGGTCAGTACCCAGAGGTGGACTACACGACGAGTCAGTACCCGGAGGTGGACTACACGACGTGACGACTCACAGAGGAGGTTGATGGACGAGATCGTGGAGGAGGCTATCTGTACCTACCCTTCAGGTAGGATCCGTGGTGGACGACAAGGAGTTGTGGTATCTGTACCTACCCTTCATGTAGGATCCGAGGAGGACGACCCAGGAGCTGCTTCCTTCGTCTAGCTATTTGTATTTTTGCTGTTGTACCTTGTTCATTTGTAGTTGTATCTTCATTTGGGTTTGTATTCTGGCCCATTTACTTTTCAGCTTTACTTTTGTACTTAGTGTTTTTCTTCTGTTTGTACTCTGTGATGCTTGTTTTCTTTTATAAAGGCAATGCCTTCCCAGTTATCGAGATTTTACGCCTTTGGTGCTAGTCGCCAGCCCCTGGCATATGGAAGGCGGGCTTGGGGTAGTCACGGCACAGGCCCCGAGGACGGGTCGTGACAAATTGCTCTGATACAAATTTGTCACGACCCGTCCTCGGGGCCCTTGCCGTGACTACCCAAAACACGCCTTCCATAGGCCAGGGGCTGGCGAATAGCACCAAGGCATAAATCCCAAAAAAAGGGACGACATTGCCTTTGAAAAGTAAACAAGCACCACATAGTAAGAAAGCGGAAAAGTAAACACTAAGTAAAACTGTAACAAGCTGTGCTGAAAGTAAAAGGGGCCAGAAATACAAGACCAACTGTAAAGTACAACTGAAAGGGAAAAACATCAACTGAAAAGAAAAGCCGCACCGTCGAGCCGTCCTCTGGAAGTCCCACCTGAAGGGTGGGTACAGATAGCCTCCACAGCTCCTCGGTCCAGCCATCCGCTCCACGTACGTCCCGCCCAGTGGTCCACCTCCAGGTACCGTCCTGCTCCGCAAGCCTCCACCACGATCAGTGATGTCCGTCGTCTGCAACCAACACAACGAAGTGCGGGCATAGCCCGTGCAGGGGTGAGTATAAGCTACTCAGTAGGGACCCCGAGACCCCCAAAGGTCTCCTAGAATCCACCAAGGATAATCCACAAAGGAAAGATACAATCACGAAGTATCAACGGACACTGCTTAAGTATATGCCCATACATATACCTAAGTCATCAATTCCCGTTCAGCTCCAACATCTGAGCCCAAGCACAACACAGTCCACACAGGAAAGCAAAACGTAAACCCACACAGGATAGCTCAACACAATCCACAAAGGAGAGTAAACAGTAAATCCACACAGGATAGCTCAACAAAATTTACTAAGGAGAGTAACACAGGATTCAGCTCACACAGGTATACTTCTTCGGATGACAATAAAGATGATCACTGATCCATCTAAGTCATCGGACCCACAAATGATCGATAGGTACTAACCCCCGCAATTACCCACACAAGATCGGGCCCACACAGGACCTATAGGTGCTGGGTCACATAGAACCGCTGAGTGCTGACCCACACAGGACCTGTAGAACTGATCCACGTAGGATCGCTGAGTGCAGTAGTCGTCACAGTCCACTGAGGATCTCTGCACAGTCGTCGTCTTAGTCCACAGAGGATCTCAGCACGGTCGTCGCCGTAGTCCACTGAGGATCTCTGCATGATCGTCGTTGTAGAAGTAGCAGTCACAGCTAGAACTAGGGTTCCCGCACACAGTAAGCTTGTTCGGGAGGGTCCGCTCCACGAGCAGAGAGGCTGATACATCAACTGACACAAAGTCCGAAGTTGATGTGTAACACCCCAGGTAAATAATGAATATGAAATTTTCACATTTATCCATATTTGTGAATAAAATATTAATATGACTTTAAAGGGGACGCTATGCTCGATGGCGTACCCAACACGCAACAACGAGTTTCTTGGGAATCTTACGTTGCACTCTAATAATAAAATAATATTATTTTAAATGGTAGTTAACATGTAGCCGTTGTATTGGCGGGAATGGATAGAAATAACTAAAATATGATTATATATGTTCTTAAATATTTTTACATTTAGACAATAAAAGATAAAGGCTTAAAATACAGAAAGAATTCAATTTTTGGCGTGTATGCCCTAGTTTTCACTAAAGGTTCACTTATCACCTTTTGATGGAGAACCGTCATTAAAAATAGTTTTGTTCACTCTTAAACATTATTTTGGACCAAATACAACTCTTATTAAGAATCGGGACATCAAAATTTACTTTGTGTAAATTTTTGGTATCTTTCTGATAAAGTTCATTTTTTTAATGAATAGTGTAGAATGTTGTGTTTTAATTCAAAACCTATTTTTAATCTAATTTATTTATATGATTAGATAATATTTTTAATTGGTTTTAAAGTAAAATTAGAAAATATTTTTACCATTAAATCCAATAGTGGTCATTGGAATTAATTTCACTTTGAAATCAGACTTAAACTAGTGTCATTCTTTTGATACTTATTGTTTTATAAAAACACGCTATTTGATCTGACAGCGGGAATTAATTATTAAATTAATTAATATGACTAATATGTTTTGAATTTTTTAAAATAGACTTCATTTTTGAATTCGGAATATCAAATATAGCTTAGGGTGAATTTTTGGTAATTTTCTGAAAAACTTCAATTTTTGATGAATAGTGAAACCACTAAGTGGTACTTATAAAAACTGATTTTTCATTTAAATGAAATTTTGCCATAATTGTGTTTTGATTTTCAAAAATCCGACATACATGGTTGTCATTAAGAAGTAAAATGTGGTTCAATGAGATTAAAATAATTTTTTTGGTGAATAGTAACTTATTAAGTTTTTAATCACGATTAGTGGTAATTAGTGTAGTTTAAGGTAAAAATGATATTATAAGAATGTGAAAACACCATGAAACTTGTCCTACACATATTGGGTGAGTCATGGACGACCAAGAAAAGCCATGGGCCAACTTTGGGACCCCATGGATCCACTTTTGTTGGGAAATGACACAAATTACTTTTTATTTAATGTTGAAGTGAAAATGACACAAACATAATATGTTTTACGAAAACAATTTTTAAGTGGGGTTATACAAGTCCAAATTTTGATTATAAATAGTCATTGGAATGATAAAGAGATTTCCTATATCATAGTATTTTTTTATAATTTTTAGACATTAAAGAAATTAAATTATTTATGACATAATAATAATGCAGCGATGACATCATTATTTGACGATTTAATTAAAATGGAAAGATAATGAATCATCTACAAACTACACATGGCCAAAACTAATTGGATGAGTGGATTTCGAAGACTTATCACCTTATCCACTAATTCTATCAATGTGGGACTTTTTAAAACCGAAACATATTTTCATATAAAGTAATATTTCTTACTTTCCAAAAGTACCCCTCCTCTCCTCTTATAAAAGGCCCCCACCTCTACCTCTTTTCCCACACTTCTAAAGCCATTGGCTCGGCCAACCCCAGCCCATTTACTCTCTCCACATCCCTCTACTCATCCTAGAGGACTCCCTTTGGGCATAATCATTTCAAAGTATGCCTTTAGTCTTAAATCAAAAGGAGTTTCACTTTTAAAGGTAATTCATTTTCTCATGTTCATTTGTTTTATTTTGCTTCTCCAACCCCCTAAACTCTTTTTATTTACTTCTTTTGTAACAACACCAGTATCTTCAATATACTAGGATGTTTTTATAAGATTTATTCATGCTAAACTATCACACAACTACATCAAATGGTTAAAGAACATACGGTTTCCGTGGATGGTGAAATTCTGCCTCCCGAAACGATGATTGTTCAATACTCATTTAACACCTTCAAAGGTGGCCATTATGATGTCACTGTTTTTATATGTGATATATAATATGTTTATGTTTTATTTATGCTTCTGTATTTTTCATTTTTGTCTTACCTTTTTGGCTTCCATTATGGGTATACGCGATATCTTCATTTAAGGAAGTGCGGACTACCGCCCCCTCAAAGTGATTTGATTCGTTAAATACCATATGTGGGATGTATAAAGGATGGAAATATGATATTATATATCATATTATACTGGAATTATAATATACCTTTATATCATTATTATTCCATTCTATAAAATACGAAATAGAAATGAAAGTAGCGTTCATGCGTACGTACGGCTTACCGTCTCCATAAACGGTGCATTTCATTTCTTACCTCTAAATGATTATGTAATGTTATAAATGCAAGCATGTACTGGATATATATGACATATATTATATCTAAATAATTAATACAATTCTGGATATAATAAACATTTGGCCACATGAACAACATGTAATTGTAAGAAGACCACTTTCGACTTAAGAACCAAATATCGGCAAAACAAATATTATTAACTTAAATGATTACATAATGTTTGTGACATGGTAATAAGTGGTATAAAAGTAATAATGAACTTGAAAAAAGGTTTTTAAGGAATTATAAATTAACTCATGTTTATTATTCAGGAGATTAAAGAATGATCGAGTCAAGTCGGACCCGAGGTAAGGGATCCTACTCCTCTCTTTCTTATTAAGTACACACTTTTATGTCATTCATTTTAAAGCTCATATTTCTTGTTATTGGGATGATATTTTATATTAAAATTACTTTAATTTTTATGTTCATGTGATGAGAGACCCTATTCTCTCTCATCAATCCATTTTGTGAGTTTTGAGTGGCGCTGTTAGGCTGCCGAACTTTCGTAAGATATCTAACCTCTCTCTTTCTTTTTAAGTACTCTCCTTTATGTCACTTCTTTTAAGCTCCTATTTGTAATGTTGGGGGATGTTATTTTATATTCCTATTTATTTACATTTTATTTTAATGTGTTGAGATACCCTATTTTATCTCATCAATCCATATTCGGATGTTTTATGTGGCGTCGTTAGGCTGCCGAGTTTTCGTAAGGGATTTTTCATCTCACTTTTATTCCCATGATATTTATGCTACATTTGCCACAAATTCCATTGAGTGGTGTATGTACTGCCCATTATTCTACTCTTTGTGTAATATACTTTCCATTATGAGTATTTACATCAATTATCTATTTTCCTTCTTTCATGGGGTGTATGTTTTGAAAGATACCCAAGTCGGTAAGGGAACCTTTCACCCTCCTCTTTTTTAAAAGACTTATTTTGTTGGGTCTTTTAATTTACATATTGTTATGTTAGGATATGTTCTCATATATCCTTATTGATGTAAATTTTATGTCCAAGTGATGAGATACACTTTTTATCTCTCATCAACTCTTTTTGATGTGATGTCGTTAGGCTGTCAAGGGAACTTTTTAACCCAATTTCGATTTCTTTGGGTTCAACATGTAGTCATTGAATATGTCATCCATTGAATATGTGTGAATGACCTTTTATTGTTTTACACTTAATATCCACTTATATTGGGTGTATTTATATTTTTTAAACATATTTTTGAGATTGATTTGTCCTTAATTTAAGGATACCTTCTTTATAAGGGATTTCATCACATTTGACATTTCGATTGAGGGTTCATTGTTGTTATTCACCAATTCACTCTTATATGGTGTATATACTGTCCTTTGGAGTATTATATCATGAGTCCATTTATTCTCATGATATTATAAAGTTCTGACTAAGTGTTATTCCTCAATTATTGTATTCAAGTGTCTCTAATTTTGGTAGAACCCCTTTAACCAAAATATTGTTTTAAATGTTTTAATTATTTGTTCTTATTAATATCCACGTTTTCAAAATGGTTTTAAGGATTTAATTATATGGATATTAATGGTATAAAATTTTAAGCTTCAAGGTGGTATGTGACACTTCGATTCAAAAATCTCTTTATTAAATGTTTTAAATGGTTTCTTTTTGAATGGATTCATTATTTCAATATACTAAAATGTTATTTTGTGATTGAAATGTGGAAATGCTATGTTTACTTTATGCATTTTTTATGTGATATGACTATGTTATGGTCCTTGGGCATTGTTATGAAGAACGGGTGGTTCCGTGATAAACTAAGGGCGGGTGAGCCCGTTATAGCTCTCCAATGCATTGGGTAACGCGAAGGAGTGAAACGTTAAGGTTTCTCCGAAGAGATTTTAGGGAATATACTGTGATGGGTATTCCAAACGTAACCAAGAGGGTTACTCCCTACGTAAGAATTTTATGAATGCCTCAAGTTACCTTTATGTCTTATGATTTCTATGATTTATTCATGATTTGATGAGGTAGGTTAAAGTGCCTATGTTTTATGGGTAAATTATGATTTCAGTATTATGTATATATGAACTCATGTTTCCTTTCCATATTTTTATATCCCTTACTGAGCTTTTTATGCTCATCCCAAGTTTTTGAAATGTTTTTTTCAGGTCAAGGGAAAGGTACATGATAATATGATAGAGTCAAGGATGTGTTAAGAAAGAATCCATGTTTTATTTTCAATATGTTTCCGTTGATGGGAAGAATGGATACTATCTTTTATGTAACCACTTTGTTTAAATGTGGAATGTAATGAAAGTTTCATGATCTAATTCTCTAAAACTCTAAACCTGAAAAGATCCTCAATGTGTAAACTTGTAATAACTCAAGATTAAGTAAGTTTTAAGGCTGGGGCCTTATAGTTGGTATCAAAGGTCGGTTTAGATAACTTTAGAGGTTAGGGTATTCTCTAAGCACAAGTGATATTACCATATTGGTTAGGATTTCAGAAAGAGTAATAGTTTTAGATAACGTGAATGAGAAAGTATATATTAGTTTTTATCTTACTCATTAGTACATGATGGTTATGTTGATATAATCACACTGAATTTTTTGGTTTTAGTAAATGGCTGGATCTAGAAGGCACCAATGTGACAATGGGTTTGATGGAAACTGTGGTGGTTCTCTGATTAAGAGACTAGATGAGATGGGGGATTCAATGAGGAATCTCATGGTTGTTCTAAACCAACTATCAAGGAGTCATGATCAACCACTTAAACCTTGGCGAGTTCTCTAATGCATCATGTACGAGATGGCCAACTCGATGTGGAAATTCAGGTAATAATTATTAAGGTAACCATTAGGGTTTATATGATCCTTACTTTTGAGGTAATTATGGGTTATTATATGTTATGATGGAAAATGAAAGGCATGAGATAAACATGAGGTTAAAATATGTTATGATCATCTTTGAAGATTTTATCTCATTTCGGGGATTGTTTTAAGAATTATATAGTTTTGGAAAAAGGACAACACGCAGACCGTGTGACATCCCGTCGCGTCAGATAAAGCTGCGAGAATCGATCCCACAACCAAAGTGCGACAGGTATTTATTGACTACCACTGGACTGCGTGAAGTCCCTGGTTAGTTTGACTGATTCTTTTTGGTTATATG
Source organism: Viscum album (assembly GCA_963277665.1). Taxonomy (NCBI): domain Eukaryota; kingdom Viridiplantae; phylum Streptophyta; class Magnoliopsida; order Santalales; family Viscaceae; genus Viscum; species Viscum album. The sequence continues at coordinate 1,498,891,613 of OY728161.1, forward strand.
ATTTTATGAATTAAGAGTAAGTTGATTTTGGGTTATTTATGAAAATGATTAACCTATCATGGAGGATATGTGGTTAGGATAATTACTTTTCAATACGAGACTTTAGGAGCAACTGAATTTGTTTGGAGATAAATGTTACGATTTAACTTGGAAGACTATGTGACTAAATCATTCAAATATTTGGGTTTCAATCTTATATTGGTTTACTTTGAAGAATTTTATGGACAAAATTGTTTATCGGATGGTCCTCGTTGAACATTGGGTTTTGTTGGACAAATTTTGGAGATTAAGCATAGATTTTCTTTTTAATGGGTTATCCTTTTCTGGATTATCTGATCTTGTAGTAACCTTTTTGGTTTTAGTTTTGGTTAAGGTTTGAAGACATGGGAAATGTATAGTTCTTTTTTTAGGTGCTCCACTAGAAGTTGTTTATAGTACTCTAAGTGCGAACAAGTCTCCCTAAATACTCGTCTTTTGGGAAAAAAAATATGAGTTTGATTAAGGAATCTAGTAAAAGTTGAAAGTCAACATGATAAGTGATTATGTTTCCTTATGAATAAATTCCTCAATAAAAAGTAACTTAAAAAAATGTTGTCTATTAACTTTTCCAACTGGGGAATCGAATACCCTTTAACCCATCACAAGTTTGTGATTTTCTCGTGGTTAACTTTCTCCTAAACATGTTTTCTATCACTCTCCATCAGAACATGACCCTTTGTTTTTTCCTCCATGTCCATATTTTCATACTTGGAATCCTAGTATGGGTTAACTCGGGTGACCTTTGTACTTATCTTTCTTTATTTTAAAGTGTTTGTTTTACCGACTTTTGTTCCGATGTGGGACTTTCAAGGATGTTTCCAAGTGCAATTTTAAAATTGCGAGGACGCAATTCCCAAAAGGGGGGAAGGATGTAACACCCCAGGTAAATAATGAATATGAAATTTTCACATTTATCCATATTTGTGAATAAAATATTAATATGACTTTAAAGGGGACGCTATGCTCGATGGCGTACCCAACACGCAACAACGAGTTTCTTGGGAATCTTACGTTGCACTCTAATAATAAAATAATATTATTTTAAATGGTAGTTAACATGTAGCCGTTGTATTGGCGGGAATGGATAGAAATAACTAAAAATGATTATATATGTTCTTAAATATTTTTACATTTAGACAATAAAAGATAAAGGCTTAAAATACAGAAAGAATTCAATTTTTGGCGTGTATGCCCTAGTTTTCACTAAAGGTTCACTTATCACCTTTTGATGGAGAACCGTCATTAAAAATAGTTTTGTTCACTCTTAAACATTATTTTGGACCAAATACAACTCTTATTAAGAATCGGGACATCAAAATTTACTTTGTGTAAATTTTTGGTATCTTTCTGATAAAGTTCATTTTTTTTAATGAATAGTGTAGAATGTTGTGTTTTAATTCAAAACCTATTTTTAATCTAATTTATTTATATTATTAGATAATATTTTGAATTGGTTTTAAAGTTAAATTAGAAAATATTTTTACCATTAAATCCAATAGTGGTCATTGGAATTAATTTCACTTTGAAATCAGACTTAAACTAGTGTCAATCTTTTGATACTTATTGTTTTATAAAAACACGCTATTTGATCTGACAGCGGGAAATAATTATTAAATTAATTAATATGACTAATATGTTTTGAATTTTTTAAAATAGACTTCATTTTTTAATTCGGAATATCAAATATAGCTTAGGGTGAATTTTTGGTAATTTTCTGAAAAACTTCAATTTTTGATGAATAGTGAAACCACTAAGTGGTACTTATAAAAACTGATTTTTCATTTAAATGAAATTTTTCCATAATTGTGTTTTGATTTTCAAAAATCCGACATACATGGTTGTCATTAAGAAGTAAAATGTGGTTCAATGAGATTAAAATAATTTTTTTGGTGAATAGTAACTTATTAAGTTTTTAATCGCGATTAGTGGTAATTAGTGTAGTTTAAGGTAAAAATGATATTATAAGAATGTGAAAACACCATGAAACTTGTCCTACACATATTGGGTGAGTCATGGCCGACCAAGAAAATCCATGGGCCAACTTGGGGACCCCATGGATCCACTTTTGTTGGGAAATGACATAAATTACTTTTTATTTAATGTTGTAGTGAAAATGACACAAACATAATATGTTTTACGAAAACAATTTTTAAGTGGGGTTATACAAGTCCAAATTTTGATTATAAATAGTAATTGGAAAGATAAAAATATTTCCTATATCATAGTATTTTTTGTATAATTTTTAGACATTAAAGAAATTATATTATTTATGACATAATAATGATGCAGCGATGACATCATTATTTGACGATTTAATTAAAATGGAAAGATAATGAAACATCTACAAACTACACATGGCCAAAACTAATTGGATGAGTGGATTTCGAAGACTTATCACCTTATCCACTAATTCTATCAATGTGTGACTTTTTAAAACCGAAACATATTTTCAAATAAAGTAATATTTCTTACTTTCCAAAAGTACCCCTCCTCTCCTCTTATAAAAGGCCCCCACCTCTACCTCTTTTCCCACACTTCTAAAGCCTTTGGCTCGGCCAACCCCTGCCCATTTACTCTCTCCTCATCCCTCTACTCATCCTATAGGACTCCCTTTGGGCAGAATCCTTTCAAAGTAAGCCTTTAGGCTTAAATCAAAAGGAGTTACACTTTTAAAGGTAATTCATTCTCTCATGTTCATTTGTTTTATTTTGCTTCTCCAACCCCCTAAACTCTTTTTATTTACTTCTTTTGTAACAACACCAGTATCTTCGATATACTAGGATGTTTTTATAAGATTTATTCATGCTAAACTATCACACAACTACATCAAATGGTTAAAGAACATACGGTTTCCGTGGATGGTGAAATTCTGCCTCCCGAAACGATGATTGTTCAATACTCATTTAACACCTTCAAAGGTGGCCATTATGATGTCACTATTTTTATATATGATATATAATATGTTTATGTTTTATTTATGCTTCTGTATTTTTAATTTTTGTCTTACCTTTTTGGCTTCCATTATGGGTATACGCGATATCTTCATTTAAGGAAGTGCGGACTACCGCCCCCTCAAAGTGATTTGATTCGTTAAATACCATATGTGGGATGTATAAAGGATGGAAATATGATATTATATATCATATTATACTGGAATTATAATATACCTTTATATCATTATTATTCCATTCTATAAAATACGAAATAGAAATGAAAGTAGCGTTCATGCGTACGTACGACTTACCGTCTCCATGAACGGTGCATTTCATTTCTTACCTCTAAATGATTATGTAATGTTATAAATGCATGCATGTACTGGATATATATGACATATATTATATCTACATAATGAATACAATTCTGGATATAATAAAAATTTGGCCACATGAACAACATGTAATTGTAAGAAGACCACTTTCGACTTAAGAACCAAATATCGGCAAAACAAATATTATTAACTTAAATGATTACATAATGTTTGTGACATGGTAATAAGTGGTATAAAAGTAATAATGAACTTGAAAAAAGGTTCTTAAGGAATTATAAATTAACTCAAGTTTATTATTCAGGAGATTAAAGAATGATCGAGTCAAGTCAGACCCGAGGTAAGGGATCCTACTCCTCTCTTTCTTATTAAGTACACACTTTTATGTCATTCATTTTAAAGCTCATATTTCTTGTTATTGGGATGATATTTTATATTAAAATTACTTTAATTTTTATGTTCATGTGATGAGAGACCCTATTCTCTCTCATCAATCCATTTTGGAAGTTTTGAGTGGCGCTGTTAGGCTGCCGAACTTTCGTAAGAGATCTAACCTCTCTCTTTCTTTTTAAGTACTCTCCTTTATGTCACTTCTTTTAAGCTCCTCTTTGTAATGTTGGGGGATGTTATTTTATATTCCTCTTTATGTACATTTTATTTTAATGTGTTGAGATACCCTATTTTATCTCATCAATCCATATTCGGAAGTTTTATGTGGCGTCGTTAGGCTGCCGAGTTTTCGTAAGGGATTTTTCATCTCACTTTTATTCCCATGATATTTATGCTACATTTGCCACAAATTCCATTTAGTGGTGTATGTACTGCCCATTATTCTACTCTTTGTGTAATATACTTTCCTTTATGAGTATTTACATCAATTATCTATTTTCCTTCTTTCATGGGGTGTATGTTTTGAAAGATACCCAAGTCGGTAAGGGAACCTTTCACCCTCCTCTTTTTTAAAAGACTTATTTTGTTGGGTCTTTTAATTTACATATTGTTATGTTAGGATATCTTATCATATATCCTTATTGATATAAATTTTATGTCCAAGTGATGAGATACACTTTTTATCTCTCATCAACTCTTTTTGATGTGATGTCGTTAGGCTGTCAAGGGAACTTTTTAACCCAATTTCGATTTCTTTGGGTTCAACATGTAGTCATTGAATATGTCATCCATTGAATATGTGTGAATGATCTTTTATTGTTTTACACTTAATATCCACTTATATTGGGTGTATTTATATTTTTCAAACATATTTTTGAGATTGATTTGTCCTTAATTTAAGGATACCTTCTTTATAAGGGATTTCATCACATTTGACATTTCGATTGAGGGTTCATTGTTGTTATGCACCAATTCACTCTTATATGGTGTATATACTGTCCTTTGGAGTATTATATCATGAGTCCATTTATTCTCATGATATTATAAAGTTCTGACTAAGTGTTATTCCTCAATTATTGTATTCAAGTGTCTCTAATTTTGGTAGAACCCCTTTAACCAAAATATCGTTTTAAATGTTTTAATTATTTGTTCTTATTAATATCCATGTTTTCAAAATGGTTTTAAGGATTTAATTATATGGATATTAATGGTATAAAATTTTAAGCTTCAAGGTGGTATGGGACACTTTGATTCAAAAATCTCTTTATTAAATGTTTTAAATGGTTTTGGAAATGGTTTCTTTTTGAATGGATTCATTATTTCAATATACTAAAATGTTATATTGTGATTGAAATGTGGAAATGCTATGTTTACTTTATGCATTTTTTATGTGATATGACTATGTTATGGTCCTTGGGCATTGTTATGAAGAACGGGTGGTTCCGTGATAAACTAAGGGCGGGTGAGCCCGTTATAGCTCTCCAATGCATTGGGTAACGCGAAGGAGTGAAACGTTAAGGTTTCTCCGAAGAGATTTTAGGGAATATACTGGGATGGGTATTCCAAACGTAACCAAGAGGGTTACTCCCTACGTAAGAATTTTATGAATGCCTCAAGTTACCTTTATGTCTTATGATTTCTATGATTTATTCATGATTTGATGAGGTAGGTTAAAGTGCCTATGTTTTATGGGTAAATTATGATTTCAGTATTATGTATATATGAACTCATGTTTCCTTTCCATATTTTTATATCCCTTACTGAGCTTTTTATGCTCATCCCAAGTTTTTGAAATGTTTTTTTTCAGGTCAATGGAAAGGTACATGATAAGATGATAGAGTCAAGGATGTGTTAAGAATGAATCCATGTTTTATTTTCAATATGTTTCCGTTGATGGGAAGAATGGATACTATCTTTTATTTAACCACTTTGTTTAAATGTGGAATGTAATGAAAGTTTCATGATCTAATTCTCTAAAACTCTAAACCTGAAAAGATCCTCAATGTGTAAACTTGTAATAACTCATGATTAACTAAGTTTTAAGGCTGGGGCCTTATATGATGTATCCAAAAGTCCCGTATCGTCATCAGGAACTCAACGTCACAGACGGCGCGTCAATCGGATGCCCGGTCTGAGAGTTATTGACCGTTTCGTCATAGGGGCCCGGTTGGATTTTAAGGCAAAACCAACCTGATCGTACTCCACCTGCATCCAAACCTCGGGCGGAGTATGCCAAAAGATCCTTCTCACTTAGAAGAATTCAACAAAGCTGACGTCACGTCAATCAGACGTCCGTAGCTCACGATATGAGCGTTTCCGCTCCGAGGGCCCGGTTGGTTTCGTGTACGAACCAACCCGACCGAACTCAAAGTATTCTGAAACCTTGAGTGTGATATACCGAAATGACCGTCTCGATCCACGGATCGAGTTTCCACTAACGGCGCGTCGTTTGGAGGCCCATAGCTCATGTTACGGGCATTTGACCGAAATGGTCCGGAAACGGGAGGTCCGGGCCCGGGCCGACCCGGCCCGACCCCCCTTGGTTCGGCCGAACCGGGTCGACCCGGCCGGGCCCGGTCCGGCCCGGCTCGGATGAGCGGCCGAACAATGCGGGGGGGGGGGGGGCTGCGTGACACCCCCGCGGCACCTGCGGGGTGTCACCCTGGACGACCCGAGCGACGTGGGGGGAGCTACCGCCCCTGCGTGACACCCCCGTGGCACCCGCAGGGTGTCGCCCTGGACAGACGAGCGATGCGGGGGGGGGGGGGGGGGGTGCCTGATGCTCATTGCGTTGCTGTTGACCTGGAGGTTCCCGTGCTGCCAAAGTAGGTGAACAAGAGGAATCAACCGTCCTCCTAGGATCCTCTCTTGTCGATCCTCGATCCCCACAGGAACCTCCGTAGAAGTCACCTCATCGCCACCATACAGCTCCTCATGGACGATGATATGCAAAGGGTCAAGCATGTATCTCCTCAGTTGGGATACGTGGAAAACGTTGTGCACCTAGTGCAACTGAAGTGGATGGGTCAAGCGGTAAACCACCTCACCTACCCAGCTGAAGACCTAGAAAGGTCCGTTGAACCTTGGAGATAACTTTTCTCGCTGGCCACATCCCCGTAAACCTCGTCGAGGTGAGACCCGTAAGAAGACGTGGTCGTCATCCTCAAACTCCAGAGGTCTCCATTTTCTATTAGAACTGAAAATCAAAATGACTACTGCTACGATGGTAAGGTTGACCGACCCAAGAGTGATCGGTCGCACCCTCCTGTGTAAGAGTTACCATGCGTTGCATGGGGTTTCCTTTTTCGCCAATCAAGGAAAACCCATCCCGATGTCATAGTTAAACTACAACCTTTTTTCCTAATACCATTAATTTGCGTATGAACAGTGATTGCTCAGTCCATACTCTAACCAACATCGTAAGGCCTCGACGCTGCCACCAGGAGATTCCAACCGAAACTCTCGCCTCGAGGATCTGACCACACCGTTGGCGTAAGTGTGATTATCGATTCTCCTCCCTTGTGCTCACCTGGATGTTCACGTGCTGCCAATGTAGGTGCATAAGTGGAATCGACCATCCTCCTAGGATCTGATCCCGTCGATCCTCGATCCCCACAAGAACCTCCTTAGAAGTCACCTCATCTCCACCGTCCAGCTCCTCATGGACGATGATATGCGAAGGGTAATGCAAGTATCTCCTCAGTTGGGATACGTGGAAAACGTTGTGCACCTAGTGCAACTGAAGTGGATGGGTCAAGAGGTAAACCACCTCGCCTACCCAGCTGAGGACCTAGAAAGGTCTGTTGAACCTCGGAGATAACTTGTCTCCCTGGCCACATCCCCGTAAACCTCATCGAGGTGAGACCCGTAAGAATACGTGGTCGTCATCTGCGAACTCCAGAGGTCTCCATTTTCTGTTAGAACTGAAACTCAAAACGAATGCTGCTACGAGTGTAAGGTTGACCGACTCAAGAGTGATCGGTTGCACCCTCCTGTGAAAGAGTTACCGTACGCTGCCTGGGGTTTCCTTTTTCGTCGACCAAGGAAAACCCATCCCGATGTCATAGTTAAACTACAACCTTTTTTCCTAATACAGTCAATTTGTGTATGAACTGTCATTGCCCAGTCCATACTCAAACCAACGTCGTAAGTCCCCGATGCTGCAACCAAGAGATTCCAACCGAAACTCTCACCTCGAGGATCTGACCACACCGTCGGCGTAAGTGTGGTTATTGATTCTCCTCCCAAGGTATCTCCAGACGTGAGGGTCAAGTCCACAGCTTACCGGAAAATCTATGTCTGGAACAAGATTTGTGAAAGCAAGGAATGATTCATATCGACATATGTTACTATAGAAGCTAGTAGTGGACACAGACTGTCCCTTGAATCATTTCTAGAGCCATTGGGTCACACTCCTTGACTACAAGCAGCCAAACTCTTCCACCACCCTCCAGCTCCCTGAGCCTGGCAGAGATAATTAAGTCAGGGTGGTTGTGCTGTCACCGGGACTCAGTTGTCTTATTGGTGTCATAGGAGTTCGGTTCTACCGCAGAACTTATAACATTGATGTTTCTTTCTATGTAGCAATAATGTTAAGAGTACCGAGTGTGGTTTTCAGTTCAGGGAGTCCAGTGTTGGTGCGGGCGGCCGACGTATCCATACACCAGGACCCTGACAACATATTTCCGACTTTGTGCATGAAAACAATGATTGTGTGTGTGTTTTCGAGATGTTTTATTTAAATGTCAGCTCAAACCAGGTCAGCTCACCAGGTATAATCTTTTGTCTATGTCACGTTGTTTCTTTCAGGATGCCTCCCCATGGATGAACTGCTAGAGCCCTGAGAGTGGTGCGTACTGACAGCCCGCAGAGCAACAAGGCCACAGTACAGGGCCCTATCCCAGTTGAGGCACCAGCGGTACTACTACCCGTTGGGCCACCGATGCCACCAGCCCCAGCAACAGAGGATGCACATCACCTGAGCGCACTGCATGAGTTCCAGCGCAAGAGGCCACCCATGTTTCAGGGAGGGACGAACCCGCAGGCGGCTGAGGATTGGCTGGAGGCTGTGGTGAGAGTCTTTAGGCTAGTGGGGATGCCGATAGATTTCATGGTGATCCTTGCTGTCAGCCTTCTTCAGGCAGCAGTAGGCAGATGGTGGAGCCTGATGCTTCAGATACATGACGAGGCGACAATTCTATGGGCAGACTTCGAGAGCCTGTCCCGTGCAGAGTTTGTACCAGCCACCCTTCGAGCGGTGCGTATACAGGAGATACTTCAGCTGCGGCCGGGCAGCATGTCAGTGGCGCAGTAATCAGTGAGATTCACAGACCTCTCGTGCTACAGATATGGTACGAGACCCGTTCATCAGGGCCCGAACCTTCGAGCATGGGCTCATGCAGGAGATCAGAGCTTTTGTTGTATCACACAACATTCCGACGTAGACATGAGTGTTGGAGTGAGCCCTCTTAGTGGAGAGTTTCCTTGCTGACCAGTCTCCAACAGCAGGACCCACCACTAGCCGGAATCCGGTACAGTCTTCTGTAGCGGGCAGTAGACAGATGACGCAGGGGTCTAAGAGGACCAGACCTACAGGTGGTCGACCGCGTGACTCAGGGTCGGTAGTGCGAGGCACCAAGGGAAGTGATAGACCAGACCTGCCATGAAGTGTTACTCTTGCCTCGGAATTGGTCACATAGCACGTGTCTATCCGACCTTCCATGCAGATGACCAACAGTTAAATGAAGAACCTCTGAGGCAGAGGCAGAGGTTCAATCAGGGCGGACCAAAAGGAGCAGGCGGCCATGGTAGAGGAGCTGGTCGTTCAGCTGGAGGTGGAAGACGCTTCGGGATGTTGCCACCACCCCCAGGAGGCCCACCCCGACCGCAGGGGACAGGAGGAAATGGGAGAGTTCAGCTTCTGGTAGCTGAGGCCTATGGTCATGGAGCTCTGGAAGCAGATGGACAGGAGCGGGACTAGATTCCGACATGGAGGCTATTGATCCTGTTGCTTCTGGTTTCATTGATGTTCGTCTGTAGTTGCTGTGTGCCTTGTACTATGAGCTGAAATAATAAAAAGACACAAATCTTTGTTTGCTTTACTGCCTTTTTGTTTGGTTGATACTGAGTGGTCTCGGTTAAGACTGTTGACTTGACCCTCACTTTCGAGTTTTCTACTGGAGGAGACCTAGTGACCTCATACATATGCCGACAGTGTGACACGACCCTTGGAGGCGAGAGTGACAGTTGGTTCTCTTGGTAGTTACGTCAAGACCTTACGATGTCATCCATGGCATGAATTCATCATTCATGTCAGGATTGACTGTATTAGGAAACGAATTTGGTTCATCCAGTCAATGAGACCGGATTTCTCTTGTCGTCAAAGAAGAAATAATAGCATCTCTTATGATACTAAAGAAGGTCCAAGTCATCCAATAGAGGATGAAGACTACACAGTGCAGTAAGAAACAGAAAACTGATGCCGGTCTTAGAGACTCAGGCATGTTACATGTTTCAAGAAGTGGAAGCTTTAAGGATAGATGTGTCTGCGAAGCAGCAGACATGGAGGCAGAGCTAGAAGAGCACTATGAGGTGGTGTACATCTTAACATGTTACAACCACCCGCCTTAGTTATCCCCGCTAGGCTCAGGGATCTGGAGTGCGGTGGAAGAGTTTGGCTGCTTGTGGTCAAGGAGTGTCACCCAATGGATCTAGAAATGATTCAAGGGACAGTCTGTGTCCACTACTAGCTCCTGTAGTAACAGACGTCAATATGAATCATTCCTTGCTTTCACAAATCTTGTTCCATACCTAGAGTTTCCGGTAATCCGTGGACTTGACCCTCACTTCTGGAGATAACTTGGGAGGAGAATCGATAATCACACTTACACCGACGGTGTGGTCAGATCCTCGAGGTGAGAGTTTCGGTTGGATTCTCTTGGTGGCAGCGTCGAGGCCTTATAACGTCGGTTTGAGTATGTACTGGGCAATCACAGTTCATACACAAATTGACGGTATTAGGCAAAAATGATGTAGTTTAACTACGACATCAGGATGGGTTTTCCTTGGTCTGCGAAAAAGGAAACCCCAGGCAGCGTAGGGTAACTCTTGCACAGGAGGGTACGACCGATCACTCTTGAGTCGGTCAACCTTACCCTCATAGCAGCAGTCATTTTGAGTTTCAGTTATAATAGAAAATGGAGACCACTGGAGTTCGAGGGTGATGACCATGTCTTCTTACGGGTCTCAACTCGATGAGGTTTACGAGGATGTGACCAGGGAGACAAGTTATCTCCGAGGTTCAATGGACCTTTCTAGGTCCTCAGCTGGGTAGGAGAGGTGGTTTACCGCTTGACCCATCCACCTAAGTTGCACTAGGTGCACGACGTTTTTAACATATCCCAACTGAGGAGAAACATGCTTGACCCTTCGCATATCATCGTCCATGAAGAGCTGGACGGTGGCGATGAGGTGACTTCTACGGAGGTCACTGTGGGGATCAAGGATCGACAAGAGAGGATCCTAGGAGGACGGTCGATTCCTCTTGTGCACCTACTTTGGCAGCACGGGAACCTCTAGGTGAGCACATGGGAGCGGAAGGCTCAGATGCGTGCTCAATACCGACTTTGTATCGCTAAGTTTGTGGTGAAGCTTTACGGGGACGTAAAGCCCTGTGGTGGGAGTAATGTAATGACCCGTAAATTCCAAGGAAAATTTTTTTTCTTAATTTTATATGGAATTTTACAAGAACGCAGTTTCTGACGGTGCCTAATTCCAAGGCTCGGTGTTCCCGGAATCAATTTCCGAATTTTGGATCGGGTACGTTCAGTGAACGAACGAGCGTGTTTTTCTAACTTTTAAACCGGTGCTTGGAATCTAATTATAAGGGCACCGATGAAATCGCAGCGCCGATTTTTTCTTAGAAATGCCTCTTTTAGAGTTCAGTGTGCTCTGTTGTGCTTTTTAATTTATGGGGTTTATGTTAAAAAATGAAATAAAGTTGTACGACAAACTTTTTTTTATTTCACTTAAAGCCGCTTAAAGACCACTTAAAAGCTGCTTAAGCTGGGTTGAAGCGGATAGGGTGCAATTAAAAATATCCTACCCACTTGGTAGGATATTTGTGAGGTGGTGCCCGCACGAGCCCCACCGTTTCTTTTCTTCTTAAGTAACGCACCCACACCCCCCTATTAAAAGAAGTCAATCGTGCGTTTTTCTGGTTAAGGAAATCCCTAATTTAATTGGGCAGTTAAGATGTACAATTAATTCTTCGAATTAATTGTTCGTTTCTTATCTTTTGTTTTTAAAATTCTTAAGTTGATAATAAAATAAGTTTAGGACTTATTTTATTTTTGTTGAGTGGGTTGTGTTTTGTAAAAACCTTTGGGAGAGCAGAGGGAGAATTCTTCGTTCTTCGACGAAGAATGCGAAAAACGCTCCGACCTCCGACGAAGAACGCCAAACCCCCGGAGATCGACGACGTAATGCCAACGTCCCCCTTCGACGTCGTCATCCTCGTGACTCCATACCACGATGAACCTCGAACGATGACTCCTCCTTCCGATCGGCTTATACACAAGGTAGGGGTTTGTATTCATGCATTTATATTTGTTCGTGAATACCAACTTGGTGATGATCGTGGATTAAAACATTTTGTTATCGAATAATGCAAGGGGGGTCAGACCGCACAAACATGGCCGACCCTCCTCCTTATTTTTGTGTTGGTTTCTTGCAGTTGGTACGAGAAAGCGTGGTTTCGTTGCACAATGTGGTTTCATGCAGAATATATGGGTGGCGCCGTCGCGCCGCGCCGTGAAAGGAAGAACAAGCACATGACGCCGTCGCGTCGCGTCGCGTCGAAGAAACCTGATGATATTTGCGGACGGAGTCGGGCCACGACGAAGGGGCGCGGCGCCAGCACGCTGTGCCAAAGAACCGCGAAGACGACACGTTTTGTTATTTGACGTGCGGATTGACAGGTAACGACAAACGAAGCCGCAAGGGTGTTTTGAGAGCCACGCAGTTAAGATCGTGTCCCAGGAGGAACACTGGCGAAGACCGCACACAAAACGGACCAGCGGAGCGCGTCCGGTGGCCCGCAAAAACTCCCGCCGGCGCGCCACCGGAAAAACCCGCCGCGGCTGAAGCCCCGCCGGCGATGCAGTTCTGCGGCCGTGCGGAACCGGTGGAGGGACGCAGCCCAGCCGCCGCTTCTTGTTGACTCGGGGCGGCCCCACGAGGGGCCGCGCTTCTCATCCGCGGGGGCAGCACGCCCCCTGCCCTCGCCCCTGCCATAGCCGCCGAGCCGACCCGTCGGTTCGGCCGGGTCGCGCCCTGGCCGGGCCGGGCTGCGCCAGCCGGGCCGGTCCAGCTGGGTCGGACCTGGGTCGGGCCGACCTGGTTCGGGTCGACCCGGGCCCTGACCGCCCGTTTTTGGTCGAATACCCGTAACTTGAGATACAGGCCTCTTAACAATGCGCCGTTAGCGGTAACGCGATCCTTGGATCGAGACGATCGTTTTGGTATATCGCACTCAAGGTTTCGGATTGCTTTGGGTTCGGCCGGGTTGGTTCGGATACGAAACCAACCGGGCCCTCGGAGTGGAAACGCTTATATCTTAAGCTCCGGACGTCCGATTGATGTACCGTCGACTTTGATGGATTCCTCTAAGTGAGACAGATCTTTTGGCTTAATCTGCTCGAGGTTTGGATGTCGTCGGAGTGCGGTCGGGTTGGTTCGCTCACAAAACCAACCGGGCCACTGGAACGAAAAGGCCAATAACTCACGGACCAGGCGTTCGATTGACGCGCCGTCTGTCTCGTTGCGTTCCTGTTGACGATACGGAACTTTTGGCATCCTCCACCCGAGTTTTGGATGCAGATGGATAGTGGCCGGGTTGGATCGCACCGAAATCCAACCGGGCCCCTGGAACGGAAAAGCTGATACCTTTCTAACGGAACGTCCGTTTGACGAACCGTCAGCAGCGTTGGTGATCTCATTGAGAAACGGTCCCTATGAGTATACCCTACGAGTGTTTGGGGTATAGTTGAGTTACGGCTGGATTGGTTCGCACACGAAACCAACCGGGCCCCTAGAATGAAAAAGGTAGCAACTCACAGGCAGGGTGTCCGATTGACGCGTCGTCAGTTGCGTTGGGACCCCTATGACGACGCGGTCCTTTGAGATACTTCTTCGTGGTACTTTGAGATACTTGGAGTATCGACTTGTAGATCGTGGAGCGGACCCTCCTAGAGACGAGCATACGGAGTACGGAGACCGTATAGCCGGCAGAGACCTGAAGACTGCTTGTCCAATTCGATTCGGAGTGACTTACGTATCCCAGTGGGGAGCACTACTTTGTGAGGTGGAAGACCCACAGCGTAGGAGCACTACTATGTGAGGTGGAAGACCCGCGGTACCCGACAGGAGGAGTAACTCTGTAGGCTATGAGGGGGAGCACTATTGTGTTGGGTGGTAGACCCCGGCGGGAAGCACTACTGTGTCAGGTGGCAGCCCCTTGGTACTCGACTGGAGGAGTACCTCAGCAGTCTTAGGTTAGTGAGCAGTACCTCAGAGTCGTGACAGGACCACTATACACACCAGAGACAGATCTCTTCAGCAGTTACGGTTTCGATGATGAAAATCCTTCTTGAGATGAGACTTTTGACCTTTCTGTTTACCTCATTTTGAGATGGGTTACTTGATAACATATGTATATGTATGGGAATATATCTAAGTAAAGGTTATCTGTCGAGATCTTCTTGTGGTTATCCTTTTTGGTTTTGTGAGACCTTGAGGGTCTCGGGGTCCTTACTGAGTATCGTTATACTCACCCCTGTACGGGCTATGCTCGCACCTCGTTGTGTTGGTTGCAGACGACAGGCAGTGCTGTCAGAGGCCGAGTGTTCGAGGACTGGTCAGTACTCGGAGGTGGATTACACGACGAGTCAGTACCCGGAGGTGGACTACATGACGTAACGACTCACAGAGGAGGTTGACGGACGAGACCATGGAGGAGGCTATATGTACCTTCCCTTCAGGTAGGATCCATGGTGGACGACTAGGAGCTGCACTATCTGTACCTACCCTTCAGGGAGGATCCGAGGAGGACGACCCAGGAGCTGCTTCCTTCTTCCAGCTGTTTGTCTTTTTGCTGTTGTACCTTGTTCAGTTGTAGTTGTACTTTCTTTTGGGTTTGTATTCTGGCCCATTTACTTTTCAGATTTTCTTTTGTACTTAGTGTTTTGCTTCCATTTGTACTCTGTGGTGCTTGTTTTCTTTTATAAAGGCAATGCCTTCCCAGTTAACGAGATTTTACGCCTTTGGTGCTAGTTTCAAGCCCCTGGCCTATGGAAGGCGGGCTTGGGGTAGTCACGGCACGGGCCCCGAGGACGGGTCATGACAGACGATATGTTATGGAAGGACTTTTTGGAGAGGTCTTGGAAAACATTTATATAAAGACATTGATACCAGAGAATGATATTACATTCTTTCATTTTACATATGATAGTGTGTCTATGATGGAATATTCGGAACACTACACAAATCTACATTTCTTTCCTCCAACATTTTTCAGATGATAAGGTATCTATAGTTAAATGGTTTCATGAATGACTTATGTGTGAGATTATGTCCCATGTGAATTTCTACAGGCTAAATTAGTTTACAGATATTTTGTATTAGGCTATCAATGTTTAATGGTTCCTAAGGAAGGCCTCTACTGCTGGAATGGTGGTTGTTATTGGGTGAGGTGGACAAGTGAATTTTGAGAGAAAGAAGTGATTTAATGAAAACATCAGCCAGGGAAGTGGAAAGAAGAATATGCAGATTGGAGGGTTAGTTAGAAACAACAATATTGGAGTATTCTATCTTCGGTTTGGTAGGTTGGGACACTTGTATAAATAATTTCCCCGACCACCATAAGAGTGTAAATCTTATGGCCTGATGGGACATATAAATAAATTATTCATGTCACTACATGAAACTAAAATAAAGGATCTCCCAAGAAAATCATTCTCTGAGAGGAGGATCTAATAAATCATATTGGGTTGGCAGTTTTGGTTATACTAATAACATAACTAGAGGTAGTGGGTATGGTTTTTCTGGGAATGATTTCCATCTTCAGTAGTGTGTTTCTACTCTATGCGATTAGACAATATCATAGGTAAGAGTGGTAGCATAGTTACATGAAATACGACCTGTACATATGGATATCGATTCTAGACCATTAATAGTGAGATGCTTTATTCTACTAGATTCTACTTTATCTAGATACTTTTCTGAGACTAGTTCCTCTATTTTTTTATATCGGCAAAACATGTTAATAGTTTGAGCCTGGTGGTGGAGTTTTTGAGAGGGGTGATGACTGTAGATACATTGATGGGAGTATGGTCTAGATATGTATGATTATTCAAGGTATGTTCTTTATAACTTAGCGAATATCATTTGGTATGAGATCTATATGTTCTCAATATGATGGAGTTAGACTAAATTATGAGTATCGACAAGCTTTTCACATACTAATCCCCCATAGACTGTTACCATAGGAGGGTTACATTTACATATCATTATGGGTCCATAGTATATTCATTTAAGAGAGTGGTATATACAGGTAGACCGGGTGGGGATAATTACTTATTAAATGGGAGAGATAACAGAAATTATTTCTAGTATTTTGATGGATGAATATGGTGCTAGGCAAGTTATCCTTCCACCAATAGGGGAATTATTTTAGGATTCCTTTCCTAAAAAATTATTTGGGATCCCACCCGAGAGAGATGTGTAATCCAATATTGATCCCATGTTGGGAGATAAGCCAACATCTATTCCACCATATAAAATCACAAAAACAGAGTTTCATGAACTGTAGACATAGTTGGAGGTGTTGGATGATAAGGTATTTATCAATCTAGGTACGTTTCCATCCGGATCACATGTTATGTTCAAAAATAAGGTTTATGGGAGATTTTGTTTGTGTTCTGATTACTGAATGGGGAGGAAAATTATTTTGGGAATCATACATCATATTATGTGTATAAATGATATATTTACGAAAGTAAAGGGGGATTGTATGTTCTCTATGATTGATTTGAGATTTGGGTATCATCAGAAGAGAGTGTGTAATTTTTACTTACTAATGACTACTTTTATAAGTTCTAATGGCCATTATGAATTTTTCATACTTATATTTGGGTTTAAAATTTATCAATTTTTTTTTGATGAACAATATAATTCATCCATATCTTCATTAGTTTGTGGTGCGGTTTCTCGACGACATCTTTGTGTGCTCTAAGACTCATGAAAATCAAGCCTAACATCATGGAATCTTCCTAGGTATAATAATTTAGCATTAGTTATACTCCATGCTATCTTAGTGTCATTTTTACATTGACTAGGTACACTTCTTAGGGTTCATCATCTATATGTAAGGTGTGTTAGTGGAAAAAGAGAATGTCTAGGTAGTGGTTTCGTGGTAACATCCCAATAATGATTTTGATATCCAAAGAATCCAAGGATTAATTATATATTATAGGAGACTCAACCATGTCATTTACCATTTTGCAGTTTCACTTTCATTCTTGACCAAAAAGGTATTAAATATTGAATGGTCATAGGATTATGATATTTATTTTTTAGTATTGAAGAATAAGTTAACACTAGAAGCAATTTTTATCCTACTAGAGCCAGGTGAGGTGTATACGGTTTATTATGGCACATCATGGATTAGACACTGAGATGTTGTGATGTATTGAGACCAAGTTGTCGTGTATGAGTTTTGGAAATGGAGTCCTCATGAATGGAATTATCCTACACACGACTTCATGTTGGTTATACTGGATTATTCTCAATACTGATGGTGACACTGTATTTTTGGGAGAATAGATAATATACTATAAATACCACAATAACATGAAGTATATAATTTCACAGCATGATTTGAATCTTTGGAAGAGGATATGGGTTGATTATATGTATTCCATTTATTTTTCAATCGAATATATGGAAATAAAGGGAAATAATTTAGATGATTCCACAAGTAGGAAAACACAAATATAGACTGTTCAGAAGTCGAATGAAGAGTGGATGATGATGACCTTGATGGTTGAAAAACAAGTATTGGTATATGAGAGTTAGGAGTATATGACTCTAGGTACAGGGGTAGTGGAGTCTACTATTTTTATAATGATCATTGATAAACGATATGAGCATCCAAATTTCATAGACTTGAGGGAAATCATTAAATTTGGGGTGACATATACAAAATGTTTTATAGATGAGGATGACATCCTCAATGTGAATAATGGAATTGTAGTTCATATGGGAATATACGAAGAGATCATGTTGGAATTTCATTCCTCATAATGGTTGGTGCATTCATGTGTAAGAATAATTTATGGTGACCTATTATGACAATTTTTGTGGCCTCGAACGAAAAGAGATATAGAAGGGTTCGTAAAAGGATGCTCCATCAATCCTCTAGGGATGTAAGAGCATCAACAACCTAGTAGTTTTCTACAATAATTGCATTTTTTTTGAATATAAGTGGAAGGACATGACCTTGGGATTTTTTGGGTCTCCCGAATATTTTTAGGATGAATGAAATGATTTTGGGAATTATGGGTTAATAGAAAAATGTACCACATTTCCTATCTATAAAGGAAACCATTAAAGTAGAATAGCTGTTAGAACTACATGTTCTGGAGATAGTCTATTTGTATAAAGTGACAATGAATATAGTTTGGCATCATGAATCATGCCTTACATCACACTTCTGGAAGGTATTATATAATTTTCATGGAACATTTTTATAATTTATTATGACTTTCCACCCATAGATGTTTGGGTAGCCAGATTGTGCTATACAGGGGCTTGAGGACATGCTATGACCATTTTTCTATAACTTTGGTGGATATTGTAAAATTCACTTGGATTTAGTGGATTTCAAAAATAACATTCGTTATCAAGAAACTATATAGATATAACCATATGATTCTCTTTATGGAAGGCCATATTGATAACCACTATTATGGATAGAGGTTGGTGAGTTAGATTTGTTGGGACCGAGTCTTGTGCAAGAGGCATTAGAGCAAGTAAATTTGATTCAGAAACATATGGCTATGGATCATAGTAGAAAACATTCATATGATGAAAAATAGAGACAAACCCTATTGTTTATTGAGAGTGATCATCTATTATTTAAAATGTCTCCTCAGTTGGGTCACCGTAGGATATAGAGGCATGGAATGTTAGTTCCTAGGTCTGTTAGATAATTTGAGAAAAAGTATAGAATCAGATCAAAGGGATATTGATTCGATCTTCCATAATGTTATAGTTCAATGAATGATGTTTTCAATGTATCAAAACATTGGAAACATCACCCCATCATTTCCCATTTGATCTATATGGCTGAGGATGACATTGAGATAGATGCATCCTTTGAGGAGTATATGATAATTGTGCTGGATTGAAATGAAATATTGTTGCGGGGAAATAATGTTCTAATAGTCCATGTGTTATGGAAACAAGGACATGTGAAAGAGGAAACATGCGATATAGAAGAAGTGATGTGAGCTCAATTTCCTGATCATTTTGTCTTGGAATCTTAGAAATTCATGGAAGTTAATCTTAAGGATAAGTTGTTATAAGGTGACGAGATTGAATGATATCGACCTTTTATAATGGTATATCAATCATCATTTTTAGGTATTTTTATATATAAAAAATTACCATTGATTGGAGTCATGAATTTTTTGTTAGAGTTTAAGATTAAATTGGTCAAAAAAGAGATGTGCATGGTTGGAGCATTGTTTAAACAAACTGTGCGACTATATAGAAGAAACAATGTTCTCATTGGTCCTTTGAGAAAATATTTTTGGTAGAGTTAATGAATTATTTTGGGGGGTCTGAGAGTCAATCGTGGGAGGGCCCGCTTGATGAAGCAGATAACACCCGATTATTTCAAGAGTTTTCTAACCATGTGTCTAAACTATGAATGAAAAAATGTGAGATCCTATAATTGTGTATCTCACACGTTTTTAATTTTTAATGATCTGATTCACTGACTTTACCAGCGTAATGTAGTATTTTTTCATTCCAATGTCGATGATAAGTTTTTCCCATCGAATCAGATAGATTAAAAGGACATATATACTGTATTCATTGATATTGAAATACCAAATCAATGATCCAATCTCCACCCAAGAAGTGAATCTCATCCCAATTTTTTTTTCATCAGCCTCCTCTCTAACCAACATCATTTAGTGGAAGATATCATCTATTTTTTTATATCAAAACATACATGTTGATATCTAGATCTATGATTAATGATGTATATATAAGATTGATTATCTATATATAGTTTGTTTATATCTTCATTTCATTATTTTAATTTGAGGATTCATATACGAAATTCATATATGTGTCGTTGTGATTCTTCGATTTTGGAAATTTCCATTGAGAAAGCATCCATCAACAAAAAAGGGTAGGTGGTATAAATATAATTGATGTAGTTGTGGATTTTATATGTATTTGAAAATTATCTAATTTCTATAATCCTTTAATAGTGTATTTTCGTGAATTTCATTAATTAGATTGAAAAATTGATTTATTGAATATTTATTCAAATATGTGATTAATTTGGTAATTAATCATTAGACTAATGGGATTCATTGTAAGATAATTACTTTTTTGAAATTTAATGTTAGAGACAAGGGTTGTTTATTAGAAAATTAATTAGATGATTAATTATGATATATTGAAATGGAAAAGCTAAGATAATTAATTGTTGATTAATTTTATGCCATTAATAATATGATCTGGATAAAAAATTATTGGATTAGTCATGGAATGATTATTTTAGAATCAGATAATAAATTATGGGAAAATGAATTATGATATAAGAGTTTTGATTTTATTTAAATAATTGATGAATTAAATAACACTTTAATGGACTTAGTTAATTTTTTTGTAAACTAATTAATTGATTTTTTTAGCTAATTGTTGAATTGGTAATTTTATTTGGTGGGATAAGTAATTGGTAAATTAATTATGTTCCAAATAATGGTAACATCATCATTCTTAATTGTAAAGTAAAAATGTAAACACGGTCATCAAACATATGATTAAAGATAATGGGAAAATGGTAATTCCAAATTTATAAGTATACTAGTTAACATTGTCATTATAATTATGAGTAAAGTGATTTTGAACACATTAATTATATTGAGGAGTATGAATGGTAACATGGTCATCATAATATCATTTCAAATATTAGCAACATATAAAATGTTGTTTACAAATGTGAAATTAAACCAGAGAAATAATGGAACTCCATGTTATATCCTTTCATGAGAATATTAGAACTAAGGAATGAGTCGAATCATTTAATGATATAACATAGCACCATTGAAAAGATATAGCTTATTCAAGAATAAGTTATAATGATATTGTATTTCTGATGCATCTATTCGGGCTTCAATATGAAATGACGTTAGTATTGAGGTATGATTATACATTGGAACCCTGGAGTTTATATAGATAGATAATAATGAATTATAGTGCAATAACTGGTTATTTTTTATTAAAATTATTTTTAATAGAACTATATACATTATATTTTGATGGAAATTGTTTTAGACACCATTAGTGGTTTCCTGTTTAGTTCTACGCAAGTCCTATTCATTTGTCTTGAGTAGTACCTGAATATATTACATTATCATAGGATTGGATATAAGAAAAGGACCTATGATGTATTTTTCATTTGGAATAGAAGTTGGATGAGGGGACCAGACATGGGTTCGAACCGACATTGGGAGTCATACTGTCTTTTTTTGTCTCATAAGAGACACATGAAACCTATATTGGCATATCTGGTTTTCACTTTTAGCAGAGCATTGTTATCATATTTTATTATCTAGTGACATGAGTATTGATTTGATTATATATTCTTACAAATTAATTTATTCATTTCTAATGGATTTTCTTCTAATAAAAAATAATATAGTCTCCCATGAATTACTTAATAGACCCTTGCTACTATCCTACAACCACTAGTGTATGTCGAGGTGTGATGGAGACCATATTAAGAACAGACTTGGGGATCCATTATATTGATTCTGGGTCATAATGTTACCCATAAAAAATAATATAACCTACCATTAAATGATTATGGATTAATAATTCTAATCCAATGAAATTTATTCAAGTTTAAGGGGAATATCATAGTTGTTATCATTCTGTTTTTACCTCTATTTAACTTTATTGACATTTACAATGGTAGAAATAAATAATATGGAATCTATTCAAATTTTCATAAATTAAAATTGATATTTTTTTTAAAATAATGTCCTCCAGATTCAATATATAATCATGATTTCAAATATAAATACCCAAAATTTACTTTTTTATTCTCAAATTAATTTATAAAAACACAATGAAAACTAGTTTCTTGAAAAATAACATTTCTAAAAATAGATAAACTGAATTATCATCAATTCAATATTTGATTACTCATTATGCTTCCCTTATACCTCCTCTTAGAAATTCCCCCTAATGATTGGCTTGTCCACAAGGCTTATACACAGCAATCATCACCCTTATATCCATTAGTGTCTCGAAAATATTGATGATTTAATGGGAAAACATGATCTATATCTTGGAAACCTGGTGTCATGATTCCTCAATAAAAACCAGAATACTCTAAAATATGAACTCCATTTTCATATTAAACATTGAAGAAAGGGTCTAAAAAATATCCATATCCATGGATCACATGACCATCAAGAAGATTTCGTGAAGCTAAACATCCATCTTTTCCTCATGTACTATGGTATGTTCTGGTTCCATTGTGTCTGGAGAATTTTTTTTACATACTCGGGATGCTCGAGTAAAAAACTAATAGGATTCATTTTATCTATATCAAAATTGAACAACATAGTGAACTTGCAAGAATCAATGTCAACATTGTAGGTGACTACAAAATGGATCCCCTAATTCGTAGTCTATCTAGACATGACATACATTTATTTTAGCATGACAGATCAACTCATTCCATTTATCAATATATATAGATATCTCATATGATAGTTCAATAGGAAATTATATATCACATTTTAAAAATAGATGTGTCCCTATCAAGAACAACAAATTTCAATATATCCCTATATGGCTATAATGGTGCATTTTTTTAACACGTACTATATCGATGAAAAATTTTGTATCGAAAAAATAATAAAATCATGAAGCATACACCTAAAACATTATGGGAATCATCCATGGTGAAATTTCCACAAATGTAACTAGAACACAACACAAACAATAGTCTCATCCCTAGGTACTCGTTATTCTTCTCCTACATAAGTTTGATACACCCTTGAACATGATAATTATTGAGTGAAGACACATCATAGTATCCTTTATATAGTTCCCAAATGTTAATGAAAAAATAAAAACCTCACATTCATATAACATTGTAACATCCACTAATATGTTACTCTCTCACATCGTTAGAAGGGGTTGGTAACAAAACCTCAGGAGCTCAAACTTGTACGAAAGATTCTACTGACTAGCATCGTGGTTGTGAAATGTATAGTGTGAAACTATAAGCCATGGTATAAAGTGTCCTAGTAGTATAATATATAATAATTAGGTTGAAATAATAAAAAAAATATTGTCATAGAGGATTATATAAATAAAATAAGCGATTCATAATAATAGAATAACATACTGATGTGATGGAATGTAACTAAATTTCCTGCTAGAACAGTATTAGGAAAATAAAATGAGACATAAATAATAGAATAAATGTCAAAGGGACAAAATAACTTGTAGGTCCCATCATTAAACACCACCCTAGTAATAAACAAGAAATCCAATGTATGGTTCTTTGGACATATCCCAACATGCGTCCATGAAATCTTCTCTCGTACAAAATATTGGAATGAATGGGCTGTGATTATAACTCATTTGTTGGAAACAACAATCCATAAATAAACCATCCTAATAATTATCGTATTAAATAACATCATAAAAATGTGTATTAAATAAATTATAAAATTAAAAAAATAACACTACAACATTACTCCGCATCATTCGAAAATAACTCTATACATTTCATACAACCAAGCCAACCATGTACAATTAGTTATTCCAATAACCTTCATTAGAACCATGAAAAAATAACCATTTGCATGCCTTAATAACATAATAAATATAACTATATACCAATTCAATAATTAGAAAAAAATAAATTTAGGAAACTACCCTACAAGCATTATGACATTTCTCTAACAATGCAATATAAAAATTACAACATCAGATTGGGCAGAACCCACTCACCCTCATCATTGCATCATATTCATGTCCATGTGCCTAGGAATAGGCAGTAATTTAATAATCTCATGATAGGATACTCTTCCAATCATACAGTATTGAAATCACAATATCACATCACAATACTCAATTGTTAATTATAGGAATTTTAATTCTTCATTAATATGTTACTTTACAATTCTATTTACAATTGATTAAAAATTATATCAACTACCAATACACTAAAACATATGGAATTTATAATTGGAAATCACAATTGGACAAATTTCAAGAATAACATAGATTAATCCATAAGCCAATAAATTTTTATTCAATATATTTTGTAGAACAATACATTGGTTCAATCACGACATTGTATAAACACAACAATTATCTAAACATAGTGTCTGTATTTAAAACTTCTACCTTTATATGAAGATAAATTAATAATTTTTACGTCTAATGGACATAACGAACAAGATGTGTACAATTTAGAAGAGTTCCAAAGATCATAGATGATATAAATGAAACCCAATAATGCAATTTTGACAATGAATTTCATCGAAACGGTTAGAGAAAAAGAAGTGAATGATGAAAATATATCAAAATGTCATATGAGGGAAATATCAAATGAAATATATATAATGTAGGGGGCGTAGAACACCAAAATAAATTAGAGGGTTCCTATAGGACAATATATGGAGTCATTTAGAGGATTCTAATGAAAATTATATCCAAAAATTGTCTAAAACTATAGTTCGGGAATTTACATGTATGTGACACTGTAACACGTCATATAAGGAATTTTAATTGTATTCTATAAAAAATAAATAATCTAAGATATATATTTTTAATATTACATAACCAATTACATGATGTGTAGTACCCTTACATGAGAGGTAATTTTTTTCAGTTGAGTTTTCAGCCAATTTTTAGATTAATCATCATAGCATCCATTAATGCTTCCCAACATTCAGAGAAACTATTTAACCCATAGACCCTTTATACCTAAACTACATTATATTTATACAAGAATAAATCCATGAACATTATTTCATTTTCTCCAGTAATGGATCTTCACATATGATCAATACACATCCACATAGTATGAAATGAAAAACCCAAGGTGAGACGTACATGAATAAATATGGGATCAGACATGACATGTAGGATAATCTTAATCATGTGATTTAAATTTTCTAGAATCTTATGAAATTAACAGATCCTTTTACATGAAGAAATAGCAAAGTAATTTAAATAAATATTCAATTTATAAATCATCTACACTATTTTTGGTGGTCATAAACAAAACATGGTAATTCAAGAATCCTTATTCAGTTACCAGAAAAAACCATTACACTATTTTGTCTTGATGAACAAAACACCCATACATGATAAATATTTAGAGGGATAGATAATATCGAAAAACATTCAAAAAAATCTTTTAAAACCAAATAAATCATGATGCTAAATGAATCATAGTAATATTTGAAGGCATGTTACATTAATTAAAAACAATAGTTTTTACAGTTTAAATATTAATTTTATTTGTAATTAAGATGTGTCCTTAGTTTTAAATATATAACAAAAAAATTCAACATTTAATATATAACATAATTTCATAAATGGTTTATAAAAATATTTTTTAATTTTTTCATTATCATCATACAATTTTTAATAAATCGTGATATAAACAAAAAAAATTGACATGAAATTAGCAAAATTTTAAGAATATATTATATTAATATGATCTATAAATAGAAATGGGGAATTTTTAATACCAACGAGAATAAACATAAATGCATAATTGTTATACCATTTATAAAATACTATTTTCATAATTTCATCATTAATTATATTCACATATATTACATGAAATGTAGCACCTCCATTAAAAAAAATATAGCTCCCCAAATTTATTCAATCAAATCACCGATATGAGGGAATAAATTCATATGCATAATTTTAATTATAATTAATGAAATAAAATAAATCAATAATCTGTGGGAACCCTATTATTTTGAGAAAAAATACAAATAGAACCCCATCGTGATGTTATATGATGAATGTATCATTTATCCCAAAATTCCAGAAATTTCATTATCAATCTATATGTTTTCCATGAGAAATTTGATAAGGGTGTTTTAAAACTTTTTTAAGCATCCTAAAATAGTATTATTAAATTTATCATCTCAATTATTTATAAAATCATAAAATCATTTTCAGGACTGTATAAGTTATTTTTTACTATTTGAAAATCATTACTATGAATTATTCCCTTATTTTCAAAATAAAAAAATATAATATTAATTTCTATATGTTTATGGATTCATATTATTGAGATGTTACAAAATAAATGGATTCATTCATGTATATAAACTAAAAATTATCTATAAAAGAATATTTATTACCTATACAATATATCTCATAATTATAATCATATAATAAATCCATACACATAATAATAGAAATCACTACTAGGGGAAATACAACACATATTACAGGTAGAATCATTCCATAAATAGAAATTCTATTAAGCACCATACATTAATGGTTATAATATATAAATCCTTTTTATAATAAGTTACTTATACATATTACAAACTATTATTTAAGATTATTCATTTTGATTACTATGTTCTATCCCACAAATTTTATTGTGGAATCTTATACTCACTATCAAATTTTCCTAACATTAATTTTTTTTAATATTTCATATTTTATCAAAACTCATAACAAAAATCATCAAGAAATTTTATTTTCCCTTACCATAATATAAAAACAATAAAAATAATATAAAAATTTTGAATGTGAAAAATAAATGTAGTAATGTCCATATAGATAATTTAATCCATTATTTTGGTGAAAAATATGAAAATGCGAAAAATATTTACATTAACAAATTATTCATAGAATTAATTATGGAAATCAGTTACAGATAAAAACATAGACACATTTTTCAAAGAGAGTCTTTTAAAACCAAGAGTATTCACTGATAAAACATATATCAATCTAGGGAATCATTTTAATATCCCTCTTACATATTGATTAACCCTCTCGATTACACATTGAATAACTATCATGGCAAGACATAGAGTAACCATAATTGTTACGTTTGAAAAAATGACCATTTTTACATTTTTAATAACCATCATTGAATATTCCAATAATCACTTCGGAGAAACCAAATTGGTAAAATTCAACCGATACTTGGAATAAACATCATATAATATTTTGATATTCATTTAGGAGAAACATGATTAGTTAACTCCATCCCTTTAACCATTACATTGGAATGCTTTAATAGGATTACCCATTCCACTGGAATGCTTTAATGGGATTACCCATTCATAGAAAAAACATGAAACCATAAAAAGGATGAAAAACATCCATTAATGATTACAACGTTTGGAAAAGTAATTTTAGATATATATATATATATATATTAAAATAAAACATGATTTTTCTATTACAACGTGTTTAAAAATGTTCCATAAAAATATTCATTTTCAAAAAATTCTATGAAAAGTCATAAATAAAATATACCATATTTTTATTATATAACTCTAATATTACATACATAATATAATTTTATAAATATGTTCATGAAAGAAAAATTTTATTTTTAAGGAAATTAATGACAAATGATTTTTAAAATGTTATAAATAAACATTGAGTCAGGGCTGTCAAATACATTCTTTTTCTTATAAAATAAGAAAATTATTTATATTATTTAATTTATTGATTCAAATTTTTATTTTTTATCACTTATTACTATTTTATAACAATAAATTATTCATTTATATTGATATCATAATTTTTGGATATTATGTTTATAATTCAATACTACATTTGGTATGATTTTTATGGTCAAAGTGGCTATTATTCCATCTTCTAGAGAAAAATAAACATGAAAAATTTATAATATTAAATAATTATTAAAACTATTATATTCAATCTGGATTTCTGATTATGTAAAATGAAAAATGTTTCAAACATTTATTTGGAATATCTTATATACCAATGAATAAGATTTTTATTTTTCAATGATAATTATAAAAATAATATAATTATCATTTTATTATTCAATAATTATAATCATATCATAATTAGAATTTTATATCATTTATTTTACTAATATTTCATAGATTTGATTTGGAACTTATAAATTAATAACATCTGTTTATAGATGCGGTATTCAACATTTATGTATGAATTATGTTATCATTTTTTACATGAATGGAATGTTATGAAAAAATATGTTATATTATTTATCCACAATAATACATATTTCATAAATATCACTTATTTTTATTAATAAAATTATTATAATAACCCATGAATTACAGTGATGGAATTAACATTAAATCTGTTAATTATATGGTAGCATATCTTACACATGAATGAAAAATTATATTATAATTTCATAGAGGATGGATATGGATATCTATTATTCTAGTAATATTATTAAATCTCATAAAATAAAGGACATAGATGTGAATATTTTATAATGGATTAATATAACATTAGTTATGTGGATGCAGAAAAACATAAATAACATACAGCTAAAAATTGTACAACTTGTACTAATAGTCAATTATTCATAATAAAATAAAAATATTTTATTTTTATTATATTTATAATATGGACACTAATATGAGGGTAATGATTCTATGAATGTATTCAGATATCTATTTGATATTGGAAATAAATTGTATGTGTAAATAAATTTGAAATTGGAGGCCATTTCTAAGTGAGGGGAGGGGAATACACGGAATTTATTAAATTATTAATTTTAAATAGATTAATATTCATGATTAGATGGACCGATTTTGGAAAATTCATTGTTATAATGACTATCCTCCTAATTCAGTTCATCAAAGAGTTATATTGAAACATGAGAAAACACTTTTATCATCGAATTAAAATTTTGAATCATTATTATCCATTTTGAAAATTTTTATAATACCAATTTTTTTCCAATTATGAAATAATAACTGTAATATAAAATAAAAGATAAACCATAAATGACACCATGAATATGGAATTAGATATATCCCAGTCAATTGGATAATTATAAATTTTTATACATTATATAACAAAAACAAATATAATATTTATTATAAAATATCACTAATTACCTTTTCAGTATAAATCATATAATTTGACATTAATAACACCAATGAAAATATTTAAAAATAATAAAATTTATAAAAACCTCTATAATAGCTAATTTTTTTACATAAAATTAAGGGCATTCATTATATTTTTTAAATTATACAAATTTAAATATATTTAATATCATTTATTTAATTCTTACATTAATTGACTAAATTATTTGTCAGTGTTCTGTATGCATTTAGAATAATTTTTTTATGATCATAAGAGGTTCTTATATTAGTAGACATACGTGATACGGGTCAATTTTAGTTTATACTGATTAAACTAATCAAAACACTATACCTTTTAAAATAAATTTATCGAACACAATCTTATTTTGGTGATCATAGTGAAGAATCAAAAATATAGTTGGACTAATTAAATAAATTTATGTTTTTATCATACTTCAACTTACACAAATATTTATTTTTTGAAATTTATTAATGAAGAATAATTTTATATTACATGGAAAATAGAATATTATTTTATAAATTATCAATAAATAAATTTTAAATATAATAATTACTTGTTATATTTATTAAAAAAATTAACAGTTCTAACTGTAAGAGTAAGGTATTCAAAAACCATGACTATATAAATCTATAGTTTTATAATTATTGTAATGAATACATTTACGAAATATGATATTCGTTGAAATAATGATCTTATTAAGCTTTGTATTCCTATATTGAAAATACATTGATTTAATAATCTTCCTATATCTTTATAGCCCTATAATCCCTTGATCTGATGAATTGGATCCACCATCGTCTTGTCCACATAATCCCTCGATCATAATAATGATCAGATGTGTGAATAGAAAATGAAAATCAATATAATAGAAAAACCCTTTATTTGGCTTCCAAAGAAAGAAATCTCTTTCATGTATTGCAAACACATTCCAATGAGATATTCACTTATAGAAATCATTAGAATGGTTGAGTTGTGAATGTGATATACTACAAAATCTTCAAATAATATAAAATTTATTGGAAAATATATAACATCAATATATAGGAGACATATTCAATAGACATGGACAAAAATATCGTTGAAACTCACAATTTACTGGAATAACATAATTTCATATGTCATTTTCTTTTATCCCCATTACAATTATACAAATATTGATTATGATATTAAGAAATCTTATGGTCTTCTGGTTATAATAATCAAAAAGTATAATGGAAATAATTTTCAATTATCAATATGTTGAAATTAATTTGGATTATATTGATGTACTAGTACTATGGTCAGTTTTATAGACAATACATTTTCATTTGTGTAGGGAAAACATAAATCTAATGGGAGACCTGAATATATGTCATCCAAATAGTCAGCCACCCCTTCAGTCTGATGTATCAAATTGAGTAATATACTATTTATATTTATAATACATTATAAAATTTATATTTATTTTATGAATTAATGTTTTCTAAATATTTATACTAAAAACATGGGACATAAAAAGATTGAAATCCAAATTTTCAGAAAGATTATGTGATTTCCCAACTAAAGGAATGGTAATGTACGAAGTTAAATTACTGAATCAGCTATTATTTATTCACTAATAATATATAATAAAATAATATAGTAATGTTAATTCATATATATTTCATATGATTATTTATAACTGAACATATCCTATAGTTATACCAATGTTAAAAAAATTAAAACCAGTTGATGTCATTTTTTACTTTTCTCAGAAAAAAAATATTACAATGTTATAATAAAATCCAAAAAAATGATATATTACTAATTTAGAGGATTCATGATGGTAAATAATCAAAGAAAAAAACAATTATACTATGTATTTGGTCCATTTTTTATTTCTTATCATTTTTGTTTTAACATTAAATAAACTATTTATCCATTCCATGATATAAAAAATTAATAAAGTTATTATTTATATTGAAAAAAATAACATGGTCCTATATTAGAATTGTGATAAAATTAATTTCAAATATGGAATTAATTTTTCAAAATGTAAAACACCTAATAGGATTAATTATTATTTAATGAAAATGGGAAATCACAGTGAAAGCCCACTTATTAGAAAATTGAAATAATAAAATGTTTTTATACTAAACTATATATAAACTAATTTTCCAAAACTAAAAAAATATAATTTTAATTCATTAAAAAATCATGCAATTTTAACAATAATATTAGATATAAAGATAATATTATAAATAATTTAAATAAATAAATATTTATCAATAATTAGAATCATTATTCACAGCTCATTAAAAATGTGTCTTTATAAAAAATTTCAAAAACATCCACTTTTTATATTTTAGTTAATATGAATTAAAAAACTCATTAAATAAATTCAAATTTAAATGTTCTTATATTGAAATAATTATTATAAATAAAACCACATAATATAAATAAATTTAATTTTGCTAAAATTAATGCTTTTTTTACATTTACTATATAATTGAAAAATATTTAATGGTTATCTAATGATTATATGAAACATTTATTAATTAAACATACTTTGGATATTATAGTTTATATTGTTCCTTATATCATAATGACATGACCTAACATATTGTTGTTGATATGGAAAATAATGTATTCTCAATGTTAACTGATAATATTAAATTAATAGTTTTCATTATAAGATGTTCATATAGTTATTGAGTAACAGAATTTCATTTTTTATAATAGAATATGTCAAAAGGAATAACAAGTGATTCTATGAGGAAACAAACCCATATACCCTCACAATCTTTTACATGGAATGTATCATCATATACCTGAAAGGTGTTCCACATCCTCATGAGGTGGAGACTAGGATCTATGCCTCATCAAAAACCATAGGGAATTATTTTTGCCAACATGAATTACAAAACATTACCCAATATATATATATATATATATATATATATATATATATATATATCTGTGTGTGTGTGTGTTTTTTTGTTTGGAATTAAAATCAAAATAATAAATAAGAATATATTTTAGTGAAGAAATAAAAATTGAAAAAGTGACACAACTCAATAGTATTTAAACTATTTCAGAGATACATTTCCAACAAAAAAGGACAGTTATAACTAAAATAGTTAATCCCTATGATATTATTGGGATTTCTCTCTCAATATCTCAGCAAAATACCTTAAAAAAGATAATAAGAATCAAAATCAACTCAAAATAGTGCCTTTTCATTCTATGTATCAAAAGACGTATAACAGTCTATAGATCATTGATGGAATGGCCATGGTGTAACATAAATAGGATTAGTATGATCTCACACATGATTCCCATACAAATGTTCTATAGAAGAATTTAAAAATGCTCAAATTCAAGTAAACTATGATTTTTATCTAGTTAAAAAATATTTCTATGAATACATGGTCGATATTTTTCCCTTTTTAAACATTTAGAAAACATTCCAGGAAATAAATACATCATATAATTTCACACACATCAATGTAGATTAAAAATTCAAATCATACATCCCATATCATAAAAGATCAATGGTATTACAGCCTAAAGTAATGAAAGAATGAAATTGTAACATCAAGATAAGAATCAATACATGTTAGTATAATGAGGAAAACCTTACGTAAAAAAATATAACTACATCTATTTCGCCTCTTGATGTGTACATTTAATATTAAGAGTAATAGAACACCTTATAATGTGATACTATAAATAGTGTCTAACATGTCCTAAGAAAATTACACCTTGGTAGTGGAGGAACAACTCTTGAGTGACCCCCCCCCCCGATTGTATATGTAAACGATATCTACCACTATATATTAAACCTAATTACACAAGGATTCATGTATTATCTACATTAAAAACAATTTGAACCAAATCATGTTTTGTAAACCATTTCATATATCTATTTCACATTTCTATTAAATTATTTCTATTAATCTATTCCATCATTATTTGAAAATAAAATTTTCAATTTCCAAAAAACGGAAAATTGATATTTCTAAAAAAATTATTTTCATACATACAATCCAACTTTTAAAAATCACAAATAAAATAATTTTTTTAACTAAGGATAAAAAACTCATCCATCATTCACTAGAGAAGTAACCACCATCCTCAATATCACGTCACAAATTCCTAAAACAGGATCTACCAAAATAAATAAAATAAAAAAATATAAATAAATATCTTATGACCTTCCCTCACATATTAAAATTAATATGATTGTAAAAGGAGTGGTCAGAGAATGAAAATCATAAAAAATAATAGAGAACACATACCCACCACACCAAAATCTATTAAGGTTTGATCCTTAGAAGAAGATCATGATAATAATTTAAAATGAATAACACCACATAATGAATGGAAATGAAAATATAGTGTGAATGAAAACTATAATATAGAAAAATAAGGGAGAATGTTGATAAATTACATAGAGATATGTAACACAATAACCCTAATGATCAAATATTATATGAGGACATCCATGGGAGGACCCAAAAATTGACATGAAGA
Organism: Viscum album; assembly: GCA_963277665.1. Lineage (NCBI taxonomy): Eukaryota > Viridiplantae > Streptophyta > Magnoliopsida > Santalales > Viscaceae > Viscum > Viscum album. The sequence goes on from OY728161.1 coordinate 1,498,925,241, forward strand.
GATCCTCAATAATGATATTAGAATATAATTCTGAATAAATTATATATTCACATGTGAATTACTTTTAAACACATCATATCTAACAAATTCATATTGTGTATTCCCTTCACATCATGTAATTTTGGATTAAAATGTCCCACCATAAAATTCTAATGTTCATCATAAAATACTGATAGTGATTATTTCATGACATGAAGTATTTATTTCTATGTATGATTTTCCTATAAAAACGAGTCTCATAATATATTCCTAAAAACAAAAACATGACATGAAAACATGACATGATGTGTGAACCATTCAGGGCTTGTATTCATTTCAAAATGTGAAATCCACTAGATCATAGAAAAAATATCATATAATTCAGTAAATCTCAAACCATAAATTCTCTTCTACATACTAGGGGGAAAACAAAAAATAAATTTTCTCAATTATAACCTGTATCCCTTAATTTCAATAAAGATACCACCTTGACAGTTATGTCATTTTTACTATATAACAGTTTCTATCCTTTGGTTTATAAAAAAACACCACATTCGAGAATAATAAGAAGATAGAATAAAAATAAGATAATTCAGGTAACATTATATTAAAAACACCCCAACATAATACATTAAGTCCCCAGTATTTTATTTGGAAAATGGCGTTTTGAATGAGGTGGGATCATTGATCCATAATCACCGATTAGAAATCCCATGTATTTGGGATAATTTGTTCGGTGTCACCATAACACTTGGACCAACAAAATATGCATCCCATGAAAGCCATTATAATAATTGAAACTGATATAATCTAGTTTCTATTTAATATAAACCTCTTGATAAAACTATAAATATTCCAAAATAAAAATATATAATTTATAATGATGTTATTTCTTGAGGTGAACAATGTCGAAAAAATTGAATATTAATTAAGAGAACTAGAAATGTCAAGCTATAAGAAACCTTACTATGCAACTCAGTGACTTGAAATGGTATAACATATCTGGGAGCCATTGTTCCTTACATTCCATTATTATTGGGATTCTACCGAGGACAAACCATCAATAAACATTATGAAAAAATAAAAAACTCTGAATAAAGACATTATCGATACACAAAGTATTTCTATCAACTACAATCTATAACCCGATGTTAATCAATAACATTAATCTTATCTGATGTCTCTAAAAAGAGAAAATGTCCAACAGAATAGGCCTTACCCACCTATTTCTATCAGAGTGGTTATTTTCTTGGGAGACCGTACAAATCCTCTATGTATTACTTTCTAAAAATCATTGAATATGTATTTTTAAAGGAAAAGTCAACCAATAGCATATGTATATCCCATGGTCCTCCCAAATCCTTGCAGTAAGCATAGATAATATCATCCAGGATCTAAATTACATACTTCTCATTCAATATTTCATTTGATAATATGAAATAATAAAGGTATTTAGGGTCCTCATCGATAAATGGATACTCTACTACATCCCCTACATAAACCGGTGATCCATGTTTGAAACAGTGGCATGTGAATAAACATGTAAACTCAAGATCTTTGACACATAAAACATATCATGATTTTAAAATATAGTGGTTTCCACGATTAGAATGAAGTGATTTTAATTTTTTGTCCAACCAATCAGAACCTATATAGAATTTATCCCTTTGTAAATCTATGGTAATTGTGTCAAAACCATACACACATTATACCATTTCTAAACATACAGAAAGAGAGAAAAGAGAAAACCAAATCATCAATGAATCACTGCCATTATGTTTTTATAGGTGTAATATTCACCCACATATTATTCAATTTATTGCTTTATACTCAGCAATTGGAATCAAAATTTCATGTGGTAATACAACTTTTTAATGCCCAAATTAACAACCAATGATTAATAGTGATTTAAAAAAAATATTATAATCTTCAGATATATTTTTATGATAGAATGATCCATAATATATTGAGTACATCTTAAGAGATATATTAACTAGAAAAAGTATTCCTACCAAATAGGGATTCACAAATTCCCTTGAACGCAATATTTATGATCAGACTATGAATAATATAATCAAGGAGAGATGATTATAAATATAATCTTTTTTGAAAACCCAAAACAACCTACATATAATGCTAGTTAGTATAAGTAAATATCTTCATAATGTTCCATAGATACATTAATTCTGAAATATACTACGATTGTAATTTAATGATATGATTATCTCCGACAACATTCCTAATACCTGTTGTGTAAAAGATGATAATGTCTAATGCCTGATAGTATTCCATCCATTTCTTATGTCATATTATCACTTATTTTTGATAAACTATATTGATTATAATCATATTCATAGAAAACAATAAAAAATCTCTTATTCCATCCCAACAGGGCATTCAAACAAAGTAAATCTAAAAATCATGTGTTGTGTAAATCTAGAAATTGGTTAAAATATAGTGAGATAAATACGACAAAATATGGTAATACTGTATCATAATTTAAAATAAACAATCCCCAGATGTATCAGAAAAACCATAAAACCCTTATCTATATCAAATAATATAATAATTTGATTGGATGTTAGAATTCCTTTTATCTTATCGACAATGAATAAAACATCCTACCCCATGGTAATTTCACCGATTTTGAGGTAAGAAAACTAAAAGATGAAGAAAAATTCATAAAATAACTCATTATAAAATAATAATATATTGAATTACCATGTAAACACTAAATCTCAAAGAATTTATGTGGATTTACTAATGAAAATTAATCATTCACCATCTCAAGTAAACTGGAACTCCATGCTCAAAAATTACATTTCCCATGAACATGGACTGATTGATCAAAAAATTGCATCCCTATGTTATTAAAAACAAATACTAACTCTGTCTAATTATAATAATGAAAAATAAATAGTGTTTCTTCTTTTATATGGATCTTCAATAATGAAAAATATCATTCATTAACACAACTATAAAAATATACGTTGTATTGATTGAATATATAATTCATCAAATCCATGAATACTATAGGAGTGATATTTTGACAAAATTGTATACATAGTTATTAATAATTTTCATTCCTCATACTAATAATCAATATCAAAATAAAAAATCATGAATTTTGAGTTAATGAAAACCAATCCAAAGTTCAATCATCGAAGATAACTTTTACCTTTTGAATGAGAATATAAAATATCCAGATGCAGAAAAGGTGATGTTTTGTTTATGTTTCCCAGTTCAACATAATATATTCAATAGAAAATTCAACTTCCCCATCCAGTTTCATGAAAAAATATTGGATATCCAAAGATAAACAATAGGGAAACCAAATCCTTTTTTCCATCAGTTAATCCAACAAAATCATGAGTTTTTAGATACAATAGTTCTATGTGATAAGAGGTATAATGATCATCTTTTCACCAATCAATGTGTCAATATTATACTTCATTGACCTCTATTTAGGATGAAAATTGAAATAATATTGTAAATTTTTTGGAAAATAATAAACAATAGTAAAACTTTCCAGAGTAGGTGAACCATCATTAACCTCAAATTCTATTAAAAAAACAAACACATATTATTTGTCCAGGAATGTCTTTCATAATCGGATGATGGATCAAAATCACCCTATATAAACTAGGATCATCATTTAGCTTCCACATAAAAAACTTGTTGTTGATAAAAATCAACTACAGAATTATGACCTAAATGATAATCTGTCTTCATGATGACATCAAATAGAACGAGTTTTTTAATAAGGAAATACAATACAAACATTACATCAGTTGTATATAAAAAAGAATCAAAATGAAAAAACTATCATTATTCTTCACAGAAGGTTTTTTAAATTTCATAATAATGTACATGAAATCCATCATATTTTTAAAAAAATCTTCTTAATGTATAGATATCAATTAGTGTGATGAAGCTGGATAAAAAATTAAATTGTAACTATAGATATAATATCTATTGTATATATATATCATTCATTCATCCTGTGTATACCTCTATCAGATATTCATTAACTATATAAAGGTGCTTCACTCATGAACCTTGTGCCCTGAGCGATGATACCATTGATGCATCTTATAATGCAATATTAACAATTGAAGATGATGATCCCAGACTCTAATAAATATAAAATTAAATATATAAATATTAAAAATTCACCATAACATCTATAACTATTGCACATCATCACATGTATTGGACAAGAAAATTGGATGTGACATAAAATTCCACACAAAAATTTTATCATAAGCAAACTACTAGTTGAATCTAATTGGGATGATTTGTCCATCCACTGGTAATCACCTTTACTACTAATGGGAAGATCATTTCACATCCTTTATTCCCTACTATCCACTGATTCTAAACTAGGTAGAAAATAAGAGTTAGAATAACCAAAAATTTATACTATATAAACCTATTCCATAGTTTCCATAGCTATTATCCTTCCATTGGATGAAATGTTCAACATATTTACCTACAATCAGATATTTAATCAAAAATCCAATATGTACTTATGATCCATCAAATGGTCATTTTTTAATTCTACTGTCGAAAATAATATTATCTTAAAACACAAATTGGGGAACTCCAAATCTGAAATCTTACCTACATTTAGGATATAATCTCTATAGACTTCACAATAATTTCAACCTATAGCCAAAAAATATAGATGTACATTCTTTTGAAGTGCACCCAATAGAATCAAGAAGGATTATCATCCACTACCAAAGAATCCCACCTTCCCAAGATATGAACCATATGTATAAATGATTCATTGTTCACAATTGACCTGTCAGGTGTATCCATGATTTCATCTATTTGACCAATATCTTCAAGCCATTATTCCATCTATTGTTGTTAATTTATACCCATCAATGACATTAGATTATCATGTATGAACTCTTATGATCAGTCCTTGTCTCTGATATCTCATTAATTTACTAAAACTACTAATTTATTTGATTTATGTAAATTTGGGAATATAGCACAACTACCCACATGATATCCTTGATATGATTATGATCTATAGAAAGATTTTAGAGATGAGCTTCCACTGCACCCTTAGAAGGAATCTATAAAAGATGCCTATTATGAATTCCAAGGCATAATGAAATAAATGAAATGATTAAAAAAAGATAATATTTGATAAAAAAATAAAATAATCAGAAAAAATTTGGATTACGATCAGTAAATGAAAATTAGTTACTTGCATACCATCAAACCAAGAAAACATTTGTCTCACCACGAAAGAAGCTATCCATGAACTAGATGAATCATACCTACCATGTACCTAAATTTATATCACCAGTATACTAAAAATCCATTGAAAATGAATAATGAATAAATTAATCATTTGATATAATCCTACGGTGAACCAAACCTAGATACCCCCTCTAACTGATAAATAAAATGAACCATCACATATAAGAATGTTCTTCTCAATCCCCATGGGCTAGTGAATATAACCCATGCATCATCATCATCCAGAGTTATTGATTTCTCCCCACCTATATAATACAACATGACATATAATTGTAAGATGAGAATAAATATATGAACAATAAAAATGATTATATCGCATGGAGAAAATATCAAAAGAAATAAATTTAAAATTAGATAAATAATTTCTAATAATCAATTCCAATGGAAAATGGAAACTCAAACTGAAACTCATAATCCCTGTAATAGCATGGGAAAAAACCACCAGCTACTCAGATACTATAAACGAAATAATATCTTCATTTCTGTTTCTTCTTATCTTTTACTAAATCAAAGTAAACAAATAGTTTACAAACTATATACGGGTTTCACAGGGTGTGTGAAAAATATGATTTATAGAAGCCCACCCAAATATTCTATTATAATTATCTGTACAACAAATATGAAAATTATATTATTTAATGAATCAAAGGAATTATTAATTGTTAAAAAAATTTATATAGAAATATTTTTTAAAATTTTATACACATATTCCACAATTCAAATAATCTTGTTAATAAAATTTAAATCATTTAATATTTAGATATTAGGACAAATATAATCAATGAATGGCTCAAATATTTTATAAAATTGTGGTTGTAAATGTTAATACCAAATAAGAGTAACCATTATGAATATAATACTAAAGAAAACTCTATGTTAGGTTTGTAAATAAACTTATAGCTAAACATATACAATCAAGTGAATTAATCCTATGTATATCTTCATCAAATGTTGATAATATTGGAACAACATATAATGGGAACCGCAGAATAATATATAACAAGCCCTCTGATCATCAGTCCATGGTGACTGAAACACATCCCATTAGTTACCCACCTGTAGTATCAATATATGATTACAAATACCACACCTTCCATCTAAATACCAAAACCATGAATTGTTCATTTTTTTAATAAATCATCAAAATCATGACTTAAAAACAATTTCATAAATAATTTTCAAAATAATTTTAAATTAATTTCAAAAATTCATTTAAATATTTATTGATCATAAATTATCATCTACTAATATTAGGGGAATAACATATATCTCAAACATTTATTTCAAAAAAAATTTAAAAAGTGCTATTTTATTTATACATTTTTTATAAAAAATGAAATAATGATCATCCAACATAATCATGATTTGTAATAAATAAAAACAAACTATGTTATCACAAGCCAACAACATGATCCACCAACAAAATAGAACGTAAATATTGTAATGAAGGTCAAAGAATAAATTCTACAATCTCATAAATAATTCAATAAGTAAAAGGAGGACTTAGATTACCTATCATGACAATCCTAAAAGAACAAGCACTCTTCGAACCACAAACAGTAATGGATCTTTCCTCAGAATAAGAATAAATAATGGATCTTGATGGATTAACACCACATGATCAATGGTATTGAAATCACATCGCAATGGTGTAGCTGTGATAAATGGAAAAAATAAACTAGAGGATAACCTAATAGGAGATGAGAAAATTTTAAACATTGAGGGTGAAATGTCCAAAAAAAGTGATCTTGATGTACTGGAAGTCCCCAAAATCCAATGGGAGACCTCATTTTTTATAGAGAAGAGACTAAAAACAAATAATAAATGAAATCATATATTATTCTCTTTAAAATATTTATACACAATGAAATATATGATGTGTAAATCAATTATATAGGGTAATTCACTATTAATAATTCCCTTTGGATATTATGTCACATGGGGTAAAAATATGAATACATAAAATTTCAGGCCTTGTAATATTTTCACATCATTTAGTACATTAATTATCTAAATCAATCTCATGATATATACCTAGAAACAAATACATGTCATGTAACGTATTAACAATATACAATAATTTCACAGTGTCAAATCACCGTGTATAAAATTTTTTTTCCAGATTCTTCTCAAAATCATAAAACAACACTATTATTCCAAAAAATCATTTTGGAACCCATAACTCATTTGAACCATTTATACCATAACACCATTAATAACACCAAAAAAAATCGCTAAACTATTGGCGACCTTCTATGAAATGAAATCTATCATGGGATTCCCGAAATTCACCAATTAATGTAAGTAATAATAAGGGTCAATTTAAATACCAGAAAGTGGGTAACATGATAATATAGTTTATATATTTTGATAGATCTTTTTTTATATTACCAGTAATAATCATTTCAATATATATTATATATTGAATGTAAATTTCATTAAAATCATCAATTTCAATATTAATTTCATCTATCTAATGACTATAATATATTAATATCTAAATTTGAACTTAATAATGCACTAAAAAAATATAGATATTAAAACTTATTTTTTCCATAGTAAAAAGTAATTTCAAAAATATGTATCCTTTATAAAAAATATAATTAAATAAATTTGAATAAATATTTCTTTCCAACATCAAAGTAATTTTGTATTATTTATCTAAACATATACATATAGTTGATTTGTTTTTTATAACACAGTTACTATATAATCTAGAAAAACATATGATGGATGTTGGAGTTTAGTTATCACATTCCAAATTTTTCTTTATAGTATCATCAAATTATGATTAGATTTTTGGATTTATTTTTAAAAAATTATATATTATTATCAATGCTTCATATTTTGATATGTAAAATAAATTATTAACATGTATCATTTACATAATTTTATTTTTTAATGAAACCGATGAAATAAAAAATATATTAGTATTATTTAGAATGTGATATATTAGATAATGATGATATAAATATTAAAACGTCATATTAAAATTATAATTTTTGAACTGGTGGATTCTCGTAAAAGGTGTTCTTTTGGAAAATTAATATAAAAGATAAAATGAAAATCAAATACTCTTACAATGTCTTTAGATATAAGGTATAACTTAATAATTGAGATATAAATTTTCATAATCATTATTCAGAAAATATGTTTGACCACTATTTTATTATGTGTATAAGGTATGTGTTATAAATACATGAAATGAATATTTTAATAATATAGTTATAATACATTATGGATACTTCAATAAATATAAGGAATTATAAAATTTTACAACATTTTTCCATTATAACCAAAGCATGATTATAATGACTATAATATCGAATCAAATTAATAGTTTTTCTATAATATAAAAAATGTTAAATAGAAAAAATATACATATTAATATAAATCATTAGTTTATTTTTATTTTTTTGAGGAATTCGAGATATTTCTATCTGAGAATGAGAATCTATTATTAGAATATCCATAAAATAATTTGAAAATCTCCAAAATTTCATGTATAATATATTAAATATATATATATATATATGATATTTTTATTTAAGAGATATATAATTAATTTATTTTTTGCGATACAAATTGATCATAATGATGAAAAAATGTTAATTTGAATTAGAAATTTTTTAATAAAATAACAAAAAAGTATGAACATTAAATAATTCTGGTTTTTGTGTAATAATTGATGTTTTAATCCAACATTTAATCCTTAAAAATGTTTCATAAATAAAATTCTTTAACAGGATTAGGTCTATAAAAATTTAACTCAAAACAAGGAATACATTAAATAATTCCATGTATCACTAAATTTTAATCAATATTTTTTCCATCAATCATATAAATAAATTAATAATATTTTAGATATGATTATTGAGGATCCAATTTTTCAAAATTTCATAAATAATTACTATCCATTATCTAATATCTAATGTAGCTTATGAGTACAATAATAATTATTATTAATTTATTTATTTGTGTTAATTTTTTTATTTTAAATGATATTATAGTTATTATTATTGTTAAATAGTGAATTCACAAAATTTTACACATGGAAGTGGTATTTTATCCAACAAAGGATATATGAAAAAATTATAACATTTTCCTTAAATTACATATATTTAATAATAGGTTGCGTTTTTGTTAAATATATTATTGACACACTATTTGGTTGGTGGCCTATTAAAAATTACTATATCGATAATAAATGTTACAATATTCTGTATAATATTATAATGAATCAATATATATCCTAAAATGTTCGTACAAATTTTGAATTGAGATAAAATATTTATTTTATCTATATGATGATAGAAATCATAAATATTTTTAGTTTAAAATAATGTTTAAAAATTAAATAAAAATTTTAGATTATTATTGTCTTCATTATTTATTATTAAGTATTTTAATTAATACAAATGATGATAAATGGATACGTTCAATCATAATTACATAATTATTATTAATGAAAATTTTTGTATCACAGTTAAAACCCATCATTAAAATTTTGTATGATAATGAATATTAGTAAATACAATATATCATTTAATAAAATATGTAAATTGGTTTTAATGCAGTATTTCAGACAATGATATGATAATGTGTATGGTATTTCACTGTATCATGATCCAAAATATTGAAAGAAACATCAATAATATATGTTTATTGTCATATAAAGTAATATTATAATTTATTCTTTATTAATTTTATAAATTTAAAAGTAAAAAATATCGAACATATTAATGTAAATATACTTTTTATGAATTAATTTCCATTTAACCCATTTTATCAAATGAAGAAAAATTTATTTTGAAAAATAAAAATCCAAACGATTAAAATTGTCATGATTTTAATGTGTAATAAAAAAATCTAGTATAATTAATGACATATGATATCTGATATATAATAATTTTTAAATGATATTTATTAAACTAGATATATTAATATGTTTCATTGTGTATATCAGTAATAATCATAGAAAAACATTAACATTATGTTTTTCCACTCATGATATTGTATATTTTTTTTATTATTGGAGATAATTAAATATTTTTAATACAATTATGAATCTCCCTAATAAAATAATCATAATATTAATTAAATTAAAATTTTCTGTCAATATTTTTTTTCAAAAATTAGGTGACAAAATAAAATTCTTATTTATGTAACTATTTTTAAGTGGAAATGTAAATTTTCATACTCATCCTGATGTGTATTTAATCACATAGTGAAGTTAATTATTCTAAATTAATCATATCATTAATTCATAATAGCATCATAGATGGTGTTAAATATATATTAAATTTATTTAGTTCGTTAATATTGAAATTAGGTCGGCATCAATAATAGAAAATTAAACCTTTCAGAATAAATACATGACTAATTTTTTGAATAAAATGTTATAATAAAATTTTTATATATTTATTATTTGTAAAATACAAACTATTTCATAATGTTAAACATGTTTAACTGAATTATTTTTGATGTATGATCAATGAATAAATTGTTGATTGATATAAATTGAAATTCATTTTTTAGGTAAATTTATTTATTTTTGTCGAAATACAAGAATATAAATCAACTTGAAGAAATTATAAAGAGAGAAATAAAATATAATAGTGAAATTCATTAATTAATATAATTTTTAATGTATATGATTAGAGGTAATTATGAAATTAAATTCATTATGATTTATAACATTTTGAATATCATATATTTTTATAAAAATAGTAATTATCATTGTTATGTTTCAATATGTAAAATATATTATGATATTTATAAGGAAGATACTATTAAATTAAAATATATTATGAAAAAGAAGAGATAAAATGGACTATATAATGTGGAAGATTATGAATTGAAAATATTATAATACTTTACATTATATACATCGATTAATATATTCATTAATGTAGTTTATGAGATGAGTAGTGTTCTTGTAATCAAAGAAAAAGAATTTTGACACCAATAACTTAAGCACTATGTTTGGTTCATAGTTCCATATAACCACATGTATTCCTCCCAATATGTAGTAGGATTCCTAAATCACAGATTTTTTTAAATGAAAAAATGTTTTATATCATGTGAAATAAGAACGAATTAACACAAATTAATCATTATATACTATTATTGATATTGTGATTTTATAACCAATAACGTGAATGGTTGAGTATGAAATGGATTAAATCCATTTAAAACACTATATAAATGTTATAATAAAATTTTTGAAATGGTAAATTCTTTGTAAATAAGACCTCAATTATATGAACATCCATTTTTCACTTAAAAATATATTTTTTTCATAAAGGATTTTTATTTTTTTTAATAATATTTTATAAATTATATTTTGAACTATTATAAAATTGTATTTATAATATTAACTTTATTATTTAAATTACCATCTCAAAAATATGATATGTAATTTTAATAATAGTTTACTAAAAATAATGATTTTTAATTTATTATTAATAGATAATGAATTTTATTAAAAACTATATTTACTATTTAGTAATTTAAAATGAAAAAATATATTCACGGTTATTAAAACATACAATAAGATATATTTTATTTATAATGATAATATTATGTTTTTTTATTTTACTTTTGTTGTTTAATGTTTTATAAAAATATATACATAAAAATATTTTTTCCAAAGTAATTTTTTGTCTTTATTTGGATTAAAAATAAATTATATATGTACATTTATTATATTTAAAAATTGATAAATGGATTAAATATATAAAGTTATTATATTCACATTTTTAATGTTTTTTCCATTTATTTTGTAGACATTATTTATTCTACCCAAATAATTTTTTGTTTCCCCAATAAAGGGTATGTCATGTAATTATGGTCAGAAAATAAAATTATTAGTACTAAAAATGACTTTAATAGTTACCATTAATTTATTGGATTATTATATGACAAAAATAATCTTGAACATGTTGAATATTTGGCCATTTTATTTAATTTTTCAATGAATTTAATCATAATAATATTTATGTGAATTTAATGCCTAAAATATAACTCTCATTCTTTTAATAACTCCAATATTTTATATTTATGTAAATGTAACATCTTGATCATTTGGCGAGGTAATTTTTCCCCTAGCGATTTGGTCACATAAACTCAAGAATGTATCCTCATACACTAGAGACTATAGACTATCAACATTGGTCTAGTATCAATAAAGGGGGATTATGCCATATTTATCAGAGTATTACCATAGAATAAATAATGTATAATTACCAAATAATATAACAATAACTATAATGATACCAATATCAAATGATTTCTGAAGATGTAGATAAGATATAAATAACTAAACTAGTAAATATTGCATGAAAAGTTTGTGTCATCGGTAAAAATGAGAAAAAATTAACAATGACATAGAATACACTTGATAGGGTCCTTACACCAGGTCTTTTCCCCATATCCATGATACCTCAAGAATTAGTTATCTGACATAGACTTCATTACCTTAACCTGCATTACAAACATGGGATATATTTAGGTAATAATCTGGAATCGTGACGAGGGTGTGATTACAACTCAACAAGACACCACAAAATACGTCTGAAATAATATTATGTCAAAAACTATGTATGTATTTGTATAAAGAGTAATGTACATGAAATAAATTAAAAACATTACATTTATTCAGTTACTCGTTATTTTACAACATAGACCATTCGGTTCTTGAGAGATCATGAACTCTGAATACCAATTTTATATCAATATAGTGTCTGGACTATATCCAACAGATATGATATATCATAATTTCAAATTTAACTTTCATCATCTCATCTCATATAATGCCTATTTGGAACCATAGTCCAACACAAACACATGCGTGTAGAACATCGTGTCGTACATCCTGTGGGTATTTTGATTTTCATTCACACTTTCACACCTCAATAATCACAATGTTATATTGGAGAATTAATACATGTAAAATAATCATTTATTAATATTTATTAATATGATATTTTCATGCACTGAACCATGTCCCATAGGAAAATGTCAATACTTATCACTATGGGATTTTGATTTAACATACTACAACCCTCAAATTATAATCAAATATATCAAATTATCCAAATTTAACACGTATCAACATTATCACATGTACCATAACAACCAATTATTTAATTCTTCAATAAATTAATATAATATAACAATTTAAAATTAATATATTTCAATTAATTATCTCAACAATTTATTAATCACATCATATTTATCAATTAATTCCAGATTTAATTAATCTAATTAATTTACAATCATTAATAAAATAAGTAAATAATATAATTTAGTCAATTACGTAATCACAACAATGTCCATTAATTAATAAAAATTTAATTAAAACAATTATTTCAATTTAATAATACCGACAATCTACATAAAAAATTTCAACATTTAATTATTATAATTATTTCAACAACACAATCAAATCAGTATCCATTAATTAATTTAATAAAAAATTAATACAATTCAATCAATTACATAATGAAAAAATTAAAATTAAGTAATTGAACTATTAATTTACACTAATCAATAATATAAATATCCCCAATATCACAATCACATAATTAATCAATACAATAAATTAATAAATTAAATTTTAAAACCTCAATTGCTAATAATCTTATAGAAATTCGAAAACTACATACATGTAATTGATATAAATACATTGGGATATTAATAATCAAAAACCATCTCAAATTAATAAAGACCAGTCACCCTAAAAAAATCCCCCAATCTGAAATGGGATTGTCATACCCATAATGATGAACAAGTTTGAATAAAAACTATGAACACAATCAAATATATCCTGCTCCTTCAAATGTAAATATTGATTAAAAACCAACATTCAGTAATTATCCCTCTTTTTTGGAAAGAGGAGATGGAAGAGGGAGAGAGATCTATTTGTAGATAAACCTCATACTCGGATTGGTGTGGATCTGAGAAATTGTATGGGGATTCATTATGAATAGTGGTCACGATATATAGAAATATATATGGGAGCCTTAAAAAATGAGTGATCTTGTTTGAGGATTTGTTGGGTCGAAATACTGTGATTCTTGGGGTGATCTTGGTTTTAAAATATAATTTTACTATTAATTAAAACCACAATCACCATTTCATATATAGGTGTGCACTATTTTCTATATAATATGCCTTAACGTTGCACCATGCCAATGGGGGTGTATAATTTATCCTTAGGGTTGAATAATTTTCCAAATATTTATCATGCCATGTTAGTCCCTTTTTCTAGGGTTCATGCTATTTTGGTTGGCTAGGGTGGATTGTATGGGAAAATTATTCTACAACCATGTAATACCTCTCATACTACCATATTTTAAAATATCACCAAATATCCTTGAACAATATAACAAAAAATAATTTACTCCGATAAGGATAGAAGGTAAAATGTAAATAAGACTGATAAATCAACAAAAAAGTTTAGGATGTTAAAATGTCCCCACATTCTGATATCTAGTCCTTGAGTTGTACTCCTAATCTATATATGATTCAGTGTCAAAAATATTGATCCACTAAGATGACATATCCCCCATTGTTTCCCATGTTTCAACCTGAAAACTCCCATGATTCCAAATTGCACAAACTATCAGAACGTTTATCCTCTTTGATATGGTTTCATTTTGATCCAAATGATGTATCAAATATTCTATAATAAATGAATCTATCTCATTCTTACCATCATCTTCATTGATCGCATAAGAAGGGATGAGATGATACCACTAATGTTATCACACGTGGAAGTCATCATTAATGATAATGTACATTTTTTTATGATCTAATTATTACACCTCTAGATTTATTTAATCCAAAACATAAAATGGTTCATAAAAACTTGGCACTAGCTATCACTATATTCATATCCTACAGTGACCTAATATTGGAAATTCCAAAAGGAATACAGGATCACCCTCTTCTAACTTAAGGGGTAGTAGTTTTTGATCACTATACTACTTATTTATACATTGATCCATGGTCATATTCATTTGATTAAATAACATTGAATAACGTCTCATGTATGACACATGGTCCTAACAATACTGACTGACCAACCTCTATCCAGCATAGAGGTGATCTTCACAACCTACAATAAATAGCCTCATATATCAAAGTATGAATATTTAATTGATAAATTTTGTTATATGTGAACTCCACTAATTATATATTTGTTTTCAATGATAAACTAATGTGTTAAAATCATACACAAGACATATCCTTATTTACTTGAAGAGTATGATCTGACTACCCATCAGTCTCTTGGTTGAATTATATACACATTAAAACTTGAGTACCACGAACCTTCTGAAATCTATTCTTTATATTCATTTTAAATAATGAAGCACTATATAAAACTATATTATGTGGAACCCTATTTAGATGAACTATATATAAAAAATATAATTCTAGCATCAACTATAATGTAAGTGTATCCCAAGATGATATGAAATGTGAATCTTTTATAAAATGTTATATAATTAACCAAATAGCCTCAAACATCAAAATAATCCTCAATAGACTCACAATGTAGTCCATATTATTGTAATCCCCCATGCATTACAGAAAGGGAAATTGCCTTAGTAATCCCCTATGTTGTTGATGCTTTCTTATCACATATTCACATGTGTAGAATTGTTCCATGAATCCTACCATATATGTTTTCATTCCCACCTACCAATAATATCATTGTCGGTCATAGTACGTTTGGGTCAAATTAGGACACACCAACCACTTAGATTTATGAAATTATTGCATCAGCACCTCTCACATGTTATTAAGATCATAAAACAAATTCATGAAAAGGTTGATCTTATCATCGTAAGTCATACAATATGAATATGTTCCCAACCATGAAGGATTTATTTTATATAAAATCATTATGGATCCTCATAAAGTCTATCCTTGATCCAAATAAAATGTATAGAATGCACTGAAACTGATTAGAGAGTCATTATCTCTAGACTCTCCTAAACTAAAACACGCATCTCAACTAGAATGCTCATCATATTCCTCTAAGAACTAGATTCTTGAAGTACCTGATTCTATGTTTTTTTGAAAAATCAACCAGAAACATAGTTTCCCTTCGTCGGTGTATATTTAATCTCAAAATAAAAGGACTCTATAGGATCAACCTATATCCACATCAGGAGATTCCAATATCATTGTGAAAATGTATAATTTTATCTCTAATTATAAGAGTACATATTAAATGATTTCTTTAATAGAAAATGTTTCCAACCCTTGAATGCATAAACCACTACATCTAAATCATGGTCAATTGTTTGGTAAATCAATTTACGTAGAATCAACTAACAGGACCCGTATTTTACAAATCAATTTATGTACTTAAACAAAACTCCAATCCATATCCCAAAATAATCACAAATCATACTATACAATTCCCCTAGATCAAGTGTGATGATGATTGGTATATATGTCAAAAATTTCATCAACTATTGTAAGGAATTCTTGCATACTTATAGACATTCAAACGTTATCCCCTTCATTTTCAATCCCAAAAGTGGAAGTTCCAAACCATAAAAGTTATCAATATACCTATGATAATATCAGCTTACGCCCAGAAATTATATGAATATGAAAAATGATCATGGTAAACTCCCATGAAACAACATGTTATACCTTTTATGGGTCCATAAGACACCTTCTTGTGAGATTATGTGAACAATAAAGTGTACCAAATCAATCAAGAACTGGAACATAGATAACATGGTGTATATTTAATGATTGTTCGAATAACTAATTATGATATTAAGATGTTGGGAATGATCATCATGAGTTGTATAGTGAAACAAGATTTCACCCGATAATACAATAGCAAACTGATCTATGTATGAATGTAGGATATGGTTCATCTTGGTTATAAACACTAATGATGTGTTTGTTAGCCCAAATGAAATCACCATTTAATTATAAAGTCCATATCAACATCAGAAACTAGTTTGATGTATATAAAATAATCTAATTATCAACAGATGATAACAAGAGGAAATGTATATTTGAGATAAAAATATCATCTCATCTAATCAAAAAGATTATTGTTATGTAGAAAAAGAGTTTAGTTCATTACAATCCTTTAGTCTAATATGTTGATCCAAACATATGAGCAAAGTTTATTACCGGTCTTCTATGAGTACAAAACCTATGTAACATATGGAGACATACTTATATTGAATATTCCAATACCCCCATATCTTTATATTGATTAATAAGATATTTATTCCTATTTGGTGACAATATGCATGGAAAAATATAAACTAGATCATCCCCCAACATATGAACAATTAGAAATTAATCAAATCACTCAGGTAGATGATCAGATGTGTCTTTGGGAGACACATATTGAAACTTATACACTATAGGGGTAAATTCATCATGATTTACACCCCTATACTGAAAAACATTTCTTGAAAATTGGATTATGTGATCCCCATATTTCTTATTATATTTCTCTATAAGACCATATGAGATATCATATTCCCGACATTGAATGTATTTTTCACCCTTAAGTGATCTAAAAGTTAATATCTAGAGGTAAAAGACTATTTCTCCTTAATACACAATAAACAAGTCCATAACCATAATTCGGTTCATTATTAATTTATCATGGATATATAGATACAAACTAAAATAATAGCCCTATACCTTGAGAGAAGACCATTTCCATAAAATGTTGTCCCTAGATGGGAGTCACAAAGGTGTATCTATCATCAACACCCCAGTCATTAACTCAACTTATTTTATCAAAACATTATCATGTTATGAAGGCCTACATTAATGAGATGAATTAGAATCTAATAATTCAACTTCTAGAGTATATTATCCAAAAAATAGTTCCTCTACCTATCAACAGATTAGCCTTTATATTTAACAGTGTTGGTTGAACGACATGCATATTTTTAGCTCCACTTTAAATTAAAGTAGTCTGAGTTACCTGATGTGCACCAGTCTTTTAATATTGGTGCCCTTTCCAAAGAACAACCTCAAACACTAAATATAACTCAAAGTCCAATTGTAATTATACTCCAAAACTATTACTGTGATGAAGATACCCTTTCTCCAAAATGATTATATCTTGTAGCCCCTTAATTACTCATTTTTAACAGGATCCTACATAAAATATATATATGACCATTATTTTATTAATATCAACACTCCACTGGTAGTGAAAATAATTATATATTAATGTGGCACATCCTACCAAACTATTGAAAAATATCATGAGAATGGTAATGAGTAAATGACCCCCCTTGGCACTCTTTATATTATATCTAGGATACCATTCTCATAGAAATTCTTCCAACTGTTAGATTATGTACCCCATTATCATCCAACAGTCACCTTATTTCATGTACTGGAAGCTTCCTTCAAGTTCCTATCCACTATGAGATCATGATCCACCACATTAGAAAACTACAATAACCTATATTTGTTAACCAAGGAAATAATATAATATTAATATCTATCCTATAAATTTCATTTTGTTTTAATCTCATACATTTCCATTGTTATAGAAATGAACTAAAAATCTATGAAGAATATAGAATATTCCATCCATATTAGGCTCATTATATTCATTCTCATGAACTCATTTTATGTCTTCTACCTTGGCATCACTAGATGAATGTTCTCTAAGAACTTGTCCAAACAGTTTTTCCATAATATATTATAATCTTTTCAAGTCCAATATTAATCACACCAGTAGGGATTCATTAATACATGTAGCATATAAGAGTCCCACTTGACTCACTTCTCGTCAGAGTCTTCAATATGTAATGTATATATTGATGGACTCAATCCTGAACTATACTACCTTATGTCCTCCCTAGTCGGTGTAAGTCACTAATATTTATAACTGAATCCCCCATGTATGGTCTGATATACACTCTACTAACCACTCAGATTACCTCTCCATAAACTGCATAAAATAGATAAATGTTCTCATATAATTTATCTTATTCTTCCTCCCTTTTAACAATCGATGCTTCAGGTTCCACTTCTACTACATCATCTCCATCCATATCCTATTTTCAAACTCACAAAAATAATATTCATAGTGGTAAATCCATATAATTCCCAACACACATCTTAGGACACATAACACCACATACTACATTTATATTAGAGTAAACACAATAAATAACAACATGTATTTTCCGCAAACCCCACCTCTTCGTCAAATTTGAGGCACTATCACTATCACTAACCATATTTCATATAGGTTATGATATATAAGGGGTAAACACATTCTAATGTTTCATCAATTCATTTTATAAAAACATTTTTAATCTTTTTAAAATTTTAATAAAAAATTCAATTTATCATTAGGTATATTTTTCTATCCATTTTCCCATATGAAAATAGTGAATTTTTCATTAAAAAACTTACACAAAACCCTATTAATAATATAAATGTAGAAAATTATTCATGTCACTAAATAATATTGAGTTCCTGGAATGATGGATGCATAATAATCTCTTATTCCATTATAAGGTATGTGTAAAATCTCTGAAAACCTCAAAAAACAATTATCACATCACATAAGAAGTACAACACACCTTGTGAATTAACATACAAATGTAACATTAAATATGTATAAAAACAATCTGACAATTTGTACACTAGTTTCCCCCATATATCGGATAGATACACTCATGAATGAGCTGAGGTTCATGCCCCAACTCTTCATTGTTTCCCATCTAACATTCCCAAATAGTTTGAAAATTTTAAATAAAATAAAAACTAGGATATGATAAAACATTTTCAAATCCCTACCAGTGTGCCAAAAACAATTTCCCCACGATGGTGGGTCACCTATCCTCATGCGTGCTTCCACATATTCCAGATGTTGTCAACTAGATGTGAGTGTGCAATAAAAATCATGGTGACACTATAACCTCTCGATTAGAGATATAGCATTGTGAAAATAATTAATAAATAAATCCTAAAACATTTATTATAATGATAAAAATATCAAATTATGACCAATTTTGGAAATATAATACTAAATTAAAATTAGTAAATATGTCATGCTATGTAAATTTAATGGGATTATTTGAAAAACTAAAAATATACAGAGACAATAAAAACAATTATGTGTGTACCAACACTATGTCTAGTTACCTAATCTATGCTTCATCCTAACTGAGTCTTCAATCACAGGTCCCTTTCTGTTAACCTATCCCTCAACCACAAAATGTATTCAATTATAAATCTTGATTCTAAAGTAGGTTGTGATTACAAATTAGTTGGTGACCCCAATATCAAAAATAATATGTATTTATTTATAGTTTATATATGTGTAAAAATAAAAATACATATGAAAAAATTTAATCGTTTTACAGTAATTCAATAACTCTTTTTTAAACCAGATAGACCACTGAGTTCCTGAGGATACCCAAAATCTAAATTCCAAATTCATCTCATGCTACATTCTAAACTATCCCCAAGTGATATCATATATTTGAATTTTCATTTCACCTTTTATAAACTCAACTCATTTCACGAACATTTTTATCCATATCCCAACTCTTACTCATTAGTGTATAAGGTCATGACATAAACCATGTGGGTTTCTGGAGTTTCATTTCATGTCCCACACCTCAATAATCAGTGTTACCTTTTGAATATGTAGTATATGTAATACAATCATTAATCGTTGTTATGTCGTAGACCATGTCGCACACATGAATGTTAATATTTATCATTATATATATTTTTTTTATAGTCCATTTCCCAGGAATGATTATCAAATATTTACAATTTCAAAATTTTGCATGTATTACAATAATAACATGTACAATAACAGCCGATTAATTAATTTACCAATTAATTAATCCAATTTAACAATTTCATATTCACATAACTTCATTAATCATTTCCCTTAATTTATTTAATAATTAATTAATACAATTCATTTATAATAGTTAATTAAATATTTAATTACTAAAATTAAATAAATTATATATTAAAAAATTCTCCATTTCTTAATCCAAAATATAATTCATATATTTCAATCAATTACATAATAAGAACATTCCCCGTCAATTAATTCGTTATTAACACAATCCAATTAAAAAAATTACATAAACAAAAAAAATCAAAATTAATTAACTCATAAATTAATTAATCTAATTCAATCAACAACATTATCAAAACAACATTGATTAATTAATTGAAAAAATAATTAATAAATTAATCACTCTGAATATACCCAATTTTAGATTTACTTAATTTATTTGTTCGTAAAAATATTCAACTCAATTTAAGAAACTCAATTTAAAATCGTCTAAAATAAATTCATAAATTATGTAGAGGCAATTGAAGTCAGTGTTAAAGATTTGAAAAATAGGCTACCAAACCAAAATAATATATGAGAGATATCCCAATTAAATTCTCAAAATCAAGAGTGAATGATCAAACCCATAACCATGAACAAGATCTTAAATCAAATCCAAGAAATAATATCAAAAAAATCATGATAAATCAATAATATATGTAGATATAAATAAAACAATGAATAAAAAACCCCATTTTATATGGAAAGGGTAGAGTTAGATAAGGAGATATATATATTGTGTAGAAAACCACATACCTATATTGGTTCATATCTGATAATCTGGCCTCTGGTTTTCCATGAACGATGTCCATGAGACCAAAGAATCTATTTTAGAGCCTAAAAATGATAAAAATTATTTATGGTTGACCTGGGTCAAAATATATTGAAATCTTGGTGGTCCTATATTTTAAAATATATTTTTTTCATTAATTAAAAACCCACACATTTTTCATCTTTAGGGGGAAAATTATTTCAAACCATGCACCACTTCTAGAAGTTTCATGATTTAGAATAAGAGGGTTCATAGTGCTCAAATTTTATTCACCCCATATGAATCTCCACTATTTAGGTTTTCATGGGTTTTTAGTATGGGGTTCATGGTTTGGGGAATCCCTACACAAAATTTTCACTTCCACAAATCCATTATTTCTTAAATTTCACTTAGAATATACCCACAGGAAAACCAAAACAAAAAGTACTCAAAACAGGGAATATTTTACAAATATATGTAATTGGGACATATCCAGAAATGTTAAAAATCTAACTGAATAAATAGGGGATATTTTTATTTAAAAATAGTAATTTTAATGTTAAATGATTTTTTAAAGATGCTTATTTATACCATTTTGTGAAAAAAAATATTACATTAAAATTATACTCAATTTTAGAAATGTAATTATTCAATTAATAGGAAATTGAATTAAATTATATTACTATTGTTAAAGGAAATATGATATAAATGAATTATTTTGATCTAATATTTTGATTTAAAAAATTAAACTAAGATATTGGCTTTAGTGAATTATATTCTATTAATAATTTTTTCTGGCAGTTTTAAATGAAAAATTAAATTAATTAATCCAAAATAGAAATTAATTATATTTTATGATAAATAATATTTTATAAAACTATTTATAATACCAACAAATAATATCACTGGTGAATTTTACTGGATATGAATTATAAAATCCTAATTTATTTATTTAGGGTATCTCTTTCAAAAAATTACATATAATAACCCTCAATAGTGTAAAAATATTCGTTATGGTTGTAAGCATACGAAGGGTTAATTGGTTTTGTAACCAAAGTAAAAAAAGATTATAACATATTATTCATATTCCAAAATTTATAATAAGCAATTTTGGAGACAATACATTTTATTATATTCGAATAATATCTATTTGAAGTCGTATCAATTTGGAAATGAATTTATATGAATTTAATATTTTATTAACGGTAATGACTTCCTCTTTCATATCTTAAAAAGTGGAATTATAATTCAAATTTAATAAAAAATACATATTATTTTGGTTAATAAAATCCCAAACAAGACCCTAATCCTCATTTGTACGTTATTTAGGGAATAATACCGACCATATATGTGTTAATGAGTAAAGAGAGGATGTATTTTAACAAGGACATATCATTATTAGCCGATCATTTATTTTATTTCATCTTCAAATTCCCTAAAATATCTTTCTATAATGATTTAATAATAACAAATGTGTATCCTATATGACAATATTTAATTATATTAATTAAATAACATATATCAATATACACCTCTATCAAATTAGAAATGAAAATATCATTTGTGTGTAAGGTAGAATAACTCCTCACAAAGCAATGTAATTTTTTTCCATAACATCCTCTAACATCTAGTTAAAATTTTGAATATATATATATATAGTAATATTTGGAAATATTTATTATTCTGAATATAAAATTTAATAACATGGGTTTCCCCACAATCTCGTCCTTTGTGAAAATTGAGTTGTTTAGTGGTCTAATTGGAGGCAACATTTGGGCATTTCATGTGTTTTCCAAAATTTCCTATTTTTTCCATCGGCATGTCAGTACTCCAGCTTTTCAGTGCATCAGCATATCTAAGCATCATCATGTTAGTGTTTCGGCATTCATTACATCAATGTGTCAAGGGAGACCTAATCAATGGGTAAGGGGCATCAACATCAGTGAGTCATGGGATTCGACATCAGTGAGGTAAGGGCGTTGTTAATAGTTATTTAGGGTGTTGGAATGGGTAAGTCATGGTGTTAGTAGGCCAGGTTGTCAGTACTTCAAAAAATATATAGGTCCAGGTGTCGGTAGATCATCCCATCGCAATGATAGAGCAACGGTAGGTCATTATGTCGGTAGGCCATGGGGTCGGTAGCCCAGTGTCGGTGGGTCAGTGTCAGATGCTCAATGTTAATAGATCAACATCGGTAGCTCAACATCAGTGGCATAGCCATCAGTGACTCATTTATAGTTTATCACAGTTTTCCTTATTTCACCCATGTTACATTTTTTCTCTATTGAATTTTAATCTATCAATGAAAAGCGATATGTTGGACTATCTACACCATTTCTAAGAGGTGTTATTAAATTTTAATTAATTCCAACATGTGAAACCACTATTCCACGTGGTAAAATGGTGATCTTATTATTATGTACGTCGAAATGGGCTACCTGATTTTAGTATAAGGATTATTCTTATGCCTATATCCCGTCTTCCTTATATTTTATCGTTTCTCTTGATGTTCCTATCGAATTATTCTTGGGACAATTCATGTCCCCATTTTAGAGCCCTTTCTACTCAACATTGGAGTTCATCCTGTATTTCACGCCATCCCTTATAATTTTTATAAGAGGGGACTTCGCTCATTGATCATCAATATAGAAATTTTTATATTTCTTATCATAAATTTTGAATCATGTGAGCTGTTTATATTAATGTTTCCATGTAAGGAATGACAAAATACTCATCTTAAAATTAAAAATAATAAATAATTTAATATGATCAAAAGAGAACATGTGAAAATAAATGAATGGGAAGGGTCTGGTTTGATGTGGTTTTTAATTTTATTTCTTTATCATTAATTCTTTTATATTTGTCATGGTAGCATGCCTACTTAAAATCATGACTATTGGTGGTCATTTCTTGTGCAATGGTAGAGGTTTGTTATGATATTTTTGTGTACATATGTAACATGAGATCTGATTAAATCGTAAACACATTGTAAAATATAGTGGTCCCCCAGTATCAAACCCATTTTTTGATCACCCCAGTTATATCAAGGTGGAAATTAATGATCCCATGTTTGTTAAATTTCTATTTACCTGGTTTTATTGATGTGGTTATGAGCTGAATGTTATGGTCTGGGTTCTGTGGCCTTCGTATGTGGGATGGTACATGGGGTGTGTTAGTGTCATAG
This sequence comes from Viscum album, assembly GCA_963277665.1. Classification (NCBI taxonomy): domain Eukaryota; kingdom Viridiplantae; phylum Streptophyta; class Magnoliopsida; order Santalales; family Viscaceae; genus Viscum; species Viscum album. The sequence continues at coordinate 1,498,950,327 of OY728161.1, forward strand.
TTTAAGAGAATTATTGATTGTGGAATTGAGGAAATTTTAGGTATATGTTCATCCTTTGTGTAGTGTTTGGGTAGTGAAGTGTTGTCGAGAAGTGGGACTATAATGTCGTTATAAACCCGTTGTGCAGCGGGTTGAAAATTCTAGTATTGTGATGTTGTTCAGTGGGACTATAGTTTGGTTTTTTTCTTTTCTTAGTAAGGATATAGTTGTTAGTTTCCCAATGGTGATTGAATAATTTAATGGTAATCCCATTAAATAAATAAAATGAAATAGAAAAAAATGGGGATGGGTATGCTTGGGAGTGGTTGTTGGATGACTGTTGTTATTAGCATAACATCATAAGCAGTGCTGGTTTGGGCTTGTTGTATGTTGGTGGGAAACCCATAGGTAGTGGCTGGGTGATTTTTTACCAATATATATATATTATAGTTCCTTGATATTTCTATATATTCCAACCATTGTTGATCACTATGTTCTGAATGCCTCCATTTCATCTTAGGGGGTTTTCTTTTCCAAAAATGAAATTGAGTAATGGATGGCTAGATACAGATTTTATATCTCACACCCTCTTATAGATCATGTCACTCAGACATATCAGGGTAGACTATAATGGATAGAGGTTTATCATAGTGCATGATTCTTTAGACAATGGTTTTTATGGATGAGAGGCTCACGTGTTTGTGTGACTCGTATGTTTTCTTTTGTGCCTTTGGGATGAGTCCCAAGTGTCTTCGATAATGGGGTGTGGTTATTGAATCTCAGGTTTCCTAAGGCATGGCAGTGGTTGTTATGGGCCCACTGTCGCTAGGTGTGGTTGTGTGATGTTTGAAGCCCATGTGTGTGTGGGAAGGCTATAGAAGTTGGATTGTGTGTGGGAATAGTGGCAACATCAAGATATCAGATCATTTGGAATTACTAGTTAACCAGCTACAAATTGGTCCAGGGTAACCAAATGGCGTTATGTTTATACTATTACATTACATGCCATACACTACATTAGGGAGTGTTCCTTGGTGTGGTTAGGCTATTATATATTCTTTGGTAGGTTGTTGAATTTCTATTGTTTTAATACAGGGTCGTTAGTATGTCCCCTCACTTGTGCATGAGTATATTCAGTTTCTCTGCTGAGTATACTTGTATTCTCAACCGAAGTATATATTTTTTGAGGTTTCTAGGAGGACATTGAAGACTGTTCGAGACAATACTAGCTTGGGCATTGGGATAATTGTTGATGTTGTTTTGGTTATTCTCCATGCTACATTATTTGGTATTTTTTTCATACTTTTTATCGCTTTTAATTTTTAACATGCATGTGGTAATGTATTATTGGATATACTTTTAACATTTCTCATTGTTTTTTTGGGTATTTACCAAGTTATATATCAATAATCTTCATTAATAATGTTAATTCATCCCATTTATATAAGATTCTATAACATTGGTTACTATCTCCAATTTGGGGCCGTCAAAAGACGGGACTCGGGGACTGTTATCTCTCTATCATCTTAAGGATGGAATGGGAGGGAACATTGTTGTCCATTTCTTCATATTGAAGAAGATGTGTTGGGACCGAAAGGTATCAGCAGATATTTCTGAGAGATATTACAGATTTTGGGGGTTGGAATAGTGAGGATTTCATCAGAATGTAGTGAAATTGTGTTAAGAAGTATTAGTATGTGAAATAGTCCATTGAAGACTGGCTAAGACATGATATTTTAGGCCCCCCTTTGATCTGATTAAACGACTCTGGACTAACTGAACTACCTTGTGAGGCTACCTAGATTGTAGGGTAGAGAACCTAAGAAAGGTACATTCAACATAATAACTTATGTTATTTTCAGTCTAACATTTTTTAATAATTTTTTAAAAATAAACAAAGAGTTCATAGCAAATTTAAAAATAAATTTTCCACACTACCATAGAATTGGGGTTTCTTGTTTTCTTCTTCAGCAATGGCTTCGGAGTATCTCCACATGTGGTATTTAAAATCGAGGCCTAGTAGGGTTATATGGGTGACCAATGGAGGGATGATGAAGATGAGATGGATGAATAGTGGAGAAGATGCTTCCTTCCTTCTAGAGTCACTCCCTAGGGAAGTATGAGAGAATCTTCTCAGACATCGAGATGGTTCGATGGACAATGGAGGTGGTGATCAAATTCATCTTAATATAGGTACCAACCTCTTACTGGGTAACACTTGTAGTGAGTCAGTTGCGAGTAGCAACATGTCAGTTGTGGATAATTTATCTCGAAGGGAGGAATGAAACCCTGGTTTCATTGACTGACTTTGAGATGGTGTTCTAGGTGGAATCCCATTATTCAATGATGAAGGTTGAGAAGAGGTACGATTTTCACTCCATTAAGAACAGAATTATGTCAGAAAGGGAACTGGGGATCATGTTCAATGACCTCATTCATTTTTAATTGGATGTATTTCAAGATGAGGACTCATGGGAAAGACACTTGGAGGAGGCACTCCGACCTTTTCTTTAGTATTTCTTTACTCCATTCACTCTACCAATGTAATAGGATGTTTAGAAGAATTATGATGTATTGGAGATGATGCACATTCTTGGTGGTGTGCTGTGAGAGGGGATAAAGACATGTTTCTCAAAGGGGGAGGTTGTAAGTAGTTAGTCTCCAGTGTCAGGGCCTTCTAGGTATCAACAAATGGGGAGTAGGCCTCGGCAGTATTAGTTCTGATCTACTATTGCTTCACCTTTTCCCATGGGCATATGAATGAGGTGATTTATCCATGGAATAGGTGGTTATCTTAAGAATTACTTCCCTTTTAGAGTGTAGTACACTATGTGTGGTCAGTTTTAGTGCCCACCTTAGTAATAGAAGTTTTTAGCCAGGCACTTCCAGTTGCATGGGTAGTGAGCTCATACTATGGAGAGTGTGGACTATGTCAGAGGAGGTCATCCTCAGTATTCTACTCAGGTACCTCAAACATGGCATTATCTAGGAGTCGGTCAACAACTGATGGGAAGAGTGGTTGGATGTGGCAAATTTTAAGCCACATAATACGCAATTCCTTTTGGGAAAAAAGAAATTTAAGGAAATATCATTTAGTTTATTACTCCCGCATGTGATTTCATTGAATTGGGTTCATTACACATCGTTGTGGAACCATGTCTATCCCATGACTTGGTTCTATGTGTAGAGAGAGATTCCAAGCACCTCGGGTTTATTATTGTATTTGGAGGTCCATCAATCAATATTTTTGTTTTGTGATGATATATATTAATTTTCGGTCTTCATCAGGACAATGGGGATCTTCTTCATCATTACATGCAGGAATATGATGCCTTCCTAGGCATCAAATGACAATTTTCCATTCACAATGATATCAACTACTTCCGTAGAAGGGTCATTTTCATAGATATGGGCATCCCTATTGTAGCAATTGTTAGTGAGAAATGTTTCAAGAGGGTATCCAGAATTTGAAGCCACATAATTATTTTTAGCTGATTTGAGAGTGGAATAAGTAGACATAAAGATGTGGATGTTTCATATATCTCCTTTGAGCTCTTAGATGTCTTCCTTAGAGAGGTTGGGAATATACCCCTCTAAGTAATGTTGTGTTTTGGATAGACTTATGACATGGTGACCTTCTAATTTTGATGGATTTCTATTAGATGGAACCTTTAGTGTCCCGAGATTTGTGGATTCATATTGATGACTTGATGAAGAATGGATTTATCTACTCTAGTGTGTCAGCATGGGGTTCTCCAGTATTTCTCACAATGAAAGAAAACAAGGTTCTCTTTATATGAATCGAGTACTGAATACTGAATTAGTTGATAGTCATGAACCATTACTCCCATATAATTATTGATGACCTTTTTTACCAGTTTACGGGATCATGTTTCTTCTTTACGATCGACCTACTGTTTGGATATCACCATTTTAAGGTGAAGGAGGTTGACATTTTAAATACTACATTTGGTGAAATTATGGGAACATTAAGTTCATCGTCATGACATTTGATGTTACAAATTCTCTATTTGTGTTAATGGGGCTCATAAACTCTATTATCCATGAGATTCTAGACTAGGTCATGGTCGTGTTCATTGACGAAATCTTAATATACTCTTGATGAGAGGAGGATGACGCCATGAATATAAGGAAAATTTTGGGGGTCCTATAACAGCACCAGCTCTAAGGGATGGTTTACATTTTATTGTTAGGGACCTTTGAAGTTCACTTACTTGGACATAGGGTGTCCCAATAGTGAATAGAAATAGACACGTCGATAGTTAAAGCTATTGGATCATAGAAAAAAATAAGAATGTGGTAGGTGATGGTTTTTTGTTGGGTTTGGGAGGTTATTACCAGAGGTTCATACCTGACTTCTCTCAAGTTTTCATTTCTATGAAAAAATTTATAATGGGAGACCAAGCCTTCATGTGGAGTTTCTATGTTAGGTGTAATTCAGAAACCTGAAGGGGGAGCTAGTTAGTGCCCATGTTCATAGGCATCTAGGAGAAGGGGTGATGTTTCAAGGGTTCTGTGATGCTTCTAGGATAGGATTGGGATGTGTTATAATGCAGATGTAAGGATTATTCTATTATGGTTCAAGGAAGTTACATCCTCAAAACCTTAGCTATTACATACATGACATTGATCATGTAGCCGTCATGTTTACATAGAATATTTTTCACAATTTACTCATCGGGGAACGCTTTGTGGTTTTTATGGAACACAAAATCTTGAGGTATATCTTCTCCCCGCAAGACATGAAATTATAGTTGAGAATGTGGATAATGTTTCTAAAGTACTGCGGCTTTGAAATATCATACATCTTATGAAAAGGGAAAGTGTTTGTTTATTCCATGACTATGATTTTATAGAAGTATGTAGTTCGGGAGTCCGCAGATTCCTCAAATGCAATGGAAGAGTAAGCTACTTTACATCTGGGCATGATGATAGAGGATAGAAGATGTTGTATTTTTTAAATGACACTGTATTCTTCATTAGTATGGTAGGTGTAGGATTCTCTGTGGGGAGAATCAGATGCTAAAGTGATGTGTGATCATGTTAACCAGGGTAATTCTATGGAGGAGTGGTCGAAGGATAGAATAAATTATATTTTGATCTAGGGTATGATGTATTTCATGGTTTTGTTGTGCGAGGGAGTTCTCGGTGACTTCCATAACTCACACATATAGGTACATCCACGAGTCACCTAGATGTATGAGTGGTTGAGAAGTCATTTTTGGTGTCACAATGTGATGTGTGTAGTGGAGGAGTTTGTTTCACGGTGCCTCACGTGTCTGCGGGTGAAGGCTTGGCACTCTGTTTCTAGAGGACTGTAGCAACCATTAGACATTGTCAAGTGGAAGTTGGATGAATTCATGATGTATTTTTTCATATTATTACTGATGGATAAGGGAGGATTTGATGATATCTAAGTAGTGGTGGAAATATTGAAAAAATTTCCTCACTTCATAGAAATTAATGTTTCGAGAACCGTGGATTCCATAACATAGAAGTACATTGGTGAAGTGGTATTACTACATTATGTTCTAATATCCATCATTTAAGATCAGGATGTACACTTTACTTTGTGTGTCTGGTGGGAATTACAATGGTCTCATGGAAACTAGTTCTGCCTAAATAGTTCTTTCCACCCTTATATAGATGGCCAAAAAGATAGGAACATCCATACATTTGAGGATATAATGTGATCATTAATGCTATACTTTGTATGATCATGGGTATGGCACATTCCCCTAGTAGAGTCTCTTAAAAAATAGCTACCACTCTACCAATGTCACAGTACTATTCAATTCTTGGTAAGTAATATTTTGTCGTTCACTAGTGTGCTGGATAGAGGTTGGGGAGGTAGGTGTTCATGGTCGAGAGGTGGATGGACATGTTTCAGCTTGTTCATGAAAAGATGAAGGCATGTTAAGACTGTAAAATTCACAATCCAATCATCGTAGTATACCCACTGTGTTTGACTTTGGGGACCACATGTTCTTAAATGTCTCCCCTAGGCATGGATAGTGTAGGTTTGGCATGGGAATCAATATTTCTACCATGTTCAATAGACCTTTTGAGGTGCTATAATGATTTGGTGTGGTGGAATATTAGCTGACATTTCTACCATGTAAGGGGAGGTCTACAATGCCACTCATGTCAATCAGCTTCATCATTATCTACATGATGACTCCAACATCATAGACTGGGGTGAGTTGGATATCGTCATCAATGTGACATTCATGGAGTGACCGCTAAGGATCAGGGATTATAAGGAGAAGGTGCATCATTGATGGATCAATCCCTGAATTTATTTTTTATAGAGGCATGGTGGAATTGATGAGATTACTTGGTAATGAAAGGCAGATAGTTTCCCTAGTACCCAATGTTGTACGGAATTTTCCTCTTGTGTTTTCTTTGTGCGTTGATTTTGATTTAATGTTTGACGAAAATAACTATATGATAATTTGTTATGACTTACTCTGATTAATTATAAAAACTCCTAACTATGGGGAGGGTAGAACCTGATTCATAATCAATACGCATTAATATGGATGCTATTAGACTACTTTTGGAGAGTTAGTGACATGAAAAGAGTATAATATCTTAACACCGATTGAGCTCCCTAATACATTTTTTTGTCTCATTTACTCTTTTTTTGTATGTGTGGTTACTCAAGGAAGATGGGATATTTTATTTCTATAGTTCTCAAGAGAAATATGTCAAGGATGATTCCATGGATATAATTGTTTCCAATCCATCTTTAGAACATCACATTGTGGTTTACTCCTAAGAGGTATCTCTAGGGATGGTTGTTCAGACCTATTTTTGTTCTAAGTGTGTATTAAAATTATCAAGGACATGAATAGTTTGCAATTTATATAATTTAATAACCTTGTTTTTCCCCTATACATTAATTTTTGAAAATATAGTCAATAATAGTGTTCAAGGAGTCAATGGTGGCTAATTACGAGAGTTATCCAAAATTTGTAGTTTTTCCAACGGCATGTCCATGCATCAGCAATCTGTTCACCAGCATGTCAGTGTGTCATCATGTCAGTACATCATCATGTAAGTGAATTGATGATTTAGAGGCATTGGCATTGGTGATTTAGGGATGTTGGTATAGGTGATCCATGGGACTCAACATTGGTGGGTCATGATGTTGGTAGGTCCAAGTGTTGGTAGGTCAGGGCATCAGTAGGTCGGAGCGAAGTAGGTCATGGTGTTTGTAGGTAAGGTTGTTAGTTTTAAATTTCATCTGTATGTCATGTAGTTGGTAGCTCAGTGTTAGTAGCTCAGTGTCAGTGACTCACCCATCAGTGAATAATTACCAGTTTTTTCCATTTTCTCTAGTTTCCCCCTTGTAATGTGTTTTTCTCTATTTAAAGTTAATATATCAACTCACTTTCATCTGATGGTCTATCTCCACAGCATCAAAGGGGATCTATAAAATCTCAATTAATTACAATGTGTGAAATCGTAATGCCACATGGTAAAACCATGATCTGACATTTAAGTACATCGAAATTGTCACCCTAAATTTAGGATCTATCATCTTCATAAATTGAGACCCTCTCTTATTTATTCATTTTAGTTTTACTTTATTTTCATATATACTTCCTCTCTAGACGAGTCATGCACCCATGATTAGAGACCTTTCCAATTAGCTAGGGAGTTCTTTCAGCATGTCATCACATCCCTAGTTTATGGCCCAAGATGGAAAGTAGACCATTGACCTTCCATATAGGGATTTTTATTTTGATTAAATTAAATTTTACATCATACCACGTGGGTTTATTAATTGTTCATTGTAAAAATTGATAGATACTCTTCATGAAAAAATAATTAAACAAGAATCTAATATAATCAAAAGATAACTCACCAAAACAATATAATGGGAAGGGTGAAGTTTGATGTGGTTTACTATTTTATTTTGATATGTATTATTATTTTATGGATGTCGTGGTTGTATTCCATATGAACATCAAGACCATTTTTTGTCATTTCATGGGAAATGCCAGTGTTTCGTTGAGATGTTTTGATGTACATATGTAACATGAAATCTGATTAAATCACATAAACATAGATAAATATATTGATTAAACAATATCATACCTATTCTATGATCACCACAGCTATATTAAAGTGAATATTAATGAACACATATTGGTAAAATTTGAATAAGATTGGTTTGATGGTTTTGGTTATGTGTTGAATGATTTGGTATGGGCTCTATGGGATTTTTATGTGGGGTGGTACATGGGTTGTGTTTTTTTCTCAATCTAAGAGATTGATTAATTATGGAATCGATGAACTTGGTGGAAGTTGAACTGCTGTTATGTTGTGTTGTGGTCTTGAAGATACATCGTGCAATGTGACTATGGTGTGGTTACGAACATGTTATGAAGTGGGAATGCATGTCTAGTTTTGTTTTGTTGTGTAGTGGGACTGTAGTTTTCTATTCATATTTTCATTTTTTGGTTGTGTTTATCAGTTTACCATTGGAGTTAGAATAATTTAAATTCAAACCGTTAAATTAATTATAATAAATTTTTCAAATGAGGTTTTCATTATTCATGGTAGAGGTTGATGTGTGGTTGGGCATATCTGAGTATCATTAAAAGCATAGTTTGTCTATGCTAGTTGTTAGTTCATGGGAATCACATAGGTTGGGGTTTAGTGTTTATTTACTTATATATATATATATATATATTGATTCATTGTGTTTTATATACCCACACCAACCATTTTTAGAACTATGTGTCGAAGACCTCCATTTGATGTTGGAGGTTTTCTTTCCCAACATCCTAGTGGGAGGATGGATGGCTGGTTGATGATTTTCTTCCTCACACCCTCTTCCGGATCGTACCACTTGAGAATATACATGAAATATGTAATGGTATGAGGCATACCAATGTATAAGATTCTTGATGAAACGTTTTATTTTGATAAAGGGATTAGGTGTATCCAATCTAGGTATGTTTTCCCATGTACGTTGCAGATGAGGCCTACGTATCTTTTTAAGTGGTGTCCAGTTGTTGAGGCCCATCTGTCATCGAGTGTGGTAATGGTTTTTTTGGAACATGTGTCTATAGGAATAGTGGTGCACAGTTTGAGGCCACGGTGTGTGCAGGTTGGTATTAGTTTTGAGACTACATATGGGAAGAGTGGTATCATCAAACATCAAATTGTTAGGAATGAGAAGATAACCAGTTGGAAAGCAGTGTCGGGTACCCAAATTTCAATGTATTTATACAATTATATTACAGAAATTGTGATAAATTGGTGAGTGTTCATTAATGTGGTATGGCTGGTTTTTATTCATTGGTTGGTGCATGGGGTTCTACTATTTTCTCACAGGCACATTAGTGTGTCCCATCTCTAATGCACGAGTAGACATTGTTTCCCTACTGGGTATACTTGTATTCTCACCCTATATATATAAAAATGTTTCCATGTTTCCATGAGGACTTTGAGGACCGTGATGGACATTTCTATCTTAGGTGGTGGGATAGTTTCTACTTCTATTTATGTTATTCTCATTTTTAAATTATTTGGGAGTTTTCTATTATTTTGTTTCATATTTACATTGGAACATTCATGTGGGAAGGAATTCATCACTTTACTATTACCTTTAGTCTCTAGTGTTTCTATTATTTAATATCTTATCTCATGATATTTTTCTATAAAATGGGCAATTCCTTCCAATTATGTGTTATTTTATACACTTGGTGCTACTCACTAATCTGGGGCCTTATGAACGTGCGACTTGGGGGTCATTATCTCTTCTTCATCTTGAGGATTGAAGGGGATATAACTTTTCCATATATTCCCTCATCTTGGAAACAGAATATCATTACATAGAATATATAATTTATATTTATACATTTTATTTACATAGAAATTATATTATCATTCATTTGTACACGTGGACTATAACCTCCACAATGCTACATGATTCCTAAAGGTTTTCAGCACAAATCATAGATGATATATAAGTATATTTTTATAAATATTTTTTTATTTATGTTATAATTATAAATATATAATGTTAAAATAATACTTAACTTCTTTTAATAACGATTTCTGAAAAATGAATTCATTGTTCATTCATACATATGACCCAACGTCTCAGAAATTGTAAAAGCATTCATTATTAATAATTATCATTCATTTATTTATTAAAAGGATTAATTTATGAATAATAATTATAAATAATACATATTTATTATTATTTAGTAGAGGAATTAGTGAAAATATTGATTATAGAAAATAGGTTAAATTATTTTTGGAAATATGTTCTAAATATCATCATATTAACTGATGTTAACATAATTAAATAATTATTTGATATAATAATGTTATAAAAAATTATTTTAATATCCATTAAGTATATACATTATAATGTTACTAATTATCATATTTTTATTATTATATATCCCAAAGAACTTATGTTAATAATAATACTCTATATAAGGGAGTTCATCTTAATTTATGAATATTGATAAATAATTAATAGTTAGGAAATAATTTTATTTTATATAGAGAATAAGATTTTTCATTCACAAGTCATGTTATGAATCATTTATACTTCATTATATTTTAATGTTTGTTTTCAATTATTCTATTAATGGTTATTTGTTATTAATTCTACCATATTGAAAGGGTTTTGAACTCAATTTAAACTTACTAGGTTATAAATCCTCTTCATTTTATTTTTAATTTCATGATTTTGTGTTAATATATATTTGAAATTTTTTATTCAATATTTCATCATTCATTGAATGGATTTATATTTTGTACATATAAAATTTCTTTTGACATATTCTAAATTAAATTTTATGATCCTTTTAATGATTATTCATCTCAAATTATCATCTTTTGGAATAAAAATTTATTATGTGCACTGATATTCCTCTACGGGTTGTATATACTTCGACATTAAGAATTAATAGAATTTATATCATTAGGCTTAATAGATTTAATTTTTTCTTTATTGTAATTCATACCACGGACTTCTAAATAAAATAATGGTAATGTTGTAGAGGAATTATATTACAATGAACCTTATTTTTTTTGTAATTTTAATGTTTATTGTTATATGGGGGAAAATAATTTTCTTTTATTTTCCCCAAAAAATATCATTTTTTTCTCATATATTTATGAATATGGAATACATGTATAATTTACTTTCCATATATTAATTATTAATGAAAAACCAAGAATCTAGTTTATAGGAGACACAAATCTTGTAAATTATTTTAAAATTGGAATATTTCTATCCCATCTAAACAATATCTACATATTTATTCAAAATATATCATTTATAAAAATAGTTTATTTCCTAAATATATTTCAATTGACAAGTGAAATTATTTTAAATATTTTGAAATGGGATTTGATAATGTTTTCTGAATTTGTAACACTTAAATTATATTAAAATTTGATTGAAAAATATTCCAAATTTTTTATTTAGAAAAAATTTCAGTTTATTAAAGTAATTACCAATACATTCTATATATATTCCATTAATATTTTCCATAAATATTTCCTCATAGAATTTTTTTTAATATATTTTTAAATGATTTAGTTTTAACAATTATTTTTAATGAGTAAATTTAATTTTCAACAATATTATTCAAAATGAACATTTAATTTTATTTTCATTTCTAAATTCCAAAAAACTGGTGAAATAATTTATTAAATTGTATGAATATTTTGTAATTATACTATCCTCATTCTATATTTGGATGTATTATGATTTTTTTAATGAAATTTCCATGTAACAAAATTCTATTCTATGGGGAAATCATTAAATGAAAGGAATAATTTTAATCTGGATGAGTTTTATGACGTAATTCATGCACTATGTACTTGATTCATGTAATGGTCCTTGAATATTGTGTATTATAATATGGATTTACATTATTAAACATTTATGGGAACCCCCATATAGTTCTCTAATGTATTCATATTGTATATTCGATGTCAACTATATGGTTATAATAATTACTATGTGTTTTGTAATAGTTCAATGAAGATAATGTTCCAATAATCCATTATGTTTTTATTCTTATTAAGGGTTTCTAATTATTATGTGGATCCAGATTGACATCCCATGGATCATTAATTTTTATTTATATGACTACAATCATTAATAAAGCATTATTCCAAGATTTATGATTAATTAACCAAGTAATTTATTGGTATAAATTCACTTATTTTATATTTATTCACAATGATTATGTTAATATAAATTTTTTAAATCCTATTCTCCATAATGATATATAATTGTTAATTATTTTTTTCCCTTAGAGATATTTTTACATAACACATCATATATTTCATATTCCCTGGGATATGCGTAATTATTTTACACATTAATGGTTTCATATATCAATAATATTATAGTATATTATCAATAACTAATATAGAATATAAAAATCTAGGGAAAGGGTTAGTTATTCTCTCCTTGTATAGTAGTTATTTTTATGAATGATTTTTTATAATTCTCAAAAACAATAATCATAAAATATATTTAAGAATGTGTGTGATCACACAAAAATTAAATGATATATTTTAATGGATGAAGACAGACTCTAGAAAAAATAGAATAGATTATGTAATGTTAACATATGGTCCATTATTAATGGAATCTTAGAAAATTTTTGGAGAGCAGTTGATATTTTAATGTATTCATGTCAGGGAAATTTATGAGCCATGCATTCCTTAATGATTATATATGTTTAATATTGATTAATAGTTTAATGAAATATAAACCACTATTTAGATTGCATTTGATGGGATTTTATAATGATTAATGAAATTTTAGCATATTCATCATTGGGTTGAGGTATACATAATGTCACAAACCAGATCTGGTCGCCATCAAAAAGGCACCAAACCGTACTCGTGCCAAGGCCTGAAGGGCGTTCCTGATCCCCATGGGCTGGAACAAGTTCCCGAGTATCATATCATGATAATTGGGAACGATTAACCCGATCTTATAAAAATTAAACAACAAACAAACTCAATAAAAGAAATCTGGATTTTTTAACTAAAACCATCTTTTAAAAAATTTCAGTACTGAAATACATAAGTTACAACTATGTTTAAAGACCATTAAAATGGTACAAAAGCAAATAAGGACATCCCAAGAACCTCCACATGGAAAGAGGCACCGCCCTCAATCCATCTCCACGACACTGCATCCCAATGGACAACTAAAAAATTGAACCAATGGTATAAAACATGTACCCAAACCTGTGACATAAAATAAGCATGTCTACTTACACCCAAAGGTGAAAGTAGGGTGTGGGCGAAAGCCCAATAGGATACCACCTCTAATAGATTCCATGTGATAAACATTTCATGACAATAAGTAGTTCAAGTTTTGTAAATAAGAAATGCTAGTTACAATTTTCTAAAGGATGCAATAATAAATGATGACAGTTTTCATGTGGGATAATTTTAAAGGACCAAAAATTTTAAAATAAATAACAAAGCTACTGAATTTTCCAGCAAAAAATACTGTATACCAACGGTAATTACAAAGGATCTAATGATCACAAGTAATAGGAAATAACCCCTAGGCACGCGCTAGCTGTGGGTCCCAGGTACCTCATATCTCGGTGAGATTAACCACAAAAATATCAATTCTCATGAACTAGCCACTAGTAGGGATCATACCCATAACCTAGTGGTCCCCAGTCATCATCATCATAGTTTAGTTAGAGTTGTAAGCGTCAATCTTCCTATGTGAAACTGAGGCCAAACCCCACGGATTCACTGGCATACTAGTACACGTCCACCCACCTAGATACCCGGGTTTTCCCTTTGTGCTCAAACAAGTTCAACAATCCAAGAAGTATATTTTTCACATGAAAATATCACTTCGACATCACATGTTAACCAAATACCGCCATGTACATCATAGAAGTCAAAAATTCCACTTTTCATTCAAATGCATTTTGAAATCAAACTCACACCAAAATTGCCTACAACACTTTTCACATTTCTTTAACACTTCCAAAAATCCTTTAAACAATTTTATAAAACCATAACAAGATATTAAAATCACATAACAGCCCACACACGTGTCACGTAATACCCTTCTCAACTTCACAAATGATTTTATCAATAAACTCACACGAAACATCTCACACCCATGTTTCGCACACAAAACACAATTTAGTAAAACATTTTGGCAATTTATAAAACATTCTAAAAATGTTTGACATATCAAATCAACACTTTACCATTCAAAAACCCACATTAGGTGAACACACTCACCCAAACAGTACATATACACCCTTTCCCAACATTATTTAACCAAATAAAACATTTGCAATTTTTATAAAACAAATCTAAGAGGTATAACCATTTTTTTCACAATAAACCCATTTCAAACCCCTCAATCAAATCTAAAATAATACCAATAACAATCCAAAACATAATTTTCAGCCCTATAACAATTATTAAAGCACCCCTTAGTGTTATAAAAATAAATCAAATAATACCACATATATACACATGAAAAACACACATTTTCATAAATAACCTTCAAGAAGTACGACACAGTTTTACACCATAGACTCAATCAAAAATATCTTTTCAAGTCCTACATGATAATAAGGAATTAACAAAACCGAATTGGAAGCCACTATCAAGACTAATAAATTACTATCATATGTTATAAACTAAACCCAAACATTACCCCAAGAGTCAGACATGAAAAGTACCCAATTTCATGATAAAATAATACTAAAAATTAAATTTTAAACAAAATTCATCAAAAATAGTTTTAACACCACAAAAATCTGATTATAAACATACTAAATTTATAAACCAAGAAAGCTAACTTATCATAAAATGGTTACACATGGAATCACCTACCTTTGGAGTCGAAAACCTCAAAACATGGTGGGAAACTTTAAGCACATCACCGCCGCAACAAAAGGAATATAAATCCATACCTAGACCAAAAAAAATTGACCCAAAAGATACCATATAAGTACTTAGGATCGAACCCTAACTTATGTACATTTTATAACATATTGAAAGAAGGAGGAAACGCTAAGGAGA
Organism: Viscum album; assembly: GCA_963277665.1. Lineage (NCBI taxonomy): Eukaryota > Viridiplantae > Streptophyta > Magnoliopsida > Santalales > Viscaceae > Viscum > Viscum album. Next base: position 1,498,965,402 of record OY728161.1, read on the forward strand.
ATGAAAAATTGAAGAGAGAAACACTTACTCAAAACAATATTTAATAAAACGACCCAAAATCCACCAGAATCAGAATTTGAAAACATAAAAACATTAAAGGAATGTTATAAAAAGGATTATGAGATCATATAGGAACTAGAATGGGGGATAAAGAGTATTAATTGAGGGAGTTATGATGGAAATAAATTACCTCCTCAAATCTGCCTGGTTTAAGAAACCCTAAGCATTTCAGCACTCAATCGTGATGAAAACGATCTCCAAAGAGGGGTAAAATGAATGGGATATAGGCTGGGGTTCTTAGGGTCTAGGGGGAGGTTGAATTACAGGAAAATTCATTATAATGAATATGATATTAAAAAATTAAAGAAACAATTAAAAACTGGAAAATGGGTTTTCGGGTTGGCTAAATTCTCCAATAAAAACCCAAATCCCCAATGATTATGGATTTATAAAGGCTCAAAATTTAAATTTTGTGTTAATATATCAGGGTAGGAAATTTTGGAGTTTTAATGACTGAATAATATTAAAAAATGAAAATTTTATAAAAGAAACAAAATTTCTTTTTAAATCTGGAATTGGGCTCACAGTTTGGCCCAATTCATGAAAACTCACCTATTCTCCATAAAACCTTTGGAAACCCCAAAAACAAATCATGAATGGAAAATAAATTAAAAATAACTTTAAAATAAGTTATGTATGTGACAATTCTCCCCACCTTAAAAACTTTCCTCCCTGGAAAGTCACAGCATGGTTAAAGCAACAACCAAACTCCACTGAGAAACCAACATGTACTCCCTTGAGAGGTTTCACCCCAAAAGGCCAAAACACCTCCAGTGATCAATTAAGGAAGGATTAATCTCAAAAACATAACATACATCACTTTCCTGAAAGGATCAATAACATTCATACTTTATCCCAAAATAAAACTCTTTAAACACTATCCTAACAAGACTCAAACAATTCAGCCAAACGAACAACAACATTGAACATTGTTACACTTACCTTACATTAACTAAACCATTGGGCGCTCTCTAGTCCCAATGTTTAATCAAAGAAGATGTTTGTAGCTAGATATCTATGAACAAGACTATATACACCAAACCAAACCCATAGATAAATCTATGTTACTAGTGCGAGGGGACACTAATATGCTCCCGCCATAACAGACAACCAATATTTTTTTTCGAGACAGAATCAGGACACTAATAGGGGAGGCCTGAACGGACTCCCTGGTACCTAGGGTAGAATTCCATTCAAAATTTCCTAAGTAATATACATGAGAATCACAGTGGTTATCTCCACCATAATAACCAACCATCTTAATCGACCAGCATGGGCCGACACAGAAAGTCCCAAAAAGTTCAAGATTTGGGAAGGTCGCACGGTTAGTTTGCGCAGTTTGTGAAACTGTGAACTAACTATGCTGATTAATCTTACTACATGGCATCCAGGCACATAGTCTCTCTTAATTGTTCACAAACCATGTGCTCAGTATGTCTAGCCAAATTTCCAACCATTCTCCAAAGACTCAATGGAATCCAAAGGGGGAGGGAATGACATTGGGAGATGTCATGGGTACAAGGACCTCCATCTATTTCCACCAAAAATGAAAAAAAGAATAATGATAATGATACCAGAGGTTTAAACTCATCCTATCTTTCATATTTATGATAGGACTTTGTACAAGGGTTCAAATGACCCTGTGATTTCCCCTGACTACGAGCCAACTTCTCTCCGAGACCTATGGTTGGATCTCAAATTATTGAAGCATCTTCGGCCTCGCAATTAGTCATCGGAAACCCACTGAATGATAATTCTTATTTCGGTGCCACCAACAACTACACCTCAACCCAAGATAAGTTTTCCAGACATAACAAATTCCATACCCACTTTACCCTATCCTGATATTTCACTGAAACAAGGCCTAAGAAGGTGCACACACATCACACCTTGTTTTTTCAGGTGAGAAATAATATAATTAAAGAACACATACACTCACCTTCCTCTAAAATGGAAGATTTTGAAGTTTTTCCAAGGGAGACATTCACCCAACACAATAGGGACTCTCAGAGAATTTCTCGACTTTCACCTATATGCTCAATCAAGCACATGACATCATAAGGCATCACCAGACAAGGCCATTGTGACTGATATAAACAATTCATAGAGAGGGACCTTATCAAACATCCCCAAAAAACACACAATTCTAGAAAGTGGCCACAATATATTATCATGACCATATTTACCACACTGGTGGTTTAACATGAACTAATGCGTCAAAGAAACTTTGAAGAACCCCAAAGGCCCTCTTAGACACCATCAAGATACTCATCCACACTAACAACCCTAAACCACATCCACCTTCGACGAATCAAGAAACACAAGAAACTGTGGTCTCTTTCACCCTTCCACGAGAACTCTCCTGTTACAAGAGGATCTAAAAATCAAATAAAGGAATGGGTGTAGACTCAATTTAAATATATCAAGAAAAATATCCCTTATATTGGTCAAGTGGAGGGTCTTCAAACGACGAAATAATCCTGGTTGCACTTCAGTTTTTCACTAACCGTTAATGGAGGTGTGCCTTATCCAACAATTGAACCCAAGGACCCAACCAAGATGGTCCATTAGTCAAGATATACCAAAAAACAAATCCAAAAACATGAACGGAACCATCATAAAGGCGTCCCAAAATATTTTTAAAAAGAGACCACAAACTGTCCCTATAACACAACTTACTGACCAAACTCAAACCCAAAACATAGTTCAAACAGGAGGGGTTTTGGACTCAAAACAGCCCACAACATCAAAATTTTACAAAAACACATAATATAAACTATTCCAAACAATTCATCAAGTCTTCATGTTTCTCTTTAAAAACATTTCTTTGAAAACAAATGGTTCAACGGTTAGCACATCCACCAATGGTACCCCATGGGCCTTACACATGCATGTTTCTGTGCCACACCGGGCACCCTCCTCATATCCATCTCGACACTCATTCTGTTTTTTCATCAACTATCCATCTTCCCAAATAACCCCATTCATGTGGTTTCTCATGAAAATACCAAATGTTGAAACAAAAATTCTTTCCACTTTTCAAAACCAAAACGGTCAACCAACACATCCTTTTTTCTCAAAACCGCTAACCACGAGATCAAATTCCCAACTCACATCTTACAAATATTTTCAGAAATTCACAATCATTTGGAAAATAAATAAATTTCAAGATATTAACATCAATTTAAAAACATATCATCCCATTAAAATACACTATGATTGTTCAGAAAACTCTATTGGAAACAATTTTCAAAACCAACTTCAATATAGTTCCTCCTTTCAAAGAGGTGTAAGCACACCATTTTACATTTCAAAATAATTATGAAAATTTAGTTTTGAAATTTCATAAACCAAACCATTTTCTCTTTATTTAAAAATCATTTCATAAAAACTTTACGCTTCTTTAAAACAAGTCACCTTAAAACCAAAGTGCCAAGATTTCAAAACTAAAGAACAAAACAATGTGCGAGGAAACTAGTTTCAGTGGGTGACTTGGAAATATGGTTGGAGGCCATATTCTAATCAATTCCCTGTCATAGAGATTTTTCTAGGGAATATCCCCGGCTTCACAAGGCTTTCTAGGCCCTGCGAGCTCACTAAGACCATTAACCCAACTCTTTTTTCATTTTCCCTAATCATCATCAAACCATGAAAACCAAAGGAATTAGATAAATATATACATCCCCTGGAGACTCAAATCCTGTCATGAGGTGTGGTGATCAGGAACACTACCTATAACCGAACTACAAATTCCCAACAATCCTAACTTTATACTATCCTAATTGTTCCCTAAATAACGTGACCCAAAGGGTTAACCAGAACCTCATTTGATACCATTTTGTCACGAACCGGATCTGGTCGCCATCAAACCAGCACCAAACCCAAACCGTGCCATGGCCCGAAGGGCGTTCCCGATTCCCACGGGATGGCACAAGTGCCCCGGTATAATATCATGATAATTGGGAACGATTAACACGATCTTATAAAAATTAAACAACAAACAAACTCAATAAAACAAATCTGGATTTTTTTAACTAAGACCGCCTTTTACATAATTTAAGAACTGAAATACATAAGTTGATACTATTTTTAAAGACCATTAAAATGGTACATAACAAAATAAGTACAGCCCACGAACCTACACATGGAAAGTGGCACCACCCTCAAGCCATCTCCACGACACTACATCCCAATGGACAGCTAAAAACCTGAACCAATGGTATAAAACCTTTACCCAAACCTGTGAAATAAAATAAGCAATTCTACTTACACCCAAAGGTGTAAGTAGTGTGTGATTGAATACCCAGTAGGATACCACCTCTAATAGATTCCATGTGATAAAAATTTCATGACAAAAAGTAGTGCATGTTTTGTAAATAAGAAATGCTAGTTACAATTTTCTAAAGGATGCAATAATAAATGAAGACAGTTTTCATGTGGGATAATTTCAAAGGACCAAATGTTTTAAAATAAATAACAATGATACTGAATTTTCCAGCCAACAATACCGTATACCGATGGTAATTACAACGGATCTAATGATCACAAGTAATTAGAAATAACCCCTAGGCACTAGCTAGTTGTGGGTCCCAGGTACCTCATATCTCGGTGAGAGTAACCACAAAAAATATTCATTCTCATGCAAGATCCACTAGTATGGATCATACCCATAACCTAGTGGTCCCCAGTCATCATCATAATAGTTTAGTTAGAGTTGTAAGCCTCAATTTTTCTAAGTGAAACTGAGGCCAAACCCCACGGATTCACTAGCTTACTAGTACACGTCCACCCACCTAGATACCCGAGTTTTCCCTTTGTGCTCAAACAAATTCAACAATCCAAGAAGTATAGTTTTCATATGACAATATCAATTCCACATCACACATTAACCAAACTACCCCATGTTTATAACGCATTTTAAAAATTCCACTTTTCATTCAAATGCATTTTAAAATCAAACTCACACCAAAATTCCATACAACACTTTTCACATTTCTTAAACACGTCCACAAATCCTTTAAACGATTTTATAAACCCATAAAAAGATATTAATCTAACATAACAGCCCACACACATGTCACATAATACCCTTCACAACTTCACAACTCATTTTATCAATAAACTCACACGAAACATCCCACACCCGTGTTTTGCACACAAAACACAATTTAGTAAAACATTTCAGCAATTTATAAAATATTCTAAAAATGTTTGACATGTCAAATCACCACTTTACCATTAAAAAAACACATTAGGTAAACACACTCGCCCCAACAGTACATATACACCTTTTCTAACTTTGTTTAAACAAATAAAACATTTTCAATTTTTATAAAACAAACCCAAGAGGTATAACTATTATTTGCACACTAAGCCAATTTCATACCCCTCATTCAAAACCAAAATCATACCAATAACAATCAAAAACAGAATTTTCAGCCCTAAAACAATTATTAAAGCACCCCCAAGTGTTATAAAAATACATCAAATAATACCACCAAGATACACATGAAAACACACGTTTTCATAAATCACCTTCAAGAAGTACAACATAGTTTTACACCTTAAACTCAATCAAAAATCTATTTTCAAAGCCTACATGATAATAAGGAATTACCAAACCTGAATTGGAATCCCATTTCAATACTAATAAATCACTTTTATATATTATAAACTAAACCCAAACATTACCCCAATAGTCACACATGAAAAGTACCCAATTTCAAGCTAAAATACAACTAAAAATTAAATGTTTAACCAAATTCATCAAAAATATTTTTCATGCCACAAAAATCAGATTATAAACATTCTAAATTAATATACCAGGCAAGCTAACTCATCATAAAATGGTTACACATGGAGTCACCTACCTTTTTAGTCGAAACCCTCAAAACATGGTGCGAAACCATAAGAGCACCACCGCCGCAACACAAGGAATATAAATCCAGACCTAGAACACCAAAAATTGACCCAAAAGATACCAAATCAGGACATAGGATCGAACCCTAACTTCTGGACATTTTAGAACATAATGAATGTTGGAGGAAACCCTAAGGAGAATGAAAAATTGAAGAAAGAAACACTTACTCAAAACAATCTTGAATAAAACGACCCAAAATCCACCAGAATCAGAATTTGAAAAACATCCAATTATTAAAGTGACTATAGAATAATGATTATGAGATCATATAGGAACTAGAATGGGGGAATAGAGTAATAATTGAGTGAGTTATGATGGAAATAACTTACCTCCTCAAATCTACCCGATTTTAGAAACCCTATGTATTTCATCACTCAATCATGATGTAAACGAGCTCCAAAAAATAGGAAAATGAATGGGAGAGAGCCAGGGCTTCTTAGAAACTAGGGGGAGGTTAGATCACCTAAATATTCAATATAATGAATATGATATTTAAAAATTAATGAAACAATTTAAAACTGGAAAATGGGCATTTGGGTTGGCCCAATTCTCAAATAAAAATCCAAATCCCCCATGATTATGGATTTATAAGGGATCCAAATTTAAATTTTGTGTTAATATATTAGGGGAGGACATTTAAAAGTTGGAATGACTGAAAAATATTAAAAAATGAAAATTTTGTAAAAGAAACAAAATTTATTTTTAAATCTGGAATTGGGCTCACGGTTTGGCCCAATTCATGAAAACTCACATATTCTCCATAAAACCTTTGGAAACCCCAAAAACAAAGAATGAATGGAAAATAAATTAAAAATAACTTCAAAATAAGTTATGTATTTTACACATAACCCTTATATCTAACATGAAATAAAATTTGAGGAGTACTTCCTTTAAATTTTCTGGAAATAGTTTTTAATGATACTAATAATCATTAGAGTTTATATGATATTTATTATTATTGTAATTATGTGTTATTATGAATTTGGGGATTGTTTTTTACTGTGGATATAACAATGGTATTGATAAATTATTTTATTATTAAGGGATTAATGTTATTTCTCGTGATGTATGCAATTTTGGGAATCTTATATAATTATGGTAAAAATAATAATAACGTGTTTTATATTATGGTTAATGGTTAAATTAAAATTTCTGAATAGTCATTATTTTAATGTAAAATTATGATGAATCATGTAATATATTGATATATTGAGGAAATAATTGAAATTATACAACTATGTTATATAAATTTTTCATTTGATATTTTGGAAGTCGGTAATTATTTCTGGAGACAAAAGTTTAAGGATTATGTGATTGAATGAATCTAATAATTGAGATTTCATATTAGTAATTGTTATATTAAAAAATCTATTTGGATTTATTTAATGAAGAAATAAATTTTAAAAATATGTATTACTTCTGAGAATTGGATATTAATTTATTTCTTTATTTCTAAAATTGTTTATAAAATATGGAAAATATTTTTTCATTTTTAAAGCGTTTTTTGTGTACTATCCATATATATGTGAAATAAAATTTGCCATTTTGAGGAATTATATTATCAAATGAACACATAATTTTTTTCCTCAACTGTAAGAATTTTTATCATTATTACTCATCATTTATAGTAAAATATGAGAATATTGTGAAATTGATTAAATGGTGAAATTATACATGTAAATCAGTAATATAACATAATATTCACATTCAATATTGGAATGCTATTCCTTAACATTTGGAATACGATCTCGAAAATAATATTTTATCATATTAACATCAGTTATGATGTATCAAAAAATTCTTTCACAACACTATAGTGTATGGTTTTGTGGTTGTGAACATTATTGAAATCATTTATATTCTTATGAAAAATGGTATTTCTAATTGGGTATAATTATTTGGATAATATTAATTTTTTCTATGTCCAGAGTTTCTCCTCCAAATAATTTTTTCATAATAAGAATCCTAGTTATATTTCTTTTGAAATAACATTCTAATTTTTTGTTACTTATTTTCTAGAGGTTGTTTTATTAACTAATTTTTATGTGGGATTTTAATAAGTGAATCTGGAATGGGAGAAAATAAGTACATGGGTAATGATAATATTACAAGGACTAATATTATAAAAAAATTGAATATTTTTACACTCATACATTTTTGTTGAAAAAGTAATTATGTTTGATGTAGTGTAAGATAGGAAACCCATAGGATAAATGAACCATAAAATAATATTATATTTATATGAACATTTTTTAAAATATGTTTAATTAGATTCATTGAACAGTATTGAATAGATAATTAAAATATGGAATTTTTTTAAAATAATAAATCCTAATATTTTAATGATTAATAAATGAGAACAAAATTTTTATAATGTAATATTATTCATCAAACATAATTATTCTAAAATATATTATTATTTGTATTTGTGAAAATTATAATCATAAATTTCAGTAGCTTCAAGAAATTTTTATTCATTAAATGAACATAATTTTATTGATCATAATTTTAAAAATCGATAATGTTGAAATTATGGTAAATTTTTATTATGAATGAATTTTCATTAAATAAAATAAATTGGAGATTTTTTTGAAAAGAATGGATTCATTTACAATTTATTCCTATTAAAATAAAATTTTGGAGATTAGTTATAATGTAATTTTTTCTTATTTATTAAATTATAACCAAGTATAAATTTTTTAAATTAATTTTAATGTTTAATTTATAATAAAAAACATTTTATACTTAAAGAAGAAATTTTATGAAAAACTATTTTATATCGAGTATTGTCAGTCTAATTTTAAAATAATGTCATCCACTTCAGTGACATGAGTAACTAAAAAGGTGTTATATATTTTTAATATATTTCCACATTTTTTTAAAAAACATCCTTATATTTTTGGGAAAATTTCCAGTAGCCTTGTAAATTTCGATTACATGGATACGCGTCCAACCAATTTTTATAGTTAAAAATAAAATTTTATTTAGTAAACCTTGGCCCACACATATTAATTTATTTTATTTTATGACTTTTATTCATCCATAATATTCCACAATTATAATATATTAAATTTGGATTCCGTAACACTCCGCCCCTACCTCATTGGCTTGAGGAGGTGGGGATGGATAATTAGCCTTATGCGACGTTCCCAAGATTCCAATGGCTGGAAATAAATTCTGAAGGTTTCAAGATCAAATTGGGTAACAATTTTACCTTAAGGAAAAACAAATCAAACCATCTATTAACCACCAATATATACTGTGGGTCAATAAAACATTCCAACATGAATTCACAAATAACAACTAAATGTTCCACGATACATCCCAAAAACAAAACAAACAACACAATATCAGAGTACTACACGAAAGACTAAACAACATAGAAACTTGTGCCATGGTACCACCATAACTCTACATGAAGCTCCATTCTCCAAGAACCACCCAGACATCACGATGCACCACTAATGGGGAGTGATTCCTTACTTTTTCCCACTTCATGGTACACAACATCTGCAAAGACACCAACATGCCAAAGCAGGGGGTGAGTACAAAAACTCAGAAGGTTATCCACAAATGACTTCCCTATACATGCCACTAGGATAAAACTGTTAGCACATTTATATAAAACAATTTCAATAAAATAGTAACAAGTAAAACCATTTCCAAATGCCAAACATGCCCTTACCAAGCCATCACCACCAAATGAAGCAACCATGGTAAAGCCCATCAAACATGACAAAAGAAATTTCATCATTCACACACTAGCACAATAATTTCAAACGTGCAATGTAATGAAAAAAAAACCAAAACAACCAAACAGTGGATCTTCCATCCAACCAATTCACCCATTCACACCTAGTGGCACTTCCCGACAGTAACCAAATGGTGGAGCTTCCATCCAACCCATTCACCCATTCACAACGAGTGGTTCTTCCCATCCACTTAATCTTTCACGGTGGTCCTTCCATCCACTATCCATCCCCTTTTTATAGTTTTACTTCTCGCCACTTCCACAAAACATTCCCTTCAAGACATAAATAAGCATATAAACCACCAAGATCACAAAAACATGAAATCAAAAAAATTCATCGTATACAAATCAACTTTAAGAAATTGACCATTTATTAAAAACCATTTTCCATGAAAAACTACATTTCCATAAAAAACAACATCTTTTTTGAAAACCATTTTCCATCAACCATATTCCCAAATAAATATCAACAACCCATTTTAAGATATATATTTTAAAATCCACAACAATATAATTTCACCATAAAACCCCCATTTTCCCCAAAAATCCCCAAAACATGACCAAAAGTATATCCAACCAATTCGGCACACAAATCAAAATTAAGTTCAAGAACAAAAAAGTAATTGCAATCAAACACCACTGGTTCTAACCATGTAGATTCGAGAGAGAAGCCACCTACTTTTATGGTTCCTGAGAAGTCGACCCACAAGAACACCCTTCCAATCCGGTGAACGCACCACCAAAACCTCTCTAGATCCCCTTCCTTAACCATCAAAATCCTTAAAATCATCATCCATGGAAACCACCTTCAAAATGCAAAGAAACATATTCAAAATGCTTCCAAAATGAGTGGGAGAGCACCCTCAACCCCTGAAAACCCGAAATCCTAAGTGAGGCTTGAGTGAGAGGAAGTTTGGAGTGTTATAGTACAAGCCTGAGGGAACCTGGATTTAAAAAACCTACTTTTATGTTGTTGCACGGGTAGCCAGCACGATTTGTCAAACCGTGCACTAACTGTGCGCACACTAACGCCTCGATAGAAAGGGTTAGCATGGTTGCCTCACACGGTTTGGAGAACCATGTGCAGGCCCTGCAAAGCCTACTATCTCCCCGTGCATGGTTTCCTAGATGATCAACATTGTATCCACGAACTGTGCTCATACTGTACTCCCTACGAAAAGCCTCCAAACTAATCCCAAACCATTCCAAAATCTCCCAACCTCTTCTTAACTCATCCCATGTGCTTTAAATACATAATGAAGTATAAAAAAAGGCTACATACCACAAACCATGGGTACTACATTTTACCCACCATATGCCTTTCCGTCCTCAGAAAGTAGTGAACCCACACTTTGCTGAAAGAGTTCGGTCCATTGCACAACCATCTATTTCTCCCACTCCCAAGTCACCTCTTGAATCTGGCCATGAAACCCCAAGACACAAATAAAATTATGATTTTAACATGGAATACTACCTCTTTTATATCCACAACCCGCACTGGAATGTGCACCAATGAAGAATTAAGTTCGTGTTAAACATGATTTCATCGAACCACATGGTCACCATCCAACTGATAATTTTTCTACTGCAATAAAAGAAAACACATTGTGCACCGCACTGAAACTAGGAGGAAAATCCAAATGATAATCCGCCTCACCAACCGCTTGAGAATCTCCAAAGGCCCAATATACCTCAGATATAAAATTCGAACCTTCCCAAACCGATGATGTCCCAACCTAGGATAGATGCTCAAGAAAACACGATCACTCACCTCAAACGACTACGGTCATCGATGATGATCCACATACGATTTCTGAAAATTCTGAGCCATCTCCATTCTCTTCCTAATTAACATGATCTTATCTTTATTCTCCTAGAGAGGGCTTAGTCCAACCACTGAGGACTCACACGTTTCCACCCAACATACTGGGAAATGACACGTCCACCCATACAATGCTTCAAACGGAGCCATATGTTTGGATGCTTGATTACTGGTATTGTGCGAAAACTCAACCAATGACACGTGATCCTCCCATGAGCCACTATAATCTATGAAACAAGCCCTCAACATATCCTCCAATGTATGTATCGTCATGTCGGGTTGACCATCCGCCTGAGGGTGATACGCCGTTCTCATAGTCAACTAGGTCCCATGGGCTTGCGACATGGTTTTCTAGAAACGATATGTATACCTCAGATCACTATTGGAAACAATCGAAACTAGAACACCATGCCCATTGAACACCTCCCGGATATAGATTTTGGACAGATCCTCCATCATATGTGATTCATGAATCGGGATGAACTGGTCCGACTTCATTAGCCAATCCACTATCACCCAAATTGCATCGTGTTTTTTGACCGTTCGTGGGAGACCTATGACAAAATCTGTCACAATTTATTCCCACTTCCAAATAGAAATTGGTAAAGACTGCAACATTCTCATTGGCCTCTGCTACTCTGCTTAGACCTGGATACAAGTCGGGCATCACAAAACAAACTCAACCACACTTTTTTTCATACAAGCCCACCAGAACTGTTCTTTCAACACGTTATACATTTTCTTAATTATAGGATGAACTACCCACCTGGAATAATGATACTCTCTGAGAAGATCCTCCTGTAAAGCAACCGGTACTACCATCATATTCCAAAAACACAAAATTGAATCTCCATTTAGTTGTGAACCCTCAATAGTCTCCCCACCATTGAGTCTCAACCTCTTGGTCACACACTCAAAATCAGATTTCTGTGCCTCTTTAACAAATCCATCAAAGTCAGGAATAAACAAAACTGGAATGATGACTGCTCTATCACCCTGTTCCTCACATTCCAACAGCATATCATCTACAACCGACATCAACTTCCATTGGTAAGATGCATTTTTAACCATCTGATCATATTATTTTCTATATAAAGCATCACCCAAAAAAATTTTCCTTAACTGGTGTGTACATTAAGTCAAAATCAATCATCTAGAGATATTCCATCCATCTCCTTTAGGTCAAGTTCAAATCACTTTGTGATAAATTTTCATTCATATTCTTATGTTCTGTATATACCCTGAATTTCTCACCATAGATATAATCATGCCACACTTTTAAAGCATTCATCCTGGCTTCCAATTCCAAATCCGGTGTTGGGTAGTTCTTCTCCTGGATTTTTATCTTCTGTGTGCCATACAAAACCACATCATTCCGTTGTATGAGAACACACTCCAACCTTGATCCCGATGCATCGCAATACACCACATTCCCTTTTCCTGGTTCTCAAAAAACAAATATTTGTGCTGATGTAATGCGACCCCATATCTATTCGAAACACTGCTGACACTGTTCATTCCCCTGGAATAGAACATTCTTTCTTGCCAAAGCTATCATCAGTGAAGTTAAACATGAAAAATCATGAACAAAATGATGATAATACCTAGTCAGACCGGGGAAAATCTGTACCTCAAACACAACCTTTTGTGTTTGCCATGGGATAAAAACCTCTACCTTCTCCGAATCTACTGAAACACAACTTTAAAAATTCACATGGACAAGAAAACGAACATCTTGTATCCAAAAGTCACACTTTGAAAATTTGGCATACAACAGATGATCACGAAAGATCCCCTGAAATATCTAATTCATCTATTCCATGAACACCACTGGTAAATTCATTAGAACAATGGGAAAAACCACATATTCATAATGGCCATATCTATAACTGAAAGCTATTTTAAGAATATCATCCTTCCCCACCCGCAATTTATGATATCCCGACCTCAGGTCGATCTTGGAAAACCAATTGGCACCCCTCAACTAGTCGAATAAATCATCAATTCATGGAATTGGAAATTTATTCTTTATTGTAACCTGGTTACATATACAAAAAACAACACAGAGCCTCATAGTTCCATCCACATTTTTCAAAAACAACACCAGCGCTGCACACGAGGACGTTCTAGGCTTGATAAACCCTTTGTTTTCTATCTCTTCCAAATGGAATTCCAATTCTTGAAATTCAGTAGGGCCATCCGATAAGATAGAAGTGAGATAGTACTGGGCCCCCGGAATGGGATCAATTGCAAACTAAACATCTCTTATGAGAGGTAACCCATAGATTTTTTCAGAAAAAATGTCTATTAATTGATCAACCATTGTCGAAAGAACACTTTGTTCAAAACCCTCTACCGATTCAAATATCAACACTTCCAACTGATACGATAACATGCCGACTGTTGGTGCTGACAAACCCAGTGCACCCTAGCATTCAAGCATCTCTTCACTAAAGAGATTTCTAACACCATCGTGTTTCCTAAAAGCCACTGTTCACTCATTGCAGTCGATGTGAGTCTTAAAATCCACTAGCCAATCCATTCCAATGATTACATCAAACCCATCCATCTCAAGCATTGAGAAGTTCCACATTAGCTCATCCTCTCCCACAACGATACAACATGCTCTACACAAGAAGGATCGAAAATTTCTTAGACCTAGATGAGTTTGATGTCTTAAAACCGAGGGAATCATTTCTACCCTTAAACACAGCAAGTAAACCACACGTGCAACAAACATTGAGTGTGAAGAACCTGCATCAAACATCACTTTCATCTAGGTAGAATTTAAAATAATAGTACTTCGCACAATGGATGGTCCCAAATGATCATCCACCACAACCTGCTCAGCTCCAAACACATGTTTTGTTGCCATGCTCTACTGTTTATTTCCCATCTGAGGCATCGTGGTATTCCGAGAATCACCATGACCCACTTTAATCTGCTGACAAGGGGTGTATTGTTGTCCCAGTCCCATTGAAGCATACAACGTCTGTGATCCCTAAGAAGTGTCATGCACACCTAACATCAGATCATTTTGAAAATAACACTGCAGATGCACCATCTGCTTATAATTATGACCTGCTCGAGGTTGTCCCGTTTAATTTCGCTTGATGTGGCTCATTGAACCACTCTGAAAACATCCTGGTTTTCTCTGGGGCTTTAGAGGAATATTCATTGATCCGACTGTCTAATTTTGTGTCATACTCCCGCCCTAGAAATAAGTGTGCCTCCTACGCCCGGAGCGCTCAACAGATCCCACTCAGCCACCGAGGATTTATTCAGCATCTCTGTGTAATCAACTATACATAGTACTTCTATCATTGAACAGATTTCTTACCTTAACCCTGCTTCAAAGATCCTTGAATTCAATGACGTGATACCCTTTACCTTGAGCCCAAATGACACTACGTTCATAAAAATAGCTGCATACTTAGTCACAGATATAAGATCTTGATTCAAACTGAATAAATTAGTTGTACGCTCAATTCAGAACGTAGGTGGGTAGAATTATTTATTAAACAATTCCTCAAAGACATCCCACGTCACACCTTGGTCTGCCCCATCCGGGACTACCAACTCCCACTACATAAGGGAATGATCTGCCAGCATATACGTGGCCTAATTTAGTTTTAACTCTACTGGTGTTCCCAATAACTCAAAAGACATGTTCATTCTATTCAACAATGCTTCTGCCCTCTCTAGAACGGAATCAACCTTGACTATGGGTGTATATTTCTTTTGAAACTGAACCACATGATCCACATTCCTTGGTTCATTGATTTTATTTCCACTTTCCACAGCTGGGAAAGCCTCCACTAAGCTTTTCACTTGCAGTTGGTTCACCTGAGGCTCAGGTGCTACCACATTCTCAGCAGCCTACTCCGGTTGGTCTCTACGATGCCTACCCGGTGCCATTTCAACCAATATAAAACAAACATCCATGAGTCTCACTTCCGTAGACATCAATAATTCCCATTTCTAATAACATTACACAACACTTTCGCACAACGCTTTCCACATGTTCACATTTTCCATGATTCACCATTTTAAAAACCCAACCATTTTCAAAATACCAAATTATTCACATTAAAATTTCATACATTCATATCACACCATAAATAATTATATCCTAATGAAATATGAATCCTAGAGGGAATTCGTTTCTACCATATATTCCATGCACATCCCATTGGCTACACCCACGACAATGAGATTTACAATGCCTATAAGTGTCTCCAAAACACTTATGTACCCAACTCCCTGGTAACATTAATTTCAGAATAAGAGGGTTATCTATATCCTTTTATGATATAAATTCCATGTTCAAACATTCCAATGCGTTCCTACAATCCCAACTTAAGGAATTTACCACAACGAATGTCAAATCAGAAACCAAGGCGCCAGAGCAACCGAACAACTACTTTCATTTGAAAGCTAAGGAGTTAGAAAACTGATAACACTTGTAACACCACACCCCTACCTCATTGGATTGATGATGTGGTGAGGGATAATTGGCATTATTTGAGGTTCACAAGATTCCAAAGGAAGGAAATATATTTGAAGGGCGTTAAGATAAAATTGGGGAACGATTTTCCTTAAAGACAAAACAGACCAAACCATCCACTAACCACCACTATATGATGCGAGTCAATAAAATATTCCAACATGAATTCCCAAAAGACAACCAAAAGTTACATATTACATCCCAAAACCAAAACAAACAACACAATATCTGAGTACCACACGGAGGACCAAACAACCAAGAATCTTGTGCCATGATAGCGCCACAGCTCTACACCATGATCCAAGCTCCAAGATCCACCCAGACATCACAATGCAGCACTAAAGGAGGGTTATGCCTTACCTTTTCCCATGTCATAGTACCCGGCATCTGCAAAGACACCAACATGCCAAAATAGGGGGTGACTACTAAAACATAGTAGGTTTTCCCCAATTGACTTCCCTACACAAGCCACAATGATAAAACCGTTAGCACATTTAAATAAAATAATTTATAAAAAATAATAAAAAGTATAACCATTTCCATATACAAAAAATGCCCATACCAAGCCATCACACTGAAAACAAATAATCAAGGGAAAGACAAAAAAATGCCACAAGACATTTCATCATTCACACACTAGCACAACAATTTCAAACATGCAATGTAATGCAAAACAAAAAACAAAAACAACCAATGGTGGAGCTTCCATCCAATCCGTTCACCCATTCACACCTAGTGGTACGTCCCAAACACAAAAAATGGTGGAGCTTCCGTCCAACCCGTTCAACCATTCACAACTAGTGGTTCGTCCCATCCAAATATCCTTTGATGGTGGCCCTTACATCAACTATCCATACCCTTTTTATAGTGTTACTTATTTCCACTTCCACACAACATTCCCATCAATCAATAAACAAGCATATGACCCACCATGGTCACAACAACATGAAATAGGCGAATTTCATCGCATACCAATCAACTTCAATAAATCTTCCATTTATTGAAAATAAATTTCCCAAATCAATCTCGACAACCCATTTTAAAATATATATTTAAAAATCCACGACAATTACTTTTCACTATTAAAAACTATTTTTCCCCAAAAATCCCCAAAACATCACCAAAGGGATTTCCATCAAATATGGCACAAGAATCACAATTAATTTCAAGCACATCAAATAAATTGTAATCAAACAGCACTAGTTCTAACCATGTGGAGTCGAGAGAGAATCCACCTGCCATTATGGTTCCCGAGAAGTCGACCCACAATCATCTGCACCTCAAATCCAAAAATTGCACCAACGAAACCTCTTTAGATTCCCTTCCCTAACCGTAACAAGCCTTAAATTCATCATCTAAGGAAACCACAACTAGATATCTACACAGGACAAGTTTATATCTAGAAAACCATGAAACATGGAGATGTTGATCTAGTGGAAAACACAAATAACCCATGAAAAGAGACTTAACCTGGAGAAACCACCTTCAAACTGTAAAGAAACATCTTTAAACGCTTCCAAAATGAGTGGGAGAGCACCCTCAACCGCTGAAAACCTGAAATCCCGAGTGATGCTTGAGTGAGAGGATGATTTATTGTTTTAGGTCAAGCACGAGGGATCCCCGATTTAAAAACCCTACTTTTAAGTGGTCGCATGGTTAGCCCGCACGGTTTGACAAACCATACGCTAACCGTGCGCATGCTACTTCCTCGAGAGAAAGGGCCTTCATAGTTCCCTCACACAGTTTGGAAAACCATGCATAGGCCGTGCGAAACCTACTGTCTCCCCCTACACTGTTTCCTGGAGAATCTGCACGGTTTCCACTAACCGTGCTCAAATCATGTTCCCTAAGAAAATCCTCCAAACTTATTCAAATACATTCCAAACTCTCCCAACCTCTTCTCAACTCATCCCATACACTTTATAATCATAAAAAAGCATAAAAAATGCTACATACCTCAAAATGGGGGTACTATATTTTCCAATTATCCATGATTTTGACATTTATAATACTCAATAAAATATAAATATAAAATGAAAAAAATATTATTTTTAATAAATATTTTTTAAAAAACAAAATAAGGATAAATATATGGTAATTTCAATTTTAATTAAATATTTCCAAAATAATTTTATTTTATAATTTTTTTTAAAATAATTGAAATAAAATTTTAAACAACGTTGATGCAATAGTTATAAAAATAATCTAGAAATAAAATAAATGTTATTATAAAAATTTAATGTTATTTAAAATGAATTAATGGTTATTTTAAATGAAAAATTTAAATTTGATGTTTATTAGTTGATATATTTTAATCAATTTTTTTCTTATTATAATTTATGCATGTAGTTTTGTGATAAATTATAAAGTGCTAGATCATAAATTTAAATTAAATATATTTTATAAAAAATAAGATATTATTAAATGATTGAAAATTAAGGAGAATCATATCATAATTAAACTTATTGGGATATTTTTAAAAAGTATATAGTTGGTAAATTCATGTTCATTTGGTCTATTTATAGTTACTGTCATCAACCAGACCAATTTTAGAACCTTCTTCACTCTATAAGTAATATAACAGATTACAGGGGGGAAGCAAAATATATTGGTAAATACATTGTGTAAACAACCCCAATATAAATTCTATGGGATGATTGGTAATCCTACATAAGTTATATTTTACTGATATTTATTTGATAATATTTTAAATGTGAAAAATTATTAATAATAATTTAATATTTTATAAAACTCTATACTGTACCTCCCCTCACATACAAAAGGAAATTATATTCCTCAAATTTCTTCACAAATAAACAATAAATTCTCATAAAAAAGAAAATTAGAAATTATTTATGTATATAATTATCCACTCCTCAAAGGCCTTAGATAGAGAATAATACAAACCATTTAGGTCATTTTGGGTTAATTAATGGATGTTTCCCATTGAAGAGGATTCCATCCAAACCATGAATTTTGGTTTTATTTTATTGCCCACATCATAAAATGATAATTCACACATAATTAAATAATATAACCTCTCTATCCCAAATAATTATATATTATTATGTTAATTTAATATCCTACATTCATCTCCTCTTCCATCTGGTTTGAAACTAAACAATCATTCATGTGGACAACATAGTACCACCTTACGAACCGATATAATTCTTTCTCCATAACATCCTATTATAGATTGTAATGGAATTGGATTTAATGTATATATATATATATTATATTAATTAAATTATAATTTTTCCAAGAAGAAAATACATAATTTAATTTCATACATTTCTATTCACAGATAAATCATGACATCGTTCATGTGTATGTGTTGTCTACCACATTCAAGATGCAATGTGATTTGTGTCTAATCACCACATTTCATGGGAGATATATAAGTATATATAAACTAATAATATGGTATTTATTATATAAATTTCATTATTTATTGATTAAATTATACTTACCTTCTTTACATAATGATAATTGAATAATGTAAATTGTTACTCATGGGATTGTAAGACCTTTTGTCCCCATTATTGTAATATATTTAATTTTTCATGTTCATCACTCATTTATTATTTTATAATTATTCTTTATTAATTTATATTATTAATATTTCATTATTATAATTATATTGACTAATAAATATAGTCAAATTTTAACATTATCTTCCAATCTATGATTGTTTGGACATATAAGGTGAATATTATCAAAACATTCGAAAAAATAAAATTGGTTGCTTGATTAAATCAGACAAGGTAATTAAAAAAATTATTAAAAAAGTTAAAATAGAATAAATATAATAATATTTTAAATATTTTAAATAATTTAATTATTTTTTATGATAAAGAACATAAGTTATGATTCAAAAATGAGTTAGGGTATTTTAACTCCATTTACCATTGTTGAGGCATATATAATTGTTACGCACCTAATATATTTAATATGATTTATATATTTCCCCTATTAAATGTTAAATAATATATAATTTATGAATTATTAATATTTTAATTTCTTATTTTGAATTATTGTTTCCATGTGGGTTTTATTTGAATGTTACCATGAGGCAATGGGCTACTTTAATAAATTATTATTCATTGGGTTACAACTCCAGTTAATTTACATTATTATGGCTAATAATGTATGATTTTATCATTACATTTAATTATTCTATATTTATACTTTCTATGTTTTCATTTATATTTTTATACAAAATTTCCTCCTTTATTAATGTAAAATTAATGATATGATATTCATAAATGTTATTCATCTCAAATTCCCTTTCCCTGTGACATATGTTTATGATATGAACCAATTATATATTTTTTGAGGTGTATATATGTTATCATTTATATAATATATCATCGATATATATATTTTAATTTATTTTAATGTTTTAATTGATGTTAATATTTCATTAGGATTATGATTAAAATACAAGTTATGTTGTAAGGGTCTGGTGTTACTATATCCATTCTATTTAAGATTTTTTATGTTCAAGGTTCCTGGGGTAAAAATAATATGATCTTATAGACAAGAAAATATCCAATTTATATTCTCTTCAGGTTATGAATGTAGTTTAGATTAATAATTTATATTCCTTCCGATATTTTTTTAATGAAACATATAGAAATCCATTTTAATGTGACACCAATAGTGTATCTAGAATTAGATTGTGAATATATCCTTTCCATACCAATGTTTTAAAAAATTATTCAAGAAAAATTATTTTCTAACAAAAAAGTATATATAATCTATTTTAAATGATGTTTACCACTAAATTAAAATTATTTTAAAAGGTATTTTTTTCACATTTTACAAATGATTACATTTTTTCTCCCTTTACAAAATGAAAAAAAAGGAATGAATATTTTTATTACTTACAATGTTAATTGAATTTATAAAAACTAATGAACCTTATTTTCTATAAATAATAATTTGTATGTTTCCAATGAATGTTTCAAATAAAATTATTTTCATAATATTTTGAGAGTTTATTTTCATGAAAATTGAGTTTTAAAGTATAATGGTCATATTACATAAGAGTGTATTTTGTTTTCTTTTAAAGGTATTTTTTTTCTTCAATAATAATAACAATTAATTTGAATTGTGTTTCAAGGGGAGTATTCAAAAATTATAGAAACCAAATTATTTATCATCATAGATTATTATGGATTCAAATATTTTATCATGTAACATATTAATATTCCATTAGTTAATGTTTTTATTAAAGTAATAATGGATATTTCTATATATTCTATGATTAAATTTAAGATTAATGTACTTTATTCAAGCAATGATTTTAATGAAAAGATTAGGATGATATGTAGTTATATTATTATACAAAAATGGGAGAACCCAGATAATACTCCAAAGCTTTGGGTAATCATATTGGACATAAAAGATATGGTTATTTCACATTTTAAGGGAAGTGTAAGGGTTTGGTAATGGTTATTTGAAGACAATGTTCCAAAACACTAACATTTATTCACTAAAAGTTTTACTAATTTATTATGATGATTTGATCCTTTTTTACATTAAATGGATCATCATTATTTATTGTTACAAAAAATTATTTTGATGAAACTTTATTATATCATTCATGTTTTAAAATACTAATAATTGATGAGTATAAATTATCTTAAGTTATTATGATTCTCATTAAATTTTTAATGACAAATCTATTCACATATTATTCTATATGAATACATTTATATCTTAATTATTTTGTCTAACATTACAGAAAATATAAATTTTTCATTTTTATGTTTCTTATTCCCCAGTTAATTTAGAATTATTTTTTAGAATTATTTTAGATTTAATGAATATTATATAATTATTGAGGACAATATATAGAAATTAAAAATATGTTTATCTAGGAAATGTAACTATCTTAAATTCAATGGTATTTTATATGAAATATTTTATCAAAATTCTCTAAATCTCTAAGAATAAAAATATAAATCGGAATTAAGGAACATGAAAACATGTGGAAAGACTCTAGATTGTGTAATATTTTAGACTTTTTCATTACACTTTTGACTAATGGTGAGATTTTATATAAATGTGGTGATACTACTCAAATGATAATAATATCCATCACCAGAATAAATACAATATAATTACAATCACTCTATACAACCATGTCGTAGAAAAAATTGTCATGACAATATAAAATACTTAATACCATGTTATACTTGTATAATAAATGTTTTATATATTGTACGGTAATAATTAATATGATATACTAATATAAATAATAATAAATTTTAACAGGTTTCCTAAACTATATAGAGTCTGACTGAGTACTACATCCTTCTAGAAACTAAAAGAACACCAAAAACCTACAATAGTTCACCTTCCCTTCTATATTTTGATTTCTATTATGTCTACACATGTAAAAAATACACATATAGTGTCTGAGTGTAATAAAAATAATAAAACAAAACTATGACCTTTACAAATGTTTAGATTTATATGAATGATTATATAATGATAGTATGGGAAATATGTAACATCCCATGATTTTAAAATTGAACGCCATGTTTGATAGAATATAATATACGCCAAAACAAACCTAAATATATAACTAAATGTTGATATTTAAATGTTAACAATATAGAAAATTCATTAAATGGGAGTTTATTCTATCAAATCAATAATTTTTTAAATATATAAAAATACGTAACTGAATATGAATATATTAGTACGTTCTTATAAAAAAATCACACATTTTTTAGTAATGTAGTTATATTATTCAAAATAAAATTATTTAAATAATAATTAGTTTTCTTTATTTTTATTAATTAATAATATAATATCTATCTTATCATTAAATTTTCTTATACAAAAATTTTAATATTGTAATTAATCATTTCAAAATTATCAAGAAATTAGTTTTTTAGAATTTTCTAATAATACTGATTTTTTTTAGAACAGATAAAAACACAATATTTTTAAAAAATTGTGTTATATTTAAATATTTATATATATAATTTTAAAATATGATTTTAATTAATTTTAAATTTAATTTATATCATTATAAAATTTTGTGTATAACTTTTTTCCTTAAAAATATTAAATATCGGCCACCCAACTCACTTATAATAGAAAACCCCAATCCATTATAAATAAAACTAATAATGAACTACTTATCATCTATAAACTACATATATATCCTTTATAATTCCATAAAAATGACCTATATATTCTATTTCTATAATATATAGACCATTTTATGTATTTTCGTTCAATATTTTTGAGGTTTTTGGATAAAGAGGTATTACATTTTACCGAGCATCATTATTTTACTTCTTGAAAAAACACAATTAATTCTTCTTAAATATTGAAAATTCTAAAACAATAATAACTCACATATGATGATAATTATTAATTATAAGGGAATAACAATAGTTTAAATCATTTTAGAACTAATGTAAAATGAAATCATCAATCTTTTGTATGGATGACTACCACTTCATGAACTGATATGGTTTTTTTAATAATTTACCTTAATGGATTGTTATAATGAATCCATTAATATATATATATATATAATATTATTGTAATATTATTTAGTTTATTTAATTATGATGTCTTATGTAACTTTTTTACGTTTCGTTTTTTAGTGAATATGATAATGTTGATTGTCCGTGTGGTTGACAACGACCTCAAAAAGCGACACAATCAATTTTTTAATAATGATTTCCAGGGATTGTATAAATAAAAACATAATAAATATATTTGATATATATGAAATAATTTTGATATAAATGACATGTATATATTTCTGAAATGATAATATATCATTTTAATTTTTACCTTTTAACAATCTAAAATTAATACTGCAATTGGTTTGTATAAGTGTTCTACCACCTACGTGAATCTATGTGATTATCTATTATTAGCAGTTGATATGGTATATATATATTTATTAAATTTTATTATTGAAATTATTGTCATTGTGTAAATATAAATTTATATTTACCATCGTTCTAGAATGATCATTGAAAAATGGAAATGTTACTTATAATTATGTATGGCCTACCATCTCAACGATTGTATCATTATTAATGTTTCATAACAATGTTTCATTATTTGTTCCAAAAAAATTTGTAGAAAAATATTTTTAAATACTTCATTATTATTACTCTAGATATATTTTAATGATTAACTTATTGACCATAATCAACCTACTTAATTCATTTTTGACACTAATTTCAAATGTTATAAAAACATTTGGCGTTAAAAAAATTGATGATGTAATATAAAATAAAAATTTATTAATAGAAATAATATAAATAATAAAATTTCAAGTTCCTATTAATAATGTAAATAAATATAATATGATTATTATATAACAAAATAAATAATGTATTCAATGGGACATACTAAATGTAAGGGACGTTATCCCTGTTTCATTTTTTTCATTCATTTTTTTGATATAATGATGAAATATTTTTCAATGAATATTTATACATACACATTAATGTTTTATTTAATTAATTAAATTGTTATAATGTTATTTAAATGTTATTATCTCAAAGGGGTTAATATTTATATGATGTAAAATTGGTAACAAACATTATTTTAAAAATTATTATTTGAAAAAAGTTATTCTAATTCTTTATTTTCCACATCCATGTTGTTAAAATGATTTTATAAATTTTTTCTATGTATCAATAATGTTTATAAATTAATTTCTCTCTAAATTGACATAATTTAAAATAATATCACAGGGAATTTGTTTTACATGTTATATAAGGAATGATTTGGAATAATGATTAAAAAATGTTCTATGATATTATATATGTTGAAAATGACATTAACAAAACCCTAATACTATATATTTTGATTATATTGAAATATTTCTTTCTATCATTAAAAATATTCGTTCAATTTTTATTGGTATTTTCATAATCGAAATTAATTTCTGATTGAAATTATTATTTTTTTATCCTAAATAGTTTTTTCATATGAGTTTTAAATTTTTTTCCTGGGTTTCATAAGGAAATAATTTAATAATAAATAATTTTATAAATAAAACATTACTTTATCATTCAATGAAGAAAATGTGAGACTGATACAATTTATATGAAGTGTTGATCCCTATTACGACTCATGATAAATATTTTAACCTGTTGTAATTCCCTGACCCTAGTTAAACAGAGTAGTGCATTTTTATATATCATTGGCATGATCACAAGAGATTATGTCCGGAATGAATGATTAGTTTAGTATCCTTTGATGTACAAGATACAGAAATAAGTGTTACATTACATCATGAAATAAAAAAACAGTGTGTCCCCATTGAACAAACCCATACCCCTTATCCTCTTCCTACTGTTAAATCAAAAAACAATTCTTTACGTCCTAGGAAAATTAAAACATATAATGGGGTGAGATCAGATGCTCAGTAAGGAGAACAATATAGCAGAAACTTTTATAAATAAGACCAAACATTTAAGGCAATGTATAAGACTAATACACAAGCCTTTTAAACATAAATTTATCATAATATGAAAAATATAAATCAAATAATTCAATTTACTTATTCACATAGATATTGTACTAATCAAATAAATTCATGTAATATCAATAACTAATTTCATAATGACGAAATACATAATGTCGGACATCATAAACACGGAGTCAAGGCCTCGTGCCAATACTGCAAATAAGTTTTTATCAAGGCCTTGTGAAAACACACTAGTTTGACTCATGGGACCTATTGATGCATCAAGGAACTATATCGGGCTGCACCCTTCACTTACTAATTTCAATGAATACTCACATTAAAATTTTGAAACAGAATCTAAATATTTCTATGAAAACTATTATACAAAATGTAATCATATTAACCACCAACCATGAATGGTATAAAAATAGCACATCCACGGTCAAACATAACTCATTAAATATAATAAAATATTTTCATATAATAAATCTATCTTAATCGAGGATAATTATGGATATTGAAATAATTGAAAATAATTATTAAAACTATTTGAGAGAAATATTCTTTTTATTGAAACCATTCAAAAGACTCACTATTTATCAAAAATCACTTAAAAATAGATTTTTGAATCAATGTGTACCATAACACATTAAAAAATTTAAAATTATTTTTAATTTTAAAACATTTGTGTTCATATAGTTAATTATTTAAAATCATCTTTAAAACATGTACATTGGTGAGAAATATTGATATAAATACTTCTTTAAAACATTTAAAATTACATTTTAGTTAGAGTTCATATCTCAAAAAAGTTACAATTTTATAAAAATAAATTAGTTAATAAAAACTTTATAATAACTTTATAATAAAGGTATTCATTATATACTATGTCAAAGTATAGTATATACACCATATAAAAGTGAATTTGAGCATAACAACAAAAAATCCGCAATGAAATGTAAATTAAGATGAAATCCCTTACAAAGACCATATCCTTTGATTAAGGATAAATAAATGAAAAAATTATGTGTGAAAAACATAAATAAAGTAAATATGATTGGATATATCATCTAAATCAATCAGAGTTCATTTACATTTATTATTGTAAAAACTACACCCATGACTTGGATGTTTAACTCAAAGAATGAGAATTGAGTTAAGATTAATCTTATCAAGTTCATAACGATTACTTAAGAATTTATCAATGCACTAATTATGTGTGTAAAAAGAATATCCACACTAAGGGAAGTTAAAATTACAACATAAATAAATAAATAATGATTTCACACATAATCCTGTAGTAAAATATTCAATGAAGTTTGTGAAAAACCCAATGAGTGGAAATCTGAATTAGAAATTCCCTTACTGATTTGTTAAATTATAGAACATACACCCATGAAAGGAGTATTATAAAATTAAGATTTAAATACCCATAAATTAAATTATATTACACAATTAATATAATCATGGGAAGTGCATATACTATACAAAAGAAAATAGTGGCAATGTAGCATGAATCTCAGGGGAATAAAAAGAGAGATGAAAAAACCTTACCTTGTAATTTTCCATAGAATAGGGTAGGTTAACCTATTATATAATGGTGAAATAAATATCATTAAAATATAAAATAACCAAATAAAAAATATGAAATCATATAGAATATTCTAATATTGCATTGTTAACAATATTTCAGTTGTATCATTGTTTATAGTGTCAACTAATTCACTTTCAACTATATACTATATTACATAAGTAATTTTTATCAGGTATGGGATTTATTAAATTCATATCTATAATGAAATTATGTTCATAAAATTTATTCTTTTATAGTCAAATGAAAATTATTTTTGAATGGTTATGATGGGAAATGAATCTTATCGAGTTTGTAGAGATATTAATACGTATATACACATGAGAAAAAATATCGTTCAATTGATGTATAATTCATAAATAATTGTATGGAATATCATATTTAGAGAATAATTAAAATTTTATATTTATTATTTACATCAATTTTACTCATTATTATACCAACCCAATTAATGAAGTGTTGAATAAAAAACTAGACAACAACGCAAAGACTATAAGTCTTACAAACACACATAAGGTGACTTTTTCATTCATTGGATAGATAAAATAATCAATATAGTTGTACCATATTTATGATAACATCAAATTATATAGAAGATACAAGGGTTTTTTTTAATTGAAAAGAAATAAATTGGAAGTGGAAGAAGAAAAGAACATTGAAAGTGTTGGTGAAATTATTACCCCTTCTTCAGGTGATTCTTTTTTATAACCTGATATTAAAAAAATTTAGTTATGAATATTTAAATTTAACACATTTAACTCTTCTTTAAATAAAATAATAATAATTGTCCTAACCTAATCCATGTAGACCAAATAGCATCATATTTTATTTTGAATGATGATTTTTGTAGAAAAAACATATCCAATCGAATTTGGACATGTGTTATGGTAATTATATTATCATTTTTACCTTTAATTACCATGTTTACATTTAACCGTGGTAAATAAAAGTGAAACATTACTATTAAAAAACTATTTTCATTATTTGAACCAAATTTTACATATGTATGTAAACCTTGTCTCTTGGATTTTTGAAATTCAATTCAATGATGTGGTGAAATTAAATTTTATGAAAATTTTCTAACATGCCGATAAGGTGATTAAAAAATGATTAAAAAATTCAATAAATTTTATACTTATTATTTTAGTATAAAATGACTCCAATGAATTAAATTGATAAAATATTTTTATTTTGTATATATTTTGGCATAACATTTATTTAAATAAAATAAATAAAAATTTTAATAAAAATTTAGTTTTTAAACAATAAAGCAGTGTTTTTCAGTATTAATCAATAAATGAATGTTTTCAGAAAACACATAAAATTCATCCAAGGAAATTTTTGATATTCCTAATACAAAAATGAATTATATTTTACCAGATTAAAAACATGGAAATTTCATTATATAATTGGAAATTAATATCTCATTGTCAAAACCATAAAGTGTGTTTTTGAGATGTGAATAATTGAATTTGTCCTTATATTATGTCTATAAAACAAAAAATATGAATGTAAAAATTTTATGCGATATATATAAAATTTAAAATGTGTTTATTAATATTCATAAACTGTTTTTATATTTCGAGTTTTATAGGTCATGGTGCACTTGAAATCGGAGTTGTGTGCATCACACGCTATTGTATTATTCAAAGATAAGTATACCGTGGAAGCTTGGGGTGTCAAACCAGTTATCATGGATGTAAATTTGGAGACCCTTTATATACCTCAAGTACATTTTATAATTATTATATTATTTGAAATACAACATTTGAATATTTCTATATGGTTATTGTAATTGATATATTATTGAATGTGAATAATAAGTATAATATTCTGTGTTCCCAAAAAATGTTTTAAATTTATTATTAAGATCCTTAATAGATTTTATTTTGAAATAAACATTGTGGATTTATTAGGTATAAATGTTATTCATACGCTAAAAAAATATTAATTATAATGTTAAACATTAATTTTTCCAAAAATTTTAGTGTTATATGGTACTATTATGTATGATTGTTGACCTACTTATCTAAAATTATAAAATAAAATTTTCCAAAATGTCTTATATTAAATTCATGACATGATACTATAGATTATGAAATGATGATATTCGAATCCATCTAGTTCGTATAAAATTAATAGATTTTAAAAGATTATATGTTAGGGTATTTTTAAAATAATGAAATTCAAATATTTTATATTATTCTTAAATTTTAAATGTATATAATTTATATATTCTATTGTTTCTGAAAAAAAATAATGTTTATTAAGATTTCTTTACCATAGATTAAATAGTGAAGCAATAATGGTAAGTCCCCAAAAGGATGATATCATTAAAAAATAACATATGATAGTTGTAATAGAAAAACAACAATCATTTGTAGTGATGGATCATTTGAAACTATCCACACAGGGTGTGGGTATCCATGGTTGGAAGCTTCTTGATCTACTACAAATGATAATGTTAATAGTGGATAATTGTATGATACAATATACACCATAATTTAATTGATCATCAATCCTTACGGTAGCTCAATGATGGATCAATTCCATTGAGATTATATTTTAACTAATGGGATGTCCAAAATAATAAATTTTAACCACTTCCATTTATAATTTTAAAGGTAAAGATTATCCATGGTTTTCTTTGGTTATGTATTCCAAATAGTGTGATGGGATTAATGAAATGAAAATTTTCTCATTTAATAATATATTTCTTTTTAGATATTATTATATAATGTTGTTCAAATATTTATAGAGAATCATTTTTTAGAATGATGAAAATGTCTAATGAATATTTATTGATTTTTGATTTAAACCTCATTGGAATTCCCTTGTATGTTTAGTATTTTATTTAGGAAATTGACAATAAAATGAAAATATTTTAGTAACGGTTGAGACAATATAAATTAATATCTTTTATTGAATAATAATTTAAAGTTTAAAATAATCTGTTATGTTGTGATTATAATGTTATGTTGTATTTTTATTCTACTTATATTTCTAGAGATAAAAAAATTATAAAACTGTCAACGTAAAAAACAGTAGCAAAGTAACCCACAATAATGTCTAGAGGTACCAAAATATGATTCCATGTGTGGAAAAGAATATTTTGATGAAATTTTCTCATGATCTAGTAGGTTTAACCGGTGTTGTATGATTTTTTGATTAGGTCCGAAACATTATGAAAATTATCATTAATAATCAATGTCTGAGGTAACATATATCAAATAATATAAATGATATTTTCTCTTCAATGAGTGGTACCTTTTTCAATTGTTTTTCTAAATATACTAACATATGTAGGAAATTATCTATATCAGAAATAGAACGTCATGTAAAAACGATTTCTTACTACAATATTAAATTTTTTTATATCCTTTAAAGATGAAATAATAATATTACCTATTAATAAAAAATATTCAAACAATATTTTGGACAATGGATCATATTTTTCATTCATTGTTGGGAGATTTACATGTAAATATGATGTATCACCACTTTCAATTATCAAATAATAGTTGTTCCATCCCCCCAAAGATTTATTAAAGAAACCATTATTTATAGGAATATTCTTATAATCATTAGATGGATTTTCTTGCTGAATCATTTTTCTCAACTTCCCATAGTTGTATATTATATCATTTGTGGTGTTTATTGGATTTAATTTCATTTTTTATGAAAGATTGTAGAATCTGGAAGGTTTTATTTTATGATTCTGTACAATTGATAACATACCAAGAAGCTGATAAATTTATTGAATATTGTATTGAATATTATTTATAACATTCTATTGAAATGATTTAAAATATTCAGAGTATTGATATTATGTCTTGGGTTATTGGGCAGGGTGAAAAAAGGAATGTTTTTAAACATTTTAGTTTTCTTGATGGGAAAGTCTTAAACACAAGATTTGATTTGATGTTTCATGAGTTTGGACCATTTAAATGTATTGATAGTGATATTGTTCAATGGATCAAGGAGTGTTTTGGGTAGCTCAATGGGATTCAAGAGTAACAGACCTGCACATGACATTTAAACCTGTTGCATGTGGTTGTTCAAACCATTCAGTAAAACTGTGACGCATTCAATAGGTGAGGAAGAGGAGGTTGAACAGGCAGTATAAGGTTAATCAAATTGTGTGGGTCAACCATGAAAGAGACTATATGTATCCAGTTGTATAATCATGGTTAGTTCACGGTTTATCAGACCATTTGAGTCAAACTATGTGGCATACACAGTTTTGATATTCAGGTTAAATTATTTAATTAAAAATATAGGACGAGAGGTATTTATTAAATTTTAAAAAATTTTGGTTTTATCTAATTAAATTTTTAGTTTAGAGGAATTTTATTTTTTTATGTGAATCATATATTTTAGTTAATAAATTATTTTGAGTAAATTTAATAAAATAATGATGAGTAGGATAATTAATTTAGTTAAATTTGAATGAAGATAATTTAATTAAATGGTGAATAATGTGGAGTTTCTGGTTTGTCAAAGTGGAATAATATTATATAGTATTAATAATAATATATTGTCTGTTATTATTAACATTATTTTTATTATTTTAATAAAATTAAGGATATATTTTATTATTAAAAATGAATGAAATTGGGAGAGGTGAAAACCTAGGTGATGCGTGACACCCCGACTCGCCCATCTTTGGTGCACCACTCTCTTCACCTAGCTCGCTCTTTATGAACCAAATTGTGGGAGTTTATTTTTAGAATTTTTTCATATCGGCGAGGCAAGTCATTCCCTATGTGTTTCATTCTTTGCATTGGATATTTCAGATCTCTATCTCCTGGTCTCTATTAGGTTTAAACCCTGCGGTCCATTATTGATTTGATTTCATCATTTCTTCATATTCTAAGTGGTGTGGAAAATGTAACAGGACCCATTGGTCCTTATTTTGACTACTTTTTCCGAAGATGGGGTAGTTCGACTCGATTTGGTTCACTGTCATCATATTCGAGTACGGCTATATCCCGATAATTGGGTTTTCACACCTTGAATTAGGTTCTTATGGTGTAATTCAGTTTTGATTGATTAATTTGATGTTCATTGGTCCCCTCTACACAAATTGTGGTTGTTTATTGTTGTTTTTAAGGTGTTGAATTAATTATTCTGTTTGTACTGTTTTGATAACATGTGTGTAGTTGATGAGATGACGGGTTTAGTTATGAAATATTGGCTCATCCAATTCCTTGAGATAAGGTCATCAATACTGCTTAATTAATAAAAATAAGTTTTTGTTTAATTAATACTGATGAAATATTTGACTATAAATTTTGAATGATATGTAATATTTGTATTGTGTCTCTGTTCGATATAAAAATCATTTTTTATATAACCCCTCAATCGAGGTATGTTTCCTTCAAGCTAAAAACTTATTGTTTCGACTGATTTGTTTGTTTGGCTTCTAATTTTGTGTTTTTCTATTTTTATCATTACGTGTTTCTTTACTTAGGATATGTTGTAATTGAGAGTATAGGACCGGATAAATTCAGATAATTAATTGGGTGATTAATTATGAAATATTAGTGGGCCAAGTAGAGATATTTAATGTGTGAATTGATTATATTCCAGGCGGTTGTAATTTAAAAAATTAACCAGAGGAATAATTATGAGATTTTGAATTTGTTATATTGATATAAATATTTTTTGTATTAATTATGTTATCTAATATTGGAATATAGATAATTAATTTCATGATTAATTATAAGATATTGAAATGTATAATTGAGATAATTATTCAAGGGATTAATTATAATGTGTTTTCCTTGATAAATTGAGATAATTAAGTTAAGGATAAATTAGGTGATTTTAAAGAATTTATTTAGATAATTAATTATGGAAATAAATTATGGAACGATAACATCCAGGATGATAAAATTAATATTGGATTAATTTTGCACATGTGTTTATAAAATAGAAAATTAATTTGGGGAGCAATTATAAGATAAGTAATTTCTTCTATTCAGATAACTAATGGTAGATTAATTGTTATCCATGATTATTTTAACTCCCTAACCCTAGTAACCTAGTCTAGGTCCTTTATTAAACTACTTTTTCATGATACAAGGAATCATGTCCCGAAAGGCTGATCATTTTAGCATTATTGGAAACAAGATACATTGATAAGTTCAACATTAAAACTTGAAAAGAAATACAACAAAAATTTATTCCATCAAAAAGATCCAAGCCACCTATATTATGCCTGAAAGTCACTCAAGAGTAAAATCTTAATATCCTAGGAAAATAAAACATAAGAAAGGGGTGATCTCAAATGCCTATTAAGGGTAAGATATACAACAGAAGATAACATAAACATTAGGCATTAGGAATAATTAAAAATAAATTCTCATACAAATAATGAACATGAAAATTTTATGGCTGGAATATGAGCTAAGTAAATAATGCATGAATAATACATAGTCATGGGTATTATACTAGCCGAATAACCACAAGAACCAAAATTATTATTTTCATAATGAGGGAATGCATAATGCTGGACTTTCGGAAACATCTTGTCAAGGCCTCGACCAAGACGTCAAAAAATGATTTAGGCCTTGGCCAAAACCATATATCAAATTGGGAAAGGCATTAGGAAATTCCATGTCTAATTGTCTCATGATACCTAGCGATGCACTGAAGAGCTATATCATGATCCACCCATCAAATACTATGTCCAATACAATCCTCATATTAAAAGGTTGAAACATAACATAATCATTCGTATTAATATTTTAATACTAAATGCAAATATTTTAACCATAAACCATCAATGGTACCAAAGTAACACATCCATATTCAAACAATTCACAAAACCATCAACACAATATGGATGATTTGTATCATAATAAAACAACTTCAAAGATGTTTAAAATCCGTCAACGTATATTGAAATTGATGAAATGAAAATTAATTGAATGAAATACCACTTTCTATTGTGAAACCATTTTAGAGTCACATAATATAAAAGAAAACATTAATTTTGAAAATATTCTAAAAATAATGTAATCGAAGCTTCGATGATGTTATAACGGCGGTAAATAGTCACACCCACCGTATAAGTTATAAAAAACGATCTTACCTTGATTTTATCGAAAATGTCATAATGTACCTTGTTTCAAAAATGAAGGAAAGATTCCAATAAAAACATATAAGGTCAAATAAGGGTATAAATGAAATTAACACATAGTTTAGTAAATATGAAAAATGTTTTGATATACATTTTTAATAAAACACAGATTTGGATGATAAAGAGGTCCCAATGGATACTTACTTAAAAACTACCATGGATAATAAAGAGATTGTGAAATTTACCCTTACCTAGTACTTTTAATTAGTAGATGGTGGGTTAACCACATTTATAATAGTTAAATAATTGTTATTAAATTATAGAGTAATCATATACATAAAAATTATATCACATATGATCTCATATTATTGCATTGTTAATAATATTTTAGCAGTATCATCATTTCAGGTATTAACTGATTCATTTTCCTTTATATGGTTGGTTACGTAAGTCAAGTTTTTTATGGATTGAATGTATTTGATTCATATACAGAATGATAATATTTTCATAAAAATTATTTCTAATCATAAAATGAAAATTAATCTAGAATGATTACGATGGAGAATAAATCTTTTCACGTTCATGGAGACGGTAACCCATACGTACTCAAGAGCGACATTATCATTATATAGATGGTGAAACCGTATGAAATTGGATGGTATTTCATATATACATAATCATTAACATGTTATATTTATTATTTAAATTATTTATTATCATTTTTATTCCCACCCAAATAATTAATTGTTTGAATAACAAATTACACTACGACGTGGAGATGGTAAGTCGTACGTACGCATGTATGATGAATTTTCCATCCATATGATGTATAAAATAATGAATATGACTGTAACATTTTCATATTAACATCACAGTATATTAAAGATTCTGGATATATTATTTTAGAATGGAAACAACAAAGAAAGAGGATGTGGAAGAGGAAAATAACGTGAAAGAGGTGATAAAATATTTACCTCTTCTTCAAGAACTTCTTTAGATTTGATCAAAAGGGCTCCAAAGGATGTATTTCTGACCAATGGAAGGTCAACAAGAAAAAGGGAGGATATTTGGGAGGATATTTGGGTAGGTATTGGCAGAGTGAAATGGAATTGGAAATCTGAAATAATGATAAGGGTACGTACCCTTTTATAATAGAGGTGATGGTCATATTAGGAATCGTTTGAAATATTATTTTATAATAAAATAATTTTCGGTTATTAATGGATCCAAAATTATTTACATTGATGATAAGGTGTGGATGGGTAGAAAACCAATCAACCAATATTTTTTGGATAGGTTTAGGTCTCCATATTGACCTTATCTTTTAAATTAACACTTAGTTAAATAGTTTGACATTTACCATATCACTTTGTATTTTTATATAATATGGTTAGTAAACTTACTATAAAAAGACAAGAAAACCAAATGTGGTTCATTATTAATATATATAAACTTATATATGTCAGTAGGCATAACCATAGATTTTTATAAATTTGATATCAATTAATTATATAGTATTTGTTTCAAAAACTTAATTATGTCAATTTTGAAACTATTTAGTGATTGATTTTTTTTGAAACCCATAAAAACATTATCGGATAGAATAAAATTTATATAATAAACCATAACACGTCATATTAACCTAAAGAAATGTTTAAATTCATCAAAAGTCTCAATTTACATTTATTTGGATATTTATAATATCAATTATTTTAATATTTCATTATTAATGTAATTACTGCATCATCATTGTGTAATAAATAAATAAAATTATTTAACGTCTAAAAATTATAAATAAAATATCATTATGTTGGAAATCGTTTTATCATTTTAATGAATATATTTAATCTAATTTATATTGTCTGTAAACGTATATTAAAAATGGTTTATCTATTAAACATTGATTTTAAATCTTTTAACAATTCATTAACAAAATTAATAAAAGACATAATCTAATCCAAATGGACCAAAAGAATCATATTTCATTCCTAAGGTTGTTTTTGGTCTAATTTCACTTATCAAATAGAATTAGGACATTTTTTTTGGAAATTATAATATCAATTTCCACTTAATTATAAAATTTAGTTTTCATCATGGCAAATAAAAGCCAAAATGTACTATTCACAAAAAAAAATTATTTTCATTTTATTGATCCACATTTTACATACTGATGTCAACTGTATTTCTCGGATTTTTGAAATTCAACTCACAGAAGAGGTAAAATTATGTTTTATGAAAATTTGTAAATGCTACAAGGAGGTGGGTAAAAGACGGTAAAAAGTTCAATAAACATTTTGCATGTCTCAGATTATTATAATGTAAATCCAATAAATTACATTGAACATATATAGATATAATTTATCTATTTAAACCGAAAATAAATTTCAATAAAATAAATTACTATTTAAATAAAATTTCTATTTTAACCAATAAATTCGAGTTTTCACAATTCATAAAAAAATTAATGTTTTCAAAAAAACACAACAAATTCACCCTAAGCTAATTTTGATTTTCCGAATTCAAAAATGATGACCATTTTGAGAAATAAAATTTCAAAAATTTCATCAAAATGGTATTACTATTCACATCAGCTAGTTTGATTAGTCGGGGAGTGTTATAATCTCGAAGTTGCGTACAATGCAAGTTGATGGTTTATTCCAAGGGAAATTTGTTGTGGAAACTTGCGGTGTTACATTATTCCCTCCATCAAATTATTTCATCTAGGAAAAGTATATAATTCTACCGCACAAAAATATTTGAGTGGTTCTTCATCATAAGTACCTCTGGTTTCCATGTTTCCTCTTTCTTCTTAATGTATCTCCATAGAAATTATGACAAACGAGTCGTCCGAATTCTCAACAATTGTTCTATGGTTTCAAGAATCTTGTTTGGCTTTTCAAAATAAGACTGATCAGGTTCCAGTTCAATTTCCTCATAGGTGAGTACACTCATTGAGTTAGGCATTTATTTTCTCAATAGTGATACGTGGATCACATCATGAAATTTAGAGTGACTTGGAGGCTTCTATAAATGGTAATCTACAACCCCAATTCGTTCTAGAATTTCAAAAGGTCTGATGTACATAGGACATAATTTACCCTTATTAATGAATCGTTTAACTCCCTTACATGGAGATACCTTCATGAAAAAATGATCTCCAAACTGAAATTTCAAATCCTTCCTTTGGTTATCAGCATAGCTCTTATGCATACTTTGATATGCTTTGACATGGGTTTGGATAACCTACACATTTTCCATTGGTTCCTCGTCATGTTCCGGGCCAACGATTTTTCATCCACCAACATAATCCTAACAAGTTGGTGTGAAACATCTCTTTCCATATATCACTTCATATAGTGGCATCTGAATAATTGAATGGATTCTATTGTTATATGAAAATTCTACCAAAGGTAAATATTGATCCCACATACTTTGAAATTCAAGTGATAAGGATCTCAACATGTCTTCTAATGTTTGAATAGTCTATTCTAATTGTCCATTAGTTTGGGGATGGTAGGCAGTGCTCAAAAAATGTTTATTATCCAGGTATTTCTTGATGAATTTTCTAGAATCATGATGTATAATGGGGATCATGATTCGAAAAAATAGATAGGGGTAATGGATAAGAATTACAACTTCATTAATATACAGTGTTACTAAACGTTCAAGTGGTAAATCTACTCTTATAGCAAGAAAATTTGTAGACTTTGTAAGATGATCAACAATAACCCATATTTAATCATTATATCTAAGAGTCCTTGGCCACCCCATTAAAAATTCCATCGTAATATCATCCCTTTTCCACTCATGTATATGAAGAGGATTCATTACTCCTCTAGGATGCTGTATTTTAGCTTTCACTTGTTGGAAAACCATAAACCTTGACATAAAAATAGAAATCTATCTTTTCATGTTGTCTAACCAAAAATGTTCCTTCAAATCTCTATAAATCATAGTGCTCCCAGGAGCTATATAGAAATTGGAGATATGAGCATTATCCAACAATTGAATTTTTAGATCATGTATATCGGGAACACAATGCCTCTTCCCAATTTTCAAAATTACATCTTCATATTTGAATTCACTCAAACTCCCATCATTTAATGCTTTAATTTTCTTTTGAAACTCCTCATCCTCAGCCTAATAATTTTTTCTCTTTTCTAGTAAAGATAGTTTGGAAACCACTTGAAAAAGAATTGATGTTTCACCCTTCCTGGTTATTCCCATATCCATATTTACATGATCCATGAAAATAGGATCCCTTACAACTCTCATCTTGTTCAACAATCCATGATATTTTAATCTCAAAGAATATTACACCTAATTTTCCCTTCTATAGGTTGTAGTGTATTGGAAAATCATAATCCTTGAGTATTTGAAGCCATATACTTTTCCACATGTCTAGTTCTTTTTGTGAGAAAATATACTTCAAAATCTTTTGATCAGTATAAATCTCACATTTTTTTCCATAGATATATTTTATCCAAATCATTAGAGAGAAGATTACAAATTCTAACTCAAGATCATGAGTGGGATAGTTTTTCTCATGAACTGTTGGCTCTCTTGATACATATCCAATGACTCTACAATTCTGCATACGGACACAACCAAGTCCTTTCATTGAAGCATCACTATAAATAACGAACTAATTATACCCTATTGGTTGAGTCATGATAAGAGAATTGAATAATCTTCTCATTAGTTATTTAAAAAATTATTCACACTCTTTTGTCCAAATAAATTTAACAACATTACATGTGACCTTGGTTAATGGGTTAGCTAGCTGGGTAAAATTCTATACGAAACATCGATAATAACCTTCCAAACCAATAAAACTACGTACCTAATTTGTACTCATCGGTGTTGGCCTTTCTTGGATTGCCTTGGACTTTGAAGTATCAATAGATATTTCTTAGGTAAAATATGCGAAAGAAATGAAATCCTTTGAAGCCAAAATTAACACCTTCTATGAATCCACTATAATTCATTTATTCTAAGATACTTTAGAATAATGTGCATGTGATTTTCATGTTCATCATAGATTTTGGAATATAACAAGATATCACCAATAAATACCACTACAATGTCATCAGGATATTCCGTGAAAGCACTATTCATTAGATCTATGAAGATAGAGGGTGTATTAGTCAATCAAAAAGGCATTGCTGTAAAATCATAATGTATATACCTAGTTCGAAATGTTGTTTTCTGAATGTCTTCCTTATTCACACACAACTGATGATATCCAGAACAAAGGTCAATCTATGAAAAAATATTGATCTCCATGATGTTTCTCGAATAAGTCATCAATGCGAGATAGGGGATGCTTGATCTCTATTGTTAAGGCATTGATCTCCATTCAGTCAATGCATAAACTCATAAATATATATTTTTTCTTAACAAAAATTATAGGGGATCCCCAAAGAGAAACTCTTGGATGAATAAATCCCTTATTACACAATTCATCTTGTTGTTTCTTTAGTTTCACTATGTCCATATTGGCCATTATATAAGGGGTCTTTGATATGTGCCTTGAACCAAGAATTGAATCAGTGGAAAACTAAATTTCACTTTCTGTAATTTCTCTAAGTAAATTCTCTTGAAAAAATAAATGTATTCTTGCAAAATAGGTATGTCTTCTAATAGAACATTATTTTCCTTAGCCTTAATTATTTCATTCTCATTCTCTCCAATAATTTATTTTAGTAGAGCTACTGTGGGTGGATCTAGATAAGAATTATATGGTTGTGTTTCAGCTCTAATGATATGATACTCTTTATCATTATTGATAATTGTAACCCCATTCTTCATACAATTAATTTTCCCATATTGGTCTGAAATCCAATACATTCTGAAGATTATATCAAATTCAATATTTGGTATAACGATTAGATCATCCAATAAATATTGTTTATATGCCACAATGTGGATCGATTCACAAAACATTGTTGCAATGATATGTCCTTTGGGAGTTTTGACAGAAAAAACCCTTGTTAAATCAAATTGGAAATATATAATTTTCATACAAAACTAGGATGATAAGAAACAATTCTATGATCCATAATCAAATAAATAATTGGCTAAACATGAAGAAACTATTAAATTTCCTACCACTGAATCATTCATAACTTCAACCTTACTGGTATTGATCACATAAGTTTGGCCTTGATCCCTTGTACTTTTCTGCGGTAAGATCCCTAAATCTTAAGACATTAATTTTCATAATTTCCCAACTCCCTTCAATTGTATCATTAGTAATTGGTAGCTTCTTTAATCCCCTTAAAATCAAAGGACATATATCCATTCCTTCCACATTTTTAGAATAAAAATTTTCCTTTTAAACAGGCACAATGGTGCTTCCATCCAAAATTATCACAGGGCGGAAATTCAACTCTAACCGTATTCACTATTTCTTTTATTTCCACTCCCAAATTTTTTAGCAGATATCTTCTTCACATTGTTTTCTTTAAATAATTTTGACTTAGAGAAATTCTTTTCGGTTTTGATAGCACATGAGACACTATCTACATATGATGAGATGGATTTTGAGACTAATCCAAGATGGAGAAATGGTTTCAACCCATCAAAGAATTGATCAATGTTACTTCTTGGGTTGCGTATATAATTCCCAGCATTTCTTGTTATCTGTGTAAATTTATCTTCACAATTTGTGACATTCTCATCCTGCTTTTATATTAGACTTAAAAATTTCCTTTCCAAATATGCTCGATGGCCATGAGGAAATTACTTTTCTAAGAAAATATAATTAAACTCACTCCATTACACACATTATAATTCTTTATCATCCTTTGTGTTTTTAATTAATGACCACTGTTGATCTGCATCTACCGTGAGGTGATAAACTACCATGAAAACTGTTTCCATTCGCTACTCCCCAAATAATGAAATATTCTCTCTACGGAACATATCCATTACTCAGTTACAAATGGATTTTTAGAACCATTGAATATTGGTGGTTATTTCCTCATGATGTTCTCTAACATTGATCTTCCACGTTGTGGATCAGGGTGCTCGATACAGGTATGGTTATTATTCATAACCTGAGTGAGTCGTCACAATATGGTGATATGATGATCAAAACAATTTGTATCACCAAATCCACTATAATTACCTTGAGTTAGATAGAAATACCTAAATTTCTTACGTGTGTTAATAGAATTTTCATTCCAACAACTGGGCACCATTTATAAACAATAGACTACACTATATTTGTTTATGAATTACAATACATATTTCAAACATGTAAAACACATAACCTAAATTTAGAATGTTATGGATATAATCCAATATCAAAAAAAATCTATAAGGATATTTATAATCATAAATCCTTCATAATTGTTGGTAATTAAAATGTTAACTAACCAAAACATATCCCCTGGGAGTGTTAAAACTAAGAGTGTAGCAAGGATAGTTGTCTTGTAACAGGAAACCCCAGGTCAAGCCCAAAACTTTATGTTGGAGTTTTCACTCCTAGGTACATCTGTTCTAGAGTCTCCTCTACCTGCTCATATCCATACAGGGAGGTATTGATTAGAAAATTCACAAAATCTCTACAATACCAAAACTCCAGTAAGTTCTTCTATACCCACCCTCAAAGACAATTTTAGGGAAATGTCCTCTAATCTTAGTTTATGTAAATATATTTTCCAAGGATTGTATAAAACATCCTATGATACCAACTGTTATGCCCAAACCCCAGTTACCTAGAGTTAGTGATTTATTACATAACATTGGAATGATACATGGAATCATGTCCCGAATGACTGATCAGTTTGGTATTATTGGAATTAAGATACATTTATAAGTTCATCATCTCAACTTGAAAATAAATAAAACACTAATTTATTCCATTAGAATGATCCAAGCCTCCTAGATTATTCATACAATTCAATAATAACTAACTTCCTCATATCATAGGAAAATGAATCCTATGAAAGGGGTGAGCTCAAACACTCATTTATGGTAAGGAATATAGTAGAAGA
This sequence comes from Viscum album, assembly GCA_963277665.1. NCBI lineage: Eukaryota > Viridiplantae > Streptophyta > Magnoliopsida > Santalales > Viscaceae > Viscum > Viscum album. Next base: position 1,499,007,606 of record OY728161.1, read on the forward strand.
TAACATAAACATTACGAATGGTGAATAATTAAAAATTAATGTCTTTAAAAATAAAAAACATGAACACTTCATAGGAGGAATATGGGATGAGTAAATAATTACATAAATAAACATAGTCATGGGTATTATACTTGTCAAATAACCACATGAACCATCATTACTATTTTTATAATGAGAGAATATATATTTCGTGACAATCTAAAACATCATGTCAACGCCTCGACCAAGACGTTGAAAAATGATGTAGGCCCTGACCAAAACCATATTTCAAGTTAAGAAAGGCCTTGACCAATTACACGACTAATTGTCTCATGATACCAACCGATGCACTGAGGAGTTATAGCTAGCTCCACCCGTCACATACGAACTCCAATACATTTCTCATAAGAAAAGGTTGATACATAACATAAACATTCTTATTAAAACTGGCATACGAAATGTCAATACATTGACCATAAACCATGAATGGAATAAAATTAACATGTCCATAGTCAAACATGTCACAAAACCTCCAGTATAATATAGAAGATTTGTATCATAATAAATCAACATCAACCAAGCCTAAAATCCATTAAATGATGTTGACATAGATGAAATGAAATCATATTGAAAGAAATGCATCTTTCTATTTTGAAACTATTTAAGAGTCCCAATATTATAAAATAAAACATTTATTTTGAAAATATAATTATATGATTTGAAGGGAATATACGATGTTTTAATAATGGTAGAAAAAAGCTGCACCCACTGTATATGTTAAAAAAACAATCTTACCTTAATTTTGTTAAAAAGGTTATAAAGTACATTGTTTGAAAAATGGTGGAAAGTTTCCATTAAAAATTATGGGTTGTCAAATAAAGGTATAAATGACATTAATGCATAGTCTATTATATAGTAAAAATGATTTGAAACATATTTTTAATAGGACATGGATGTGGATGATAATGAGGTCCCATTGGATAATTTCATAAAAACAACATCAGATAATAGAGAGAATGGGAAATTAACCATTACCTTGTACTTTTCCTTAGTCAATAGTTTGTTAACATCGTTTATTATAGTTAAATCATTGTTATTAAATTTTACAAGAATCATATACATAAATATTATATCATATATGATCTTATAATATTTCTTTTTGAATAATATTTTAGTAGTATCATCATTTCAGCTATTAACAGATTCATTTTCAATTATCTATTTTGTTATGTATGTCATGTTTGTTATGGATAGGATGTATTTTATTCATATATAGAATTATAATTTGTTCATAAAAATTATTTCTAATCATAAAAAAATTATTCTAGAATGATTATGATGGGGAATGAATCTCATCTCGTTCATGGAGAAGATAATTTGTACTTACAAATTAGTGACAATATAATAGTATTGATGGTGAAATATTCTGTAATTGGATGGTAAATAATATATAAAAATCATTAAAATGTTATATTTATTATTTAAATTATTTAAACTCATTATTATACCCATCCAAAAAATGTAGTGTTTGAATAACAAACTACTCCACGACGTGGAGACGGTAAGCCGTACGTACGCACGTATGATGACGTTTTCATTCATATGATGGATAGAATAATGAATATGGTTATACCATTTTTATAATAACATCACATTGGAGAGAAGATACATGATTTATCCTTTTATAATGGAAACAACAATGAAAGAGGATGTGTTAGAAGAAAATAACTTGAAATAACGGATGAAATATTTACATATTCCTTGGGTTCTTTCTATTGATTTGATCAAAAGGGATATATAGGTTGGCATTATGACCAATGGAAGTAACTAGGATTAAGGGAGGAAAGATTTGAGATTATTGGGGCAAGGGTAGGACAATACAAATGGATTTGGATGTGTGAAATTTAGAGAAGAGGAATTAGCATTTTATAAGAGAGGTGAGGGTCACTTTAGGAGAAGCTTGAAATAATATTTTGTTATACAATATTTTTCTATTTCTAATAGAACCAAAATAAATTTATATTGAGGATAAGGTGGGGGAAGTTTAATAATACCTCATCCAATTGGTTTTGGATATGTTTATGCTACCATATTATCCTTATCTTTTAGATTCAACTCTTAGTTAAATAGTTTTACATTTACCATGTTTCTTTGTATGTTAATTTTATATGATTAATAAACATTTTATAACAAGCCAGGAGAACCCCATGTGGATCATTATTAATGTATATTATGTTATCAAATTACTTTGGATGAACCATTGATTTTTAAAAATATTATATCAATTAATAATATAGAATGTGTTAAAAAATTCAATTATGTCAATTTTGAGGCTATTTAGTAATTTATTTTTTTAAAATACATAAATAATTCATTTATTGGAATAAATTTTATTTAATAAACCCTAAAATTTCATTATAACCTAGATTTTTTAATTCATCATATGTCTTAATTTACATTTATTTGGATATTTATAATATCAGTTGTTTTAATATTTTATTATTAATGTATTTACTCCATAAACATTTTGTAATAAATAAATTAACTATTTTAATTTCTAAAAGTTATAAATTAAATATAATTATGTAGGAAGTATTTTTAGCTTTCTATTTATTATTTATAGGCTAATTTATATTGTTTGAATCCCTATATTAAAAATAGTTCAGTTATTAATTGTTTAACTCTTTTAACTCTACTTTATATAAAATAATATTAAATGTCTTAATTTAATCCATGTGGGTAAAATGAAACATATACTATTCCAAAGATGTTTTTTTCATTATGTACACATATCAATAGAATTAGTACATGTCCTAGGGTAATTATAACCTCATTTTTACCCTTATTTACCAAATTTACTATTAAACACGGTAAATAAAAGTCTACAGTTTCCATTCACCAAAAATTATATTCATCTTATTGATCCACATATTACATAATGATATAAACCATGTCTCTGAAATTTCAAAATTAAACTCACAATAGTATTTAAATTTAATTTTTTTCAAATTTGTAAATGCTCATAGGAGGTGGGTAAATGTCGGTAAAAAGTTCAATAAAAAATTTTAATATCTAAACATTTTATAAAATGAATTTGATTAATTACATTGAACTGATATAGGAATTATTTATCTATTTTTAACTTAAATAAATTAAATAAAATTAATTATTTTTTAAATAAAAAGGTGGTTTTAACCAATAACGCAGTTTTTTCACTATTCATAAATAAATTGAATGTTTTCCAAAAAATACCAAAAATTCACCCCAAGCTCATTTTTATATTAAAAATTCAAAAATGAAGTCCATTTTGAAAAATAAAATATATAAAATATTAGAAATAGGGTATTTTTATTCATAACTCCATGTTTGATTGGTCTCGATGTTTTAGAATATCAAAGTTAGGTACAATTTATGATATTTCATTATTCAAATTGAAATGTATTGTAGAAGCTTGTGGTGTTTCAATGTTTATTGAGATAATTAATTATGTGAATAATCATGAATACTTTATATTTTTATTTTATAATTAATTATGGAGATTTAATAATGGATTTGATAATTATGTTTATAGATTAATTAACTGATAAATTAATTAATGGAATTATGGAAAATGTTTATTATTGGTTAAATAATAGATTTCTGTATATTTCAGTAATTATTGAATTATTAAGGGAATGGGTGTGGACTGTATATGATTAATTAATTAGTGGGATTTGATTAAGTAACTTATGAATTAGTTAACAGTCATGAAGGATTAGGTTCTAGATATAGAGTTTTAGACTGGTGAGGAGGTACATGCATGGATAAATGAGGGGTACAAATTTCTTTCTATGCTAGTGAAATAAATATCATATTTTTGGGTTTGAGTCAAGGGGTTTTATCCAAATGAAGAGCACACATGAATGAGAATTGGGGTGTTAGACATGGCTATCAACACATGATGTATATTTACATGCTGAGAATTGGAGTGTTTAACACAGATATCTACCCCAAATTAATGACATTAATGGGTAGGGAGTGGGATATGATTAAATGAAGAATAAATGATGAACACCGAGTGATGGAATTGCATTAGAATTATTCTTACTCAAACATTGGTCAAACTATGTACTGAGATATCATACGTCATGAATACTTCGAGCTATAATATGAGTCAAAGCTGGTACTATGATATAGTATTACCTTGGGAAGGCTTCATGATCCAACATGACTTGATGTCAGTATTAAGGTATGGGTATCCAATACAACCATAGAGTTATTAATTGATTGAATAAAGAATTATTGGTAAAGGTATGACAAATATTTATGCTTGAAAAATATTCTTTTATGGTTCTTGTGCGGAATCTTATTCCAGGGAGAGGCAAAAATAGGTATTGTTGTCAGGTGCAATTTTGGAACATGGAGGGGTTGTTGGTTGTTTATTCATTTTTTTATTACTTTAATATATCCACAATATGTTAAATGAAAACATATTGTCTAGATTATTCTAGTCAGCCAATTTTCCCAGCCTACTAAGATTTATATCTCTGGCCCTATTTGGTCCATAATTGCACTAGGGTACCTAAGCTGACATTACATGTTTGCAAGAATGATGATATTGAATTTGTTGTTTTCTTCAACTTTGGGGTTAGAAGTGAAGGAAAAAGCGGGAGCATGGGATGATCATAGAGATTTCTTTTGCAGCTATGAATATTTTCTTTATTTGTGTACCAAAATGTAAATAATATAGTTTTTTTTACTAAATTCAGATATATACCTATATGAAATTAATTCATTGTATAAATTTGGATTGTCTATTTATATTATTTAATTTATTGTTGTATTAGATCTTATTCTTCTATTGTCATAGTCTTTTATCTATTTCCATTATGCACTCTTAATATGAGGGTATATTTTTCCCACTAACAATCTATAGACCATTTATACTAGTCTCTAGACTCTAGAATAGGAGGATACATACTAGAGATAATGTAGTGACTGATTCGGCTACGAGTTCAAGGGTATGTCGGGTTGGGACATTAAAGTGTGGTATCCAAGTACATATTTTCATTATTTTCTACTTTTTATTTTTATTTTGCGTTGGTAGACTGGAGACTAAGAAAGTGTTAGTGCTCGGTTATTATCTATCCTTGGTACATATCCCCCCATATACAAGTAATGACCAAGTTGTCTACAAATGTAATTTATGTTTATATTATTCGTTGATACAATTGATATGATTTTATCTTGAGTGACTGGTGTATTTTCAATTTCTTATTGATTTTTAGAATTTCGATAATTTTCCACGGCATGATATGAAAGGAAGTTGTATACATACATAATTATAAGCACATATAGATTAACATTTTATTAAGGTTGCATGCAATGTAGTTTTATTAGTTGGATTCTTACTAATTCTGATTTTGTTCATTCAGTGGAATGCCATGTTTTGATCTACTTTAACATGTCTTCTCTTATAACGTGTTTAGATAATTATATACCAGGCTTCATCCATTATTATCATGTGTTGATTTTCTGTCATGCTTCTATGTTATAAAATTCAATTGTGTAACTTCTTATGATAACATGATAGATATATTTTGAGGTGTAAATGACTGCAAGAGTATAAAATTTATTTCATACATTTAATATGGGAGCGAATTTCAATGGTATGGTTTGTTGGTGCCATATAACTGGGAAATGTGTAACCAATATATTCGAGCATTGTAAAATGAATACTAATGATAAATTGTTAAATGAAATTTTTATATAATAAATGGGAGGAAAATTCCATCAATAAGGATTACGGGTTCCTTATTTGATGGTAGATGTCCACCAATGTGACTGAGCCTAGTATAACCACAGTGTGTTAGAAAATGGTTATAAATGTAAAAATGTTGAGTTTCATGAAATTAGTTATTGTGGGGATGATTTTTAATGAACCAGATTTGAATAAATTGTTAACTCAGATTTCATATTTTTTTAAGAATAAATTTAGAAGTTAAATTTCTTTTTTGAAATGATTTGACACTGAATGTTAAATGTTAAAGAGTAATTTTGTTATGGCTTGTTTGATTTTTCCATGAGTTGTAGTTTAGAATCCATGTTACTTGTTGTGGAATATTACATGTATGTTTTTTAAAAAACATTAAATATTTAGAGTTTGAAATCAATTAATGAAATGGGTAAATTGAAAAATGGTCTTTTGAGCTTCGTAATTTCTGTTTTTTGTAACCAATAGATAGGGTCGACGGGCATTCATCGTAAGGTACAACATGTGGTATGTAGTACCTTTAGAACCTGAAAAGAATTGTTTCCACTGTGAAATTATTTATTATTGTACCGGTTGAGTGTTTTTTGTTCCTAGTATTAATTTTGGGTTTTATAGAATTACATATTTTATTTGATGGGTGTTAGTTATATCTTGAATTGTGATGTGGGAAAAAGGGAATACTTAGTTCAGGAGGATTGACATGCCACAAGAATAGTCCACCGTTATATTCTTACATGGGTAAACTCTATAGTAGAGTGAATGGGGTGTTATGTAACGTTCATCCCACTGCTCATGAGGTCTTTTGGGAAACAGTTTTTTTTGACACAATGGTCCGTTTAATCTTTTTTACATTCATGCATGATGTTGATTTGGTGATCAGGGTTTGGGGAAATATTTACGTTCATTTTATCTGTTTCTGAACCACTGTTCTTATGGGAAACAAGTACTTTGTTTCAATAACATGGAAAGTACTTAGGGGGTAGTGTCACATAAGATTTGGTATACTTATCAGTTATTTTTTGGAAGTATACCATCGATGGTTTTTGTGTGGTGTACAATCCTTTTGAAACACAAATATTTTTAGAAGAGTTTTAGTGATATTATTTTAATTATCATGGATTCCTTGGTTGTTATAGGCCTCGAGGTTTATTTGATGACTCATGGTAAAGAGTTTAATGGTAGTATTTTGAAACATCTTTTGCTAAACTGGGTTACGTTTAGTGTGCTCTTCTAAATGAGATGAGCGAGTCCCCTATATTGACCTCATCCTGATGGAACTGATATAATGTTGGACCTGGGTGATAATATGGTTTTAAATTTTTTTTCGTCTTATTGAGTTATTGTTATATGATTTTATGCGAGATTTTCAGTTTTGTGGTTTAGGTCATCTTTGTGTTGGGGAATGACAGTTTTAATACATCCTAGTGATGTCATGGCTTGATACAACCATTGGAGGTCAACAGAGGACTTTAGTGTACATACTGTTAGTGATGGGATCATTTTATAGGCATGTTTCTAGTTTAAGGGTGAGTGTGGGTTTATGGGTCAGTGATGTATTTAATGGAATGTGTCGTGGTTTGGGAGTTTTCCTGTTAAATTCTATGACCATTGGTGGAATTAACCAATGAAAATTTGGTTGAGGAGATGCTGACCTTATCATGTCTCTTGACTGTGTGGGCTCAGTTTTTTACCTTCTTTTCTTTTTTGTTGGTTTTTGGAGCTTTATCTCATGTTTTAAAAAGTATTAATCCTTAGGTCTTGTGTATTGGTTAAATGTTTGTTTGGAAATTGGTCTTAAAATGTGATTGTTCGAACAACACATAATGACCATTATGGTTTGGTTAATGTTTTAGTAGTTCACCATGGCTTCGTGGGGAAGATGCGATTTCAATGTGGGTTTATTTTAATTTCTATCATTTTTAATAGGAATAAAATATGAATGTTTTTTAAATAATTATTTTGTTGGATGGATCTATCTTAAAACTATGCATCCTGTGGATTTTTCAAGAGTTTAGAGAAATGAAAAATGTTGATAACGGTCTTAGGTATGCGATATTGGTGTTTTCTAAGTGGCTCAATGGGTTTCTGGTGCACCATAACTAGTAGAGGCATTTGTATGGGCCACACATGGTGAGTGAAATAATGAGGGTCAAACAGTATGACATGATATATGCAAGGTAGAGGCGTTCATAGAGGTTGGACTTGGTTAGTCAAACTGTGTGGGTCTACCAGGTGGGATTATACATGTTTTCAGAATCTGACACATGATCAGTGCAAAGTCTATTATGTAAGGTGAGTAAAACCATGCATCCTACCTAATTTTTGTTTTAGGTAAAATCATTTAATTTAAAATTAATAATTTACAAGAATTTAAAAAAATGCTACAATTGGTGGTTTTATCTAATAAAATTCTTGATTAAGAAAAATTTAATTATTTGATTTGAAAAATATATTCAATTTAAAAAATTTTATTCATATAATTTTATTTAATATTGATCAGTTAAGTAATTCATTCAATAAAATTCAGTTGAGGAGAAATTAAATAAATTGTTATTAAAGGTGTGTTTAGAGATTATCTAAGTGGAATAATAATAAATAGTAATAATAACATGATTTTAGTTATTAATATTATAAATATTCTCTTGATTAATATATTATAATTATGGTTTTAATTTAATATTATATGAGAATCAATGAGGTAGAGGCTCACAACCTGGGTGAGTTGCGACCCCCCTCCCTCTCTCCCATGGAGAATGCACCAACCTCCTCTCTCAGATCCCACTCTGCGTGGCAGATCTTGGTTGTTCCTTAATGGAAGTTTTCCTTTTCTGTGAGGTAAGCATTTCTACATATATTTTTTTCATTTTATCATCCATTTCATCTCCCTGTCACCCTGTCTCTGTTAGGGAAAAATCATGTGGTTTGGGATTTATTCAGTTTCTTCGTTTCTTCCGTTTCTAGGTGGTGTATAATATATCTCGGGAACCATTGGTATGTATTTCGATTACCACGGCCGATGGTATGGTGGTTTAGCTTGATTTGTTTCACTAGTGCCATATTTTTGAAAGGATATATATAGACTGTATTTCATTGTTCACCCCTAGAATAAGTTTCTTATGGTGTTATTAAGTCACGATTGATTAATGTGGCGAGTTTTGGCCTTCACTGCACTAATCATGGGTGCTGGTTGTTGTTGTTAATGTTATGTAATAATTGATGTGTGCATATATGCTTTTATTGAGGTGTGTATACATGGGAGGATGAAAATTTTAGTTAGAATGAATAGGATCATCCATTTCATTGATGTAGGATCTTCAAAATTACTTAAATAATAAAACATAATATATTTTTAATTACTATTGTTGATAAATTTGACTGAAAATGCCAAATTAGTGGTTTTTTTGAATTAACTAATTTTTAGATTAGAAAATCACCTTTTTTGCATTAAAACTTCACAATCAAGGTTCTGTTCCTTAAATCTAAAAATAGAGTGATTATATTGATATGTTCATTTAGTTTATTACATTCTGTTTTTCCATTATTGCACTAACATGTTGAGGGAATTGGGTTAAGTTGTAATTTTCAGTATTGGGTTTGATAATTTGAGATAATTAATTAGGGGATTAATTATGAATTAGTGAATTTGATAAGATAAGATAATTAATCTATGAATAAATTATGTGATTTTAATTTAGAATATAAATAAATAATTTTTGGAGTAATTATAAGTTATTTAATTGAATAATGAGATAATTAATTGGTGGATTAATTGTGATGTACTGTCATTTGATATGTCAAGATAATGAATTTTTGGATTAATTATATGATTTTTCAGTAATGATTTGGTTAATTAATTATAGAAATTAATTATGGATCGATGATATTTTTGATGACATAGATAATTGGGGATTAATTATTTAGATGATGTTTTAGTATAAATAACTAATAGGGGGATTAATAATGATATTTGGAATTTAATACGTTGAGATAATTAATGGTGGATTAATTATGTTCCATGATGTTGATTAAGATACTTAATTATGTGATTAATAATTATGATTTGACATTTGTATTGGATAATTGATTAGGGAGAATAAGACATGGAAGGTGATTTGTGTTAATAGATTAAATAATTGATGAATTAATTAATGGATTTGTGAACTTTGTTAACAGTGATTTATCTAATAGATATTGGTATATTTAACTATTCATTGGATTAGTATGGGAATGTGTGTGGATAATTTATTATTAATTAAATTTTGGTCATGTTGTTCTTCACCAAAGATGTTTGTGCATGAATGAGAATTGGGGTGTTAGACACGGGGTTATACACTATATGTACGTATACATTTTGAGAATTGGGGTGATAGAAAAATATTTATACCACAAATAAATGATGTTAATGGGTTTTGTTTTGAATATGTTTAAATGAATAAGAAATGATGAACTCCAAGTGATGGCCTCACATGATAATAATTCAAACTTTACTGTGAGTCGAATCCTGTACTATGAAATCATTCCCCATGAATACTTCTAGCTCAGGTATGAGTCGAAGCAGTTACAATGTTATTGTATTGCATAGGGAATGCTTTTTGCACTCATACAAGTCAAAGATTGTATTATGGTATGATTATCCATGGAAACCCTAGAGTTAATAAATGATTAAATGTATTATTAATTTTATAATGATATACAATATTTTTACCTGATAAATATTCTTATATGGTTCTTGTGTAGACTCTTATTATAGAAACATGACATATTAGTTATCACTGTCATGTTTCCTTTTGGAACATGGATGCATTCTTGGTTGTTTATTAAATTTGGTTTTCACATTGATATATCTGATGAATGTTAAATAAAATTTAATTATCTATACATAGTTAGGAAACCGAAAGTCCCAAAATACTGGGATATATACCTTACACACTATTCATGTTATCATTGCACTGGGGTACCTGATTAGACTATACTTATTTGTAGAACTGTGGACTTTGACACTGATATATATCTGTACTAGGGAATTATGAATAAAGGATAGAGCTAGTGCTCAATATGCTTATATATATGTTTCTTTTGGATTTAATTCATTTAATTATTTGTTAATTTAAACATAAAGCATGGTAATTTTTACTACTTTCATGTTTTTATCCCCATAATATGCACACATTTTATAAATTGTAATTGTCCATTTTGTTTATTCAGTTGATTATTGTTTTATATCTTCTTCTGATGTTTTCTGAAATTAGTAACAATTTCTGATATGCACTCTGAATATGAGGTAACATTATCCTCACTAACTATATATATACCATTGCAACTAGTTGGCATGATTTGGTGTACGAGGAGATGTGTTTGGGGTCATGTGGTCACAGGACTGGCTACCAGCTCAATTGTATGCCGATTCGGGATGTTACAAGTGATGTCGTAGTAGTGATTAATTTTAGGGATTTTTTTTGGATGAGCTACTTTGTGTTATTCTAGAGAGGGATATTGAGTTTAATTTCCACTTAGTACATTATTCTAAGCCAATTTCAAATCCATATTATCACATTTCCCATGTAAAAATTTTATAAATGAAAAACAATACATGGGTTGTCAAATATATGTTTAATTTGACCAAACACATCATGAAAGGTTATTTCTATTATGTTTAGTAAAAATATATATGGGTCAATATAATATTTCATTGATTATGGATCCTATAATAATGTTACTATTAAGAACATGTAACCATTTCGTCATATTGATGAATTTATATCATCTTTTGGCTGATCGGTATTAATGGAAGTATAATATGTGGACCATGTACCATCATCTGAATGTTATGGAAGATGATATACAAATTTTTGTTTTTGGATAATATATTTGAATCATGATGTTATAGTTTTTCTCTTTGGGTTGTCTAATGTATCTTCAATAATTATAGAAAAAACAATAATATTATTCTCTAAGTTCTTAGATAATTTTATAGTAATGTTTATTAATGTTATTTTGAAGTAATTAAATATTAGTAGGAACATTGAATTAACATCATAATTATCTTTTGAAACAATAAAATAAAATAATGTATATAGAAAATTTTTTATCATTCAATTTGGTAGAAAAAATATCATTCATTAGTTATATTTTATCAAATGATGAATTAGTTATTGAACGTACTAAAATTATTATTTTTGATAATTAGATGAGACAATAAAATTTCATAGTGATTCATTGCTTTATTGATTTAGATATTTTATACCAGTTATTTATTGAGGAATATTCTCAGTTGTCTGTCACATTGACAAAAATAAATAAAAAGGAGATAAATTCATTGTGATAAATGAATTTGATGATTTAATTCAGTAACTAAAAATATGATTGGTTAATGATATAGTTTTATCTATTATCTCTAGTGGTGGGTATTTTTTTAATTTAAAAAGATTTTTAATTGAATAGATATTGTTGTTTCCCAATTTAGAATGATATGGTAATGTATTATTCATCATTTTAACCAAATAATCATGAGTTAAATTATCCAACACGTGTTCTTGAATTAGATTATATTTTTGTTAATATTAAAATATGGATGCATTAATTATATATAGTAAATTGTGTGTTATATATTGATAACAAATTTTGTATGTATATTTTATCATAGAAAGAGTTAATAATGAGTGAGAGATATATGATGGATGTAACTGATCAAGGATTATAATTTCACAATTAATTAGCATTCTAGTAGTGGAAATAGTAGTTGGTGAATTTTTAGGAAATTTATATATACATTAACCTTGATAATTTTTTTAAATGACCATATGTATAATGATTTTATGAATTTTTTCATATAATTTATTGATGCATGAATCCCTCCAGTTTTATTCAGGTTACACAACAGTCAACTTTTATGGAATGTGTCATGAAGTCAACAAAAGGGGATCATGCCTTTCAGCATGGTGTTTTAACTATTTCAGAGGGATGGACTTCTTTAATGTAAAAATATTGAATAATGTGTTAGTTTATTATTATAATTTTTTTTAGAATTTTTATTTTGAGATAGATTTGTTGAGTAAATATCATTGTTCACCATTTTTAATTTATCATGTCAACAAATAGTTTAACACAAACCGTCAGTAGTATTATTGTTGGGATGGAATGGAATGTTAAATTATTTACATTACAAGGAAATGTATTACTTGAGAGTATGTTAAACAAAATCAATAATTATATAATTGAATTCTTCACCATTTCTAGTGGTAATGTAAAAATTCGATAATATATCAATCGATTTCTTCGTTATATCTCCAAAAAAATCTAAAGGTGAAAATATGATTTCGTTAATTGTTTGATGATTGAATAAATCTATAAATTAACTCCCAATTCATTATAGTATGTATTTAGATACTATTTCATTACTATATCTAATTTATATAGTAATTATTCATAGATTTCCCCCCTCCATTATCAATAAACACTATCCCAGATTTTATTTTAATAAATAGAATGGACTATAGAAATCATTGGGTTTTAATTAATGTTAAAGGAAAACATATATCCATCAATCATATATTCACTCTAAGGTAAAAATTCATAACATGTAAGACATGGATAATACTTTTAGTATGGATTAAATTATATTTTTATATCAATATCATTCATTCATTTAGTGTTATTATAACAGTTTTCATTCCAGTATAAAGATAAAAGAATTTGGGCATTAAAATTGACTATTGTTCCAGTAACTATAATATTGTGACGATATAGAAGAAATGATATTGAATATTCCATTATTTGTATAATATAATATTTATATGGTGTAGATGATTTAGAAACTTAATATTTCAACTGAGAGAAATCATGATGGTTTTGTAGAAAACCAGGGAAAATATAATTCCTTCAATATAGGAGTTCCTCGTTCATAAAAATTATGACAATGAAAAACTGTAATATATTTGGGTAAAAATAAAAATATAATCCCACAATTAATTGGGCCATATTAAATACTCGAGAATGTATAACTAATTTCTTATAGTGTGTATTTTTACAATTTTCATCCATCTTTCATAGGTTTTTCATTATTCAATTTTAGTGAAATATTTTTAATATTCATCTCATTTTTTGATCCTCATGGTTATTCACATAGGAGATGCCATTTTATTCAAGGAATAGACTCATTATATACATCATAAAATAAAGGAAATTCTTTGATGTAATGTAATTTACTAAGCTATGCTTTTAGGAAGAAACATTATTCTATAAAATGAAACAAGTGAATATGATGATTCTATGAGGGAAAGATATCCTCATTTTGTTAGAATAATTTAATGATTCAATAGTAGGGGGGGTGGGTGGTGAATTCTGAATTTAAAAAAATGTTGGTAAAATAAAACTAAGATTCCCATATCTTGTTGATGTGGAGATTTTTAGTATATTTTTATTTTTTAATATTTATATAGTAGACAAACTGAATAAATAACACAAAATTTTTTATGGAATTTCAACGAAGAAATATCCCCTAGTCCTCTCCCACAACTCTAAATCTATGAGAATGTAGAATTTCACTAGAATGGTCATATTATCACATCACCTTCAAATCACAAACGAATTTGTTGATATTGACACCATTACAAAAAGGATTTTAGATCATTGTGGTTCTTTTGAAGGTACCTAATAATCCCAAACATAGACTGAGAAGATTAAACTCCTCCATGACTCTTTCCAAGGATTCAGAATAATAATAAATCAGAAGAGTTTTTTTTGTTGATTATTTAGTTTGAAAAATCACTATTTTAGTAGGAACAACTGAGAGTGGATAGATCACCTTCTTTAGAAATTAATTTCCTCCTAAAATAATATCTCTAAACAAATCATGTTTTCATATCCTCTTAAAATTGAATATCAAAAAATAGTAGTACACAGTTGAAAATTATTTCTCTAATGTGTAGGATCTTTCAAAAAATAATTGATTTAATCGGTCATTGGATTCTATCCATATATCAAGGATATTCACAAGTATAATAAATTATTTTCATTTTATCACATATCATATATATTTCCAGAATACCCTATTCATATATATATATATATATATATATATATATTTGAGTAGATCCAAGAAAATATGCTAATTAGTTATAAATATTTTAAATCAAATTTACTAGGGGAGTCATAACATCTTCATTGAATATTATTGATTATCCGAATTGAATATTGTTATTTTAAATGATCATTATATACCTTTGAATTTTTCATATAATATCATGTAATAAATCATTACTTCTGTCATGAACCTTTTATAAATCATGAATAATATCAGTTATTCAAGTCTCCATTTTAAAAAAAAAATTGTTAGATTGAACAATGTAGCATAGGGATACATTGTTTAATTAAGGGTTCTGTTACATAGAGTAGGGTTCCTTAACATAGTGTAGGGATCCATTGCATAAAATTCAATGAATAGTTAATGAACCATACATTCAAATTCTCATAATGTAGGGATCCAATGTAATGTTTGGTTGAGAAACCAAATGTTTATCTTCTTAGTTTAACATTGAATACAAACATATGGTTTATTAACTATACCATCATTCATCGAATGTAGGGTATTAACAGTGATTCCCGACATCAATATTCGGATTATATACTATTAGTATATCCAAATTTATCATTTCAAATCAATATGTAAATTTTTATCATAGAGAGGATAAACCATACATTCGGTTCTTAATGTGGGTCAATTTCATAGGTTTTGCAAACCAACATCAGTTATGAATAGTGTTTCTTGAAACACTAAAACATGATCTAAATGCCTGGAAAACATTTTATGCTAACTAAATACAAGATTATACTTCCCAAATTATTATTGAAAAGAATATTATTTTTTTAGAACCAACTGAACATAGTATCATAAAAAAAACAATTGTATTTTTGATCATCAAAATCAAGAATATTGATATATATTTATTGAGAAAATACATTCCACACTATCTCTACCATTTTGTTGATCCCAAAACATATAACATATTTTATTGAAAATGATAGAATTATAAAAACGAAAGAAGCAATATTTTAATGAAAATATGTGTGCCTTTGAAAAATAATTTTTTAAGTATTATTTTAGTTTTAAAGTAGATTTTTTTAAAATAAAATATATTCTTAAAAAATTGAGAATGTTTTGTTTACCCAAATTTCTCAACCTTTTGTGTTATCAAAAATAACGAATATCAAAATGGAATAAAACAAAATAAATTTTCATTGAACAATAAATGAATTTTATAGTCTACTGAGTAGAAAAAATACATGTCATATTGTAGTTTATAGTTGATCATAAATAAAAAACGTAAATGATGATATAAAACTCAAAAATATAAATGTCATGTAATCAAAATCTAAGGTAAAATGTTTTTGTAAATAATGATTACATACCAAAATAATCTAATGAATCTTTCAAAATTTTGGGATCAGTTTCGTGTGGTTTTTCTTTTTTGAATAATTATTGGTATAATGTGAAACTTTAGAAGCATCATCCATATATATTTATTGATATTTAATAATTAAACCAAATTCAACATAAAACATTCAGTATTTCTTTCATTCTATTGATTGAGGGAAATTTACATATCTCTTACATGATGATTAACTATCCTCATACAAAGATATATTATAGGTTAGTTGAATTACCAAATTTATATAATTCTACAAAAAAAATTAAATTTTGTAATGTCACACTTAATAGTTTTCATTTGGTTATTGAAATATGCTAACATAGATGTTATTACCTCAAATATTCTGATCAAATCACGAGATGTCTATTGAGAATAAGTCATATCCTAATGTCATTCTATGAAAGGTTGAATCTCTCTCCCCAATAACTATTTCAAGAAATCAAAAAACTATTTCACAACATATTAATAATTTTACTATGATATCTTAATGGTTATTAGTCTAATATGATATTGGATATCTCTCAACGAATCAATTGTTTCTAGATTATATTTTAATTGAGTTGTAAGTGCCTCAAACACATATTTATGAATCATTGAGATACTAAGATCAACAAAATTATTCCTCTCATCCTCTATCACTAGTCAGGGAAAATATATTTTTATTATCATGATTATAAATATAAAAAAAGTCTTTTGATTTTATTTCCATTGAGTCGTAATAATCATTTGATTGTTCTCTAGTATGACCAACTACCACCTAATACAATCATGGATCTTCCTCCAATCTCAATGCATATAATTCAACATCAACTAAATATAAAAAAATGATATAAATATTTTTAGTGGGAATTTAACCAATATTAGGATCAACAACAATAGATTGATCTGTCCCTTTAAAAAATAGATCATCATTTTCAATAACATCATCCAACTACGCAGCCACATCTACTTCATCTCTTCTTCCATTTCCATCTCCATAATCATTCACATTTTCACCAATGCTTACGAAAATTACAATTCATTGATGAAGAATAGCCTCATCAATTCTATATTTAACATCTTCATCTGCTCTTAGTCACACCAAAGAAATAGAAATTAATTAATTTTTCTCCCCATGATCACTAATCATTCTATTTTTTGTTATTCAATACCAGCAAGTAATATATTATTTTACAATTCATTATAGAAAATCCTACATTCCTAATAGTTTTGGAATTTAGAATATTTCTATAATTTCATCTCTAACCAAAAGAGATGTCTCGTAAATTTCCTAGTTGGGAAACAAATGGTTTAGAACCCTTCTATATGGGTAAGAGATAATTTTTTCTTTCTTCGAAAAATAGTGATTCAAATACAATATTATATATCTAATAAAGGTCATATTATTATTTTCTTGAAAAAAGAATATAAATATCTTGGAAAAATAACATTCCCCTACTCGACCATCGATAGATTAATTCCAGACTTTATGAAAATTATAAAGACACCTTGATAAACATTAACTTCTTTTGTCATCATTTTATAAAATGTTATAGTTTTGAAGAGAAAAACTATATATCCTCCTATTTGGACTTATCATATCTTTATTTCCTAAATAAAAATGAAATTACCCCTCATGGGGAAAATCCAATATATTATCAATTTATACAAATGACATAGAAAAATAATCATGATGAATCATATACATAACTCTATCTTCATTATTTCTATAAAAAAATGAGACGTTATTACAGAACTCAATTACATTTAAATTGAAAAAATACATATTTATATTTCCAAAAATTAATTCCTACCCTCATAATCATAAATCATTAAATAATGATATATCTTCTTGGTATAGATATTTAATATAGATTATCTTCCAATGAGTAAGTTTTAGAAATATCAAATATTGTTAAAAAGACTAGCTTGGTACAACTTCATCAACTCTACCTGAAGATTCTATTTATGCAGTTTTTGTGGTTTTACAGTTATACAATTACGGTTTTGTAATATGTATGGAGAGATTATCTATAATCAAAAATGTTATGAATGTGTTGAATGATGAGATATAAAATAATGACAGTTTTCACATATAGATTCACAATATAATCATAAAAACTAAATTTAATAACAGGAAAAATAAAAAAAAATGAATTTTTTGATTCAAATATTATAAATTTGTAAATTAATAAATCTATAGAAAATACTTATATTTAAATACAAATATATAAAAGACTAAATAAAAGAGAGAGATGAAAAAAATATTAATTAAAAATTATATGAAATTAAATATCAATAACTCCACCATAATAAAATCAAAATCAAAAGTAGGACATTCCATACTAAAAATATCATCAAATTGAAATTTTTCATTTATAAATTTAAATTATATATATTTTTTAAAGATTATTATCCTTGAAAAAAATGTCTGGTATCAATATTCTTATTCAAAGAATGAATTATTGGATTTTCTCTAAATTTTATAGAAATAGTTTTATCAACTAAATTTAAATATTATAAAATTTTAATTTGTTTCATCCACACCACATGGGTATAAGAACTCATATATATTTTTCCATTAATGTTGACAGAGAATCAGAATGTTGATTCTTATATGAAAATAATACTACAGATGTTTTCAAAAAATTGAGTGGTTCCTTATGTGATTATCTACCAAATCTACACTCTATAAAGTCATCATCAAAATATGAAATTAAATCAAAATCAGTAGTTTTAGTGTATTATAGACTTTGTAAAATAAATCTTTAAAAATATCAAAATATTATTTTAACATTGGTAATATTAGATTATTTAGGATTTGATGATAGTCTATATCATTGAAATATATATAACATTATTTCTGGTCTTCTAGTATTATGATATAATAAACATCCTATCACCAATATATAAAACATGTCATTAACTCATTTTAATGTTTCAACCAAATCATTTATTATATTGTTACAAATGGGATCTCTATATGTCTCACCGTTACCATGTCCAATATTTTTTGATAAATCAATAATAAATATTCCATGATTTAAAATATTACCATAATATATTTAATTGGATTGAAATCCAAAAAATAAAATATGTTCTCACATTATAGTCATTTAAAATTCTCTTTACACATCTTTTGAAGAAACATTAAAAATATTGTTATTTGTTGAACTGAAAATTACATCATAAACACAAATTTTACTATAAATATATTAGAAAAAATAGTTTCTATAAAATGAACAGGATCTAGTAATACCATATAAAATAAATTTTCCAAAAAAATAACTTCTTCATTCATTACAAATTATAGGTTCTTGATTGTGGACATAGAGTGATTATGTTTGTTTAAAAATAAAATTTTGTCTATGGGGTTTCTAAAAACTAGTGGTAGTTCAACATAAACACCCTATGTTAAATATCTATTTCAAAATCTATATTTAACATAAATTTAATATAAATTAAATTTATATTTTATGAATAACCTAAAAGTATTCAACGGTATTTTAATATTGTTATAGGTAAAAATTATTCATCATAATCTATTCCTTTTTCATGATTGTATCATTTGGATACTAATCTATCTCTATTTCTAGTGACGATCCAATTATCATTGTGTTTATTTTTAATGATATATTTAGTTCATATAATTTTGTAAATAGATTTTTTTACTAATTCCAAATATATTTTTTCAAATGAATTTTTTGGTTATTCATTCTTGGATAACAATCAAATTTCATCTTCTAAATTAGATGGAATACAAAAGTTCTAATTGAGATATAATATTAGATAATTAAAATAGGTATCCTATATTTCATCTAGATCAAATTCTTGTTTCTTCTCTCATATAAAATTGAATAATGGATCATTCATTAATCATTTTAATCTATCTTAGAAATAAACTTTTAGGTTCTTATATTTATGGTATTATGAACCAGACTGAATTTCATTTATTTTCTGTCGAATATCAAACTATGGAAATTCACATCCCATGTTATCAAATGGGTATGTATTATCATATATTTGATCTATATCCTTATTAAAAGGGATAATTTCATCAAAACTCACATAAAACGATTCTTTGAAAATCCATTAGTTTTTATTAGACACGCCATAGGCTTTAGATGAATAATAAGAGTCTAAAAATATAACTTCACCTGCTTTTGGAATGAATTTAAAGTGGTTATCCTTAGTATCATGATATATACATTGCATCCATGGATGTTAAGGTACACTAATTTGGGTTTTTTTCATTCCAAAGTTTATATGCTGTCATTTAAATAATTTTAATTATTAAAACTCTATTCAGGATATATAAAGTCATAAATATAGATTATTTCTAGGCATAGTTACGACGATTGTATTCATTTAACATAATTTATTACATTTCATTAATTTTTATGTTTATTCCTACAAAAATACCATTTTATGTTCTAATATATTTGTAGAGAAGGTTCATTTAATACCTTTCCTTATGAAATAATTATTAAATTATGGATGTTAAAATTATCAACCAATATCACCTCAAAATGAGATTTTTTTAAAATCATTTTCATTTTGAATTTTTTTGAAATGTAGTTAAAAATAGTGAGTATATCACTTTTATGTTTTGAACTATAAGCTGATATAAATAATGAAAAAACCTCAACTAAATAATAAAATTATATTTTAACATCAAAAAATTCTACGGTGGATGGTAAAAAAACTATATGGATAATTTCTAATGGTTTACACGTAGTAATTTTTTAATTTTAATTGAATAATTATTTGTGTTGGTTTCTAATATCAAATGCATCATCAAATCCATCATTTTCAAGCATAATAAAAGGAAAAATAGAAATTAATTGAATATTAGATAATTATTTTTTAAATATATACTTAAATTAATAGGTATTAAATGAAAAATTCAAGACTAATTTTACATATAAGTTAAATAAATCACTTTTTTCTTACCCAAGAAATTGTTTTTCATATTATAATCATTTTAATATTAGAGTGCTCTAAATTTAATTTTTTTTTCTTTAAAAAAATAATAAATAATATAAAAATTATCATACTATCAATAAAAACATAATTGAGAAATACCTATCATGAAGTGATTTATACCATGTACATATAGTACATTTATTATTATGATTGTATTTAGTTCTCCAAAAGTTCCGACTCCAAAAAAAAAATCATTTGAATTATGACAAAATTTGACTAGACCTCCAACCATTTAAGTCAACGTATATAATATTTATTGTCCACAACTCAAGTGTTTTGAGCAGCCACTGTTCTTATACAATATATCATTTCTATTCATGTGTACCGTTTCCTCTCATATAAATTCAACATCTGTTTATTTTGTTTCCATGCATTACTGGGTCAAACTATGTCATCATGTAATGTTCTAGAAATCTAGATATAGATTATCTGTCCATAATTTATATCACATGCTTAAAATATATTTTTAGAAGTGAAATAATTTTTAATTACACATATTTTGGAATACAATAAATAACAATTGATTTTTAGAAGACATTTTATTCCAAAATTAATAAATGGTAGATTTTTTGGAAATGAAAAACAAAATTTTTTTATACTTATTAATTTTCACCATAAATTCTCATTGAAAATATGTATCATTTAATATAATTTTTTTCATGAATAAAATTCAAAATATTTTATCCTTTTGATAAAAAAAGTAAAACTATTTAATGATATTCTACTTGATTATATAACTTTTTTATTCTTTTTTATGCTCAATGTAGTTTGAAGTAGTTGAATTGAGTTTTTCAATTAGATCATAATGTTTCATCATCATTGTGTATATTTCAACTAAAACATTTATGTGGATTTTTTTAATTATTTATGTTTATTTTTCATATAATCAAATGTATATATTATAATTGTATTGTAGGATGCAAGCTAACTATTTTATAACTATTAGTAGTAGAAAAAGAAGAGGTATAAGTTCATACATCTTATTATTACATATCCATACAACACATATTGTAAAACATTTTGGGAATATTATTTTGAATCTGATTTTGAAGAGACGATAAAGTCTTTTGATAAACTCTACATAGCTTTCATATTTCTTTTCCCATTATGTAAATAAATTGATTTTATCAGATTTTTATTTTTTGTCCTTGTTCATTCATATTTCAACTAGGGGATGTTATGTCTGAATTGAATCATCTTTTTGAATTTGTAGCATCTTAATTCACTCGGTTCTAGTTCATTATTCATAATGAGTTTTCTAAACCCTTCATTCATCTAGTATAATTTTCTGAATTTTTCAGCTAGTTTTGTATGTTACATTTCAATATATAAGGATTTTGAATTATTGTAAATTTTGTGCCTAATTTCTTATTTCATTCATGATTTGGAAATGATACCTAATGTAATGTATTTTCCTTTTTCACCATTTTGTGATTTTCAACATCATCTTTCATTGTGGCTTAATACATCCTCAATGTACCAATTAATGCATTCATAATAAAATTATTGACATGATAGTATTATTGAATTACTATAGGTATTTTTTCCATTTTTAGGGTTGTAATCAATATACTATCATAGATTGATTAGATTTATAAATTGGTTCCACTACTTATCTAATGTTATTGAAAATATCTATCAATGGCCATTCATTTGAGGGATTCTATCATTATTAAAAATTATATTTGGGTCAATATTTAGTTTTCTAGTTTCATTCCTCATCTTTTTGATGTTATATATTCCTTAAAATGTGACATATATTGTTTTTCAATGTTCATACGATTTAGGGTATTGTGATACTTGATTAAATTCATAGGGTGAATTTCCACATATTATAGCATTCATATAATTTCAGTTTATGTCATATTAATCTCATGTTGCAACATTAAATGTTACTCTGATCAGCTGAAACACATTAGGGGAGATTATCCTTGATTAATCCATGAATAATAAATTCATTGGTTAAAAGATCTTGTGATATTTCCAATATCATTATAATTCATCATTAAAATATTGATCATGTACTATAGAAAACCTTTATTTTAGACTATCCACTGATATTTTCATTGTATAGACCTTATACTATTGAGGTTATTGGGGCTTTATCACAAATTTCCTCCATTGATAACAAATGATTTGTAATAATAATATAGGGATACAAAATAGGGCGGTGGGGAATTGTGTATTTTTAACAATGTATTCAATTTATTACATGAAATCTAATTTATTATTGATGTATAGATTTTAAAAATATTTTTCATTCATAATACATATGAATTGGAAAATAGAAAAAATAAGAAATAAATTTTTATTTTTGTTTGTGGGAAAATAATCCCCTAATCCACTCCACCAATTCATTATCTATGAATGTGTTGAATTTTACAAAAAAAATGTTCTATTATCCCAATACCTTCAAATCCAAAACTGAGTGCAAGTAGTTAAAACATTTACAAACTAGCTAATCAATTCCTTCTTGTTCTATTATAGGGAACATGTTATCTAAATATTAGGCTAAAAAGAAGAAACTCCAACATGTCTAAGTCAGTGGGGTTGAAACTCTATAAAAGCTAAAGATATTTATTTTTTTATTTTTCAGGTTGAAACATCATTGTTACAGTAGTAGTAACTAATAGTAGATGGATCTTCTTCATCAGAAATGAATGTCTTCATGAAAAAAACTCTATTGATATCCTTGTTCCAAATGAAATTCAAATTTAATATCAACAATTAGTAGTACAAGGTTAAAAAAAATTATACCTCTAATGTATATCATCTTTCGTAAAAGAATAATAGTAAACGTTCATTGAAACATATTTGTATATAAAAGATTTACACAACATGGAAGAGAAGTATTTTTATTGAATCATGTGACATTTCTATTTCAATAATACTCTATTCATATATATTACTCTATTTTAGTTAAATAGATCAATGAAAATATCCTAATAGATATGAGATATTTATAATCATATTGATAAGGATAGTCATCACTTCCCTTAAGAATATTAGTGATTTTCTCGATTTAATGTGGTTATTTGAAACGTGTATAAAAATAAATTGAATTAATTATTTAATATATATAAAACAATCATTTTTTATGTGAAGACCATTTCATATATAATTTATAATATCACTGATTTAAAAAGTCATTATTTAATAAACAAACATAGTGTTTAACTCCATATCGTAGGTTTCAATTTCCTATCCTAGGGTTCAATTATGTAGTGTAGGGTTCCATTTCGTAGTGTAGTATAAAATTTTATAGCATTCAACAAATGGTTCAAAAACCCCTACTTTTATCTCTTCTGAATTTAGAAAATTAATGTCAATTGGGATATGAAACCATACTTTTATCGTTTTAGTGTAAGGTTAATTCAAAACATAGGGTTGATTAACTATACATTCAATCTCTGAACATTGGGTATGAACAGTGATTCCTGAATTCCACTTTGAGATGATATTCCTCCCATTTATCAAAATGTATAATTTTTTACATATATGTAAAATTTTCAGCATAGGGATGTTAAATCATACTTTTTTTTCGGAACATAGGGTTCATTCGATATGTTATGTGTACCATTTTAGGGAATGAATAGCTTTTTTAGATGCACTATAATAATTTGTGAACACCTAATAAATATTTCATGTAGATTATAAACTTGAATATAATTGAAAAACAATATTTGAAAGGATAATAATTTAGTTAATCTATCATAAAGTAATATCATCAACAAAAAACAAAGGTATTTGTGTGCATCAAATTCAATATGATTTATAACATATTTTTGAGAGAATAAATTCCCCATAGTCCCCACATACATAAAAAGTGAATAAAACTATGAGGATGTAAATTATTATAGGAAAAAAGAAATGAAATAATCTAGGTAATGGTAAAAATATCACTTTTATATTTATTAATATTAATTAGATATATTTATTTATAAATATCTTACGTAAATATAATTTTATTTTTAAATCAATACAGAAATAGTTTAATCAGGCAATTATCATTTAATTTTTTATTCAAAATTGTAAAATCAAGATTATAGAGTATGAATAAGGAAAAATTAATTTCCTTTCATAATTATCATATCGTAATTTACAATGGGTAATATTATTTTATTTGTTAGAAAAATATGTTTTTCTTTGTAAATAGTGAATATTATTGATTTTTGTAAAATTGTGATTTATTCTTAAGAAATTTAATAATTTTGAAGTCCCTTTATGATTTAATATGATTTTGGGTAACTTAATTATCATTTAGTAATATTTAATCCACGTAATTACTCTATAACAATTTCATATTATATTTCAATAAGAATTTGTTCATGGGTATAAAAATTTGGGTTTTTTAAAAGCTTTTCAAAATAAATAATGTTTTTATATATTAATTAATTTTAAAAACACATAATAATAAGTTATTAAAATTAATTTTATAGATTATATATCTGTATTATTATTCTAACCTCATAAAATGATGATTATTAGTCATAGAGATTACATGAAATCATGTGATTCTTCAAAAATATAGTTTTTGAAATAACAATTATTTATCTCATCTTCGAGATTATTTTCCCATAAGATTTTTCCATTTATGTGATTATTGTTTGTAAAATTTCCTGAAATATATGAATTCAAAATTTATTATACAATATAATATTTATTGATAATTCGATTTCTATAAATATTAGTGAGAGCCATTAAATATAATTAACACTTTTATGGAAATAATGGTTTTACCTGGGGATTAAACTAAATAAATGTGTAAAATTGATCAAAAAATATCAAAATTTCTATTTTACATCCATATTTTAACCATAAAATGTTTTATTCCCTATAATTTCACTTAATATTTTTTGTCATGTGAAATGAGGTCTAAAAATTTTTATTTTACAAAAATATTGTTGAGCATCTCACATCACTTAAAAAAGAACATCCCCACTACTCTATGTATTAAAAAATAAAATCCCATTCTATCTTCAAATGATCACATCAATATTTTAATTAATTATTTCCCAATTTATATGATCACCATGTATTATCATAAATATATCTTTTCATCTCATTCAGTTAATACCAAAGGGTATTGTTTGAAGAAGATGTAGCATGCTTAACTAAGTGGGTTTTTCTAAATATATCTTCTACCAATTTCAAGTATTCATCACTTATACTGATATATTAACATTAATATCTAAAATATAATTACATGTTTATATTGTATATTTATCATAAATATTTCTCATTTTCCATCAAATTAGAAATGTAATCATTATCCATGTGTATGGAGAGACACCACATCATGAAAATAATTGATTCATTTTTACTCATCTCTTATTCTAGCTTGTTGTATTTGACAAGATTAAAGTATATATATGAATTTTCTAAAAATTTTATTCATATGGAAGGATTATATCACATATATATTCATAAATTTCATTGCATTTGTGATACAATAATGTCACTCTTGTGTATGTTGATCTACAACCTCAGGAAGAGTCATGATGCATTTTATAATAATAAAATACCTCGAAGGTAATAAGCAAAATTTATTGAACATATTTTACATATATGAAATAATTATGATATCTATAATCTATTTATTTTTATTTATCTAAAATATGTTATTTTTTTCATAACTTTTGAATCACATGGAAAATACTATCTTCTGTCACGCCTACCTATACACTACTTCCTCCACGATGTGATGTGATTAATATTCATCACCAAAGCACATGGATGATATATATATATGTATATATTTATATTTGTAATATGATATTTTTGATTTCATTATATATTATATTAATGAATAAATAATAATGACCATATTTTAATAATGATTGTTGAAAAATAGATACGTTACTCATTTGCATGAATGAACTATGAGTTCAATTTTTATAAGTATTTTATGTTGTTTTAATATATTGATTTTTTTATATTACACTTCATATAATTATAAAACTATGTAATATATATCACTTTTGTAAATAGGGAGACAGCATGAACTGATAAAATATGAAATATTATTTTATGAATTGTTTAAATTATTACAAGCCTTTTAATATTTCATGATTTGATATGAACTAATATATTTGATGTATCTTCAATTATCAACAAATTTTAAGACATATGACATAACCAAAACCATCATTTTAGAAATATGTAATATCAGTCATTTTTACATGATCCCATCGGGATAAAATAAATAGAGGGCTTACCTACCAAATTTGAGGACATTTCATATACAAAATTGTGGAGAGAGAGGCTTTACTTCTTATTTTCCTCTTCTCTTTCACCTCTAATTTTGGTATAAATAATTTTTTTATTATCCCTCATATCCTCTAATAAAATGCATAATGGGTTGTCCCACATTTTATATGATTATATAATAGTAGTGGTAATCTTATTTTTTATTTATTTCTATTTATTTATTCATCCATTTGGTTTGTTATGATTTCATTAATCAATTTCAAATCACTTTAAATTATTTTTCTCATGAACAATGAAAATAGAATTAGAAACCAAAAAAATTGTCCTATCTAAAATCCATAATAGTGGAATTAAAATTTTCAAATTTGGGGGAATCATATTTCAATATTTTCTTAAAATACATTATTCATAAAAACCCTATTTTACTAGAACAGTTTGAACTGGGTATTTCCTCAACAATGATGTGATACCAGTATCGTTTTATCTCCCTCGTTGTCACTCTGAAACCAATCATGATTTAATCTACATACTTTCTAACATAAATATTCACTATAACCATAAATTATAAAAACCAAGTTATCATGATTTTAAAAACATATTTAAAACAACCTATATTCTTTAAAATCAACTTTTTTTTTTTCTGAAAATCAATAAAATAATCATTTCTCACCATTTTCATCACATTAAATAAATTAAATATTTTTAAAAACCATTCAAACTATCACAAAATCTATATGGGAGCCTAAAAATCCTTACAAGTTACTCATTATTAATAATTACTTTCATATTTTTAGTTTTTTTCAAATCATTATTTTGATTTGATCCATCGAGAAATAGTGACACCCCTTGGGCCGGTCATCACACCATTTCCATGATTTTTACAAGGTTTTTTATTAAAAATGAATAATTATTTAAATGAAAATTTATAATTTAATATATGAAAATAATTATGTATTTCTTAGTATTCTAGAGATGTTTATAAGAAGAAACCATTGACCATAGTCAACCTAATAAATTAATTTTTAACACATAAGAAGAATATTGATAAAAACACAATCTTCGAATAATATATTAACAACTCATATATAAAATTATAAAATGTGAAATAATATGAATTTATAATATGAAATTGGATGATATTAAATTATATCATTAATATATGTTATTATTTTGAAATGAAAATAAAAACATTATAAGTCTAACTCAAGGTAAGGTACATCCTATCAATTTCTGTTTTTGAGGAATATTTTGATAGTATGGACTAATATTCATTATAAGAACACTATATACATCAAATTCAACTTTGTCTATCCTAAATTACAATATTATAATTATATATAACTATTTTTATTAATATTTATTCTCTCAAAGGGATTAATATTCAAATGTAATAAATGATTTAAGGGACATTCAACATAAAAAATCTTTTTTATTTTCATCCTTCTAATTTCTGTTCTTAAATTTCCATGTTGTTTAAATTATATTACCAATATTATTATATATACATAAATGATTTATAATGGACATTTTTTTTCTCACATGAAATGATATCTATGGGTTTTCAAAGGATATATTATGTGAGATATTTGAAACCATTATGATAAATGAAAATGGAAATGTTATATTTCAAATTACATGGTGATGAAAATTATTCCATTTAAACTATACATTATTTTAATTATGAAATACATTGAAATGTTTCATGTTTTTTGGAATAAATACCACCATTTATTTTTCTATGTATTTTGGTATTCAAAATTCATTTTATAAGAAAATTTTATATTGATATACTATTTTTAAAATGATTTCAGAAGTTCTTTCAAATGTATTTATGAATAAATGTTGAAATAATAATATGTTTTATTATATGTATTTCACTAGAGTAGTATATGGATAGTCATTGATCACCGTATAACTATCATGAAGGATTCAACCTAGTTCATAGGTGAGATCAATATAGAATATATGACGTGTGAGACCCATTATTGATCTAAAATTCATTAGGTAATGATTAATTTCTCTATAGAATTATATTTTCTGTTGGTCATATGTTTTTACCAATTGAAACATTTTTAAATATTTTTTATCAATATTTTGTTCTATGTTGTTAAAAAATGTATATATTTTCTTTTTGTAGGTTTTAATTATTTTATTTGAGAAAAAAATGTTTTTTTTTGAAAATGATTATTTTATACAAACAATGATCATTGAATATAGTGGTGAAAATTAAATGGGTTTTCATGATTTCCCCTTAACTTGAAGTTTTTATATTTTTATATATACCGATGATCATATTGTCCCCATCCCACTTGTTTTCAAAAAATATATAATATATATGGTTGAGTATTGGAGTGGAAGAGGCCTTGTTGATTATCATAAAAATGTTATGAAAAAAATAATGTTTTATTTTGAATTATTTATGTCTTGAGGAAATGGATATTAATCTAAAGTGTCTACAATGTATTATATAGTTTTGTTATGTCTGAATTTTATCTTAATTTTATAAAACAATAATGGTAAAAATATCCTTAAATGTACGTGATCATTTAGTGGTATCATACTGAACTTTGTTTTTAACGACCTACTTCTGTATGTGGGTGACTATGGATCTTGTTTTGGAAGATTCATGTAATGGGATGGGAATTATATATCATATAAGATAATATTTATGTTTTTTTATGTTTTGGTATTATTTTGATGTGAAATTTGTTGACCAAAAGGCTTGTTATCTAGAATATTTCATTTTTTGGGTTTCTCTGGCATGATCCACATAAATATCTGTTTTTACCACTACGTAATGGGGTTAAATTTCATGTTTTTGTTATAAAAAATAAATGTTTTATATCCTTTTTTACACAACCCCATTATGGGATATCTTAGGTGAGTGGTTGAGTTGACCTATGATGGTATGTTATAATTCTGTATCAAAGGGGTTACTCATGATGCAGTGTATCATCACTATCTACGTTTTTTAGTTTATTGGATATACAAGAATAAGATAGTCTAAATTTGGACACGATGGGATGAAAAATGGGTTTTTACATCTCACCACCATAACATAATATTATTTTCCATTGGTGGTCATAAAAATATTTACTAGGTCCAAGACATAGTATTTAGGTTCATTTGAAAAAATGTTATTTAATTTTTTAGATTAATCTATCTTCAGTTTTCATGGATCAGTGTGTGGATCTTTGTGTGGTTGTATGAATAAAATAAATGGGTAATTTATTTCAATGAATATGTGCATTTAATAATATGAATACATCTTGTGAAAATATTTATAAATTATATAAATTATTTTTGTTTTAAATCAAGTTTTCTTTTTCTAGTTTTGGGATAAAGGGTTTTGAAATTTTCTCATGGATGACTATTTTTTTAGGTATTTAATGTGAACTTTACCCTATAAAAGCTCATACATATACAATATGGTAAGAGGTGAATCATTTTTTACAGGTAAATCCCCATGTGGACCCTTCTTTAGATCTCGATGTGATCAGTACCATTCATAATTAGGGGTCAATTGGCATAGTGTCCACTTGATGATTATCTGATCATTGTTTTTAATTTACCATGAAGAATCATGTTATCATCCATGGTGACTAAGGGCCACCATTATAAATTTACTTGATTAAATTATTTTAATGGACATTTATCTTTTTGTAGTCTCTTAATGATTTTGAATTGTGTTATTCTAGTTACATTCTCAAAAGACCATAGAAATGATGGTTGGACTCATTAGTGATAGGTATGTTACATTAGGGTATTACATGGGATTATCTTATATAAATAATTAATCTATATTATTAACATATTAATATATATGAGGAAAATACCCCTGAGAATTTATCTTCGGAGAAATGGGATCATAACATTCTGTAATACTCCACCTTCATTACAATGTTGACACATTTAGAACAAGATCATAAAAATAATGATTACCTATTATCTTGATGGTTCAAAATGTGGATAAGGGATGATTTTAAGTCAATAATTTTTTTGGGCATTTATACGTTTTGGATATAGTGAATAAAAAATATAGGATACGAAAGTCCTATCTCTAAGAACAGGATTTGGAGGAGCTTATATTTGTTTTAACAGATATCCAAGGAACTACTTCTTGTCAGAAACGAACATACAATAGTAGTTAACTATCTACATGAATATATTTAGTTTCTTATATTGGGAATCAACATTTTTTCGAACCAGTGATGGAGGTGTGGTTATACTATGATTTAGTGTATAATGGCACATAGAACATGTTATATTTGTAGGTGATATGTCCATATGAACTATTTCTATGATAATATGTCTCAAGTATGTATGGTAGGATCCATATTCTCAAAGGGGTATCACATGATAATGATTTTTCCATGTGTGGTGGATATCATTCTTAGAGCATGGGGGATTTTATTTTCCATAATTTTGCATGGATTTATATAGTTGTGTGTGCACCAGATGACATTGAAGAAGGACTATAAACAGTTAGAGTCAATATGATTATTTTTTATTCTATGATTCTTTCTAGGATTGATAATAGATCTACAAAAATTTGTATATTTTCAAAGTCAGTTGACATGTTGGGTTTTAGTTCATAGCTTAAGTGATTATTTAATGGAGAATTTTTTCATTGGGGATATTGTCCAAACACGGTTTCAAATAATATGTATGTTGGAGGGTGATAGGGAACTATGAGGTGGTTTGGGAATTCTTATTTCTTGTTCACGAATTATTTAAATTGATCATCATAATTTAATTGATTATTAGCCTAAAATCGCAAATATACTATTATTATAAAATGGAATAATTCTTATCTACTATTTGGGTGACTCATGTTTTTTATGGTGAGTGTGACTTGAGGTTTGAAACAGCTAGTCTGGTTGTTCCATATACTAGTTTAATCTCGTGATAGTATTCCAAAATGATTCATGATGATGTTAAATAATAATAGGTAGGTAAACTTCCTACTATTTTGTTTTCATTTTGGGAGGTATTTTCATTTTATTTTTACAGTTTTCCACCACAAAGTTAGGTTGAATTTATTATTAACCTAATACATTTATCAATTACATTATCTATATCCTACTATAAAAGGGAACCTACTAATTTGGTGCAACATATTGTCTAGATTGAGGACCTTTATGTGAAATTATATAGTCATAATAGATTTTCAGTGTGAAATTGACTAGAACTCGTTGCTATGAAATTACATTTAATTGTCAGAAACTATAAGGACTCTCAGAATATGAATTAGGTGGTCATTAGGACCATGTATATTTTAATCCTAATTGTTTGTCTCTATGATCAGTTGATGCAGTCTCACTGGTTTTCTATGATTGAGCAATTTTTGGGGTACCACCAATTGAGTTTCTAAAAAAATATATACCCAATACCTCATTTCAAGGAAAATTGATCATTTTGATTTTTTTATTATTCCTTTAGAACACACTAAATCTACAACTGTATTCCTGGAATTGATGAATGAATGTATCATCAGCTATAGGAGTAATTTATTGTTATAGTCATAAATTATATCATGGTGGGAATCATGGACTAGGATGATAACACGTGCCTTTTGAAAATAATTCATCAATACATTATAGAACATCATTTGTATGGTGTGATTTAAATGTGTGAGTTTTAGAACTAAGAAGTGAGGTTTTTGGAGAATATGATATTTGCAGGGGCATATAATTTTATCTCGAAATTGTGTAATCAGTTATGTCTTAGCAACATCGAAGAATCAATAGTGATATATAATGCTTCATGTGTTTGGAATGTTAATAAATATTTTTTAGGACATCTACAATATGGAATCATCAATAAATACATTAGCTTATTTGGGTGTAAAGAATTAGTGGAAATAAAAGTCATATAGAACCACTGAGAAGGAAATTATGGTTTAAAATTAAACAATACTTTTTATTCTTTCAAAACCACCTTCGGTTATGATGTTTTATGTGTTCCATCTGGAATAGGTTTAGGATGTGTCCTATTAATGTGGAAACTAGTTGTGTCTTATGTATTACGCATGTGAGACACTAATGAACGAACTAAAAACACACTCATATTGAATTGGAAACAATTATTCATGGGATAAAATATGTTGTCACTAATAATTTGAATATTGGATTAAATTATATTCTGATCAAAAATCACTGAAGTACATTTTCACTCAGAGACATCTGAACTAGTGACATAGATTCTAGTTTTACTGTCTAAAGACCATTAATTTTGATATCGAATATACCCTTCAAAAAGGGTATGTGGTGGAAGGTGTGTTTAGTATAAAATTGAAAACATAATTTGTGAAGGAATTTGTTGAGATGTGGAATCTGTTGAGTTTTGTTTTTGATAAAATGAGATCAGTAGTGGTGGAGAATTGTGGTATATTCTATGTGGATTAAACAAATGTTGATTAATTGTTTTTTGTGTTTTTTTTACTAGATCAGATGATAGAAAATAAGAGTCAAATCTTTAGAGAAATATCAAATTCTTGGGGACCACATTCTATTTTTCTTGGTGTCCTATTGTATATTTTTTCATTTCGTACAAGGTTGGTTGTTCAATTTTCATGATAGAAGAGTTTCTAGATAGTGGAAAGAAATTATGTTGGTTTATAAATCATTGGGACATAAATATGTAACTCAATTTGGAACATCAGTTTTTTTTCATATGGGGTGATAGTTAGAGATATTGTATTTTTGTGTCTCACTTGTCAAGAAGTTTTGGTAGAAAACTATATATCTATATGTTTTTTAATCGTTTATCATTTTTGTATGGAATTTGGATTGTATTTCCATTTATTTCATCATTATTTCACCCCCAAATGATAATGGGAAGGATGTGATTTTGTTGTTTGTTGATAGGCTCACTAAATTAGTGCAATTATTTCCAGTAATGGAGGAAAAAAATTTCGAACAACTTGGGGAGTTATATGTATTGGATAGTGTATATCTACAGGTGATTCCCATTATATTTGATTCTAATGTGGAATTAATGTCCATAATTAGATTCTAGAATGTTTTTCCTGAAGAATTCGGTTTCTATATGAATTTATCATGAATTAATATTCATAGGCAGGTTGAAAAATAAAGATGTGTATCAGTTTTCATTATGTGATTCCCGAGGGTTGTGTACTTTATTTAGGTCAATATTAATAAAAACATTTTTTCGTTGGTAGATATATTTCATTAAAAATAGTTATCAGGATTCGATAAGGATGGATTCCATTATGAAATTTAATGGTTGGATATTTCAATATCTCTTATGAATGGATGGGATGGGCAAGAATTCCTTTGTTAGGTTGGGTTTGGTTCTGAATATGACAATAAAAGTGAAGTTAATAACGATGAAATTGATCATGGAATAGAGTCGTCATAAATTTTTGTGGACCATCATTCATGACCCATCCTAATTCTATACTTGATCTTCAACTTCCCCAAATCCACCTCCATAATCTAGGATGGCGACACGCCTCGAAAGGCATATCCAAAATGGGATGAACATTTTTATCAAACTTTATGGAAAAACCTTCCCATTTCAATGTCCATGTATAGAGATAAAAATATAAAAATTGATCCACAGATAAAATTTAAACCATGAATAAAAAACCTCTAGGGTGTATAAGAGTACGCCAGTGAAAACTAAAAATTAAAGGGCTAAAATATATAGAAAATTAGAAATATGTACCATCCTGAAAAATTTGAATGTAAAACATCTGATAAATACGAACTCTTGATCCTAATATTTTACCACTATACACGGTCCATAGTATCCAGTATCCTTATGCTCCATAGAAGCCCCCACCAACCATTTCATCATCATTATAAGGCATTATTTTATTGGGAAATTCCCAATAATGTGTGAGTTTATACATTCCTATTAGAACAAACTGAATGCCGATGTGGGGGAAGTAAGAGATACAACTGATAGTATAAAGATAGTATAATAGTACAAATGATCCATGAAATAGTAAAAAAGAATATAGGAATCTGAACAAGAGAGTGTATCCTCATCCAAGAATATAGGGATCTAAAAAGATAGTAGATTAACTGCATGTTGAGTCTTCGTCACCCATAGTAGGATAAAATACACAACCATCAATTATATTGGAAACATTACATGAATGTAGAATACCCAGTGTGTCTCTATATCTCATGGTATGAGAGTATCATAATCTATAGGTAATGAAAAAAGGTATATATATATGCCTAGTTAATTAAATCCCATATAAGAGTTTAAAGTGATATAAATCCAATAGCATAGCCCAGGAATAAGTGTCTCTGATATATCCAAAATTGCATAAACAATTCTTATAATCTTACACGTCTTCCCAAATGTAATAATCCAAGTAAAACCACACCACATCACAATACTAAAGATTATAAGGGCTACAATATCTGGGTAGAGGACCTATTCCACATAAAAATAGGAGGGTTCCAACCTAATATTTGATGTCGTACCCATGCCCTATTTATAGGAGGGTTCAATTATAGATGTTGTTGAGGACCCACTTCCTGGATCTACTAGAGGGTTCCACTCAGAGGTTGTTGATCGTCCCACTAGAAGAAACATCTAAATGATACCAATTGATGAAATTAAAGACCCACAATCCATGATTATTGAAGGGTACCACTCAAATGAAGATTATGACCCACTACTGATGTCTACAGGAGGGTTCTAGATGGAATTTGTTGAGGACCCACTACATTTATCTAATTGTTGTACCACATAGAAGACATTTTTGACCCACTACACATCTATACTAGAGGTTTCCAGTCTGAAGTCATATATTACCCCTTACCACCTCTACTAGAGGGATCCACTTGGTTTTCATTGGGGACCCACTAACTAGGCTTTTTGTAGGGTACCATCTGGAATCACACTGGTGATTCAGTGTGACTATAGTCATCATCGTGCATCAGATAACCATGATTCATTCCCAGAACAATCTAAATCATATAAAAACATCCCCCATTGAAGGAAATACAATGTTATATTTCTAAAAAATCACGATATGAAACTCACATAGAAAAATATGAGTCCAAACAAAATATATATGAAATGTTGAAGATTCTCAATAAGTACCTAGTTTGTAAGGAGTCCATGTAACAGATGGACCCATCCTCAATGTTTGTTTGATCCCCAACACATGTATTTCTAACAAATTAGTACTACAGTATTTGTAAGGGTAGTAAATGACATGTATCTAACAAAATTTTTAGGAATTCATGAGACACATCTTCTACAAAAAAATGTATTAATAATTATATATCTATGAAAATGGCCAAAAAAAGGTTCCAAAAATTTTGATCCTCATTGAAAAAAAATTGATATAGGGTTTTCATTTTCCTAAATCATATATCAGAATAAAATGTTAAATTTTAAAACATAACTCCTCAATGCTACTTCAGGGGACCAAGACATGAATACAAATTAAATAATCATTACTTGAAAGATCTTAAATTTTTTTGAGTTATTTCATGCACGATTTCAGATACTTTTTTAAGTACCATTAATTGGAGTTAATACATTGGGTGAATTTAGGAATAGTTTTAATGAATTTTGAGGAAAACGATCACGACATGATATGTGCAAAGCAAGAGAAAACCATGCACCAAAAACTAGGTAATTGTATGGCCCTAAAGAGTGAGGTCCTCAATGTTGGCACACTATTTACCTAACCATGTTCCCCTTCACAAGAACTGTCACATGGAACTTGATTCGAGACGTTACTAAGTGGAATCAGTGGTCCAATTTTCTTTATTATTCATTTATCATACTATTTTTAGAATTGTATAAATGAGACTAAGAATAGTCATTGATTGGTAATGAGATTCAGTATGTGAGATTCAAACCCATGTTTGAGGGAAAACATGAGTACTCAGATTGGGATTATTGTAGTTATTAATTTCTGTTACAGTTGAATATTATTCCACATAGGTTGATACACATCTGGTGTGGTGTGATTATTTTTTCTGATATTTTTTGTGAGTGGATTTATGTATAAAAATGGAATGAGATTTCAGTATGCTTGAAACAATTTAGGATCCTAGGTTTTTTTTCACATGCGTCATTTTATGAATGCATGGAAAAAGGGTATGGGTATGTTGTTGAACATGAACTCTTTTACTTTTTTTAATATTAAAATTGAAAATAGTTCCATACATGAATTGATAATTATTTTGAAATGATGAGAAATGAGATTAATTTGGGGTCTAAAAGAGAAACTTGATTATGATAGTGTGATTACCCGAGTTAACCAAAGCCTAAGAGAAATATGGATAAGGGAAGTCATAGTGTCTTGGTTTGGTCATGTGGGGAGAGGTGGGGGAAATACATTTTTTGACCTATTATAATTATTCCTCTTAAATAAATGTTATACAGTTATTTATGAAACATATGGCATATTGTTGATATTGTAGAAAATATGTCTCCATGATGAATGTTGAGGGGATGACTAAAGGGAATAGATTGGAATGGTCTCCCAGTTAGGAGTGTGAGGAAAAAATGGTTCTAGATAAAGATAAATGAATGTTGTTCTGCAAGAACATTTCTCGTTTTCTTATTTAATGGAAGGAGACCTAGGGCGGGTTTTGAAAAGCATATATTATTCAGCAAGGGAGTTTTAGTTGTCGAGGTCTCTAAAATTTATTATAGGATAAACCACCGGGACCTAAATTCTAGGTTGAGTCTATAGAGAAAATACATGACCATTTGGATACATTGGTTGAGAGTTGGGTCAATATGTATCCAAATATACTATGGGAATCATTTAATCATTGGTGGGACATTCGGGTGCGAAATGGAAAAACTAATGGTATATAATTTAATAACGTTGTAGATATGTTCTATAAGGTCCTGACCTTAAGCGTTAAATAATATTGAATTATGTAAAGATATCATGTTGAGGATCTTTTCATGTTTATAGTTTTAAACAATTTGGCCATTAATATTATATAACAATATGAATATAACAAGTAGACACTTCTAACATGAATCCATTTTTTATAAAATAAAACCTATTGAAAAAAAGATACATGTCTATTTCTGTGTTTTAGAGAGTATGTCTTTTCCATGATCTCATTATTGCAACTATTCATCTTCAAGTATAGTGGAAAATGTTTAAAAAACATGGGAAGAGAATAAAAAGATCAGTAAGGGTAATTAAATAAGGAACAAAAACAATAGACCATCAATAAATACATATTAATGAAAAACATATTTTTCAATCATAACAAACCATACGAATTCTTATGATTTATGAATAAGACACACAAATCATAAATCCTAAAGGTAACATAAGAAATTCATAATATACATACATCGTAGCTATCACAGCTACATAGGGATTAACATTTGTAATAACCATTATAGTATATTCCCCAAATCTCTTAGTAGAAACATTAAAGTTTACCTCAGTCATTTTACCCTATGCATTGGAGTGCTATCTCGGGCTCACCAACCCTTGGTTTATCATGGAACCACCAAAATAAATAAACAATGCCCAATAATCATAACATAATCATAACACATAACAAAATAATAAAGTAAATATAACTTTTCGACATTCCAATATATCAAATCAAGCTATTTAAATAAAAAATGCTTTATCAAGCCATTTTCAATACCATTTAAAACATTTAATAATGATACTTTTGAATCTATGTGTCCCATACAACATTGAAAATTTTTAATGAATTAAACATGTAAAACATTAATTTCCATTTAAATAAATACAACAGAATTTTTTTTGAAAACATGGGCATTAATGAGAAGGATTTAGAAGATTAAATCGTTAAAACAATATTTTAGTTAATGTGTTATTAACAAATTGATATCTACTTAAATAAAAAAAATTGAGGAATAAAATTTAATAAAAACTATATAATGCCATGAGAATAAATGGATTCATGATATAATATTCCCAAGGATAATATATGCACTGTATAAAAGTGAATTGGTGTATAACGACAATGAAGTCACAATGGAATGTAAATTGAGAAAAAATCTCTTATTACAACTTTATCAATAGATTAAGGATAAAAAAATTACATAATAATGTGTGAAAAATATAAACACATTCAATATGATTGGATATTCATAGTAAATCAATCATAGTTAATTCACATATGTTCTTTTTAAGACAAAACAAATGACTTGGATGATTAAATGAATGAATTGAAATAGAGTTAAAATCACTCTTATCATGTTTATATTGATGACATGAAAATTTATCAATGGAGTGATTATGTGAATAAATTTTATATCAAAAAAAAGGCGGGTTGAAATTACAAAATAAATAAACAAATATTTATTCCACAAATAATCATATCATGAAATAATTAATAATTAGATGATTAACACAAGGAATAAAAATTGTGTAAAAAGGTTCCGCTACCGATTTGGTAACTTACGAAAAATAAAAATCCAAGAAAGAATGATCATAAAATGAAGATTTAAATACCCAAAAATTGAATTATATTACACAATGAATATAATCTTCGGTAGTACATACATCAAAAAAAATGAAAGAGCTGCAAATATAGCATGAATCTCACGAGAATAAAAATTGAGATGAAAATCCCTTACCACGTTGTAATCAATCGAGTCATATGGAAAAAGGTTAATAAATACCAAATGATTCATAGAATAAAATGTATATAATTATAATAATGAAAATATATATCAAATGGAAGTACAAAATACGCCGCATGAAATAATAGAGCGGTGAACAATGGAAATTTCACAAAATAAGACATGAGATAACAAACCCCTTAACTCGTGTCTGACTTGAGTTGTTTGTTCCTTGTTAATCTTGAATAATAAATATAAATTAACTTATACTTTATTAATAACCCTTTTCATGTTTATTATTATTTTTATATCTCTAATTATTGTGTTATAAACCTTATGTTATCATTTATATTAATAATGGTCGTTTTGTCAATAATTGGTACTTCAGTTAAAAATGAACACCTTATAAATAAAAGTTGTCCATGTGGTCAGATTTCATTATCCCTAGAATGATATAAATGATATTTATATCATATATATCATATATATCCAATATATATATATGTATTTATGATAGTACATAACATTGATAATAAATGAAATACACCATTCATGGAGGCTGTAACACGTACGTACGCATGAACGCTAAATTCATTTCAATATCATATTTTAATTGAAGGAAAATTTAATTATACACAGTTATATAATAATTCTAGTATAATATCATATATAATTTCCTCAAATCAAAATTTTGCGTTTACTCATAATGGAAACCATAATGGTGTGCTATAAATGAAAAATAAAAGAAGCATAACAAAAAAAATAAACATATTATATATCATATATAAATATAGTTCAATCATAATGGCCACTTTAAGAGGATGTACGAGATAATTGAATAATCATCATTTCATGAGGTATTAGATTTCCATCATCAGGAATTGTATGTTCATTACCAATTATATGGATGTGTCTGTAACTATAGATAGAGTCCTTATCATAACAACAACCTAATATGCTAAGGATACTGGTTTTGTTATAAAATAA
The DNA here is from genome assembly GCA_963277665.1 of Viscum album. NCBI lineage: Eukaryota > Viridiplantae > Streptophyta > Magnoliopsida > Santalales > Viscaceae > Viscum > Viscum album. The sequence goes on from OY728161.1 coordinate 1,499,048,505, forward strand.
ATAAATTAATATATTTTAATGGGTTGGAGATGTAAAATAAAATAAAAGGACTAAAGAGAAGATTTTATCTTAAAATTGGGTATCTCCCTTCGGTTTGAAACAAAATGATTACTTGAAGTGCCTTTTTCCTAAGTTAAGCCACTTATGAGAAATATAGGGATCTATAGAGATTATTTTTTCTAGGTTATTACAATACAAGGGGCATGAGTGGTGTGATTAATGGATTAGAAGTGACGGATTTTTATAAGGTGGAGGAAGGGTTCTTTAAGAATGTGTGAATATATTATTTTATTATAGAATTATTTTTATTTTATAATCATCTAAAACTCATTAAAGTAGAAGATAATACGTCAATGGTCAAAATAAAATCATCCAATAAAAATTTGATAGGTTTTGGTTGTTATTTTAATATTTAGAATCTTATTTATTTAAATCATTAATTAATATGGTAACTACTGCATCATTTTCTGATATAAATAATTTTATTTATATGATGTCTAAAAAATACCATGATCTATTAAATATTTTTATCATTCTATTTAATGTTTATAGTCGAAAACATATCTTATATAACCCCAAGTAAAAATAAATTTACTAAAAGATATTTGTTTGTGTCATTATTTTATTTAAGTTAAATAAATTAATCTAAAGTATCATTATCACTCCCAAGTGGATTTATGGGGTCTCCATATAATCACAAGGATGGAAATGGTCAGACATGAAACAAAAAATAAGTTTAAGACAAGTCTTACTGTTATTTGGTATTATTATAAAAACCTTTTTACGTTGAAGTACCCTATTTACCTTTAGCTGTGGTAAATAAAAGTCAAATGTTACTATTCACCAAAAACTTATTTTAACCTTATTGAAAAAATTTTACACACTAATTACCACCATGTATGTAGGATTTTAGATATTAAATTCAATGAAGTGGTAAATTTTCATTTAAATTAAAAATTAGTTTTCTGACTACTATTTAGTGGTTTCAGTAATAATCAAAAAATTTATTTTTTCTGAAAAATATCACAAATTCATCCAAAGCTATATTTGATATTACTAATTCAAAAATGATATATATTTTACAAAATTTAAAATATATATGTATTATTAATTAATTTAAAATTAATTTCCCAGGTCAAAACAAATAGCTTTCTTTTGAGAAACAATATCTATCAAATGATTGACACATGTTTATGCCCAATTTAAAAGTAAAATTACATATAATGACCATCATTGGATTAAATGGTAAAAATGTATTCTAATGACACATCAATGCAATTTTAAATGATAAAATATTGATATAAATTAGTTATAATAAAAGGCAAATCTGAATTAATCTACGATATTTTTAATTATTCATTAAAAAATGTATTTTATCAGAAAAATAATCTTTTTTACAGAATGTAAATTTTGATATCCCGATTAAAAAAAGAATATTAATTTTTCAAATATAAAATATAAAAGTGACAATAACAATATTCAATGATGATAAGCCCCCAAAAGGTAGTAAATTGACCTTTTAAAAATATTAGTGTATTTGTGCTTAAAATCAGATTCTTTCTTATTTGATTGCTCTAAAATTTATATGATAAATTTAAAAACATTTAACAAACATGTATAATCATTTTTTATGTTATTCTTTTCATTCCCACCATTACAATGTCTTGGCATTATAAACCATTTAAAATAATATTATATTATTATTTTTTCAGTATAACCCAACATTGTGTGCAATGTAAGATTTCAATGAAACCCACTAATGTGTATCGACTACACCATCGATCATAGAATCTGCATTAAAGTAAAATTTATATTTAATTCTCTAATATTAATAAATATGAAAACATCATGTTTTTTTATTTACCTGTTATTTACATCCTTCCCCCTTTTGGGAATTACATCCTAACAATTTTAAATTTTGGCTCAGAAACATCATTGAAATTCCCACATCGATAAAACTATCATTAAAACAATGAAATTAAAATAGAGAAGGAGGAGTACAATGGTCTCCCGAGATATCCTATATAAGGATTCCATAAAAACATGTATATATAAGAGAACACAAACCATCAAATTATTATGGAGAGTGATAGAAAACATGATTAAGATAAATTTAACCAACATAAATTCATGACCATATGGTTTATTCATCATTTTGTTCATGTAGGTAGACTCTCCATGCATAGAAACAATGATTTTGAGATCCTTCAAAATCATTTTCATCTTTCATCCAAAAAACCTTCTAGAACATGGGTCAAATGTGTTTTTGCAGAAAAACAGTTTTGGAAAACAATCATTTATGAAACATAATTTCAAAACATTTGATAAAACATGTTTTTTTAAAATAGGAAGACCAAATTTGAGTTGAAACTTTCAATTGATGGTCCTTTTAAAATACCATAGTTATGTATTGAGATAGTATATTGTAAAATAAAATATAAATAGGTTGTGCAAGGGGTTCCTTCTACAACACCTTTTTCAAAATCATAAAATGCTTCAAAATATTGTGATAATGTAAAATAATTGAAAATGCCTTGATAATATTTACCTTTCTTGAAAATATGAGAATATTTTGGAAATAGTATTTTTAAAAATATAATCCATGAACCGCGATGATAACGAGGTATAGTGGAGGTGTTTTATATCTCAAACAACCGATTGCTAGTGAGTTTTAAGCTAGAAAATGTTTCACAATCATCTGAACATTACTTTTCAATAATTATTTCAAAAAAGTCATCAGGATGAGATAAGAATTTCATTGAGATCTTACTCCTTCCATTTCTAACTGACATTCCTTGATATGAAAAAGTTATCAAACTAGGATATAACTGGAATAATATACATAGAGACTAACCATGTGTCTAGCAAAAACTCATAATCCCTAAAGTTGTCTAAACAAGCCACTTATACCAACTATAAGGACACAGACATAAACCTTACATGATCATGAATTATGTTAAGAATTCACAATGTGTATCTTTTATGGTTATATTTTAAGAGAATTAGACCATAACTATTACATATGAACTTGAATATTACATGTAGAAACTACTACCCAGTATCCATTTTTCATAAAATAAAAACTCCTGAAAAAAAGTGATATGTATAGTTGAAGGTTTTAGACAACATAATTTTATTTGATCTCATCTCTGACCCTATTCAACTTTACGTGCTATGAAATTTTTATCAAAAACATGGGATGAGCATAAAAATATCAGTATGGGTTATAAAATATGGATGGAAAACATTGTCCCATCAATAAATTGAAATCAATGAAACCATACATTTTAATCATAACATACCATAAGAAATCATAATATTTATTAATAACACAAAAAAATCAAAAATCATAAAGGTAACTTAGGTCATAAATTATTAAATACAATTTAGTTATCACAGCTACATATGGAGTCACATTTGGAATTCCCATCCTAATTTATTTGCTAAATCTAATTGGAGAAACATTAATGTTTACCTCCTTCATGTTACCCAATGCATTGGAGAGAGATCTCGGGCTCACCCTCCCAAGGTTTATCACCAAACCACCCATATACATAAAAAATTCCCAAAAATCATGACATAATCATAACACAATACACAATTATAATGGACATATAACATTTCCACATTTCAATATATCATATCATGATATTGAAATAAACAATGCTTTATCAAACCATCTACAAACCCATTTAAAACATTTAATAGAGAGATTTTTTAATCAATGTGTCCCATAACACATTTATTATTTTAAAGGAATTAAATTTTTTTAACTTTAATGTCCATATAAATAAATAAAAAAACCATTTTTAAAGCCTCTACATTAATGAGAATGATTTAGAATAAAAAGTCATTAAAATAGTATTTTAGATAAACAGTTATTTACTAAATGATATATGCTTAAATACAAATAATTAAAGAATAAAATATAATAAAAACAGTATAATATAATGAGAATAAAGGGATACATTATATAACATTCCAAAGTAAAGTTTATATGTTGTTGAAATGTGAATTGTTGCATCACGATAATGAAGTCGCAATGGAATTTAAATTGGGATGAAATCTCTTATATGAACTATATCTGTAGATTAACGATAAACCACTTACGTAATAATCTGTGAGAAATAAAATACACTCAATATGATTGGATATTATGTTTAAATTAATCATAGGAAATTCACACACATTCTTTTTAATAAAAAACCAATGACTTGGCTGTCTAACTCAATGAATGGATATTGTGATAAAATTACTCCTATCGACTTCATATTGATGACTTAAGAATATATCAAGGGAGTGATTATGTGTATAAAAAGTACACCTACACAAACTGGATAGTAAATTACAACATAAATAAACAAATAGTGATTCCACACAAAATCATAGCATTATATAATTATGAATTATAAGATTAACCCAAGGAGTGGAAATTGGGATAAAAGGTTCCCATTCTAATTCGATATATTTCAAAACATATAACCCTTGAAATAAGGATCATAAAATTAAGATTTAAATACCCATAAATTGATGTATATTATAGAACGAATAAAATATTGGTCAGTACATACCCTAAAAAAAGGAAATAGTGGAAAATAAAGCATGAATCTCATGGGAATAAAAAGTAGGATGAAAATCCCTTACCACATTGTAATCAATCGAGTCATATGAACAAAAGATAATAAACACAAATTGATTAATAGAATAAAATTAATATAAAAATATTCATGATAATAAATATCAAATGGATGTACACATTAATCCACATGCAAAAAATTAGGTTCGAACAATGGAAATCTCACGAAATTAAAAGTGAGATTAGAAACACCTTACCTCATGTCCAACATGACTTGTTTGTTCCTTGTATGTACTAAGTAAAAATCATATGTTAATTTATACTTTATTAGGAACAATTTTTTAGGTTTATTATTAATTTTATATCTCTTATTACCATTTTATAAACATTATGTAATCATTTATGTTAATAATGGCCATTTTCTAGATATTTGGTACTTGACTAAAAATTGAACACCTTATAATTAAAAGTTGACCATGTGGTTAAGAGTATATTATCCACATAATGATATTCATGATTTTAATATCATATATATCATATATATCCCCTATATATATGTATTTATAATAGTATATAAAATTTAGAGATAATAAATGAAATGCACCGTAAATGTAGACGGTAAGCCTTATGTACACATGAAGATTACTTTAATTTCTATTTTGTATTTTAATTGAATGAAAACTTAATGATACGTTGTAATATTATAATTCCAGTATAATATATTATAAAATTTCAATAACATCATACTTTATACATCCCACGCATGGTATGAACGAGTCATATCACTTGGAGGGGGCGGCAGTCCGCACACCCTCAATTGAAATTATCATGTTTTCTCATAATAAAAACCATTAAAGAATGCTATAAATACAAAATAATGAAGAATAATCAAAACATAAACATAATTCATACCATATATAAATACAATTCCATAATAATTTCCACCATAATAGGATATAAGAGATAATTGAACAATCTTCTTTTCATCAGGTGTTTGTTTATCATCCACAGAAACAGTATGTTCTTTACCCATTAGATGGATGAGTGTGTAAGTTTTTTTTGAATACATTTCGAAAAAACCAAGTATATTTAGGATATAGGTGTTGTTATAAATTAATGGAATAAGAATATTATAGGGGTATGAAGATTTATAATTAAATAAAATACTTAAGAGAATACGTTAACTTTAAATTGAGTATCTCTCTATTGTTTGAACCAAGAGGATTAACCTTCTGCAGAAGGTAAGGATTCTAGGAGGAATATAGGGATCATGGGATCTTATTTGGGGAGGTTTTGGATGGGACATGGGGCATGAGAGGTGTGAGGAATGTGTTAGAAATGAGATCTTTTTACAATGTGAATGAGGGGTTCTTTAGCAAAGTGTTAAAATATTATTTTATTATATAAATATTATCAGTTTTAATTTTCCAAAACTCATTAAGTTAGATGATAATATTACTCATGGTCGAATTAAAATAATCTAATAAAAAAAGGATGGGTTTTTGATGTTATTTTTATATTTATTATCTTATTTATTTAAATCATTTATTAATGGGGTAAATACATCACCATATTTGTGTCATAAGTAATTATCTTTATTTGATGTATAAGAATTATAAAAACAATACCACAATGTAGGAAATATTTTTATCTTTCCAATAAATACTTATAGTCTAAAAGATAACTTATATAACTCAATGTAATAATTAATTTATGAAAAGATATTTGTTTGTGTTATTTTTGTATTTAGATTAAATTAATTAATCTAATGTGTCATTATCACTACCAAGTTGAATAACGGGGTTTAAAAATCGACCCAAGAATTCCCATTATTGTCCATGACTCATTAAATTATGTTATGACAAATGTTATGGTAATTTTGTATTATTAAAATATTCTTTTTACCTTGAATTGCACTATTTACCTTCAACTGCGTTAAATAAAAGTCAAAAATTACTATACACCAAAAAACTATTTTAATCTTATCTAGGATCAATTTACTTAATAATAACAACCATATATTTCTGATTTTTGAAAATCAATTCACAAAAGTGGTAATGTATCATTTAAAATGAAAAATTCAGCTTTTTAAATAGCATAGTGGTTTCACTTTTAATAAAAAATTTGAGTTTTTCAAGAAAATTACCAAATACACAGCCTAAGTAATATTTGATATTCCTAATTTAAAAATTATTTCAATTTTACAACAATAAAAATATATAAGTTGTATTAATTAATTTAATATCAATTCTCATTGTCAAAAAAATAGCGTGTTTTTATTAAACAATATCTATCTAAAGATTGACACTTATTTATGCCCAATTTCAACGTGAAATATATTGTAATTACCAGAATTGGATTAAATTGTTAAAATATAATATAATTACACATTAAACCCATTTGAAAATATAATATAACTATATAAATAAATTATATTAAAAGTTAGTTTTGAATTAAAATACAGTATTTTTCATTATTCATTAAAAACGTATTTTATTAGAAAAATAAAAAAAAATTATCCCATGAAAATTTTGATGTTTTTATTCTTTAGAAAAATTTTATTTTCTCAAATAAAACAAATAAAAGTGACAAAAACTAGATTTAATGAGGTTTCAACTTCAAAAGGCCTTAAATCGACCTTTTAAAAATATTATTGTATTTATGCTTAAAATCAGATTTTTTCTTATTTAAAGCCTCACAAATCTATTGGATAAATGTAAAAACATATAAGAAACATGTATAATCATTTTTTAGTCAGTATTATTCATTCCTTCCATTACAATGGCTAGGCATTAGAAAACAATTAAAATAATATTATATTATTATTTGTCATTATGACCCAATGTTGTATGCAACGTAATATTTCAATGAAACCCATTGTTGTGTATTGGGTATTTCAACAAACATATAATCAACTTTAATTTTAAAATAATATTTAATTCAAAAATATTAATAAAAATGAAAACATTATATTCTTTATTTACATTGGATGTTACATGTTCATAGAGAATATTTATCTATATATGATGAGATAATAAAAATATATAAAGCTCTTTCATATGACTCAATTGATAATATATAAGATGGATTATGAAGTAATATACATATATCTGAAAGGATTAACTCCATCTTTTGCAGGAGATAAGAAAACTATGAGGAAATTTTTTGGCGAGGGAATTATGTGATAGGTTATGTCTGATGTCAATATATTACAATTAAAGAAGTTTTATGATGTTTTGGATAAGGATCATATAGTTTGAGGGAACTAGATGAATCATTCCAATAATGTACATGTAGATATTACTATATGATCAAGAGGTGTGACTTTCGAGAGCAGACATAATCTTTATAACATATTTATCCAAGTATTTGGGATGTATAGTACTCAAATAAAAGGGTTGGTTAGATATGACCATAGTAAGGTGATTGTTCATAAGTTTGCTAGGTCTGGACACTATCACCAACACTAACTCTGGCCACCAGATAGTTTCATTTCTTTGGAAAAATGGTACACATATATATTTTTTGAAGGTCACAATGAAAAATGAGTGTTGAGGGAGAAACCAAGTAGAGTCATTGTGTGTGATAGTGATAGGGTTCCCTTATCAACAGAGTGGTGAAACATTGCAGAGTCAAAAAGAATCACATGGATGATGAGTAAGATAGTTACATTTTATACATCATATTATTGTGTAGGTTGACGTTGGGCCCTTGATATTGTGTTGTAATATTCAAGTATATTATACATTCTCTTGTTCCTTGTTTGATAATGGTATGAATCAGTCCATTATAACCGCAAAACATGTTAACAGATTCAGTCTAGAGGTAGATTTTTTCAGTAGAGTAATGATAATCGATATGCCCTTGGGAACATAATATAGTGGAATCTGTTTAAGAAAGGGAGGTTCAATATATATTGGGGGATATATTTCTCTAGGGGATCTCAATATTCTTGATAAGATAGGATTTAACCTAATTTTTGGATTGGATTGGATAGTAGCATACAGATCTAACATAGACTATTATCGTAAGACATTTTTGTTTACATCTTTTTAGGGTATCATTTACATTATCTATGGAGAGTGGGACATCTAGGCAGGCTGAGAAGGGATAATTACACAGCAACTTTGAGAGATCACATCAAATGTTTCTTATCTAGTGTTGGATGATCAGGTTGTAATGAATGATTTACAACCAGTGGTATTGAAAATATTTTAGGATGTATTTCTTGAATAATTCACAGGGATACCACCTAAGATAGATGTATATTTCACTATGGTTCTCATATCGGGGTTTGAGCCACTGTATATTCCTCCATACAGAATGAAAATGAATGATTCAAGAGATCTAAACTCATTTGGAGGATTTGGAGGATAAGGTATTTATCCATCCAAGACCATATACTTATGGATCATCTATATTCTTTACAAATAAAGCCTACATGAAACTACATGTTTGCATTGGATATCAGATGTTGAACAAAATGACATTGGATAACCAATATCCTCATATGTGTATCGATAATCCAGTTGATTAGTTTAAGTGAGATTGTGTCTTCTCAAATATTAACATGATATTAGAATATCATCAATTGAGAGTTCAGAAATCTTATATTTAATGTACTACTTTTAGGAGATGGTATTGCCATTACGAGATTGTGATAATGTTGTATAGGTTGAAAAATAGACCAGTTGTATTTATAGATTTGATGAATAGGATATTTAATCATTATATGGATCAGTTTCTTGTGGTGATTATGGATGACATTTTGGTGTTCTATATTACTCAATGTGATGATTCCCAACATCATGAAACCATCTTGAGTACCTTAGATAGCATCGTCTATACACCAAGATATATATGTAACTATTTTGGATTAACCTGGTACACATATAGGGGCACATCATCTTTGTGGATGGTGTGTTAGTGAAATTATTGAAGGTTTAATGTGTCTTTTTATGGTATCAGTACAATAATTTTTTCAATATTCGATAATTTTTTGGATAATCTAGTTTTTATAATAGATTCATCGATGAATTTTTCCATTTGGCAATGCCGTTTTCAGGCATGGCCAAGAAGGTGATAAAGTTTGAGTTGGAAGAATCATGTTGGAATTATTTCTTGATTCTAAAGAAGCATTTTAATACAGACCCAATTTTGATCATACTTCAGTCAGCTGAGGAGTTTATGTTTTATTGTAACACTTCATGGATCATACTCAGTGATATGTTAATGAAAGGGGATCTAGTCGGGGTGTATGAGTCTCAGTAGATGAGACCACATGAACAAAACTACTATACACATGACCTTGAGATTGAAGTAGTGGATTATTCTCTTCCTTGTTAGAGACATTACCTTTTGGGAAGAAAGTTTACAGTTTATGAAAATCTCAAGAGCGTGGAAATTATCTTTTCATTGCATTTTTTGAATATTCAATTGATAGAATTGTTGTGTATATATAGTCATTTTATATTTAACTAGCTTATACACCCATGAAATTAAATAGTGTGGTTGATTCCTTAAGCAAGAAAAAATCGACTCAGATTGTCCAAGACTGAGTGTGGAGGGAAATAAGATGATTTTTTTAAGGAAATTAATGTGGTGGTTAAGGAGAGTAAGGAGAAGATCACCTTAGTTTTATTTTAAGTGGAATTTTACCTTTTTATATGGATTATTTATAGTAAATATGTGGATCCATAGATATTATATTTCAGGGAATGATATGCTGGAGGGGAGACACATTTGGACTAGTTTATATATGAGTATGATATCATTAATGTGAAGAATCATGTTTTTGTGCCTACGAGCATTCAAGAAGAGATCATGTGTGAATTTCATCCCTTTACGAGGTATGTGCATCTAGTTGTGAAAAAATGTACCTTAACATATAAATATAGTTCTAGTCTTCAGGAATGAAAAAGGAAATACTAGGGTTTTTGGCAAGATTCTACACCTATCACAAGATTATAACATAGCATCAATGACCTAGTGGATTACTAGAGTTATGGCCTATTCTAGATTTGATGCAGGATGAAGTATAAAATGTTTTTGTTTTGGGTATTCCAAATATGTTTAAGATGAATGTTGATATTTTAGACATTATGAATCAACTAAGAAAAGGTAGAAAATTATTATTTTTATAGGAATCATTTTCAGTAGACCAGTTGAGATAACATTATATTCAAGAAATAGTTTTTTTATATGGGTGGAATATATAATAGTTTCATATCATGATTGAGACTTTACATCATGTTTTTGGAATGGTTTTTAGAGGCCACTTGGTACTCATGTTTTAATAACAACATATTTCCACCCATAGACAGATGGGGTTGTTAGAGTGTACAATACATGTTATTGAGGATATTTTATGGGACTTTGTGCTTCACTATGGTAGGACTTGGGAGAATCACATATATTTAGTTGTTTTTAGAACAAAAATAGTAATTATGAAACCATACAAATGGAACAATATGAGTCTATTTGTGGTAGGACATGGAGATCACTGCTATTATGGATAAAATCATGTGATTTTGATAAGTTTAGACCGTGTCCCCAGTCGGAGACCTCCAAGCATGTTTATTTTATTTGGAAACATATCATTTTGGCTCAGAGTAGGAAGAAGTCATATGCTGATATATGATGATGACCCCAACATTTTACAGACTGTGATTATTTGTTCCTTCGATTAATGAATAATTTTGGTAACTGTAGGACATGTAGATAGGTCATGATGGCATCTAGTTTTGTTAGACAATTTTTGGTAGTGGGGAGAATCACCCCATTGGCGATCCAATTTCCTCAATAAAAAAAATAAAATGCTAAGCATGATGTCTTCCATGTGTCACAACTATAGTTATATCACCTTGACACTTCTTATTTGATTTATGTAGATTAGTTAGACCTTGAGATAGATAAATCCATTGAGGAGAATTTTGATACGTGTGCCAGATCATATTATAAAGGTGTTGTGGTGAATGATCATGCAAATAGATTATGTGGTATTGAAATGTGGTTGTGTTCAATAGGTTTCATGGGAGAGGGAAGTAGATATGAGGCCATAATAGCCCTTTCATTATTGCATGGAATCTTGGGAAATCATTGAAATATTGCTTTAGTATAATATGATATAATGATGGGAAATTATATGTTCCTAAACATATATGTAAATCATTCACGATAGATTGTGGTTACTTTTTTATGTACATTTGATCAGAGTTAATCTATGGGGTGAATTAGTGTTTAATATTAAGATAAATTTGATGAAAATGAGATTACCATTAGTTGCACATGGATAGTGAAAAATATTCAACCAATTATAGGTAACCGTGTGATTCTATATAGTGATGTCCTAATGGTAAGTGCATGGTCTACCAAACTATATTACCCATCCAATGAAACCATGCACTTGGTTTGTAATTTAAAAAAATTATTTTTAAATACATCAAACCCTAAAAACACCTTCATTTCATCATTGTCTTGGGAATAAATTTTTTTATTGATTCCATTGATTCTGAGAGGTGTTCAGAGGTTGTCTGACCTCCGTTAGGGAAGATTCAATGCCTAAATCGATGATCTGCACTTCTCCAGGTAAGTGGATCTAATACCTATGACTATTCCATTATTTTCTCCCTCTTTACATAACATCATTGTGGATTTTATCATATATTTATTATAGATATAATTTTTTTTGGTAAGATCTATATATAAGAGTTATGATCAATATAGAGAATGATTAGATATTGATATCCCTGATCATGATTTAATGATTTTTATATGAAATTAATATCTACATCATTGTGATGTTCATATATTTCAATTGAATGAATTTCCATTAAATAATTGGGGTAGATGGCCAAAAATATAATTTGTATAGTTTTGGATTTGATGTTTGTATGAAATATTATATAATTTATAGAATTATTTCTCAATTGAATTCATAAACTAGGTTAATTATGTTGCCTAATTTTTTTATTGAAGAATTTTTTATATAAGTGATTGATTGATGAATTAATCATGAGACCAATGTGATGACTTATTGCATAATTAAATTAGTTTAAATAATTCTGAGAGTTAGTTTTGTAATATCGATTATTAATCAATTGATTAATTATAATATATTGAAATATATAGATTTAGAGAATTAACATTGAATTAATTAGGTGCCTTGAGATTGTGATCTAGATTATAAAATGTGATATTAATTATGAATAGATTAGATTTATACTGAGATAATTAATTATATAAAATAAATTGTGGGATATAAATTGCTGTATTAATTAATTAATTAATTAGATGTTTCTACTTAATTAATTCGTGGGTTAATTAACGATTTTGAGTTATTTAAATAATTGTAGAATTAGTAACATAATTTGGGTATATAATTAATTATTAATTATTTATGTGTGACAGAATGGTAACATGGACATTATAAATTGAGATGTATAAATGATTTCATTGTAAATGTACTTTTGAATAAATGAATGGGAACATTTTTACTAAAATAGGAAGTAAAAATAGAATCATGGTCATTCTAAATATGAATATAAGATTAGGAACATAGTAAAATTATTAAGAAGTAATAATGGTAACATGGTCATCTTACTTATAAATTATTTATGGGTAAAATTTTCATGTTTGTGTGAATTTAAAGAATAAAAATAAAGGCACTCAGATATTTGGCCTCACATGAGAATACATTGAATTCCGGAACGAGTCAAATTAGTTAATTAGATATCATATCACCTTTTAATAGATATATAGCACGAGTCTAAGTAGGTAATAAGATATGATACTACCTAGGGTACTCTTTAGGCTCTAGAACAACCTGAAGCTTGTATAGAGGTATATGTATACCAAGGAACCTTGGATTTAATATGATTAAATAAATGAAAAATGTTAATTTCATAACTATTTATTTTTGTATTGTCTACTATTCCTTATAGAACCGTATAAACTATCTTTTGAGTGGATTTGTTTTAGAAATTTTTTGTAGTGGACAACTATGTTATCCTTGCACCCAACATACACTGTCTTATGGGTACCTGAATAGATATTACTGTTAAATTATATTTTAATGGAAATTATATAGTGATTTATTCTTGATTTGGGATGGAGCTTGGGTGATGGAACCATACATGGTTTGGGACCCACATGAAAGTAGAAAATATCTTTATTTTTTCAATTTATTTTTTAGGAAAATTTAAAGTTATATTAGCATAGCATGGTATCCCTTCATGTATAATATTATACTTGTTCTTTGGTTAACATGTGTAAATTTTATTATTCTGGTTACATATTTTTCCGCAATTTTTGTCTAGTATTTCTTGTGTTTTACTCTTATCAAAGATGGTATTGTCTCCAGATGAATGAATTACTAGAGCCTTGTTACTGGTCAGCAATCTCGAGCATTTGAGGAGGTGTGTTATAGTTCATGTGACTGAAGGGCTTGGGGAACCATCATATGGAACCCTCGTCAGGAGGTTACATTATTGGTCCTAAATGATCCTCCTAAACATCACGGATTTAATTCCTAGACAATTATTCATTCTGAAACCATTTAAAAAAGATATTTTATATTCTATATTCCATAATAATAATTTTATTACTATCTAGTGTTTCATCGACTTGAGGAAGAAGATCTAAAAATGTATCTAACATCATTCATAGAATTACCATATCAATTAATGATTTATTCTGGTACTAATAGTTCATTTATCATATTTGGTATAAAGTATTTATGAAAAAAATTTGTGTGATAACAAAAATAAAAATAATACAATTATAATATTAATATTATTTTATTTTTTCATACCTATTATCTAAGGCACCTTGAAATTGTGCCTACATACATTACCCATTATAGTGTGACACTTCATGCATTTTTGGGGGATTTATTCATAATCCCACCCATTTATATATCTTCTCCGTTGTATTAAATATTATTATTTTTATTATATTATAAATTTTTATAAAATATAATGATAGAGTGAGTACATGGGTTAGGTATTCACACTGAATCCAAATTATGTGCCTCTCCCAATTTTCATTCATACTACACATTATTATTATTATGAATAATAATAAAACTATATTTTCAATCATTAAATAAATTATCAAAACACAACAATTTAATTTATAATGACAATAAAAACAATAACACAAGTCTTATTAATACATTATAGATCTTGATTTGACGACCCATCACACTATGTAGTATCCCACACACCCTCGATCCACTACTACATACAGAATGATTCCCACCCCCATTATACCTCTTATAGTACATCTACTCTGAGATGACTCCATCATAGTACACTACATCACCACACGTCAACTGGGAAACTACGAATTATCGGCCCGATCCTAAACTACCTCTAATCACAAAACATACATACCTGGTTCTAATACTATTCATTAACAAAAATTTATACTTTTTTTCTTCTCATTCCCTCCAAACACCATTGATCAACATGTATTTTGTCATACAATAATGAATCTAGGTGATTTAACTCACTCAAAACCACCATGACATTATAATATTATTAACTCATTCACTAATGGTGAATAAATTTTAGAATGTAAGTGGTAAATGGACTCATAAAAACCTGATAAGCATTGATTTACTAATATTCATGGAAATTATTTCTTATTAGGGAAACCAATGGATAGAAATATAAATTAAATTAAAAATAAATTGAATGTATTGTTTATAAGATCACATGGGATCATGTGAATGTTATTTTAAACCCATATAAATGAAATCATATTCTATCATGCTAAATATTTTATTCTTAGGAGATGAAATCCTATATAATGAGTCCTTCCAATTTTAGGGATTGATCATTGGTGAAAAATTCTACCTCAACTGATGAAGGTGGTCAGTTGTGTATGTTGAATGATGATTAACCATGATATGATCATAGATTATTGTCTGGTATCAATTATAAAAATAAAAATTGGTGGAAGATCATCTTTAAAATATCATGGTTATGTAACTAACCCTACATATTTTCTATAGTATCTAACAATTGTAAAAAACATGTTAAAAACTCAATGATGGTCTCATATTTACTCCTAGTTTTTGTTATTTATTTATTTATTTAGAGTTATTAAATAAATCAATTGAACTAAATATTTTATCCAAATCACACACTAATGGATAGAAAATTTTAACATCTTTCACAAACCAACTTTACGTCTCCCTTAGAAAAATATCAACACTTTGGATTCCACTATGGCCTAATATTTTGTATCTGAGGTTGTTTTAACGAAATATTTTATTATTTTATTTAAATTTTTTGCATGTAGTATAAAATATGTTCAATATTTCTATAAAATTAATTCCAGACTCCTCGTGCATCAAAATTTTCCACTGTCTTGGTGCCTAAAACATAAGATAATCATATGATTAATCGAAGGTCTTATACTACAAAACCCGAGAATATACACTATTTCCTTCATCAATGATTTTCTCTCTAGAATAGAACAAACTATAGAAAAATATGGGGAAACTAAGACCACACCTAGACCATCAATACAAATACACTAGACATGTATATATAGATAATGGAGTAGTGTGAAACTCCCTCATAACCTACACTTTATTATGTAACCAGTAGCACTATCAGTGGTTGAAAAAAAAAATAAGGGATTTAATTATATGGAAAATACATATCGGGGATCTCCTAATGATATATCACCTGGAAATATCTCACAATCGATGTCCAAAAAATATTCCTCCCTAATTCTCTGAGGAAGTAGAGGGGTAACACACACAGACTAGAGGTATGAATTACAAGAATCACCTACATGGGTCAACAAAAAAGAGGTCGAGTAGTCCATCACCATTGTCAAAAATAGTAGAAATATAACCACATTATTATCATCTTTTGCAACTACCACATACTAGGTGTCCTTGAATATATTGTCACATTAACCATTTCCTCACCCAATGCTACTCATATGTCATATAAGACATTTAAAAATAAATAGTCCTACAAATATTGAACAAACACAATGAGTGGCAAAATAATACTAACACTCCTGTAACATGTCTATCACCATCATATTGTATGTCACATGCTCTAACGCTAACACTGATGACACGAGAGTACCATCGAAAAATATCGCAACATAATTATCCATTTATGGTTAATAATTCAGATCATAAGCCTTTCAAACACTTATGTGACAATAAAAATTACAATTGGAATCACCAAGAACTCAAAGGTATTTAAATGACTCTAGGAAGGCACTCTTGTACATACACCTATCAAAACATGAAATGGAGATAACCCATAATGAGGTGATGATATTATCTTCTTATTTTGAAAAAAATAAATGTTTTACCTCGTGAAAGAAAAAGGTCATACAAGGTCCAACATCAAATGACCTCTAAAAACACAAATATCTATCATACCATGATGAATTCATCTGATGTACTGCCATAAACATCAGTTCATCAATTGCAACTTTATATACAAAGGTCCATCTCATAGTGGGGTGGTAATTGAGACATATACTGATGACTTATGTATTCATCACCCACTATCATTACAGGAATATGAGATCGTAAAATATACACTAATCCAATGTTAATACTAGACATATAATAAAGATGTGGTGGTAAACTCATGTGAAGATACCATCCTTCCCTAATCTAAGATCAATCCATCTCTAATGCAGAAAACATTATTCCATCAAAATATATTCACTACAACAATATTTTATAAAAAAACTGATTTACAAAGAAGGTATATGACATTCCCATTATGAGAATACATCATAGGGTTTAACTACCACAATGGAAGGATGTACTGTGAGGACCTTTCTCCTCATAGAGTCAGGTCACCCCATTAGATGAAATGGGTGATCACTTATAATATCTATATAGACTTATAACACAATGGTCAAAAGATAATAAAACCCCTAGTATCACCTTATCTCAAACATGAGGTATGAAAAAGGAAACATTGATTTTGATTATGTGATATAAACTACATCTGGAGAAGTGAAGGCATATTTCATTCCATGACCATGATCGAGACTCCCATCCAGAAGGCCCCTATATAAGAAACTCTTACATTCACTTAGCCTCATGATCTCCTCATTGATGGACTGCTATGAAACCTTGTCACACCAGAAAGACCTAAAACACACATGTCAAAGGAACTCATCAACGACAACACAACGCTATCCCCTTTGGGATGACATTAACTTACACTCATGGTTTTAGATAGCATCATATGAATGAATCATGGTGGTATTAGTTTACGTATTTAATTTATATATGAAAGAGTGTTGAACATTTCCAATATAGCGTTATACCAACAACCAATTTCACACTGGAAAAATCATATCACGAGGGCCCCCATCAAAATTCAATATATATTATTGGAATATTAAAACCATATTATCTAGAATGTCTGCAACTATATGAGAATATAGTCTAGATCCACATGACCACCGAAAATTTATTTCTCCAAAACTAAAATTTTACACTTACCACATGTCTATCGTCTGTTAATGGCACTGGACCAAACTGATTCTCTTCATAGGGAAATAGTTGTGAATGAAACCATTCGATTTGTTTGAATAATCAGAATTCTGAAAACTCAGATCACCAAATCAATCCTAACTGAAACTACTTGGAAAATTGGATCTTCATGTATCTTCTAAATTTTATAGTGGATGAGCACTTATGGTTTCATAGTCTTACATACATCATCATCCTTCTATGCTAGTAAAATTTACTTCTCTATGGGTAGGGGAACTACTACATGCCCACCATGATTGAAGATCATGTGGGATAGAAAATTAACCAGGGGCTCATCACACAACCAGTATTCCTCAATATCCAAAAGTTGATAAAATGGATGTAATATATTTATAATAAATCTCAATGCGATCAATACATATAGTAGTAAAATTCACATATATATATATAAGTGGGAATTTGACTCAAGAATTAAACTGAAACACTCAATCTTATATGATGCTTGTTCCAATTATTCTAGAAACCAATGTCTCTAAATTCCATGTTGAAAATAGGTAGTCAGGGTCATAGAGAATGGACACATCAACTGTCCATACCAAAACTAGGTTCATTGGCATGGGATACGCACCTGAGACACATTGACATTGTTTCAATAATCCCGAAAAAATACATGTATGTTGACTAATCTGGAAAATATATTTGAGGAATGGACTTATCTAATAATAATATATCACAAAACAACCCAAATGGGACTACATCTGAAAATTCACCAAGATAGCCTTTGTAAGTTGGGGTCAGTGACATGAAACAAAAAGAATATTAGATATGTTAGGACTTTTACAATATATTCGTACACACAGACCCAACCTTATCAATACATAAGTGGAGATGAAAATTAATTATGATAAAAAATATCTAGAATGTTAACCAATTATGAAAACCTCTGGGTTGCCTATAAGTATGTTTGTGGAAACATAAACATAATGTGGCCAAGAAACACAATTAATGGTACAAGAAACACATTATATCCATTCTCATCGGATGTCACCACATACATGTCAATCTCCAATATAAGATAGGACATTTGTGGCCAAATCCCATGAAGGGGTGAGAATATACCTACCTAGTAGGATGTCCTAAATTCTAAAGGGGAACAGTAAGAGATATAATTGGATGTGAAAAAGATAATATAATAGTTCCCATGAAAAAAGATATAGTAAAAAGGAACATATCAATCAAATAAATGAGAATGTAACATTTTCCAAGAAGAGGGAGATCAACAGTATGAGTTAATGAACTACATATCTAGTCATTTCAACCCATAGCAAAAAAGAATCTCCATCCAACTATGAGATGCTAAATGTGGTAAGAACATGGCATTCTACATTGGATTTGACATATCATGAAAAGGGGTTATCCAAATCAAAAAGAATAGATACATAAGGTATTTATATATCCTCATTCAAATGATGTCGAAATTAGAGAGTAAGGTAACCTCTATCTCATATTTATTTGAGGTAGAAGAGTCACAAATAGTTGTAAAATTCCAGCATCAATTCTCAACATATCAAACATCCACTCGAACGTAATATTAAATTTAAAACCAAGCATATTCATTGTTTTTTATAGTATATGGGCCCCAATAAAATGTCATAGGACCCAAACCCTATTATAATATTAACATTCCACAAAGATATTAAATTATGAACCATTTTCCTTTATAGTAGGAGGGCTCAACTGTAGATGCAATCAACGAACCACTACCTATATCAATAAGTGGGTTTCTCACAAGAGCCATCGAGGACCAAATCCACAATTCTACTAGAGTATACCACTCATAAGTATTAGAGGGCCTACAACAATTCTCCATTGGAGGGATCCACTTGGAAGACATTGTTGACCCTTTCCCATCTCTACTAGATGGTACCACTAAAAATACATTGATGACCCACTTCCCTACTCTTGTAGATGGTTCCCCTCAAAAGTTATCAGGGAATCACTTCCCTTATCTACTAGAGAGTAACACTCGGAATAACTCTAATGATCTTTTGTAATCACTACCACCATCGAGTGTCCCCTTAACAATAGTTGTTCCCAGATCATTGTACGTCAAATTCAAAAATCCACAATTAACTAAAACATAACATTCCTTGTGGATAAACACTTAATGTAGGCTACTCATGGGACAATATCCATGTTCGTTCAAAGGAGATATGATAGGTAAATGTTTTTCAATAATTGAATAGAATGTTTGGGGTCTACACGACATGGATCCCGACACATATGCCTCTCTATGTCTTCTGAATCACATATATTTCAAAACATGTAGAGTTACATGGAATATAATGGTAATAAGAAATGTGGATCTTTCAAAAGATAAGAAAATGCATGATTATCATAATTATACTAGGATAATACATAATTCAACTAATATAGCTATAAAAATGAACCTAGATGAAATAATGTTTATAACTATTGCAATTATCATTGAAAAGTTATTGCAATAGTCTATTTACTTTCTGAAATCATACACCATGTGAAAAATATACATATATCCATATAATGCAAAAGGGGTGCTTCATGGGAATGAGCCATGAATATGAATTAAATTCCTTATATTAGTCTTGAAAAGCCCACTTCATTATCATGGTCACAATGTACTAGATAATTTTCCATTACAACACCATAAGAATAAAATATATCGTATACAAGATTACTTAATTATAATAATTTAATTATTATCAGTAATTATATTTCTCTAAGGTATGTGTCCGCAAAAGGAATCTAACAACTATCATTAAATAATCATCTTAATATCATGTTTATTATACCATAGACAATTCATCAATCAGATATCAAATGAATATATGGTGAAAAAATAAGGTTTGATACACAAAATAATAATAATAATATTTTTATATTATTATTATTTTAATATTCGTAATTTTAAAAATATTTATCCCTGAAAAATTTGAATCATCCTCACATGCTTTACCCATAAAAGATTGAATCTTTATTTTTTTTGGTGACTTCTTCATGCCTCCAACAATTTAAATCTCATCCTCATGGTAATAAATATTGTCATTGGTTTTATATTATCAATTTCACATAAATATGAGGAATGAATGAATGTGTTCATGTGTTATTCAGAATAAAACTACTCTTATGTTCCAAATACCATTTTCATTCCTTATATTATTATTATTATTATAAAATTTTGTATCAACAATATTATCAATATTTAAAAAAATTAATGATAATATAACATTTATATTATTAAAAAAATAATACAACTCTTATTAATCATGGCCATACGTTCCATTGACCGCTCTACATGCTATAAAAAACATCGCACCATAAATACACCATTATGTCCTTGAAAATTACCTCCTCCATGAGAGAATAAGAATGGCCTCCCCTCAGAGCTGATCTTGTCACATTCCACATCATCACTACGAGTGAATTGAGCAAATGTAGATTATCAACCCAATCTCAAACTATCTCCATTCAAAAAAAAATTACCGGATGTTTCTATCTAATCCATTTATATAACATTATTTTTTTTTGTTTTATAAAAAAATGTATAACAAAAAATTATATTTTCCTTCATGCTATCAATATAGATATATGGGTTTGACAGTGCTTCAATCCATCCCAAAAAATTCTAATCGTGAACCCATTTTCCAATGATAAAGAACATGAATAATGGTGAGTGAAAAAATACAAAAAAAAGGATATAAGGATTTTTTTCATGTTTTCTGGGAATAAATTTTCATAATGGGAAAACTTTGGTGAGAAGAAATACATTGATTATAAATAAGTTGAATAAATAATTTATTTTGAAACCTGGAATCATGAGAAAGATTATTTGAACATATATAATTTTAAAAATATTTGATGATACTCTACATTTTAATCATATGGTAATAAAAAACAAATTATTATCATTGCCTCAATTATTTAAGATTTTTTTTGAAAAATACATCCTCCTATGATGAAGGTGATCATCTATGTCTTATATCGGTCGATTCACATCGATCAGATCATTGGTCATCGTTTGGTCTCAATCCTCTAATTATGATGTAGTGGTATCTCTTGTAAATAGTCTAAGGGATATACGCATGTCCCTAGAATGTATCTATATCATATTACTCGTATTTTAGAATGATTTATGTCATTTAATACAAAATAAAATTATAAATTAATTATATCAATTATAACTCCCTACAACAAAAATCTTCCCCCACCAAGTAACTTTTGGTCACTTTAGGGAAAATTTTTTGTTCTAAATGCAGTCATTTTCTCAGATTTATCATATGATTCTATGTTTTAGAGTAATTTTGGATATATATATTAAATGAGGTAATTAAATGGATTTATTTATCTATTGGAAATTTCAAGGATATCCCCATATGAATGCCATGCACTAACCAACATTAGGTTTTTCATATGATAATCCTGATGATATAGATTCATTTGTGGCCTCATATTTTACTTCTACGACACATTTCTAAATTTATTAAGATTTTTTACGAAAACATTATGTGAGTGATTTAATCATTATTCATTATTTTTATACAATTAATTTTGGGTGAATGGGCCTCAGAATCACACACCATCTCGGTGCATGGATTTGAATATATTAGTAAGAAAATTTTATTTTCTAACATGGATAACCCATATTTCCTATATCATTGGTGTTTGTTACTGGTGTTTAAAATTGAAAATATATTATTTCTTGTAGTTTCACATCACATGGTACATCGTCAGTTAGGTAAGTAGTGAATGTATTAACTGTGGCTTTTGGGTGAATTTAAGATCATTTATTGATATGATAGGTTGGAAAATCAGTTTTTCTTACCCTAGAGGTTTAATAATATGAAAAACAAGTTTTATATTTCCAAGGTGGGGAGTTATATTCCATATTATTCCTATATGATTAAATGGACTACTATTTTTCATGAATATGATACCACTTTGGTTTTGGTATCCAGTTCATATTATGGATCTCCATAATAAAAAATAAACAGAAAATGGATTCCCACGATCTTAGTAATATGATAGTTTAGAAAATGTCACATTGATATGGGGGAGTATGAGTCATTGATGAGGCATCAATATCCAATAATTTTTTAGTATCAATGATCATGATCACTTTCTTGGGTAAAAAATATCTTATTGTAGGTGGATTGTTATGCCTCATCATCTTTCTTATATGTTTGTACTAATATTTTCCTTTGGTTTTGTATTCATATTGATTCTCTGTTTTCATCCCTAAAAAGAGATTATACTTGTAATGGTGATGTCTTGGAATTGGTATATTTTGAGCATGAATCATCAATTTTTATTGTTCTCTATGATGTTACATGTTTTTTAAATGGATAATATCATGTCTGCATGTTTTTGGACCCATCCCATCAATTGAATACACATTGAAATTTTTTAAAGTTCATGTATTTTAAAATTCTCGTTTCTAATTAAAAAGGTGATGCATTTTTCTAGATAACCTAAAATAAAATTGATCCACTACAAGTAAAATATTACACACCTTGTATTTCCCTAACATTCATTTGTTGTGGTTTCTTGTTGATGTTTGAGTCATCAATCTATCATTAATATTTCTCATTTCAGTTAGAGTTATAATACTAGGAGAATTTGGCTATCGTTATTTTATATTAATTGATTCATTCAGGGATTTATCATAAGTGTTATGTTTTTAGTCTCTCCATTTAAGACTTACTATCACTTTCCCACTTATTTGTGGTTATAGAACCAATTTTTGAATTCATTGGAAATTTTATTATTTTTTTATCATTCCTTTTAATTCATTAATCCTTACAAATTTTCTAAATGAACATATTTTAGTTTTTAATCCTTATATCCAATTACCATTAGGTTTTATACATCCTTGTAGTTAGAGGATTCTTAATTATTACAATTTAATGAATATTGTATTTTTCATATTTGTTTCTTTATATTTGATGTGGAATTAGATGTTTTTCATTGAAAATGGAATGTTTTAGTATTTTAAAATAGTTACTTCTTTGGAAATGGAATTATATTGATTTAGAATGGAAAAACTGGCATTAAAACCATGAATTAGAATGTCTTTACCTAGATTTTTTATAAAAACTCGAATGGATTTTATTATATAAATTCACAAACAATGCAGAATGAAAACATTGGGTACATTTTGATAGAGACACATGCAACCTATTCAAGTGTTACACCACTATGAGGTATCATCATGAATGTCATTATTACATGGTATGAATAAATGTTACTATCATCCATCCATATTAATTTTTACACTTGTCAATGTCACCTACATATTACCCAATAGGTAATCGCACGGTTTTTAGGTGAATTGATGTTTCATAATGTTTATTACAAGATATGTTTTTAATTAGATGTACTCTCACATGTTTTTTTATATTTTCCGATATTTATCAACTTTTTTATGGAATTGGAAAACATGGAATTTATTTTTGAAAACACATGTTCTTTTTAAAAGATATCAAATGTATATATATTAATAGTATAGATTATCAAACTATTTGTTTAAAATAATTATCTTATTGTTATTATTAATTGTATAGAGCTTTTAGAGGTATACTATAGAGCTATATTTCTCACACCATAATTATTATTGTGGTGGTGTAGACCTCATTTTATTGGATTTAGGTAAAGGGGTGAGAATTTTTTATCATGCAGGATTTAGAGTAGTTTTTTGTTATGTTTTGGGATACTTTTATGTGGTGTTTGGTCACATATAAATATGTTGTTCAGATATTAATTAATTCTTGTTATCTTCTATGGATCTGTTGTGACTCATTTGTTTCTACATCATACTCTGTTTGATTGTATATTTTTTCGTGATACACATGTGTTTTTTTATTATTTTAACCCTCCCCATGATGTCCATACATGGGTGATTTTTCAATTTGATTTAGGATCATCCATTACAACAAAATTTAAAATTCATTCTCTGAATTAATTTTCATATCATGGGGAAAAGAAAAAAATAAGAGTGAGAATAAATTCAATGATTCGGTTAATTACATAAAAAGTAATAATAGATTAATTAAAATAGTCATCATGGGAAGGTAAATGACTTTTCAAAATTTTTATTTATATAATTACAAAATTTAATATGAATATGATATATATGTAGTTAAAAATTTTATTATTTAATCAACAAAAATTAGAATGAATAACGTCAATAGATAATGTTAAATTTTAAAACCTCAGGGATAAATAAAAAAATAATTTGAATAAAACAAATGGTTAATCCATTAAATACATATATCTTAGGTACATGATACCTTTACCAATGAGACCTTTCACAATTTGATTTTTAACATATGGGGTACAAACATATCTAATTGAAAAAATGATTCATCTCATGAGAATAATTATGTATAGGGGGACTACATATAACCAAGCCCTACCCATGTGGTAATTTTCCAATGAATTATTCATTTATTTAATTTTAAATTTAATTCTTGAATAATGTGCCCTAAAAAATTTATATATCGAGTAAAATATACAGGTTTACTAATATTTCCATAGGAAATCATATTACAATCAAGTAGACATCATATGTAAATATCATATAACGTTTATAAAATAAATATTCCAATAAAATACGAGTAATGATACCAAAAATAAATGTTATTTAAAGTGGAAACTGTTTATAAGGTATTTATTGTTTCATTAGAATGGTATCAATCCCAAAAGCACAATGACAACAAAGATGACTTTTACCATTCTGTAAATTTCATAAAAAATAATTTTGGATAAAAAAATTAAATAAAAAACATAGAATGAACCATAATATGATTTAATCATGATTTTAAATGAAAGAGGGTAAGTATATGTACCACATTAATATGATTTAGTGAATAATTACAAATTATTCTCAATAGTATGTAAATTAATTAAAAATCATATACCTTACAATTCATTTTAATATAATGTTGTTTAACTGACTGTATATGTATTTCAAGTATGTTATTAACTTGTAAAATAACCATAATCATATTTATAATATTATTTATTATCTTTTTACAATATCTAATTAACCATTTGTTATCAATCATTCAGTATTTTCATAGTTGTTTGGTGTTAATTGTCATGTCATTCAAGTATGTATTCACTTTTTATTTTTGATCATATTAAATAAATCATGATTTGATCTTATCCATTATGTAATATATATTTTAATTATAATGTGTATTTATTATATATTTATTTATAATATTCCATACATTTTTCAGATATAAATTAAAATTCATTGTTTAGGTATACATTTGGTCATACAAATACAAGAATTATGCTTCAATTTTCCTATCGTATTAATATAAACATAATTAAATGATATATATATATATTTATATTTATATGATGATTTTAGTATATGATAACATATTATTTATCATATATTCTATCTAAAACTATCCTCAATAAATTTATTGTAGTGCATGAACAAATCACCTAAGATTGATGGTTATGTGGTCTACTCATCCATAAAGAAAGTTATCATATTCCCAAAAAATGAAAAACGTAAATATATGTGTTATATTAAAATTAATGAAGCATAAATACATCCTAAATATCACATATATCATATATATCACCCATAAGCTGTATTGCTATCATTTTATATCATTTAATTGTTTTAATGGTTGATTGAAAAACATCGATTCGTGATGCGGTAGTCCGCAGTACTCATGATTGATTGTTTTTAATCCCATATGATGAATGTGTGCGAAGAATAATGTAATACCATTATGAAATAAAAATGAATATAATGAGGATACTAATTTTTTTATATAATAAATATATAAAAATAATTGATGCATTAGAGAAAAAAATAAAACAAAATAACTTGTTGAAGAAAGTTTCCTCTTCTTCGGGTAACTAATTTTGTAATATACCAAATGTATTCATTATTTCATTAATAAAAAATTTATTCTTATATTATTATGTGAGGGTTGATCCTTTATTAATATGATAGGGTTTCTTGGTCTAATGTGGTTGGGGAGGTGTGATTAAGTGGGTTTTGTGAGTGCCTTTTTATACTAGATGGGTAGTGGAATAATTATAAATATTTAAAGGTGAAAACTAATTGAAAGTTTCCATTACCTAATTTGATTCCAAAATTGAAAAAAAATTATTTAAATTGGGGTTATGTTTGAGAAAAACTGACACCTCACAAAAAAGGAATTTTTATCCTTTTGGTCCTTATTCATTATGTTTCTTTATTTTTTTCATTTTGGTTTTCCATTTACATAACTAGTTATCAAACCTATGTAACTAATCCATTAAAACTATATTCTAGTGATAACAATTATAAAATATAGATCGAATGATTACAAATTATATATATAATTTATAAGATAAAAATTGAATATGTGTGGTAAATTATTTCGAAAGAAGTGTACAAAACACATTAAATAATTGTTTAACCCTAACCAACCTGTTAATGTATTTACTATTTAGGGGTAAATATGATCATTATAAAATTTTAATTGGTCATTTATAGACCATAATTGATATTTTTTAACATATTAAAATAATTTGTTTGAAGATATGATTTTTATTTATAATGAATAATATAATAAAATATAATATATTTAAAAATAACAATAATGTCAATTTTGATATTACATATTTTGTTTTAAATAAAAAATAATGAATAAATATTTTAATTCAATTATATTATGATAAATTCTATTTAATATGACTTAAATTGGTCTAATAAAGTAATTGATCACAATAATTTATTCCTTTTTCTTCGCCTTTAATATTATTACTACAATTTATATTATTTTATTTTTAACTAAATAATGAATGTGTTATCATTTTATAAGCATTTTATGTAAAATATTTACTCTCTAAAAATTAATGATAAATTAATATCTTAAAAATATCAATTTTATTCCAAAAATATATGTATAACCTAAAATATGAATTATTTTTCATATCTCAAGGCTTTATAAATGTAAAATGTAAGGACCATTTAAATTTTTCATTTTTATTTTAAAATATATAATACAGGTAAATTTCATATAATTTTATTCAAATTACTCCTAAAATTGGAAAGAACAATTGGTTATATTGTAATAATATGTGTAGGAAATGGGTTTCGAAAATGTTTCTTGGGGATTTTTTGCTAAATGTTAAGGTTTAACCACTAAGTAAACTATTTTTGACATTAATCAATGTAATAAATTTTAATTATGTTCACTAATATTATCGATAAAACATATAGATTATATTCATTGAATAGTGATATTATACTTATTTAAACTATTTATATCTCTTTTTTCAATTTAAAGACACACTTGCTTCAAAATTAAATTTAATGATAATCTTTCATAAGTGTTGATAAATATGTTTTTTAATGTGATAAATTTTTAATTGATCTATATGTTTTTATATATTAATTCAATATAAAATTGGTAAAAATAAAATAAACTTGATTAAAATATATATTTTTTATATTTTTTTTACTTTAAAGAAATTATATTATTATATAACTATAATAACTCAATAAATGGAAAGGTATGTTTCAACTAAAATGTTGTATTTTTCACAATTCATCACAAAATTTAACATCTCATAAAAATAAAATAAAAATCACCATAAAATAATATTTATTTTTTAAATTCAATAATGAAACTTATTTTGTCAAATAAAATTTATAAGAAGGTCAATATTTATATTCAAAATATGTTCACTATTAGAAGGTGGTAATTGTTCCAGCAAAAAAACAAAACTTTTAATACATAAACTATATTTCCTATTTTCGTATTCCTTTTAAATATAGAGGATGAATGGTAATATATTTTATTTAAATTATAAAATATAAAATTAATTAAAAAAATTATCTACTATTAATTAATTTAATTTATTAATAGAAAATTCATTTTTAGTATAAAAATACATTTTTATAAAAACTTATCCACATTATTCAATTGTTTTTAAAATAATTTCTAATTAATTGAAATTAAATTAACGAAACCATATATTATCATAAATTATCAATAAAATTTTAAAAAATTACTATAATAGTAAGGAGATCATGTTAATTTTAATATATAATATTAATAATATTCGATAAAACATGATCTTGTGTGTAACACATGCCATCTAAAACATGAAAATCCCATTATTTCAAATAATATATGATTCTCTTGGTGTTGTCTAAAAGTGGAAATATAAAAATATTATATAATTATATATAGAAAATATTATAATGTCTTTGGAAGTTACAATATCCAATCCTTAAATAAATTTTTTCCCAAAAATTTAAACATGATATCTAGTATTGGGGTATTTTCAATTAATAATAATATTATTGACAAAAACCACATTGTAAATAGTGTTAATAACCCATAATATTAAAATTATGGAATCATTAACATGATATAAAATACTAATCTAGGATTTCAAATATGAGAACATTCATGAAAATATGGAGATGGAAGATAAATTTAACTATAATGTTATGATGAAAAGTGATGAAGAACATTTTTCAACTGAATTGTAATGACCACAAAGATATAGTATAATTGTTTTAAAAAGTTCATTTATGTCATAAAAAATAATGATAATAGAAAAAAAAAGATGTAACCCATTACCTATAGTGAACGATTTCTTTCAATATATAAAAATATATTGAAATATAATTACTTTATCTGATTCTATTCCTAAGCATAATATTTTCATTTAGTTCTTAATTGAATAAGTTATACATATCTATTTTTACATTTTGTACCATATCTTTTTGTAATTCTCCAATATATAAAACCATATCCAACGTTCATCTTAAATCATATCATTTTTTGTTGTGCTTGTAAATTTTTTGAGACAACACATAAGGAAAATATCAGGGGTAGTTATAAGTTTTTTATTTACTTTATCCATATAAATAACATCTTTATCAAACATTATTATCTCAACATAAAGAATATATCATTGTTTCTATTTCATTAAAAAATGTTCTTTCTAAAAAGGATATCATTCTATTTAATAACTTTTCCTAGTACCATTAAAATTATGATCACAATAATTAAATAAAAACTTATTGTAGTACTATTCCTTTATATTTTAGAAATAATATGATGATAATAAAATAAATAAAATAATATTAGATAATATTTAATGGATTCAAATAAAAAATCACATTAATTATTCAACAGAGATTATGTCAATAACATGTTAGTAATAATGTTCAATTATATTTTTGGAGGTATATTTACCTATATATTTGGGAATTAATATGAATAGTTGCACATCTCATTTTAGTGGTGATATTGAATGGAATGATTTCCATTATTCACATTTAATTATTTTTCATAGTGACACTTTTCAACCTACATTACAAAAAAACTCTCAATTCCCTCAATAAAGAAATTGCTTGTTTCATTACCCAATTATAGAATGGGAAAAATCCTTCATTTTTTATTTCCCTTATCAATTTTTTGGTCTACCACTTTAAAATTCTCTATCTTCCCATCAATTACATAATATTTAGATAACACATTCTATTTCTAGTTATAACTTGATATTATATATACATATTATTATAATGTTTGATATATTACTTGCCTTTGAAATACCATCTGAAGATCATAATAGATATGTTCCTTGTTACTCATTAGTTCACATGAATTGGAGAAGTTCACATTTTTTTGGGTTTAATTTATAAATGATTAAGTATATAATATTATGTCTTATCATTATATAAAATAATTTATATTATAAATAATATTGAAATAAATAACATAAATAGAAACATTTTTGTGTATATAATATCAAAATAATAAAAATGGTTTCTTTTGGATGTTATTATATGCTCAAAATAAATTTCTAAAATAGAGTTATGTTTTCTAATTTATGTTTTTTTTATAAATATAAATTTGAAGGATTCTACACAACTTCATTTTATAACAACATTAATGTCGGACCACATAATCAAAGGACATGTGACTTGTGTTATTATGTTAGAATGATTAAAAGGTATCAAATACTCAAAGGCCAATCGGTTTTCTAGTTTTTGAAAACATTGTTACATAAATTATTCCAATATTACATAGATAAATTAAAATAAAACAAAATATATATCAAAATCTAATAAATCTTATCATTCTAAATTCATTCTACAAATTTACCTTCATGTCTTATGGAATTCAAAAATTAGGGGTAAGCTCAAAT
The DNA here is from genome assembly GCA_963277665.1 of Viscum album. Taxonomy (NCBI): domain Eukaryota; kingdom Viridiplantae; phylum Streptophyta; class Magnoliopsida; order Santalales; family Viscaceae; genus Viscum; species Viscum album. The sequence goes on from OY728161.1 coordinate 1,499,079,800, forward strand.
GGATACTCAAGGTTATGTATAGTGGTAATAATAATGAATAATTTGTAATAATAAAAATCTTAAGGTAAATTAATGATAACATATTCCTACTGTATACCATGATAAGGGAACAAATATGAAACGATTAGTAAATGTAACACATTCTCTTTAATCTGTAATGTGATAATGAACTACACACAATGAAAATATAAATAAAAAAAATATGATATATAAATAATAACTAATTATGTATTATATAAATTTATAATTAATATATTCCATTCGTCCTAGGAAACAGATATATTTTTCATCAGGACCTTTCAAGAGATATTTTATAACATATCATGTAAAACCCAATACGATTTGCCAAATGAATCTTATCATGATAATATTGATCCATTGATGATATATATATATATATACCCATCCCATTTGGTACATGTCCAAAAAATTTCCCACATATCAAACAATGATTTTAATTAATTAACAATGCTCCCTATCCAATATCTATGTCGAGTAAATGATATAGATTTAACAATATATAACCATTTAATCAAATAACCATCATATAAAATCATATGTAAATATGATATGTGATTTAGTTAATAATTATATTGACCACATAAGAATATTAGTATAAAAAATAAATTATATATCCAATTTAAATTGGTTATAATATAGTGATTATTTCAAGGGAATGTTGATAATCATACTAGAATGTGGGATATAAAAGGGAAATTTTACCACTTTGTAATTATCATGTAAACAGTCCTTAGATTTTATAATTCTGATGAAAAAATATAATACAAAAATATATGTGTGAATCATGACATTAACTTAAAAAGTGTATGTATATACTTCCCATTAATGTGAATTGTTTCATAATAACAAATAAGTCTTGAAGGAGTGTAAATTGAAGAGAAATTCCCTACATTGGGCATAATTTTTTTAACTTCTCCTAAAAATATTATTTAATAATTTTAAAAATATTAATAAATATAATATATCATTAATCGTATTTATAACATAATTTCAAATATTCTAAAAATTTATTTTCTCACATATATTAACAACCATTCTTAGTTTTCGTCATTTTGGTTTTTAGTTTTATGACTTTTCATGTATGTTTTGACTTGGTATTTAAATTATTATTTGATTGATAATGATTTCATCATATATTTGATATAAAAAATCATATAAATATATTTTATATTTATTAGATATGTATTTTTTTCCATTTCATCATTTTTGGATATGGGAAAAAATTTAACCATTCAAGGAGACGGTAGGACGTATATACGCTTGAATGATACTTCCATTTTCAATTAGTATGTGATAAAAGAAACATAAATGATATATATATGTATATTATAATTATAAAATAATAATAATTTCATATTTATCAATTAAATTTCTGTAATTTATCGTTAATGCCTTCCACGTATTATGGGAATGAATAACAAAACATTAATGAGGTGGTAGTGCACATGTTAGAAAATAAATTTATCATATTCCTAAAAAATAAAAAGGATAAAAATATGTGTTATATAAAAAACTAAATATTTATCAATTAATAATAAATATGATATTTAAAATATATAAATCATTATTATTACCTTGAATGGTTGTAATGGAAGAATGTGAAAAACTATTTCATGAGGTAGTAGTTCGTCGTACATATAAACAATGATTGTGTATCTCATTTGATGGATGTGTTTCAATGTGTATTTCATACCATTAATATAAAAACATACAATTTTAGTTATTATACATATATAATTATAAAAGAAATATCTATGAATAATTGAATATGTAGAAAATGAATGAAAATAAAATAGGTTATTGAAGAACATTACCACTTCATACGGATACTACTTCTGATTTATAGTTAAATTTTAACTTGGATTTATTTATGTTAAATTTTTGGATTTTAGGTTACATTCTTGGATAGTGGGAGTCTATTTTTTTTGGTTTGGTTGAGCAAATGTTTCTTGAGTGGTGTGAAGAAGTGGGGGAGTAAATTATATTTCACAGTAGTGGGGGTGTAATTTTTTCAATATAAAAAGTTAAACTCTATTAGATGGAATCCCTTACAATATGAAATTTAAAATTAAAAAAATTGATTAAAGGGGTATAATGGTAATGAAACGTTCATTCAATAATAAAATAAAATGATTTATATAATTTTATTACATAGTTGTTATGTTTCATTATTTTTTCATTATGGTTTTTCATTTAGTTAAAATGTTTTATAACCTATATAATTAATCCATTAAAATTACATTAAAGTGATAATTGATATAAAATATAGAACCAATTATTATAAACCAATTAACCTTTTTAAAAATACACAAATACAATTTTTTAAAATTAATTCAATAGAATCATATGTAATGCACGAGAAAAATAGAATTAACCCTAACCATGCTAGGAATGTTTTTACTATTAAAGGTTCATTATTTTAATTATAAATTATTCATTGGTCCATGAATAGAACAGATTTTATAATTATTATAAATTAAAAATATCATGGAAGAATATTGAATTTTTTTTCATTTTAAATCATTTAGAAAAATATTATTTATTATAAACTCACATTTACTTCAATTTTGAAAATATTTATTTATCATTAATTTTCATAATATAAAAACATTATTATAAATAATAATTATTAACATAAAATCTATATAATATGAACTATTATAATATATAATTATAGTAACATAATAATTTATTCAATATTATTAAATTTTATTATTTTTGGTTTCATTTATTTCATTTAACAATTAACTAAATAATCATTACATTGGCATTTCTTAATAATTCTATCTAAGTAATTGATCTCTAAAACTTTTTTGGTAAATTTTATTGACATAAATAACCCATTTTCATTAACAATGATATTTATAAATTAAAATATGATTTTTTTCCATATCTCTAAGGTTTATATATGTTAAAGGATGTGATTTTTCTCTTCATACCTTTTTCATTTCCTAAATAAACATATAGGTAGATTTCATGTAATAGTATCCAAAGAAAACTCCAAAAATTGTAACCAATATAGTATATAATATAATATGGTAATACAATGGCTTTTGGACATGTTTCTAAATCATTTTTTATAAATATTAATGATTACACACTAAGAAAAATAATTATTCCTAAACCATTGTAAATAATTTTAATTACATTTACAAAATTTTTGGTCAAAAAATAAGTTTTTTCTTTTAAAAAATTAATATTACATTGGATAAAACTATGAAAATATTTTTTTCTAATATAAATTCATAGAAGATTAAAATTTAAATATAAAGTGAATAAAACAAATGTGGCTAGATCATGGTGTTTTAATGTGATTACTATTAAAAATTTCATTAAATTATTTTATCTCAATTTCATATAAAAATGATTAAAATAATTTAAATATGAATAAATGTTCTAAATTTTATATATTTAGAGATTAAAACAAATTTAATATATAATTTTAATTTAATTATTTTTTAAACAGAAATGTATATTTCAAGAAAAATTTTCTATATTTTCACATTTCATCAAAAAATTAAATATATCATAAAAATATAAAAAGAAGTAACCATAAGAAATTTTTTTAGTTCCAAATTAATATAATTTTTTCATAAAAAAAATATTAATAATATTTTCGAAATATAGTCATAAAATATGTTCGATATTAAATGGCTTTAAAATAGTTTTTAAAAAATATAGGTTTTTATTTTATAAACTAGATTCATTCTTATCTTATGCTTTGAAATATATAGGATGAAATTAAAAATATTTTATTCAAATTATTATATCGAAATTTCTTTAATATCATTCAATATTAGTAATAAATTTAATTTATTCATAAAGAATTACTTTGATGCATAAAATAGTTTTTTTATAAAAACATTTCCATTATAGTGAAATTTATTTCGTATTCATATATAATTAATCGGTAAAATATTTATGAAACTATATATTTTAATAAGTTATTTAATAATATTATTAACCTCTTAATTAAAATCTATGTGATAATTGTTATTTTTAATAATATAATTATTAGTATTCGATAAAACATGATAATGTGTATAAAAAAACTCATCAAATAATTCATTGTAATCTCATTATTTCATTTAGCATATAATTCATTGTAATCTCATTATTTCATTTAGCATATAATTCATTGTAATCTCATTAGTATTTTTAATAATATATGTATAGTTTTTCATATAATTCATTGTAATCTCATTATTTCATTTAGCATATTCTTAATATCATGTTGATTATAAATCATGTATGAAACTAATTTAAATTTTTAGTAGAAGGAAAATATTTTAATTTATTTGGGCATCACAGGAACATAAAAATCATGGATACCTCAGGAACACCCTCAACATGAACAAATATATAACTCACTCCTCCCACATATTTTTTGGTCACTAACCACAATTATTGTAAACAAGAACACTCCCCTAAGAGGGGTAATCACGTGACGATGATACACCGACCTCAACAACAAATCACAACCCCTATGGAATTGAAAACACACATAAATAATGGGAAGAAAATTATTCATAGAGATTAATGGATTATGAGAATGTTTATAAAATGAAACATACCCCATGATTGAATAATAATAATACAAAAAATGTTTAATGTCAGGTGAAATTAAATAATTATTTTTTGAAAAATTACAAATCATTTATTATTAGTAAAAATTATTTGGTTTGAAAATGTTATAAGGTAAAGTTAATTTTTATATATAATTGATCATAAATCAATGAAAACATCATTTCATGTTTGAAACTGTTTATTTAATTAGATTCATGAAAAATGTTTTGGGAATTGATTTTTCATATAATAACTATAAACATTTATAACAAATTGGTTTATTTCTGTAATATACCTTCATGAAATATATGAACATTAATAAAACTGTTGAATGTAAACAACCTCCAGAACACATTAATTAGAGGATACTAATTTTTAATGATTTTATATTGATTATCAGGAAAAAAATACCCAACAATAATTTATCAATTTATAATATATTAAATAATAGTATTAACAGTTATTACAATAAAATATATATTATAGATATTAGATATCAATGTAAGCAAGATGGTATGTAGTAAACTATATTTTAATTAAAATACATCATTTTAAATAAAAACACATAAAATTAACATTTCATATAGTTGAATAACATATGAATTGTCCAAAAAATTTAAATATAATTCAAAAAAATATAATTATATGTAAATGTCCATTCCTAGTGTTTTATTCCACTTTAGGTATAAAAATACTCAATAATTTTTAGGTATATTAACCATACATATCATAAAAATCTTTTCAAAAACCTCATTCATTTTCTGATGGTATGATTTTTTTCTTTTCATTTCTCTTTAAGTGTTTTTCAAAAAATAAGGAACATGGGGAAAAATCCCAAATATCTGGGCAACATTCCGTGAACTTTTCCATATGTTGTGTACTTTGGCCGTGTGGGTTGAGTATAAAGGGTATGTAGGCTTGTCGGCGATGAAGGGTGTAAAAGCTGACTACACACTGTGTACATGGTATTTAAATGTCGTGTAATCAGTCTTCAGATTAACAGTGAAGCAGTGGGAGTAGCCACCAGTAGAATAATACTATACACTGTATATTTAGAAACACACATTGTGTACTCATGTCGACAAATGAACAGTGCGGAGTTGAAAAGTAATCGCTAGAGGTACAATTTTAAAAATGAAAAGTATGAGTGATGTGCTTGAGAGTAGACACCGTGTAGGTTGTTTTTTCTACTTAAAATGGGATGTAGCCTCCTCATTCTGAAGAGGAGGTATTATGTTTGTTTGGAGCTCGGGAGGAGAGAACAGAGCATCGAAGAGCCCCAGATCGCACGTCGGGAATCCATTTCATCCATCATCGATCTTTTTTGAACCATCTAGGTTTGACCTTCCTTCTCCTTCAACAGTTCATAAAAATACATTTTCTAGGGGATGTTATTTATGTTTGATTCAATAAATGTATTTCCCAAATATACTCCATTTATAGTTGTTTCATAAGGCATCGTTCACACATATCGATCAAAGGCGATCAAAGGAGATGGTGTGATGTTTTCCAACTGTTGAGTGTTTTTTTGTACCATTGTGCTATGTTCCCATGATTGGGGTGTCATTTGGATGATGCCTTGATTAATTATGATATCTAGAATTGCATAGATAATCTGGTGATATTTATAAACTGCTGTTTGGGATCATTTCTTGGATCTAGGGACACCTCATGGGTGTATTTCCCTTGATTAGCATTTTGGCCAAGATACCCGAGGGTATGCCATGATTTAACATGCACTGATATTCCTGAGGGAACCTGTCTGAAATTTATTACTTATATGTTGTGCTCAGCCCGGTCTCTTGTTTTGCCTGAGGGTAATGTTTCTCATGCCTGAGGGAAAGTTCTCTGTTTAGACAGAGGGAAACTTTTCTTATGCATGTGGGCAGTTGCTTTCGTGCCAGAGGGCAATATTCGTTATACCTAATGGAAATCACCTAAGGGGTTCGATTCTGACTACCTGAAAGTACGGTTTTTCATTTCTTAGGACTGTGTTTACATTTCATACTAACAGTGGTGATTTAACATGTTTTCACTACCAAGATAAATCCCAGGATTGACATTGTTTTACATCATACATGATAGATATCATGTGGATGTTTTGTTATGGTACAGTTGAGGAGACTATCATATGAGGCTGATTCTCGAGAAAATATAGTTCAATTATATTGAAATTTTAAACAATATTTAAATTGAAAAGGATCTGGTAGAAGTATCTTCTTTTGAGTACATCCTAGTTTACTACATTTTCATTACTTCACACTATTGTTGCACAAATTCACTAACAATTGGGCACGAGCCTTTGGTGGCTGCCTACTGGGATATATTTCTCACATACGGTTTGGTTCATGTCATTGACCCAAACCGATAATATTTTTGCATGTATAGATAATTGAAAAAGCCCCAATACAGGTACTTGATTATTGTAGAGGAGTAGAAGATCATGGGACCAAGCTTAGGCTTGCTATGCTAATGTGTCCTTGCGGTGTTGATATCTTTTACTGTATTTGTCTCTTGTACTATATTGATTCAGATTGAAGTGTATCCATTTTTGGCTACTTTCTTTGACTTATGTACATATTGCATCATCATATTTATATGAAAATTGTTTTCATTTACTTATGCATCGTTACCCATTTCAGTATAGTATTGTTTATTGCTTATCTACTTTTGAATGTTTTTATTTTCTCCACTACACTACACATTGAAAAATGAGGACATAGTTTCTCCACTATCAGTCATGGGCCCCACTGCTAGTCAGCAGCCTCTAGCATTTGGGGAATTTCCCTTGAGGTCATGTGACCAACCGGGTTCGCAGCACCCATTGAGTGGCACTCAAATCTAGGATGTTACAAAGTGGTATCATAGGGATATTCGTTTCTCTAAGTTAATTTATTATTTGGCATCAATTGAAAGAGATAGAATTCTAATGGATTCAGTAATAACTGTTCCCGGGAATAGCTAACTCGGGTACTGGTTATACCATATTTACTCAAATTAATTTGTGATTTATTGTTTATGATTATTAAAATTGATTTTATTTTCACCATTTGGTGGTCCACATGTTGTGTGTTGTTTATATTTTTATACTATTGTTCTATTTTTTGCAACCCGATGAGATGAGGGTTTTCCATCTCATGCATCATTTAATGACTTGATAGAATCACATTCCATGCATAGTTTCCATGCCATGTAGGTGCATTAAAAATTTCATGATGTTGTGATAGAAGATGTACTAGAAAATGCATGTTGTTGTAATAGATGCCTTGATAAATACCATCTATCTGACAGGGTATTGTTATGTAAGGTTCTGTAATTTAACACCAAAATTTTGTTTTTGAGGACTATGGGCCCTCAACAATAGGAATTTGGTGGATCATCGACTTGTTTACCTTTTTATAACATGTATGAGATGCCAAGCTTTGATTCGCATGGAGTATGAGCCCTCACAGATCAGAATATGGCACTTAGGTGTTGGTTTCAATGTGTTTTTGGGCTCTGAAGTAGTTTCTTAAGTCTTAGTATTCGAGAAAACCCAAAATACAGGCCATGTATTTTGACTACATGCCATCTACTATTCTTTTTGAGAAGAAAAGAAAAAATTTTAAGTACAATCCATGTCGTTTCGAACCGTGTCACAGGCTATGTAGGCAGAAACAAAGGTTTCAGAAAAACCCTTAGTGTACACACAGTGTACCGGTAGTACATGTCGTGGCATTTCAACCCTGTGTCCGCCTACGTAACTAAAATCACAGACGAAGTAAAATTCTTCATCCTTACACGTTGAGTAAATTCCAAACATGCAGTTTAGTGTAACCTGAGAGTCCGAACATGTCATGAAACACCCGGATCGATGAAGCTCGTCTAGTACACATCGTGTACCTTGGGGGAACGCCACGTAGTCTTGTACTGGGGAAGGACCGTGTGGACATGGTCATGAGGCTGGGAAAATGTGGTGGTTTACATGATGTGTGTGGGTGTAACACATCTTGTACAGTCAGCCGTGTATCCAATCGTGTCACCAACAACACGAGCAGTTGGAATTTAAGTCATAAATAACATTTCAATTTAGAACATACAGTGTAGTCTGAGATGTGTACCCTACCGTGTAGCATAAAACATTGGTTGGTGAAGCTCGTCCATTACACACCGCGTAGATCTTATACATGTCGTGTATTCTCGTTCAGAAGAGAGTCTTGTGGCTAAGCCCTGTAGGGGGACGCGGGAAGGGAGGAAAATTCAAGTACACGCTGCATGTGCGGACAACACGCCATGTGTTTGTGGTGTTACATGACTATTACTGAAAGAGTACATGCCCATGTGAAATACATAAGGTAACACACCATGTAGTTATTATACATGTCGTGTAGTCTTGTTTTGTAAAACATGAATTTTTTATTTCTCATGTTCACTTCTTACACTCCTTAATTCCAGTCCTAGAAAATCTTGATCTACGAATTGTGTTTGACCATGTAGATTCATACCACTAAGACGACCATGAGTTGTTCACTAGGTGAGTAGGAAAGTGTATACTTCAGGGATGGAAGGTCGTGGGCTATCGATGATCATCCAGTACAGCCATATGTGGTGCCAACTGTTATACCATCACAGGAATGGAGTCACAGTTATGTGAGGGCTTCGTGTGGTTCATGGAGACCTTCTAGGGAGCACCGTCATCTCCCACATCTATGGTAGAGCTGACTCATATATTCCAGCAGCAGCATCTGCCTACATTTCTAGTAGATGGTGGAACACATGCTGCTGAGTCTTGGTTGGGTTCTGTGAAGACTATCTTCGAGCATCTGGAGACTCTTCTAGGGTGGAGAGTCATGCTCACTATGTACATGTTGCGTGATTCCACCAAGAGGTGGTGGGATGTTTCCACCCAGACATAGAAACACAGGGACATGGCATGAGAGGATTTTCAGGCATTCTTCTATGAATTTTTATTCCTAGAGATACTGAGGGAAGACCGAGCCTGAGAGTTCATGAATCTGCAGTAGGGGCCATTTCAGTGATGGATTATTCATCCTGCATCAACGAGCTACAACGTTTTGCCACGTTCTAGTGAGTGATGAGACGTTGAGGGCTCGACGCTTTGAGGATGGTCATCGATATGACATCTGAGTGATGGTGAACGTTTTCAGGTTTCCTATAGAGCATTGTAGTTTAAAACCAGGCACTGATTATTGAGTGGGACATATGGGATGCTAGTGGTGCAGGTCAGGGCAGTTTGGCACCAGTTTATGGTACTATTTCTACTGATAGGAGGAAGAGACAGATTGATTTCTCTCACCATGGCAGTACTATCCATAAGAACTGTTCAAGTGTCCATGTGATTTGCTACCAGTGCTATAAGGAGGGGAACAAGAGACCTCAGTGTCCATGTGATCTATTGGAGTGCCAACCATGCGACAAGATGGGTCAACTGCATTGATTTTGCATGGTGTTTTCACCAGTGGCTAGTGAGAGGTGTTCTGCGCAGACTCCACAAGCAGGAGAAGATCCATCAGTTTCTTACCAATTAGATATGTGGGATACATTGGGACGTACAGGACGAGGTGTTGGTGGTGGATGTGGTTGCTAGACACTAGGATCTCAGAGGCAGCCTAGCATGTTTGGACTATAAAAATAAAAAATTATTATTGATTTTTTAAAATAGTATAGGGATAATATTTTTTCACATAGGTTAAAAATATAAATATGTTTCCTGTTATAATTGATATATTACATGTGAAGGTAAAATATGTTCATTTAATATAAATTATATTAAAAATAAATATAAATTATTCAAAAGTATTTCTTTATTGGGATTAAATTCAAAATGGGTGAATATTTTAATAAATAGGGTCAGTTTTACCCATATATAATGATATAATAATGTTTAAATTATTAGTGTGGAATATTCAAATTAGAGGATTATGTTGATTAATATGAAACATTAAAACAATATGAAAGGAAGTTGTGATATGATATACCACTACATCATCTATATATTTTGATTTATAAACAAATGAAAATAAAACATGATTTCAAATTTTAAATTTAATACGTTTCTAGAAACATTATGATCATATAAATCTAGGACAATATATACACCACAAAAAGAATAATGTTTTTAGAATACTTCATATCCCAATTAATGTGCATTTTGTGGTGAAATTATTTAAATATAATTTTACTTAGTTGACATATCAATGAACACATGTATAATTTAAATTACTACCATTTAAATTTATTTTGGATCATTGTTCAAATAAATATAATTTAGTTTACTACATTTATAATAATTTTATTGTTGTATATTTTTTAGTTCTATCTATATTTAACATTGATTGTTTAAAATTTACATTAGTTTTTTATACATTTATAATAAAATTATATATCATCATTATTTTTTAAAATTCAATCATTCCATGACAATTCAAAAAAAAAATAGATTATATTTTTATTTCAATTTTTAAATTTATATTTTTTAATGCATATGGTTATTAATTTAGTTTTAAAATGACTAAACTGATGAGGATATTTTTTTTACAATATGTATCCGGAAAAAAAGGATATCACTACAATAATAATTTATATATTAATAGAATCATTAAATAAAATATTTGTATAGTTGATTTAAATATTAATGTAATGTATCAAAATTCAATATTATACCACATTTATCAATTATATATATTTATTTAAAATTTTATTTGTTAATCCGACCTAATAAACAAGATACTCAAATATTTGTTTTTGTTTGATTATGGATGAAATTTTATGGTTATAAAATTATTATCAATGAAAAATAATTAAATTATATTGATCATAAGGATATTTTTATTAAAATTTTGGATGTTATAAAATATTCATATTATTGAAAATAAAATTCCTAATTGGAGTATTTTAATTAATGTGATGTTCCTTTTAAATGGTAATTTTTACCTTTATAGATTATTTGAAACCTTAATTATAAAATTAATTAATTATTTGAAATAAATTAATTAATTATATGATTAATATATCTATTAATTAATACCACTTCAATAAGGATCCAACCAATACTATAATTGATATTAAATAAAGCATTCATGGTGATGGTAGTCTTCAAATATATATGAGAAGCCTTTCATTTTATTCATGAATATATGTGAGTCAAAATGATAGTCCATTTACAATCCTTATATTATTTTTGATTATAATATTATTAAATTTTAAATATTATATATATCGTAAAAATTGGTTTGGCATATGAATATTTAGTATTAAAGAATAAAATCTCTGTAATATTCACATATAGTCTTTAATAAAATAAAAAAAATTGAAATATTAAAAGTTCTTATAAAATTTGGTTTAATATTTATATTATGATGACGTCATAAAACAAAAACATTTCTTAAAATCACTTATTTTTCATGATTCACATAAATTTAATTGTATTTCTGAATAATCTAAAAAAAATACATTACATTGTAACATTCACATATTGAAATTATTAATGAATATCATTTCTAAAAATTCTAAATCAATGATTTTAGCATTTAACTATAATATAAATGTAAAAATAGATAATGAAAATTATTTATTAGGAAATTAAATTCTATAAAAACGTTACATGTTATAATAATTTTTAATTTTAAATAATTTTTTTAAAATTTTTAATCTTATCAAAATTATATTTTATATATAATAAATTAACATACAAAAAAAATAAAAATATATGTTTTAGAAACTAATATTAAATATCATAATTTATTTGTTTTATAAATTTTTTTGTATTAATTTATTTCTATAAAAAATTAGTATTAATAATGAAATTTATTCTTTATTTCAAAAAAATATCATAATTTTGATTCCATTAATTTTTTCCTTCAGGTATAGAGATACATTATATCAATTTTAAAATATCAAATAGATTGATATAGATCTATTATTCATTAAGGTAATACTATTGATGATAAACATTTTTAAATGAAAATTTAAAAAAAATTGATGGTTTAAATTTCTCACCATTATAATAACAAAATAATTGAAATTGAAATTCTCTTTTCATAATAAAAAATAGTTAAATTTACCCACAAGAAAAATAAGATCAAATATATCATTTCAAATGAGATAAAAACATGATGTTTTTATTACTAGAAAATAGATGATTCCATACCATTAACTATATAATAACTATAATTTATGTATGTGGTTGATAATAAAAATAGATAAATGATCATTTTTTGATTTAAGACATTTAGTTAGGTTTAATAAATGAAATGTTCTTATGATTCATTTAAATATTGATCATTTTCATTCCTAATAGCTTCGTTGACATTGTGATGTTTCAATAGATCCAAAAGTATAAACATCACACAACCAAGGTGTTGGATTTATAAAATGATGTTATAATATCAATATCACAAGTTTACTATAGTTATAGTTTAATATATAGTATCATAGGTTAGTAAAATGGAAATAATTAATCAATATTTTGATAATAACATACCTTTCTTAAATTAATTCTCCTATTCAACATCAATATAATCAAATTTATAGGATCTACCTTATTCCATTGGTTTTATAGGCAATTAATGCATATCATCATCATTTTCTTTTTGATTAGGGAAATTATTTTTATAATTAATAAAATACATGAAATAATAGTAGTTGATTATTTTTCATTATATAATTCACTTTCACTTGATAACATGATGGCCTTGATCTAAAAACTTATCGAAAACTCAAATACTCTTCTTCCAAGTCACAATTTGTTTCTTCCCATTATTATAACTTTTCATGTATTTGGTAACTCATATGTGTTCATCTGATATATTAACCACAAGATATCGTATGAAACACCATATTGTAATTTTTTTCCTTTTAAGATATTAATAATGATTCATTTTTTAACCATCATTTGTAAAATATTGTTCGGAAAAATAATAACATTACACACTATTACTGTGATATCATTTTAGAGATCATTATAATATTCACCACAATTCCCATTATATCCTTTGTATAAATGATTTTTCAATATTATATCCTTTAAATAAATAATTTAATAATTAATTATTAAAATTTTAATAAAATAATTAAGTAAATTATTTTCATAGAGGTTTTTATATAGATATTTTATGAAAAACTAATCATATGATTATCTAATATTCAATTTTCTTTATCAGCTATTATTCTATATTCAATATTCTAAATTTAATATATTAAAATACCCTCGCGATTTATTATATATAGAGTGTAAATTTATATATTTATTCCCATTACATTGTATGTATTGGTGTGATATCATATTCCAACACATTGTAGGTTGAGTAAATATCAATTTGATAATTAACATGTATTTTTAAATATAATTTTCAGTAGCCTAATGTATTACACAAAAACATTAGCCAGGAAGAATAAAAAATGGATGTAATTTAAATGGGAAAAAATTATAAATATCTAGGTTTATATATACATACTAATTACATTGGTTTTCACTCTAGTACTATCATCTTAATTCATTAAAATGACATAATTTATTCCCTATTACAACAACATTGAAAATATAAATTTTATACATATGAATTTATAATAATCATTAAATTAAGATGAAACTATTATTTTAATAACTCTTGTAATATCATCAATGAAAAATATACCAATTTTTCCTATATTTGTGATCTATATTATTATAAAATCTACGATGTATGGGATTCATATATACAATTGTTAAAATATTTTTTGAAATTATTAAAATAAATTAAATCTAATGGACATTAAGGTTTGTTTGATTAGAAATATAGGTCAAATAAAAAAACTACGAATTCATGCTCACATCACATGAAGGGAATATTTTTCATATGATATTATAAACTATTAAAACCATAATATTTCTTCAACATATATCTTTAATTTCACAGATATGAAATTATTCTATACATATCATGTCTATATAATTTCATCACAACCTTGGGAAATCGAAACATAAAAAGGTTGAGCTCAAATTCAATGTAAGGGAATGATAATGCAACATGATAAAATTGATTAAACAAAATTGTCATTATAATACAAGAAATTACTGATAATCCAATAATGACACAAAATTAATGAAATATGATGAATCAAATAAATGGTTAACAATATAATTAAATTTATTGAAAAAATAATTCAATTAGGGTTGATGTATTTCATTATTCATAGTATCATATAAATACTTTTAAATTCTAATTCTAATTAGTCATAAATAAAAGGGTTTGGTATACACCAAATTACCTACCTATTAATCCCATGAGTCATACTGATGCATTAAGGGGATATTTTAGTATCCACAATTCATTAATTACTACATCCCCTAATATTAAAATGAAATAATATTAAGTATAAAGATATATACATAATCATGTCAATTATTTTTTTAAAACATTTGATTACCATACATAAAATAAAAAATATTTGATGGTATTATCAAGAACTAGTACAAATACACTTTTTTACAATTGTTTTTAGCACTCTATAATCAGTTTGAGGCGTTATCATTCCGTGTGATGTAATAAATTTATTTTTAACATCAGTTATCAAATAAGAAATTTTAAAAATAAATTAAGATTTTCACATTGGTTATTTGAAAACCTATAATAAAAGACATTTTTAATGTTATTTTTTAAATAACGAATGTCAAAAGTAAATATTATATTATTTTATTAAAGAAATATTGTAAAAAAATAAATATAATCCTGTATAAAATTTCATAATATGCTATTTCATAGATATTAGAGCTGAAATGGATTTACAACTCAAAATTTATGACAATAGGATGTTATATAAATTTTTCATTATGGGATAGATCGATTGATCCAACCGAAGTTTAATTATAATAGGAATTTTAGTATCTCAATGTAATTTTTATTTTTACCATGGTACAAATAATTATTCATAATTATAATAAAAGAAGAATCACTAAATAGTATATCTATTATGAATACTAAAAAAAATACATGAATCATAGAAAAATAATTACAAATACCTTGATTAGATCACAAAATGTAAAAATTGTGGGTTCACGTTGATGATCAAAGTTGTCAATTCGGTGAAACAATGATGGATGAATAAATGATCACCAAATTATGATATGTGTATAATTAAAACCTGTTATAGATATGGAAAATGATAACATGGTATTAATTTTTTTTTTGTAGTAATTGATAATTTTAGTGATGTACTATAAAAATTGAAATCCTGCATTGGAAAGAGATTAAAATTATCATTTACATATTTTTTATGATATATTTTTTGAAAATTAAATATAATTTATTGTAATTTTTCAATTCTATTAGTTAAGAAAGGACTTGAAAAATATATTTTCATGACTTTTTTAATTCAGTTCAAATAACTATAACTCCCGAAGCTTCCACGTTATGTTTCCCTTTTTATAATACGGTAGCATGCATTCTACGCAGATTGGAGTTTTAGCACACCATGACCAATCAAACTAGAAGTCATGAATATTAATACCCACTTTTTGAAATTTTATAAATTTTATTTTTCAAAATGGACTTCATTTTTTAATTCGGAATTTCAAATTTAGATTAGGGTAAACATTTTGTATTGTTCTAAAAAACATTCAATTTTTTTATGAATAGTGAAAAACATTGTGTTATTGATTAAAAAATAATTTTTATTTATGTAATTAGTTTTTTTTTCATTTAAATTCAGTAAAAATAGATACATAATACCTATATATTCTCAATTTATTTCATTTGAGTCATTTTATAGTAAGTTTAAATATATAAAATTTTATTGAACTTTTTACCATGTTTTACCCACCTTCCGGGAGGATTTGCAAATTTGCATAAACCATAATTTAACCACTTCTGGGTTTTGAATTTCATAAATCCAAGAGACATGGTTGATATTAGTATGTAAAATTTGGTTCAATGAGATGAAAATAATTTTTTTTTGAATAGAAACTTTTGACTTTTATTTACCACGGTTAAAAGTTAATAAGGTAATTAAGGGTAAAAATGATATTATAATTACCATAACACATGTCCTAATTCTAAATTTTATGTGTAATTATACGAAAAACAACATGATATATAAAATATGATTCACTTTGATCATCATGGATTATATTAAGACATTTATAATAATTTTATTTGAAGATGAGTTAAAAGAGTTAAATTCAATGTTTAATAACAACACCATTTGTAATATAGGTTTACACAAAATATAAATTCGACTATAAATATTCGTTATAAATTTAAAAATATTTCCTACATTATGTTAGTTTATTTATTAATTTTAGACTTTAAATAATTTAATTTATTTTTGACACAATGATGATATAGTTACTACCTTAACAATGAAATATTATTGAAATTGATATTATAAATATCAAAATAAATATAAATTGAGACTTATGTTGAATTGAACTAATTTTATTGGTTAAAATTACTAGTTAGGGATGATTAGATAAATTTTATTTTGAGTGATATAGTTTTTATGGCTCTAAAAAATTCAAATACTGAATAGTGTCAAAATTGATATAATTTATTTTTATAAAACAAATACTATATTATTAATTGATATAAAATTTATAAAAATATAATGTTCAGACAAAATGACTTATATAAAGATATATATATTAATATTGAACCACTTTGGGTTCACATAGCTTGTAATAGTATGTTTATTAACTATATAATATAAAAATTAAAAGAGACTTGGTAAATGTTATACTATTTAACTAAAAGTTAAATCTAAAAGATAATGTTTATATGGTGACCTAAACCAATCTGAAACCTGTTGGTTGAGAATTTTTTGACCCATCCCCACCTTGACATATATCACTTTGGAGCCATTATAAATCAAAAATGATTTTATTATAAAATAATATTTCATGCTTTTTTATCTTACAGTAATACTGTTAAGAATGGAATTCATGAGACTCTAAGAAAGGAAGTGGAAGAAAAAACTCAAAGTAGGAGGAAGCCATGGAGAGACTATATGGATCTACCCAAACCAATAGCGACAAGGTCTGCACACATGATTTTAGGGTCACAATAAAATTTCATTACAAATGGGTACAATGGAAAATGAAGAGGAGGGTCCCCGATGAGGGACAAGTGATTTAGTGGGAAACAGCTGGTCAAAGAGAAGTCATCTGAGGAAATGCTTTGGAAGAAAAATATGTACCTTGAGATGATGCGAAAATATGAATCATCTGAATGGGAGTCAGCTGATCCTGGTGATAAGTTATCTGATGATGGGGAGAAGGATGCATATGGTTTTGATGTAATGTAGTGTTTTTACTTTCTACTTACATTACTTGCACTTTTCCTTTAATAAATTTGCGGGACGAGGCTTACGCCTGGTTCAAACTTTCCTGGGTAATTTTTCAAGCGTTTACTAAAGAGAACCTGACCTCTCTTATAAAAGGGTATTTCCCTTCTCTTAATTTCACACCTTCAATGACATTTGGCTCAGCCAATCCCTGCCCAAATATCCTCTCAACTATCCCCCCTTAAAACTAAAGGCCTTACATTTAACAGAAAGACACCCTATGGAGACATTTTGATCAACTCAAAAGGATGTACCTGATGAAGAGTTAGTAATTTCCCCACCCTCTTTCATGTTCTATTCTTCTTCCACTTCCTATTTATTTTTTGTTTCCAAACCAAAATAACAACTCCAGTACCTTCTACATTATTCTATTTTATTATATATATGGTACGACAATATTTTTTATTCTACCTATCTTATAAATGACAAAGTCACCTTATGTGCGTACGTATGGCTTACCGTTTCAACGTCATGGTGTAATTTGTTATTCAAAAACTTCATTATTTGGATTGGTATAATAATGAGTATATATAATATAAATAATAAATATAACATGTTAATGATACTTTATATATGATATAACGTCCAATTAAAAATTATTTCCCAATCAATATAATGATATTATCACTCATGCATACGTATAGATTACCGTCTCCACGAACACGATGAAATTCATTCCCCATCATAATCATTCAAGAATAATTTTCATTTTATTATTAGAATAATGGTTATAAACATAATATCTTTCTGTATATAAATCAAATATATCCTATACATAAGAAACATGTCTTACTTTACCAAGCATATTGAGAAAAAAAAATCATTTAATACATGAAATGATGATACTAATTAAATATTATAAACAAAAAAATATTATTAAAAAAATATTATAGGATCAAATATGATATCATATTTATAGTTCATTTATAATTTAATAAAAATTTCTTAACTATTATATAAGAGGTTAATAATCCATTGACTAAGGAATATTACAAGGTAAGAGTTATTTATACAATATCTTTACTTATCTGTGGTTATTAATACATAAGTGTCAACTAGGATTTCTCTATCATCCCAATCTGTGTTTACATAAAACTAAATTTCAAAACATTTTCACTATTTACAATTCTATGGGTTAAATTCATTTATAACCTTATTTTAACACATATGATTTGAAAAGATTCATTTAATCATTTTCCAAGAAATGTACTGTATGACCTTCTCGACAAAATTAAGGTAGGAATACCTTTTTAAAATTATACGGTGGGTGCTGCTATTTTCCACCATTATAACATCATTGAGGTTCCCATACAATATTATAAGAATATTTTCAAAATTAATATTTTATTTTATAATTATATTACTTTTAAATGATTTCAAAATAGAAAGAGTTATTTCCCCACAAAAAGTATTGATTTCTCTATGTCAACATCCATTGATGAACATTAAGCTTGTATGAAGTTGATTTATTACGATACAAATATTCCATATTAGACTGAAGGTTTTGTGATATGTTTGACTGTGGATGTCTTATTTTTACACCATTCATGATTTATGGATAAATTATTAACATTTTGTATTCTTTTTTTAATAGGAATGTTTATGTTATATTTAATTCTTTTTCATATGAGGAATTCATTGGACATATTAAGTGATAGGAGGAGCCTATTATAGCTCCATGATTCATCTGTCTGTCTGTTGAGACAAACTAGTGTCTTCGGAAAAGTCCATAACAAATAATTATTTGTAGTCTTGGCACAAGGCCTTAACTAATTTGTTATGAATTTTTGAATTATGCTTTCCAACATTATGAAATTGGATATTGATATAACCTGTGATTATTTGACTAGTTGAATATCCATGTGAATAAGTAAATTGAATTATTTAATTTATCATTTCCATTTTATGATGATTTTTATGTTTAAAAGTCTTGTTTTTTAGTGTTATACATTGTCGTAAATGTTTATGCTTATTCTTGAATGTTTATGTTATATTGTTATCCTTACGGTATATTTGGGATCACACCATTCTATGTTTTATTTTTCCCATGATGCGAAAAAATATATTATGACTGACCTGTATGGATAGTCTAAGGGATGAATGTTGTCAATGGAGATCATGTTGTTGTTGTTGTTTTTCATTTTATAATGTTATGTAAAACATAGGAATTTTTTCAGTACTTCTAAGGCTACTAAATTGATCAGTCATTCGGGATTGGTATCCTTTGTGATCATGCCAATATTATGTAATAATTCACCAACTCTGTGTACCAAGGGTTGGTCACTATAATTGGTATCATAGGAATTTTAGTACAAACCTTGAAAACTAGATTTAAATAATCTCTGATTATAACACATTACCCTAAGTTAGACGTTGATGATTGGTATATAATAACTTCGTAGAATTTTGGTAATATAGAGATTACGTGTACTTTCCAAGAAATACATCCATTTTTGGATACAAACTCGTAGATTCGGCTCAGTAATAGATGTACTGAAGAGTTAAAACATTGAAAAGGAGTTTCGGGCTTGACCTGGGGTATCCTAGTACATGAAAACTAGCCTTGCTACACTCTTGGTTATGAAACACCCAAGGTAAATACTTAGGATAATTCAAATTTTATATGAAAACCATTATAATGGACTTATGATGATATACCTCCTCACAGAGAACATTTTTTTTCTGATTATGGATTATATCCATAAAATTTTGATTTTCTGTTATGTGTTTTACATGTTTGGAATTATGTATTTTTATTCATAAACTAATCTAGTGTATGGAATTATTTAGAAGTTCCACCTAGTGGAAGGAATGTAAAATGTATCAACACACATAATCCATGAAGGTTTTTTTTTCTATTCAAGATAATTATAGTGGAGTTAGTGATGAAGCTTGTGCTGATCAACATATCACCATGCAATGAAAAATCACTCAGGTTATGAATAATAACCTTAACCGTGTGGACCACCCATATCCACAACGCATAGGATCTATGTTAGAACACTTCGTGAGGAAGCAACCACTAACATTCTATGGGAGTACAAATACATTAGTATCTGAGAAATGGATAAGTTCCTTAGAGAAAATATTTCATCCTTTGGGGAGTAGTGAATGTGAAAATGTTCTCATGATTTTTTATCTCCTCACAAGAGATGAAGATCAATAGTGGTCATTAACCCAAAAAAAAAGGAAGATGAGTAAGTATCAAACATGGATGGGGGGAGTTCAAAGTTATTTTATTAGAAAAATACATTCCACATGACCATTGAGTGGATAAGGAATGAACTTTTTTGAGTCTGCAGAGAAATGAGTATGAGAATTTCAAAATGTATGAGGATAATTTTCCATGTTTTTCAAGGTATGTAGTAAATTATATTCTTAAACCAAGGATTAATATTTTATCAATTCTTTGATAGATTAAAACCATTTCCCTATCGATCATTATCCTCACAATCATTCTCATCATATGAAGATATTGTCTCTTGGGCAATCAAGACAAAAAATGAATTCTTTATGTCTTGTTACTTCAAAGCAAAAAAATAGAAGAATAGATCTTCTAATCAATCTAGAAATTGAAATAAGGGTAGGAATGGAAATGTTTAATATTCATCACGTGGTAAATTTGGGAAGAAACACCCAGGTACGTGCCTGAATGTAATAAGAGTCGGTTTCATGTGTGGTGAAAAAGGCCACCATGATTGTGATTGCAATGGAATTAAATAGGTTTTCAATGTTGGATACAACAATTCTAGAAAAAAGGGACATTACGAAAATGAATATATTATGTGCCGAGGGAAATTACTTTAGAAAAATCCAAGGGAGTAATGCCATGTTTAT
This sequence comes from Viscum album, assembly GCA_963277665.1. Classification (NCBI taxonomy): domain Eukaryota; kingdom Viridiplantae; phylum Streptophyta; class Magnoliopsida; order Santalales; family Viscaceae; genus Viscum; species Viscum album. The sequence goes on from OY728161.1 coordinate 1,499,101,541, forward strand.
GTGATCACTATTGTTGATGTTGATGCTCTGAAAGACATGGAGGCAGGTAATTTAATGGTTTCTTCTTGTTTAACAAATAATTCATTTGATTCTAGATCATCTCATTGTTTCATAACTTCCCAGTTGGCTTAGAAAATTTGATGTATTTAATTTTACTTAATAAGGTATTTTTCTATCAAAACATTTAAGGGAATTATCATCACAACAATGTTTTGTGAATTAGTTACTATTAGGGAATATAAATGTTCATTATCTACTTATCTCATCATCAATCCCATTAATGAATTTTCTATAATCTTTGCAATAGAGAGGATTTCGGACAATGCTGATAAAATTTTTGAAAGAAGAAGAAAGTTACATTTATAGATGATGATAATGAGTACCATATCATTAGAGTAGAAATTCCACCACCAGATTCTTATCTAAATCAACCCCCAGTAGCTCTACTAAATTAAATTATTTAAGAGGAAGAAAATGATATAATTATGTGTGAGGAATAGAATGTTTGAATATAGGACGCACCTATTGTGAAAGAATATGTTTATGTGATTCTAGGTGATTTACCTCGACATCCTCCAGAATAAGAATTTGAGTTTTCTATTGAATTAATTCTAAGATAAAGGGGCATATTTAAGTCTCCTTACAGAAAATCAACTATAGAATTAGTGGAACTAACGAAACAAATAATATTAATTGTGTAATAATGGATTTATTAGCCCAAGTGTTTCTCTATTGGTGCTTGTATCCTTTTTGTTAAGGAGAAAGATGGATCTTTGAATTTTTTCATAGACTACAGGGAGATAAATGATATAATAATAATGAAATAGTATCCCCTTCCACACATTATTATTTATTCGACCAACTGCATGGAGCTCAATATTATACACAGATTGATCTTCGATCTAGATATCATCAGTTGTGTGTGAATAAGGAAGTCATTATGAAAACAACATTTCAAACCAAGTACGAGTATTACGAGTTTATAGTAATTCCTTTTGGATTGACTAAATCACCCTCTATATTCAAGTAATTAATAAAGAGTGTTTTCACATAATATAATCATTAATTTATAATGGTATTTATTGATGATATCGTGGTATACGAAAAAAATTACAAAGGCTATGAAAATCACTTGTGCACTATTGTGAAAACTCTCAGAAGAAATGAATTATATGGTTATTTTAGCAAGTGTGAATTTTGGATTCAAGAGATTTATTTTCATGGACATATTGTCTCCATGGATAGAATCAATGTTGACCCTTAAATGCCCAAGGCTATCCATGAATGGCTGGAACCAATGATTATAACTATGGTACACGTTTTTTTGGCATAGCAGGTTATTATCGACATTTAATCTGAAATTCTACCTGGTTGGCTATACCATTAACCAAGATCACACATAAAGGGGTTAAATATTTTTGGAAAATATAGTGTGAAGAATGTTTTGAATAACTGTATTGATTATTATTCAATTCATCTATCTTGACTCTACCATCAGGGAACGATGGGTTTGTTATTTATAATGATGCATCAAATAAATGACATAGTTGTGTCCTTATGAAGATTGATAGAGTTATTTACCATACATCACAGTACCTAATAATCCTTGATCAATACTATCCCAATCATGATTTTTAGTTATAAGATGTATTAATTTCTCTGATGAAATGGAGACACTATCTATATGGTGAAAAACATGTGATATATACTGTTCTGAAGATTTTGAAATATATTATCTCACCAAAAGATATCAACATATGGTAAAGGATTTTGCATTAACTACTTATGGAATATTATTGCACAATACACTACCACATTAAAAAGGAAAATAAGGTGGAAGATTCATTGACCAGATATGATCATAGAGTTTAGAACAAGATGGGTGTTTAAAGGGAAATTCTTTTCATTTATCTAGTAAAGATGGATATGGGAATAACCATGGAAGGTGAATAACCAATACTTTTTCAAATGTTTTTCAAACCATATTTACAAGAAAGGAAAAAAATATCTTAGACTAATGATGAAGAGTTTGAAAATAAGATTAAAGATGTAAATGATGAGAGATTGAGTGACTTCATATATGAAGATGGATTTTTGAAATTTGGGAGGAGGCTTTGTGTTCCTGATATACCTAATCTAAAAATGGAATTTTTTGAGGACTATCATTGATCTAATTTTCTATACACCATGGGAGCACAAAGATGTATAGAGATTTGAAAGAACATTTTTGGTGTGGCAACATGAATAGGGATATTATTGATTTTGTGTCAAGATGTATGGTATGTCAGCAAGTGAATGCTAGATGGAAAATGCCTGGAGGATCCATGCAACCTCTTCCCATACCTGAGTAGAAATGGTATAATATTACAATAGAATTTTACAGGGGGACACCAAAGACTCATAAAATGAATGATCCAATATGGGTCATTGATGATCATCATAACAAGTTAGAACATTTTCTTGCTATAAGAGAATATTTAACACTGTAACGTCTAGCATGACTATATATTAATGAATTTGTTATACTCCATGGTGTACCCATATCAATTGCTTCTGATCGCGATCCCCATGTTACATCAAGATTTTGTAGAAGTATTCAGAAGGCCTTGGATAACGAATATCATTTGAGCACAGCCTACCACCCTCAAACAGATGGACAATCAGAATTGACTATTCAAACCATAGAATACATGTTGAGATCTTTCTCACTTTACTTTCATGGTATGTGGGATCAATATTTACCTCTGATAGAATTTTCCTATTACAATTTCTTCCAATCATGTATTTATATGGATTCATATGAAGCTTTATATAGAATACGATTCCACACACCAACATGATGGGATGATTTTTGTGAAAGAAAACTTATTGGCTCAGAACATGTTGAGGAAAAAAATGAAAAAGGTGAATATTATCTAGTCCCACATCAAAGCTTCTCAAAGTAGGAAATAATGCTATGCCGATAATTGGAGGATTCATTTTGAATTTCAAGTAGGAGATCATGTTTTCTTGATGATATCTTCATATAAAAATGTTATATGATTTAGTAAGACAGGTAAATTGAGTCCCAAGTACATCAGACCTTTCGAAATTCTAGATCAAATTAGAGTTGTGGATTATAATTTGGAAATGCCTCCAATTCTCTCCAAAGTTCTTGATATGTTCCACGTATCACTATTGAGAAAATATATGCCTGACCCAACACATGTACTCACCAAGGAGTAAATTGAACTAGAATATAATATGTCATATTGTGAAGAGCCTGTTTAGATTCTTGATACGAGAGAACAGGTGTTGTGAAACCAGACGACTTGTCTAGTAAAAGTTCTATAGGGAAACCATAAGATGGAAGAGGAAAATGGCGAACCTGATGAACTATTAAGGAACAACCACATGAATCTTTTTATTCAGTAATAATCTTAAAATTTTGAGGAAAAAATTATTTTAAAGAAGGGAGAATGTAACACCCCAATCATCCACGGTACGTTTCCCTTTGAATAATGTTGTAGCTTGCGTTGAATGCAACTTGTAGTTTTAACAAACCACGACCAATCAAACTAGACATTATGAATATTAATACACACTTTTTATAATTTTGTAATTTTTTTTCAATATGTAATTCATTTTTGAATTTGGAATATCGAAATTACCTTAAGGTTAATTTTTGGTATTTTTCTGAAAAATTTCAATTTTTGATGAATAGTGAAAAACACTACGTCAATATTCAAATCCGATTTTCTATTTATGTAATTAGTTTTTTTATTTTAATTTAATTAAGGTCAAAATTGATATGTAATACCTATATTTGTTCAATTTAATTAATTAGAGTCATTTTATAATAAGTTTAGATTTAAAAAATTTTATTGATGTTTTTAATGTCTTTTACCCACCTTCTAGGAGCATTTGAAAATCTACATAAATAATAATTTTACTGCTTCTGTGAGATAAATTTCAAAAAATTTAGAGACATAGTTTACATCAGTAAAAAATATTGTTCAATAAGAAGAAAATAAATTTTTTTGAATAGTAACTTTTGACTTTTAATTACCAGGGTTAAAAATAAATTGGGAAATTAATGGAAAAATGATATTATAATTACTCTAACATGTGTCCTAATACTGTTGGATGAGTTTAATTAGACACCAAAAACAATAGGAATATAATAAGATCATATTTTATCAATCTAGATTTGATTAGGACAATTATTATTATTTTATTAAAAGAAGACTTAAAAGTGTTAAGTTCAATGTTTAATAACTAATCCATTTTTAATATAGGATTACACAAAATATAATTTCGACTATATATATTCAATTGAAATCTATAAAGATTTTCTAAATACTGGTATATTATTTATATTTTTTGGCATTAAATACTTTAATTTTTAATGACACGATGAGGATGCAGGAATAACCTTAATAATGAAATATTAAAATAATTGATATTATAAATATCTAAATAATTGTAAATTGAGACTTATAATGAATTATAAAAATATTATAGGTTAATAAGACATTTTAGGGTATTTTAAAAAAAATTATTTGATGTGATTACATTTTTATGGTTTTCAAAAAATAAAATACTAAATAGTGTCAAATTGAAATAATTGAGTTTTTTTAATAATATCACTACATTATTAGTGGTTATATTATTTTAAAAAAATATAAGGATTAGAAAAAATACTTAGATAATGTTATATATATCAACACTGAACAACTTGGGGTCCTATTTTTTTTAGTATGTTTATTGGAAAAATATAATATAAAAATAAAAATAGACATGGTAAATGTAAAAAAATTTAACTAAATATCCTATGAAATATCCCCATGTTAGCCTATATTCCTTACATTTATCAGAAATCTTACATAAATATCTTTTTTGATCAACACAAAATTAAACACCCGAAGAAGAGGAAATAATTTAACCCCCCCCCTCTTTCAAGTTTTTTAGTCTTATGCTTCCTCTACCTTTGTTGTTTCCAAACCAAATTAATGAATTCAGTACTTAATACATAATGTGATGTTATTATAAGTATTTTAAAACCATATTCTTTATTATATACTTCTTATAAATGACAAAGTCACCATACATGCGCACTTACGACTTACCGTTTCCACGTCATGGTGTAGTTTATTATTCAAACACTTTATTATTTGGATGGTTATAATAATGAGGATAAATAATTTAAATAATTTATATAACATGTTTATGATTATTTATATATGATATTTCTCCAATTACATACTATTTCACTGTCAATATAATGATTTTTTCGCTTGTGCGTACATATGGATTACTGTCTCCATGAATACGATAAGATTCATTCCCATCGTAATCATTCAAGAATAATATTCATTTTATGATTAAAATATTTTTTATGATCAAAATATCATTCTATATATAAATCAAATACATCCTATAAATTAAAAACATATATTAAGTAACCAAGAATATAATGGAAAATGAATCAGTTAACACCATATACTATGATACCACTGATATATTATGAGATCATATATGATATCATTTTTATAGTTACTTTTTATTTTAATAACATTTTTGTAACTATTATACAAGAGATTAACATACCATCAAAAAAGGAAAAGTAAAAAATAAGGGTTAATTCTATAATAACTTTACTTATCTGAGGATGTTAATACGTATGTATCTCTGGGGACTTCATTATAATTCACATCCATGTTTTCATAAAAATGCAATTCAAAACATTTTTACGATTTACTAGACTATAGGATAAATTAATTTATACCCTTATTTTACCACATATGTATTGGAAGGAATATTTCCATCATTTTCCAAGAAATTTATTTTGTGTCCTTCTCGAGAAATTTAAAGTAAGAATGAATTTTTTAATTATACAGCGGATGTGGCTCTTTTCCACTGTTATAAAATCGTCAAAGCTTCCCATTGAGTTTTATAAGAATATTATTAAAAGAAATGTTTTATATTATAATTATATGAATTTTAATCTATTGTAAAATAGAAATAGCAATATCTCTGCAACTTGTTTTGATTTCATCTATGTCAACATCCATTGATTGATTTTTTCATGTTTGAAGTTGATTTATTATGATACAATTATTCAATATTATATTGATGGCTTGATGATATGTTAACTATGGATGTGTTATTTTTTCATGATTCATGGTTTATATATAATTTATTGACATTTTATGCTAGTTTTAATATGAATTTTTATGTTATGTTTAATCCGATTCATATAAAGAATGCATTGGACAGAGAAAGTGATGGGTGGAGCCCGCTAATGCTCCTCAATGCATTGGTGGGTCTCATTATACAAACTAGTGTCTTGGCGCAATTCTTTGAAAAAATCATATATGTAGTCTTGTAACAAGGTGTTATCTATGTGGTTATGAGGCCTGGCATTATGAATTTCAACATTATGAAATTGTCTATTGATATTACATGTGATTAATCGACAGTTAGAATATCAATGTGCATATTAAAATGGAATTATTTGATTTATATTTACAAAATTATTGTGATGTTTATCTTTATAAGACTTGTGTTTTAGTCTTATACATTGCCTTATATTTTTATTGTTATTATTGAAAGTTTTTGTGATACTGTTACCCTTTCTGAGCATATCATCTCACCCCTTTCAATAGTTTAATTTTCCCAGGATTTGAAAAAATATATTATGACAGACATTTAGGGATAGTATAAGCAATGAATGTGGTCAATGGAGACAATTTGTTTGTTGTTTTTATTTTCATAATGTAATGTAAAACAAATGAATGTATTTAGTACTTCAAAGGCTACAAAACGATCGGTCCATCAGGATTTTGATCTCATGTGTTCATGTCATTGTTATGTAATAATGCACAGAATCTTTGGTAACTGGGGTCAGGGAAATACAATAACCGACATCATAAAAATCAAATTTTGACATCAGTTATTTAATAACTGATGATAAACGGATTTTTTCAACTCAGTTTTCAAAAAATCAATATGAAAATTGCTTAAAACACATATTTTATTTCCCAAGATTCGATTTCATCGGCATCATATCTTAATCGGAGTTACGTATCAAATGCAACGGCCATCATAATTTGTTATGGATTTTAAATCGATGCAAGCTAGATGAAACAACAATCTAAATGTTATTAAGATTGTAGTTGTAATTTTTTTTATGATATAATATTTGTTTCATATATGTATTTTGAAAATATTTAGATGGTAATATGGATGTGTAATATAATTGGGATGATATAGAAGTGTAAAATGTGTTAAAAATGTGTTTTTCAATTAAAAATTATTTCATATTAGATTTTTTTTAGGAGATTAATTTTATAATGGTCTAATATATAATGAATAAATACAATAATTCCTTGTTTAAAATTAAAAAAAAATTATCATGAAATAAATAACTAATCTATTCACAAAAATTATTTCAATAAATATACACAATTTTCAGGGTTCAGAAAAGAAATATTTTGGTATACATGTGTTAGAACACACACCCAACATAGAAACATTTTTACAATATGAATGGAATGAGAATATATAGAAGTTTTAATTTCAATAAATTAATATTTATTATTATTACTTGTATATATATATATGAAATACATTTTAAAAATGACTGCTTTCAATTTATGGTTATGATATATGTAATAATTATATAGAGAGAAAGAAAATTATCTTGAATATATCCACTTTAATGATTTATCTATCCAATATATATAATGTCCTATAATTTTATTAATTGGTCATTAAATAAATTATTTTTAATACACAGACACACTCCCAATGAGAATATTTGTTTATTTCCATTGGAAAAATGAAACCCAAACATCATGCCTGGTGAAAGGTAATCAATGTTTCCAAAAAATATATTCCCTTTTAGGACCCCTATCTAAGACCATTATTAAGAACATGGTGATAATAAAATATAAGAAAATGATGACCTCAAATACTTTTTAACGGTAAAAAAGGAATATACAAATAAAAATTATGAACATAAGTTTAAGAGAACATGTTAAAAACATTATATGATCAAACGCTACATATAAAATATCTTATACAATTGTCATGAATAAGTAATGGATGTTCATAAGACATAGATAAAGGGTAAATTAAGAGAATAATACATGAAATAATTATATAGGAATGAAACATGGAATTTTTGGTAGGAACAAAAACCTGTAATATCATTCCATATAATTCAAGGTTTTTTTGTGATGAAATATCAGGGAACTTCATGGTATCTTCACCCACTGGTCAAGAAAAAACCACATCCCTATTCCATGTAATTTCCTTATAGTGGATCAGATATCCCATTCTAATCATAGTTAATTAACTCCATCTACTTATTCCCCACTATAATATAATGGTATATATGTCATTAACAAATCTATTGTATGGAGATATTGGTCCCACCCATCAAATCATTAAAACTATACAAATGTGATCCATAAGAACCTAAATCATTTATTATTAACCTAATAAACCATATAAATGATAGGGTTATAATCCATGAATCATAACTCTAATTAATCATAACTAAAATTGAATAATTTAATCATTGATGGAGAATGGGATCGAAAGGGGATTTGATATGATTTGAAAGGGAAATATAATTTTAGCTTTCAAAAAATATTTTAAAATCCTAAAACATTTTTTAAAGCATTTTTCATTGAAAATAATATTTATAACTTATATAGTAATATTTTAAACCCATTTTAATCATCTTTAAATCCCTTTTCCATGAAAAAAATGATCTTTTAACGCTCATTTAATTGTTTTTGAATTCATTGATTTGAATGAAAAAATGATTCACAAAAAACGAGAATAAAATTACATATAAATAAAAATATCATTAAAAGAAGTATATTCATGAAAAAACATATAAAAGGGTAGTATATAGACCACATAAAATAGTATAGTTGTATAACATATCTTTTTTCTCATATAATTAATATTTGGAAAAAATTATGCTACTGATTTAGATACATTAGAATTATAAACCACATGAAATAGTGATCATGTAATTGATATTTAAATACCCATAAATTAAATTATAAGGTATATATATTCGATTCATGTACATTATGTAAACTATACAAAATAAACGGATGGTTATTATAGTAGAAGTCTCATAGAAATAAATGTGAGACAAGAAATCCTGCTACCTTTAATATTATCTGACATTGTATACATTCAAACCTATAGTATAATAAATAAATGTTTACTATAAATATGCAATAAAACCATTTTCATATATATATAACTATATATTATATATATAATACATTATTTTCCTCATTTATTTACTATTATATATTAATGTTATGCTTTGTGTAACTACCACATTGTTTATCGTATGCGATTCTACATGTTAATATTGATAATCATAAATAGATAATTAATTACTAATATTAATAATTATATAAAGGAAATAAATATCATATATAATATTTCATATATTTGTTTATTATGATTTATAAAATTCCATGTTATAAAAAATCACATCATTTATGGAGACGGTAGGATTAACATCACAAGAACTCTAATTTCATTTTCATGTTAGGTTAATGGAAATAAATTTATAAGATATTTTATCATTAAAAAACATTTTTATGTCATATATATCAGATTTTTTTATTATTAAAATATAGAATACATTCCTTGTAATGATTTAATGAATAACATTGCTTCCACACGTGTTAGTCTCTTGAACACATATACATCATTATCATATTTCTAAAAAATGGAAAGCATGATGTTATGTCTGATATAAAAATTAGATAATAATAATAATAATAATATATCATATATTATATATAAACAATATATACATCATTAATTATAAACATTTAAGGTGGTAATGGGAAAACATTTGACATCTGTGCATGAGCTGGCAGTTTGTCATAAATTTTAATATTGATTATGTATTCCATTTGATGGATGTGTGTGGAGTTATAGTTTTTACAATTTACATATAATAATAATAATATTTTATATACTTATTTTCTTAAATAAATATGTAAAAACAATATATTATTCTAATGGTATAAATAAATCCAAAAAAGTGTTAATAAATGTTACTCTTATTCCTGTATCTCATTTTGTTTTTCCCAAAATGATAACTTTATTTGAATTTCTACACAAATTTATGCATATAGGATGATTATTTTAATGTTTTATCAATATTTATGTAGGTGTTGGGCAATCCAAATCGTATTTAGAAGTGTAATGAAAAGGAATAGAAGAGCATCCCTTTTATAAGAGGGTAGAGGGGAACTATTAAAATTCCTCAAATTTTAATTTATAATAATATTATCCTCAATAAATATATATATAAAAGGATATTTATTTTAATATCATATATTATTAGGATTTTATACCATCAACCAATATATTTTAGGAATGTTTTGGTGTTATTTTAAACCATTTCATTTTAATTAACCCATAGTTATCCAATTTAAATTTTTGCTATGGAATCTGCATTTTCAATATTAAAAGTCATTAATTGCATGAAATAAAATATTTATAGGACTCTCAATGTCCAAATTATTAATATTGTAGATCATATATCACATCTTTTCCAATTATTTATTATTTTTATTGTTTCTAAATAATTTAATATTGTATTATATACATAAATAACATTACTGTCAATTTTGTGACTATTACTTAGTATGAATTTAATAAAATATATATAGTCATGTAAAACCTAAAAAATATATTAATACACATCATATATGTAATATAAATCTATTAAATACTCTCAGTTACATCAATATTAAAAATTATATTTCTATTACAATTCAAATATCATTTAATTTATATTTTCCTTAATTCAATAATTACCGCATCACCATTGTGTAATTATTTGTAAAAAGTATTTCATCACTAAATATTTATAATAAATTTAATTAATAAAAATAATACATTTTCCATTCAGAAAAGTATTTATATTCAGGCATATATTCTATTTATCCACACATTTTAAATATTATTCATATTGAAAGAATGAGTATGACATTTTATCATTCTCTATGATTTTAAAAATATATATGTTAATTATCATTAGATATTGTCAATTAAATGATTAAATTTAGAACCAAAGAGTAAAATTTATAAATAAAATCACCATATTTCATTTTATTCATGTTCAGTGTATTTTTATAATATTCTTTATACTATGTATACACTTAATTAATATATTTACACATAAAAGTTGTAATAAAAATTAATAATGATAAAATTCATATTTTACAAAAATATAAAATAGATATTTATTGAATTTTAAAATATATTTCCTAAAATTATATCCCATTTTTTAAAATTTATAATCTTATAAGTGGTAGAAATTAATTTTAAATTAATACCATGGATGTGATGAAATGATTTTATTTTAATTAAAAAATGATCAAATGTTTGAATGGGTTTTATATCCAATATCAATGTGAAATTGGTTCCAAAGAAATAATTTTTATAAATTTATGTACAATTAATCAAATTATACTTGAAAAAATTTATAATATATTTTATCTTTGTAAATAAATTTGATGAAAAAGAAATATTGATGTAAAATTAAGTATTTTTCTCTATTCATCCAAAAAATGAATCTTATCATAAATATACTGAAAATTCACCAAAATTAAACTCTGATATTATAATTTGAAAAGTGAGGTTTAATATTTAAAATATAATATATAAAGTTGTCAAAAATAATATTAAAAATATGTGCACCATAACTAGGTCGTAAAATTACCTTTTAGAAAAATATATATCATTAAGAGTAAAATTGGTTTTATTATTTTATCTTGCTTAGAAATGATATAATATTAAAGTTAATATGTTTAATGTATGTAATATATTTTTTTTATGAATATATTTTATAAAATTTTATTTAGTTAATTTATTATGATCATAAAAATTAATTAATAAATATCGTTTTCCAGAAAAAGATTTCTTATATTTTTAAAACAGTTTTATATTACTTTCTAATTAATTTGTCAACATATTATTATTTATATATACATGTTTAAACACAATATAATACTTTAATTAATCTTATTCGTAACTACAAATCTAATTGGTTGGTGAAAATTATAAAAAAAATTATAACAGTATAAATTGTACATTGTAGTTAGGTAAAATAAGGTCAAACATGTAACGCCTGATGTAACAGGATTTCAAAATTGTATATAACACATACCAAACTTATTATTGAATGTACCAAATGATAATATTTGTTTATCATTTATCACACTCTCAATGTGATGTTGTATAAAATGAAAGAATAATTTTGTGATTTCATATAAAATAAGATATATTTAGTATTGGTGAAATGGAAAATATTAAAAAATATTAAATAAAATAAAATAAAATATTTAACAAAAACTCATTGTGTTACATTCTACTCCCAAAAAATTAATTTTCCCCTCTAAATTCATCATGGAAATATAAAATGTCATATGTTGATTTTCCTTTTATAAAATACTACATTTTAAAAAGGAATAAAAAATAACATTAATAATAGAATGTTGGAATCATAATTCCAACAAAAAGTAACTCAGTTATTTGGATTTTATATAAGATAACATTGGTGGAATGTGAAAAAATTGAAATGGAAGAGAAATATAACAATAATGTTCTGATATATAGTGATAGAGATCATGGTCACTATTATGATAACCATCATAGAGTGATAAATCTTTGATGATCTAATGGAACATGTTATTATTTAAAAAATAATATACTAGTATACATTTTGTTTATATTATATCTTTCCTAATGTTAAGTAATTTTCATAATAATATATAATAACGTGATTACAGTCTATTTTGTTAGTAAAATATAATCTATTAATAGTGTATTGATGAATTTATACTTAATTTCATTTTTTATGAAATGTTATAGATAATGTAATACCTAATGTAATTGTGGATCATAAGATCCATAATTTGATGATAAGTCATTCTTATTGTATGTAATTATAGTCAGGAAAAATGTATAGTTCATCTTGTCAAATACACATAAATATTTTTATTGTTAAATAATAATTTAATCTCTAAAACATCATTCTATGTGTACAATAAACCCTTAAAATATTTGTTAACAATGTTTCCCATAAGAATGATGAAAGAAAAAAAAATTATAAAAAAGGTCACTAAAATTTAAAAAATCAGTTTATCAATGATTCCAACATATATCATAATTTATCTACTATTTTTCACATACCAATCTTGTGAATAACTTCATAATGTACTCTCTTGAAATATTGTAATTACTTGAATTAATATAAATTTTTATTGAAAAAATATATTCTTAATTATTAAAAATATTGTTCGATATATTCCATAAATACAAAAATGATGTAAAGATCATAAATTATAGCATAATACAATTTTCAGTTGGTTATAATCAAATTCTATGGTAATCAGAATCATCATACTTATGTTATCCTAGAATAATTATCCTAACAAAGAGAACATATTAACGATTATCTTTCCCTTAATTATGTGTTTTCTAGGAATATCACATTTCCATTTAATAACACATATTTAACATTAAAACCTACAAAATTATTCTTTAAAATCCTTATAGGAAAAAATAATATCAATAATAAATATATATTATAGAATCTATATACCATAATTTATGATTATCAATACATAAATATTTCTATTATTTCACATCATCTAAAATCTATTAAAAAGGATCAACATCCCATTAAATAATACATATTTCCTTTCACGTTCCACCTATATTTAGACCATTATATGTAATATACATGATTCTTCTACCACTGTCCAATTTGAAATCAAGAATATTCAATCTACTATATAAATATTAATAGTGACTATTTTGTTCAAATTTAAGGAATTAATTAATATATTATTCCTTAGTGAGGATATTATTCAAATCCAATGGGTTAACTGCAATTTTTATTCTCTATTTGAAGTTACATTATTTGTTTTATTGGTATCCATAGTTAAAAAAACTTATTGTTCCTATAAGACATTCATTTGGGTGATTATACCAACATTATTAACACAAAAGAAACAAAATCTTCATTCATCCATTGTATCCATTAACTGAGTTCAAAGAAAAATACTTCTATTTCTTCTTAGCTGAGTTTTAGAGATAGTTATGGTACATATTATTTATCATGTTTCATGAAATCTAATTAGGCATAATCAAAGCGTCTTTCATGCAAGTGATCATCCCACTTAAGAACTCATAAAAAATAGGTTTTAACATTCAATTTTAAACCACTTTCTTATGATTCCTTCCATAGACTCAAACAAGAAAGAATAGTGTGAGAAACACCTATCATTATATAAATCCAAATAAACATGAAAATTAAATTGTAGGATGTATTAATTATAAAATCGTTATTTAATCTATGAATCCACAACCTTATATTTAGATAAAACCATAGAAATATCCATATAAAAAAATATATGGGCGTGAATTTTTTTATCTTAATGTTCTACAAAGGTAAATTAAGCCTCTACATTGACTGCAACTATATTGAGACAAGATTTTTTTACATATACATTATAAATTTTTAAAAAAATACACTAACCCACACCCAAAGAACATATTAGATTAATGAATTCGAATATATGGAACACAATATTCTAGTATTCGGAATGATATTCAAAAGTTTCACACAATGAAATCCCCCCACAGAAACCCTATATAAAACCATTATTTTTAACATTGGTAAAATTAAACATAATAAAAGGATGAGACCAGATGGTCAATAAGGATAATAAAGGGAGATATATAATCATAATCTTGAAAATAATTGTTTCAATATTGATCATAAAATTTTTCGATCATACGCTATATATCAAAGATCATATACATGAGCCATTGAATAAATGATGGTAGTCCATAATATATGAATTAATAATGAGAATAATCCATGAAATTGTATATATGTAATATTATTCCATATATTTTATTGTTTATTACCAAAACTAAACATGTCACATCATTAGGGAATTACCTACTGTGCAAGAAAACCACCATCTGAAGTCCCTATTTATCATTATAATGGATTTGGATTCCCCTTATTCACATAGTGGATCATGTGTTCCCTTCGATCCATCATAGATCATGTTTCCCCAACTTCCCATAGTGGATCATTCTCATTGCCATGTTTCATAAAATTATTTCATGATATATATATATATATATATATATATATATATCTTTACCCAATGCTTTAGAGGGACAAATTGGTTACACCACTGAAATAATGAAATCCAAACATATGTGTTTCAGAAGAAAATAAATAAATAATTATAAAAATTAACATAACATTGAATGTATAAGGATATAATCATGAATCATAAACCAAAAGAGTATTAGTAAAATAAAATATTTTAATCATAGATAAAAAATGGTTTAGAAAGAAAATTTTATTTAATAATTAAACAAATATCCCTTCCTATATGAAAAATATAATTTTTATATATAAACCCCATTTGGAAAACATTTTTCACTAAAAATAACAATTAAAATTTCTATAAGAATCATTTAAACCATGTTTTTCATCATTGAAATAATTTTCCTTGAATATTAATAATAGATCATTTTGAATACATTCATAACATTCATAGTAATAAATATTTGGAATGAAAACATATTTAAAAATGAATATAAAATTCAAATTCATAAAATCTAGAATATAATGAAAATATTTATAATTATGATACCCCATGATAATGTATAGTACATACATATCATAAAAGAGTATAGTGGGAAAAGATAGCATGTGTCTCAATGAAGAAAACATGAGAGAAAACTACCTTACGTGTTTCATAAATTCTAACACATAAACCACATCAAATAGAATATATATATATAAGTGAGGAAAAATTTTATTATATGGATCATATATCACATTCATGTTCAGTCTATACACACCAAAAATCAAAACATGTGGTTATTATGGTATACGGCCGGGTGAAATAAAAGTGAAACTAGAAATCCCCTTACTGTCAATCATGGGTTTTATCATATATGTTCATAACATTTTTCAAATATATATATTGTTTTTATAAATATAACACATACCATATTCCTATAAATATAAAACCATATATTTTTTAATTATGACTTCATATAACTCTCTTATTAATAATTACTTTTTGATGGTATGTTTTGGGAAATAAATGCTTTTTTCATACATGTTATGGCTTGTTACTCTGGGTATAATTTCATAGGAAATGATTTCATAATATCTATAATTACAACCATGAAATTAAAATAATATATTATTATCATATATATATTTATTTTGATTCATATAATTTATAGTTTGTTAATAGAATTCAGTATACATGGAGACATCTTTCCGTACGTATGGATGAAAGTTGTTTTCATTTTCATCATGGATTAAGTGAATGAATAGTATATGTTGTATTATAATTATGTATAATGTTAAATTAATATATATTAAATAATTATATTAATAGGGTTCTTAATATGTTCCTTATAAATTTTGAATGAATCACATTTCTCAGTGATGAAATAGTCCATGGTATAGACTGACAAAATTATTAAATTCCCTAAAAATGATAAACCTGATGGTATGTGTGATATAATTGTTTTGGATTAAAAATAAATTTATAAAAATATATATATCATATGTAAACCACAAATATATAATTATTCATAACCATTAAATGTAGTAATTTAGTAATGAACAACATCGTTTCGTGTGGCGGTAGTCTTCTGTACACACGGACGATGATTGAGTATCCCATTTGATGTATGTATGAGATGTATTAGGTCATAAACGTAAAATAACTACATATAATTATACTTAAGATACATAGGTTATTATATAATTCCGAAATAAAAATAATTTTAATGGTTTAAGGATGAATTAAAACCAAAACATTTGTTAATTAATGTTACCTCTTCTTAATGTATCTTATTTTGATTTTCAATAAAGGACTTTTGAGGATGGACTTCTTACTAATGGATAAATTCTAGGATTTCTGTAGGAATTTTTTGTTGATCGTTGGAATGGTTTTATATGAACCAAATAGTTTTTTAGGCTTTAAAAAAAGAAAATAGATTGTTCAACTTTAATTGAGAAAGGATGGGAACATTTGTAATATCATAACTAATTAATTTGTAACAAATTTAATAGCAATAAAAATATATAAAAAGTTTATTATTAAAATATATTATATGATAAGGTTTAAATATCAAAAGAAAATAATTTTTATTAATGTTTTGGTTTTATTTTAATCTTTATCATTTTTAGTCACAATTATTTATGATTTATTGTTTTAACTATGGTAACAAAATATTCTATATGAAATGTTATTATTTTTTACATTAAATGAATGAATTGGACCATAAAATTAATAATTATGACATTTTAGATAATTTATCACCCCATTTTCCTTTATATAATAATTCTATGATTTATGATTAATTTAATAAGATATTTTTTTCAAAAAATATCATTACTATCATTTTTGAGACTTTTCAGTACTTTGACATTAAGAAAGTCAATACATAAAGATAAATTCCAAAAAATACATAATAAACCATAATACTTTATATTCCTCTACCAAATTATTATATCACATTATTTTTGTAAAATTTTATTTCTTTTAAAATTGCCAATATCATTTAATTAATTCTTTCATTAATTGTTTACTTACTGTATCATCAATGTGTCATTATTTATTATAATTATTTATTTAGTATATTTTATTAAAAAAACCTTCCTGTATATATTACATTTTTTTTCATAAGAATATATATTTTTTGTTATATATCCTATTTATTATTATATTAATATTGTTTTACTTATTAAATATCAGGTCTAACATTAAACATCAAATAATTGTGGGATATGTCAATAATATTTCATTATTTCTCATTGATGATTTATTCTGGTTTAGATCAATAGATAATTAGTTCATAAAACACACATTAAAGTGAAATATTAAAATTATGCACATCTACTCATTTACCATTTTCTCCATTAGAAATACACATTAAAAGAGATATAGGTTTGTTTCATGTTTTAATAGAATAGATTTTCCCAGAAACCATCCATTACTCAATTCTTCAGTATGCCCTATGAAAAAATTCCAAAAATAGAATGATCATACAACCCTTATTAAGGGATACGAAAATAAGGATAAATAGTAGTCTTAGGATAACATGAAAAACATGAATACTTTATCATAATGTAATACTTTTTCCATTTAAGAAGTTGTAAACATGGTTTAATAAATATAAGCTCATTATCTACCCTTTTGTAACAAAAAGTTTACATGGAATAACATAAAAATAATCATATATCATATATAGGTATCTTAGGGCATATACATTATTACCAGAAATATCGATATGTTCGACTTCAAAAAATATCACTAAATGATATGCCCATACGACTGAATTTCATACATAATGCAATAGAGGTTATAATGTAACCACCAATCCATGGTTTGTCAAAAAAAAACCATCTTTGGATAATTAGATAACCACATGTCCTTGATATATGACATAAAAGCCCATCAAATTTCCATGTACCATTATATATTCATAATACATAATAGATTTCAATTATCATCATTTCAGTCACATAATTTCATCCTCAATAATAGAAGATCATTACAAAATTTAGAGATATTAAATCTACTTTCAAAATAATTTTCAACATCAATAAACCCAAAAAATAAATGATGGATTGGTTTTCCTTTATAAAAACATTAATTCAAATAGAAAAATCCAAATATTAGATAACATTTATGGTGGCGAAGAATTCATTGTCACCGCATACGTTAAAATAAACACTTTTATTCATTTGTAATACTAATTCATAGAAGAATGATTACCTTGTAATGACATTAAAAGTCAAATGGTTTTATTTTACATCATATAAAAGAATGTTCTATGTAAATCAAAATTTGCCTTAATGAAAGAAGATTGAGACGAAGTGCCTTACCTTAAGTCCATATCATCACAAATGTTCTTTGTTCATCCTTAATAATAAAATAAGTAAATTTATAAGTTTTTTATATCCTTGTTAATTTATATTATTCATTTTATATCACTTATTTCCATGTTCTAGAAATAACATAATTATTTATCTTCATATCAGTAATTTTGTCGATATTCTTTAGATTAGTATAAAATGAACTTGTTTTAATGTAAATTGTCCATGCCTCCAAAATAACATTATCTCTATAAATATATTCATGATTTAACTATCATATATTTTCCATATAAATGTATTTATAATAGTCCATAACATTTGGACATAAGAAATGAAATACACCATCAATGGAGATGGTAGGTCGTACACATGCATGAACGTTTCTTTCATTTTTTAGTCATATTAATGGAATGAAAAAAATGACACATAGGTATATTACAATTAAATAAAATTTTAAATTTTATATATGTTACAAAATTTCATTAATTCCATCTTTTATTTTTTTAATGTATGCATGAATGAGTTTTATCACTTTGAGGGGGTGGTGGTCCACACTTTCTCAAATGAAATTATCATATTTAAACATTATAGAATGGATAAAGGTATGTTTTAAAGAAAATTTAAAGAAGAATATGCAAAATAAAAATACAATAGATATCGTATAGAAATATAGTTCCATTATAGTTTATATAATTAGAGTTTGCAGGATAAAATTGAACAATCATCGTTTCGTGAGAAGTAGTTCATCGTACATTGAAACATTATGTTCATATACATTATATGGATGTGTGTGTAAGTGTATATTGAATCGTTCTTATAATCACCCGGACCCGAGAAGCCACTCAAACAGTGCAAAACTAGTCGTGCACTACTACCATAGGCACACCTCCCCGAACGCCAAAGGCTGCCGACTAGTAGTGATGGTCTTATAGGTATAGTGGGGAGGCTATACCCACTAGGAGGATAAAAATAATTTTACTAGTCCGAGTATAATAATAGTTATGCAGGGGAAGAGACAACTCTGTAGACTCGAAATAGACCTACCGAGCGGAAGCACAACAATATCGACAAACAGCGGAAGCAATAAATATAAACAACATAAGCGGAAAATAAACACCACAACATGATGATCACATGTAACTACTACTAAGAAACATTCATTCATCCAAAGAGGTCATACATATCTAGATATAAGGGCGAAAATGGTTAACCATAAGTAGCTAAAACAAGAAAGCATTCTAATACAGTAATGAATACATATCATAGTAAACCCTGGCTATGTAAGACATCACGGTCCATACGATCTTCGTGAAACTGTTAAAATAGGTCCACTCGTGAGGTTGGCTTCTTTCCTTAATGTAAATCCATAATGTTTTCACGAATCCCGAAGGGCCTGTGTAGGGTGTGAGAAAAATATTAGTAGGGTACAACACAACAGTTAGTACTTAATATAATTGTTTAAGTATGAATGAATTTATATGGATTATAGTAAACAGTACGATGCTAAAATAAACACAAACTCCACTGGTGATCAACAGCCACTATAGAGTGTCACCTGCTTCGGCCAATTCCATAATCTCTGTCATGTAACCAAGCACCATGTTCCCCCTGACACCGCGTGTCTCAAGTACCAACATCCTTAAGGCACGACCAAGAATAATATCTAGGCACCTTGTGCATCCTGGCACCTCGTGCCTCAAGTACCGACGTCCAGAAGGCACGCCCAAGAAGTAACCCAGAAAAACAGTGATGCATGCCCTTAAATAAATAACTAGAGGGACAATGATGTCTTCCCTCAAATAAATAGTGGGAGTCACAACGATACCTACCCTCAAATCATGTAACCGGAGGGATATTGATATCTGCCCTCAAATAAATATCTAAAGGGATAGTGTTTCCTGCCCTCAAATCACGGTGAGACTTATCCCCCATCCCGATAGACTTAATGGTGTCCCCAGAAGGGTCGTTACCTCCCATGTGGATTTCTATGCCAAGCACCCCAAACCAATGTACCTAAACTGTATATACGGGGGCCTCTAGCCACACGAGTGGTCAAAACCACCTCATCATGGAGTATTTCATTGTGCACACCACTCAATGATCCGAATGAGGGTTAATCACCAAAAATAGTACCTATGCCACCACACATCTGACACCTCAGGTCCTTGCAAACATTCCGCTAAATTTTGATGGCCTCGCCATTCTAGTAACTCGGGCCATTCCCAACCTGACAGTCATCCTCTCTCAAGCCGACGTCCATGACGAACAATCCTGTTGTCAGAACCTCCCAATGTAACCTCAGGCGAATCCCAAACCATGATCAGTATCACTCAACAATATCTGGGCCACACACATCCCAACACAAAGTTTCCAGCATAAGCAATTCAACATTCACATATATAATCAAAATATTTAATTTCAAATAGGCAAACAACTCCATAGTTGAAATGTGCTAACTATGTGTTGTCTCATACCTACAATAAGGTCTATAAGGACTCTTACAATACCTATCAATGTTTGATAAATTAAACTCAACAATTAAAACAACACAATTCAGTTGATTACATTTTGGGGCCCTTGTCCAAAAAGCCTCATTTGAGAAATGGCCCTTCACCCAACCCCACTCAAGTAGAACAGGTATATAGAATACCCAATGGCATCCCCACTGTTTAATAAATAATTTAATATAAAAATGAAGATAAATTAGGGTCCCTCTCATATACCCAAATATGCGCCGAAGGCCGTGCTACCCAAATGACCACGAAAACACAGAAAAGAGGTATGCTACACAAACCTCTTACTATTACGATGTTACTCCTTCGATGATAGCCTCTATTTACATATAAAATACAGTAGATCTACACAAAATAAAAAATGATTTATCATGAAAAACATGTTCTAGAATAGAAATCATGAAATACGGCTATAGGTGAATCATGGATTTAACGAGGGGGTTCTAACACATCAAACGATGTTCGAAATGGAGTTCTAATGAAGATCCGGGAAGTATTTGAAGGTATGGTTTGCTCTTCCCATGCGAGACGGAAGGGGGAAGACGAAAATAGAGAAGATTGGGAAATCCGGAGTAGCCCGGAACTTAAAAACCCTATCTTTAAGTGGTCGCACGGTTACACCACACGGTTGGGAAAACCGTGCACCAACCATGTGGTTGCCACTACCTTGCACAGGAACATCGCATGACCATACCACATAGTTTGACGAACTATGTGATGCCCATGCGGAGCCCACTATCTCACCCAGAGACTTCACATGGCTTTTCCACATAGTTTTATCAGACTGTATGCCAACGGTGCACAATTGTGTTACCTCCCCTTCTTTTAAATGTTTTCCCCAAAAACAAGTCCAAAATTTCAATCATGGTTGGGATATTACCCGTTCTAAAAACCTGGGTTCCTACAAA
Organism: Viscum album; assembly: GCA_963277665.1. NCBI lineage: Eukaryota > Viridiplantae > Streptophyta > Magnoliopsida > Santalales > Viscaceae > Viscum > Viscum album. Next base: position 1,499,123,941 of record OY728161.1, read on the forward strand.
CTACCCACCTAAATATAGCTTATCCCCGAGCTATCAAACGAATCCTAGAGATGGCACTGAACATACCACCCCGATCAAAACAACACATACATCCTCGGTCACAAGGTTGTGTCTAAATTCCTCATGTGACTGCCAACTTAGGAATTTCCTAACTCAGTATCAACCCGACAAAACACAGAACAACCAATGCTTTTCTAACCTATTTCCGGACTCATGGTCCTTTCATGACACATCATCACCCCAGCGCCTCATTGGTACCCTCATGTCATTTCCGTCACCGAAATGCATCTCGAAACACATCAATGTTTGCCTCCACGAGGTCCTGCATCCCAGGGATGCTCAAAACGAACCTAGTGCCTAGCACCTCATTTAACTAGTAGCCCAGATGCCCCAATGGCAATGGAATCTCAACTAACCCACATCCTCGATGCCCCGTTGTCCATGGAACCTCAAGTAACCTGCATCCTCGATGCTTTGATTCCCATGGAACCTCATACATATACATATATAAATATATCACACACCTGAGATGGCCCCAATCCCACTGACTATAATCTAGTCCGTTCACATAGATCTGGTTAATCACGTGCACTCTAAACGGGCATTCCTATACAGGTCGTGTAAAAAAGGAACATGGAAATCACAACCAAAACCATAGGGTACCTATCACCATCATCAACTCACCATCCCGCTCAACCATGGTAGCTCCACGTTGTGCTTCTGGCCTAAAACACAGCTGCCAAATTCCAGACAACTATGTGGTGCTACTCCAGCCACATGCCACTGAACCCTCTCTTGGATATCACTGTCTCTATCACGTCCTCCACATGCAGTTGATCCTTGACTTCCCTCTCCTAGTACCGAACCTGAACCAACTTTGGATACGACAGTCTTTCCTAGTCCTTGTCAATCAGCTGTCTGGAAGGGCTTCCTAAAAAACGTCTCCAGATACTCGACATTCCCACTTTATCGACACTCATTTGGAGGCCTATCGTACTAAGTCTTAATATGTCATGGCTATCCATAATGGAAGAAACCCACTACAGAACTAATACTAGGAGGTCTAGCTAAGACATTTGCCAATCTACCATGTTGGAACACATCCTGTCCTCGCTTCCAGTATTCCAAACTATCACCTGAAGCTGTCACCCAGCCAACCTGGGGCTTATCCCTCCAGTTCCCCTCCGCTATGAGCACCTGAATCACCACATCTGAAAAGGAATCCAGCCTGAAAATATTCACCTAGAGCTGAATAGAGTGTCGTAAGCCATCCACGAAACGCGTCGCCCTAAATGTGTGATCCCTTATCAAAGCAGGTGCAATGCGATATAGCTTAGTTAATGTGTCTGCATAGTCCATAATAGACATGTCCTCCTGCTGAAGTCTTAAGAAATCTAGATCTCTCTCTTCCCTCAATGATTCTGGGTAGAATTTCTCAAATAACCTTTCCTCGATGTCCTTCCATGTTAGTCCATCGTTCCTATGAGCCAGAACATGCACATCCCACCAATGCTTCCCCAGTCCACTTTGCATGTACGTCGATATCTTGACCCTCCACCGTAGAGGCGTCTCCAGCAACTCGAAGATCATCTGCATAGACTCCATCTAGTTACAAACTGCCTGCAAACCACCATATCCCTAGAAATGTGGTGGGTGATGCAACTGGAACTCACGCATTAGATATGCCAGAGATTTCTCTCTACAATGTGCACCTCTTTCAATCCCCTGCAAGACACGTACCGGGCTCTATTAGAGCTTCTCATCAAGTTGTTGCCCGAACGCTACCAAACCCAGCTGTTGTCCTGCCTGCACTGGATCCTGAACCAGATCCTATCCCTGAGCCTGTACCTATGGCTCATGCTCTCCCTATACCGAATCCTGAACCAGATTCTGTACCTGTAGCACTATATCCTGACTTTCTCGACGCTCAATCGAGACATGTAGGAGGAACACGCTGAATACCATAAAGGTCGGACAGTCCATATATATATATATCAACATATATTCAATGCAGATAAGAAAGTAGTAAAAGTTACTGCATAAATACTACCCTTACTCTCTGCCACTACAACCTGTTCCCCCCTCCGACCTCATGGCCTTCTTACTCTCCCTTCACAGAGACATGTATAAAAAGTAAATCAGGCCATGCCTATCCTGACAAAAAACATTGCCTCAAACCGATGAACCAGTCGCCAAATCCTGGGGATCAAAATCACCTCAACTAATAGTACTTGCCTCCTCTCATAAGAGATAGACCCAAATATACTTCCACATGAAATTATACAAAATATAATGCATAGAATACACATTAAAAAACTTACAATTCAATCAGGAATTTCACAAATTCACATTTCAGAGCACATAAGCATGGTAATTGATTTTATTCACATGGTATTATCACTTCAAAAAACATATGTGCAGTTATGAAATTGAAATACCCTTAAAATTTTCCTATAAAAATCCAAACAAACTAGCCTTGCCATACCGGGGCAAGGTCCAATTCTCCCTTACCACACTAGTTCTATTGTCACATATCACAATCAATAACCTCACACACCAAGTGAGCCACCGAGGTGGAAAAAATATAAATTATAATGTGAGCCAAAAGCAAACAACAATTCCCACCCATTGGAAACTTGGTCCATCCCTTGTATCTGGGGCTGTTGGCACCCAAGCACAAGCTAGAAACATAGTTCCAGTAACAAACTATCTCCATTCTACCATATCCCAAATTGTAAAACAATTAGAAATTAAAAATTTTAGTCTCAATGACATTAGTAGCACCAAAAACAATGCTTCTAATTCCATGTCCAAAACTCCTATGATATAATTTGTAATGGCCCAGGCCTGAGCAGCCACCTCAACAGTGCTAAACAGGTCAGGTTCTACTACCTTAGGTGCACGTCCCTTAATGAAAAAGGTTTCCAGCTAGCTGCAAGGGTATGATAGGTATAGTTGCGAGTATATAACTTCTAAGAGGATAATAATAATTTTACCGGTCTGAGTATAATAATCGTTTTGTAGCGGAAGAAACAACTCAACAGACTCGAACCAAACCCGTAGAGTAGAATCACAATAATATTAAAAAATATAGGAATCAATAAATATAATCAAATGTTGTGGAATGTAAAAACAACATCATGCTGATCACATGCAACTACTACTGAGCAAAAAAATTTCATCCAAAGTAGGTCATACATATCCAGATATATGTGCGCTAATGGATAACCATAAGTAGATAAAACTAGCAAGCATGCTGATACATGAAAGAAAAAAACAATGTAAACCTCAGATAGGTAATAACTCAAGGTCTATAGCATCTCCATGAAACATCTAAAATAGCTCATCTCCTATGGCTGGCCACATTACTCCACTTAAATCCATAAAGTCTGCACGCATCCCGAAGGGCCCATGCAAGGTGTGAGACAAATCTCAGTAAGATACCACCCAACGGTGTGTACCTATTATATGTGTTTAAGTGGGCATGAATTTATATGGAAACTGTAAACAGTATGACTACCAAATAAACACAAACTCCACTGGTGGTCAGTGGCCACCATGGAGTGTCACCTGCTTTAGCCAATGCTGGAATATATGTCATGTAACCTAGCACCATGTGCACCCTTACACCATGTGTCTCATGTATAGATGTCCCGAAGGCACACCCAAGAATAGTAACCCATATAATTTTTCCTCCTGACACCTCATGCCTCAAGTACCGACATCCCAAAGGAACGCCCATGAATTAACCCGGAGGAACAATGATGTCTGTCCTCAAATAAATAACCAGAGGGATAGCAATGTCTGCCCTCAGATAAATATCCAGAGGGACAACGATACCTACCATCAAATAAAGTTACTGGAGGGACGACAATATTCACCCTCATTTAAATAGCTGGAGGGACAGAAATACCTGCCCTCAAATCACGAAGAGCCTCATACCCCAACCTGATAGCATCAATGTTATCCCCTAAATGTTCCTCACCTCCCACATGGCATTCTATGACAAGAACCCCATCAAAAGTACCTAAATTGTATCTATGGGGGACTCTACCCACACGAGTGATTAAAACCACCTCATCACAGTGTATCTCTTTGTGCACACTAATCATAGTTCTAGGTGAGCGGTAGTCACCAAAAATATTACCTAAGACACCACACATCTGAAACCTCGTGTCCCTGCGACAATGATGCCTATATCAGATGGCCTCTCCATCCAAGTAACTCAGGCCATGCCCGAACTGACTGTCATCTTATCTTTGGCCAACATCCATGATGCCCAATCTCATGGTCAAAACCACCACAAGTAACCCTGGGCCAAGCCCAAAAAATGAATAGCATCACTCAACAATATCTATGACATGCCCATCACAACCCGAAGGTTCCAGCATATGCAATTCAACATTCATATACATAATCAAAAGATTTAATTTTAAATAGGAAAACAACTCAACAGATGAAACGTTCTAACTATGTGTTGACCCATACCAACACTGAGATCTCTATGCCCTCTTATAATACACATCAATGTTCAATAATCTAATCTCAACATTTTTAAAAACCCAATTCAATTAATACCATTTTGGCACCCCTCCCAAAATTCCCCATTTGAGAAACGACCCTTCAACCGACCCCTCTCAATCAAAAATGTTAAAGGGAATACACAATAGCATCCCACAGGTCTAATAAAAATTTAATATGAAATAGTAGATAAATTAGGGACTCTTTCAAATACCCAAAAAACGTGTTGAAGGCCGCACTACCCTTATGACCATGAAAACATAGAAAGCGGTATGCACTACCAAAGTCAAACTAGTAAAATGTTACTCCTCTTATAACGAGGGGGTTCAAACGCATCAAATGATGTTTGAAACAGAGTTTGGATGATGATCAGTGATGTATTTGAAGTTTCGTTCGACTCTCCTCGCGTAAGCCACAAGACGGAGGAATAAATGAGAGAAGAATGGGAAATCATGAGTGTCCTGGAACATAAAACCCCTAACATTAAGTGGTCGTATGGTTACCCCACAAAGTTTGTAGAACCATGCACTATCCATGTGGTTTCCACTACCTCACCGAGGAACTTCACACAACCATCCTACACGGTTTGAAAAACTGTGTGCCCTCCATGCATAACCCAATGTATCACCTAAAGACTTCACATAGCTTCTTCCCACAGTTTATTCAGACCTTCAACCAAACGTTCCAACTTGCGTTACGTCCCCAACTTTTAAATGTTTATCCCCAGAAACAGGTAAAAAAATTCAAACATAGTCGGTATTTGACCCGTTCTAAAAAACTATCTTCACACACTTCTAAAACCAAAATCCTATTAAATTGAGGATACTATTTTTTAGGTAATAATATAATAATAAGGTCATAGGATGTGAATAAAGAAATTAATATGAAGGAACATGGGAGAAGAAGCTACCATTACATTGGGCAATGCCTTATGAATTTTGCCAAAATTCATTATTGAATTGCCTTATACCTAAGGTGTGTATTATACGAGTAAGGTAGTGATGTTGGGAGATTATTTGAGAAATCTTTGGATGATACATGGGGATTTATAGTGTGAGTATGTGGGTAGAGGTGCTGGACATTTAAATGAGTTAGGATGGGCAGTTTAGAAATGTCTTGAAAGATTATTTTATAATGAAGTTATTTTTGAATTATAATAGTTCCAAAGTGATATATTTAGAATATAAGATGAGGAATGGTCTAAAAACAATAAAAAATATGTTTTAGACATGTTTATTTCATAAAGGTAACATAATTTTTTAGCTTTAACCCTTCGTTAAAAACATTAACTCTTACAATATCTTTTGGTATTTTTCTAATATATGGTTACTATATTTTCAATAAAATGATAATCAAACAAAAATTTGATCATTAATGACATTTTTGACGTTTTATGTTTTATTTTTCATATTCATAGTTTTTTAAAATATAATTTCATTTAATAAAATAGTATTTGTTATAAAACATATTTAGGTCAATTATGAGACTATTTAGTAATTGATTTTTGTAAGTCATAACACCTTCCTTACTTAGAACCAAAAAAATTAAATCATCCCTAATATGTAAATTTAAACCATATATTTCTTATATGGAATCAAAATAGTCAAATAACATTTATTTTAATATTTAAAATATCATTTGTTTGAATCTTTCATTAATAAGGTACTCATTGCATCACCATTGTGTCATAAATAAATATATTTTTTAATGACTAAATATTATTAATATTATACCATAATGTGGGAAATATTTTTATTATTCTAATTACAATATAGAGTCAAAGATATACTTTATATAAAAAATATAATAAAAATTAGTTAAGAGATACTTTTTTACCTTGTACTTCTCTTTTCATTTATTAAAAAATATAAATTTTAACTATCACACCATAGTAGATCCATGGGTTCATAAAATAGACCCATGGTTTCCCATGGTTATAATATATAATTATTACACAATTTAGGGTAGTTTTATATTATTATATTATTATTATTCACCATCATTTACCATATTTACCCTTTAACTGTGGTAAATAAGACTAATTACTGATATTTATATTTATATTGTCCAAAAATAAATGGTGCGTATTTAAAAATTTGAAAATTCTGATTTCAATTATGGAATCCAATTTTCAAAATTTAAAACATATATTTTTAAGAAATTAATTTAATATTAACACTACGTATCAAAATCAAAAAGTGGGTTTTTAAGAAGTAAAAGAAATCAAATGGTTGACATGTTTTTATGTCTAATTTCTATGTAAAATTACATATAACAAATAAAATATCCAAAAATGATAAAAAAATAATCCAATTACACATTGAAACCATTTTTAAATAGAATATAACTATATAAATATATTATATGAAAATTAATTTTTGAATTAAAATTCATTAATTTCCACTAATCATTAAATTATGAATTGTATCTGAAAAAGTAACAAAATATTGACCAATTTAAATTTTGATGTCCCACATCTAAATAAGAAGCTTATGCGGTCATGCAAAAAAATATAAATGTGACAAAAACTATATTTAAACATGTTTTTCAATCAAAATTATGTAAAACATGCTCTTAAAAATATTAGATTACATTATCCATAAAAATTGAATTCATTATCATTTTAAGCATATAAAATTTAATAGATAAATGTAAAAAATTAACAAATATGTATAATTGTATTTTTGGTAGTTATTTTCATTCAGATATATACAAAATCTTGGAATTAACGAAAATTTAATTTAATAGTTATATTGTTAGATTATATTTTAGTATAACTCAATGTTGTGTGCATTGTATGATTTTGGAGAAACTCGTTGTTATGTGTGGAGTGCACTATTGGAAAAAGTGTACTATTTAATTTAAATTAATATCTTATTCATAATTATTAATAGTTATAAAAACTCATTATTCCATAAATATATAGGATGCTACATTATAAGTAAGAGTTTGAAATTTTGTCACTCTCATTGATTTTAGTAATATCTGAGTAATTTTCATAGGAAACTGTACATTAAATAATTCAATTAAGAACGTTAGGTCTTCAGGGATGAAATAAATTCATATTTTGGGATATTTTGAGTTAATTACTATAATAATTATAATATTATATTTACTATTAACAACATGATTTATAATTAATTATTGTAATAAAAAAATAAGTTATTGTGCATAATGTTCCAAAATATAATGGACTTACTAAACAAATATAGGCCATATTATTACAAATATGAAATTATTTCTTTTCAGAATAATAAACATAGGTGTGTAAAAAATTTATTTCAATTTAATCTCCTTAATGACAACAAAGAATATGTTCTATAAGAAAAAATGATCAATAGATTGAAATGTTTTTATATCCTATATAAATGTGAAATTGTTTCCAATAACCTCAATTATATTTATCGATTTCAATTTTATATAATTAAATTTTAAATAACTATTATAATATATTTTTACTATAGAAAAAAATTTCAGGAAAATAAATTTTGAATTAAAATTTATTATTTTCACTTTTCATCAAAAATATTAATCTTCTCAAAAAAGAAAAATAATAAACCAAAATTAAATTTTGATATTCCACATTAAAAATATGTCTTATTTTTAAAATAGTAATTTAATATAGTTATAAATTAAAGTTTTAATAAATGTTTTCCCTTAAAAAGGGGTAAATTTTCTTTTTAAATATATATATATATATATATTGATGTAAATTTTGTATTATTCTTATCTATTGTCTTGAAAAATGAAACGATTGAAATTACTATTTTTATTGAATATAACATATATAATTAATTTAAATAATTAATAAAAATCGGTAAAATTTATTTTTTGGGTTAAAACATGTTTTTTACACAAATATAGTTTTCTATGATAAGATAATCTATATATTCCAAAAGTTTTTATATTCATTTCTAGTTAATTTTTCACCATATAATAATTATTATATACATGTGTAATTTTTTGATAATATAATTAATCCAATTCATATCCACCATTCCAAAAAACATGGTGAAATATATGATTATATATTATTAATATTATTGATAGTTTTTTGTAATTTTGTAATACTAGTCCTTGAACATAACAAAAGCTCTGGAAAGAATTCTAAATTTTGCGTGGAACAACACAAAAAGAGTGTTTCATGCACTTAAAGATTATTTATGTGTTACCTATAGCAAAATATCAAGATAGTGTGGCATACAATACAAGAATAACGTGGTTCAATCATATAACACTTGTTATATTCCGTGATGCATGAAATCAAGAATATCAAAAATATAAAAATAATTCCAAAAATTAATTCACAAAATACTAAAGAGATAGATTTTATAATTTACATGGGTAATATAGTTGTTAAATAAGATTATACTGATCTCCAATTAGTAATATATTATAAAAATTAAATTACATGTATGGAAATAATTGGGTGGAAGTGGGGCACATTTATAGGTGAAGCATTTTGGCCTTTTTATAAATACATCATAAATTCAATAATAGTTTTCAACTAATTCAATTTCAATTGAAAAAAATGGAAACTAATATATTTTATTATATGTTATAATAAATAATCACATAATAATAATTATAGAGAAAATTACCATTAGTTTTTTTCAATTTATCACCATTTTTATTTTTTAATATATTAATATTTTACTATAGATAGTATTAAATTTCCACCATAATTATTTTTCTATAAACATATATTAAATAAAATATATCATAATTTCCTAATTCTAATTAGAAATTATAAATTATCATTAATAGGTAATCATTCACTATGTAAAAAATATTATTTTAGCTAATTACTCACATCATAGATAAAAACCCATTTCGATAAAAAAATATTCATAAGAATAAATTTGTTCTGTATTATTAAATGAAATCTTTCTTCTTATTCTTAGAAGAAAAAATATAACATGAAAATAATTTATTTTCATCCAAAAAATAAATAATATAAACGATATTTTTTTAATGAAATCAAATGACCAAAAATAAATAATCTTATATTTATTATTTTCAAGCTCAAATTTTAACCCTATATTTTTTGAATCATCATTTTTATGGACTTTTTCCTTCATAAATATATTATTGAATTAAACTATGTTATAAAACTATAGGTATTTCTTATATATTTATAATTTATGGAAAATTTATCTACTATGAATTCATGTTGTATAAATTAACATTTTGGGATATGTATTCAATAGAGTGATTATGATTATTAATACTTTATTAAATTAGATGAATATAGAATTTCCCAGACCAACCACAAACATAATGATATATAACATTGTTTTGTTAGTTTTTAAATATAATCTCTTTGTTAGAAATTTCATGTGATATTCAAAAACAATAACAGTGTTAACTTTTATGGGAGATATGTAATGTTGAACAAGTGAGAGGAAAAAATAATGGGGCTGAAAAGATTTTTGGACAATAAAAATTTAAAGACATTAATTAGATGTAGGAAAGGGACTATAGTATATAATAACTCATAAAAGATTCTTGACATATTTTTCTACATGAAAAATTACAATTTTTTATCTTACACGTTATAAAAAAATAATTTTTGTTTATAATTAATACCATATTCATGATTTATAATTACTAGAAGTAACATATACATTTATAAAATAGATGCATCATCTACATGGTAAAAATTATGAAATACTTCTCTACCAAATCTCAATTATAGATAAATATAAATATGTGAACTATAAAAATATCCATATGAAATTATTAGTGTTATTGAAAATTTATGACTACTAGATACATTTTCTACCTTGTGAAGGGAAATATGGGTTTTTCTTCTTTATGGATGATAAATAATGCAGAAAATAACTGATTAGTAATTAAGGAGTTTCAATAATTATTAATATTTAATTGATTGACTATAAAACCATAATGGAATGATAAAAATAATATATTTCTCAAATTAATTCTAAACCATCAATCGATTTAATAATCAAATAGTCGCAGGCAGTGTATATATTATTATTAAAGAATGATAACAATATAATTTAGTTAAAAATTTACTGTGATCATGATACACGATCTATGAAAGGAAATTAAGTTCAATAAATAATAGGATGAAATGTGTGTTATGGGGAGATTAATTTCACATCCATGATTTTATTTTTAGGAATACATTTGTCTATTTTTGGTCTCTACTTGGTTTATAATTTTCCCTAGATGTTTTTGGACCCCAGAATAAGCGTCACATGGTTTGGGGAATGTTTCCTTTATTGAGAGTATCACATTCTTTGTCAAATGGGAAAACCAAATTGTCATGAACCATTCCCTATAATGTGTGAGACATCAGTCCTATTGGATAAATATTAATGGATGGTTGACACACAATTTGGAAAAACATGATGATTAACTGTGGAATGTGTTCTGGTCATTAACAATAATGAAATTACACGTTTTACCTCTTCCATTTTAACCATGAAATCATCCCTCTTCCAAGCCATATAGTATTTTTATCCCTATAATATTCATCCATTACTTCATAAACCCATTTGATCCCTTCTCATTGGGTGCTGTTTTCTATGGTTTTTAATTAAATCATCAATTAAGTATCTTATCATTGGATTTATAACTTATTCTAGTGTTTATCTCCCTCCCTCGTTGGGTTCTCTTTTTCAAGAAAGTTTCACTGAATAACAATGTGTCATTATTTAGTTTTGGGGAAAATATTACTAATTTTGGTTCAATCATTTGATTATACGGTCACATGGAAGTGTGGATGTGATTTTCCACCTGATTCCAGACATTTCCAAGTATAATGAAGGTGTGTGTGTCCTTTTATATTATTATATTAATTGGATATTATTTCTTGGTTCTATAAACGTGTAATATGGATTATGTGTGTGGAGAGAAATGTGTTTTCACTATGATTTTATTTGTGTATGTTTTTGAAAATTGTTTTCTAAATGAAGTTGATTTCATTAATGCAATCTCCATTGTTGTGATTTATAAATGTGTTCAATGGATTTTGTGAAAATTGAAAAATATATTTTACAATGGATTTGAGGTACCTATGTGTTGATTATTAGTTTTCTAATGGAAACGAATTTTTTCCAATTACATTTTTTTATCATTCTTAAATTTGTTCCATGAATTTGTAATGTGTTGTGATATGTGTTTTAAAATTGATTTGGTGGGTATGTCTATTTCAAAATAAAATTTCCATATGAAAATTTTAGGAAATCATATCTTGTATTCTTTTTTGTCACTAAAAAGGTTTTATGAAATGTGTATGTGTTGTCAAATGTGCTTCCAACTGGATTTTTTGTGTATGCATTTAATAGAGGTTTCAAATATGGGAAATTGACATTTTCATGTGGGTTTTTAATATTAGAATAATGTTTTTATAAAATAAGTTGTTTCCATGTGTGTCCATGATATTAGATTGTGTATATTAATGTGTGATGTATATGACATAAAAAATTTAAATTTATCACATATGGAATAACTGGTATCAAGGTAAGAGATAAATAAATAATAGTCTAGTCGAATCTATGGAGCTGATTCCCATATTATTCTGTCACGATTGACACTAAATCACTATATAAACTTGTGGCATGATAGAAAACCACTATACTATGGGATATGTTCAACTCTAGTGTATGTTTTCTAAGCACAATTTGGGTTTTGGATTATGTTTAAAGACCATTAGACATTCGTATGTGTTCACATCTAATGGCTCATTCATGATGAAGGTGGCGGCATGTTTTGGAAGAGATTTTCATCATTGTGCTTGGTTTTAATGCCCAGCTAGTACTAGTTAGGTATAGGGGTTTCACATGGTGAACCCATGTGACATGGTTTATTATGAGGCCGTTCTCACTATCGGTTTATAGTGGATATTGTGTAAATTTTAGTTTTAATAGTATTTGATTCTAAGAAAATTTCTCTTTAAAAGTTTTTTTTAAAACAAATCTTATAAATTCATCATATGTACTAATAAAATTGTTCATGTTGATTTTTCATCTAATTTTATAGTGTGAAATAATTTATTTTGGTTGAATATACATTTGTATTAGATCAACACATGGATTCACCCATGGGTGTTTATAGAAATTGTATTATATGGCATAAGTAATGGAAGATATTTTCGGGTGATGGTTGATTTGGTTTATAGAGTTCCATATCATTTGAGAGGTGGTTGTTGTGTAATTAGTCTGATGGACATATCAATATATAGAAATTATTGAAGTTTTTTAGTTGTTTCCCTTTTAATTTTGTATTTTATTTTTTAGATAAATTTTTAATAAGATGAATCAAAAAAATGTTCTATACTTATTTTTTGTATGGTTTTTAGTTTATTTATTATGTCACATTATTTTTGGTTATTTATTGTTAAATATAGGGAAGAAATAAATCCCAAAAGTGAATTTTCATTACCCATGGACTTGTTTCTATCTTATGGTTATCGGGAATGCCCTTCGCGAAATGTCTCAGAAAAGTTTGGGTGAAGATATAGATGGATCCCCACATAGGATTGTTAAAAATTGGAATCATAGCCAGATTTCTCTATTTTTGGTAATGTTATTTTTGAAATGCTTGGATTGAACAGAGATAATATTTTTTTAAAATTATGTTGTAGATATTAGTAGGGTATTTTCCCATTAAATCATATGATTAGAATAATGTATCAATGATATTTTGGGATATTTTTCCTGACTTCTTCTCCCTGTAAGGTGTATAGTCTAATGAATATGCATGGACACCACATATAGGTGAATTGGGTTGGTTCTCTATTGTGTTTGATTTATATATTCTATTATATATGGATGTGTTTGTGAATTTATTCTTTGTTGGAATTTTTTATAATCCGTAGTTTATGTTATTATTGATGATTTTTCATTGTGGTTATTTCTTATTGTAGTATGATTCCTCCTCAGAGACCACATGAAAAGCCATGGGATTATACTATATATATTATTCCATCAATAGTTAATGAGAGCGTAATGGAATATATGGTTCAGTATGTCTGTGCATTGTTTCATAGAGTATGATTTTTTCTTTATCATTGGGGGAACTCAAACTAGGTACTAGATAGAAGAAGATATCAACATTACCACAATAAAAAACCTCTTTTATTCTTTAGGATCATAAATACAGATCATGTTGAGTATTTTCTTGAGACATTAAGAGGATTTTTGATTTTCTTCATTCTTCTAAGGTAGTTAGGGTAATTTCTGCTTCGTTCATGTTTGATTATCACATTCGAATATGGATGAGACTAAATGGTGAAATATAGGAATCAAAATAAGATGGGTTGGAAGGAATGCATGGAAGTCATTAATGAGTGGTATTTTTCTAAGAACTATTTTATATATTTGTTTTGAAAGTTTCTTAATCTTTTCTATGGGGAATGGATCTTGATGGTGTATTATAATCATTTTAAAGATTTGGTTATTTTTTCCAAAAGTTGTTTTATAATGAGATGATAAAGGATCAAATTATTGATACGGGGGTGAAACATGATATCTGGTCCCATGATTTCCTGTTCATGTTGAAGACATATTTCAACGTGGTAGATCATGAATTTGCTATAGTGATTAAATGTAGAGGCATGTTTCTTTATAAGGATCAATGCCAGCATTGGTCCATAGTAGTGGCATCGAATATATGATAAAGTGGAAGCAGGGAGAGTTAGAGGAGAGGGGAGATGGATATTCAGGACAATGTACCCAGATATCATCATCAATGGATTCTAATGTTGCGTCGTTTGTGTGGCATTATTGTGGGATGTATGGTCATATTTTTTCAGTGTGTTTATATCAGAAATTATCATTCCATCACTATGGTTCTCTAGGGATCTTGGCAATATTTTTCAATGTGGAATTCTCATATGAGAGTATTTTAAGATCTGTAAAACTTAATGGAATATCTGTCTAATGAGACCCATCCGATATAGTGGTTTCCCAATTCAATCATCAAGGTGGTAGGGATAGATATTATTTATTTACGAGTTAATTCAAGGTCCAACCATAGGTTAGTAGTCATTCATAAGGTCAGGCTTATATGTGGAATATTCTTATTGTGGATCGATCACCAATGAAACCAGATGCATGATCAGTGATTGTTCATTGCACTTTTGTAATTTCATCATCTGTAGCTATTGATCTATTTCAAAGGTGTTCCTATATTTATTTTCATTTTCCCATCATGTGTAATTTTTAATTATGACATCTATTCTTATTCCTTGATCAATGTAGTATGTAATTCCATGTGATAAGAAGTGATAGCTCAGTTTTAAGTGTCTTCCATCTGCAGTCACGGGATCATGGGTTGAGCTAGATTTGGATTTCATAGATGTAGAAGTATACCTCCTTGATGTGATCCAATGTATGGAAATCATGATGAAATTTGAGTAGAAATTTATTTTTATCATTGCAGAATATGATTTCATGTTCTTGAATGGAGAAACATGGTTTTTCAAGGAAAATTGGATTATCGGTCAGGACATGCTAGACCTCCATATCTAGAAGTAAGAGATATCTCCCTTTATTTTTCATTGATCATGTTGAAGGAAATACATAGTGGTATGAATGATGGATTTCATCATATAGTTAATGACATTATAGAGTTATTTCAAGATTATTTTTTCAGTTTTCTCATGGAGAATAATGTGGATTTTACCATTTAATTATCATAGGGATCACAACTGATAATTCATTACTTTTATTGTATGCACCTCACCTTGTTGAGATAATTAAAGGTAAAATTGGATGATTTTGAATCCATAGGAATAATTTTCTAGAGCATCTCACTATGGGCCTACAATATTATATTTGAAGAATAATGTTATGTATCTCTTTGATTGTGTATCGATTCCCATAATCTATATAATGTTACAATCAAGAATAACTACACTTTTCCAAATATTGATGAACTTATCAATCTATATATTAGATAAAGGTGGTTCTATGTTATACATTTGAGTTGACAATATCACCATGTCTGTGTTAGGTAATTTTATGTTCCGAAAATAAACTTCTCGAAGAAGGTACGATTATTTTTATTGTTTTCTCATGCCCATTGCATTGCAAAATGATCCCATTTTTCTAATGTTGATTACAAATTTGTGTCCAATCAGTATCTCGACTCATTTATTTAATTAAATATGGATTTCATCCTGTTATATTTTGTGATTTAACAATTTCCTTTGTATCTTTTCACGATTGTTTCTACACACCATTTAGGATCATCAGATCTATGTGATATTTTACATGATCACCTTTCGAATTAGGAAGAGTAATAGGATGGGAAATGTGATATAGGATCATGGGTATTTCGTGGTACTTGATATGATCATTACATTGATTTCATGGGGCCAAGAAAATATTTTATTTTATATCATGAGTATTTGTATCTGGAAGGTTAATATAAGAATTTCATTCGATATTTATCTCACCTTTCTACACCCATGATATAACTATCCTAGAAGGGGGTAAACATTGAATGGATTTATGAGTGTTTTTTATCCCTTGAGGATCATACAAATTGATAGAAAACATCCACATTTTTATTTTATAGGAATCTAGAAATGGATACGTGGGATTGATTTATTCTTTAGGTGTGGGTCTTGAGTGTGTGGTGATGCATGATGATAATGTAGTGGAATGTCGGTCTCTCTAGCTCTGAAAACATGAAAAGTGTTTCCCAAAACATTTCCTGGATTTTGTAGTGTTGATGTATTCCCTAAATATGTGGTGTTATTTCCTTCTTTGAGAGGTGTTTTCTGTTTATTATGATCATAAGAGCTTGGATGACCTTTACTAGCAAATGGACATGAAATTGTGGTAGTGTATTTTGGTTTAGTAACATCATGGGATAAATATTGATATATTTTATAACCATTAAAATGGAAATGTGGTCTCATATTTCTTGAATAGGAATGTTAAAGTGAATTAAGTTAAAGATTCTAGTGATGAGTTCAACGTGATGGGTCATTTTGATCAAATGAAACCATATACCAAGGAGCATAGTCTATTTGTGTTCTTGGGTAGTATTCAACTAAAGCCTCCCCATTTTAGGATTATTTATCATGAGACTCTATGTGATGAGATGTTCTATCATTTTAGGAAATTCTTAAATGTTGTGGAGGATCCTTGTGAATGGTTAATGTCTCCAGATGGGGATTTATGCTTTGAGGTCTCTTCATTTTTTAAATTATGGAAGATGGTGATGCGATATCGCCACTAGTATTAGTGTTATATTCATCCTTGTATAATCATTAATCTTTTTGAAGTGTGTTAATTGTTTTGGTGGAAAGGATTATGGATGGATATATCATATATTATATCTCGATGTTATACATTTTTTTAGGTTAAAGAAGATAACTAGAATCCCAATAGTTTTATTGGACTATTACACATTCTTATCAGGAAGTCAAATGGTATTTCAATGGGAATTATTGTTGGATAAAACCATAAACCTTATAGAATAATTTTTTGTATTTACCATCAAACAAAATATTTTAAAATGAATCTAAACGTGGATTCAACAACGGTGTATGTGTTTGGTTGGTTGTATTTTTAGAGATATCAAGGTATTGTAGTGTTCTATCATTTGTTATTCAGGGAGGGACCCTCACCTAAACTCATGGTCTAGGGAAGTAATATATATAGTGATGGGGTGACATGTTAAATTATTTATGACATGGAACCCTCTAACAGTTACCCAAACAATGTAGAAGGATCATATTTTAAGAGATATTCTTTGAGTGTTTGTTTAAGATTTTTGTGGCCCATGGGATTTCCACTTGGGGTTGTTATAGTTTTCCGGTAACAATAGTTACAAGTAATATTTTATGATAGATCTCGAAATGGATCTTTATGGATGACTATGTCAGCCACTTTTTTATTATGATGAGGTGGGTCATACCTCTAGTTTCGGACATCGACATAAACAATAATCCTTTAATAATGTAAAGAAGAGTAGTAAGAATTTTTTGAAAGTGGAGAGCCACCATAAGTTTTATTTAATTCAATGGAAAATTGATTTGGAGTTTTTCTGTGTTACCAGGGGATTAAAAATATGGAACCTTTCTTGAGTAATATTTTTATTGTTAGGAAAGGTAAAATAATGATTCTGTGTCGCAAAAATTTTGAGATTTCGAAGAGAGTTGGTAAATTAGAATACATGTTGGCTTTGAACACACATATGATGTTATGTCATAATGTGTTCTAAATATCTCAATTACTGATATATAATATGGATTTTCATAATTTGATGATTTGGGAAGAGCTAGTGTTATAGACTGATCTAAATTTATTCAAGCATCTAGTTCATGTTTTAGATTCAGAGGGGAAATTTATTAATTTTAATTCCATTCTATTGGTCAGTTTTCATTTGTAAGGAGGGGTAATGATCTGAATGATACATGGGAATTGAAGTATTGGGTTGAAGAGGAGTGTCTATCATTATTCTATGATCTGAAATTTGAATGGATTATATTGTATGGAATGCTTTCATGGTGGGGAGGATTGTCATATATGTGATTTTTTTAGTTTATTCATTTCCTATTTTTTGTATCACACTTATTTCATATATTACTAATGAATTTTTAGTGAAAATTGGATTTTTGGAATAGGTATAAGGTGGCACATTTCTAGCGGATAGGCAGGGAAAATGTGTTCCAGCCCTGAGGAAACCATGCACCATAGATAGTGGAATTATTAAAGAGACAGGACTAAGAACATGAGAATTCACCTTACCCTACAAAACAATATAGTATCAATCATCTTAGAAATAGTGGGACACACAGTTTTCATAAGAAATTAATAAATGAGTTGGATAATCATGCAACATATTCAAATAAATAAATATATTGATATTACAATTTTATTCCTCTTAAATTTTTACCCTAAATCACCCATAATTTGATACATATTTTACATAAAGCCCTAGGATCTTCCTCAACAACATCATGGACACATCAAACCCCCAATATTTGTGTTTTTCCCCTTGGTCATTTAATAAATCATAATTTAATGGTATTTTCTCTCAATTAATTCCTTCTTCAATGGTTTGTCCCCATCTCTCTTTTGGTTATCCTTTTATGGAAAGTTTTATGGCCAAATAAGGTGTCTATTATAATTATTTGGTTGAAATTTTCATGTTTATCTTATGATATTCCTTTTATTTGGTGCCATTTTAGTGTGATTGTGGTTTTCCACTAGATTCTTGAATTATCAAATCTTAATGTATGTGGTTCCATACATTTACATTATTTAATGATTTATTTATTATTTCATCTTTTAATAAACATGTTCTATGGATTATGTGTGGGGATAAAAATTTGTTTTCTGTGTAATTTTATGTGCATATTGCTTGGATGAATGTTTTTGTAAAACATGTTGATTTTGATTCATCAGTTCCCCTCTGTAATCCTTTAAAAATATATTTAATGAATTTTGTGAAATGTGTAAAATATGTTTTAAAAGGTTTTGAGGAATATATGTGAAAAACGATGGGCTCCAAAAGGAAAATATTTTTTGTTTCACTTTTTTTTATCTGTATTATTTATGAAATTTTTAAATTGAATTCTTCATGTAATGATATGTACATTTTAAAAATCATTTTTTGTAATTATATATTTTAAATGATGGTTATCCTTTAGAAATTGATAAAATTAATATGTGTTATTTTTTACAATATGTGTTTTATGAACTATGGTAGTGGTTTTAAATGTGTCTAAAAATTTATTTGGAATGTTTATGAATTTGAAAGTGGTTTTAATTATTGAAAATGGTTTTTTCCATATTATATATGATGACTGGATGAATGTGTTGGTGAAAGAAGTGATATTTCATTTTCGTCCATGATGAGGTAATTTGTTTTTGAATGTCATGATTTATGTGACCTAGGAAATAGAAACTGTGAGAAAATAGAATCCTAGGAAACATTGTTGATGAACTAGAAATAGTACTCTAATTGATCAGGTGGGGATAAGGCCATGTTTCTTCTATAATTATTGACACTACAACACAGACGAACCATGTGATATGATTAAGGTCCGTTATATCCCAGGTGGTGTTCCTCTATAGTGGCTAGTGGAAACGGATTTTTTTGTGATTGGATTATGTTTAGAGACCAATAGACATTGGGTTGTGTTCCCCTATAGTATATTTGAAAGAAGTATGATGTGGGTTTTTGTTCGAGGATCTTATCACTTCGGAATGATGTTTATAAGGTCCTAATAGTAAAAAATAACAATAAGGGTTTCCTAGTGTTCTAAATTTTGACAAGGTATTGTGTGGTTTTTACTATCAAAATGAAGGGGACCTTATGTGAATTTTAATTGTGATGTAAATTTGATATGAGAACGTATTTCTATAAAATGGATTTCATTATATATTACTCAAACGAACATATATAATGTTTTTTAAAATGATTATTCTTATTTCTCTTATAATATTATAGCATGAAATATTTTATTTTGGTTGAATCATACTGGGATTTCTATCAAACCCTGCATAAACCCTTATGTGTTTATAGACTTAGTTTTTTATGCCCCTAGGAAATACATGATGTTCTATGGAAATAGTAAGTCAGTTGGCTCGTGTTACGCTTCTTACTAGTGTCGGTGGTTTTGTCTTGAGGTTCTTAAACCTCACATTTTATATAAATTCTTGTGTTCTGGTATAGTTTTTTCCCTTTCTGTTATGGTATTTTTTTGTGGACAGTATTATAAAACATTGAATCTATGTGTTTTTGTAACCCATTTGTGTTTATGGTAATCATATTTAAGATTATTTCTCATTATGGTCTGTTTTTTATTATTAAATACATTGGTGAAATCATTCGAAATAGTGAATTGTAGATACATATGAACTAGTTTCCTTCACATGGAAATCTAGAACGACATTCGGAATATGCCTTAGGATGGGTCTGGTGTAAGGTTGGATGGATCCTCATCCTGGACCATGACAAAAAACATACCTCCTTATTCCCGATTATTAAAAAATTCATAATAGTAAATTGGGTTCTGAAGATTCATTTATTATGGGTCAACATGAATGGGGGATTTTATAAATTTTATCTCATTCATTGTTATTATATAATATTAATATTGAATAAATAAATAATATTATTATTATATTACAATAACATAAATCATTACTGTAATGGTTTAACATCACTATGGATTCTATTGTTTTTATCCAAATCGTAGCTAATATTTATATATCTATTTTGTATTTTTTTGATCAAATAAATAAGTGTGGATAATAAAATAATATTCCAAAAATTTATTAATCAATATAATGTTATTATATACATAAATTTTTAAGTAATATTAAATTTATTACATATATAAAATATATATCATTGATATTGGTGGATTACCTAGAATTTTAGGTGATGTTTGAAATATGAATAAGATTTAGTTTAGTGAATATTCATTAATTAAACAAATATGCTAATATAAAAGCATAAATGATCCTTTAAACCCTTGGAATTTTTTTATTCTTATATAAATTATTTAAAAGGGATATGAGATGGAAGAATCCCCAACATGTAGTTCTCCCATAAAAATAGGGTAGTATTCTCACATTCAAAGGAAGCATACAAGGATTTATAATAGAAGAGTTCTAGGTATACAAAATAATGTGTTGAAGGATGGTAGTTTCAATCTGAATGAAATATTTTATAAACAATAAATAAAATTGAATATTAAAACCATGATGATCAAAATTGAAATTAATAATTTTTCCAAATGATAGAATATAAATATCGTTAATGTGATATGAGATGTTTTTTTAGAAAAATGGTATTTTCTGGTGTATAATTGTGGATATTATTTATGATAATTAAAAATATTTTATTTTTGAATTATATATAATTTTTTTAATATTATAAATCATTTTGACATAATATTTATGAAATTAAGATATTAATTTATGAAAACTGTGTTTCATAATAAATTCAACATTCTAGACTAAGATTAAACAAATCCCAAAGTATATAACTATTATAACGTAGATATTAAATTGGATAGTATTAATAGTATTATATACATTATGAAAAATATATATTAATAATTATTTCTAAAAATAAATTAAATAAATATTTTTGTTAAATAAGAAATCATTAAATAGTAAAAGTTTATTTGTTCTTCAAAAAAATCATCAAAAAATATTTTTAATTAATTTTGTGATAATTTATTATAATTAATTTTAAATATTTGTTAAATTTATTCTATAAAACTAAGTTAAATTTTTCATTCATCGTATCAAAATTCACATATGTGGTTATATAGGTATTTATTGGAATATTTAAATGTTCTAGAGAATAGTTAATATTACCGATAACTCAAAAAATAATATTACATTCCAATAATGTATATAAAATAAAATTAGCATTATTTTATTATAATTATTTAAATTGACATATTAATAAATTATTTATATTAAATCCACACAAACAATTAAATATATATATATATATATATATATATATATATTTCATTCTAATTTAATATTATTTGTTGGTTTAAAAACTAACATCATTTTATATGTTTCAATGTTTATATATTTTCACTATTTAAATTAGTTTAAATAATCCAAATTGAAGAATTTTTGAAATGAATATTTTTTATTTATTATCAATATATTTTAATTTTTATGCATTAAATGCTAATTATTTTTCATATAGTTAATGTGAAATAATATTTTCGTAAAAATTAAACATATTCAAAACCAACTTTTTGGATGCATCTAAATCTGTAATGTTAATATAATTTTGAAAAATAAATGAATAGAATTTTTCTAGAAAAATTCTATATTTAAGATATGTATAAATTATATTATCTATAATTATTTATATAATTGTTTTACTATAATGAATGGTGAAAAAATTTAATATTAATTACTATGGTTATGGTACAAATGAATTAATTTGGGGATTAAACTATAATGATAAGTGATAAAATGATCTAAAAACATTTTGAAATCCAATTTCATATAATATTTCGACGATATCATTTATAAATCTTTATATTGGATTTTTTAATCATTTTCTATGGATAAAAATTTTTGTATAATAATTTATTTTGAAAAAATTATTAGTGTATCACTCACATCACATATAAGAGGCCACCCCAAATCCTCTCTTCCTCAAAACATTAATGTGCTTTTTCATGACCATCACCGAAAAAATGTTATTCTTAATTCCCAAACCACATAAGAGATATCATATAAGGATCATAAATTCATAATAGTAATCCTTTTAGTTCTTTCTTAATGAGGATGGATGAAGAAGAGGAATCATGATTAAACAAGAATCTTTATTTTATTTATTCTATGAATTCATTCTAATATTACTAAATTATTATAATGTAAAAAATTATCTACAATATAATGACATACTATTTGGTTACTGTATCTATTCTGTAAAAAAACTACCTCTCAAACGGATGTAATTTTTTATTCACAAACAGTCTATATTTAAGGTAAAAAAGATAATTTAAATTAATAATATGATATGAAAAACATTATTATGATATTATTGTAAAAAATAACTCTTATAAGATAATATAACAGTTTATTTTATTATATTAAAAAATGCTAATTTTGTTGGTTCAAACATGGGTAATTAGGCCTCTATGAAGTGATGTTATTATTTTTTAATCCCCAAAACAAATAGATTCTATATATTAGAAAACTAAACAAAATATAATTTTATTTTTGATAATATAGAAATTCTAATTTTTAAAATATTACTTAAAACATTTCCATAATGATCACTGAAATTTGGATATTATACTCGTGTGTATGTAAAGTCTACCATCACATTGACTACATCACCATTCAATTTTATTTCCATCATTACTGATTGGTTTTAATATTTTAAATTGGGTAAAAATAAGAGAAATATGTCGTTATTATTATTATAATTTTTTTATTCTAATGAAAATTTTGACCCCAGTAAATACTCAAATGAAATTTTGAAACAATGAAAAGAACATCCTCAAAACACCCGAAATAAACTTATATAATTAAATATTTTCAATTGTAATAATAAAAAATATTTTATTTATGTATAACTTATTAATCAAATAAATTGTTCGTATTAATTTTGTAAAATTTGTATTCTTATTTCACATGAGTTTATGTAACTATAAAGAATTTATAGATTTATTGTAATGTTTTTCTCAAATATCTTTTACAACTATTATTTTTATTCTATATTAACCAGATATTTTTCAATTTAGTATATAAACATCCCATTAAATTATTTTAATAATTTATTCAGAAAAAATAATTTGACATAAAAATCCATATGAGTTTCTCATATTTTATGGTTTACTGAAAGATAGATTAGTACAATTATAATAGATATTGTCTTAATTTCCATTTATTGAGGTATACTGTAATTTTAAATAAATGTTATATTTTATAATATTAATATAATGACCCTTTAACATGTTATACCATGAATTTCATAATGTTCATGGAATTTGAATTTGAATTTCATGTCATTTATTAATGTGTATTATACAGGAATGTATAACTAATGCCTTAATAGATTTGTTTTACAATTTACATTCCATTAATAATTATTTCTGTGTAATTTTATTTATGAGGAAGAAATATTATATTATTTTTATGATTCACATATACTTGTTCACTAATGAAAATGAATCATGTTAACATGTGTTATTTCCACTATATTATACACTAATTAAGTAAATATCCCTAATGTCATTTTTATGTCAAATTGATCTTTTACTTCCTATTAAATCGAGTATCATTATCTTCTAGATCCATTTTTTCCAAACTATATTGAATTTTTTCTAAAAATATATAATTTCAAAAAAAAAATTCTTTTTATTTGATTTTGTATTAAAATTATTTGAAATGAAATTTATTAACATTATACAAATGAGTAACTTTTGACTCCATTTTATAATTTTTTTTAAAATCTATGATTATTTTTTATCATTATATACATGAATTTATTTTCCCACCTATAAGGTAATTATTTACACAATATAGTTTATTTTTTCGGAATATATTTTGTATTGAGAATGATTTTGACAATATTTTTAGACTATATTGATTTTAAAATTATTCTCATAATGAAAATTTTATTTTTTACAGATATATATTTAATGATATTTTAATGGAATTTCCATTCATAAATTTCAATAACACATGTAGTTACTTATACTTTAATTGAGATACTATCAAATGATTCTATCCTCATTTAATTTTTCAATGTATTGTGATTTTTTTCATGGTGATTATTATTGAACACAATTATTTCAAATAGATTAATATTTTCCATAGATTTTAATATTGAAGCCATTTATTTTCCACGGGTTATTAATTTTTTAGTGATATTGTTATAGAACCCATTTCAATTACATGTTTTTATCGTATTTCTAAGATACTCTCATGGAATAATATTTATTCTAATGTTTAAACAATAAATTAATATAATAAAGGTTTTATCTGTGAGTTTATGGTAAAACTAATGATATATACTCAATTTAGGAATGGAATATGGACATTTTTGATGATCATGGTTGTTCACAAATACTTTCAACTATGTTTGATTGATATTATATGATTTTATCACTTTTATATCATTATATGACCTTGATATACCTTTTATTATATATGTGCACATATTGTGCTCTAATTAATTGGGTGATGGATATGTTTTCTATATAATTACATTGAATGTCAGTCACATGGTTATTATAATGTTAAGGGACTTATAACGATTCTATGATGATGATGATCAAGGATAAAAATTTTTCCATTATTATTTCATTATAATATAAGTTTTTCATTTAAACATGACTAATATCACATAGCTCATAGTTATTGATTTTGATTTATTTTTTACATTGTTTATACATTATTACATTGTTTTTTTGTAATAGGTATTGATTGGTATGAATTCCCTTTTTTAAACCCTTGTAATTTTATTATTTCATCTTATCATTATTCTCTTCTTAATGAATATAATGACATTAAATTATTATTTATTTCTTCTACCCATAATCATAATTACATATCAAACATTTTATATTTCATTTTCCCTACATCATTTAGAATAATATTTAATGAACTACTTTTAGAAGTTTTTGATAAAGATGATGATAAAGTCTTAATATGAAATTTGAAATGGGAGGAATGATGGAAGATCATCTAACATAAAGGCATGTGTATCATGTTTGTAAAAAAAATTTAATTTCATGTACACTAATCCTTAACGGTTGTTGAGACTAAATGTGAGCCTATATTTCATTATGTTTTTTGTATGTTTTTCATAGATAAAATTGAGAAATATGCATCACTAGTACCAGCCCGTGCATTCGCACGGTGATATAATAAAATTTATTCGTTATGCGTTCGCACAGTGACATGGTTCAATTCTTTTTTTTAAGAAAAATACTACATTTCAATGTTACTAATGAACGTGAATATTGAATTGTTTGAAATCACAATATTATGATTCTTATTAATAGAAAACAATTGAACAAAATATGATAAATTCGTTATGAATGTAGAATAACATTTGGATACATTTTAAAAGGTGAAGAAGAATCTATAAGAAATTAGAAATTATATTCTGCATGGATATTTTATTTAAATGAATGAAAAGAATATTGAAATTGACATTTGTAATTATGTTAATTATGATAAAAAAATGTTGTAATTGAGTTCATTGTAATGTAAAAAACAAAACATGGAATAATTAATTAGATTGAAAGACATATTATGTTATATTAAAATAGAATACATATAACTGGATGAAAATATTGAAAACAGTAATCCAAATAATGAACAAAATTGCAGGATAACTCACATGGAAGTAAAGATGTGTATATAGATAAGAAATACTTTATACAAATTAGACCTACTGGTGAAAATATAGCCTTGACAAATGAGTGTAAAAAAATCCAACATGTTCAATTACATGAGAGTACACCGTCACCATCATATAGATGTTGGTCATGGTATCAATACGGCCATTGTATCCTCCTTTGGGGTACGAAATAAGTAACAAGACCTTAACAATTGCGGATGTGAAGAAGAAAGAGTTCCTTCTTTCGACCAAAAAAAGTATAGAGGTGTTCTCGATTATCTTGACGTATCAAGTAGATCTGAACAGAATCAATGATGAACCAGGGGAATTGTTAATTATTTCATTTTTATGTGTTTATGTGTCGTATAACCATGCGTGACATATGAAGATATTAATATTCAAGATAAAATTAAAGACAGTTCAAGAAAATATAGCTACTGTTTAACCTAGATACAACACAATTCTCTTGTTATCTATCCGAAAAAAATGGTTCAATGCATAATTTTAAAAAGACCATACAATATTTAAATATTAATAATAAACATGAATTCTAAATACATAGAAATCAGATCTGTCAGCTCCCTATACTCATACCACTCTCCCCCGCTCTTCCCTATTGGCATCGCAGACCTAACAAAAACCTCCACCGACCTCGGCAGCTGTAAAGTCAAATATATAGAAATCACAAAATTGTGGTAGCTGCTTGCAGTTTCCCACTCCCGACAATCCAGAAACCCTGACCCATCACCCATCTTCATGCACACCTATAGAAGAAAAACATTTAAATAAATGATAAAAATAGAAATCTACATCAGAGAATCTAGATTTTAGTGAAGTAACATTATCAAGGAATCTATTTATTAAAAAAATATGATTTATAAGTTGAATCTACCAAGAAACATGCATGAACCAATTGAATGAAATTAGTTTTCAGATATATCAAACACACATGTCAAAACAACAATGAGAAATTCATTTAAAAAGAAGACGGATGATACATCATTTGATAAAGCACACAAGCTGAATGGGATAAATACATTTCATAGCAATAGAATAGGAAATTGATATAGTGGAAGAGTAAATTTATAAAAAATCTGTAAAAAATAATTTCTCTCTACCCATATTCATCAATAGGATGAACATATGCCATGTTTATCAAAAAAAATAAACAAAACAAATGTGACAGTCCATCAAATGTGTAAATTTTTTTCACTATACTTACCATGGGAGATTCAAAAAGTATAACTGCCTAAATTTTGTTGTCAAAATAAGAAACCTTGCCCTGAACACTCCAATAGAAAATGTTTTCAATGAGTAGAACCAACTCAAAAAAATGTGTTGAAGGATTGAGGGTGCTAGAATACATTTTATGTAAAGAAACTGTATCAAATAACATTCTGTTTTAATTAGGATATTGATAAAAGATAAAATGGGTATATTTTAAAAGATGACTATAATATGCATGTGCAAGATATGAAATATTTATGTGAAAATATATAGTATAGAGAATAGAAATAACCAAAACATACTATATAGATTATAAATTTTCATATACAAATGGATTTTTAAAATGAATAACCAAATGAAGATAAATGATAAGAGAATACATCGCACCTTCTGTGGAGATTTGTGGAAGAAGGTAGAATGAAAATTCCACAATGGATAATTAAACACTAAAAACAACACAAGAATGTCTTCTCCATGAATGCTAGAAAGGTTAATTAACCACCCTTGAAAATCAGGCACTGGATGCCTATTCGAGTGCCTCGTAATCCTTCCAATGAACCTAAAAAAACCAAACATTGTTATATAATATTAACGGATCATATTAATAATATAAAGGAACTATATATGAAGAATTAAGATATTTCAGTATATGTTTTTTGGATATTATACAGAAAAATAATCACAGGATCTGAGTAATTTGATTTATCTAAAAATTCATGTCTTGGGTTAAAGAAATCCCAGGATCTGGTGTCTTATATTTCAAAACCCATTAATGATATGATCATTTCGCTGATGAGACATCATTATTCAAGTATAGTATATTGTGTTAAGTATTTTTCTCAGATAATTTATATTGTACAGGGAACCAATTCAACTATGTCTAATGTGGATTTAGGAATTAAAACCTTGCCAAATATTCCATTAGTCGCTCATAAATCATGAGGATGGAGCCTATTTGTATACAGCCTGTTTGTCATTTTGGTTATTAGGATATGGATAGGGTGACTGAATTTTTGTCACTATCCACTGTAGATGTATTCAATTCAGGAAAAGGGGATAATGTTATATTTCAGGTTCCCAAGCAGTACCATGTTTTTTGCTTGCTAATGTTTTTTATTATGGGTGTTTTGATTTTGGCTTATTTATTCCTGCAGTAATGACTGATCCTAGTTATGTTGACCTTTGAAACCCTACTACTGCTTCCCCAGGTTTGACAGCATTGGTAGTTCCAAGTTATTATGAATTGGAAAAATATATTACTCATTCCATAGTTCCTGCATCTAACATTCAAATTAGACCTCTTTCATATTCCATAGATGGGTAATGGTTTTTATTGAAAAAAATAGACAATCAAAGAGAAAGTAATACATGCTTTAGAAGTTGTTCAAGGAGTTATTTATTAGAAAAAATGATATATTTCAAGAATTCCATACAAAAATAGTTGGAATAGGTGACGTTATTTGGGATGTAAACAGACTACATAAATTCAAAAAAATCAACAACA
The DNA here is from genome assembly GCA_963277665.1 of Viscum album. NCBI lineage: Eukaryota > Viridiplantae > Streptophyta > Magnoliopsida > Santalales > Viscaceae > Viscum > Viscum album. Next base: position 1,499,153,036 of record OY728161.1, read on the forward strand.
TTTAAAATAGTATACTAAAAAAAGGGCATATTTTGTTGTCATGCAAGCATGTATAAGGAGTAAACATACATGTATCTTCCACTTGATGTCTTCTTCATTGTACATATAACATATCTTCTCAAAAAATTCCATGTTTTGTTCAACACAACATGTGCAATGAATGATGGAAAATATATGAGAAATCAACATGTTCAATGTATCTCATTTTTTGACTGATTTGATCAACATGTGAAAATATAGGTAATACACTACCTGTGATGGCTGGTAAGATCAAAGGCTGGTTGATTTTACATATCCCATTTATTCCACCAATAGGATCAACATCATTTGTCAATGAAAAAAAAGTAATGCATCATTAGAAGTAATCAACATGGAGAACATAAAAAAACAGTAGTGCATCATGTGAATTAAATGACAGGGAGATAATCTGGCCATAAAAAAGTGGAAAACATAAAAAACATTGAAAATAGTGGAAAATGTTATTAAAAACATGCTGCAATACATTTCAAAACATACGATTCTGCATGTTGTACTTTGTTTTTGATGAGATAGTATTGCATGTTTGAAAAAGTAGTGCATGTTTTCCCACTTGAGTAAGTGGTGCATGTTTTCCTAATTAAGAAAGTAGTGAATGTTTCAATGAGAATTTAGTGCATGGTTTTTTACATAAATTTAATGTAGTGTAGGGAGAGTGTCATATATATCACCCACTCAAGGAATCCAATATTTTCATCCTCTCCCCATATAGTATTTTAAAATAAAGGTGGACATTCGACAATACAGTAATAGTTCCCAGCATCCCTTATTCTATGAAAAATATTGAGACCCCCCTTGGTTTCACCTGCTTCCAGATAGAATGGGACCTTAAGAAATAGACTTCTAAAAAATCAGAAGATTGAAGTATTTGAAAAAAAAATAAAATGAAAACCCAAATATTCAAGCTCTGCTCTTTTTTCCCAATCAATCTCATGAGTACGCACCTGACTTAGGAAATAGGAATCCCATGTTACACCATATGGGGTTTCAAAGGCATAGAGATCCATAAATGTTCCACTATGGGCCTTGCTAAAATTCTCAAGAGATAAACTGTAGTTTTATGTCAATAACAGTTAAAACATATATATAGTTAAAACACATATACATTGTATTCCCACATAATTGGGTTGATATGTAATTCACAAAGCCACCATTAACTGGTTCAATGTAATGAAAGTGAATACAAACACATAATAGTCAATAGAAGATTATGTTAATAATGTTTCCATAATTGTGATTTCAAATCGCCAAGACTTGAAAATGGATCATAAATAAAAAATGAAAATGGATTCGAACACATATACAAACGGAATACAATATAAAATGCACATAGTCTAATTGGACCTCATTCATGTGCCATGGATGGGTAATGGTTGGAATTGAAAAAATAGATAATCAAACAGAAAGTAATACATGCTTTAGAAGTTTTTCAAGGAGTTATTTATTAGAAAAAATGATATATTTCAAGAATTCCATACAACATAAGTTGGAGTAGGTGATGTTAATAGGGATGTAAACGGACTGCATATATTCGGAAAATTCATCAACACTAAAAAAAGTATACTAAAAAAGGGCATATTTTGTTGTCATGCATGCATGTATAAGGGGTAAACATACATGTACCATCTATTTGTAACCATCTTCATTATACATATGACATATATTCTCAAAAAATTTTACATGTTTCATTCAACACAACCTATGCAATGAATGATGGAAACAAATGAGAAATCAACATGTTCAATGTATCTCATTTTTCGACTAATATGTTCAGCATGTGAAAATATAGGTAATCCACTACCTGTGATGGCTGGTAAGATTGAAGGCTGGTTGATTTTACATATCCCATTTATCCCACCAATAGGATCATCATCATTTGTCAATGAAAAAAAACAGTACTGAATCATGAGAAGTAATCGACCTGGAGAACATAAAAAAATAGTAGTGCATCATGTGAATTAAATGACAGGGAGAGAATTTGGCCATAAAAAAGTGGAAAACATAAAAAACATTGACAACAGTGAAAAATGTTATTAAAAACATGCTGCAATACATTTCAAAACATATGATCCTGGATGTTGTACTTTGTTTTGAATGAGATAATTTTTCATGTTTGAAAAAGTAGGTCATGTTTTCCCACTTAAGTAGTGCATGTCTTCATATTTGAGAAAGTAGTGAATGTTTCAATGAGAAAGTAGTGCATGGTTTTTTACTTGAAAACAACGTAGTGCATCATGTGATTTTGAAAACGGTAGTGCATCATGAGAACTTGATTTGAAAACATACGAACCAAGATGTTTGTTTATGCTTCCAAGAATAGTAGGAATTGAATATCAATAGGTTTTTGGGTTGCTGTAAAGATTTTTTCCTACCCAAAAAACTGAAGAAAAATATAGGGCATTACATGCGAAGCCTACCCATTCTTCAACAGGTGCATGGGGTGTTGTACAGGAGCTGGTCGACCATGCCAAGCTTACGCTTTGTTCAAAACTGAAACATCAAGAAGACATCGATGGACTGCCAGAAAGCTGTCAAATTGGTAATCAGAAAATAGAGGGAATTCCAGTGGTGAAAGCAGCCCAGGAAAGAGGAAAAAAATACCTACATTCAAACAAACAGGGCTGCAAGTCTAGGATAGCATCAAGTTCTCAAAGCAGATCAGTGAGTAGGGTGAAAAAGCCATTATCCAGCGCAAGAAAGATAAGATATCTAGCAAACCATAAAAAATAATGAATTCATGTAACACATCATCATGGAGGTAATACTCCAGAAGTCTTGAAAGACAGGAATAAATCGAGTTCATAGAAAAACATGTAAAGCCCTCAGGGACCTGCTAGCACAAGTAGACGTTTCATTTCCATTGAATCACAGCTCATAAGCTTGATAATCCATTGTGATTTATGCCACATGATATAAAAAAACACTCTTATCCAGTAATGAAATCTTACATAAAGAAGATTCCTTTGTTGTAAAAAAAACAGTCCCTAAAAGTACACCAACAACTTTAGTGATTTCTGGGAGGGAGGGTTGACATCCTAGAAGTTGCAAAGACATTAAAAAACATGCTGGAATACGTCAAAACAATATCTGACACTTATGAATTTGATTAATTTCAATAAACTTTACCTCTATAGGAAGCAGTCACGTATCTGCATATAAAAAATTCTGCCATGCTATGAAAGATTGAAATAAGAAAAAATGAAGTAGAACTGGATAAAAACATTAAATTACAAGGATAAAATTGTATAACTGAATATAAAGATAAGTAAACAGACCAACATGTCCATTATAATATAATGATAAAATATAAACAGGTAAAGATGGAAAGAATCATCCAATAGAGCATAGAGCATTATTGAAATGATATTCAAGAACACATTAAAAATGACTATAATATCTCAAAAAACCATCTGAGTTGAGCAGTGTGATGCATTAATTCAATTATACAGTCACCTTAAATAAAGGATAACCACAAATTTGTTGAGTAGAGTGATACATTAAATATGATTATTATATAATTTGTACACAAAAGATAGAACCAAACAAATTGTGGTCCTCTAGCAGCCAAGAACATAATGAATTCTTACCAATCACAAGTCTTAGAAGGATTCAACCATACATTTGAGAAGACATCAAATCCTTTAGCCATAATAGTTAGTCATTATTGATGTTGCACCAAAAGAAATCCAAATTCAACGTTGTATAATTCCATATTCACCTACTATGAGCTCAAATAATTTCCATGACCACAGAGTTATATTTCTAGGAAGAACCGCAAAAGGAAAATGAAAGAAATGTTGTATAATTTCATATTCACCTTCTGTGAAAGGCAGGATTGTTGTTATGAAGCATTTCATATATTTATTAAACCAAAGTTTAAATCAGCAAATGATAAAAACACAAAATTATAATAGGGATAATGGTATTTCAGTTTAGTAAAATTAAAAACCTGATTCGTACAAATTTTTTCAACCAGGGTACATTGAACACATTGAGACCATCCAACTTTACATCCAATCCTACAAATTTGTAAAGAAGAGCCATATTAATTTATCAAAATTATAAGAAGCACCCAAAACACCCTATAGAACATGTATGTGAAAGTGGGGAAAAAATACAGAGTTAGCAAAACATACCTTTAGGGAAGAAAAGATCTCTAGAATCCCAATCCTACAACCCAACTGCAAATAACACCATTAAGTCGTGAAACCAATCACATTCAAGTCTCCATTCAGAAATGAGCTAAAAACATTTCCATGAACACGGAGTTATATACCCAAGAAAAACACCGAAAGGAAAACAAATTAAACGTTGTATAATTCAATATTCACCTACTGGAAAGGAAGGATTGGTGTTATGATCCATTTTATAAGTTGATTAAACCAAAGTTGAAATAAACAAATGATAAAAACAAAAAATGATAATTTGGTGAAAGGTATTTGTGTTTGGTAAAATTAAAAGCATGATTCATAAAAATCTGTTCAACCAGGGTACCTTAAACAAATTGAGACCCTCAAAGTTTACATACACTCCTAAAAATTTGTAAAGGAGAGCCGTCATTATTTAAAAATTTATAATTATTCAAAGCCAACAACATTGAAATGTTATAATGGAACAAAATATTACAGAAAAATGATTTGTTTTTGCTATTTTATGTTCAAAATAATTACTACTGGAGAAAAGCTTTCTAATGAAACTAAATTGAAGAAAACCTGTGAAAAACAATTGGTAGTAAAAAAGGGTTTTCAAATTAGTTTAAATGAATTAATAGAGAAATATTGGCCGCACAGTAGAAGTATAATCATTAATTGGTGAATCATAATAGGGGAGAAGTAAAATATATTCATATGAAACTGGAAGTACTGATTATTAGAGATAACTGAAAATAATTCCCAAAATTTATGAGAAAAAACCTGTTGAGAGTCACTATATTGCATTATAGCCTGCAAATTTCATTTCAATTGACTGAAATTAGAATCCTAAAATATGTTTAATATGATACAGATAGGCTACAGATGAGAAAATACCAACCCGCTGACGAGATCTGCGTAAAAAAATACGATGATAGATGAAAAAATAATCAAATCCACTGTGGGTGGTAGAGCTCGGAGAGGAGGAATATTATCGGGAACCATTGGATGCAGTGGTTGGGGATCCGGAGGCGGACCAGGCAGAGCCGGAGCAGTTGGAGATGGATGATCCTGATAAGGTGCATCCTGTGGTGTAGGAGTCGGATAGGGATCAGGCGGAGGGGGAGCCGCGGGAGGAAGAAGTTCATAGATGGAAACCTTAATCAGGGAGCCGCGGTAGGAAGAAGCTGGGAGAACGGTCGTAGGCGCGCTGCGGGACGAAGAAACTCGGAGATGGAAACCGTAATCGGGGAGCCACGGGAGGAAGAAACAGGGAGGTCGAAACCCTAATGGAGGACCCGCGTGAGCAACCTGTTCAGTGGAAGAAACCTAATCGGGGGGGCGTCGGGAACCGCGATATCGTATAGGATACGAGAGGATTTCTACCGGAAGATGGATGGTATAATGGTAATTCGATATTGGGATTGGGTGACGTGGAAGTTTGGTTGAGTGACACCTAAGCTTGGTTATACCCTGGTTTAGTAAATATAGTGGATTATAAATGTTTTAAGTGTAATGATAAATATTGTTACATTTTATTCTAGGGTGAGTGTTTGGGTCAGTTATAGTTTGCATCAATAGAGGGTTTATATAACATTATAGATTTTGATGATATCATGTGATGATATTATAATAGTTATGAATACCATTATAGTTCTCAGTTTTTTAAGATAATCATATAAACTGTGTATTAGATAACCCTTTTCTATTTAAATAGATGATATCATAATGAGATTAATGATGATTTTTAAGTCATTTAATTATTGAGATAAAAATGTAATTTATAGGATTAATTTTAATTAAGCCTTCTATTTGGTCCAATAGGCTAGATAGCATGTGTGAGGGTAAATTAGGGTATGATAATTAAAAACCATTTTCCCTTTTGATCATGATTCATTGTTAAAAAACACTCTCCTCTATTGTTCTGATTGTATAGTATGAAAAAAAATATAAAATCATGAAAAGGACGCATCATTTTTACTTTTTTCACCCTCACTGGGCTACATCCACGAAGAAAAAACCAAAGATCTCTTGATATACCAACTCCACTATAAGTGAACATATGTTTACATGCTTGAAGTGGAAACCATATCCCTCCTTGTTTACAACAAAACTCAATTTTAAAACACACTCATCCAACAACAAATATTTTGTCACTTCTTATTTATATGATCCACTTACCGTTTAATGAAATGTGGTTCCCTAAATTATCTCTAATTATTAAATCCTACACTATATGTAGATGCTTTATTAATGTATCACATTCATACTCATATGAAAACCTATTTTCCACTGAGCTCTGGGACATATCTTTCATCCACTTTTCGCAATGCTCACTGACTATGAAAAGTCTAACTTTTACAAAGAAAAAACAGGCCTTCGTGATGCACAGTCTTTCATGAAGCATAATTATCCCTTATGAAAAAAACTATGTTCACAAAGATCTATCTATCCCTCTCAAGGATCACTAGTCTAGATTTCATTTTTTGGGCCTTCATAAAAAACGTTATTTGACAATAATCATAACATTCAGTTGTCTTATAGCCATTGTGAATGACATTCCATACCACATTTGTGAAACTCCATTATGAGCTCAGAGGCAAAAAAAATATGAGTCTCTCTTTTCTCCATCAAATTCTCTGAAAGGGTAGCCTCATATTTATAAGCTTGGATATTCGTGAAGATCCACTTCCTCCAGCTTGATTTTTGGATCTGTCTTGGTAGTAAAACTAAATTCACGAAGATCCATTGTAATTTTCTGTTTGCAAATCCTATCGTAATTGTAATGAACTCCTTTTAAATTGTTCTTTGACTACCTGTATTTTCAATGATATATATGGAACACAATAATTCAGCATGAAAACATTATTTTTCTACAAACACAAACCACCCAATAATTCTTCTATGTAACCTTGGGTTATTTTTTCCTAACAATCTACCCCTTGGGGTTTGTTGGTAACTCTTCTCATAACAATTTTCTGCACTTTGATACCTCACTTATGTTCCTTCCATAATCTACTTTCATTCGACTCTTACGATTGAGATAACAACCAATGATTCACTCCCCACACACTCTATGCCCACATAAGCAATGCTCTGTGTGAGAACAAATATTAGTATGAAATGTTCATCAATGAAGAACATCATTTATGAAACCAAAATTTGATACCATACTGATACCAATAAAAATTTTTCTTTATGAACATAGTTTTCATGGTGTCAAATCTTTGATATATTACATCAATGATTATTAGATCAAATAATTTCTCCCAATATCACGGATCCCCCCATCGGACTACTCATCATGTTAGCTTCTCCAGGTATCTTTACGTAATTCATATTCTTCAACAAAAGCCACACTTTTCCCCCTTTAATAGTCACATTTTCTCCCCCATAGCTAGAAAACCAAATTGTCACTCTTTTACGGCCCACAATAGGGTAAAACACACATCAGTGCATTTTGGAAAAACAGATCATACCTTAGGGAGAAGGGGGTGTTCCACATACACACTTTTTCATGTGATGGGAGTCGACTAGACTATTAATGACAGTTTATGTCACTCAAATGCATCCTTAAATAAGGCCTTTTAATGAATGTCTGCATCTTATACCTTTGTAGGCACATTATCAATCTTCACTAGGTCGTGCTCCCCCTTATCCCTGATGTAATGATATTTGATCTCAATGTGCTTGTTTCATTGAGTAATGTATTAGATTCTTTTTCTTGATTGATAGTTGTCTAATTATCCAATAAGATTATTATGAGATACTTCACTTCAACACCCATATCATCAAGTTGTTTTATTATTAACAATAAAGATATGCATGATTGATTGGTATAAATATACTCACATTTTGCGGTGATCAATGAAATGAAATACTCCTTCTTGATTAGCCATGAAATTTTCTATCCACTAATATGGAAATCACCACCAAATTTAGATTTCATATCAACTGCTGATCTCGCCCAGTCTGCCTCTGTATATCCCAAATTCTATAGTAGAGAGTTATCATTATACATGAAACCAAAATCCACAATTCCCTTAATATTCTGAAGTAATATTTTCACTGAAAGCATATGGATTTCCTTGGGATTTCATTGATATCACAGTACATTGAATGTGAAAAAAACAATATCATGTCTTATCACTATCTGGTATAATAAAATTCCAATAATCTCCCTATATTATATGATGTTAACTAACCAGTCATCATCATATATTGATACATTCCTTTAGGTAGCAACCAATGACATTATGTACTTATAATTTTCCAATAAATATTTCAATGAAATTCATTTGCATATTTTTATTGTGAATTGAAATTTAAATTCCATCCTTATTTCACCTATAAATCGTGAAAAAACGTCCACTCGCCAAACATTGACATTTTGAACCCACTTTTCATGAATTTAGAATACTTTTTGCACTATACTTCATCGGATCTACAAAATATAATATTATTGACATAAACTAACACCATAATCCTTTGATTACTATCATTGTTGAAATATATATTGTAATTAACTCCACCAATTGTAAAGTTAAGCTTCTTCTAAAAACGATCAATCCTTTAGTGTCATTCTCATAGTGCTTGTTTTAGCACATATATTGCATTCTTCAATCGAAATTTTTTTCTCTCATCTTCATGAATGAGAATACTATCTACCAACTCAATATAAACATTTTCTTCTAGAAGCACATTAAAAAATTCACATTTTACATCTATCAAAAACACTTTAAACATCTGTTGCACTCCTATGTCCAGGAATAATATGATTTTATAATGCCTTGTAATAGGTGGAAATGTTTCATCGACATCAATACCATCTCTTTGGGTGTACCATTTTCACACCAACTGTGATATGCTTTTAAACACTAAGAAATCTTCATTCATATTAGTTTGAAAGACCCATTCATTCCAGATGAAATTATTGTCTGTTGTCCAAAAACAATCTACCAATTCAAATCCTTTTTAATCTCGTCATGCTCATCATTCAACACTTAATCCCTATTTTGATATTCAGCTATTTGAAAAACATTTAGGTTCAACATGAGATAATATAGATTTCTATTATTATTTCTTATTTATTATTCTCAAAACTAGTGTTGTTTGATCACCAATAATATAATTCCTATCAATTTCAGTTCAACTATTTGGTATAATTATAGATACAAACATGATTACTTCTTATTGATCATCAGTATCATCTTCTGATTCTGTAACTACTACTTTTGTTTCCCATGTGTCACATTCCTATTCATCACTTTCATCTTGAAAATATTTACTGTTTTGTTGCATATTATCATCATTTTCCACAATATTTACGTCATTTATCTTAACAAAATTCACTAGCTTCTTTTCCAATAATTGGTATGCTTTGAATTTCCCTATGTATCCAAGTAATATCTCATATTCTACAAACGATTCAAATTTCTTATATTTTTCATTGATGATAATGAATCATATACTAATTAAGATAAGAACATATTTAACTGTTGGATTCATTCTTCTACACATTTCATAAGGAGTATTTCCTTCTACAGAACACAATAGAGTCCTAGTAGAAAAATAGATAAATGCCAATACCCATTCCTTTCAAAATTTCTATCGTATGACTTTTTCAATAAGAATAATTCTGGCCTTATTATTGATGATGTTATTTATCTATCAACAACTATATTCTATTAGAGATTTCGTACTGAAGAAACCTGATGCTTGTCCCATATTTCGTGAGATCGTCTTCGGCCTAACTATTTGTGGATTATGTACCATTGTTTGTACGAAAAAATAGAATTTTTTTCCCAATAATCCTTTGAACTTCCCTATGATACTATTTTTGGAAATTAAACAAATCAACCTTTTTGTAAATAAAAAATACCATTTCCATTCCTCAAAAATAATCCACAAAAAAACATAATATCATTCTCTATCAATGGATCAGGGTTATATAGGTCCACAAAAGTCATTAAGAACCAATTATATTACTCTTATTGATTTCCTTTCCTTCTCATTGTACGTCTTTTTAAATATATTATCTTGTTGACAAGCATCACACATATGTGTACAATCACATGATATCTCAGTGAGGTCTCTAGATGAGTCATATTTCACGAAATCTTCTCATGATTATTTTCATTAATGACCCATTCATTTATTCCATAGCTTGTTTTATTCCTATATTGACAAAAAGAACATAAATTCTTATCCCCTTACAAGGTAGATATTTCCCCTTGTTATTTTTTACAGTAGATTCATAGAAAAATAATTTCCATTAATGATAATCTTATTCATAGTAAAACATATAGAATGATCTGAGTCACATAGTTGGCTAAAGCTATGAAAATTGTAATTGAACCCTTCTACTACTAAGAAATCAGTACGCCTCATCTCATTTCCCCCAATCCTGACCATTAAAGAGCCATTAATATTCATTCCATCGTTGTTTCAAAAAATGAAAACACCATATTTTTTATAAATTATGCTGTTAACAATATCCTTATTACTAGTCATGTGAGAAGTGCAACTACAGCCACAGATCAATACACCAGAACGGTCAGATTCTTTAATTCCATTTCAGTAACCACATAATTCCCAGTTCATTTCTTCATGATCCATTTTTTGTCTCCATACTAGGCATATATTGAGAGAATTAATATTTCTTGGACTATGATTGACATGTTTTATCTCGGGAGACTCTAAATTTGATCTTCAATTTCATCTCACATACTACTTCATTGATCTGCTTGTTGTGAATAGTTTGATTCTCTATTGGCGCATTTCTTAACATTATTGATGTATATTATCTATCAATATGTCCAAATCATCCACACAAATAAAATTTCCATCGAAATATATTATAGAGTATTGAGCTCTATTTGGCATCCATTTTTTCTCTTGTGCTACTCTATACCACTTAACAATTGAACAATAATTTTGTGAGTGTCCCATCTTTCCACAATAATTTCACCTGATATAAGGTGCATTCCTACACGTATCTTCTTCACCATTGGGTATCTGTTGGGTTATCTTAATCTTAGGATTCTTATTCATAACCAAATCCACCTTCAATATCCTAATGGGTGCTTGTTGATTGACATCAATATTAACATAATTTGTATCTATCAATCCTCCAAATCCTTAGCATCCAAACATAATTTATGCTTCTTTTTTATGGAACTCTATGGTAAAAATTCATCTTCTTAGTTTTATAAATGATCTTCTTTCCCAATTTCAAAATCTCAGTCAATAGTTTTTCATGATTCTTAACATTTTTTCCACAAACTTACAATTAATCCTTCATGTTATTAAATACACTTGATTTTGCCTTTCTGTGTGTTATTCAAGCCATATATATATCCCTTTTCTATTCTTTATCCATGATTTTATACTGGCTAACCAATTATAAGTCCTCTAGTGTTGATGACATCTGTTTCTAAATTTCATTAATTATCTATAACTTCCCTCTTCTGGAAACTGAATATAGTGTTTGACATTAAAAACTATATTACTGGCTTTCCTTGTTTAGGACCTCCCGATATATATATCATCAACTAATTCCTCTAACACATCATACATATCAACTCTTCCTTTGACTTCTTCTTCTTCATAAATGAAATATTTTCATTTCATTGAGTTCTATCGACTACTACCACCATAGATTTGTTTCCATGATCATTGAAATTAACAATCTCTTAAATCTCCTCAATCTCAGACTCATATGAAATTTCTCATTCTTGGGAAAGAATATTATTATTTTTAATGAAATTTCACTTGAATGGTTTCTTTCCTTTCATAAAGGCTAAAGGATTATTTTTGGGAATTTTGTCTTCGTCGACATAATCATATCCCTAAAACTTTTTGGGACACATTTCTACATGATGACCAGCCTTTCCAAATATAAATAAAGAATGTGTAAGTTTACCTTTATACATTCCTTTTCATCTATTATGATTTTGTGAAAGGAATGAAATCACTTTATCTCTCGCTTCTTCTTCCTAATAATCATCAATAGTTATCTTCTTCATGGAATTGAATGCCACATATTTGGATTTCCCCTATTCCAAAACATCACTATTATCCTTTCATATTCAGTATTCTATAAGGGTACTATTCAAGTAATCCAGTGTTTTCACTTTTGTATATTTATCTACAAGTAATAAAACATTCATATGGAAATGAGTTTGATGTTTCTTCAATATGACCTTCACTATATTTATGTCTTCAATGACTTTTCCAAGACCATAAATGTCTTCCAAAACAACATGTACCCTAAAAAATAATGCCTCAACAGAATCATTCAATTACATTCTAAGAACATCACATATATTCCACAACAATTGTAACTTTTCTACTCTGAAATTTTAATCTTTGTAATATATGATCAAAATTTATTCCAACTTTGAATGTTATGTCTTTAATTACATCACATTTTTATAGATAACATTGGATAGGTATCCCCTTATAGAATTGATTCTTGTGAAATCAGTATCAAATTCACTATACATGTGTTTCTATAGTGAACCACTATTAATATTGATTGTTATACCATGAATTGCTTCTATAAATATATAAATTCCCAAATATTTGATGTAGTGTTTCATTTGATTCTTCCATAGCTGAAAGAAATTCCCCATGAATATCGAAATCTTTTTAGGAATTTTTACTGCTATTAGACACATAAACACTTATATTAACCCCTTTCGTAGATACCTATTGTTAGGTCTGCTAGGCTAGATACACTAATAGCGGGTGAATTAGAGTATGACAAATTAAAACAATTTTCATTATTAATCTTTTTTCGATGTAAAAAACAATATCCTCACTCCTTCCCATTGCAGAGTATGAAAAATTATTAAATCATGCTCATGACATATCAATTTTACAAGGTTCACCTTCACTAGTCTACGACCACAGATCCTACACCATCGATCTACCGTTGTACCAGATCAACTGTAAGCAGACTGTTCTTTATATTTTTGAAGTGGAATCACTATCCTTCCCAGTTTACAACCAAACACAATTTATAACTCACTTCCCTTTCAACTAAAGTCTGATCTATACATCTTCATAAGAACCACTAATAGTTTACATACTTGTAGGACCCTTCATTATAACTAATTAATGCATAATCAAAACTATATGGATTCCCTATTGATGTCCCTCATTCATCAATAAGTGAATTCCACCTTCCCACTAAACTCTTGGAAATAATTTTTGACCTCTCTTCACAAAGATCAATACCTTCGTAAAGCCACTCTTTTTTGTCAAACACAAATAGTCCTTCACAATGAACCATATTTCATGAAGATCTCTTATCCTATGCGAATCAGAATTCATTTGATAATATCAAACTAAAAGTCACAATGATAAATTTTTTTTATTAGATTCATAGGGTCGTTATGAAATTCATTCTTTCATGATTCATAGAACATTAAGTTTGCTTATAGCCTTGTGAATGAATTCGCATACATCCTTCGTGAAGCTTCTCTACAACCTCGAACACATAGAGTTTCTATTTTGTGTCCTTATTTTCATCCAAATAATTTTTTAAGGGGGTAACATAATATTTATAGGCTTGGATCTTCGCAAATCTCCACCGCCTCCAGTGCATTCTCTAGATCTGTCTTCGCAGGGTACCTCAATTTGCGATGATACATTGTAATTTTTTATTTGCAAAGTCGACGTAATTTCAGAGCACTCCATATTAGCAAAGCCAGTTCAAATCATGATGACGTCTATTAGAGACTGATTAGAAGTATGCCAAAACTCTTAGAGCTCATTTCTCTTGGCATTGCGAAGCTCATCGCTTTTGTAGAAACTTCTTCTTGAATTCATTTCTCTTCCATGATTCAAAACATTCAATTCCCATATTTTCAAAATTAATGCCTTTTACATATTTTGATGAGATATTTAAGGAGATCAACATTCAATGATAAAGAAACTGTAAATTTTTAAACCCCAAAAGTTGGAAAACACAAGAGAATAGTGATTCATTAATTATTTCATCACATCCTTATGATAATCTTAATGAAAATAATGAAATTCAATTTTTATTCATTTTTCTACACATATTTAAAATTTCATCTCAATATTCTCATATTTAATTTTCCCTATGACACAAGGAATGATATTTAATTAATAATGTTTAGAAGTGTTTCATTCGGATGATTATAATGTCTTAAAGTGAAATAAGAAATGTTTGGTATGGTGGTAGATAGTCTCACTTAAATATGTGTGTACAATTTATGTAAATGATTATTATTAATTCTCAAGTACACTAACCCTAAACAGTCATTGAGAATAAAAGCGATACAAAACTTAATTATGTCATTTGAATGCTTTTGACAGATAAAATTGGGAAAGATGTATTATTATAATGTTATAAATTTAATGATTAAAATTTTCATATTGTTTCTAGAGTGAGTGTTTGGTTAAGTTATATATTTCATCAACGGTGGATTTATATAACATTATATATTAGGATGAAATAATGTGATGATATTTTAACTGTTATGGATACCATTATTATTCTCGCTGTTTTTGGATAATCATATGATCAATGTACTAGATACCCCGTTTTTCAATAGATCTGATCATAAAGTGATTAATGAAATTTTTGAAGACATTTAATTAGTGTAAAATATATTTAATTATTTTGATTAATGTTAATTTAGCATTTTTTTAAGTCTAATATGATTGATACCCTTAGAGTGGCGATAAATCAGGGTATTAATAATTAAATCAAATGCCCCCTTTTGACCTTGTTTCGTTGTTAAACAAAATTGTCTTCTCTCTCCTTCCCATTTTAGATTATTACCAAATCATAAATCATGAACACGACAATGTAATTTTAAACGATTCACCCTCAAAGGGATATGTCCAAGGATAATACACTGAAACTCTAGATATGTACCAAATCCACTGTAAGCACACATATTTTTAAATGTTTGAAGTGGACTCGCTGTCCCTCCAGGGTTAAAAATAAAAACAATATAAAAACTCACTACTCTCTCAAATTTAGTGTGCTCACTACTTCTTCAAAAGATCCACTCACCGATTAATGACACGTATGTCCTAAATTATCTCAAATGAAGGAATCATCCACCATATGTAGTTTCTTTATTGACTTCCTACATTCATCCATAGAAGGATACATCATTTACACTGAACACTAGGAAAAAACATTCATCCTCTTTTCCTAAATCTCAATATCTTAAAAAAGCTTGTCTTTCACGAAGCACAAATAGGCCATCACCAAGAACCTTATTTCTTGAATATCACTTATCATCCAGAAATGACATGCGTTTAATGACGATGAAACTATCCTTCACAAAGATCACAAGTTTTGATTATATTTTTTCGGCCTTTTGGAATTCCTTTCATATGCGATGCTTAGAACATTCAGTTTCTATATTGACATCATGAAGGACTTCACATACAACCTACACAATGGTCATTTGAGAACTATGATACATAGAGTTTTTTTATTCTCTCTTTTATTAATCATATTTTTTGAAGAGGGTAGCTTCAATTTATATTCTTGAATCTTCGCAAAGCTCCACCACCTCCATTGCATTTTCTTGACCCTTCGTCGTGTGCACCTCCATTCGGGAAGATCCGTTGTAATTTTCTATTAATCCAGAACATTGTAATTTTAGAGCATTCCATATCAATAGAGGCCATCATAATTCTAATGACTTCATTAAAAAATACTAATCAATCCTGCGACTGATAATGATTATAATTTTTCTCAGAATAAGGAATCTGGTCACTTTTGTTGAGACATCAACCAGAATTTGTTACTCCTCCGCAGAATAGAACTCTCGAATCCCATATTCAAAAACATTATTCCTTTTACATATTTTGATGAGATACTTTAGGAAATAAACTTTCTTTTATGAAAAACAAATTCCAAATTTTGAACACCAAAAAGATATAAAACCATAGAAAATGACGCCAGCTTGTATCTATTCATTTGTATTGACACCAAATCATCTATTACATTATCCTGGTTCTTTGTCCACATGTATTTTCAATGAAATCAATGTAGACACAAAAATAACCATGAAAACCTTATTTTTTTACAAACCCAACCTACCCAAAAATTCTATACTGTAATCTTGAGGGATTTTCTCCCAAAGCCATTATATTTGGTGTAGAATTTTTTTTAGTTTTTTATAACAATTTATATATGATTCTTGATATTGATGTAATTTTGGGAATACATGTTTTATCATTTATATTTCCATGGGATTAAAATTATAATTGGTGAAGAGGTGATTAAAGTAATTTTAGAAAAATGTCACTATATTAATGTTCTTATGAGAATAATTGTATAAGATAAAATCTGTCGTTAAATAGTGTTTAAAGTTTAGGATATTGAGGTTAGTTGAGATAAAGGGTTAGATATTTATGAAATTATTTACATTTAACATTGATTATTCTTGTATATTATTGTATATTAAGTTATCCTGTGATGGTTTATTTGTTCGCAGAATTATCTCACAATATCAAATTTATTTACAATGACTAATTTTATATTGAATTTCTTGATTAAAACTTTTATGGTAATTTTTTCTTTTAAACTTTTATTTCGTATCCTCATTCCTAATGTACTCATTCATCATGAATACTCATCAATTGCATGAAAATATGAAATTACAGTTGAAATTGATAAATTGTTGAAATTATACTCTCTATGTAAGTATATTTCCATATTCACCTATTAAATATGGAAAACGATTTAATCAACCCAATTAAAATTATATTTAACAAAACATTTACCTACTACAAAATCGTACAATGAGATTATTTTCTTTTTTCACACCACATTAGTTTATAGTTTTGTTTTTTGACTTTCTCATGACCAAATATAGCATTTTTGATCAATGACCCCTATCAATTTCTTTCATTATTATGTAAATAAAATTATGTTCCATTTCCAAATATTTACTTCCAAACAATTTTACCATATTTGGTATCCTAATATTGCTTATTATGTATTTTCCTCATTCTTATTTATCTTTCACATCTACAAGATGATTTATTGACACTTTTGTTGGGTAGGTTTCCATTATATGATATTTTCCCAAATTTTTAATGTTTTTAAATAGATTTAATATTAATTATTAATGTTATAATTTATTAAATGGGAAATTATTTGTATACAATATATTTTATAATATTATAAATGGGTTCATTTGTATATTCAAGAAAAAATAGAGATATTAAATGAATCACGTGATATGTAAATATTATCAAATATTAGCTAAATTTAAAGGAATGAATTATAATAAATTATTTATTATATTAATAAAATGTTCTAAATAATAAAAAATAATTATATATTAAAAATGAATACTTTATCATTTCTCATTAATGTAAATTTATTTTTATGAAACTATATTTCTTAAAAATTGATTATTCTTTTATTTTGATTGAATTTATTATTATTTATTTATATATGTTTTATAAAATTTAACTTAATAATTTATGTTAATTTTTAAAATAATCAAATTGAAAATTACTTCATGTTATTTTTTCTATTTTTTAGAAATTATAAATTTTCATATTTATAATTAAAAATACAAATTTCTGTAAAACTATTATTTCTTTTGACAAAAAAAAGGCAATTTAAAAGGAAACATTAGTTTGAAATATGATAGAAGGTGAAAATAATTTTAAATACTAATATTTAACCCACATAATAACTTTTTAAATATATTTATATTATATTTAAATATTAGTGTAGTTTTGAGTTGAAAACATTAATTTTATGAAAAAACAATTAAAATGCATAATGATTCCCCTTTCTAATTTATATATATATATAAAATTAAGGATATTTTAAAACTAATTTAATAAATATACATCAATAAATTTTAATTGGGATTTATAAAATTATTATTATTAGTTATAGTGTTTATATAATATTTTCTTTATCTAGAAAAATACACTTCTTGAAACACCATTATTTTGTCATAAACATGGGATAAATATTGAAATAATTTTTGAATATTATGTAATTTTAATTTTATGAAATTAATTAAATAAATTGAATCATCATAATTTATATTACATAGTAAATTCAAATTAATTTTGACCATAATATATAGTAAAAACAATACAAATGTATTACAGTGGGTACTGAAAAGGAGGATTTAATAGTGGTTAACTAAATTAACTATTGATAATATTAGATTATAAGTTTTATAAAATATATTTTTTCAACATATTTATACACTATAAATTTAAATTCCTTATTATTCATCATGTTAGACAATTGTTTCCTTAAAATCCACTTGAAATACTTTTTATTTAAATTAATAAAAATTCTATTACTCACCTTACATGTAAATAACCACCCAGTATCCTATATTCATCACAAAATCAATAGAAAAAGAATTATTGTCATGTAATTAACCAATTATTTATTATTTTTATGTTTTTAAGTCATATGGGTGATGTTTGGGAGTGTTTTGAGAACATATAGATGGTTTTTAGATATTTTCTAAAGGATCTTGGTTTATGCATAATATGTGAGAACCATGCAACTCCAATTAAAAATCATTAATAATGATGAAATAGATTTGGGAAAGGATAATATATATTGGAAAAGTTTTCCAAAAGCATGAATCCAATATGGAGAAACCATGAAGCTTGTGATTGTGATATGTTTTCCTCATTAGAGAATGGTTTGCCTTATTATATGAGCTACCCATGTGTTTTCATTCTATAAATAGAGAAGAGAACAAGATTATTGCTTGGTTTTCATAATTGTACAACTAAACATGAAATTCATTAAAAAATATGCACAAAATGTGGATCTATGTCAGTATTAAGAACAATCACTTTGTTTTTTTTTTAAAAACTGTCCAAACTCAAGCTTTTCTCTACCCAAAGGAAGAAATGGATTCTCCCATCAATCTAAATGTAATTTTGAAATTTTATCTTGGTGCATTAAAGTCATCTTCTCATAGTAAATTTTCATTTATTGTATTTTTTTCTTGTATTCCATTATATCTCCTTATTTTCCTATATATTTCTTAGATTTTGATCCGGATTGGATAGATATATGCTAGTTTATGATAAATATTGTTGGATTTGTCCTCGTTTTTATTAGGATAGGAAATATAAGTATGGTTTTTAGGTAATCAACCTGGATTTAGGGGTGTTTTATTGAATTTATTCACATTCTCCATAAAAAATGAGGTTTAGGTCTTCACTCTCATGTCCCCTTTCTAAAATAGATTGTTAAAATTCTCATTTTATGTAATATTGATTGGGAAATTATTGTAAAATAATTTTTGGAAATATTATTTGGTTATGGTTTATGGAATTATGAAAATTGTGTGATCTTTTGGAATGTTAAATGTGTAATGTGATTATAAAATGTTGATTTCAAAATCGATATTTTTTATTAAGGGAATTTATTTTTTTAAAAAGGTTAGTTTTATTGAAATGGTTTTTTATAATGGTAGTCAATAAAATTTTGTCTTAATTGAAATTTTTTGTTGGAATGGTTTTCAATATAATGCAGGATTTATTGATATTTTTTATTTGAATGGTTTTCAATAATTGTAAGGTATTTTTTGAATTTTCTTGTGGATATTTCATCTACTCTGACAACATAAATGGTAAATTATCACACAACATTAGTGGTAGATAGTGATACTTGGGATGTTTATTGGATTTGGATAATAGATAATTATTGGAATCTATGGATTAGTGACTTCAAAGACTTTTGGTTTTATTAATTTTATTCTTCATTGAACAATGATATATGTATCCTTCCACCATAGTAATTCATTATGGTTATTTATTTTGAAATCAATGATCACAATTGGAATTACATTAAATTATTATCATGCATCATGTAGTGGATATGGTTTTGATTTTTTTGGTTTTATTAGTACTATTTCATAAGGGAAAACCATCCTCAATATATTAATAAATACCTTTGAATTTATTTTTAGCATTTTCCACCTTTTGGTTGTCACTTATGAAAATGTAATATCATCCCACCATCTCAATCCAATGAGTAGGATTGTTTTTATAAGTTGTATCAGCTTGGTTCTTAGGAATATCATTCTTGAACATGTGGTCTTTGATTAGTATTGGTTTTTGGTGATTGAGTTGTCAATTATATAAGGTTATTCATGATTTGGGATTATATAAAAGAGTATGATTGTTGAAACACGATATTTTTAGAATAAAAAGTTGTAGCTATCATTTTTACATTGAATATCAAGTCAGTCGGGAGTTGGATAAATAAGTGTTTTGGAGACACTAATAGGATTTTGAATCTTATTATCATGTGATAACCCAAAGGGAAAAAACAAGGCATGTGGATCATTTTGATTGGTTTTATAAGAAGACTCCCCCCATATTTCAGTTTGTTTTTCAACAAAAAATGTTAGACGTATTGCTAAACATGATGAATCAAATAATAAATTTCCTTGGTAGACTAGTCAAGATGAAAGTACATCTAGTGATGAATAATTTTTAGGATCATATACGCTAGTGGTAGGATTTATCTATTAAGTCTAAATTAAAAAAATTCATTAGTTTTGAGGATTCTAAGGAATTCTTTTACAAAAATATTTGTCCTCATGCATTAAAAATTTAAATAACTAAAGATTTACATATTCTGAAGAAGGATATCATCACAGTAATGGAATATTTGGATTAATTCATGTATTATTTTTAATTTCTACATGTTGTTTATTCTAGTGCATCCTTGAAATATCGCATCTATTAATGGTTGATGATGATACTAATTCACTCACAGAATGAAAATATATGTAATAAAAATTATTCAGTGATGGTGAATAAATAGACAATAGAATAATAGAAGATCTCAAGATCTACAGATTGAGTAATAATTTAGATAACACTAGTAAATGGTTTGATCATTAATGAAAATAATATGTATAAATTGAAAACATATTTCCAATGTTGGACTATGGCTCTTCACTTGATATTTAGACTAGTAAATCTCCCTCCAATGACGAAGAAAAAACTAGGATTCTTCCAATGTGGTTATTTTAATCACATAAAGATATATTATATGACATAACCTATATCATGATGCATCAAAAAATATATAGAGAATCATTAGTGTCATTATTACAATACTCTGAGGTATGGTGCCCAGGACACATCTTAGGTGACACAGACATCATATGACACAACAGGTCATTGTAAAGAGTGTTCCTCTTATTAAATAATTATGTTGTCAAAAGGAGATTCCATAAATAACATGCAACCAAGACAAGTGAAACCTCAATATGGAAATAGATAAAAAAATTGAATTGGAGAATCATTTATATGGATATGAGAAGGTTATCATGGATGATCATTCTTGGCCATCAATGGTTTGAGGTATGATTCATTAATACTACTATTATGCATGATTTTTCTGATATGTGTGCTTCCCATTCCATTATATATTATTTATCTATAAATTTTAATGGTTATAAATTTTAGATGATTCCATTATTGGTAAAACATAAAACACTTCTTGGTCAAAGAGAATTTTGATTATTTTTTTGTAGAACATGTCAAATTAATAATGATGAGGTTGATTTAATATTGAATTTCTATATTCATGAGATAGATTCCTATGATATTCTTCTATGTATGTATTGCGTGATAATATTAAAGTTCCATTCAATGTTATACCATATGGTTTAGCTTTACGATTGATGATGGCACTGAGAATCACATTATAAGAGTTTGGATGTTAAATGCATGTTCAATAGCCTTGTTGGAACTATATTATTGAATGATATCATACATGTTGGCAACATTGAAATTGGATTTAGTTAGTGTTATCGATTATATCAGTTCTCTATCTATTTTTGATCAGTTTCGATATTTTATTCCCAAATGTTATTGGGGTTTCTCAAACACAATAGAATTGGAGTTTTCAATTAATCTTCTTTTAGGGGAAATACCTATTTTACTTATGTTTTATTTTATGAAAACAAAATAATTAAGAATATTTAATGTACAGTTATACTGTATAGAATGATTATGGTTAATTCATCCTTACATGTCATTGTGGGTAGCGATGGAATTGTAAGTGAAAAAGGAAGATGAAAATCTATGGGTGTGTGTGGATTATTTTAAGCATTGAAATGTTACAACAAAGTATAGGTTTAATATTACATGAATTTGTGATATTTTTTACCATTTTAGGTGTCCTTATTGGTTCTCAAATTTTTATCTATGCACTGGATATCACCAATTGTGGGTTTGGAAAAAGTCTATTTTGACGAAATCATCCAAAAGTAGATATGGACATTATGAATATGTTATAATGCTATTAAATATTATTAATGAACCATCCGTATTTATGAAATTGATGAATATGATATTTTAGAGATCTCTAAATTCATTAGTGGAGGAAATTTTGGATGAAATAATGGACTATTCATGAAAAACGTGTCAACATTAGTATCACTTTGTTACATTTTTGGGAATATAGAGAGATTATTAGTTGTAATAAATATTATTAGAGTGTGATTTTTAAATAATATATGTATGAATTAACTTCCATGAAATCTAAAAAAGAGGTGTTACTATAGATCAAAAATAGATTGATGTTTTTATATCTGGGAAACATACAAAGAATGTCTCTAAGATACATTGTTTTCCTGACTAGATTGACCAATGATAGATATTAAAATAATGTTTCATTCCAATGTAATGGGGAATTTCTATAGCCTTATTAAGAGCCTAATTTTTACCTTATATGACAAACAATAATGATTATTCAGGATGTAACAAAAGGTTATGTGGTTTATTTTTGGTATTCATGCTCATGTTTGGGATGTGTTCTCACGCTGGGAGATCATGTTGATACATATGGTAGAAAATAGTTACAGACGCATGAGAAGAACTATCAAACCTTGAATTTCAGTTAGCATTTATTGTCCATTATTTCTGGACAACATATCATTATATATTTCGGGGGAAATTTACTCTACATATGGATCATAAAATCTTATGAAATAACTTTTCACAATAAAATATGAGCATGAGACAGAGATGATGGATGGATAATCATTAGATGATTGATATTAAAGTTATATATACTTGTGGTAAATTAAATACAATGATTGATGCATTAAAGAAAAAATTTACAATATATGTTG
The DNA here is from genome assembly GCA_963277665.1 of Viscum album. Lineage (NCBI taxonomy): Eukaryota > Viridiplantae > Streptophyta > Magnoliopsida > Santalales > Viscaceae > Viscum > Viscum album. The sequence continues at coordinate 1,499,176,365 of OY728161.1, forward strand.
GAATAATAATTTTCATATCTATGATAGTTTGTGTTTGTGATATCAAATATTAACTTGGAATTTGAAGGTTGAGGTAATGTTGAAATTTTTTCCCAATTTCGTTAGTTCCTAATTTATTGATTTTGGTTAAATCAGCATAGACATCAAAATCAAAATTTTCGGTAATGTGGTCAAATCTCAAGGGTTGGGATATAATTTAGGGGTAGTAGCTAAATGGGAGTTCAGTGTTGTGGTTCAAAAATCAGATGGTATTGCCTATGGTATGTCAGGAAAAAAATTGTTATACTTACCATAATTAAATAAGGGCAGTTTATCCTAGAATACAAATGATGTAAAAAGTGTTTAAAGCAAGGATTTGGTGTGTCATTATGAAATAGAATATAGATGAGTTTTTTTGATATTCTTATACTATTAGAAAATTAGTGTAGAGAATCAATGAATAGAATTTTTGTTGAAATATTTACTGATTAATTTTGTGATGTAAGTGAATATTACTATATATTTTATACCATGAATCTAAAGAATGGATCAAAACAATTATTCCATGTGGGTAGAAATGAAGAAACCCACAATTCCATTCGATTTAATCCATATTCATGAATATTTTATGGTGGTTGAATTGTAAAATATATATATTCGATAAGTGGTAAAGACGTATGGCATACCAATTTTTATAGTGTCAGAAATAGATCTGAGGCTTACAACTAATGTCAGGAAATCATTATAGAAATAATTTAGTACACAGTTGATTATGAGTGTGGAATGTCATCCATAAATATATTCATAATCCAAAAAGATGATAGAAACATTGTAATACATTCTACACACATGTATAATCGATATTGGTGGCTGAAGGGAAGAGAATGTTCCCTTATTGGAGTTCTTGAATAAAAATATTTATCCATCCTTGATATGAATTTATTCATTTGAATAATGGAATGAGTGTCCTTTTCATTCTACTATTTTATTGGTAGGAATTTGATGTACATAACTAGTTGGGTAAATCCTTATCCAATTAATAGTGATGAATATTATGTTTATATAGGCATTGATGTAGGAGCTACAAAGTCATTAGAAATCATATGCAGATTGTAACGTCTGGAATCAGGGTGCCACAAAACGGGTTCCCCGAACCCGGTTGGTCACATGACCTCAAGAAAATTTCCCAAAATGTAAGAGGCTACTTACTATAAGAGAGGGATTAAGTTTGATAGTGGGAAAACTATGCCTTCATTTGTCAAAGTGCAGTGTAGTGGAAATGGATGGCATCTATTGTGACATCTCCTCCTGCATCGGGGGGAGAGGGGTCATCGCCTCCTCCTCTGATCCCTGTAGCTATGAAGTTAAGGGACTGTGATCTCATCCAGCCTTCTTCTGATGTGGGTTTCATCATCCCTAGAATACAGGTCACTCCGAAGGTCCCAGGTTGCATCTCTGCTCAACCTGTTGTTCCAATGACGATCCAAGAGTTTTCTGACACCTCTTTGATGCTCTCCATGGCCTTGATTGCAATATTCGTGCAGCAGCAACCCCTAGTGGAAGATTTTGATTAGATTGTTAATGAAGATTGGGGTCTGAAGCATCATGTGCAGGTAGGGATCATGGGACCAAGACAACTCTTTATCCTCTTTGCTAATGAGGATGACCTGGGTAGGTCGTGGTCCAGAATTAGAAAATCCTCCTATGAGTCTCCTTTTCATCTTCTCTGGTGGTCCTTTGAGTATCACATGAATCGCGACTCCCCCAACCTGGCGATCTGGCTACAATTTCCTAGTCTTCCTCTTCCATTCCAAAACCACGGGTTGCTCATGTCAATTGGTAACTCAATTGGATGGTTTTTTTTCATTGATCAGTGGATGTATTCCATGAAAAACCCTTCAACCGCGAAGTTCTATGTTGAGTTGGATCTCTCAAAGATCCCACCTACGATCGTGTGTATTGTGGTTGAAGGTGAGTACAGGTATGCCCAGAATATTATATATGATTCATGGATAACTTCTTGCTTTGGTTGTCACAAGAAGAGACATGATTATGCTTATTATCATAAGAAAACCATCGATGACCTGCTGGGTTCTTCCCCAAATGCAGCTTTCACTACAGCAGCATTGGGTGTTTCTGCTACCGTAGATGGGAATCAACGTGGAGGATCCAATCCAAATGGGAATAGAAATCTAGTGGATGCTCAGTCTCCATTAGCATGGGACATGATGATGGGATCTCGCATGGATATTAGTCTTATCGGTCATGACGCAGTGGTGGAATTGAGGCAGGGCACTGAATTTTTTCTGAGTGCTACTACCATGGGATGGCAGGGAAGCTTGGATCAGTTTGGAAATAAGGATTCTACTTGTGAAATTGGTGATCATAATCACGTAGATGATTCTAATGTTCATATTGCTGAGATTGAGCAATCTAAAAAAATTAAACTTGATGATGGTGGCTAGGGAATGGATGCTGCAAAATATAAATTTCAATTTATGGGCAGGGGACTTGAGCAGAAGTAGATTTCTGATGCTCCTGTGGATACACATCAAAATACATCTTCTATTATGGTGTAGGTAAGGTCTGTTTTTTTGATAAATCCCCCTAAAAATCAATATGCAGTTCTAGAAAAATCATAGTTGAAGGAGGATGACGAGATATTAGAGGAGGAAAAAATGAGGGATTCGGTGGACCAAAGAAGAGTGAACATCTAATCCTGGTAAAGAAGGTTCATGAAACAGTAGGTGGAAAAATTTCTGATGATGTAGAGAGTGATATTGCTGCTATGGAGCAGCAAGATGACAAGGAGATATCCTTTGATAGGCAGTACTTCTTAGAAGCAAATGGCATCAATCAGAACAATGGGGAGTATTCTTCATGCTTGACACCCATGGATGGTAACAAGGAACCTTCCCAGGATACAGCCTCCTTGGTGCATGAGGGCTCTCAAACGGTGTATGAGGGGAAGGGAAACCAATGATTTCGATCAAAGGGTCATATGAAGGAATCCTATAATGAGATTCTCATGAATTGGGTGAAATAGAATGAATGCAATGGAGCATACACCACTCCACCAAAGAGGAAACCCATAAAATATTACTCCAACATGACAAGGACCATATCCACTAGGTCTTCTAAAAAAATTGGAAAATTGAATGAAATTGATAAAAAGAGGGGATGAAGTAGAATCACTAAACCCATGTCTCAAGTGCAGTTACATCTGAGGGAGAAATATTTTGAAATTCTATGTTGATGTGCTCCACAAACTAAATGGGAGTCGGAAGATCCGGATGTGTTCTCCGAAGGCGGTGGTGGTGACCTCTCTAATGATTTCTGATATATGATGCTTTGAGGCCTACTGTTATATTTCTTTCTCTACTTTATACCTTGTACTCTATTTTTATTAATAGATTTCTGGGGGACAAGGAACTCGACCAAGTCTCGCGCCTTCCTTGTTGTTGTGTAGTGGAGAAAATACAAACATACTAAAAGAGGAAGAATTAAACAATACTGAGATGAAATGGACAACAATACAGAAGTAAAAGATATCGACAGTCATGTATATGATGACGCAATATGTCCCAAAGTCTAAGAAAGCTGCTAAAACTTGATACACTGTAGTCTAAAATAATAACACACAAAATAAAAGTATTTTAAAGAAAAAAAAAGTGTAGTAGGATTTCAGTAACATTGTCAGCCTATGCTTGGTCCCATGCTCTCCCACTCCTCTCTAACAATAAAGTACCTGTATAAAGAGTCTTTCCCTTATCAACACCTGCAGCAATATAATATGTTTGGGCCCAATACATGACCCAAATATGGTGTGAGAAATAAATCCTATTAGGAAACCACCAAAGACTCATTCCCAATAGTCAGTGAAAATGTGCAACAACATTGTGCAATAATGAAATGCAGTAAACATGGATGTACTCAATAATAGCTACAACTACCAGTTCCATTTCCATATAATTATTAATTAACAATTCAATATAATTGAATTATATATTCCATAGACTCATCCTCATCTGGAAATCTCATATACATTACCACAGTAAAAACCACAACATGTTATCTAACAAGTATAAGGAAAAACAATTCCATGTTTGTGCTTTAGCATGGGAGGAATAACATAAGAAATCATCATAGTGAATATTCAAATTAAAAATTGTCCTCATACATGCAAATCCTTACCCTCAGTTAAACAAAATAAAAACCCTCATGCATAATGAATAATTCCCTCAGGCATACGAGATATTTCCCTCAGGCAGAGAAGCTATTTCCCTCAGGCATATGAAACATTGCGCTCAGTCTAAACAAAAAATTTCTCTTAGTTTAAAAAAACTACCCACAGGCTAATCAAAACACTACCCTCGGGCTAAAAAAGTATATGGGCTGAGCCCAACATATAATCATGCAATTATATATACATTTACTCACAATAAAACTCATGTCATGCTATAATCACGGCATTTGCATGAGTATCATAGCCAAACGGATAAAAAATAAAAATGCACCCACGTGGTGGCCCTGGATCAAAGAAGTGATCCCAGACAATGGATTATACAATAAGAATATTACCACTGAAATTCTAGGTATTTAATCTGTCAAGGCATCATCCATACGACACCCCAAGCATGGGACCGTAGCCCAAGGGTACACACAAACAACTTGACATTTGGAAATTAACACCAGACCACCTACCTCGATCTCCTCTGATCTATATACATGAACGATGCCTCCTAAATTAACCAAGAATGATGTAGATCTAAGAAGAATGATAACCCATTCAAACCCAAATAACATTCCCTCAGGAAATATTAGGATGGAAACACTCAAGGATATGGAAGTGTATCCCACACGGTCCAAAGGTGAACGATGGTAGAAGAATCCGTGTTCTGGTGTGTGATCGGGAGCTCTTACAGGCTTTAGCCTCCCCTCTCAGAGATCCAAACTAACTCAATGCCTCCTCTACCGAATGAGGAGGATACTTCCTTTAAAAAAACAGGTATAACTACATGGCGTGTACACTCATGTACTTGATGTTTACTTTTCACTTTTCACTGTCTCTATGGCGGCCACTTTCCACAGCCTCACTGTTTATCAGTGGACATGGTTACACGGTGTGTATCTCTAAGTACATAGCATGTATTGTCACTCCACTAGCGGCTACTCCCATCGCCTTACTATTCACATGTCGACTAATTACATAGCATGTATATACAAAGTACATGACATGTAGTCAGTTTTTACACACTTCATTGTCAATAGGTTTACATGCCCTCTATACTCATCCCATGCCTCCAAAGTACATGATGTGTGGAAAACTACACGGTGTGTACCAAAAAATACTGGGATTTATCCCAGTTTTCCTTAATTTCCTGAAAACACTTATGGAAAAAGGAAAATAAGAAAACTCTACCTTGATAATAAGAAATAGGTTTCAAAAAACCACCCCCTTAAAGAAATTTTTCCCCAAATTTCCCATCCAACGGTGGTGAACATAATTCTAAGGAAAACTCTTGCCACTTAACACGTATGTCGGTCCCCCGATCCTAGGTTTCGTCCTCCACTCGGCCAAGCTTCCACAGCACCCGTACATGAAGAACCGACCGGCCTCAGAAAACCATTGTGCTCCTATCAACAATATGAATAAGAATCTCTTCAAAGGAATCATCGAACTAAAGCTCATCCTCCTCGTGTTGAGAAAAGTGAGATGGATCTAAGTGATAATGGTGCATCTGCGATACGTGGAAGACATCAAGCATGGCTTCATACCTCTATACTAACAGAAACTGATAGGCCATCATCCCAACTCACTCTATAATCTCAAATGACCCCACATGACTCGATGAATGTTTACCATATCTCCTGATCCACCTGTGTCCCAACCTCGGTGAAACACGCAAGAAAACCTGATCCCTATCCACGAACACCAAGGGTTGTCTTCGGCAATGAGCATAAGATTTATGAAAAGACTGTGCAGTAGCCATCCACTTTTGAATCAACTAGACCAGATCTGAAGTCTCCTTCATGTGACGTTGTCCTAGTAAAGCTTCCTCACCTGCCTCTATCCAGCTCAAGGGTGATCGGCATGGACTACCATATAAATCCTTGTAAGAGGCCATCTCAATAGTTTCCTGAAAACTATTATTGTAGGAAAACATGAACAGGGGTATATGATTCTCCAAAGATCCTCCAATGTCTAGGAAGCATGCACGTAGCATGTCCTCAATCACTTGTATCGTACGCTCTGACTAGCCATCGGTCTGAGGGTGGTAAGTTGTGCTCAGAAGCACCTGTGTACCGAGTGCCCTCTGAAAACTCATCCATAAAAGAGACATAAAATGAGTGTCCCTATCTGAAATGATAGAATGAGGGACCCCATGAATACGTACTACCTCTCAGATATACAACATCATGAGCCCATCAACACCTAAGGTCTCCTTGATCCACAAAAAGTGAGCATCCTTCATATGTCTGTCCACAACAACCAACACGACATCACTGCCTTGAGGTGGCCTAGGAAATGAGGTCACGAAGTCCATCACGACATTATCCCATTTCCACTCCGGAATGGGTAACTGTTGAAACAGTAAGGCTAGCCTCTGATGCTCTGCCTTCGCCTGCTAATAGGTGTAACATCTCGTAACAAAACTAGCTACCTCTCGTTTTATACTGGACGACTAATACTGACGTCTGAAGTCACGATAAATTTTGGAAACTTTGGGATTCATTGTCCAAACTGAAGCATGAAACTCCCAAATCAACACCTCACATATATCCCCTAAAACCCACACTCATCCATGTATACACAATACCTCATCATCTCCTATCGTCCAATCGGATGGAGTGTCCTCACTTGCCTCCAACTCATATAGAACAAGGCCTTCTGAATCAGATAGATGTCTCATCATCACTCTATGCAGGAGGGTAGAAGTCATAGCTAAGGATGAAAGATAGGTTCTCCTTTAACTATCATGCACATCTAAATGCATCTCAGTGAATAAATCTATGAGCTACCACTCACCACTGGCCTCCTGCACTACCAGTATCTGAGTCCTCCTACTAAGTGCATCAACTATAGCGTTACCCTTACCAGGTGTATAGGCTAGCTCAATGTCAAAGGACAGAATGTATTCAACCCACCTTCACTGTATCAAGTTCAAGTAATGATGGGTAAATATGTATTTCAGACTATTGTGTTATGTAAACACCAAAAAGTGTTCTCCCATGAGATAATGTATCTAACAACATATAGAATGAACAACTACAGCCAACTCAAGATCATTCATTGTGTAATTCCTCTCATGTGGCCTCAACTACTGATACCCATACGCAACCACTCGATCACCCTACATCAACATTGCTCCTAGCCAAATAAATTATGCTTAATAGTAATCTTTATACCTCTAAAATTGCTCTATAAGTTTTAAGAATGGTTCACATGTAGTCACCATCCATCCCTAATAATATCTATATATCTGACACATTATTAGGCTGGTCCTAGGAAACTAGTGCTCTCACGTTCAATGGGTCTACCGCTACTCCTTCCTTGGAGATACTATGACCCAGGATGTGTATCTGGTCTATCCAAAAGTGTCACTTTGAGAGCATAGAATATATTCATTACTCCCTCAGTGTACTCAAAATTTTTTCATGATGGTTACTGTTTTCATTTTGAGTGTGAGAATACACCAACATAGCATCCATGACGACTACCACAAAAGAATCCACATATGGGTGGAACATAAGATTCATCAGATCCCTGAAAACTGCTAGAGAGTTTGTGAGTACAAATGGAATGAACATGTACTCGTATAGACCATATATTCTCTGAATGGCTATAAGTGGTATGTCCGATGGTCTAACAGAAACTGATGACATCTGGATCTAATTTAAATATTTGAGAACACTCGTTCTCCTCAAAGATGATAAAAAATGTCAATCCTTCACAAAGGATATCAGTTCATGACCACCAACTGGCTCCACAACCAATTATACACAAAGAGACCGAGGTAACCATCCACCTTCATCGCTAATAGGAATGGTGAATTCCAAGGAGAAGTACTGGGCGGAATGAAACCCTTTTCTTGCAACTCCACCAATAGCTTCTTGAGATCTAACAACTATGGTGTATCCATTATATAAGAATGAATGGACACCAGTGCTTCTCTTTGTAATAGATAAATAGAGAAATCCACCTCTCGCTCTAGAGGAGGACCTGAAAAGTCATTTGGGAAGATATCACTTATAATATCAACCACAGGAGGTAAATCCTTCTAACATGTTCCCTGGAAATCCAGATATAAACACACAATTTGGGTTGTCACTCCACCTTGCCCACGATTCTTGGGTCCAGTTTGGCTTGCATGGACATCTTATTCACTCTTGTATAGAAACACTATGCCCTCGGGTGATGTGAAACTCACCCTGGGACGATAGCAGTTTTCAAGGTCTAGATAGTGTATCAACCAGTCCATCCCAAGAAAGACGCCATAAATATTCATTTCTAAAACATAGTGGTTCCATTAAAATTGAAACCCATCAACTTCTAGGGGCACTCCCTTCACTGATGCACACATGTCTTCCTAATAACCAACAGATTTTCTAGCATCATAATATCAGAAGATGAAGAAGAAACACATAGCCCAAGGCTCTCTACAACATGCACGTATATAAAGATATGTGTAGCACCAGTATCAAAAAGTAATGATTATTATACCATCCCAACTATAATAGTAACTACGATAGTGGAGGGACTAGGATCCTGCTCCTGTTGGGTCTATTACACTGCATATGGCTACACAATGTCGCAGCCCTACGGCACAGCCTAGCTACCCTAAGCTAACCCACCCGGCTGTCTCTGAAACCCTGGTGTCTGTCTACCATGGCCACGACTACAACCTTGGCCTGAACGTCCTGATGTATTCCAATTCCCTGACTGGTATGAATTTGCTAGCCCTGGTCCTACATGCATAGTCTACATAGAACCCCTCTCACTAGCCACTGGTGTAAACATCCTGCAAAAACACTGTAGATAACCCATCATGTCGTAAGCTCAACACTACACTGGGTCACGTGGACAATGAGGTCTTTTGTGCCCAACATTACCGCACCGGTAGCACTTCACCTGGCCACCTGTAGATTTTTTTTTGCTAGTACTGCCACTGTGAGAAAATCCATCTTCCTATTCCTCTTATTGATAGAAATAGTGCCAGAAACTGATGTCGAACGTCCATGGCCTGCACCACTATCATTTCACAGGTTATGTTTAGTAATTAGTGTCTAGTTCACAATAACATGCACTGTAGGAAACCTAAAAACTTTCACCAGTGAAAAAATGTCATATAGTAGACCATATTAAAAGCGTCCAACCCTCAACGTCTCATAGCCCACTAGAACAGGTGAAAAATGTTGTAGCTCGGTGAAGCAAGAAGAAAAGTCCCTCACTGACATGGCGCTCTGCTGCAGATTTAGAAACTCTTAAGATCGATCTTCCCTCAGTATCTATGGAAAGAAAAATTTATAGAAGAGGGAATCAAAATATTCAGACTCCATGTCTCGGTGATGCTAAGTCTGGGTGGTAACATCCCCCAATCTCTTTTCCAAATCACACAGCATGTAAGTAGTGAGCTTGACCCTCCACACAGGAGGCATCTCCAGATGCTCGAAGATCATCTGCATAGAACCCATACTAGACTCTGCAGTCTGTGGTCCACCATCACCTGAAAACATAGGCAGATGGTATTGCATGAATATAGGTGTCAGCTCTGCCATAGATGTGGAAACTGGCGGTGCTCCGTGGAAGGTCTGCATAAACCCCTTGAAGCCTTCAAGAAACTACGCCTCTGCGCCTACATTCAGTGTAACATATGGTTCCGCATCTGGCACTACTGGAGGATCCATCGGTAGCACATGGCCTACCATATCTGAAGTATAATTGTTGCTGCTCTCTAGGAGAAAAAATCATGAACGTATCAGTGGCATGATTATACAAGGTAAAACACACTCCTTAGATCAGGACTATCAAGGATTAAGAACTGTAAGCGTATGAAATGAAAATGAGAATGAAAAAAAATCAAGTTTGACAAAACTAGAATACACGACTTATATAATAACTACACGATGTGTTCCTTGAAGTCTTTCACAAGAACTTTTACTTCTTCCAGAACAGGTCATGTAACACCACAAAAAAATGACATGTTGTCCACACAAAGGGCATGTACTTGAATTTTCTTCCCATTCCCGAGTAATTATACACGGCTTAGCAACACGGCTCTCTATTGAATGATACTACATGGCATTTATAATGTCTACCCGACATGTACTTGAAAAGATTCATCGACCAGTGTTGCCAGGGACACGTTCGGGTACACAGATCACACTACACGCCACGTTCCAGATGGACACGATGTGTACGACTTAGATTACAACTGTTCGTGTTGTTTGTGACACGACCGACTAATTGGATGACACTACATGGTTTGTTACACCCACACACGCCGTGTACACCACCCTATTATCTTAGAAACACGACCATGTCCACACGGTCTCTCATCGGTCAAGACTAAACGGTGTATCCCACATCTACACAGTGTGTACTAGATGAGCTTCACCGACCTCTGTTATTCGAGACACGGCTGGATACATGGATCACACTACACTGTGTGTTCCAGAAGGACACATTATGTAATATAAAGGAAAACACTGAACAGTGTTGTTATTTACGTCGTCGGATTCCCATATTTCAATACACGAGGTGTTAAAAAGTGGCACGACGTGTTTAAGAGACTATTTCTCTGTTAGCGTTGTTAGTCACACTGTGGACACAAGTTCAAAATGACACGACGTGTACAACCAGTACACTAAATGATCCCTCTCGAGTTTTCCCAGTCCCATGTTTCTGCCTTATTGGCCTATGACATGGTTAGGAACTACATGGCATATATATAAGGTACACTCCTGAACAGAAGTGTAAACAACATGTAATCAAAATTACAGGGCATGTATTCTGGGTTTTTTCCAACAGTAAGCCACATAAACTACATCCGAGCCCAGAAACCCACTGAACGAACACCCATGTGACAAATTCTAATCCTTAAGGGCCTATAATCCCTGCGAACCAATGTTTGGAATCTTATATGTGTTATAACAAAGTAAAAAAATCGATGATCCACCAAATTCTGGTTGATGAGGGCCCATACTCCTCAAAATCGAATGTTTGGCGTTCATTTACAAAACCATACATGACAATTCCCTATCAAATACCATGTATTTTATTAAGGCATCTAACACAAAGGCATGAATTTTCTAGCACCACATTTATCACAACAACATAAAATTTCTAATCCATTTACATGTCATGGAAACTATGCGTGGAATTGGTTTCTAACATGTTCCTTATTGATACAAGAGATGACATACCCTTATATCATCGGGTTGTAATTAAATAGAACCCATGTATTAAAGAATAAATAGTACACAACAAGTGTTTCAACCAATGTTGAAAATCAAAGGGATCGTAATAATCATAAACAGAATATCACAATTTAATTCGAGGCAATTCAGCCTTTAACTGTACACGGGGTAGCTACTCTTGGGCACAATTATTACCGAATCACTTAGAAATCTATATCTTTCTATTGTCACAAAATAATAAAATAACTCATAGGAATGAAAAAACCATTAATACCACTTTATAAAGTCCCGGATCTATGTGCCACACTATGGGTTCCCTGAACCCAGTTGGTTAGATAACCTCAAGAGTGTTTCCCCAAACACCAGAGGCTGCCGACTATAAGCGAGGGCATAGGTCTAATAGTATGGAAACTATTCCTTCATTTGTCAATGTGTATAGTAGTGGATAAAATAAAAACATAATAAAAGCAAAATAAGTATGCAGTACAATGATGAAATGGAAAATAGTACATAAGTAAGAGAGATCGACAGTCATATATATGATGATTCAATATGTCCATATTTCTAAGAAAGAAGCTAAATTAGGATACACTACAATCTAAAACAATACTAAACATGATACATGTATTCCAAAGCAAAAAAAAACAGTGCAGTAGGAACTCAGCAGCATCGCAAGCCTATGCTTGGGCCCTTGCTCTCCCACTCCTTTGTAAAAACCATGTACCAATATAAGGACTCTTGAACTTATCAACACCTGCAACAATATAATCAGTTTGGGACCCAGACATGAACCAAAGTGGGTGTGAGAAAATAATCATAGTAGGCAACCACCAAATGTTTGTGCCCAAATATCATTGAAAATGTGCAAAAATAGTGTACAACAATGAAATGCAGTAAACTAGGTGGTACTCAAAAGCCGGTACTCCTACAGTTCTATTTCCATTAAATTATAACTTAATAATTTAATATAATTGAATTATATATTCATGAGACTCAGCCTTAGTCGAAAATCTCTTATACATTGCTGAAGTAAAAAACCACAACAGGGTATCTAACATGTAGATGTAAAAAAAATTCCAATCCTGTGATTTAGCTTGGCAGGTATAACATTAGAAATCATCACAATGAATATTCACAGTAAATAGTGTCCTCAGACATGAAAATTAATACCCTCTGGTAAATGAAATTGAAACGCTAATGTGATTTCCCTTAGGAATAATGAATAAATACATCATGCATAAGATTTATTTCCCTCAAGAACCGATGCTACAGACCTCATGAAAATGAAACGTTGCCCTTAGGATAAACAAACAATTTCCCTCATGCTAAACAAAACACTACCCTCAGGCTAAGAAAAACACTTCCCTCAGTCAACAAAAGTAACCGAGCCGAGACCAACACATAAGAAAGCAATTATATATACATTTTCTCTCAAGAAAACTCAAATCATGTTATAATCATGATATACCCATGGTTATCCTAGCCAAATGGATAATCAGGGGAAACAAACCCATGAGGTGACCCTCGATCAAGGAAGCGATACCAAAGAATAGTTTATACAATAGAATGATTACCTATGAAATTATAGGTATTTAGTCACACAAGGAATCAGCCATATGACACCCTATACATGAGTGCGTAGCAATACGGTTCACAAAAACAACTCATCAGTTGAAAATAAACAGCAAACCACCTACCTCGATATCCTCTGATCGATTTACCTGAACGAGGCCTCCCAAATCATACTAGAACGACGTAGATCTTGGAAGAATGACAACCCATTCAAACTAAAATAACATCCCGTCGGGAAAGAATTGTATGGAATCACTCAAGGAGAGGTAACGTCTTACCACCCAGTCCAAATGTGATCAGTGATGGAATAATCTGAGTTCTGTCGTGCGATCGGGAGCTCTTCAAGGCTTCGGCCTCCCCTCCCAGTTCTCCAAACGAACTCATTGCCTCCTATGTAGAATGAGGTGGCTACATCTCTTTTATAATTAAAATACATAATGACACGGTGTGTACTCTCAAGTACACGATGGGTACTATTAATTATTAACTATTCCTCTGGCAGCCACTTTCCACCGCCTCACTATTCATTAGCCGACTTGGTTACACAATGGGTATTTCTAGGTACATGATGTGTACTATAGATCTCTTAGAGGCTACTCACACTACATTACTAATCACCTGATAACTGATTACATGGCATGTATATACTATGTATATGGTATGTAGTCTGTTTTTACACCCATCATCACCGATAGTCCTACACGCCATATATACTCATCCAACATGACCAAAGAACACATCTTGAGGAAAAGTACATGGCGTTTACCCACAAATTTTGGGATTTTCCCCATTTTCTTTATTTTAATAAAAAAACGTAAGGATAAATGATTATAAAAAACACATAAATCACGAATAAGAACTGGGTTCTTACACGGATCATCATCAATGAATAGTGTTGTTCACGCTATGAGGTATTGTGTTCATAAGGATCTCTATGAGTCTTTGTCATATTCATTTTTAGAAACATGGAATGTTATTTACTTGATGCATATGATCATTGGATATACTGATATTGGTATATGAGGGATTTTATTAGTTGGATTTGTTTTCATTGTTCAGTATACTTCATAATGTGCTTCATGTGTCTATTTTGAAAACATATCATAATGATCCTTACCATGAGATTCAATGGGATCAAATTGAATTAGATGTAATCTACATGAAACATAGGAATAGTTGAAGGAAACGATTGATAATTTTCAAAGCACATTAATGATAGTGATGGGATTCTACATTATATGGAATGAAGGTCCAATGGTGGTAGAATGTTTCACTATAGGATTTAAGTTAGTATCCATTTATTTATGAATTATATATATGTAAATTATATGGATGATGTTTCTGAGAGTTTTTAGAATATGTAGAATGTTTTTTAGGATTGTATAATCGTCCCTTATTTATCTGTGGTTATTAATAATTGTGAAAATACTATAGGAAACCTTAAAAATTATTATTCATTGGCTAAGGGAAAGGTGTATGGGTAGGTAAATAATTGCTCTAAATCATGTAGCCACAATGGTGAAACTATGAAAAATGATATAGTGAGACTTTTCTTGGTTGGTGCATATTCTGTGTAATTGTTGGAGCCAAAATTGTGAGGTAATTCTTGAGAAAGATCCTATTTCTATGTACGTGCATGCGTTTCCTAACTGTGTGGCTAATAGTTCACAGTTTAAAAATATGATCCATAAATTGTGGATAAAGTTCAATATTATGAATTAACCATTCATTTTTTCCTAAAGTCCATAATTTGATAATTTCTCCTCCCAATGACAAGAGAGGCCCCTCTTATTGATCTAGATGCCATTTGAATGCTTCTATTTTTGTGTTGAAGATAGATTTCCCACAAAAAGTCATCATTTATCATATTTTTTATTTTTTCCATTATATCTACTTAACATTCTTGGGATTTTGATATAAATATTTGTGGGATATGCCTATGGAATTATTTTCTAATTAAGATTGAATTTGTATTTTTTGTTAGAGAATGATATATAAGGCATATTTTTTGAGATTCAACCCAGTTTCATGTGCTTTATAATTATATTAATTGTTTTCTCTATAAAACTAGAGGTAGATAGATACACTCTAGACCCCCTTTCTAAGACAATAAGGATTTATTTCAAATTTTTTGTTTTATGTGAAATTTATTTAGAAATTAAAGTAAAATAATTGTTCAAAATCTTATTCTATGGTAGATTTTCGAATTGTAAAAAAAATGTTCTAGTTGAAAGTGAAATGTATAAAATGAAATTAAATTGATGATATTTAAATGTTTATTTAGTTTTGATTAATGGAAAAGTGATTAAATTGTTTTTGATAAGCATTATTGCAATGTATTTTAATTAAAGGATTGTTTATTTCAAATGGATTATTAGAATGGTTTTCAATAAATGGTTGGTTTCATTGAATTGGTTTTTTGTATTAGTTTTCAATAAATGTTTGTTTTTATTGAATTTACTAATGGGAATTCAATTAAATAAAATATATTTTTTATTGAAATGATTTAATTGGTTTTGAAATATATAATTTCATGTTGAAGTCTTAAATGTTTATGAATGGATGTAATGTGATGGATCTGGATATGAATGTTCCGCCATTAAAGGAGTGGGTTTGGAAGTGAATGTCCCACAATCACTAGTTTAGATGTGAATGTTCCACCATCAAAGGTAACACCATGATTTTTTTAGTTTCATGGTTATCTATAGAGGTGTGGTTGGACATTATATATAGAATGGGTAATTCCAATTAATGTCATGAAATATTTGGAATGGATTGTTGAGTAATTTTTGTGTATATTACATAAATTTTGAAAAACATTTTTGGTATTAAATGGTATAAATTTTAAATTGATTTTATTGATAAACAATTCCTAACTATTTCATTTAATCTATTTTAATTAAACGTTCTATCATTTTCTATCCTAATGGTGTGTGTAGGAATTTTATTTTTGAAAAAACTACTATGTTTCATTAATCATCCCAACTTTGGCACATTGGTCCTATAATAAATTTCATCTATTAGGATATAAGAAATTATAATGAATCACATGTCTCTATTTTTACATCAGTATATATGTGATGTCTATTGAATTTGGAGAGTATACATATGTGAGAATATTTTGAGTGGTTTTTTTAAGTCCTTGGTTTTATCATTTTTTCTTCCACTATGTACATTGATATTTTTATTCATCACCAATATTAATTTAGTGGGGTCTTGTTTTAATATCAATGGTAATATATTTATTTAGATTACATTGTTATCATTCATAATTTAGTGGTTTTGGTTATGTTTTATTTTGTTATAATTCTTTTTTAGAAGAGAAAATCATCCCCCATCTATTAAGAAATCCCTTGGAATTTATTTTCAACCTTTTATGCCTTGGGGTTGCCACTAAATTCCGTGTAATATAATTCATCCATATCAATCCAATTAGGGTTGTGGGATCTTACAATAAATTCCCATTTAAACTTCCATGTTTTAAAAATATGTTTTCATTATTTCTGTACAAATATTCAATATCACTTATATTTATCATAACGACATACTAAGAGGCCTTTGGTTTTTAACTATGGAGGATGTCGGAATATGGGCTATCAAACTTAACAGAGTATCATTACACATTTTCTTATTCAACTCTACAAAATCATCATAATTTATTATAATAAAATAAAAAAGTTATAAAATTATAATTAAATGTTATAATTTTATATTCATAACCTAAATAAATATCATCCACATTCAAATGATATGTGAATTCTTCCTTTATGTGTACATTAGATGATAGCCTCAAGAACATATGCCATTAATTTTCAATCATTATTAATTTAAAATGATATAATAAAGGATGTAAAGTATATAAATATATATATGTCTTTTAATTATTTAAAATTTTCCAAAATATGATATCCCAGACACCAATGGACATTCATTTCCTTGGGGGATATAATAACATTGCTTGTGTCTATAGTTCATTACCACCTATTGAAGAAATGTAATTCATTTTTCATTATATCATTACATGGATGGTAATAAATACAATTTTAATTAATATATGTAATATAAATTAGAAAATTTTCATATTAGTAAAATATAAAATATTATCAAATAAAAATATTTCATTTTCATTCAATCAGTTAAAAATTACAATGTTGTTCATCCGCACATGTGCAATACTGCCTCCAAAAAGCGATTTAATTATTTTTTTCACCATTAATACACACATATGATATATATAAAAATATATAAAGAAATATAATTATTTTAGGGTATTATAATATTTTTTATAATGATAAATTATATCATAATTCATTTTAATAAATAGTTGCAAAAAATTGAAATATTATTCATTCCAATTTATAGTCTATTATCTCTATGATTGTAATGTTTTTCATTTTTCATAATCATCATTAATGATTTGTTTTAAATTAATAATTGATGAAAATATGATTAATTTTTATGTATTATTTTCTTAAATAATTTCTAAAAATATCCTCCATGACCACAATCAACATAGAGAAGTTTATTGAAATAATGCACTAAATATAATCAAAACACCCAACATGGACTTAACTAGTTAGGTATTTAAATATAAAATATAAAATAAATAAAATAAATAAGATATAAATAGTTTATTAAAATTATAAAATGTTCATAATAAATAAAATATTTTTTGTAATAATATTATATATGAGTTCAATAAAATGTAAATAAGTTATGTAGTTGAGGTACAAGTTCTCTCATTTTTTTTACATCTATGATTCATATTTCACATTAATCACTATTATTATTGTGTTGTGTATACAATACACATGAATTTATATTGTTATTAATTACATGGAAAATATTTTTTTACATATCCATGTCAGTTTGCCTTTTTTATTTGGATTTTGTTCCATATCCTACCAAATCAATAAGATAACTCATCTTAAAATACCATTATTGAAAAATATAATGTCAAACACCTAAATTATTTTTTTAAGCAGGATATATTTTCCACATGACATGTTAAATCATCAAAATCCTTAGTATCATGAAAATTATGTGTTAATTTTAAGTTATTAATTCATAGGGTTTATTATTCAAAAGATAACCAATGTGAAAAAAGCTTTATGTTACAATAAACTTTTCATGTTTTTTTTATGTTGAAGTTAATTTATGATGAAATGATACACACATATTTTTATTGGAACACATATTGTTATTCAATATTTTTTTTTATGAATTTATTCATCACGTATGATTTCATATTCCCTCATTACTGATTAATGAAACATCGATAATGACTTTTTAATGTTATATTGATATTTTAATTTTTCAAATTGTGTACCATTCGCCTCTATATGCTTGTTCTGTATAAAATTTAAAAAAATCATTTAAAAAATTGTAATAAATTTATTTTATTATTATTTAACATGATATTAAATGTTTTTAATGAAATTTTAAAACATTTTCTAAATGAGTCACTTGTCACTCTTTTTTCAAAATAGAATGAAATTAATATGTATTTTTATTATTTAAAAAATTAATTTATTTTCAAACATTCAAGGAATTTGTTTACATTGAACCATTATTTATATTTATCCAAAGTTGTGTTCAAAACTAATTTGAATCAATATTTTTTAACTATTATTTTATAATTTAGTTTTCAAATTGAAAATTTAATTTTCCTCAGGAAATTTTTTAATGATCTACGAATGGTATTCTCATGGATAAATATCAACACTTTTTATTGTTACTTATACTAATCATTAAAAATTTATTAGTGAAATCATCCACAGTAATTCTATGGATAGATTATAATTTTTCAATGATATTGTTATAGAAGCCGTTTCATTTAAAAAACTTAATCCTATTCCAAATAATTTTTTATGCATCGTATTTATTGTCCATGGTTCAACCATGTGTCATAAAGATTTTTTATTTATAACATTTATTTTCTAAGTGTTAAAAAATATTCAATTATATTTTCATGGGATGAAACCTCATTGGCCTATGGGACATTTAATATATCTATATGGTCCTATAATGGTTTCCCATCCCTGAGGAGGTTAGGGGTTATGGAACAGTTATCATAAAGATTGGGTTTTTTGTAGGTTTTTTGTGTTTTCCAGTTTTTTGGTTTTAATTATAACCCCAATACCTAACATATATATATATATATATATATATATATAAATATGATTACTAATAGTCATGGAACTCTTTTCTTTTCAAGACATAATAATTTTTGTATACTCAACACTCAAAAAGGATAGTGTACTAGAAAAAAAGTAATAAAAGTAATAAATTTTAAATAATCAAAGTACTCATAAGAAATAAACACATCCCATTGGAAATATCACACTATGAAAAAAGATCAATAACATCCAATTTTTATAAGTGGTTCATTCCCATTAAGATTCTGTGTCATAAGGAAATCTACCAAAACACTATGTTAATAGTAGGGTGTAAAATATGAATCCATTTAGGGTATAAAAATGTGGGATTATATTTCACCCCTGGATCAAATGAACATTTCATATAATACAGTTTATATAAATCATTTGGATTGAGTTAATCATTTTTATAATAAATTACATATATATATACATATAAAAAACAATTTTTATTTTCCATTTGGTATGAATGTTTCCAATAATAGGATCCTCACAAATAACATATCAGTTATCAATGAGATATGTATGCATGAACCCCTGAGCATCATTCCAAATATAACATATCATTATCTCATTGGTGATGTGATCTACATATCTAGGTTTTTAAAAGTGTTTTCCTCATCAATTAATTTATATGTTATATAAATCATAACAAGATTTTCCAAATAACATGATATCTACTGAAGCTCGCATATTCAAAATAAATCAATTAATATTACAAAAAACACCTCATTTAAAATTAAATAATCATTTATAATTTAATTTCACAATTTTATATCTCAAAGTTCAAAATAATATTCTAAACCAAAACATGTGGTATTCATCAACTCATTTATTTTCAATAAAACCCAATCATATTATTTAATTATTATAATTTAAATCATTTAAAAAATTCTCAAATAAATTAAAAATTCCAACAATTTCAAAATAAGGACCAAATTATAATTTAATTGGAATTGGAGATCTTTCAAAAATACATACCATCACCAATTATAATTTATAGTTTAAATTAAATTTCTGTTTTATAAATAAATTGTATGATTACACAACAAAATCAAATAATCTATTTTAATAACTGGGATCATAATACATGAATCATTATTATGTTATTTACCAATATTTAATGAGGAAAATAAATATTGAGAAATAAAAAATTGATTCATGTTCTAAATTTAATGATTTTATATACTTCCATTATGTAATGATCAATAAATCTCAATAGGGGAAAAAGAGAGATCAAAAGTGAAAGGATGTGATGAGATCATCTAACTAGGCAAGGGTTTAGATATTCCATAATATCCCAGATACATCAACGATTGTTTTTGGATATGCTAAAATTTGTTCTAGAGAGCATCTAAATAATAGAATATCAAATCTAGATGAATGAGGATTGAGTGGGTGTAAAACCACAGGTTTAAAAAATTTTAAAATTAGTTTTATAATAAAATATGCCCATTACACAAAGTTATATTGTCTGAGACACACATTTAAAAAGATTGTGATCTCTATCTAGGCCCCTCTATACTAGAGTGCTTGGTTTCTACAATGTCAGTGCACATTTTTTTGTACTTTTTTCCAACTATTTAAACCCCCACTATCTAGAGAAGCACAATTTGTAATGGTAGGGTAATAGGATTGGGAAACCAATGCCCCAAACATCGATAGCCTATAAATCATGAATATTTTTCTAAATTTCACTCAAGGTACACATAAACACGAATTAATCAATAAATGATAAAAATTATGTCATACTAGTACCTAAAATGTATAATAGTATGTTACACTAAAACTAAATTGACCATGACAATGTAAGGGATCAAATATTTTTTTTCATGTTGTATTTCTTGGATGGAGAAAATTGGGTCACTTTAATTAATATCATTATCAGAAATATAATATTTATGATTTCAAAAATATATTTTGGATTTTATGTTAAAACCTTTTTTCATTCACATATAACAATGTTATAATGACTCAGTCATGAACATCACATATTCTAGTAACATTATAATAGAAATAAATTTCATTCATTCCCATACATTATTTATGTTATGAGTATTATAGAATTATGTAAATATATTAAATGTAAATACATAGATTATAGGTATAAACATAAAAAAGAAAATATATGATTTTTTCATAAAAAAATTTCTTTATACTAAAATATTATTTCACATCATAAAAAATCATCAAAAAATTTCCCTTGATCCCATCCATATGCTTATTCTTACATAAAACCTATAAAAAAATTAATAAAAAGTATGAGAACAAAATAATTTATATTAAACAAAAAAATAATGACATAAAACATTAATCCATAAAATATTATATAAATTTTACCATTTCAAAATAAGCATTGATCTCAGAATAAAATTTTTTGTACCCATGAAATCACCTTTTACAAAATCATTCAACGAAAAAGAAAAAATATAGTTGTTAAAGGAAGAAATAAATTTATCTAGTTTTATTTTTATAACATTGTAAACTCTAGAAAATATTTTAAAAAATTTATACTTTTCATCCTTAAAATTTTACTTAAACATTCTATTGATTACAATCCTTGTAACATTACTTTCTAAAGCATGATATTTCATTAAAAACATAATAACAATAAAATAAATAATATATTTAACATGGGGAATAATTTTGATATCATACTAACTTATGATGTTCCCCTCAAAACTACCATATCATTATAAAACTCATAGCTACCATAAAATAACCCTCACAATTATACATAGATGTGACCATTACTGATCCACTATCCATCATGTTTAACTTACAACATACCTGATTATAGTCCTACCCATATTTGGTTTAAAAAATGACCTATAATTTAAAAAAATTCCATTAGAATTGTGAAATAATCCCATGACGTCAATTCTTTGATCATAAAAACAGTCTATAGTCATAATACAATATATTGAAAGAAATTTGTGTATGGAAAAAGGGAATTTTTTTAAAGTATCCATTTCATATTATAATGGAATCTAAAAAACCATATATATTCCTAAAATATTTAATTTTCCCCCTTTTTTATACGATAATAAAAAATTAATTTTGAATTTTTTAAAATGATTTATTAAAGGGGATTTTTAGAAAGAAATTCACTTAAATAAAACCATAATATATATATTTTAAAAAAAATGATTGAAATTTAGAAATATAATTTTAAAAATAATCATTAAAATATATGTAATTTCAAATATATCATTTCAATATTATCGTAATAAAATAAAAAATTCATGAAAATAAAGCACTTAAACATTTAAAACATGATTTTTTAGTTAAAGAGTCCCTTATCAAGTATCTGAATTCATTATACACATTTACATAATTTTTGGAATAATTATATAATATTGATTAATTACTATGTTTAGAATTTCTTTAACATGTAGTGTTGTTATTATAATTTTATTGTCTTCATCTATGGATATTTTGATGTATTATAAAGACCAGTTTCATCATTCTATGAATGATCGTTTCATGTTTTCATTGTGGTTAACATCAAGTTATTTGTGTATGTGTATGTGAAATTGTAATAGTACTATATTAATTATATTATAATGAATTCATGAAATTCTAGAATTTAAATAGTCTCATATATAATTTTAATTTTTAAATAATAATTAGCATTTGAAATAAAATTAATAATAATTTTCTATTGTTTTATGGTCCTTTTTGCAACCATAAAAAAGTATATTCATTTTATTTTATATAATTTACATATTTTTGTTCTATATTAATGAATATGTTTTAATAAACATATTAAAATCATATTAAAATGTAATTATTGTTTTAATACCCCCATGAAGGAGGTAATAAATTTGATAACACATTATCCTTAGAGATGACTAATCACTATGATTCAACCATTGGTTTTTAAAAAAAATAATGGTTTTACAAAATTGATATGGATATGATATATTATATTAAAAATACAATAGTATATTATATAAATGATACTTTATTTTATTATTCCTTGATAGATTATTGATGTGATGGGAAAATAGAGGAGTAATGTAACTTAAGGGAGGTGTAATAAGAATATTACCTCATTAATATCACGTCTTTAAAGGATGCCTTATGGGATAAGTTATTAGTCGTTCATTGAAAAGATGACTTCTATAATCTTTATATAATGGTTTATAATTGAATTATGAAGATTATTGTAGTGATAAAAGGCTCATGGTCGGGAAATGATGTGAAGGAAGGTCATTCAAATTCTAATTGAGTGGAGGGGAACTTCAATATTTTACTAAAATATTAAATTACAATTACAATATACTAGATATAAACATTAAATTAGCCTCTTATTATAAAAGGGATTTTTTTAGACCACACCTTATCCTAATTGTCCTTTTAAAATTTCATTATGATTATTAAAGAAATGAATAAAATGTATATTCATTAAATATAAATATTGTCAAATTTAATATTATTCATTACAATGACCTTGAAAAAATCATCATGAAAATCAAATTTGAACTAGATATTTTATTGAATCCTTTAAATTTATTTTACCAAAATATTATTAGTGTATCATCTGAAATATCTCAACTTAAAATTTTTAATATTTTTAATATCATTAATTAAACAGTTTATATAATTTAATTATTTAAGTATCATTGTTGTGTAAGCATTTATTATATTTATATATTCTATTAAATTTAAATATAAACTTATATGACAAAAAATCATATTTCATTTCCAAATACTATTTTCGGTCAAACATATATTAGGAAAATCCTTTTAAAAAAAATATTAAACTCATTAAAAATCATAGTTTGAATAGTTTGAAATTATTTTATATAAAATATTATATGGAATCTAATGTCAACAAATATGATCTGCAAGGTGTTAAATTCGTTACATGTTTTATTATGGGTAATAATTTCATATCCCAAAGGGTTTAAAAAAACGTTTTTATTTATTAATTAGCATGTATAATTTTAATTAAAATAATTCTATTGATTTTATAAATAATTAAATAATTATTTTATCCTTTTTTTGGTGAGACATTAACTAATTTTTACATCTTTACACATTTAAAATTAATTACCATGACTAATATAAATATTATTTTCTACCTAAATCCTATTTATTGTAAAACATATATTCCAGACATAATATCCAACTTAAAACGAATGATGTATTTGAAAGAGATACATTAATAGAATTTTGGCTTAAATATGGTGATATAAATTAATATTCCTTTAACATTATTATAAAAAATATTATAGGTCCTTTTCAATTCATGCAAATTGGGATTAGATTTTGGATAAATTCAATTTCATTTTGACAATGTTACTTCTTATTATATGGATAATTTTAATGCTTCATTGTTTATTATTGACCTACTGGATGGTATCATTATAATTCCTTTTACACACAAGTATAATGTGATGAATAATTCCCATTTATTAAATTTAGATATCATGTAGGTTGTCTTTGGTATCAAGCCTGATATTTCTCCAAGTCCGAATAGTTTTAGAAACTAATTTTTGTAGACATATTGTGAGATTTGTTTGAGATGAAATTTTCAAGCTTTTTATTCATTTATTCAATTGATTTTATCTTTTTAATGAGTTAAATGAATTTATTCTTGAAATTATTCCAAAATTTTTGGTTTAAAATTAGGTCCACTTGTTTTTCATTTTTTCATTTTTCAATATAATTTATAAAGCTATGAGTAAGAAAATTTATAACAGAACAATTTTCACACCAATCACAATTATCTATTCTAATTAACATGGATTCATTAAAGGGAATGAAATATTGGAGTATCTTATCACTTATTATGAATTCATAAATATTATTAAAAAAATGGTTGGTGGAGTATTTATCTTATACATTATATTAAAACAGGGTTTTAAACTATGTAATGAAGCATTATTTGTATGAATTTTAACATTTTTTAGGCTTTTTTTACTTCAATTAAAAAGATTTTATGTCTCAGACACATATATGTATTTGATAAAAATCTTCGGAAAAATATCATTATTATTCAAGAGGGGTCATACATGGTTATCCTTTATCAAAAATTATATTTTTCCTTACTTATGACTATAAAAGTAAACCCCTATATATTAGGGATAGTAATGGAATGATGAATTGAGTTATTTCTAGTAAAGCAATTTATGATCCAGTAGATATTTTATATGTGGTTAATTTTAAACTCTATAGATAATGATATATGAAATATATTAGAAACACTAAAAAGGATTTCCTGCATTATGATGATGTTTTATGGTAACAAGTTAGCTAGAAGATATCTTTTTATATTTAACATGAAGGATTTATTCTTCCAAAAATATTTATATTATTAATAACATTGCTATCAGAGAAGTAGTTACTAATTTTAAATATCTTGGTTTTCCTTATATATCCACAACACATAATGTATGTTAATTTTCTAGTAATTACAAAACCTTCAGAAAGAAATTTTCCACATGAATAAGAAAATATTTATCCATGGAATGTCAGGTTTATATGCATAAAATGATCATAATCTGTATGTTTTTCAACTCATTAATGGTGTATTAATGGTCTATTTCACATTTTAATATCATTTATATTTCAATTAAAAATTATATTTGTAGTGGTAGTTTTTTGGATATGACACTAAACACATTTTCATGGAATTTTTGTTCTAAAACTATTAATACGGGGGTACTTGGTGTTAATAACCTATGGCATTTTAATAAATCCCTAAAATATTTTTTTATGAGGGATATTGAATTGTAATTCAGAATATCCTGGTGATTTTTGTGATATCTTCCTGAAAAAAAAATCAAATATAGTAATTGAAAACAATTTTATTCTCCAATTTGGTCTTCTTTGAAATCAATTTTGTAATTTGTGGAGTCTCAGAGAAGGTGGTTTAATTATAAATAATACTTTCTCAATTTATTCTCAACAAAATGGAATGATATTTCTTCAATTGAGATGCTCTATTTTAATGATTCAAGTAAGGATTTGGACATCTCAATCTATGATCACGTTATTGACCTAGAATACCTTTCATATTACATTATGAATATGATTCAAGGATAGTGATTCTCGGCAAATGAAAACTTATAAACATGGGAATCATTTGTAAGTGGAATTATAAATTCTATATGTATTAAAAAAATAATTGGTTCTTATTCGAGTATGAAATGGAATATGATTTTTAATAGAAAAGTAAATATTCTATCTCCTTAAAACCTTTCTTGGAGGACGTCTAATGAAAGTCTTCCATCTGAATATTTTTTATTAAAATTTTTAATCTCTTTGGGATATATATTTTATCACTGTCACTACTATTTGAATTATTTATATAAATTTTCATAATATATGATTCTTCTTATTTTATTTTTACATATGTATCATATATATTTGGAATTTAGTTTCCTCTAACATCATCCATTTGAGATTTTATTAAGAGTAGGATGGACCATCCTCTGTCTCGATTACACTCAATATTTTTTTAAGATAATAAAATTGTACTCATGAATGTAACTTGGTTTGCATACATCATATAGATCCATGGTTTGTTCTCCTTTAATAACCATATTAAATTGGTGTAGATTTTAGCTTCTTTGAAAAATTTTGACACCCCTAAAAAAATGTATTTTCATTATTTTTTCCATGACCATTATGATCTCAGGCGTTTTGAAATCAATGTTAAATTTTTTTTCTCTATGTCACTAGTAATTTCGACTAGACACCTATATTTTTGATATGGATTTAAATTTATACTGATGGATTTTCAATATACAATCCATGTTCATTGAGATATATGGATTCATTTAAGAAATTTTCATTGATAAATTGTTTGATGTTTCCATGGTTCTTGTGGTGATTATTATTCTCATTACTATGACATGTTTAGTGTTATTATTTTCATTTTCGCATGTCAAAAAAGTGGTTGGGAATTTATTTTCCTATAATATGACTCCGCTATAATTGTTCAGGGTATAATAACTAAATATATTCATGTTCATTTGAAATTAACTAATCAGTAGAGGTACTGTTTAAATTTCCATTCATCTACTGATTATATTGACACCTACATATTCTGTGAGGCTAATCCTTTGATGGATCAAATATCCAATAAGGCTGAGTACACATTAGAACATTCATGTTATGATCATATTCCATATGATATTTCCCCCTTTTGAAAGGGATAATTATAATGACCCTATATTTAGGATCTTTATGACCTAATTTTTTTATTAATAATGGAGTCATGCTTTTACAGGAAAGTTATCTTACTAAAAAAATGTGTATGTTATCATGTAAACTATAAATTACTAGATATAAAGTTTCATTTATTATCTTTTTGTAATATGAGATATTCTATTGAACATAATAATTATTTTTTTAATCATGGGATGCTAAATTCCCGAAAAATCAATATATTGTGACTAATAAATTTTAAAATGGGACAAAAATTTATGGGTTTTAATTTTTGGAAATATTTTGTTGAAATCCCACTATGTAAAAAGGATGAATAAAACATACTCTGCGTATGGTATTAATGGACATATGATGGTTACTTGAGATAACACATAGAAGGACTCTATGTATGATAAAAAAATTAGTAAGTGAAAACATGTATATAAAAGACAAACTAGCTACCAAATACCGATTGAGATTGATATAGAATGTGACCATGAGAATGATATCCATATCAAAACTATAAAACTACGATGTGTTAAAAGGAAATTAATTTATATGTATTAATATTTAGAATATTTTATAACATATTTAATGAATCTATTAATACTAAGTCTTTGAAAATTATGAAATATACAAACTTGACATGAATAATTCTACCACAAAATAATATTTTGATTCAAATGATTAGTTTGAATTTTTTAATCATTGAAATAAGGAAATAATCATCATTGGATCAAATAATAAATTAATAAAAGAATATATATTTCTTCTATATTTAGACATTAAAAAATATATATAATATTTCATATAAGATATAAAATTTTCTCATACATAATTAATCTAAAAAATTCAATAGTTATACCCAATGTTCATCATAGATCATTCAATAAATTAAAATCTGAAAAAACCACTCAAAATTATGTTTTTCTAATATTAAATCCCAAAAAACCCAGTGTTTTTTTCACATCGCATCATATGATTATTTAAATATATATAAATAAATAAAAATCTCTAATACCAAAATGAAATTTCATAAATAAAATAATCTAAAAATATGCTAAAAATTATCACACAAAAAACATAGATCTCCATAAAACCATTATAAAATCATATATGAATTAAAATATAATTCAAACATTATTATCAAAATAAAATAACATATTATTTTGTTTACCTAAAAAATAATGGGTTCCCCAAATAATGAATATAGTTTAAAAAAATAATCAATTAATCACCAAATCATTTTCCAACCCCATGGTAATCTGTTAAATACAACATGTGTTCCCAAAATGAAAATTAACATTATATATAATACTGTTTAACATTAAAAAACCTACAAATTGGTACTTCATGTAGGGATATGGAAGGTGATGCACCCTTTCCTCCCTTCAGTTATGGGTTCAAACATACCTTCCTTATCATACATGATGAGTTGTCACTCGACCTGTGAGTAACATTTTTTATAAAATGATAATTATTATTTAAATTTTAGAAATTTGAGAAAATAATGTTAAAATAAAACTAATATCATTAATATTGAATATATTTTATAACATTAAATATTGTCTCATTCTATTTTTTTCAACCCAATATGTAATAACACATAATTATCTCAAAAATAAAGTTCACCAAAAATATCATTTGTCAACTTAAAATTGCATAACATATATTTTGAAAATGGGTTCATATGAAATTGGAATTATAATATAAAATATAATTATAAACCATTTATAATATCCTTAATGATAAATAATACCACACAAAAAACATCCTAATCTCTAATTTTTTCTAAACCCTTCTCTAATACAAATATGAAGGTCTCATTCTTAAACATCACATTTTTGTTAATTTAGAGTTGAACTCACCTTATTTCATATAAAAATATTTTTTTAATGTTTTTAGAAAATAGGGAAATATATATCAAATTAAACATATATATTACATGTTTATAATTATTAATATTATCCATTTCTTCAACAAAACAATAGTCTTTACGATAAAATATTATTTTATTTCGTGATAAATTTTTATAAATTTTTCTACCCTCACATTCATTTCCATAGTCATTCTTATCCACTATAATATAATTTTAAAAAATTGGATGAGAACAAAACATTCTATATGGGACATAAAAAAAATTAAAACCAATGGTCTATAAATACATATATAAAAATCCCTTTACAAAATAAAAATTCATCTCAATATAAT
Source organism: Viscum album (assembly GCA_963277665.1). Lineage (NCBI taxonomy): Eukaryota > Viridiplantae > Streptophyta > Magnoliopsida > Santalales > Viscaceae > Viscum > Viscum album. Next base: position 1,499,205,869 of record OY728161.1, read on the forward strand.
CATATTATTAAATAAGAAATCATATGTTCTACCCATATCATTAAACAATTCACCTAAAAATAAATCATATGGGAAGAAATTAATTATAGTATTATTTGAAAAAATGATAAACTCATGAAAACATTTTAAAAATGTAATACATGTCATCCTTAAAAAATAACAAATGCATTCCTTTGAACTTATTTCTAATAGATTACCTTATAATAGCATGATATTTCTATCAAAGTATATAAATAATAAAATAAATCATATAGGTAACTATGGGAAAAATTTTCTTATCATGCATAATTATTTTATAGACACTTGGGGATACCATATGATTATAAAACTAATTAAAACTATAAAATAATGTTCATGGTTTCACACTGATGTTACTATCATAGTTACATGTGGAATGAACATCAATTTAAACATACATAAAACCCAATACATTTGATGGATATCCCAATACCCGGAGTATTTGGTTTATAGTGGATCCAACCATCATCATCTTCAATTCCTAGAAATCATGATATAATAAAAAAACATAAAAGCTCGTATCATGAAAACATTATTTAAGGAAATCCATTATTTTGAGAGAAATATTCTTACTCACAATGGAATAAATTTTTATTGAATGAACCCATGTAATATTTTAAAATTTTTATAAAAACATAATGGAATAATTATATTATTATATTCTGCACTTTTGTTATAAGATAATTGTTTTCAATTTTCTATAAAAACTATATTAAATTTTATATTCAATGGAATGTATTTTATATAAATAATTAAAAATTTATGTTTTAAAAATATTTAGAGAAAATTCATAATTACCATTTTAAAAAATTCATTTCCATAAAAATAAATTCATTAAATTTATTTTAATTTCATGGTCAGGATAAAAATATTTAATTGAAATTACATCACAAAAACTTATAAAATATGATTTTTTTAAATTATATTTAACCTTATCATGAAATTCCATATACACGTTCACATGATTTCATACATAATAAAATTAGATTATATAATTAAATACTTTATAACCACTTACTCAAAATTTTTCTTTATTATAATTTTATAATGGATATTAATGGATATATAGATTAGCTATAATGATCATTTTTTAATTTTTTGATCATTCATTGTATGGTTTCATGGTTAGTTAACTTGTTTATTATTATAAATGTTATTATCAAATTAAAATTATACTACAAAAGTGAAATTATATGGTAGTTTTGAAACTCCATATGTTTAAATGTTCATTTATTTCATTTTTCTTTATGAAATGAGGATGATTTAACTAATAAAAAGGTATGGTAATTATATAGTTTATTATGGTGGGTATCCTAACCATAAAAGATTAGTTACATTTTATAGGTTATTATGTCGATATATTGGATTAAAACCATTAAACAAGTTACAATATACTTATTAAAATCTGATTTAAACATAATAATAGTTTTATAAAAAGGCATGAAGGTGATAAAAAAGAATGAAAAATAATTATTCATGATGATTATTATTCACTATATTTGAAAAAATGGTTTTGTTTAATTGAATTAGTGGATATGAAAAAATATAAGGGTAGTAAATATTAAAATAGATATATAAATTTTCAGTGTATAAATGATATTATATTTATTATGAATCGATTGATAAATGATCTATAGAGAAGATATAATAAGAAAAAATAAGACATAAAGTTTAAATAAATTCACCTCTTCAATAAAACCTCATTGGATGATCCCTTTATAAAATTTTAATTTGACATTTGGGGATAAAAACACCTAAATAATATGGATATGTATGTTTATAATATAATTTTGTTGTGTTTGGTCAATATATAATTTACATGTTAGTGAAATGAATTGAATGATCGAGTTACTTTTATAATTATGGTAAGGGGTACATTATAAATGTCTCAACATGTAAAAATATAATTTGACTTTTATAGAATGAAGTGATACAAAATAGACTAAAATTTTATAGTGGTAGAGTTTTAGAACTCATATTATACCATATACATTTTTATAATATATATTTATTTTTTAGAAATTTAATAATTATATTATATTCATGATTATTTTCATATTTAATAATATTCATTTCAATGACTTTGAATCATCAAAAAATTGTCCTAATAGAATAATTTATTTTTATTATGTTGAACAAATATCATAATACACTATAAAATTCTTGTAATATCTAAATTATCTCTAAAAAAATTTCATAATATTATTAGTATCATTTATTTGATTTTACCATTAACTTAATAATTATTTAATCATTGTTGGGTAATCATTTATTTTAATTATTTATACCATATAAATTATAATTTTTTTACTAAATAATATAAATAATTAATATTTCCAAATTCCTTTTTTTGTCAAAAATCAAATGATGAAAAATGTATATTAAAAATTAAATACTTATAAAAAACCTTATTGTTAACAGTATGAACATAATTCAAATAAAATATTATAAGGGTCTTAATGACATCAATTGGGATCCTAAATTTCCTAAATTCAAAACATGGATTAATAAAATATAATATTACTTATCTAACAATATCTATTAATATTTTATAACATTTAATAGTTCTTATAAATTTAATTAAAATAATTTTGATGATGATTCTATTAATTAATTAATTATTTTATAATTGTATTGGAATAGTATATGATAAAATATTTAATACCAAAATTTTAAAAAAAATCCATAAATAAATTAAAAATATCAGATTTTAAATTATTATTTTTTATTTAACAAAAAATATAGATTACAGAATATTAAAAATAATATTCTTATGAAAATCAGAAGAGTGACAAGATGGATTCTATTAATATAAAATAATATATGGGACTTAAATTCATAAATGTGGATCTAAAGGGTTATACTTTTTACCCATTGATTGATATTTGTTAAACATACATCTCCAATAAAATTATGATAGGTGGTTCGAATTTGGTAAATATTTATTTTATTATTTTTACCCTTAATTTCACGTAATACACCTAATCAAAGAAATAAATATGAACATGTTTAATATTAATATGGTGAAAAAATGAAAGGGAATTTTTTAAAAAAATATTAGAAAATATAATTCCAAATATCTAATCCAATTTACAAAATTAGAATCACATAATTGAAATAATTTTAATCAAAATTAATCCAAAAAAAGCAATGAAATAATTTTTTTAGAAAATAATTCATTTTAAATATAAAATGTTTTATACGAAATAAAATTATGTAGTCTGTTACAAAACACATAATTTGATTATTATAGTGAGTAATTTACAAATTAAAATTTATAAAAATGACCTACTAATTTGACCATGGATATAAAATACAATTTAAAAACAACCTTTTCATCTATTCATTTAAAAATCAATCTTTTCAAAAAAAATTAACATTTCACCATAGGCATAATTTTGTATTATTATTTCAAAAATCATTTTAATCATATAAAGTAAATTTAATAAAAGTACCAATCTTACGTATATAATTTCTATATAAAATGAAATAAAATTGATTTTTAATGCCATTATTATTTTTATGATTTAAATTGAATTACTAAAAATATAATACAAAAATTTTAAAAATGAAGTTAATATTTAAAAATTATTAGTAAATATATTATCAACTATTACGATCATTATGTTTTTCAAAATATAATTCATATTCTTTTTTCACTCCAATTTAATATTCCTAGTATAATGGTTACATTTATATTTAATGATTTTGTTGTTTGTTTATTCTTGATATTCTATATCATATACTCTATTAAATATTGACATTATTTCGTAAAAATAACAATGCTACTAATACACACTTATTTATTAGACATGTTCAATGTATCACTAATCAGTATTTATATATATATCCAATAACCTATATTAGAATAAAATTTAGTATAACAATAACTTGATGTCTCATTTGAGAAAAAATATTAAAAAAATATGGTATAGATAATATTCAATAAAGATAACAATTCATTTAGTTAAATTTGTATTTAAAATAAAAATTTTCATGAATAAACAACAGATAGTTCTGTAAAAATGAGATGTAAATTCAATCCCTTATATTTCACCTGTAATGAAATTTTTACACAAATATTATTTCAAGGTGTTATAATGTAACAACTAATGAATATGTTATATTTTATTTCCATATTAAATTTAATAGTTGAATACATTGGAATTACATATATCCATGAACTAAATGTTCTTTTGAAACCATTAATTGAGAAAACACATTATAATACATAAAATATAATGAAATTAAAAGAAAATATAAAATAAACTATAATTAGAAAACATTATGTGGAAACAATAAAAATTTAAAATTAGCACAAACATGTTATTCTAGTATACACTATTGGTGTAGAATTTGAATCCTATTTATTTAAATATGGAAATATGCATAATATTAATAATTATCATATTAATATTTTGAGAGAAGCACATGAATAAGTTGAATGATTCAGATATTTTATGTAAGACCGCATTTTGGAAAGAAATCACCCCATTAAATATTAATAGACATTATAAAAATGTATTTTAGATATATTAAGGATAGAATATTATTGATTGGATATATTTCTAATATGATTCTCTAATAAGTGAATTTTTGTAATTTTAACTTGGATAACATTGAATTTATTTTAAAATATCAATTCTAATTTGACTAATGTAATTTGTAAACATATTACTCAAGTTTGATTAATTTTTTTTATTCAATAAATTTATTTAATTTTTACAAGAAATAGAATTTATGGTTTAAATAATAATTATTTGAAAAATAGAATGTATCAAATATTATTAATGAACTTTTATAGGATATATTTAGAATTATGTAATTGAAAAACTATTCTTTTATCACCAATAAATTATTATCATATTCGAGTAATATATTATAAAAATTTAAATTGATTAGTTTTTAATATTGAATCCAAAGTAATGATTTAATATAAAAACTGAATATTTTAATCAATATTTAAATCACAGTTAATATGAAATAGGATTCAAAATACATAATGAACCTAAAGTGTACATTCCAATTTAAAATGTGTTACTTTTATGATTTATATAGTCATTTAAATTGTAAATATTCCGTATATAAAAATTTATTTAAATAACGTGGAGTCAAAATAATTAATTATCATATTGAAATTTTAATGGAGCAAAATGTACATTATTTATAATAAAATGTATCTTGGATGAATATAGAACAATATTATTAAAATGTAAAAATAATATAACATTTTACATATTTATAATGAATTAAAAATATTTTGAAACTAATAAAATCGAATAAGTGATTTAATATAGATACTCTATTATTTTATTAACTCTTGGGGACACATAAAATTTAATTATGAAGATCTTATAATTTTTATTAATGGGAAATTTAGAAAATTAAATTCCATCTCACTTATAAATAGACACCTCCAATACCTCTCTAAAAAGACGTAGTCTATTATTTGATCAGATTAACATCTACTGAATTTCACTCTATTAGTGCCTTAATAATCTTTTTTTAGGACAGGGTTCAATAATGTAACCCAAAATCCATTATCAATATGGAACCTAGGTCAATGAGGATATATTTCATCATTAAGAAACTATTTTATTCACTAAAATTATCAAATAAATTCTCATTTACTATTTTTAAAAACAATTGAATATAATTTCAAAATAATATATTAAAAACATCATCCATTTTTATAAAATTTTAGTACTATTATATTACACCAAAATAAAACACATTCACTAGTATCTTGGTTTCATTTTTTTTTATTTAATCAATATTTAAAAACAATGGCATACTATCACAATCATTTTTCTAATGAATAAGTATAATTACAATAATAATCTTGATATTTGAAATGATAGTAATATATGTCACTTATATGGTTTTTTATGGAATTAATATTAATATATGATCAATTTTAATTGACTCTTTAATATATATAAAATACCTAAAATAGTTTATCATGAATTGTTTCTTCACAAACTATAAACATATATTCTATAAAATGAACATTGGAATACATAAAAAATATTAATAAATATTAGTCTGCCTTAATAAATATTATAATGATTATCATGACATCAAAAAATAAGAGCTGGTATATCTATTATGAATCAGGTACACACTAATAGATATTAGAAATATTCGATGGTGAAGATATAAAAAATAATAAATAAATTTATTAAAATGGTTTTAAGTAAATTTAATAGAAGGTATCATATATTTATATCAAATTTCATCGAATATTTGATAAATAAGATTAATGAAATTAAATAGGAGGATAATGTAATTTTATGAATGTAATGATTAATGTTATGTGTATTCATTACAAATATCATTTTTAAATCGATATTGTTTATTCTTCATGATCCATCCATGCAAAAAATGTTGTATTTTATTTATTGCCCATCAATTTTTATACACTAGTATTATTATACTGTTTTTAAAATCGTCATTCAATTCCACCAATGTATGTTCGAAGATATATTATATGGTCATTTTTAAATTTTTTTATGATATATCTTATTTTTTGGAAAGGAATATTTATGTAATATGGCTATATTATTCATTTTGAAGATTTGATAATAAATTATTACTTATAAAATTTCACTTTTAATTTTAAATTGTTCTTTTCTTTCATTTAAAATAAATATTCTTGTGATATTTTTTGTGTAGGTTTTTTATCTAAATATTATATCATTAAAATAGTGGGAAATTAATCATACGATTTTTACAAATTATAAATGAATTATTTTTCTTTATTTTATAATAACGTGAAAAAATGAATATACATTAACAATAATTATATTCATTTTAATGTAATTTATTTTCATGTGGTACTAGAAATTGAATTTTCTATATATAATTGTTCAAAATTAAAACAAATTTTATCTTTCAATGTTATATTAATATATCACTTGTAAAAGGCGGTGTCATCCTATCAACATCGTTAATACTATTTTAGTATGGTGGAATAGTATTTATGGGATTATAAATTAAAATGGAAATGGAAATTTGAACATTTTATTTGATGATTAACATATTAAAATCATGACTAGCCTAATTGAAGAATTAGTTATAAAATAAATGTTAAAACATTAACATTTCATAATTTTCCACACTCAAAAAATGTAATATAATAGTTCAAACACCCACCACTACCCTTCACACAAATCACTTTTAGTTAAGTAAACTCATGTTTTAAATAACTAACCCACACCCCAGAATCTGGACAACCAATATCCCCTTTCACCCATCTACCCCATCACATGTCACAACCCACATTCTGCAAAAACATTGTGATCCTAGAACACACATCACCCATCAATGTCTAAAAAATCACACCATCATTAACCACTAAAACCACTTCTCCATTCTAATCATACTCTATATCCTAATCTATCATCAATTACCACAAATTCACTCCCACCTCACCAATTTTATATATTTCATCCACCACATCCTCATCACCCATCGGGTGTGGTCATCAATCCCTAAGTGTGGCAATAACATATGGATCATTTTAGTGGGGATGGGGGAATCTTATAGTTTTAAAGGGTAACATGGTCAACAATAAAATATCATGATGGAATGTCCCCTTTATACATATATAGTTATGACACACTAACTCCATCTTATGATGATATTTTTTCCTATGACCGACCGACTTATTACATAAGAAAGATAATACAATTTTCGTTCCATTTCACAGTTAATTTTTATATAATATAATATAATATATATATATATAATATATTTTAAATAATATTTCACATCGTGATCTTACTAACCAGGTCTGAGAAGAAGTGCCACATAACATTATATCCAAATCTCCATATTAAACAGGTTTATAATTACTAATAAGTAACTAAATAATAAATGAGGAAGTTATACCTTTATTAAATATCTAAATACTAGTAATAATCATATAAAATACATAAAATTTTTATATTAAAATATTTATTTCATGTTGTACTATAAAAAACCAAATGTAATTTCAATGTGGAATGTTTATATGTTTAAATTGCACCACACAATATATATATATAATATGTTTTTATATAAATATATAAACTTTCTGCATTCCATATCCTTCTCTTAAATTCATGATCCTATTCATCTATAAATTATTCACATTCCCCTCACCATATATATAATACGTTTTTCTTCCTTCATACATAGATGTATGTTCCGTTTTTTAGTATAACGGAATAATAAAACACCATTAAATCATTAATAAAATTGACCATTAATATATAGATGTATGTCCTAATTGAAATTTTAGTGTTCATAAAATATATCATCTATTAATATGTCGTGTGAAAATGCTTTTACAGAAATAAAATTATATATGATCATACCAACTATGAGACCATGCCGTAGGAGTATTATATATAGTAGTCACATGAACAAGGTCATTCTATGTATTTACATATTATATTATGGAAAGTTCACATTCCACATTTACATAACACCTCAATGAAATCCATTATGTGTTATTCACTCACATGACATATCAATAACTAATCAACTACGATTGTACAAAAATATTACACTAATGAATACATCGAACTACAAACATACAAAAAGATATTATTCTTCAAAATATCATACCTTAAAATTGAATCTCATCAATTGATGTATATAATTCCTTTATTGGGAAAAATCATTCCCATATTATAAAAATCCATTTATGATACAAATAAAATCAATGAGACCATCCATTCCCCCATAACCACATTGGGGTAGAGTATGTCTGTCAAGGCTAAATATCACATTGAACACTGAAACAAATATTTCATAGTCTATTGATTAATCCATATGTAAATAAATCTCTATGAGGAAATAAAATGTTAAAATAATTTATCTATCATCTATATTAAATTACACAATAGATAAATAAAATATCAAGAAAGTATATAGAATTTGAAATATTCCAGTTCCTATTAAATTATAACAATTATGGCATAATGAACCTGTAAACACCAATGATACCTTGATCTAATATATCTCAGAAAACCGATAGACACTAAAATAGTACATATTTCATGCTTATCTAACCTATGAACTTTAAGAGATCATTTTTTCAAAAAAACTCATGGAAATTTACATTATTTTAAGGAATTAATACCTTTAACAAATTAATGAAAATTAATATGATCCATCAATTGAAAAGATACTGGATCACACATGTGATCCAATATTAACTAGAAAGGGACATAATCATCATATAAGAGTCAATTGAATTGGGATTCCATTAAAAATCATTCAATGAAATTTTATTGGATTCAAAAATTATAAATTGATCAAAAATAAATATAGAATCTTGATATATTACAGAGATAGAAACACATTATCAATAGATCCAACTCTGGTCATTCAAATTTACAATAATTATACATTACATCATTATATAATATAAATATATCGACATAAAATGATTGAAATATTTTTATTATAATAATATAAAAAATATCACAGATAAAACACATAAAATTGAAGAAACATTATCATAACTTTAATCAATAATAACACAGTACTGAAGATCAATCTAATTATAATATAGAGGCAAAGAATCCACCATGAATCACCACCAATTACAATAGGTTCATGTTCCCTTGAAATAATAGTAGAATATATGGGATTTAAATGTGTTTGAAGATATAAATACAATTTTTTTGATTAATTAACAACCATCACTTGATTTGGTCACTATGATTCAAAAAATCAATGCCTACCATTCTATGATTTATTCAAACTAATGGGAACTACCATGTCTTGGAAAAATGGGTTGAAAAATATCTTCTTAGATTTTATTTAATCGTGAATGATATATATATATATAGTTCAATGAAATGATACATGGTTAGATATAATATTGTAAAATATATTCATCTCCAAATTTCCTTCTCTAAACATGCTACACGATTTTATGGTGATAGATACAAGGATTCTTATAATAGTTCACCTACCACACAATACCAATAATTCCATGAAAATTACATAATACCAACTGTTAGATACATAAAACATGTTCAAAAAAATCATTTTATTAAAAATGTTAAATAATTGCTGAATGTATGATGCACGGTACATGAGAAACCCTTTCCCATTACAATCTTCCCTAATGAGTTCTTAACAACCTCATGATATTTCTCTAGAATTTTAACCATAACAAATAGTGCAATTGATTATGTAAATTTTATTAATATCCCAATGTTTCATTCTCATTTAATCCATTCTACCAAATATATTAAAAAATTTGAAACATTTTACTCAATAAATATTATCTCATTATCCAAAGAAAAAAAGTTATTCTTACAAAAAATGATGTGTTATGATCCGTAAAAAAATCCTCAAAATCAATCACATGTTTAATATTGTAAATATAACTCTAACCCATTGAAATAATGAACAAATTATTCATTTTGTGGTACCATATATGATTAACTTAATGGTTTGATATTCTCTGTAAAATATAAATAATCTTGAACATTCATGATTATTTATTGACTATCATTGCTTTCCTCCACAATCACTAATTCATAACTCCAGGATTATCCATCAATTAAACATGGCCAACCATTATGAATTATGAGGTTCACCTCCTCCTATTACATTATAATAAATTTATTATTTTGGTGGTGACTAACAACATTAATATCAAATAGACCCTTTTAGATTTACTTTATTCCAAACCTCACCTAACATCATCTACCTGAGAAGCATAATTCCATCATATTTTTTTACCAAAACAGTCATCCATAAATCTCTATTTAAGGTTATATCAAAATTATAGTATTGAAATTTTAATTTAATAAAAATAGAACTAAGGATTTATGATCATCCCCTTCTAAACCAAATTTTAATATACAATCAGGAAACAAATCATCAAATAATTTGATCACCCACTCCAACTATCTATCCATATCAACATGAAAGGATATAACTTGTTTCATTTTATATCCAAATTTCCCCTATAATTCCGATAGAAATTTGGGATGTTATATTTAGGGTCTTATATGATGTGATTCTTAGAGAAACTCAATTTTGGTTTAAAATCATTCACACCCACAAAATTTTGGACTCTTACACAAAAGTGTCTCAAGAGTCAACCCTAAATGAGCCAATTTTTTGTCATATATTATATAACTGAAATACCAGCATGAATATTTTGTTTCATTGTAATTTATTTCTTAAATTTATAGTCACATAATCATGAATTTATATAGAAACATGATGGGATTATTGAAAATAATATGGTTACTGAATATATAACATTACACCTATCAGGTAAAAAACCTTGAAACAAAACTGTTGATATCCCCCACTATATTTTTACCTAAAAATAATGTTCGATATATTGGTACATATTCATTGAACATAAATTCACTTACTATTATTATTAATGAGTGTCCTTATTTTAGTCATACTAAAAGGATACTAACAGAACTTGTAAAGACATGGATTTTTTCATATAAGATTTTTTAAATTATTTCACATTATTACGGGTCTGTGAAAATAAACAGCACATGATTCCAAGGCCTGGAGATCCCAGATTGGAATTTTGATAATGATTTATGTATGATTAGTCAATGTGTGAGTGGTGATTTATATCTTTTGAATTGGTGCTCAGATTAATAATCTAAGGGAAATATTGAATTTGTTGTGATGTTATTTTCATAGAAGAAGCTCATCATCGACCAACAATGATCAGATGAAAATGTTAATTTTTTGACTTTACAAAAAACTCAATGAGTTATTTTATTTATTTATTTGTAAACTACGAGTGGTGGTGGAGGGGCCAATGGGTTTTCATATCATTTAATGGCAGGTTACACTTGGTTGTGTAACTGCTCCATCGTGAGATTAATGTGTTCATTAATTAAACACATTAGTGAACCACATAATTTGTGTGACAATTTAAAATCCCCTTTATTTTATTTAAACAATGATTGGGCATAATTTTTGGGGACTCATCAGAAGATAATCTGATTAAGTGTCAGTGACGCCATACACCAATGTATAATAGAGCATTGACGCCATAGATTATTCAATCTGATGTTTGATGAACTCCAATTAACACGTTTCAAATGAGGACCAATCATCCTCATCTATAGTTCCTACCCGAAAATTAGAGGTATAGGTTATTGGTGTTTATATAAGAGTTATTATGAATTGAATTATTTCCCATTTTATAATACTAATATGGAGGGTGAATATCAAATGAATAGTGCATAGTTTCTAAACTGATCTTAGTATTAGTTGCGTTCTTCATGGGAGACCAAGAAATATGGATGCCATGAATGTTTGATGGTCGCGCAGTGTCGTCGGTATCCTAGGAAGACTATAGGTGCAGAAAGAAATGAAATCAGACTTTATGAGCTTCTCTTATGGCCCGCTGATGCTCCGTTGTTGCAGTGGTTCCAGAAAGAGGAGGAGGTGGTGGCTGATTCTTGTCAGCTATTTGGGGTCGGCATTGCCCGAAGGAATCACAGCGAATATGGGTGGCTGAACATTGTTGGACACATTGATGCAAAGTGGCTCACTGTGGTAGCGTGCTGTGGAGGAGGGCTGTATCTTTGAGTCATGCCAAAAGAATAACTTAAGCCCATGGGTCTGTAGATGACCAGTCCACAAAGACCGGCCAGGTTGATCGGCACCTAATATCACCACTGATTAAAGAACCCTAACGGTCGACCCATTCCGGAGGGTAGAAGACCCCCGCACAAGCCAATAGGCCGAGCGGTTCTCTGACATGAGGCCCCATTCCCAGTCAGGTGGGATAGGTTTTACCCATAGCCCATTGGGTCAGACTAGGCCTAGTCAAACCTAGCCGATCCCGGCCCCTTCAGGTTGGGCCCTACGGGGCCGGGTCAGGTTAGACCGGACTGAGACACTTTTATGCCCAGTTCTTATTATATGGGAATATCTCGTAAGATAAATGTACATTTCACAAACCTTAAATATCACAAGAAACCATAGGACAAGGCAATCATATTGAGAATCTGCAAATGGCTTTTTGGAAAAAGTTGGAGTATAATCGGGTTGTATCAGACTCAAATCAAACCATCCCTCTATACTAAAATTCCTATAACATATAGTTCGGGGGTCTGATTGACGCGATGTCTATTGTGTTGGAATCCTAACAACATGGTGGTTAATCAGGTTACTATTTCTTGGGAATTACTAGTGGTTGAGGTATGAACGATAGTTTGAGGAACATTTTCTATGAAACTCATGAGGACATGGTGTGTGAATCTTAGTGGATGGTTGTTAAGTGGCATATGACACTATGTTGATCTACAATAGCATGACCCGACAAGGACCAGCAATTGAGTGGCCTATCATGTGTTAGCGGCATACATCCCTATGTGGATCGATGACTTACAACCTTGTGTGGAGCGATAACTTATGAACCTATTTGCATCGACGACTTATGCCCATGTGTGGATCAACAACATACAAACCTATGTAGATTGGTGACTTAAGACCCTATGTGGATCGAATAATTATGAACCTTTGTGGATTGATGAATTACGACTATGTGTGGATCAGTAGTGGCACGAACCGATTAGAATCTGCTGTAGAGCGGCCCATGATGGATCAGATACTTATAAACCTATGTGGATCACCAAATTATGACCCTCTGTGGATCAGTGACTTACTACAAGGTGTATATCAGTTAGAGAGTGAATTATTCATGGTTCCGAAGGGGAACTTCTAAATGGAACAAGATATGTTATGTTTTTGAGTAATCATCAATATTCCCATTAATTATGTTATATACCTGGTTTGAGATGAATATATAATTTTTCATTGTGATTGAGATCATAATTTTTAGTTATTACTTTGTGAAATTCTAGAAGACCATTAGGAGTATCAAGTTACATACCCGGTGTTGTTATACTCATGCTTATACAGGATACGCTCACACCTTATTGTGTCTTGTGTAGAGGACAGACAGTTTGGACCGAGGATAGGGAGAAAAGACTAAATGGTGCACAGTGGTGACCAATTAATGTGGGGAGCCATATTGATGGGAAGTACCAATTCTTTAGGTAGGATCCTTGGCGGACGATTAAATGATTTTTTTTCTATTTCTGCTATATAACTTTTAGTTGGTCTTGTATATTGGAACATTTACTTTCATTACATAATTTAACACTAAGTAGTGGTTTTTAGCTATTGTGGTAACTTTCTTTTTCTGTTGTGTTTTACTAGTGCTTAGTGTTCCCTATCTGTGTGTGAATAGGATTTGAGGCAATTCCTTCTTGTTTTAGGGATATACCTTCATGTGGTAATCTCCATCCCCTGGCCTATGGAATGTGGGATTGGGGTAGACACGACACCAGCCCGGGGGACGGGTCAGGACAATGTGGAATCAAAGGGCCCTTGTTTCTACCAGATGAAACAAGTGTATATATTTTTCAATGGAGTAAATAGTGTTAAGTTTCGTCAGTATAGATTTCTGTGTAGGGAGTCCAGTGTTGGTGCGGCAGCTAACAAATCCATACACCCGGACACAGAATTAATTTTTCTGACTCGGTATAGGAAACAAATAGTTGTATGTGTTTTAAAAAGGTTTTTTTAATGATCTCTTTTGAGTAAGGTCACCTTGTATAACATATTGAGAATGGTTCATCTTGATTCTCTTTTATGATTCAACCACATAGATAACCATCTAGGATTCCAATGTGTGACCATGAGGATGGTTCACTATGTGATGAGGTATCAGTACAATGAGTTTTTCCCTAAATGGTACCTTAGTGTTGTGTGCCAGCGATACCATTGCTAGATGGTTAACAGTTTCTAACAGTGCTACCAGTAGAGGAAACAAGTACACTTAGTGTTATTCACATTTTTTAGTGATAAATATCCTTCAGGTTTTTCACGGACCATCCTCAGGGCCCATGCCGTGACCACCCTAAGCCCGCCTTCCATAGGCCATGGGATGGTGACTAGCAACAAAGGCATAAATCTTGATAAAAAGGGAATGGTTTTCCTTTATATAGTAAACAAACACAACAGAGTATGCAACATATGTAAGCACAAAGTAAAAAACTTTATTCAAAAGTAAGTGCTAAAAATAATGGGGCTGGAAATACAAGACCAACAGTAAGTATAGTACAACTGAAAAGTCTTGTACAACTACAGCAAAGTAAAACAGCAACCATCGTGTCGTCCTCTGGTAATCTAACATAATGGGTGGGTACAGATAGTCTCCTCAGTACCTCAGGTCTGTCTGTCTGCTCCATGTACGTCTCACCATGTGGTCCACCTCCAGGTACCATCCAGCTCTTCAAGCCTCAACAACGATCAGTGACGTCCGTTGTCTGCAACCAACACAATGTAGTGCGGGCATATCTCATGCAATGGTGAGTATAAGGATACTCATTAGGGTCCCTGAAACCCGCAAGGTCTCTCAATATCCACTAAGGATAAACATGAATTAAGATACAAAACATGATGCATCAACCATCCCAACCAAGGTATATGCCCATACATATACCTAAGTCTTCAATCCAGTACAACTCCAACTCACGAGCCCAAGCACAACCCAGTCCACACATGAAAGAAGTCAATCACATCGATGATAATGATTGAGAGTCAAGACTCAGCTCACACATGTATACAACTCACGAAGAGGGGAGGAGATGATTAGATGTAGCCTCTAAATCATCTCCTATGCCGAACCCACATAAGATCCTAGTACAGAAGTCGTCGCTTCCGAACCCACGGAGGATCCATGTATAGTCTCCCTCGCTATTGAACCCAAGGAGGATCCAATTACAGTTGTCATCACTGCCGAGCCCACGGAGGATCCAAGTACAATAGTCATCACTATCGAACCCACCAAGGATCCAAGTACAGTAGTCATCGCTGCTGAACCCATGGAGGATCCAAGTACATTAGTCATCATCTTCGAACCCACAGATGATCCCAGTATGATAGTCGTCCCAGTCGCAGCCAGCTCTAGGGTTTCCCCACACAGCACGCTCGATTTCGGGAGGGTCTGGTCCTCGATCCAAGGGGTCAATACATCAATAATCACGATGTTCATAGTTGATGTATCCAAAAGTTATGTCTCATCAAAAGGAACCCAATGCAAAGGAGTGATGACTGGCCCCACGGGGCATGGCCCGGCCCGACGTGTAACACCCCCAGCTTCCACGTTATGCCTCTCTTTGAATAATACAATAGTGTGTGTTGTACGCAACTTCGAGTTCTAACACACCCAACATCCAATCAAACTAACTGTTATGAATAGTAATACCCACTTTTTAGAATTTTATAAATTTTATCTTTCAAAATGGACATCATATTTGGATTCAGAATATCGAAATTACCGTAGGGTGAATTTTTTGTATTTTTCTAAAAACATTCAATTTTTTATGATTATTGAAAAAACACTGAGTTATAGTTTAAAAACATATTTTTATTTAAATAGTTATTTATTTTATTTAAATTTAATTAAGTTCAAAATAGGTATATAATGCCTATATAAGTTCAAATTAATTAATTGGAGTTATTTTAGAATAATTTTAGATATATAAAAATTTTATTGAACTTTTCATCATCTTTTACCCACCTCCTAGGAGAATTGGGAAATTCATGTAAAACATAATTTTAACACTTCTGTGAGTGGAATTATGGAATTACGAGGGACACAGTTAATATCAAAGAGTAAAATTTGGATCAATAAGATAAAAATAATTTTTTGTTAATAGTACATTTTTTAGTTTTATTTACCACAATTAAAAATAAATAGGGTAATTAAGGGTAAAAATGATACTAATATTACCATATCACATGTCCTAATTATATTGGACAAGTTTATATTGAACAAAAAACAACATTAAGAATAAAATATTTTCATTTAGGTCCACTTGGTTTAGATTAGGACAATAATTATTATTTAATTCAAAGAAGTGTTAAAAGAGTTAAAAACAATGTTTAATTACTAATACATTTTTAATATGAGGTAATACATATGATACATTTGATTAAAAAAATTAATTAGGAAGATAAAATGATTTCCAACCTTATAGTATTTTATTTATAGTTTTTATACATTATATAATTTAATTTATTTATGACACAATGGTGATGCAGTAATTACCCAATTAACAAAATAATAAAATAATTGATATTATAAATATCAAAAAAATTAATTTGAGACTTTATATGAATTTTACTAATTTTCTTTGGTTGATATGATATATTATTATTAGTTATATAAATTTTTTTCGAAGTAATAATACCGTTATAAAATTATCAAAAACAAAATACCCAATAGTGTCCAAATAGACACAAAAGAGTTTTTTAAAACATTGTTACATTATTAATTGATATTATATTCCTAAAAATCTAAGGATCAGATAAAGGTTTTATATAATGATATGTGTATCATTAATGGACCACTTTGGGTCTTTTGGAGGTATATAGAATGTTTATTAACTATATAATATAAAAATACAAAGAGACATGGTAATTGTCAAACTATTTAACTAAGAGTTAAATATAAATGATAAGGTTAATATAGTGACACAATCCTATCTAAAATCTATTAGATGAAAGGATTTCGACCCATGCACACATTAAACTTTAAAAAATCCACTTTGGATCCATTAGAAACCGAATATTAATGTATTATAAATTAATATTTCTAGCTTCTCCAAAGGTTCCCCTCACCCCTCTTATAAAATATCACTCTCCCTTCTCTCTAATTCACAACATCAAATCCATTTGGCACGTCCAAACCCTAAGAAACTATTCTCTCAACATCCCTCACTTCAACCTAGATTCCTTACTTTGATCATAAATCCATCCTATGGAGCCCTTTTGATCAAATCAAAAAGAAAAACCAGAAGAAGAGGTTATGTTTTCACCACCCTCTTTCATGTTCCTTTTTTATTCAACTTCTTCTTTCATTGTTATTTAAATTCTAAAATAATAACTCTTGTATCTCTTATATATTGTGATTTTAATATAAATATGGTAACACTATATACAGTATTCTATCCATCCCCCAAATGACATGTCACCATACATGCATACGTACGGCTTACCGTCTCCCCGTCATGGTGTAATTGTTATTCAATACATTATTATTTGGATGGTTATAATAATGATGTGTAATTCATGTTAATAATAAATATAACATGATAATTATTCTGTATATTTGATACAACACCCAACTATATATTATTTTAATATCAAAAGAATGATATTTTCGCTCATGCGTATGTACGGACTACCATCTCAACGAACGCGATAATATTTATTCCCGATCGTAACCATTCAAGAATAATTTTCATTTGATGGTTACAAATAATGTTTAAAGAATTAATATCATTCTGGATACGAATAAGATAAAATGTTTCCATAACAAATATGACTTACATAACAAATCATAAAAAAGAAAATGAATCAGCTAACACCCGAAACAACGATAATACAGAAATATTTCTAACAAAGCAATGTTAAAAGATCATATATGATATCATATTTATATATATTATTTTTTTTATATTTTAATAACAATTATTTCACCATTATATAGGAGGTTAACTTACACGCATCCAAGTAAATGTACAAGGGTTTATTTTACAATCTCTTCATTATCCGATGTTTTTTATACGTAATTATCTACTAGGACCTCATTATCATCCACATCCATGTTTCTCAAAAATTTATTTCAAAAAATTATTACTATTTTAAATAATATGGATTAAAATCATATATACCCTTGTTTGTCTTTTTATAATTTTATTATAATGGAATATTTCTATCGTTTTCCAAACAAGGTCATTTTCAACCTTTTCGACAGAATTGAGGTAAGAATGCCTTTTTTTAACTTATTCGGCGGGTGCGTCTATTCTATGCCATTATAAAATCTTTGAAGCTTCCCTTACATGATTATAAAAATATTTTTAAATTAAAGGGTTTAATTTAATGTTATGTGACTTTTAAATAATTTCAATGAAAGAGATATTTATCTCAAATAGTAATGATTTCATCTATGTCAACATCCATTGAAAGATTTTAAGATTATTCGAAGTTGATTTGTTATGATAAAAAATTTCCTTTTAGTATTGATTTTTTTTTGTGATTTTTGACTGTGGATGTGTTATTTTTATACCATTCATGGCTTATGGAGAAATTATTGACAATTCGTATACTTGTTTTAATATGAATGTTTATGTTATGTTTAAACCTATTCATATGTGGAATGCATTGGACATAATAAGGGATGGGTGGAGCCCACTATAGCTCCTCGATGCTTCAGTTGTTCTCATGGGACAACCTAGTGTCTCGTCACAATGCCTTGGAAATATATTATTTGTATTCATGGCACTAGTCCTTGACTATGTGGTTATGATAGTATGACATTACGAATTCCATCATTAGTAAAATGGTTATTGATATTATATGTGATTATTCCACTACTAGAATATCCATGTGAATAAGTAAATGGAATTATTTCATCTTTTCTTTTCTATATTGTGCTGAATTTCATGTTTAATTGGGTTTCGTTTTAGTTATACATTTCCTTAAATGTTTGTGTTTATTTATGAATGTTTCCGCAATATTGTTATCATTGCTGAGCTTCTCAGCTCCCCCAATTCAATGTTTTAATTTTTCCCAGGATGTGAAAAATTTATTTTATGAATGACCTGTAGGGATATTATGAGGGTATATGAATAAAATATGTTGTTTTAGTTTTTATTCACATTATGATGTAATTTAAAAATTATGAATATATCTAATAATTCCACGGATACTAAACTAATCGTTCTATCAAGACATTATCTTTTGTGATAATGCCAATGTTATGTAATAATGCACTGACTCTGGTTAACAGGAATCCGGGCATTACCGTTGGTATCAGATATTGTTTAGTACAAACCTTGGAAGCTAGATTTAGATAAACTCTAATTAAAGAACATATCTCTAATATAGAATTTGAGGATTAGTATAGAAGAACTTCCTAGAATTTTGGTACTGTGGAGATTTTGTGAGTTTTCCTAGCAATACATCCATGTATGGATACAAGCTGGTTAAGGCGGATCTGGAACAGATGTACCTAGGGGTGAAACCTAAAAAACCACTTTGAGCTAGACTCAAATGGGAACTGGTGCATGACAACGGGCCTTGCTGCACTCTTTGTTACGACACTCCCGGGGGATATGGTTAGGATAATTCTCATTTTCCTTACAAACCATTATGAAGGGTTTATCAGTATATACTTTCTCAAAGAAAACATTTTTATGATTATGGATTATATCCATAAACTATTCAATTTATGTTAAGTGTTCTACAAGATTGGAATTATATATTTTGATTCATAAATTGATCTAGTTTATGACATTATTTATAAATGGCGCCTAGTGGAAGGAATGGAAACTGTGTCAATTAACGCTCTCCATGTAGGGATTTCCCTCATACTCAAGATAATTATAATGGATCTGGTGATTCAACTTGTGTTGATCAACAAATCACCATAATGGGAAAACTCACTGAGGTTATGAATAATAACATTACCCGTATAGAGCACCCTAATCCACAATGTGGAGGATCAATGTTTGATCTCTTCATGAGGCAAAAACCATAAACATTCAATGGGATTACAAATCCATTGGTAGTTGAGCAGTGGATAAATTATTTAGGGAAAATATTCCACGCCTTGGGGAGTAGCAAAAATAGAAAAAAATTTCATGGCAGTTTACTGACTCACTGGAGATGCTGATCAGTGGTGGTCATTGATTCAAAACATTAAGTAAGATGAAGAAGTATAAAATATGGAATAGAGGGTCTTCAAAGAGCGTTTCATAGAAAAATACTTTCCTCATGACCAACAAGAAGATATGGAAAGGCAATTTCTAAGTCTGAGTGAAAAGGAGGATGGAATGTCGCAATGTATGGGGCTAACATTACAAGGATAGTGAGGCAGGCAGTAGATTATATACATAACCCAAGGAGTAAGATTGATCATTTCTTTGACGGGTTAAAACAATTTCATTGTCAAGCATTAGTCTCATAATCCTTTGCGTCCTACGAAGATATTGTCTCATGTGCCATCAAGACAGAAAAATAATTCTATAAGTCTTACGAAATTAAATAAAAGAAAAAGAAGAAGAGATCTGTTTATAACTCCAAAAATGGAAATAAGGGGAAGAATGGAAAAGTGTAATATCCATCCTGTAGTAAATGTAGGAAGAAACACCCTGGTACATCATTGAAAGGAATGGGTGTCTGTTACATTTGTGATGAAAATGTCCACCAAGCTCGTGATTGAAAGGGGAAGAATGAAGCTACCAAAGTTCAATGGTACAATAGTAGGGAGATGGGACAATTTTCAAATGAATTTCCTAATCTTCAGGGGAACATACCTCTGAAAATGCCAAGGGATCAAGGCTAAGCTTTTGATATCACTACTGCTGAGGTAGATGCTATGAAATACATGGTGGCAGGTAATATAATGGTTTCCTAAAGTTTAGAAAATGCATTATTTGATTCAGGATCATAGAATTGTTTCATATCATTCAAGTTTTCTATGAAAATTAGATATTTCCAATTTGATTTATCAAGGGAGTTGTCAGTTAAAACTCCTAAGGTAAGTATCATTGCTACAAAGTTCTGTGAATCAGTTCCCATTAATGAACTTAAATGTTCTTTATCTGCTGATCCCTTCATCATACCTATTATTTAGTTTGATATAATCATTGGTATTTATTTTATTTTGGATTATGATGTGAAGATTTATTGTAAAATGAAAGAGGTTATGATTTTTGATGACGATGATAAGGAACACCTTATCTTTAGAGCAGAATCATCACCACGTAATTCTTCTCTAGATCCACCCCCAGTAGCTGAACTAAATTAAAATATTGGGGAGGAAGAGAATGAAATAAATATGTGTGAGGAAAGTTAATTTCAAATATAGGGATGTACCTATTGAGAAAAAAATTTGTTGATGTGTTTCTAGATGATTTACCTGGACATCCTCTAGAATGAGAAATTGAGTTCTCCATTGATTTAATTCCTGGATCAAGGCCCATATCGAAGACCCCTTAAAGAATTGAAACTATGGAATTAGTGGATCTAAGGAAACAACTAAAGGAATTAAGTAATAATGTATTTATTAGTCCTATTGTTTCTCTATGGGTAGACCCTGTTCTTTTTGTTAATAAAAAATATGTATCTATGAGGTTATGTATCGACTACAGGGAAATAAATGTTATAAAAATAATGAACAAGTATCCCCTACCACGCATTGATGATTTATTTGACCAACTACATGGATCTCAATACATTTAAAAGATTTACCATCTATCGGGATACCATCAGTTGTGTGTGAAGAAAGAAGAAATTTAGAAGACATCATTTCAAACCAAGTATGAGCATTACGAGTTTACAATAATGCCTTTTGGTCTTACTAATGCACCCTCTATTTACATAGATCTAATGAACAATGTTTTCATGGAATATCTCAATGATTTTGTAGTATAATTTATTGATGATATCATGGTATACTCTAAATTCTATGAAGATCATAAAAATCACTCCGCGAATTATCTTGAAGACTTTTAGAAGACATGAATTATATGTGAAGTTTAGAAAGTTTGAATTCTGACTTCAGGAGAATTTTTTCTTGCCCATATTTTATCTACGGATGGAATATATGTTGGTCCTCATAAGACAAGAGAAATCCAAGAATGGCAAGCACCGACGAGTATAACCGAGGTACACAGTTTTATTGGTTTAGTGGGTTATTATCGGCGTTTCGTCTATAATTTTTCCCGATTGGGTAACCCATTAACGAAGGTCACACGTAAAGGGTTAATTATGTTTGGACAATAGAGTGTGAAGAATTTTTTTAAAAATAAAGAGAATATTAGTCAATTCTCCTATTTGGACTCTACCGTCGGGGAATAACGGGTTTGTTATTTATGGTGATGCATCAATGAAAGGACCTGGTTGTTCCCTTATGGATAATGATAGGGTTATTGCCTACGGATCACGACAACTAAAAATTCATGAGCAAAACTATCCAAATCATGATTTTGAGATAGCTGCCATAATTTTTTCTTTGAATATATGGAGACATTATATCTATAGTTAAAAATGTGAGATTTATTCTGATCACAAGAGTTTGAAGTACATTTTCTCATAGAAAGAACTCAACAAGAGGAAAAAATATATGGCTTGAACTAATCATGGATTAGGATTTCACAATACACTACCACCCGGGGAAGGAAAATAAGATGGAAGATGCCTTGCTTAGAAAAGATCATGGAATTTTTAAACCAGATGAGAGTTGAGAGGGATTATATTTTCATGGATCTAGTAATGATGGATATGGGAATTACCATGGAAGGTGAAACATAAATACTTTTTGAAATGGTTTCCAAACCATAATTACTAGAAATGATAAAGAGTTCATAGACTGATGATGAAGAGTTTCAATAGAAGATTAAATCTTTGAATGATAGGATATTGAGTGACTTTGTGTATGACGATGGAATTTTGTAATTTGGGAAGAGAATTTGTATTCCTGATATACCTGATCTAAAAAGGGAATGGTTAGATGATGCTCATAGTTCCAATTTCTCTATACACCCTGGGAGCACCAAAATGTCAAGAGATTTGAAGGAACATTTTTGGTTTGACAACATGAAGAGGGAGATTGTTGATTTTGTGTTATGATGTATGGTTTGTCAACAAGTGAATGTTGTAAGGCAAAACCCTTGAGAAGTCATGCAACCTCTTACCATACTTGAGTGGAAATAGGATAATATCATGAAGGAAATTGTCATGGGACTACCAAAGACTCCTAGAATGAATGATGAAATATGGGTCATTGTTGATCATCTTACCAAGTTAGCACATTTTCTTGCTATAAGAGACTATTTACCACTTGTACTTCCATGGTACTCTCCTCTTTGAATAGTATAGTAGCGTGTGTTGTACGCAACATCGAGTTCTCACACACACCACAACCAATCAAACTAGCCAATATGAATAGTAATACCCACTTTTTAAATATTATAAATTTTATCATCCAAAATGAACTTCGTATTTGGCTTTGGAATATCAAAATTAGCCTTGGGTGAATTTTTGGTATTTTTCTGAAAACATTCAATTTTTTATGAATAGTGAAAAAACACTAAGTTATAGTTTAAAAAATAATTTTTATTTAAATAATTATTTATTTTTATTTAATTTAATTAAGGTCAAAATATATGCACAATACATATATATGATCAATATAATTCATTGCAGTTTGATTAGAATAATTTTAGATATATTAAAATTTTATTGAACTTTTCACCGTCATTTTTCCACCTCATAAGAGAATTTAGAAAATAACATAAAACATAATTTTACTGCTTTTGTGAGTGGAATTCAAAAAATCCAAGAGACACAGGTAATATCAAGGAGTAAAATTAGGTTCAATAAGATAAAAATAATTTTTGTTGAATAGTAACTTTTTACTTTTATTTACCACAATTAAATGTAAAAGGGGAAATTAAGGGCAAAATGATATTAATATTATATTAACACATGTCCTAGTTATATTTTTCAAGTGTATCTAGAACAAAAACATCCTTAGGAACAAAATATTATCATTTAGGTCCACATGGATTAAATTAGGACATTTATTTTATTTAATTCAAAGAAGTGTTAAAAGAGTTAAAATCAAAGTTTAATTACTTAAAAATTTTTAATATAGGGTAATACATAAGATAAATTCGATTATAAATATTCATTAAAATTATAAAAAGATTTACTATATTATGGTATTTTATTTATAATTTTTTGATAGTAAATAATTTTATTTATTTATGACACAATGGTTATGCAGTAATTACATAGGTTATGAAATAATAAAATAATTGATATTATAAATGACAAAATAAAGGTAATTTTTAGATTTTTTATGATTTTCAGTAATTTTATCGATTAATATGACATATTATTATTAGTTATATAAATTATTTTCTAAGTAATAATGCTGTTATAAAATTTTCAAATAAAAAATACCCAATATTGTCAAAATTGGAATAAAAGAGTTTTTAAAACAATTATTATATTATTAATTGATATTCTATTACAAAAAATATAAGGTTCGGCCAAAGGACTTATATAATTATAGGTGTATCATTAATGGACAATATGGGGGTATCATGGAGTTATTTAGTAAGTCTATTAAATATATAATATAAAAATATGAAGAGACATGGTAAATGTCAAACTATTTAACTAAGAGTAAAATATAAATAATAAGGTTAATATAGTGACCCAAACCTATCTAAATTATTTTGGTTGAAAGGAATTAAAAACATACCCACATTAACCATTAAATAATCAAATTTTGAACCCTTATTAACCAAATATGAATTTATTGTAAAATAATATTTCTAGCATTTCAGAAGGTGCCATTCACCCCTCTTATAAAAGCACACTCCGTCTTCTCCCTAATTCACATTTTCAAACCCTTTTGGCTTAACCAAAACCTGCCCAAATATTCTCTCAACATTCATCACTTCAACCTAGAGGCCTTCTTTTGTTCAGAATGCCAACCTAAAGATCCCTTTTGATCAAATCAAAAGGATGAACCCGAAGAAGAGGTAATGTTTTCACCACCCTCTTTCAAGTTCCTTTCTTCTTCAACTTCTTATTTCATTGTTATTTCAATTATAAAATAATAACTCTAGTATATCCTATATATTTTGATTTTATTATAAATATGGTATAAAAATATACAGTATTCTATCCATCCTTTTAATGACATGTAACCATATGTGCGTACGTATGTCTTACCGTCTCCACGTCGTGGTGTAATTGTTATTCAATACATTATTATTTGGATAGGTATAATAATGATATGTAATTCATTTAAATAAAAAATATAACATGATAATTATTATGTATATATGATAAAACACCCAATTATTTATTATATTAATATTAGAAGAATTATATTGTCACTCTTGCGTACGTACGGAATACCGTCTCCACGAACGCGATGAGATTCATTCCCCATCGTATCCATTCCTGAATAATTTACATTTGATGGTTAAAAATTATGCTTAAGGACATAATATCATTCTGGATATTAATATGATAGAACCTATCCATAACAAACATGGATTACGTAACAATGCATATAAAGGAAAACGAATCAGTTAATACCTGAAACAACGATAATACAAAAATATTACTAACAAAGAAATGTTAAAAGATATTATATTATATCATATTAATGTATTTGATTATTTTATAATTTAATAAAAATCAATTTACCATTATACAGAACTGTAACCTAACCTCCACCAAGGAAAAGTACAAGGTAAGGGTTTATTTCAAAATCTCTTCATTATCTGATGTTGTTTATACGTAATTATCTAAAGGGACCTCTTTATCATCCACATCTATGTTTCATAAAAATGTTTTTCAAAACATTCATAATGTTTTACATAATATAGAATAATGTCATTTATACAATTGTTTAAATTTTTATAATATGTTTATAATTGAATCTTTTCGTTGTTTTCCAAACAAGGTCCTTTTTAACCTTTTCGACAGTATTAAGGTAAGAATGTCTTTTTTTAACTTATACGGCGGTTGTGGCTATTCTATGCTGTTATAAAATCATCGAATCTTCCCTTACAAGCTTATAAGGATATTTTTAAAGTAAATTGTTTATTTTATAATTATGTGACTTTTAAATGATTTAAAAAAATAGTTATTTATCTCAAATAGTTTTGATTTTATCTATGTCAACATCCTCTGATGGATTTTATCCTTATTTGAAGTTGATTTATTATGATAAAAACAACTATTTAGTATTGAAGGTTTTGTGATATGTTTGACTGTGGATGTGTTATTTCTATACCATTCATGGATTGTTGAGAAAGTATATAAATTTATTATGCCAGTTTTAATACAAATGATTATGTTATGGTTAAACATGTTCATATGAGGAATGCATTGGACTTAATAAGTGACGGGTGCAGCCCGCTATAGCTTCTCGATGCATAAGTAGGTCTAATGAGACAAACTAGTGTCTTGGCACAAGGCCGTGGAAAAATCTTCTTTGTAGTCATGGCACAAGGCCTTGACTATGTGGATATGATAGTTTGGCATTGTGAATTCTATCATCATGAAAGTGGTTATTGATATTGCATTGATTATTCAACTAGTATAATATCCATGTTAATTAGTAAATGACGCTATTCCATTTTATCTTTTCCATATTGTGCTTCTGTTCAAGTTTAAAAAGATTTTGTTTTAGTTATACATTTCCTTAAATTATTATGTTTATTTATGAATGTTTTCAATATATTGTTATCCTTACTGAGAATTTGAGATCACCCCTTTCAATGTTTAAAATTTTCCCAGGATCTGAAGTTTTATTTTATGAATGACCTACCTGGATAGTATGAGGGGATATGAATACAATTTTTTGTTGAAGATTATTTCACTTTATGTTGTAATTTAAGACATAGGAATATATCTAGTGATTCCAAGGATACTAAACTAACCGGTCTTTCGAGACTTGATTTTTTATGATCATTCCAATGTTTTGTAATAATGCACTAACTCTGGGTAACTTGGGTAGGGGCGTTAAACAGTGGGGCGTGGCGCAGCCTGGCAGGGCGTGGCCCAGCTGACCGCGGCTTGGCCCGGGTGGCCGAGCGATCTAGGGGGCACTATCCAAAAATTGCAGCACCGAGAAGCGGCAACCTTTTATCTGGGAAGTCAGATTCTCTAGCGCGAGCAGCCTGCTGAAGCACACCGCTATCTTCTACACGTGTTTCCAGGCGGTTCCTTGGCCTCCTCCAACCGAGCCGGCCGACGAGCGGCCTGGTTTGCCCACCGAAGCAGCCTGTGAAGCTGGGGCCATGGTTTTCCGCCGCACGACACCCCTTGTGGTGGTCTGGTCTTCCTTCGGCCTGACCGGCTTTTTTCGGCTGGTTCTTCTTCGGCCAAGGGGCCCACGCATGCGGGCCGCGGTTCTTCCACATGCGGAAGGCGCATGGCCGCCTCCTTCATTCATTTCCACTTCCAACACACCTCGATTGAGAATAAAAAAAGAATACAAGAATTAACGGATGGTCATCAGACTGTGTTTTTTTGACAGGCGCCTTCCGCATTAGGCAGTATCATATGGCGATAGAAAACCCCTAATTTTCAACAAAGAACAAGAACAATTTTAATCAATTATAACTGAACATAATCCTCATACCTAGATCAAGGCTTGTTCATCGTAGTAGCTGAAAATGATGTTGCTCTGTCAAAGTCGGAGATTGAACCGTCATTTTTCGTGATGTTCCCCACGCCGGTGTCTCCTCCCTTGATGCAGAGGAAGAAGAAGGATGGAGAAGATACTTCAAGTCCTTCATGTCAAGAAGTGTTCTTCGCATTCTTCATGGAAGAACACTCCCTTTCTAAATCTCCCCACAAATATTTTCCAACCAAATTAGTAATTAGGACCTCGCATAATATAACATTTCCATGTATTTTCAAATTAATTCAAAATGTAAATTGAAATAATTATGGCATTGAGTTGGTAACATTAATGGATGGGAGATAGTGAGGCACCACATTTATATGGAAGTCCGATGGATTAGAGTGGGTTGCCAAAAATTAATCAATGATGGATTAAGGGGGTTTAGGGGTGTTATGGGGATATAAAAGGTTAGGGATCTTGTGGGCCCCACCTCACAAATATCCTATTATGGGAGGTAATGTTGTTGTGGTCCCCACCTCTAACTCCCCTTGGGAAGAAATACCTAACTTCCATATATAAAATTTGTGTACTACAAATTTTATTTATTTTATTCTAAATCACCAAATATTAACACTCAACCCGTATAAAAGGCAACTACGGTAATGGTCTCCTTAAGCGAATACTAGCACTGCGAGTTCTTTAGTGTCCTCAGATTTCATTTCGAGCACCATTTCAAGAGATAGAAAAACATGCATGTACGTTTACTAAACGTACATGAAAAGAACATCAGAAATTGATTCAAGGGACAATGGGCCACAGAATCAAGTTCCATTAGATTCCACATACTTGAAAAATTCCAATGTATTTAAAAATATTCCTTGAAATTTCCAGGTCTTTAATTTACTCAAACCTCTGGGATTTGTGTCCCCGTAAAGCTACAACACATAGTTGGAAAAAATATGGGGGTATTGTACACGCATTTGGGCCTCCCGCTCCCAAGTGCTCTCTTGGAGGTTTCTGTACTGCCAGTGAATGCGCACCAGAGGAATTGACCTCCCACTTAAGACTCACACTTTTCGATCTTAAATCTCCACCGGGACCTCCGAGAATGTCGCCCCTTCATCGATGTACATATCCCCATGGTTGATGATTTGGGATGGGTCGTGCATGTATATCCTCAGCTATGATACATGGAAGACGTCATGCACCAGGTGCAACTGAGGTGGAAGGTCCAGGTTGTAAGCCACAACTCTTACTCTACTGAGGACCTGGAATGGTCCGATAAAACACGAAAATAACTTTCCGCCCCAGCCAAATCTCCGTAGACCTCATCGAGATGAGACATGTAGGAAGACGTGGTCGCCATCCTCAAACTCCAGTTGTCTTCGTCTCCAATCATGATAGGATTTCTATCTGCTCTGTGCAGTCATTATCCGCTCCTGGATGATTTTCACCTTCTCCATATTAGCCTGAACCTTCTCTAGTCATACAAGTGCTGACTCCAGAGGGTCAGTCCATCACAGAGGTGATTTTCAAGGTCGGTCGTACAATGCCTCGTATGGTGCCATCCCGATTGTGGAGTGGTAGCAGTTGATATATGCAAACTCCACCAAGTGTAGGTGATCCTCCTAGCTGTGACCATTGTCAAGGAAACAAGCACGGATCATGTCCTAGAGAGTCTGAATGGTCCTCTTAGTCTAGCCGTCTGTCTGAGGTTGGAAAGAGGTTCTTAGACGTAGTTGTGTCCGAAAAGATTCATGTTACCCCTTCCATAGTCATGAAGTGAAACAAGCATCACAATCAGAAATGATAGATGATGTCACTCCATAAAGTCGTACGATCTCCCGAATGTAGAGGCGTCCCAAGCTCTCTACTGAGCCATGCTCTTTGATCTGTTGGAATTGGTCCAACTTGGGGAGTCGGTCTATGATCACCCAAATAGATTAGTGTCCTCTGGATGTATGTGTATCCCCCATAATGAATCCATGGATATCCCATACAACATCCACTCTGGGGAAAACTAAGGGCTGAACCAAGCCCTCTGGTACCTGGTGCTCTTCCTTAACTTGCTGACAAGTGAGGCATCGTTAAACGAACTCTGCTACAACAATCTTCATACCTGGCCACCAATGCTGTCTATTGAGGTCCTGATACATCTTTTCCACTCTTTGATGTACTGCTAGAGAGGATGTGTGGATCTCCCTCAGCACTACCTCCTACATTGCAACTGGTACCATAGTACGTCCCATGAAGAGGATGATGTACTCCCCTCCATCCAAAAAATCCATCAGGCGCCTACCCTGTGGATATCGGAGCATGCCGTGTCTCATAGTAAATGTCCCCATGCTATGCCTCTCTGACTTCCTGAACGAGTGGAGGAGTAACTGTGACTGACTGTAGAAAGGTTGCTCCATATCTATCCACAAAGGATATCTGCAACACTGATAGTTGCTCTGTCACCTCTCCTAGTAGCTGAATACTCGATCTCCTTCTGATAGCAACAAATACAACATTACCCTTCCTCGGAGTATAGACAATCTCAATGTCATAGTCCTGGAAGAACTCGATCCATCTCCACTATCTAAGGTTCAAGTCCTTCTGCGAGAAGATGTACCTGAGACTCTTGTGGTTAGAGTAGACTGTAAAGAACATGCCCGTCAGCTAGTTCCGCAAAATCTTCAAGGCGAAGACCAATTATATGAATTCTAGGTCATGGGTAGTGTAGTTTGGCTCATGTTGTCTCAATTACTGCGAACCATGTGCAATCACCACATTCTCCTGCATTAGTACACACCCGAGTCCTGTCCCTAATGCGTCGCAATACACTACGTTCCCAACGCCCACCTCTGGTATCCTCAAGAATGGCACACTGGTCAACCTCTACCTTATCTCCTGAAAGCTTTACTGACATATATCTGACCACAAGAAGGGTTTCCCATTCATTTTCAAGGCTGAAAGCAGTGCTGCAACTCCGGAGAAGTCTCGAACAAATATCTTATAGTACCCAGCAAGACCCAGGAAACTCTACACCTCTATCATGCTCCTGGGTGGCTCCCAAGCAAGTACTACCTCGATCTTCGCTGGGTCCACTGCAACTCCCACCTACGATATGACTTGCCTCAAGAAGTGAAACTCTTGAATCCAGAACTGGCACTTCGAGAGCTTACCATAAAGTCAGTTGTCTCAGATTGTATCCAGTACAAACCGCAAGTCGTAGGCATGCTCCACTTAAGTAGACGAGTAAATCAGTATGTCTTTAGTGAAAATTATGAAAAACCGATTGAGGTGAGGCTGGAAGATCCTTTTCATGAGACTCATGAACACATGTGGACCTTGGTTATGCCAAAAATCATAACTATGAACACGTATTGGCCATACCGACACCTAAAGACTGTCTTCTGCACATCCTCGTCTTGAAATATGAGCTGATGATAGCCTGACCTAAGGTCTATCTTCGAAAAAAATAGTTCTCCGTTGAGATGATCAACGAGGTCATAAATTCTAAGGAGTGGTTACATGTTCTTCACGGTCACCTAATTCAGGTGACGGTAGTCGACAAACAGTCTCATGATCCTATCTGCCTCTTTGGAAAACAAAATCAGAGATGCCCAGGTTGAAACACTGGGTTGGATAAATCCCTTCCCCTTCAAGTCCTCTAGCTATACCTGTAGCTCACTAAGCTCGGAGGGAGCCATCCAATATACTGGAGTAGATATCGGTGATATCCCAGGGTATAGGTCTATATAGAAGTTTACATCTCTATGAAGAGGTAGTCCTGAAATGTCATAAGTAAAAACATCCGTATACTGATCCACCAGAATAGGAAAACATGGACTTCACACATAAAATACTCCAAAGATTAGACTATCCAACTTATATCTGATCGGCTTCACTATCCTCTTTCTATGTCCATCCTACACTGCAAAGGCTCCCTTCTTTCCGGTGAAGGTGAAACTACTCCCATCCATGTGGACACAACACACATTTCACCTAATACAGTCGATCTATGCATGTACTGTAGATAACCATTCCATACCACAGATGACGTCGTAAGGCCTCAGAGCCACTACAAGAAGATCCCAGCTGAAGATCTCGCATCCTAGAGTAAGCTCATATTATCGGAACCAGTGCGTAATCATCGATTCTACTCCCGTAAGAGTCTCTAACCATAAGGATCGAGCCAACGACTTCGTCAAAATCTCTGAGCTCCGAAAAAGTGCAGTTGCAATGAAATTATTACTTGCACCTCTGTCTATTAGTACTACAGGAAGGTTGGATTAGACATAGATAGTACCTAGAATCATATCTGGTGCACTGTGGTTGAGGGCCTTGACTTCCTGGAGCTGAGCCCGCCCTTGTCCGCCAGCTCCCTGTGGTCGGGGTGGTCCTCCTGGTGGTGGTGGTGGTAGAGCATCGAAATTTCATCCACCCCCCTGCTCAGCCAGCTCCTATACATCGTCTTCCTTCTCCCGACAGACCACCATGGTCGAACCTCTGCCTCTGCCTGGAGGTTCCCTCTACTGTCTTATGCTCGTCTACATGGTATGTGGGGAAGTCATGAGCCATGTGGCCCTGCCCACCGCATGCATAGCACTTCCTACTCCTCGTATGTCTTGCTCTATTTTGTGTGACCCACACATCCGAACTAGTATCCTTAGGTCTCCCAACTGATGTCCTAGCCTACTTGGACCTCTGCAACATCTGCCTACTGCTAGCTACAGTAAACTCTTTTATGTGTCTCCCTATGGTGGTTATTACCGCTAGTGTCTGCTCACTGAGTAAACTCTCTACTACAAGAGCTCGCTCAAGCACCCCCGCCTGTTTCGCGATGCTGAGGGGAATCGTCAAAGCTCTGATCTCGTTCTTGAGTCCCTGTTCAATGGTCTGGTCACTGATGAAAGGGTCTCGTACCATATATGTAGAGTAGCGTAAGAGGTCAGTAAACCTTGCTGAGTACTGGGCTAATGTCATGCTCCCCTGCCGTAGATGAAGTAACTCATGCATCTGCCCCACACGAAGGGTGGTGGAAAAAAACTCCAAGCGGAAGAGACTCTCGAAGTCTTTCCAATGTAGAGATTCCTCATCGTGCAACTGGAGCTTCAAGCTCCACCATCTACCTGCTTCTGCGTGAAGGAGACTCACAATAATGATCACCATATGATCAGCTGGTCTCTATACTAATCTGAAAACCCTAACGATAGCCTCCATCCAATCCACACCTGCCTAAGGGTTCGTATCTCCATGGAACCTAGGTGGCCTCTGACGCTGGAACACATGAAATGCACTCAGGAGGCATGCACTCTCTCCTGCTGGGGATGGTAGTATCAATGGATCAGCGGGTAGTGGTACCGCTGGTGCCTCCACTTTGATGGGGACCTGCATCGAGGCATCGTCGCTCAGTGGCCTACCATCAAGCATGTAACTCAAAACCCTATATGGATACCTTCGTGGGGCCATTCTGAAAAGAAACAGTTGCACCATGGTCATAATAGTATACCTAGTGAGCTGACACAATGTAATCAAAATGAAAACATTTTAATGGAAATAAACACGCAATTAGTGTTTTCTTGCACAAAGTCGGAAATAAGAGGTCAGGGTCCTGGTGTAAGGATATGTTAGCCTCCACACCAACACTGGGCTCCCTGGACTGAAAACCACTCTCAATACTCTTAACACTATTACATCAAATAAAGAAAGATAAGAGCCTTGAGTTCTGTTGTAGAACCGACTCCTCTGATACCAATTTATCACAAACCTTCCTCAGGGCCTATGCCGTGACTACCCCAAGCCGGAATTCCATAGGCCAGGGGATAGAGACAAGAACTAAAGGCTTAAATCCCGATAAAAAGGGAAGGCTTTGCCTTTATATAGTAAACAAACAAAACTGATTACAGAACAGAAGTAAGAAAAAAGTAAAAATTGTATACAAAAGTAAGTCCTGAAAAGAATGGGGTCGAAATACAAGCCCAATAGTATGTACAATAAAACTGAAAAGTCTAGTACAATATCAGTAATGTAATACAGAAACCACAGAGTCGTCATCCAGGAATCCCACCTGAAGGGTGGGTACAGATAGTCTCCTCAGCACCTCGGGTCCATCCGTCTTCTCTGTGTATGTATCACCAAGTGGTCCACCTCCGGGTATTGTCCATCTCTACAAGCCTCAACCATGATCAATGATGTCCTTCATTTATAACCAACACAACGTAGTGTGTGCATAGCCCATGTAGGGTTGAGATTAACAATACTTAGTAGGGATACTGAGACCCACAAGTTCTTTAAATATCCACTAACAATAAGCAAGAATTAAGATAAAAAACACAGTGCATCAACCAACCCTACTTAGTTATATTCCCATACATATACCTATATCTTCAATCCAGTGTGGCTCCAAATCCCAAGCCCAAGCACAACCCAGTACACACAGGAAAGAATTTAATCACATCAATGATAATAATTGAATTTCAAGACTCATCTCACATAGGTATACAACTCACGAATAGGGTGGAGATGATTAGATATATCATTTGAATCATCTCGTATGTAGAACCCACGAAGGATCATAGTACAAAAGTCATCGATGCCGAACCCACGTATGATCCTAGTATGGGAGTACTCACTGCCGAACCCATGAAGGATTCATGTATAGTGGTCTTCGCTGCCAATCCCATGGAGGATCCAAGTACAGTAGTCATTACTGCCGAACCCACGGAGGATCCAAGTACAGTAGTCATCGCTTCCGAACCCATAGAGGATCCAAGTACAGAAGTCACCAACGTCGAACCCACGGAGCATCCCAATATAGATGTTGTTGTCGTCGCAACTAGCTCTTGGGTTCCCAAACACGGCATGCTAAATTCTAGGAGGGTCCATTCCTCGAGACAAGGGGTCGATACATCAAATATCACTACATTCAGAGTTGATGTATCCCGATGTCCTTTCTCGTCAAAAGTAACCCAACATGACGGACATGGCGTCAATCGGACTCCCGATCTAAGAGATATTGGGTTTTTTGTTCCAGGGGCCCTGATGGAAATACGCTTGTTCCAAACCAGGCCATTTTCCAATGTTGTACAAAACTCCCATAGAGTATTGTAAAAGGAACGCTTCATTGAGAGGGTCCCAACGCCACAGACAGAGTGTTGATCGGACACCCGGTCTTTGTGTTATTCATGTCTATGTGAAAATGTGCCCGACCTGTTATGGCCAGTGGGCTGGTAGGTCGTCCGGAACCAATTCGGCTGGTCCAACCCGGCAGAGTGTTGGACCGGCCCAGTGAAGCTCACAGTCCAGCCTGAGGGGCATGGCGCGGCCCGGCTCTGCAGGGCATGACCCAGCTGGCTGCCACTCGGATGGCTGGCCGAGAGGCTCGGTCTGGGTGGCCGAGCGATCAGGGGGGGGGGGGGGGGGGGGCGCTTTCCCAAACCGGCGGCGCCAAGCGGGGCCACCGTTTTATCTGGTCTGCCGAAGTCGGTCGGCTTATCCCTCGCGAGGGGCCCGCCCATGTGGGCCGCTGTCTTCCGCACGTGGCGCGTGGCCTCCTCCAACCTGGTCGGCCGATGAGCTGACCGGTTCGCCCGCCATAGGGGCCCGTGGAGCTCTAGTCGCGGTTCTATACAGCATGGTGCCCCTTGTGGCACCACTATCTTCCTTTGGCCCGACCAGCTTTTTCCGTCTGGTTCTTCTTCGTTCGAGTGGCCCGCAGTTTTGAGCCGCTGTTCTTCCGCCTGCGGCCGGCACGCAGTCACCGCCTTCGTTCGTCGCTGCATCTTCTAACATGCCTTGGTCATGAATTAAAAAAGCAAAAGAGGAAAATGGAGGCTCATCGGGCTATGTTCGTTTGGACCATGCCCTCTACATTAGGCGATATCACATGGTCAAAGAGAAACAGTAATTTTCAATGAAGAACAAGAACAATTTTAATCAATTAAAATTGAACATAATCCTCCTACCTAGATCAAGGATTTCTCGTCATAGTCGAGGAAAATGATATTGATCCGTCAATGTTAGAGAATAAACCATCGTCATTGGCGACGTTCCCTACGACGGTGTTTCCTCCAATGATGCGGAGGAAGAAGAAGGCTGGAGAAGTTACTTCATGTCCTTCACGTCGGGAAGCATTCTTCGCATTCTTCGTGGAAGAACTCTACCTTTATAAATCCCCCCACAAATATTTTCCAACCAAAATAATTATAAGGTCCTCCCATAATATAACATTTCCATGTATTTTCAAATTATTTAAAAATGTAAATTTAATTAATTAAATCATTGAGTTGGCAACATAAATGGATGGGAGATGGTGAGGAACCACATTTAAGTGGAAGTCCAACGGTTTAGAGTGGGTTGTCATAAATTAAACAAGGGGTTTAAGGGAGATGAGGGGAGATATAGGGAGATTAAAGGTTAAGGATAATGTGGGTCCCACATCATAAATATCATCTCATGGGTGGTAATGTGGGTGTAAGCCCCACCTATAACTCCCCATGGGAGGAAAAAACTAAAATCCATAGATAAAATTTATATACTACAAATTTTATTTATTTTATTCTAAATACCAAAATATTAACTCTCAACCCTCATTAAACGAAACTGCGGTAATGGTCCCCTTATGTTAATACCAGCGCTGTGAGTTCATCGTTGTCCTTGAATTTCAATTCTGAGAACCAGTTCAAAATATAGAAAAACCCACACGTACGTTTACTGAACATACCCAATCAAAACTTCAAAAATTGATTTCGTGCACACTGGGCCTCAGAATCGAGTGTCGTCAGAAACCGAAGACTCGTAAAATTCCAAAGTATTTAAGAAAAAAATTTCCCTGAAATTTCTGTGTCTTTACAAGGTTCCCCGAATATCATAAATTGCATCTATCTAAATACTGGCTTGATTGGGTGACCAATTTTCCATCTAGCAAGGGCACTATTAAATTTGATGGTGGACCTAGCAGTGAGAATTCTATGTGGCTCAGTAGGGCGATAAAATGGTTTAGACTACCCCTATCATATGATGTGGTGTCATTTCCCCTGGAAACCACTTGAGATCCTCAAAGAATAGGGACTCTTGCTATGAAAAGCTAATGGGTTTATATTCCAATGAGCTTATACAATTTCAATAGGACGTAATGTTGTTAATTGATTATTTTATGTGGTGTACCAAACATTATATGTTATATATGAATATGATATGACTAGTGATTCAAGGATCAGACCTCTGAGTGAGATGTGTTTAGGGACATCCGAGCTAGTACTATTAATTTAGGCATTTCTAGTTATGTTATAGTTCTAGAGAGAACAATTGTTGTTGAGAATTATTTGGCGGAGTATATGCTGCGAACGAATGTCAACTATTTGATAGAAGAACAATGACATTAGTCTCAAAGAATTAGACATGTAAAATGTTTATGGAAGAGGAAGTTATAGGGATAGATGAATCTTTAAGGCACCAGACATAGAAGGGGATGTAGAAGAGAAGCAGGAGGTGGTCTACATTTGGACATGTTATAACCACCACCATAATGTGGCCCCCATAAGGCTTAGGGATCTGTAAGAATGGGGTAGGGAGTAGCTTCATGAGTTCAAGAAGTGTGGACCAAGGTGTCCATGAATAATTCATGGTACTGTATGTGACTACTACTAGCTGTCGTAATTAATATACATTGATACTAATCATTTCTTTTTTTAATGAATCATATTCAAGACCTTGAGTTTCTTCTTAAACCATTGACATGAAACTTATATAAGGATTAGCAATGAGAGGATACTCGATAATAACACTTATTCCAATGGTGTGATTTGAACCTTGGGGATAGAGTTTTTGATGGAACCTCATAGTGGTAGTGTCGAGGCCGTAAAACATTATTTTGGTCAGTGAATGATCATACACATATCATACTCATATTGACTATTTTAGGAAAAAAGGTAATGATATATCAACAATTTTGGAATAGGGTTTTTTTTATAGCAAAAATGGAAACACAGGTCGCACGAGATAAACTCATACACATGAGGGTGTAATTGATCACTCTTGAGTCGACCAACCTTACCCTTGTGGAAGCATGTGTTTTAGGTTTTCAGTTCCCAAAAGTAGTGGTAGATTTTAGGAACATCCTTTCAAAAGATTTTTCTAGGATTACCTCCATGTAGGGAGAGGTAATTCTACATTGGCATGTACCCAAGGATGAAACCAATATCTGTAACTACATATCGGATGGCTCCCCTAAATTTGTTGGAGATGAGTGTATAAATGAGAGAATAGTTTACAATCTACTCCAATCACAATACTCTCAAATATATATTCTCACAGAAGGACCAGCACATTATACAATAGTATTTTCAAGTGTTCCTACATGATTATGAATTTCAGATCATCTACACTCTTAGGATAGGGAATGTGGGGGAGATGCACTCAGCAGGAAGTTTGTTTTACAGTTTTTGTGAGATAGCCGAGCAGCTAGAAGTGTTACAATTATGCTTCATGGAAAGGGATGTAGATCCGTATCTCCAGTCTATGATAGTTTCCTCTAAAATCCATTAGTGGGTCAAGGAGGAATTTCTTGGGGCCATTAACTGTGAGTCCTGACGTACTTAGATATCCTACAAAATGATGCTGATGAATTTTTTGAAGATGGGGAGCAAGCCATAATTTTTAGAGGATGCACCATGGTACTAGTGATACTAAGGGAGGAGGGGTTGAGGGAGTTCCATACATCCATATGGTGGTACATCCTGGTGTGGTGATGATGTAATAGGACCTCTAGAATTTGTATTCATGGCCAAGGATGAAGAAAGAAGTAGTAGATTTTGTTTTAAGACACCTCACGTATCATCTAGTGTAGGTCGAGAACCAGATTCCAGTAGGATAAACACAGCAACTAGAACGACCAGAATGGATGTGGGATGATATGTTTATTGAAATCATGACAGGTATTCCATGTACATCTAGGGGCCACGATTCCATTTGGGTGATCATTAGCCAACTCACCATGTCACCCAATTCCTACATATCTGAGAGAAGGGATCAGAAGAGGGATTGTGATGCCTCTTAATACAAGAGATTGTACTACTTCACGGGGTTCCATGGACTGTCATCTTAGATCATGATTATTTTTTTACACCCTAGTTGTTGAATGTATTACATGAGGTTCTTGGGACTTATCTACACTTGAGAACCACCTTTCATCCACATACATATGGTCAGTTGGAGGGGACCATATAGACACATTAGGAAATGATTCATTATTGTATCATTGATTTTGGTCATAGTAGGGTAGACCACCTACCCCTATAGGATTTTGTATAAAAAATAGTTATCACTCCACCATCGTCATGAATTTGTTTGAGGCCGTGTACGCGCATCCATGT
This sequence comes from Viscum album, assembly GCA_963277665.1. Classification (NCBI taxonomy): domain Eukaryota; kingdom Viridiplantae; phylum Streptophyta; class Magnoliopsida; order Santalales; family Viscaceae; genus Viscum; species Viscum album. The sequence continues at coordinate 1,499,245,490 of OY728161.1, forward strand.
AGATCATCTCTATGCGAGAAAAACCTAGGGGTTTTAGTACTTTTGGGTCAAGAGTTGGTACGAGCTACCATGGAGAAGGTTCAGATCATCTAGGAGTGAATGAATACTGCACTGAGCCATAACAAGTCTTATGTTGATAGGAGACCGAGACCCTGGAGTTTGTGGAGAGAGACCCTGTCTTCCAACGGGTCTCACTCTGACAAGGATTCCAGAGTTTTGGTCGAGGCGATAAGCTATCTTTATGATTCATTAGACATATCTAGATCCTCAGAGGAGAGGGAGAGGGATCATACTTCCTAGATCTTACCCTATACATATATCAGGTGTAGAATGTTTTCCATGTGTCACTGCTAAAGAGGTACATGCATGATCTATCACACGTTATTGAATGGGGTGGGCTAAACATTGACAATGGGGTGACATTCATAGAGTTTCCATTTGAGATAGATGATTGACAGTAGTAGTTCATTCGTGGGTGGTCGATTCCTCTGCTGTACATTTCGTGGCAGCACATGAACCACAAAAAGTGCACATGTGAGTGGGAAGATCAAATACATGCTCAGTACATCCATTTTTTTCAATTGATTTGTGGTGGATTTTGGGAAAGTATATCCTATTGATGGGGAGAATGTAAATACATAGCCTTTTTCATATAATTTTTTTAAATTATTAGGGATTATTATTAGTTTGTGATAATATTAGACACATGATTTTGAGGATCAAAAATCCTATAATGGAATTTTTAATATTTTTTAGTTACATTTAGTAAATGTGAGAGCGGAAACTTATATCTTTTGTAATAGTGAATGGATTAAAATCAGGGGGGAACCACTAAATTAGTAGTGCTGATATTCTCTTATGAGAATCATGACTTTGACCATCATGGGTCGGATGAAAAAGTTAATTTATTGTCTTTACAAAAAACAATAATAAAATAACTTCATAAGTTATTTTATTTCTTTGTTTTCATCTGATGAGTGATGGTGGCAGCAATGTTGGGTTGTCATATCATTTAATGGCCGATTACACTAGGTTGTGTAACCACACCATCAAGATATTAATATGTTTTATAATTAATCTCATTAAAAACCACTATAATTATGTAAAATTTAAACATTATTTTCTATTATTGAAAAAAATCTTGGGCATGGGATTTGGGGACTCACGAGATGAGACTCTAATGAGGTGTCAGGAACTTCTTCCACCAACGTTGAACAAAACTTTGATGCCTTACATGATTCAATCTAGAGTTCGACAAATTAAAATGAAAATGATTTGAATGAGGAACTTTCATGAACATAGACAACATCTACCATCATATTCGTGGTAGGGGGTTCATTGTTTAACTAAAATATGTTCATTCATGAATTCCTTCCCATCTTATAATGCTAATGCGGAGGGAGAGGGTAGAAGAAATAGTGCCCTGAACCTCTACTGATATCAGTATTGGAGGTGTTCCTCATGGGAGACTGAGAAATATGGTGTCAATGGAAAAAATAGGGCTGCACATTGTTGGTGGCATCACAAGAGGCCCGTAGGCACTGACAGAAAAGAAATCGGACATTAAGGGCTCCTATAGTGGCCTGTAGATGGTCCGCCGATGATACAATGCTATTGTCCAGTTGATGTAGTGTGTGGCTCTCACTAACCACATGAGGATGGTGGTGCCCAAAGGATCAGTGGAGGATAGGTGATGCAAGACATTTTCAGCCACATTGAAGCTGGGTGGCACACCGAGGTGGCACACTATAGAGGAGGATCGCGGCTCCGAGCCGCAGTGGAGGTGGACCTCCACCCGTGGGTTTGCAGATGTCTGGCCCATGTGGATCGATATGGTAGAGTGGTGGAAACTGGTGCATTTAATTGAATACCATGAACATCTGAGCTGTTCGTGGGTGAGCATACCCCCATGCCATCCTATGGGCTGGGTGGATCTACGGCCTAGCGGGCCGCACCGATCCGGGTGAGCCGATCCCAAATTATAGCCCAGTGGTCCTAGAAAACACCACTTGGGCTGATCCTATGGCCTAGAGGGCCAGACTGAGCCCTACCGAACTGGGTCGGGCCTAGTGGATTGGGTTGGTTCGGTCCGACAATGATGGACCAGACTAAGACACTTTTATGTCCAGTTTCGTTTAAATGGGAATATCTCTTAAACTAGACGTTCGTTTGACGAATCATCTATGGTACTGGAATACAATGGAGAAGGCGATCCTTTTGTAATACTACACATTGGTTTTGGAGAATTTTGGAGTGTGGATGTGTTGTATCGGATTCAATTCCAACCGGGCCCCTAACACTAAAATGCCTATAACTTACAGACTAGGTGACTGATTTTCACGTTTTCTATTGTGTTGGAACCCATATGACATGTAGACTATTTGAGATAGTTATTTTTGGGGCATAATTCTATTTAAGGTAAAACCTATTCCTTGGGGAGTTTTTTCTAGGAAACTCAAGTGCAACAGCTGTAGGAATCATGTGGCTAGAAGTCATGTGGCATACGACCCTGTGTGTATCACTAGTAGCACGATGAGATGAGTAACAGCTTTAGTGTTGTCCATCATGTGTCAATAACTTACAACCATATGTAGATCGACGTTATATGAACCTGTGTGGATTGGGGGCTTACAACACTGTGTGGATAAACAACACAAAACCCTTTATCGAACGACGAATATGACCCTCTGGGGATCGGTGACTTAAGACCCTATGTGGATTGAAAACTAAAAACCATTTGTGGATAGATGGATTACAACCCTATGTGGATATGCAATAGATCAAATCTATGAGGTACATGCCTAGAGAGGCCCATTGTGGATTAGTGACTTACGACCTGGTGTGGATCAACGACTTACCACCTTGTGTGGATAGGTGACTTACAACCCAGTGTGGATCAGAGACAGAATGACTTCATTGTGGTTCAATAGTGGAACTTCTAAATGGTATAATATGAGTTAATTTGTTTATTAATAATCATTATTAATATTCATTAAGTTTTATACTTATTTTTAGATTAGTATATAATTGTGCTTTTTGATTGAGATCATGAATTGTGGTTATTCCATTGTGAAATTCTAGGAGACATTTGGAAGCCTCAGAATCCCTACATGTTATTATAATTCTCACCCCTCCACGGGAATCACCCACACCTTATTTTCAATTGTGTAGATGACAGATAGCTTTGACAGTGGTTATGGAGATAGGACTAGACACTGTACACCGGTGAACGATTGATGTGGAGAGCCATAATAACAAGTAGTACCTACCCCTCAGGTAGGATCCTGGGTAGACAGTCTGAGGAGTTGTTTTAATATGTTATATCTCTTTCTGTGGGGCTCGTAAACTAGACCCATAACATTTAGTACTTACTTTTACACTTAGTGGTGGTTTTAGATGTTGTTATACCATTCTTCTTAAAATCTGTTTTACTTGTCCACAATGTTCCACGCCTATGTGTGTACATGTTTTGTGAATCTCATACGATTTTTAGGGATATGCCTTCTGGTTCTAGTCTAAAACCCATGGCCTAGGAAAGTTGGACTTGTGGTAGACACAACATGGGCCCTGGGGGACGGGTCGTAAAACAACTAATTACCCATTAACATAATTTACATAATCATTATACAATGAAAAATCTATGAATTAATTAGAAAACAGAAAATATTTTTACATATAATACTACACCCAATATATTTCTTATAATTAAATAATTATATTTAATGGTATTTTAATAACATTTAATATTTTTTTTAAAATTTGACTATTATAACATAACAGTTAAATTTTTATTTTGAAAGTAATTAAAAAACTATGAGAAAATATAGTTAATGGTTTTTATATAATATAATTATATTTGTTATTTAGTTTTGAATAATAAAAGAAATTTTATATATGTCATTTTATGATTAAAATATGTTTTGTAATCCAAAAATGTTTTATCACATTTTATGGTTATAATGTATATATAATTTCAAATAATTTAAATTTATTTTCTATATAAATTTATATAAAATTGTATGTATTCATTACAATATTGTATTATGATGATTTTTTGGATATTTATGAGTAGATTTATTTTTATGTGGATAGTGAATAATAAATAGTTTTTAAGACATTCCACTATTTTCATAAAATAAAAATATTAAATAGTCTGATTTAATATTTAATTTTATCCAAATGACATATACTTTCCTTTGAAATAATATAAATTATTACATAATAATTATCACTATATATAAATTTTGTATAATTTCTTGTTTTAAAATTTTGATTTTAGTATAAAAAATATTTTTTGATAAATTATTTTATATCTAATTAAATTATGCTAATAATTAATGAATATAAAATTATATGATATTTATATATTATGTATTCAATAAAATAATTTACTTATCATTTAAATGTTTTTACGAGGCATGTAATGAAATTGAATTCAAATATATGCTTAAATCCCATTTGACAAAATATTTGTTTCGATCTCAATAATCACACTTATTCAAAATTAATTTCAACCACACAGACAATTTTAATGTCTAAAATATATTACATATTTTTATCCATAATAATTAATATAATCTAATTGGTTCAATGTAATTATTGGTCTAAAAATAGTAATAATATTAAACTTTGGTTACAACCATTATGGTTATAACATGGTTTCTAATGGTATAAAATAATATTTAAGGGTAGGAATGACTCATATTCATTCCAAATAACTTATCATTTAATATATATAAACCAGATCTTACTGTTTACATAAATAACTATATTTTTATCATTACATACAATGTTAAAATCAATTATTAAAAATTTATAATTAATTACTTGTATGTCACTCCTCTAACATATAATTGAGAACATAATTTCCTCCCACATTCCAAAAATATGAAACTTATATCTCCAATGATACCTACAAAAAATCATTCCTAGATTACATACATTCAACATATTGATTTTAATGTTCCATGACGACCTTTCTATTATGCCTTATGGTGTAATCAAAAGTATTAATCTCAAATAAGTTATATAAATCATAACCGGTACCATTAAGATTTGTTAATCCATCCTAATCCCATAATGCATTTCAGTACATAATAACATATTGATTCTCATACCGTAAATATATTCAAAAATATATTATGATGATGGACCATCCATTATCCACATATACTCAATCAAAAATGAAATAAAAGTATTGATCATTCTTATGTGTCGAATACCACATAAAAATAGATATATGAATAATGGTTTATCACCATAATTAACGATTGGATATTATAATGGATTTAATTATTTTATATTATATTTATAAAAATATCATTTTTTATATATAATATATTATTTACCTTATATGCATACATTCTTTAGGAAATGATAATGTCTCTTGTGAGTATGTCTCCACTACCACCTTAATAAAGATATGTGATAACTTTTTCATTTTTTCAATACATATTTATTATCATGATTATAATTATTAAATATAAAAAATATTAATTATATAATATTTATTAAATAATTTTTATATATATTTTTCTTTTTTCCACCCATTAAAATTCAAAAACATCAATCCCGTATAGATAGTCACTACCATCACTATGAAGTGATGTAATTCATTTTTCATCACATTGTATAAATTTTTTTATAAATGTGTATATAAGGAAATAACATTGTAATGATTTAATGATTATCTTGTATAATTTATTATTCTATAATTAATGTGATATGACCATTACTATTGAACCAAATCATACAAGAAAAATTAAACACTTAATGCCGTAAATATATAATTTAACAAAGAATTATTATTAAATTAGTGTTAAAATGTTATTTTTCAGTCATATAAATGAGATTATATATATTAATATGGTTATAATATATAATTTAAACAAAAATATATTTATTATAAAGTTGGATACAATGCATACATAGAAATTCAGTCTTAAGGGAAGGGTTTCATTATCTCATGACCAAATTCAGAGACATATTTGATTCTATGAACTTTCATATCATTTATATGGTTTTATTACAACCAGATTAATGTATTTTATAATATTAATGAATTTGATGGGTTTTTAATATCCAAATTAGTTTCATTCATTTAATTTTATTCTATTCAAAAATGTAAAAGTGATCTTTGATTTCTTCATCTCAGTATTAATTTAGTAATACAAGTATGGAATTTTCCACAAACTTATGTATATAAGGTGTATTTGGATAATATTTTTTCTGATAATTCATTGATCATTATTAATAGATTTTAATTAAATCTAAAAATTTATTTTGTATAATTAAATGATTTTTTATAAAAATTATACAAATGTGGAATGTTTTTATCACATACAAATGACTTCATTGGAAAATATGATATTTAATTTAAATATCATCATTTATAAGGTATCTCTATTTCAAAATTTATTGTTTATATAATGATAATATTTTAAAAAATGGTATTTTATTTTTTATTGCATATTGTCACTTTAATTGGGGTCATCATTCAACGTCCAAAAAAATTCCATTGGGTTATCATTAAAATAATATTTTAATTGGGAATATTTATAAATAAATTTACTATGGTAAAATTTTATTATCCATTATATAGAAATTATATTTCATAACATCCACTTATTAATTAGAATAAATTAAATTTTTTGCCTTTGAATTTCATCTCCCCATTTTTTGAAAACAATAAAAAAAATTTATTTAAACACATGTTTTTCACTCTTCGGTGAAGAATATATTTCACACATAAAACCATTATTTTTAAAATATTTTAATGTATATTTTTAAGATTCAAAAATAATTATGTAATGTAATTTATGTCATTATTAATGATTTATAAAATATTTTATGTGGAATAATTATGAATTTTTCAAAACAATATATTTTTTCATTTTATATAAAATTTTTATATAAAATTTTTAATTTTCACCACATGAATTAAATTTCACACTCTCATGAATAGTATATTATTTAAATCATCGTTTATAGTTTAATAATGTTCAATTAAATGAAAATTTCTCCAATTATATGTTCAAAAAATTATAATATGAATAATATATTTATAATTTAAAGGTTATTTATATTATGAAACATTACGTTGATCGTTAAATGTTATAACATCATTTCATGATTGTAAGGATTTTCATGGAATATAGTCCATTTTTAAAATATTTATTTATTCTCTATATGGTTTATGTACATGATAATGGGATATTGATAAATCCCATTTTCTAATTTTTTTTATTTTTTTGATTAATTATAAATATTTTCATGATAAGAATACACGTGAATGAATTAACAATATGTGATTGGTGGTGCCATTATATACATCCAATTTATTCATGAATGATTAATTATTTATTTTATCAATGTATACATGAAAGGTTAACTAAATCCAAAAATAGGAGACACCATAGTTTTTCCTAGTCCCACAATATATATGAGTGGTTATACCAAGCATATTATGTGATGAATGTATTGGTGGGTAACCATGAAATAATAATACAATGAATAGGAATATTCCATAATGTTTTCAACCATAATATGAAATGGCCTTTGGCTAATGTTTAGTTTTACACATTTTAATTATTTTTATTCATTTATTATTCATGTAATATGAACTGTTTAGGTTTATGAAATTACTCTTAATTTTGATCTATGGATATTGGGTTATATTTTAAAATGTTTTCAATATATAACCATAACCATATACTCTGAATATCAATATATTTAAATATTTATCAATATGTATAAATATTTATAAATAATTACATTGTTTTCACTTATTGAGAATATGTTCTCACATTTTTTATGTTTCATTAATTGAAGGATATGAAGAATATCTTAAACCATGATATGTCTATCATTGGAGGTAGATATTAAGAAAATTTTGGGTGATGATGTTCATATTATATATACTATATGATAACAAAATTTTGATTCAACAGACACTAAATAATAATGGATCTACCATGTATCATTATGATATGAAATTAGTATTCATATATTATAATTGTATATACATGAATAAACTATTGGGGACTACATCATGTGTATTATGGAATATTTTGTATTTTTTACACTAGGATGTTAAATCCATATTGAGAAACACAGATAAGAATATATTTATATGCTAAAATTATATGTTTTTCTAATGAAAGGGGTTTGTGTAAGATGCTAACTTTTTGAGATGATGTCATGAGAACATTTATAGGTAATCCCTTTCTTTTTGAGTATATATTTTTTCAGTTTTATCATGAAGTGTTTTTTGATATATAATATATAATTTTAGATGGAAGAGGGTAATTACACTATTGGTGCACGGTTTCCAAAAAATAATTTATTAGGAAAGATGTCCATGTTAACACAAAAGAATGGATTCCTATAGTTGGAAAATGGTTTTCCAAAAAAACATAATTTATAGTAGCAACTTCACATCTCCATGATATTAAGAACATGGTTAGGCACATAATTAGGGTAAACTATTTCCCCCATACTGACATACATGTACATGGTAAACAAAACCCTTAAAAATTAAATTACAATTCACAAACCATAAATAATCAAACTATATCGACCAAAATTGACCTTAATTGATTCCTAAAATTTAAAGAGGATTCTAGAAAATTTACTAGGTCTCTTGAACAACATTCATGTTGAATAATAACCCATATTTATGAATATACACCATCCTAAAATGTGGTTTATTCCCAATTAGATCACTCCATCTCTCCATCTCCACATTCTAGATAAAGAGGGTTGTTTTATCCAATGTTATTGAGGGTTTGGATATAGGATTTCATGGTTGTTGGTCGATTTGATGTTGATTCTAGGGATTTATTCTTGAACAAATTCATCATAGCAGGATTGATCATTATATTTCAATTTTGGGATTTCCGTTAGCAAGAATCCATCAATGATTATGAGAGGTTGGGAATAAATTGAATTTTTATATCCATGAATTCAATTTTCATTTATGTGTTTATAAATTTTAAATGAAATTCTTGGTAATTGAAATAGAAATATAATAAATTAATTGATTAATTTATTAACAGTATCATAGAATTTATATATTTATTTCTCATGGGATTATGAAAAAATTTTCATGGTGAAATTGTATTTTGTAATTAAAATTATATAATAGTTTAATAATGAGACATTAAATTGACTGATTATTGAGTTTATGAAAATTTGAAAATTAATTGGATTATATAATTGTTAAAATTATGGGATTGTGGAATTGATTGATTATTTTATTTTAGATTTTGTTGTTTAATGAGAATAAAAAATGGATGTTTGGAATAACATTAATGTTTTAATGAATTATATCGTTAAAAATATTTGGATTGTTAAATGGATATTTGTTATAATTATCCCTTTTATGGGGAAAAATAATTATGATTTTTATGAAAAATTGAGAAGGAATACATAAAGTACAATGACTGATGAAAAGGTTAAGGATGCATAAAGAAAACTTATATAATATTTTGATTTATGTTATTTTTAATTTTTAATTTTTTTGAAATATATGTGATATTGAGAAATACGATAGGTAATTAATATCAATATACACATATGAGATAGTGATGGTGGTATAGGTACTGAGGCTGCAATAAGAATATATGATTATTATTGCATGGGATAAGAACTATGGCTCTAAAATCCCATTTTAGAAAGAATGTATTGGAAAGGGGCTAAAACTCCAATAACCATGTAAAAATTAGTTTTGGGGTAAGGAAATAGACTTCAAATAACCACTAGGTGTTGGAAAAAATATTCTATATCCGTGAATTGGGTATTGGACTATGGTTCCAATTGACTACGAAATTAATTTATATGAAATTATAAATGTTTCCAATGGAATTAAAATATATGGAACAAAATTGGGATAGATTAAATTGTAGAATATGATAATGAATTTTTTGATAACATGGAATACATTGTGAAACAAAGAATCTACGTAGATAGTTATTTAATAATGACATCTGGTTTCTATTTTCTTTATTAATTTTAATTTATTCATCATATAATTGCCTACACTATTATTGAATGAGATTTTTTTAGATGTCATTCGTGTTTTCCTACCGGATTGTACTCTCACCCTACCCAACATTGCTGATATGTACTCAAATATACTTTATTTGGAATGGATATGATAACTGATGGATTCCTTTGTTAGATTGTTGAGTTGATATAGTGCATGGATAAGGGAACGCTACTGGAAAGATGATCTTTCCCAACACTTATATACCAACGGTTTGTAAAAACCGTTGGTATAGATACCATTTCCCAACTGTTCACCAAAACCATTGGGAAAGCCATAGATTTCCCCACCTTTCCCAACGGTTTGGCAAACCGTTGAGAAAGGGTCACTCTTTCCCACCGGTTCACCTAAACTATTGGGAAAGAGTGACCTCTCCCAACGGTTCACCAAAACCATTGGTAAAGGGTGTGTATTGAGCCTCTTTCCCAACGGTTCACCAAAACTGTTGGGAAAAAATAGCCAAAATTTCAACCTTCTGCCTCAATAAACTCAACCCACCATAACCTATCCCAACGGTTTTGAAAACTGTTGGGATAGGTTCTTTAATTTTTTTCCAGATCTACTAACCGAGAACATTATATAAATCAAAATTTTAAATAATTATGATAATACATATATATATATATATATATTTATGAAATTATGTTTACAAAAGTGACGTTAGTTTAGTGGTTAAGTCGTTCGATTATAAACGAGGGGTCCTGGGATCAAATCCCAGTGGATGTTTTATTTTTTGAATTTATATACGAACAGTTCCATTACCGTTGGTATAGATTTCATATTACCTATACCAACGGTTTTTGTAAAATCGTTGGTATAGACCTATCCCAACGGCTTACTTACCTACGGTTTGGAGGACTATACCAACGGTTCCAAACCGTTGGTAAAGGTTAGTCTTCCAGTAGTGGAATTAGACATATTGTCGGGACCCACAATGTAGTGTCAATGTGTCTTTATTATTATTTTTAATTTTATCCTAAAACATACTTAGTATAAAATATCATCTAGTTTGATTTTTATATTTTTTATTGTAATAGTCATCATGTAATTCGTTGATGTCTAATTTGATTCAATAATGTATAAATGGTTTTCTTATTTACACTATTATAAAGATAATATTTGACCCACTCTATATAGTGAGAGCCCCAACAATATGGATATTCATGCTTGAGGAGATGTGTTTGATCTTATCATGGTACATGTGTTTAGAACATAGATCCTGATGTGACATCATGTCATGAAAGGAGCTTTCATTTCATTTCCTTTGTCTTACTCTTTGGGAAAGGTGGAAAAGGGACTAGCAAGAGTTGTGTCTTGAAGATGATCTCATTACTGGGAGTAACATACCCACAGATGGAGGAATACCTAAATAACAATTGTGGTATTTATTTTATTAGTGTTTAAAATTATGTTTGGTGGTTATTTATTCATGTGGATTCATTTATTATGTGATGTGATTATTTTTTAAATATTGTAAGTATTTGACTCTTGGTCTTGTACGATAAGATAATTTAGTATGGATGAGACATTATATGAACTCATGAATTGTATTAAAATGAATAATTTTTATCCCTTCATGGAAAATTAGTTTTTGGGTGTAATGTTGAAATTTAAATTTTTTCCTTGAATGTGTAACTAGACAAATAATTGTTCCAAATATGAATTTGAATTTTGAAATAACTGATGAAATATGTGAATAAAATGGAGTTTAATGAAAAAATTGAAAAAATTAGAATTGGTTTCCCCCTTTTATCCATAAAACTTCTATATAATGGAAAAACATAGTGTTATTGCCTCATTTTTGACCATGTTGTGGGAATGGGGGGTGATTTGTTATGTATTTATGTGAATTGATGTTTTTTTTAATTTTGAGTAATATTTATTATGAAATTTTCATTTAATTGTAGATATATTCCCCCATGATGATGTCTATTGATATAATGGCATGAGTATGTGGCTTGAAATGATCTTATGATAGTGGAAATTGAGGCAACGATTGTGACGGTTGAGGGAGTCAAAGAGAATTTTTGTGATTAATTTGTTCTCTTAATGCATTATATGAAGAGATACCCCAAGATGGTTATGAAGATATGTCAAATATAGAATGTGCGTTTCAGTTGTATAACCCTCTAAGGATCTCCATGGATGGTGTACCTGAGGAAAAATATTTATAAATAAAGATAAAAAATACTATACTTTACCATCGGGAGACTTTGGAAGAGAAAAAATATGGTTGGTTGATTACATGTTATGATAATGATCAAAATGCTGGGTTGATATTCATTCTCATACTCGGAAAGCAGTTGATATGATATGGAATAAAATTCAACAGAATATTGTAGATCATATTTTTCAAGAGAAACTAAGGTAGGATAAGCCCGATGAGTTCAAGTACATGATATAGGGTAGTATGTATCTGTTGGACTATGTTGGTTGCTTTGCTGAGTTTTAGCACTTATCTTATATTCTAGAAACATATGAGATAACTATGATAGGGACATTCCATGATGTACATAAATTTGATATCATGTCCCAGTTTGAAATATTTTGATTAATGAATGGTGATGAGGTGGTTGATCAGGCTCTCATATCTGAGGGAAACCTAAATGATGCTTCAATTGGATGACACATGGTTTCAATCAGATGATCATGCGGTATGTCTTCTAAGATATAAAAGTGTATCTTTGATAAAAATGAAAAATTCTGTAGAAATAATAGTGTTTTTGGTGAAGGATCATTTACCAAGAATATTACATGAGTTCTTTAACACATCTATGGGAGGATTTCCCACGTTCATATATGTTTTCTATTACCACTGGTAGACTTCTGAGAATACTGCAATATTAGACAACATCAACGTTTCTACATGAACCCATTACATAGGTGTAGTGATGTGGCAGCTGAAAAAAAGAGTATAGTAAGTGGATCTTCTATAATTTATATATATAGTAGATAGATTTATACATTTCATTACCCAAACCAAGCTAGGGCTCTAGCCACAACTACCCCGAGCCCGCGTCTATTGTACATGGTGTGGAAACAAGCACCAAAGACGCACTAAAATTAGGGATTCTTATTCATAAATATATGTACACACTCAAACAGACAACTCTAAGAAAAAATTCATAGGGAATAAATTAAAATTTGAAACACTACAATAAATATTCCTAAAATTAATGGACCACATAAAAACACAATATTAAATTAGTGTATAATAAAAAGAATAATGGGATGAATTCTCACCCAATAAGAAATATGTCCCAACCAGACAGTACTAGAAAAATGTAAAAAATCGAGATACCATATCTTGTATCCAATTATATAAACATTGTAAATTTTCCAAGAAGTATGTATCCCAATGTTCCACTAATGTCATGATGGACTTTCCCGTCATCTGCAAAAGACATGTCATGGGGTTGGAAAATTCCATGCATGGTTATGTATATACATACCCAGTAGAAAAACATGAAAAGGTTGGATGGGGGATAATTAATAGGTAAAACTAAATCTAAAATCCATGTATATAACATGGAAAGGTAAAATAGTACAACTGAAATAAACAAGGGAGTGTATGTAATATCATCCCAACATAAGGAGCCCAAAAATGTCAGAATATGGAGTTCTCGTCGAGCCATTGCAAAATATCGCAGGAGAGTAGACTATTCAAACCATGATAATCTAGATACATAGGACATGTCTCATGCCTAGAAATTCATCACCTATCATGGATAATGTGTAATCAAATACCATGGAGAGGGTGCTGGAAGAGATATATATATATATATATCCCAAGTGAAATAATACCAATTAATGGAGTAAGGGGGTATCCATTTCATAGCTCAGCCTAAGAATAATAGTCTACAATAGTTCCCAGGTATTTCCATCTATGATTCCCAACACCTAATCTGTCTTCCTATGACATAGAAATATAAGGGGATAAATCACCACACCTTGATACAATAAATTTTTTATGGAATTGACTCACCTAAATTGTTTTTGTCAAATCATAGTAATGGTTCTTAATGGAGAAAGAATCCATCTATCACTTGAGTATATGGGAACATCAAACCATGCGACATCATAGAACCACACAGTTGAGGGATCACCACTTTTATGAAATTATCATCTGACCAGGTATGATAGGAGGGTCCTACACTAGTAGTCACTGAGAAACACCGCTAGGTAGCCCAACTAGAGGGTACCAATTGGAATGTAAATGGGGGAATTCCACATCAAATTCCAACTATAGGGTCATAATGGGAAGTTATTAGAGAAATCTCTCTGCCCAAGATGGATGGGGGTTATTCATAGAAAATGTCGCCTAGGATATCCACTTTCCAACCTAAATAGAGGGTATTCCATCAACGTCAATGAACGCCACTGCCCAGTCCTACGAGAGTGTAACTCGAGAAGATCATTGGGGAATGCCACTACCCAGCCCAGCTAGAGGGTATTCTCGTATCTTCTATCAGATAATTCCACAACCCATCCCAAATAAAGTTTAATCCATGCAATTATCTTGTGGATCTAAATAATTTTTTCCTTCATCGAGTGTCACCTCAGAACCTACCAAACACAAAACATTTCTCATCATATATTAAAAGTCTATTCTGATGGCCTCATTACATTTTTAGAGTAAAAACACATGGGATATCAATCTTTTTGTCTAAAATACAATTTAAAATGAATGATAAATGAAGGATTTAGGACTAGTGGTAAGAGATCATGTAGTATACTAAGTGTAAGCGGGCCCACAGATATTGTATTCCCTCTTCACTACCTAGTAATTTATTCATTTGGTAAATGGTTTTCATACCATGTAGTATAACAGGCCATGTAAGAGGAATTTATTCCATGAAATATCTTATATAGTACTGAGGTCGTATCCTATGTGCATGTTTGTGTACATGGACCCAGTGTCCTTGTACTTTGGTACACAACAAGCGGGTTCACATTGGATGATGCATGTGTGGACAACCATTGTCCATGTACATTTTACTTGGCATGTCTCTAGTAGTATAGGTATTCCAAATAAATTATTAAAATTATTTGGCACTAAACAACATTTCATGGAAGTACATGTTGTTCCATCTTTATGGGCTTCTAAACCCTACTACCAGCACAAAATATAGTTTACATTCCATGTATTCTTCAACCTATATGGTGTGTAGTCGAGATTTTTTGAAATCCAAAAATTTCTCCTGACCACCATATGTGTATTGATTATAGTGAAACATCATTGGATAAATCTTATAATACATAACCAAATCTTATGATCTAGCCACAAATTTCACTTACCAGTCACCATTTGATGGGAATACTTCACATGAACAAATGTGTGTTTCATTCTTGGTTTTACTCACACCTAGCTAATAAAAAATAATAATTTGGATCCAAATAACAATATTTGAAAAATATTCAACGTTAACATTACTAATATATTATATTCTAAAATAATAATTTATGTTTTTCTAATCCCCCACAAATTCACCCACCCGATCTGGCTCGGGATTCCCAACTACTATGGATCTGGGAATCGTAGGATCCCAACAGTGCGGAATGTGAAGAATGGTATAATAAATGAAAAAGAAAAAAATTTATGATCGATGGAAATTAAGTGTAGGAAAACTATTTAGAACATTCATTTGGGATAAGAAATAACTAATGAAGAAAAATTCCATAAGATAGTCTCATGCAATGGTTTTCAAATTGTGGCTCATATCATAGAATAATGTTTGATCTACAGAAAAAATTAATCAAATGGAGAAAACACCAATTGACAGAAACTACACATTATATGGATCAATAAATTTATAATAACGTGTTCAAGAATGAATGATGATAATCCATTGCCGTTGTCATTCCATGATCTAATCTGGTCTGACATTTTGTCATTCTTCGAAGGAATTCATCTAAGGATGAAGAACTCAGTGATGAAATTTGGTAAATGTGAGGAAAAACCAATACAAATCTCTCTAATTATATATTTATATGATTTTAATTATGTAAAAAAGACTATAATTTCTGATTTAATTAATTAATTAAATCTTGTAAACACAGTTCTATTGAAGGAGTGGTCAGAATGCCCCAGGCTGACACATTTTATGTTGTTCCTAGTGTAAACACTACATTTCAAACCCAGACATGGTCTCAAATTTATAATCTGATCAACTATTTACTAGTTAAATATTTTTCATTAATTAACCACATGCACACTATACTGTAAATATTATAATATTTTTATAAATTTATTAGAGGGTACATAGAGCCTTGGAATCACACACTATCTCAGCACCTCACTCTTGAAATATAATTTTAAAAATTTCAACATCATACTAATAAAAAAATAAATCTCTACATCATTCCCACCTTCTTGATTTTTATCCAAGAAAATAAAAACTATGCAAAAACTCTACATATTGAGACCACATCTGGCTCTCTTAGTCCCATGATCTCTCAGGATTTAGTTTTTATAATACCAAAACATAAAAACCAATGGGATGGACTATCCTAGAATGGTTTGTTCCATTTTTTCTTTGATTTCCACTAGGTTCTCTATAAATCAATCTCAATCCTCAACGTCATGCTCTCCCTTGTAAATTAATTGTATAGGGTCCTTCATGTATGTCATCTGATGTGACACGTGGAAGATTTCATGATCTCTCTCTAGCTGTTGGGGTAAGGTGTGGTGGTAGGAAACGTTTCCCACCCTCTGTACGATCTCGAATGGCCCGATGAACTTTTTGGATAACATTCCTCTCTGGAAAATCCCCCACATTCTTCATCGTCGTGAGACTCTAAAGATTATATGCTTTCCCTGATCAAAATACAAAAGCATATAGTGGAGATCTATAGAGGTTTTCTGTCTACTTTGGGATATCTTCATCCATTCTCGAATGACCATATATTTCTCTATTATCGCCCTCACCATCTCCAGGCCGACAAGAGAATACTCTACTATCTCATTCAATAATATGGTTGACCTGAATGGTCTCCCATATAGGTCCTCAATAGGATACATTCCATATGTGGGGTGGTATCTATTTTTTTTAAACCATACCGAGGGAATGTGATCCTCCCAACTCTGTCTGAAATCCGTCATGCAATCCCTCAACATATCAATTATCACCTACATTATTCATTCGGTCTTTCCATTGGTCTTGGATTGAATGGATGTTCTCATCTACAATTGGTTCATGATGAACTATTATATGCCTCTCTTGAATCCGGATGTAATCTATGCATGGGGATCAGATACAGTCATCTAGAGTATCATTTAAAGGAAGATAATATCCCATATGTACAACTACCTAGTACACTTAATTGAATTATTCCCCCACATCGAAATAAAGTATGTCGAAATCATGGGTCGTTCCACTATCACCATGATGGTGTCATGTACCTACATTGTGTGTGAAACCCTTGTGTTTAATTGTATGGATATTTCATCACATTTCCACTCTGGGATCTCAAGGGGATGAAAAAAGCATGTAGAATGAGGCTCTCATCCGTCACTTGTGAACATGTAATGGAACTCCAGATAAACTCTTCTAAGAATCATCTTATTCCAGACCATAAAATGTATTGATGGAGGTCACTTTACATCTTCCTTAAAATGGTTTGTAAAAATAATGGAGAATTGTGGAACCCCATCATCTCCTCCAACCACCTAGAGACTGTAACCATAGTTCACCCCGATAATAAGATCTATAGATTCCATCGACAGTAATATCCTTTTGTTTTGGAACATGTAGATATATGATCATTTAGAACCACAAATTCGATGTCTCACAACTAAGACTCCCTCACATTCTTGGGTATTTTTCTATTCAACACCAATGATTGAAGAAATGTTTTACCCTCCCACATCACTGGGGCCACCTTTAGGGAAGAAAACTTCCATGAATATTCCTTCACTGAGTGATATTGATATTTCATAATAATAAATTCCTCTACCAGATTATAATTTCCTAGATTATAAACTATCTCAATGTCAATTTCATGTGGGATCTCTTACCTTCCTTTCTTCCTAAGGTTGAAGCCTATTTTTTGAAGACTAACCTAACACTATGGTGGTCTGAATATAAAAAAAATTTAAAATAGATGGTTGTGTCTCTAAATCCATTGGATGAAGAGTAAATATACTACTTCTAGGACATTATTTTCATAGTTCTTCCCATGGGGTCTCAACTGTATTGACTACTATATAATGATTTCCTATCATTTAATTAACATACAACTAATCCCAGATTCTGAGGAATCATAATACTCCATGAAATAAATTCCATATTCAAGTAGCCTCAAAAACATAGCACCCTCCATCCTCTAGCTCAACTCCTCAAAGGCCCTATGTCCCATCTCTAAAATTTTATACATTTTTAAAATTTATGTCAAGTTGGTCAAAGGTACTGAGATTCTATAGAAGTCTACCAAATGTTTCCATTATTACCCAACCAATAAAAGGAACCTCTACATATATGACACAATCATTGGTGTGTACAAATCCAACACTTCCTCAATCATTTCTAAATCCATGGATTGTCCTTGTTTAGAAATGGAATTCCAAATAAATTTTACCTCCAATATCCCAATATAAAATTTCAGGATCTTTTCAAAAATATGGCGATCTCGAGTAAAATAAATTACCATCCAAAAGTTCTCTACAAGATCATCTATTGGTGTGGAGTAAAAATGTATGTCGTAAAGGAAGAAAACACCAAATGGGTCAATGTGTGGCTATATGATAGGGTTCATAAAAACCATAATGATGGCAATTGAATATTTGACACCATAGGGAATCAATAGGAACATGTATTTTCCATAGAGGCATTAGAGATCCATTTATGAAATATTATCCCCATGAACCTAAAATTAGATGTATCCTTGCCTGATATTGATCATAGATAACCATCTCACTCTTCAAGAATGATCTAAGAGCTCATCAATACTCAATGAGGGGTACTTATTATTTATCATGGATGGATTCAGAAAATGATAATTTATACAAATACTTAAGCTCAAGTATTCCCTTTCCACAAACAGATTTGTGGATGTCCAGAGTGACACACTGGGACTTATAAAACTTGTTTCCAAAAGTTAAATGATCTTAAATTGGATCTCTCTAATCTCTTTAGGTTCTATCTCGTATACTGAAGATGATTTCATAGAAGTACCTAGTTATTAGTGTATGAAATACTCCATCACCCAACTTAGAGGTAGTACCAAAACATCTTTTTGGAATACTATATATAGTCCTCTAAAACTAAGAAAACCCATATTCCTAGAAATACTTCTACAAAAATGATTGTACATTAAAAATGATGTGCATAGGGTCTTATATCTTACTCAAATCAACCTATTATCATGATACGAGGACTCTTTCACTAAAAATGAATAACATTTTCACATATTCCAATATGAATTTGACTACTCTATGGTGACAATCAATCTATTCTTGAACCATGTAAAGTCAATCCATTTAGTTTATATAGTCACAAGGTTCCTTAGTGATGACAAATAGGTCCCATGTGAACGTCTCTTCAATAACTGAATCCTCACACTGTAGTTAGATGAGTGATATAAGAGAATATTTCCCTGTAGGTATCTAAATAAAATGTGGTTGTAATATCATATCTACTAGGACCACCAACTATTGGACCAATAGTCAAGAGAAAAAATAATGACTAGAACCTATGTCTACTAAAAATTTTGAAGGAGTAGAATAATAAAAAATAATACCTTGAATCGTATTATGCACCATAATAATACAACAATCCAAATCATGCTACTTTCCATGGCCCTAGAAACCTTATCATTATGCCAGATGCGGGACCCCTAGTGGTGGTAGTTGGTGGATCGCATAGGGTTGTCCCCCACTAGTAGAACCTTATGTTCAAATTCTACCTCCACATTCGCAACCCACCTTCACCAAGATGAGGGTAGGGACAATATATTTCCAGACCCTTCCATCTTCAAGTTGAAGGAGAGATAACGACCCCCGAGACCTGCCTTCAATAGGTCCTGGAATGGCGACTATCAACAAGGGAATAGAATCACAGAAAAAATGGAAGTCATTACCCTTTTATTTAATAGTATTGAGAGATATGATGATGAAACCCAACAATGCTGAAAATGGAAGTAAATGTAATGACAAAAAAACACTCCCATATGCATGCTGAAAACGTAAAGGTGAGAAAGTATTAGGTGTATAGAATGGTAAAGTTCCAAAAGCAGGAAAAACAGCAACTGTAATGGTCCCAATGCCTGAGCTAGTATGGCCCTACACGATCCCTAAAGTCCTCCTAGAAACCTGAAAACAGTTTTATATACGTACAGTGATTATAAATGTATACCCAGTAGGGAAAACCAAGGACTCTCATGCACATGTGGAGAGGCATTCTAATGCCTTGTGAGAAAAGAAAAACTAAAATCACCTAGTAAGGAAACTATCCGCCCAAGTCTCACCAAGGCACACTCCCTAAATAACTCAATGCAAGTAAAGTATTGTAATAGCACATCGATATTTGGGTACCCCACGCCACATTCCCACTAGTTATTATAGTCATCGTACGAATCTAAACAATATCGTCA
This sequence comes from Viscum album, assembly GCA_963277665.1. Lineage (NCBI taxonomy): Eukaryota > Viridiplantae > Streptophyta > Magnoliopsida > Santalales > Viscaceae > Viscum > Viscum album. Next base: position 1,499,266,125 of record OY728161.1, read on the forward strand.
TTCTCACCACAATCCCTCTGCCAAACCCCACTCGCACACACCTGGGCCACAACATCACAGTAGTTCCACTGCCAAACCCCACCCGCACACACATGGGCCACAACCTCACCGCAGTCCCACTGCCAAACTACGCATACATACACCTGGGCCAGAACAACTACTCCCATGACTAAAGAAATCTGGGCCAGAACAACTACTACCACGCCCGAAGAAACCTGAGGCTCATCCCGAAGACACTTGGGAAACAACTTGCCCGCAGACACCTGGGCCGACCTCCACAACTACCCTGCCAAAAAATTCTTGTGCTAATAATGGATCTCAGGACTTCACATCATGCCTGAAGAGTCTTGGGATATTTGGGAAAGGGAGAAGAATAGGATCTAATAACTAGCCAATCGTAAGGAGTGTTGGAAAAAAATACCCCCCCCCATGAAATGGGGGTGTTCATCATTAAATACTAACCTTAGGTGGGACACAAATAAGGAACACAAGATATAAAATTATATATATATTTAACAAGAACTCAACCCAACCTAGGGTCCACACCTAACCCAAGCACTAAAAATCTAGTCAATACTCATTGAAAGCATACTACTCACAACCGAGTCACAGCTCATTCCCAGAATCAATTTCCCAATTAACCAATTTTTGTTTTCATGATCAACTGATCCTATTTAAGTAAATTTTGAACTACTGGGAAACTAATAGGCACAAGCACAAGCCTATGGGAAGATGTTACAACCAACATCAATTTAAACACTCACACATAGTTCTATTGTAAATTCACATGAATGTGAGATCCCTCCAAATAATGGAACCATATCAGGCTTCAAGATACAGCCTCCACATCCCCAAATATAGGGATAAAGATGTTTCACAAAAGAAGAGGATTCTACCCCAATTTGTGACATAAGAAATGAAACCACAACCCCAGATTCACCACCAGCAACCGTACCTCAATAGAGGATCCCATCATCACCCACATCACCCCATAAGAAACCTAAAAGAACAATTCACCTACTAATAAAGCAGAGTAGAAAAAATTTCTGGTTAAAGAATAACTTTTATCTATTTCCTATTTCTGTTAGTTAACCGGGGTGACCACACAAGGGTATATGTTTACATGGCATCCAGTTAATCCACTGAGATCACGTGATTAAAAAATTTCTATGTTACATCCATTTATTCATCATAGGAGACAAGAGTTTTTTAGTGAACAGAGAAAGACCACCAACTGCCATTAATTTCAGTTGGAAAAAATTCATACAGTTTACAACATATAGCAATTAAAAATAGTATAGCAGAAAAACCATACTCAATTCATCATCCTTTAGCAGCCAGTTTATTAACTTTTTTATGGTTTGGTTATCCCATTCCAATAGAAACAATATCGCACCCACCCCACAAGATACAAAAAAATGGTAGATGATGAAAAATCCCTACTTGATTTATCAAAGATCGATGTTTTTCTCCACCTTCAAGGAAGATGGGATGCACGGCTTGCAGGGGAGGAAATATGTGGACTCCAAGACGTGAAGAAGGCTCTAGTAGAGGCACCCCATAAGCCACATGAAGAAGGGACTACAGGTGTACCAAATGGAAGAACGATGTCGGCCCAAAGAAGAAGAGGAAAAATAACTTCTCGTATGATATATAGATAAGATCCCATTGTTACGGGATAAGGGAATTTTGAACGCCTGGAAAGTCAGATCGCGGTTTCCTATGTGGTTCAGTAATTACGCATGATGGCATTAAGTTGTTATTTAATATCCTCTATCGAGGATGTTTCTCGGGATTTTTAGGAATTAATTATGGGCATTAAATGTATCTGGGAGGGTAAAAGAATTAATTTATGTTAAAAAAAGACATTGTGGGATCAGGACAGCAAGAAGAAATGGAGAGATGGGTGAGGACACGGTTCCACCATCACGGTGCCACTGTGTTGGTGGAACGTTATTTTTTGCAAAGTAATGGCCAGGGGGTTTTGGGCCATTTCATTAGATACCTCTGAAACTTTTATCGCCCTTGAGATTCAAAACAATCCATAATAAATGACCGGGATCGAACAACTATCTTGAAAGATACCTCTCAACGGTGAACCTCAACATCATCTAGAAAGACCTCTCCCTCAAGAAAACAGGAAACATACAAGGCTCAAACTACCCAGTCAAATTAGTTAGGGAGTCTCTTCCCCCATGTCAAGACACTATCCGCTTAGGGAGACACTGACTCACCTGCACGAGTTCAATCACATCCACCTTAATGCATCTTGATTAGGGATTGGGTCCTCCCCCCCCATAGCCAGGACTTTTCAAACACATTCAGAGAATAAAGAAAACCACACATTTCAAATACAATAAGTTAAAGTGTTCCATCACAAACAAGTACACATAGAACATCACAAAACTCAAATCAACCCTAGGTAATAGGCGTGCATTTGGGCTTCCCATTCCCAGGTACTCTCCCCAAGCCCACCATGCCTCCAAAAAATATGAACCAGAGGAATGGACCATCCATGGGGTACCTTATCTTCACGACCATTGACCCACACTGGTCTTTCCACAAAGGTCATGTTGTCCTTGATATCCAGCTATCCCCAGTCGAGGACATGTTAATCGTCATGAAGATACTGATGGAGATGGGACAGATGGATGACATCATGAATCCTAAGTAGTAGTGGTGGTAAGGCTAGCTGATAAGGAACTTCTCTAACCCACTACTACACTTTGAAGGGTCCGATGAATCTGGGAGAGAGCTAGTGTCACACACGTTTTTTTTTTGTCTTTGTATTGATCCGACCCATTCCCAGTTTTAACAACTGAATTTGTTTCTTTTATAACTCTTTTGTTTTTCATCCGTTTTCACCCAATCAACTTCCCACTTATCCTATACTGATATATTAAAATTTATTTATCCTTTTGGACCCATTATAAATTAATAAGCCAGGCGAATTTGGGTCACTTATTTAGGTATTGGGCCGGCCCATGGGCCCATTTCCTGTTTTAAAACAAATAATTTGTTTCATTTATATCTTTTTAATTTTTTAATCTTTTTCGGTGATTCCACCTCCCACCCGAAGCCAATATCCCTATCCTCACCCCCAATATCGTTTTTACCACTTTGGAGCTCATATGGGTCGCGTATTAGGGAGAATGTTCTCTGCTTTCCTCAAAAAGTCGAGAATTGAGAAGGTAATTTGTTTCACCCATAACTCATTCAATTCGTACTCTTTTGGCCACCAATTTTATTTCCCTGGTTCGTCCAGATAATAGGAGTATCTCCATGAATTTTCAAGCCATTCCCTTCCCTCTAGGGTTGCAGATATAATGGAATACAGAGAGTTTTCTAGGGTGAAAGGTGAGATTCTTTCTCCTTTCTCCTTCCTCTTCCCCCTCCTTTCATTATTTCATGGTTTTATATTGTACCCTAGTCTTGATAGACCTAGGGTTTTGTTATAACATGTTTTTGATGGGTTTTATGTTTGTTTAGGTCTGGTATTTATAGTTTTAGGGTTTATAAACCCGCGGCGGGTGATTTCGGGTGTGCGTTTCAATTACGCCAAAGATTTGAGGTAGGATACCCCATGCACATGACATTATTATTTAAGTTTCATCCTTTTATTATATTTAAAACCAGATATATATGTTTATTATTGTTTTTCATCCTTTGGATAATTTTATTGGTGTTCAAAGTGGTTGTTTAATCATTGGTTTGTGAACGGTAGTGTTGTTTTGTCACGAAAGTTCTCAACAAGTGTTTGTTTAAATGTTCCGTTATCTTTTGCCAATATTTTGTGAGGTTTATAATCTGATCTATGGTATTTTTTACTTGTTACAGTATCTTGAATGAAAATATGGCTTTCAATTGGTGTTTTATTCCTTTTCATGTACATAAAATAAATTGTTTTGTTTAAAAATGGCATGTCATGTGTTCGGTAAATTGCCCCGTTGGCTTTTATGTGTGATGTGTGATTTAAACGTTACTTGATTGGATTTATAAAGGAATTGGAATAATTATAAATGGTATTTTAGGGTACATATATTTATTTCCAATTTGGATTTGTTTTTACAAACAAGTGGGTTTTGATTTACAACATATTTTGGCCCGAGTTGCCCAAAAAATGGACCGTTTCACATCTTTATGAAAATGGTTGTGTTTTGAATATTTAACCTAAGTATTATAAGAGATTTATGAATGCATTTTACTGCTGTAAATGATGTTTATACATATCCTTAATAAAATTAAAATGCATACCTTCATCAAAGGTTAGTTTTGAGAAAATGTTTAAAGGCCCGTTTGGCATTTCCTAATGAAGGAGTTTTTTACTTGTATATAACAAGTTGCGAAATTGGGATTGTTTTATGGTCCATTAAATGATTTTATTAAATGTTTATTAGGTTGCCAAATATGATTTGGTTTGTTTATGATGTGTGTTTATAATTTAAAGAGTGTTTTTGAAAGAGTTTTATGTGCAAATCCTCAATACACTTCATGAAATTGTTTTACCGAAATATTTAGCGGTTTGTTGATTAGTGTAAGAAATGTGAAGAATGATTATGGGATGTTTGTGTTTTTATGATTTTGGAATGGAATGGGTATGTGAAATGTGTATTTGATAATATGTGTAACTTGATTGAGCACTAAAGGAAATCCTTTAGTTCAATTTTTATATAAATTCATTTTGGGCTGTGCTTTTTTTCCGCTGTTTGTTTGATTGTTTATATATGGGTGAAATCGTTCCCTTGTGTACTCTATTGATGCCCTTGGTGCTTGTCACCATCCCGGGAGGATCGGGAACGCCTCTCGGGTCTTGTCGCGGGCTGGCCTGGGTGACCGGTTCAGGGTCGACTCGGGCTGGTTCGTGACAAAATTGTATCAGAGGAGGTCGGCTATTAGCGGTCCATTCTTTTTAGAGCGCCCTTGTTATTTTGGGGATGTCAATTTAGATGGAGTAGGATTGTTGGGACTTGAGGGGTAAGTGCAAGAAGAGCGTCCCGAACTCTTTCTTGTTCTAATCCTCAGGTTTCCATGGAAGTCCGGTTTTTTTAGTGTCCATTGTTCTAGTTGATTGTTTTATATTGGGATATGACAAGGAGAGTCTGACCAATGGCCTTCGTGAGCTCACAGGGCCTGGCAAGCCATGTGGAGCTGTGGAATGGTCCTAATAAGTCTCTCTGTGTTGGTGTTGTGTTTAGCATATGGCCGCCAACCATATGGTCAAGTCACCCACCGACACTAGTTCCCTTTTTCTTGGGTCTCTTGAACCTTTCTTGAATTCTGAATTTTTGTTTTTAAAATCCTTGTGTGAGAAATGTGGAAATGGGTTTTAATGAAAGGATTAGATTTTGAAAAGTGAAAAAGGGGGTTTCAATAATTAAATATAAGAATGGTTTAGGAAGGTTGTGTTTTTGTGAAAAAAATGGAGGGAAGCAGAAATGATTTAAAGGGATTGGATTATCCATAATCTAAACTTGTGGTTTGTTGAAATAAAATGTTTTGAAATTGTGAATCATTTTAATGTGATTCTGGATCTTTTTTTTAAATGGGGTATTTTAGGATGTTAAAAAAGTTTTTTAAATCGGATAAATTAGTTTTGGAAATTAGTTTTGATCAGTTGGTTTTTTACTAGAAATGTTATTGGTCTCAATGGACCTCAGATTATGAAAATATACATTGCTGATTTTTTTAAAAAAAAAAATAATGTGAAGGGGTTGTTTGGAGTGGCTTTGTTATTTAAAAAGTTTTTAAAAATGAAAAGGGGTAGGTTTTCAAGAAAATGGTTCTTAATTAATTGTGGTTTTTTTTGTGAAACATGAAAATGTTTTTTGACTTGGTGGTTGGTGTTCCTTTTGAAGGTAAATTGTTTTTTTAATTATGATGTTTAATTTTAGCCTTTGGTGTTTTCATGGGTGCTCACATGCATGGTTTTATTTATATTTTGAAGTATGGCCTATATGGTATGGTGGTTGGGTGTCAGCGGTGGCATGGAAATGTGCATGTGGGTGAGACTTGATTAAACACCATTGGTGAATGTGGAAACCCATCAAGTTAGTTTGATTTTTCAAAATTGTTTTGAGCTGAAAATTGTGGCCCTTTTTTTTAAAACCAATGGTTATGTGGCTTGATTTTTCTATGTTGTAGAAGATTTGTTTATTCAGTAAGCTTCCTTGTGATCTAGAATTCATACTCTTGTTGTATCTTGAGATGATATCTTGTTGGTGTCTTGGTTTTGGAGAAATTTTCATTGGGTTTCTAAAGATGTGTTTGATGTTGTGATGTGGCTAGTGATAGTTCTCCGTTGGAAATCATTCCTACTGATCAACCTAAGGATTCCTTTCAAATTTTAAATCCACCTCTTTTTATGATGCCTCAACCTGTTTGTTGGAATATAGAGATGTTTGGGATCTATTAAAAGTGCTTCTAGGTCGTGATAATTCTTTTGGATAGAGCAGTTGTGTTCGGTGATGTTGATGTGTTTCGTCTAATTCCTTGTCCATTATGCCCCTAATTTGGAGTGATAAGGAATATTGATATGTATCTATTATTTCCTATTTAGATGAAGGTTTTTTTTGTGATCCAGTGTGGGTTTTTTGAGTGGTGTGATCCTTATCACCTGACTGCGGTGCAGCAAATGCTTCAAGAATCAGGGCTCCAGCCATAGGCCTCAGAGTGAAACTTTTCACGCAGTCAGGAAATCAACAGAGGTGTGGAGTGCTAGATTATGATCCTTACTCCTCTGTTTTGGTAAGTTAGTTACTATGTCAATGTTTTGGTTCTACATTTCTATGAATTTCCCTTTGTCGCAACAAGCATGGTGGACTTAACCTCTCACACAGTGTCTATTGTTTTTCCTTCATGGATGTGGGTTTTCAATCAATGTCCCTGTGTGGACCACCTGTAAAAATCAGATGCAGTCTTGGTGTTACCTATACATTGGGGGAGAGTTTTGGGTAGTTTCATTGTTTCTTTTGTTGTTTCAGTGGCCAAATTATTGGGTCCCCTTCCCTCCCATCCCCAAGTGACGGGGGTCCAGAATTGTGCTGAATGTGTTGGCAAAGTTCTTGTCCCCTACGTTCAGGAGTGGGTGGTTTATATGTTCATTTTGTAATCCTATTAACTTGGTATATTATGTTTTTCTAGGAGGGTTTTTGGGCTTCTGTGAGTGACGCCCAATTTTAGCTCATGTTCAATTCTTGTCTATTCATTGCTAGTTGGTTTCTAATGGTGGGGAGACCCACCATGGGTCTCTTGGATTTTCATCCTAAGAACATTTCTAGGGATAGTTGATTCTTAATGGTGGGGGGTACTTTCTGGAATCCTTATGTGTTGTTTTTTTTCAGATGGAAAGTGTTATGGCTTTTCGGGGGTGGAAAGCTTTAATGGTGGGGAGAATTGTCACACACGGTTTTTGTTTCTGTATTTGTATTGATCCAGCCCATTCCCAGTTTTAACAACTGAATTTGTTTCTTTTATAACTCTTTTGTTTTTCATCCTTTTTCACCCAATCAACTTCCCACTTATCCTATACTGATATATTAAAATTTATTTATCCTTTTGGACCCATTATAAATTAATAAGCCAGGCGAATTTGGGTCACTTATTTAGGTATTGGGCCGGCCCATGGGCCCATTTCCTGTTTTAAAACAAATAATTTGTTTCATTTATATCTTTTTCATTTTTTAATCTTTTTCGGTGATTCCACCTCCCACCCGAAGCCAATATCCCTAACCTCACCCCCAGTATAGTTTTTACCACTTTGGAGCTCATATTGGTCGCGTATTAGGGAGAATGTTCTCCGGTTTCCTCAAAACGTCCAGAATTGAGAAGGTAACTTGTTTCACCCATAACTCATTCAATTCGTACTCTTTTGGCCACCAATTTTCTTTCCCTGGTTCGTACAGATCTTAGGAGTATCTCCATGAATTTGCATGCCATTCCCTTCCCTCTAGGGTTGCAGATCTAATGGAATACGAAGAGTTTTCTAGGGTGAAAGGTGAGATTCTTTCTCCTTTCTCCTTCCTCTTCCCCCTCCTTTCATTATTTCATGGTTTTATATTGTACCCTAGTCTTGATAGAACTAGGGTTTTGTTATACCATGTTTTTGATGGGTTTTATGTTTGTTTAGGTCTGGTATTTATAGTTTTAGGGTTTATAAACCCGCGGTGGGTGATTTCGGGTGTGCGTTTCAATTATGCCAAAGATTTGAGGTAGGATACCCCATGCACATGACTTTATTATTTAAGTTTCATCCTTTTACTATATTTAAAACCAGATATATATGTTTATTGTTGTTTTTCATCCTTTGGATAATTTTATTGGTGTTCAAAGTGGTTGTTTAATCATTGGTTTGTGAACGGTAGTGTTGTTTTGTCATGAAAGTTCTCAACAAGTGTTTGTTTAAATGTTCCATTATCTTTTGCAAATATTTTGTGAGGTTTATAATCTATTTTATGGTATTTTTAACTTGTTACAGTATCTTGAATGAAAATATGGCTTTCAATTGGTGTTTTATTCCTTTTCATGTACATAAAATAAATTGTTTTGTTTAAAAAGGGCATGTCATGTGTTCGGTAAATTGCCCGGTTGGCTTTTATGTGTGATGTGTGATTTAAAAGTTACTTGATTGGATTTATAAAGGAATTGGAAGAATTATAAATGGTATTTTTGGGTACTTATATTGATTTCCAATTTGGATTTGTTTTTACAAACAAGTGGGTTTTGATTTACAACATATTTTGGCCCGAGTTGCCCAAAAAATGGACTGTTTCACATCTTTATGAAAATGGTTGTGTTTTGAATATTTAACCTAAGTATTATAAGAGATTTTTGAATGAGGTTTACTGCTATAAATTATGTTTATACATATCCTTAATAAAATTAAAATGCATACCTTCATCAAAGGTTAGTTTTGAGAAAATGTTTAAAGGCCCGTTTGGCATTTCCTAATGAAGGAGTGTTTTACTTGTATATAACAAGTTGCGAAATTGGGATTGTTTTATGGTCCATTAAATGATTTTATTAAATGTTTATTGGGCTGAAAAATATGATTTGGTTTGGTTATGATGTGTGTTTATAATTTAAAGAGTGTTTTTGAAAGAGTTTTATGTGAAAATCCTCAATACACTTCATGAAATTGTTTTACCGAAATATTTAGCAGTTTGTTGATTAGTGTAAGAAATGTGAAGAATGATTATGGGATGTTTGTGTTTTTATGGTTTTGGAATGGAATGGGGATGTGAAATGTGTATTTGATAATATGTGTAACTTGATTGAGCACTAAAGGGAATCCTGGGTATCTAGGTGGGCAGACGTGTACGAGTATTATAGTGATTCTGTGGGGGTTGGCCCCTGTTTCACGTAGCAAGTTTGACGATGACAACACTAACTAAACTATGATGATGTTGATGATTGGGGACCACTAGGTTATGGGTATGTTCCCTACTAGTGGCTCGTGCACGAGAACAGATATTAATTATGGTCACTTTCACCGAGATACGAGGTACCTGGGGCTCATAACTAACTAGTGCCTAGGGGTATTCCTGTGACTAGTGCTCATTGGCTATTTTGTACTCACCGTCGACATACGGTGTGTTTGGTTGGTAAATTCAGTATTATGTGTTATTTATTTGAATGTTAAAATTATTTAAAGCAGCCCTCTTGAAAACTATTTTCATTTTGAAGTTTCACCTCTTTGAAAATAATTGTTACTTGCATTTTTGTTTATTAAACCTGCATGTTTTTGTCTGATAATTATTATAGCATGAAACCTCATTTGAAAACCAGACATTCAAATCTTGAATTTAAAACTATAAATTGATGTTTCTTTTATTTTAATGTAATGTGCATTGGGAATAGAATACCGGGCTAACCTACTGAGTTTTAATACTCACGCCTATAGTCTTCTTCTTTTTTTAGCCCTTGTGCAGGTTTCATCTTTAGTTCGATCACCTTGGGAGACTTTTTATCATTGTGTTGGAGAGTGACCAGAAGTGTCACATGGAGTTATTTTTTCATCGGAATTGTTCATTTGAGTTGTTGGTTTTGTTCTAATTTTATTTTCTTGTACAAATAATATTTAGTTCAATTTTTATATAAATTCATTTTGGGCTGTCCTTTTATTTCCGTTGTTTGTTTGATTGTTTATATATGGGCTAAATCGTTCCCTTGTGCACTCTATTGATGCCCTTGGTGCTTTTCACCATCCCGGGAGGATCAGGAACGCCTCTCGGGACTTGTCGCGGGCTGGCCTGGGTGACCGGTTCAGGGTCGACTCGGGCTGGTTCGTGACAGCTAAACCCCCTTACCGAACCACTATTGTCCATGCTGAGGGGAGAACTTCAGGAAAACCTGATCCCCGACCCTGAACTCCAATGGTCTCTTCTTATTATCGGCATATGACTTCTTTCAGTCCTGTGCCACAATCATCCTTTCCCGTATAAGCTGAACCTTCTTTGTCATGCTCTGCACTTCTTCCGGGCCAAGAAAACTCGCTTCCCCAACCTCAGTCCAGCACACGATTGAGCGACATGGCCTCCCATACAAGGCTTCTAATGGAGCCATGCAAATGGTAAAGTTATAGCTCTTATTTTAGGCAAACTCTACCGAAGTAAAATGCCACACACATGATCCCCCAAAGTCCAGGACACATGCCCGCGACATATCCTCCTAGGTCTGGATGGTGCACTCTGTCTGTCCATCTATCTGGGGGTGGAAGGCAGTGCTTTAACGTAGCTGGGTGCCAAAAGCATGCTGCAATCCCCTCATGGATCTTGAATTAAACTGTGCATCCCTATCCGAGACTAAAGACCTCAGAACTCCATGAAATCGCACCACCTCATCCACGTATCATTGTGCTAGAGCATCCACTGCACTCGACCCCTTGATCATTAGAAAGTGATCTGACTTCGTCAACTATTCCACCACCACCCAGATAGCATCGTAGCCTCCTTGAATGCTGGGTAGCCCTGTGATGAAATCCATAGAGATGTCATCCAACTTCCACTCTGGGACATCTAAAGGTTGCAACAAACCACCTGGAGCATGGTTTTCAGCCTTCACTTGCTGACACACCAGGAACATGGCCACAAACTCAGCCACTTCCTGCTTTACCCCGGGCCACCAAAACTATCCCATCAGGCCCTAATACATCTTGGAAACTCTCGGGTGCACTACCAGGGGTGAGTTGTGGAACACACCAAGAACTCTCTCACGCATCGCCTCTAGAACGAAAAACTTCCCTCGTAAAAGCATCTGATTCTGATAATCCACTACCCATCCATCTGGGGCATCACCTTGGGTAACCCGATCATGCATAACTTCACTTTTTGAGTCTCCCCACTAGGACTCCTCCACCATCAGTAGAAGAGATGATTGCACTGTCATATGATACAAGAAACCTCTACCACTATCCATCCTCGTGTCCAGGTGCGGGGCAGCCAATTCTTCCATCACATTCCAAGCATCTGCCGACTCTCGAACCACATCCTTTTGCGACTTCCTGCTAAAGGCATCGGCCAATACATTCCATTTTCCTGACATGTAAGAAATCTTGAAGTCGTAGTCCTGAAAGAACTCCATCCACCTTCGCTATTGTAAGTTAATGTCCCGATGAGAGAAGACATACGTCAAACTCTTTTGATCCGTGAAGACCACAATGCGCTCCCCGATGAGGTAATGCCGCCACAACTTTAGTACGAACACAACTGCCGCATGATCCAGATCGTTGGTGGCATAATTACGCTCATGTTGACATAACTTCTTAGACCCATAAAAGATCACCCCTTGTATTTGCATTAGTACACATATGAGGCCTTGTCCTGAAGCATCACAGAACACCTCATATGATGCCCCTTCTTCTGGAAAGCTCATCACCAGGGCACTAACAAAATTATCAATCACATATCTGAAGGCTACCCCCTGTTTCCCACTCTACAGAAAAGCCTGGTCATTCTTGGTCAAAGTCGTAAATGGTGCCATAACTCGGGATATGTTGGTAATGAATCTCCGGTAGTAACCTGCCAACCCAAGGAAACTACTAACCTCTCCCACCATCATGGGTTCTACCCAAGAAAAAACATCTTCAACCTTCAACGGGTCCACATCTATCCTCCCCCTGGACACCACGTTCCCAAGGAAGTGTTCCTCTCCCATCCAGAACTTGCACTTGGAAAACTTCCCATAGAGCTAGTGCTATCGGAGGACTTCTAAATCCGTCCTCAAGTGCTTAACATGATCGTCCACTGATCTTGAGTAGATAAGGATGGCATTATTTAACATGACTACGAACCGATCCAGTAATTCCTGGAAGACAGAGTTCATGAGTCCCATGAACATGGATGGAGCGTTCGTAACGCCAAAAAAAATTACCACAAACACAATGTTGCCATATCTGCACCTGAAGGCTATCTTCGAGATGTCACCCTTTTCCCCATCAACTGGTGTTATCCCAACCACAAATCTATCTTCGAGAACCATACTGCCCCCTTCAACTGGTGAAAGAGATCGTCTATACATTGAAGAGGGTAGTGATTCTTGACCTCACCTAACTCAGCCTCCTATAGTCTATGAACAACTTGAGACCACCATCTGCCTTCTACACAAACTAGACTGAAGCACCATATGGTGATGCACGTGGTCGAACAAAACCGTATTCATCAGATCATCAATTTGAATCCACAACTCTTGGAGCTCCGAAGGTGCCATTTGGTAGGGGCTATCGAAATCGGATGAGCACCAGGCTGCAAGTCCATTCCAAACTCGATATCACGTCGAGGGGGTAGAGTCATCACCTCTTCAGGGAAGTCAACCATGAAATCACTTACGATCCTTGTAACTTCCACCATCTCTACGTCCACCGACTCCACTAATTGGTTGGTTAACAAGGAGTGGAGGGGTTCCTCTCACCATCTTCCATTCTAGAGACTCTGTTCGCCGATGAATGTCACACGTCGACCGCTCATGTCTGAAAACACAACCCTTCCTCAGAAGCAGTCAATGATGGCACATGCAGTGAAAAACCAGTATATACCAATTATGACATCATATGGATGTATCTAGAACATTAGAAGATCTCTAACTGACTGATGTGGCCCTATCATCAGTCTGTATCCTTGAAAAACATACAACAAGTCGGTCTGACCTCCGACTGGTGTGCTCAGCACCAGGGCCACTAGAAGTCTATCAACATCTAAACCCACATCAAGGGACATAATGGGTGTAACAAAGGATTTTGAAGCTCTTGTATCAAATAATTTATATACAAGGGTACTAAAAAAACCGATCGTACCTCAAAAGACCTCTGTCCCTGCTGAAACAGCTGCCTCTGCGGCGTGAAACTGCCCACACCCAGCTCTTCTACCTCTCAGCCACCTCCCCGACCACGCTCGGGTCGAGGTCCATGAGGAGCACCCTGAGTTCGTACTCCTCTTGAAATGTCAGCCGTTAGAGGAGCGAGAGCGCACTGACCCTACTCATGTTGAAATGGAATGGATGAAAACTGGTGCTGGTAAGGTGGGTGCTAAACCTGCCAAACACCGCCATAATGCACTCTATCCGGGCACTGATACCGATGGTGCCCCTGGCTTCCATAGATGAAGCACCTAGGTCCTGGGCCTGAAAATATAGGGATAGGGCCAGGAGATCAGAACTAAAACATCTAGGGCCTACTCCCTGCTAGTCAAAACCTAGAGGATCCTGATTATGGAGGCCTGCTAATGACGACCATCCACTTTGAAGAGACAGACTAGATTTAATCTTGAGATATACCTCCAAGCGTGTACACCCTGTCAACCACTTCAACCTTGTTTTGTACCTATATGAATTTCGGTAAGGTGAAGGGAGTAAGAACATACTGGAGGGAAGGTCTAAGTGCCTCCTCCAAACGTCTCCCTTGAGACTCCTCATCCAGAAATAGGTCCATTACAAAGAAAAAGAGATCCTTGAACATGATCCCCAACTCTCTCACTGACATACCCCTGCAGTAGGGAGATTTTCTCCTGCCTCTTCGCAGCATTCATCATAGAAGAGTGGAATTCCACCCGAAAATCTATCTCGTAATCTTTCCATGTCTCCCCATCCTCCCTCTTCTCCCCCAGATAAAGTGTCCACCACTGACATGCCGCTCCCCGCATCTGGCTCATAGCCAGAGGAACCCAATACTCCACCAGAGCCTGGATCAAGCTGAAAGCTATCACTAGCTCCTCTAGCCATCTCTTTGTCTCCATGTCATAGGTGCTGCCCTCAAACATCCCGAGGGTCTATCGCTGAATGGAACAAAGGGTCTTCTACCTATGGTCGTTATCCTCTTCTTGGTCAGCCCTCTGTCGATCATTCGAGTCAACCTTATGGGCCTCGATCACCCGCACAACTATTTGTCATCTCCTAGGTGCCATAGCTACAAGGTAAACAACGAATGCCTAAGCCCGAGTAGTGCAGAATATTGCTCATAAATTTTTATTAGACTCTTGAATCATTTCAAATACACAAAATACCTCAGAAACACGAGAACACGAGACATTATTATGCATGTACCTTTCTTAGGGTCTCTACCCTACAATCAGGATAGCCTCACTAGGTCGTTTGTGTGATGACCTAGACTCTCAGAGTCCATTCCTTTGAAAACAATCTGGATCTTAAAGGGGTAGCGTCTCGGCGTACGGCCGATCAGAGCGACCTATCGGAGACACCGATTGGCGCAACCGATTGGTGAGATCGATTGGAATGACCTATTGGTAAGACCGATTGACGCGGCCGATTAGGTAGACCGATCGGCATGACCGATCATAGAGACCGATCGGCACGACCGGTCGATGGACCGATCGGCATCATCCAACCTTGTCAGAGTTTTTCCAATCGCGCTCCTTTTGCAAAAATTCGGTTTTAAAACATATTTTGTCCTGTTTTAAAGCTCAATAACACCCATAAATGTTTTATTTAAATATTTAATGAATTAACCTGGTGTGTGGGTCCTTTTAAACCCCATTAATAACATGAGGGGTCGCGTGGTCATCCCACGACCCCCACTCCTTACACGGTTTTACTTTCTTATCTCAACCGTCCCCGAACCTTATAATCTAAAGGGTTAGCCATGGTTTCTTCTTTTCTTGATCACCACCGGTAGTACCCTTCGTTGATGAACAAATTTTAGTTCAGGAGAGTCGCATCGCTATATGTGAAGTTCTGTGCCCGGCCTTAGCATCGATTGTTCATAACAAGTAGGGAATTTCTCCTTCGTCTATTCCTTTAAGTGTATCATGTTGGGTGGTAATGATTTTTTTCTGTAGAATTGGATAAACCCAAACCCTAATAAAGATAATGAATGTACTCTAACGAAGGGGGAGGGTTGTGATTGATGATGCTGCTCTATTTGATGATCTTCCATAATTATATGATTTTTGAATTGTGCAGGCTTGCACCTACAGAAAATATTGGTCATTGGTGGTCTTTCTCTGTATACTAATGAACTCCTCGTGATATTTTAAATGGCTTCTTTGTAGTAGTGAACTCTTGCTGTGAAAAGTGAATCAGTTAATTACTTACATTCAGCTAAACAAATTGAAAGCACTCGGATCAATTCCATTCTATGATAACCCGAGTTAAAGAACATGGAAATTAGAATCATGGAGTGTGTTAAATATTATATATATGAAAATACTGTCATGTGACATCTTTTCTTGGTGGTTGTGGTTTTATTGTTATTCCATCACGGGCCGCTACTGGGTGATGTGGGTGGGGATGGGATCCCTTGTTTTTAAACTCTCGGTGGTTGTGAGAATTGGGGATGTTATCCCATGTGTTATGCATTCAGTGGTTTTAAATTTTAAGACTGGTTGATTACCTTGTTTATATCATGAATTGGGGTGGGATCCTCCGTTGATGAGAAACCATCTGGGGGACACATGGTAGTGTCTCGAGTTTTTTATTTGGTTATAGTACTTCGAGGGATATCACATATCCCATTGATGTTATGAATTTAAAAGATAACCGGGTGTGGATGTTTTAGTTGATGCTTGACATTTAGCTGGATCTTTTTCCCTTGGATTTTTCTTATGGTGTTAGTTGCCTAGTAGTTTCAGAAAACTCATTTAAACGTTATTGCTGAACATGTACACCAGGATGGGGAAAATGTGTTTTTAGTTTAAGTTGTGACTTGGACATGGTACTGTTTGTGTTCATTAGGTAGGCTGATGAAAAACCTAAACATTGGTTGAGTGCTTATTACCTATACTTATACATGTAGTTTTGTGTTTCTTATTTTTGCCCCACCCATGTTGAGGACTTAGTGCTGAGAACCCCCATTTCATGGGGGATGGTGTTTTTCCCAACACTATTATTAGTGGATGGTTATTAGATCCTTTTTTGATCCCTTTCCCGGATAGCCTAAGTATCTTCGGGCAGGCTATAATGGCCTGAGGTCCATTATTATCCCAAGAACCTTCGGGCGGGGTACTGTGGTGGTTATGGCTCAGGTGTGTGCGGCCAGGTAGTTTCCCAAGTATCTTCGGGATGAGGCCCAAGTGTCTTCGGCCGTGGCGGAGGATCTTCTACCCCAGGTGTCATCGGGCGTGGTAGTGGTTGTTCTGGCCTAGGTGTTTGCAGGAGTGGTTACGTGTGATAGTTGTGGCCCAGGTGTGTGCTGGAGGGATTTGGCTGTGAGAGTGCATGAGGTTGGGGCCCAGGTCTGTATGGGCGGGTGTGGTAGTGGGACTGCGGTGAGAATGGCGAGATTGGTTCGACGTGTAGGATGTCTTCAATAACCAGTGGGAAAGTGGTGTGGGGTACCAAAACATCAATGTTCTTTTATTATATACATTACTTGACATACATTATTTAGGGAGTGTGACTTGGTGTGTCTTGGGTGGATAGTTTACCATGTTAGGTGTTTGGTTTACTCTATTTCTAACGGGGATTAGTACGTTCCCCCACTTGTGCACAAAGGTCATTGGTTTTCCCTAATGAGTATACTTGTATGCTCACCCTACGTATATAAAAATGCTTTCAGGTTTCTAGGATGACTTCAGGGATCACGCAGGACCGTACTAGCTCGGACCTTTTGGGGCAGTTGCAGTTGCGGTTTTTTTGGGTACTTTACCTTTGTATTCACTTGTACTTTGTGGTATTTACTTTTGGAACATGCATATGGGATTGGTTTTTTTGTATTTACTTTTACTTTCATCTTTTGGTGTTGTTGAGATTTACCATTCTATCTGTCGATCCTATTAGAAGATAAAGGTTAATGCCTTCCATTTAGTATGAGATTCTATACCCTTGGTCCTAGTCTCAACATTGGGACCTATTGAAGGCGGGTCTTACGAGTCATTATCCATCCTTCAACTTAACGAAGGAAGGGCCTGGAAATCTATTGACCCTTCCCTCCTTCTGGTGAAGGCGGGTCTTGACAGAATGGTATCAGAGGAAAAGGATGAGAGATAGGATGGTGTCTAGATTTAGGCATAATGATTATTGCATGGGATTGTAGGGAAATAGTGTTGGGTGACCGTGGTGCACGAATTAGTACAGGGAATACCGGCTAGGACACGGGATTTTAAGCCCCCCCGTGATCTGATGCAAGGACTCTGGACCTACCGAACAACCAAGTGAGGCCACGCAGATTGCAGGGTAGAGACCATAGGAAAGGTACATGCATCATAATTACTTCTGTTCTCATGTTATTGGGGTGTCCATGGAATTAAGAATAAACAAAATGTTTACGAGGTTTTAAAGACAATATTTAGCACTACCTGGGATTAGGCATTCCTTGTTTACCTTGAAACTATGGAAACAGGAAGGCGACCATGTGTGGTACAGGCGATCGAGGCCCCGAAGACTACCTTGGCCGATCGGCAGAGGGCTAATTGAGATGAGGAGGATGAACAGTTGCAGAAGACACTTCGGGCCATCCAACGACAGACCCTCAAGAAGTATGAGGGAAGCACCTTTGACATGTATACAAAGAGTTGGCTAGATGAAGCTAGTGATAGCCTTTGGCTTGATCTTGGATTCGACCGAGTACTAGGTTCCTCTAGCCATCATCCAGATGCGGGGAGCCGCGCTTCATTGGTGGAAGCTTTACTTGGGGGAGAGGAGAGAGGTTGAGGTGGCATGGGCTGATTTCGAGTGGGAGTTTCGGGAAGAGTTCCTCTCTTCGACAATGAAGGAGGAAAAGAGATAGGAGCTACCCTCCCTCCAGCAGGGAAGTATGTCAGGGAGGGAGCAAGGCAACAAGTTCAAGGACCTCCTACGTTTTTCTCCGGACCACTTTCTCGAAGAGGAGACTTAGGCAAGATGATTGGAGGAGGGGCACCGACCCTTCCTCTAGTATGTTTTTACCCCCTTTACCCTGCCAACGTACATGGAGGTCTAGAAGAAGGCCAATGTGGTGGAAAAGATGCATGATCTAGGAGGTGTGTCACGATAGGAGATCTAGTGGGGACCATTGAAGGGGAAGGCCGTCAGTACCAGGCCTCCAGCTTCAGGACCCTCCAGGTTCTGACAAGCAAGGAGCAGGCCGCAACAGTTACAGTTTCGATCCCCTAGTCCTCGCCCTTATCCTTTGGGCCCAGGATTGCAGTGCTTCATCTATGGGAGCCATGGACATCTCCAGAGTCAGTTCCCGGACTAGGTACAATACGATGGTGGAAGAAAGCCCCAACAGCCACCTCAGTAGCAGCTTCCCACCAGGCCTTTCCAGCACCAACAGCAGGGACAATGAGTTCCCGCTCCTCTGAGGGCAGACATAGGAGGAGGAGGACGAACTCAGGGCGATCCTTAGGGACCTCGACCAGGGCATGGTTATGGAGGTGTCTGATAGATGAGGGCCAGAGGAACTTGGCGTCGACAGCTACACGCCGTAGAGGCAGCAGTTCCAGTAGGGCCGGAGGTTGTTCGAGGTACGATTAGTTTGTTCAGTACCCTTGAATTTTCCTTGTATGATATCAGATCTTCACACTCCTTTGATGCACCTAGTATAGCTCGTGCCTTGGGTATAGATGGCGAGAGACTTCTAGTTCCCCAGGTGTTGAGCACACCAGTTAGAGGTCAGACCGATTTGTTATTTGTTTTTCGAGGAGGCAGACTGATGATAGGGCCACATCTGTTGGTTAGGGATCTTCTTCTGCTACAGATACAGACATACGATTTCCTCCTAGGCATCGACTGGATATTCTCTGTGTGTGTTGTCATCAACAACATCAGAGGAAGGGTTGTGTTCTCAAACTTGGCCGACAGGCGTGTTACCTTCACCGGCGAGCGGAGTAGTCGGAAGAGCATCAGGCAAGAGGAACTCCTCCTCTCCATGTTAGCCAAGCTGTCAGTGGAGTTATTAAATGATGAGATGGTGGAAGTGTCAGAGACTGTCCGTGAGTTTGTGGACGTCTTCTCTGAGGAGTTGACGACTCTACCCCCTAGATGTGATATCGAGTTCGAGATAGACCTACAGCCCGATTCTCATCCAATTTCGATGGATCCTTATCAGATGTCACCTTCAGAGAAATGGGAGTTGCAGATTTAGATTGATGATTTGATGAAGATGGGTTATATTCGGCCGAGTGCGTCACCATGGGGTTCTCCAGTCATGTTCGCAATGAAGGCAGATGGTGGTATGAGGTTGTGCATAGACTGAAGGAGGCTAAATCAGGTGACGATCAAGAATCACTATCCTCTTCCGAGGATAGGCGATTTTTTTGACCAGGTGAAAGGGGTAGGATGGTTCTCAAAGATCGACCTATGGTCTGGGTACCACCAGCTGAGAGTGAAGGATAATGAAATCCCAAAGACGGATTTCAGGTGCAGATATGGACACTTAGAGTTTGTATTCATGCCCTTTGGTGATACAAACGCCCTGACTGTGTTTATGTGGCTTATGAACTCCATATTCCAGGAGTACCTGGATCGATTCGTATTTGTGTTCGACGACGACATCCTGATCTATTCGAGATCAGATAAATACCATGCAGAGCACCTGAGGATAGTTTTGGAGTTCTTCCAATATCATCAGCTCTATGGGATGTTGTGGAAAAAAAATTCTGGACATGAGAAGTGCACTTCCTCGGGAATGTGGTGTCCGAGCAGGGGGTAGTGGTGGACCCATCAATGGTTGAGGCATTTGTTTATTGGGCAGCACCCAAGAATGTGGAATAGGTCCGTAGTTTCCTCAGGCTACTGGGTTACTATCAGAGGTTCGTACCCAACTTCTACCAAGTAGTATCCCCTTTGACAGCCTTGACCAAGAATGACCAGGTCTTCATGTGGAGTGAGAAGTGTGGGTCAGAGTCCAACCATCTAAAGGAGATGTTTGTTAGTGCCCCAGTGCTGAGATTACCAGAAAAAGGGGCGGTGTATGAGGTGTTCTATAATGCTTCAGGACAGGGGCTAGGATGTGTGTTGATGCATTGATAAGGGGTGATCTCTTATTATTCTAGGCATCTATTCCCTCATGAGCGTAATTATTCCACCCACTACCTGGAGCACAAAGTGGTTGTTTTTTCACTGATGATATGGCGGAAGTACCTCATCAGAGAACACTTTGTGGCCTTCACATATCAGAAAATAATGAGGTATATCTTCTCCCAATGGGACCTAGACTTGCGACAGCGATGGTGGATGGAGTTCCTCCAGGATTACGACTTCGAGATCTCTTACACTTCAGTGAAGGGGAATATAGTGGGTAACTCCTTCATCAGGAGATCACGTAAGGATGCGGTACGAGAGTCAGCAGACACCTAGAAGGTGATGGGGGAGTTAGCCGCCTTACTCCTATATGCGAGGATGGATAGCGATAGAGGTTTCCTGTATCAGATGATAGTGTAGTATTCTTTGTTGCAGCAAGGGGAGAGTCTCAGTGGGGAGACCCGGAGTGCGAATTGATGCGAGACTGGGTTGACCAAAGGAGTACTCCAGAAGGGTGGACAGAGGATGGTCAGAACCAGATGCTTTTCCAAGGAAGGTTGTTTGTCCCAAAAGTGATGCACGACAAGGTTCTCAGTGAGTTCCACAACTCACCCATGGCGGTAGTCCCAGGAGTTTTCAAAATATAATATGGACTGAAGAGACAGTTTCGGTGGCCCAGAATAAAGCGAGCAGTGGCAGAGTTTGTGGCCAAGTGCTTAGTGTGTCAGCAAGTGAAGGGTGAACATCGAGTTTCTGGCAGCCTACTGCAGTCCCTATATGTCCCCAAGTGGAAGTGGGAAAAGATATCGATATATTTCATCATGGGACTACCCAAGGTCCAAGGGTGATACGATGCCATCTGGGTGGTAGTGGACCAGTTGATGAAATCCGCTCACTTTCTGGCAATCAGGGATTCGAGTGTAGTGAATGCTTTGGAAAGAAGGTACGTGGATGAGGTGGTGTGATTTCATGGTGTTCCGAGGTCTATAGTCTCATATAGGGATGCGTGGTTTACCTCGCGAGTCTGGAGAGGATTGCAGCATGATTTTGGAACCCAACTGCATCATAGCACTACTTTCCATCCCTAGACATATGGATAGATAGTGTGAACCATCCAAACCATGGAGGATATGCTGCAGGTGTGTGTTCTGGACTCAGGAGGATCATGGGTGCAACACTGGCCTCTGGTAAAGTTCTCCTACAATAATATCCATCACTCTACCACTGGAATGGACCCGTTTGAGGCCATGTACGGGAGGCCATTCCACTCACATATGTGTTGGACCGAAGTCGGAGAGGCGGGCATCCTTGGCTTGGAGGTAGTGTAGACCATGATGGAGAAGGTTCAGCTCATACTAGAAAGGATGAAGGCGGCCCAGGACCGACAGAAGTCATATGTTGATACTAGGAGGAGGCCTGTGGAGTTCGAGGTTGGGGAACATTTGTTCTTGAAGGTCTCCCCTCGGTGTGTACAATAGAGGTTTGGCAAGGGGAGTAAGCTTTCTCCTAGGTTCATCGGGCCCTTCTATGTGTTGCGACGGGTCGGCAAAGTGGCTTATCAACTAGCATTTCCACCACTGCTACTGAGGATACATGATGTATTACATGTGTCCCAACTCCGTCAGTATCTGCATCATGATTCACACGTCCTCAGCTGGGGAGAGATGGACATCAAGTATGATGTGACTGTTGTGAAGAGACAAGTGATGATCGAGGATATCAAGGAGATGATTTTTCGTGGGTGAATAATTCACTTGGTTCGTGTGTTATGGAGACATGGTGGGAATGAGGAGAGTACGTGGGAGAGGGAAGCACAGATGCGTGCACAGTACACAAAGTTGTTTTGAGTTTGTGATGTTCTATTTGTTATTAATGTTTTGGTAGAACGTTTTACCTTGTTGGCTATGAAATACTGGTTTTCTTTCCTCTAAATGTGTGTGAAAAGACCTGGCTACAGAGAGGGGAGGGCCTGACCCCTAATCAAGGCACATTAAGGTTGATACAATTAAACCCGTGCGGGCGAGTCAGTGCCGCCCAAAGTGGATAATATCTTGACATGGGGAAGAAGACTCCCCAACCCACATGGCTGGGCAGTCGACATGGTATGTTTCTTGGATCCTGACAGAAAGGTGTTCTTAGTTAACAATGAGGTCCACTCTTGAGAGGTATCTTTCGAGGTGTTTTTTCAGACCTGCCCTTTCCTTCTGGGTTGTTTAAATTCTCGAGGGAAAGAATTGTTTGAGAGGTATCTGATGTGATGAACCACACTCTCAGAGTCCTTTCCTTTGCCAAAAATCTGGAACCTAAAGGGGTAGCGTCTCGGTGTAAGGCTGATTGGCGTCACCCAGCCCTGTCGAGGTTTTTCCAGTCGTGCTCCTTTTGCGCAAATTGGGGTTTAAACCCTGTTTTGACCTATTTTAAATCCCAGTAATGCCCATAAATGTTTTAATTAAATATTTAATGAATTAACCTGGTGTGTGCATCTTTTTAAACCCCTTTAATAAAATGTGGGTCCACGGGGTCAACCCACGACCCCCGCTCCATATGCGGTGTCACGTTCTTATCTCAACTATCCCTGACCCTTATAAACTAAAAGGTTAGCCATGGTATCTTCTTTTCTCGATCACCATTGGGAGTACACTCTGTTCACAAAAAAATTTTAATTTAGGCGAGCTGCATCGCTATACGTGAAGTTCCCCGCATGGCCTTAGAATCGATCATTGATAACAAGTAGGGAATTTCTCCTTCATCTCTCCCTTTTTGTGTATCATGCAGGGTGGGCATGCTTTTTTCTGTAGAACTGGATAATCCCAAAAATTAATGAAGATAATGAATGAACTCTAACGAAGGGGGAGGGTTGTGATCGATGATGCTTCTCTGTTTATTGATCTTCCATAATTATATGATTTCTAAATTGTGCGGGCATGGGCCTAATAAAAATCATGGTCGTTGGTGGTATTTCTCTGTGTACTAATGAACCCCTCGTGATGTTTTAAATGGCTTGTTTTGTAGTTTTGAACTCCTTCTGTGAAAAGTTAATTGGTTAATTACTTAAATTTGGATATGAATATTGAAAGCAACGGGATCAATTCCCTTCTGTGATAACCCAGGTTAAAGCACATAGAAATTGGAATCATGGAGTGTGTTAGATCTTATAAATCAGAAAATAATGGCATGGGCCTGCATTTCATGGTGGTAGTGGTTTGATTGTTCTTCCTTCACGGGCCGTTGCTAGGTGATGTGGGTGGGGACGGGACCCCCTGATTTTATACTCACGGTGGTTGTGAGAATTGGGGATGAGATCCCCTAGGTTAGCTTTCAATGGTTGCGTATTTTAGGATTCGGTGGTTACCTTGTTTATATCAGTAATTGGGGTGGGATCCTCTGTAGATGAGAAACCATCTGGGGGGACATGGGGCAGTGTCTTGGGGTTTATCATTGGTTCCAGTACTTCGAGGGATCTCACTTATTCCATTGTTGTTATGACTTTACAAGAGAACCAAGTGTGGATGTTGTATTTAATTCTTGACGTTTGGCTGGATCATTTTCCCTTGCGTTGTGCTTATGGTGTTACTTGCCCAGTAGTTTCCAAAAACTCATTTAAATGTTATTACGGAACATGTAAACCAGGATGGGGCAAATGGGAATTTATATTGAGTTGTCACTTGGACATGGTATTGTTTGTGTTCATTAGGCAGGCTGAAGAAAATCCAAAACATTAGGTGAGTGCTTGTTACCTATACATATACTTGTAGTTTTGTGTTTCTTATTCGCGCCCCACCCATGTTGAGCACTTAGTGCCGAACACTCCCATTGCATGGGAGAGGGTGTTTTTCACAATACTATTATTAGTGGATGGTTATTAGCCCCTTTTCGGCTCCCTATCCCGGATAGCCCATGTATCTTCGGGCAGGATGTGATGGCCTGAGGTGTCTTCTAGCATGGTAGAGGATCTTCTAGCCTAGGTGTCTTCTGGCGTGCGGTGGTTGTTCTGGCCTAGGTGTTTGCATGTGTGGTTACATGTCATAGTTGTGGCCCAGGTGTGTGCAGGCGGGATTCGGCTGTGGGACTGCGTGGGGTAGTGGCCCAGGTGTGTGCGGGTGGGTGTGGAAGTGGGACTGCGGTGAGAATGGAAGGATTGGTTTGATGCGTAGGATGTCTTCAACAACCACTAGGAAAGTGGCACAGGGTACCCAATCATTGAGATGCTCTTATTATATACATTACTTAACTTACGTTATTTGGGGAGTGTGACTTGGTGAGGATTGGGTTGATAGTTTACCTTGTTAGGTGTTTGGTTTACTCTTTTTTTGATGGGACTTAGTACGTTCCCCCACATGTGTAGGAGAGTATTTGTTTTTACCTACTGAGTATACGTGTATTCTAACCCTACATATATAAAACAACTTTCAGGTTTCCAGGAGGACTTTGGGGATCACACGAGACCGTACTACCTCGGACCATTGGGGCAGTAGCAGTTGCAGTTTTCCTTTCTTTGGTTACTTTACCTTTGTAGTAACTTGTACTTTGTGGTATTTACTTTTGGAACATGCATATGGGAATGGTTGTTTTGTCTTTACTTTTGCTTTCAAATTTTGGTGTTGTTGGAATTTACCATTCAATCTCCTGATCCTATTAGAAGATAAAGGGAAATGCCTTCCATTTAGTATGTGATTCTATACCCATGGTTCTAGTCGCCACTTTGGGACCTATTCGAGGCAGATCTTGGGGGTCATTATCTCTCCTTCAACATATATAAGGAAGGGCCTGGAAATCTACAGTCCCTTCCCTCCTTCTAGTGAAGGCTGGCTGTGGATGTTCGGTAGGTCCAAATTCCTTGCATCAGATTATGGGGGGCCCTAAAATCCCATGTTCTAGCCCATCTTCCCTGGATTAATTCATGCACCATGGTCACCAAACACTATAGAACTACCACCCCATGAAATCTATATTGTGCCTAACTCCAGACTCTATCCTACCTCCCAAACTCTTACACTTTGATGCCATTCTGTCACGACCCGGCTTCACCAAAATGAGGGAAGGGACATCAGATTTCCAGACCTTCTTTATTTAAGTTAAAGAAGAGATAATGACACCCGAGACCCGACTTCAATTGTTCCCGGAGTGGCGACTAGCACCATGTGTATAGAATCACAAACAAAATGGAAGGCATTACCCTTTTCATTAATAGGATGGGGAAATAAGATGATGAAACCCAATAATGTCGAATCTAGATGTAAAAGTAAATACAAAGAAAACCACTCCCATATGCATGCTACAAAAGTTAAAGCAATAAATTTCTAGGTGTATACAAAGTTAATATACCAAACGCATGAAAAACAAAAACTGAAATTATCCCAATGCCTGAGCTATTATGTCCCTTCATGATCACCGAAGTCCTCCTGGAATCCTGAAAGCATTTTTATATACGTAGGGTGAGTATACAAGTATACCCAGTATGTAAAAGGAAAGACTCTTGTGCAAAAGTGGAGAGGCATTCTAATGCACTGTTAGAAAAAGAAAAACCCAATCACTTTGCAAGGAAAACAATCCACCCAAGTCTCACTAAGGAAGACTCCCCAAAAAACGCAAGGCAAGTAAAGTATAGTAATAACACATCGATATTTGGGTAGACCATGCCACATTCCCACTTTTTATTAATGACATCATATGCATCGAACCAATCCCTCCATTCTCACCGTAGTCCCCCAGCCAAAACCCGCCCGCACACACCTGGGCCACAAACTCACCGTAGTCCCACTACCAAATCCCTCCACGCACACCTGGGCGAGAATAACTACTGCCACGCCCGACGACACCTATTCGAGAACCACTATTGCCATGCCCAAAGACACCTTGGCCTCATACCGATGCCACTTTGGAAACAACCTTCTTGCAGACACCTGGGAAAACCACCACAACTACCCTACCCAAATATTATTGGGCTAATAATGGACCTCATGCCATCACATCCTACTCGAAGAGTCTTGGGCTATTTGGGAAAGGGAGCAGAAACGGAGCTAATAACTAGCTACTCGTAGGAGTTTTAAAAAACACCCTCCCCCCTAAAATGAGGGTGTTCGACATTAAATTCTCAACTTGGGAGGGGTGAGAATAAGAAAACAAGAACTACAATTATATATATACGTAACAATCACTCAACCCAACCTAGGGCTCTACACCTAACTCAATCACGAACAGTCTAGTCACTACTCATAGAAAGCATAATACTCACAACTGAGTCACAGATCATTCCCAGAATCAATTTCCCAATTAACCCATTCTTGTTTTGATGTTCAAGTGATCCTGTTTAAGTAAATTCTACACTACTGGCCAACTAACAAGCACAAGCACAAGCCTTCGGGAAAAAGATACAGCCAACAGTAATTTAAACATTCAAACCCAGTTCTCTTGTAAATTCACATCAAAGTGAGATCCCTCCAAGTATTGGAACCAAAAGTAGGCATCAAGAAACAGCCCCCACATCCCTAGAACTGTGGATAAAAATATTTCACAATAGAAAAAAATTCCACCCCAATTCCTTATATAAGCAGAGCAACCACAACCCCAGATTCACAACCAACAACCGTACCACATCAAAGGATCCCATAATCACCCACATCACTCCATAAGAAACCAAACAAAACAATTCACCTACTACAAAAGAAGAGTAGAGAAACCTTCAGGTTCAAGCACATCATTTTTCTATTTCCACTTTCTGTTAGTTAATCGGAGTGACCAAATAAGGGTATATGTTTACAGGGCATCCAATTAATCCACTGAGTTCACGTGATTAAAAAATTTCTATGTTACAGCCATTTAATCATCACAACAGACAAGAGTTTATTAGTTCACAAAGAATGACAACCAATTACAATGATTTTCATTACGCATAAATCCATACAGTTCAAAACATATAGTAATTAAAAAGAGTACAACATAAAACCAAACGCACCCCATCATCCTTTAACAGCCCGTTTATTATCTTTGATAAGTTTTTTTATACCATTCCCAGAGAAAAAATAGAGATCCCACCCCACATGATACACAGAAAAGAGAGATTAAGGGAAATCAGTACTTTATTGATCAAAGATCGATTTTTTTCTCCACGCGCAAGGAACATGGGATGCATGACTTGCAGGGGAGGAAATCTATGGACTCCATGTATTGCAGAAGGATCCAACAAAGGCGCACCACAAGCCACGAGAAGAAGGGGCTCCGGGCACACCGAGGGGAAGAACGAAGATAGACCAAGGAAGAAGAGGAAAAATAAAATCCCATGGGATATATAGATAAGATATCGTTGTTATGGGATATGGGAATTTTGAACGCCTGGAATGTCAGATCGTGGTTTCCTACATGATTTGGTAGTGATGCACGATGAAATTAAGTTGTTATTTTATATCCCCCATCATGGAGGTTTCTTGAGATTTTAGGAATTAATTATGGGCTTCAAATATCCTTTAGAAGGTAAAAGAATTAATTTATGTCAAAAAAATGTATTGTGGGTATGGGACTGGAAAAAGAAATGGAGGGTTGGGTGAGGAAACAGTGCCACCATCACGATGTCACCTTTACGGTGCCACCTTCTTGGTGGAACCTTATTTTTGGCAAAGTAATGGCTAGGGGGGTTTCGGGACATTACATCCCCCTCCCTCGGGTCAACCCTATCTAGACCAAGGAGATCTTTCTTCATGGTGTCGTGTTTGAATTGAATGTGAAACAGCAACCGACATGTGATGTTTTTTAGGTTTTATAAGGATTTTCCATGCAATTTTACATCAACCATCACAATACAATCATCTTCCATCCCTAGGATACTCAGGTACAATGTGTTTCCCATGAATAATAGGACCATGTACTTTCACTTGTTCACATAAGGGCCTCCTGTTTTGAGTTCTCTAGCACAAACCTACTTCTATATATGAGTCATCCAGGACACTCCCACTTCTGGATATAGCTATCTGGAATACATTTTATAGAAAACACTATGTAAAAAGTTTTTTTTCATCACCCTGACATAGGAGTGTATGCACAAGGGAAATATTTTACATTATATCTCACTTTTTAACCACTTACCAATATTTTGTGCGTGGATGTAGATATATATGATAATTTCATGTTATTAGTGTGTAAGGTATATGAACCTATAAACCAATTATTCCTCTATCATCCCTCCCAACTAATGTTTCAGTGGATATTGAATCTGAATTGAGTATAAGCATGAGGGGTAGTATTTTTCATGAAACAGATGCATGAAGTCATCCCATGAGAGTATCGATTAAACATGAATATGTGTAAATAGGCTCCAATAATACCCAACTACACTGTAGAAAAGACTTGCTATCAAATCCAACATCTAAACTATTTGGGATTGAACATGCCTAATTATGAAAACCATTGACTCTAGACAATCATTATTATCTTGGTGATTTAGATCCCCATAGAATTTCAACTATTTATAACACTGGAACTCATAGAGTGAACTCAACATGCACATGTAACTATATTTCCCTACTTGGATGATATTCATATTAAAATGTAGGGTGGTTTCAACATTCCCACAAGGATTATGGTGGTCTCTTGATGGACCCTAAACTAAGGCATCATCACTCATTGGGTCGTCTTCATGAACCAGAGCTAGTATCGTGGTCAGTTGTCCTCACATAGGCATCACAAAGTTACCATGGACTACCAATCATAGATTATTATTATATATATATAAATATAATAAAACTTTGGGATTTGTACCATTAAGGTCAACACAATATTCAATCCTACATGATTCTTGTTCTATTTATCCCAACAACAAATGTCTTATATTTTAGAGTCAACAAGATGGTATTTATGGTCCGGGTTAGTTACTACATTTTCAACCACACTATCACTAGATTCCTTGTCCTGAGAGGCTCACTGGAAAAACGTTGTATCTATTTCCCTAAACCCATCAAATCCTACAATGGTGAAATATCCTAACCGTGTCCTAAAGAATGAAAATTCTGTAATACCAATATATCATTACCAGACACTGGTCGTGGCTCAATCCACAACTACCCCAATCATGCATCCATAGGCTTGGGATGGTAACAAACTCAAAATCACAATAATCATGGGGTTTCCTTTTCCTAAATACTTATACATGATCATGTTGAAAATTAAATAATAAAGTTCATAGGGGAAAAATAATATATGTAACATTACTATATAAATTACAAAAATGCATGGACCACTGAATTTAATGAAGTACGATAATTTATATTGAAATAAAAATGAGAAATATAAATTACCAACCAAAAATATGTCCCAACTAGATAGATCATGAAAAAATAATCAATTGGGAGCCCAACATAGGTACATAAATCTTTTTCCACTATATGCGGTCCAAGTAGTATGAATCCGTAATATTCAATGAAGTCATGATCGACATTTCCAAAATCTAAAAAAGACACAATTTTATTTTTGAAAAAGACAATTCTTGGGTCGATATTTACATTCCAAGTAGAACTCCATGAAAATGGTAATGAAGGAGGAGTAAGAGATACAACAATAGAGAAATGATGAACATAGAACAAGTTACTATAAATAACTATATGCCAACCCAAAAACAGTTTGAATGTAAGCTTATAAAAACACATGGATCTCAAAATAGATATCACATGTCCTTATTTTTTAGTTTTCTATACATATAGTAGGAGAGTATAATTTCCCAACGACAATAATCTATACATGGAAATCTGGTGTCACAACCCACAAATTTTCTCCTCTCATGGACGTAGAGTAACCAAAACAAAAGGGGTGGGTACTATAGGATATATATAAATACACACAGTCAAGGAATTCCAAATGAGGGAGTATGGGGATCCCCATATCCCACCACATAGCAACAAGAATAGTCACAAACAGTTCCATGGTAAGTCAATCTATGATTCCCAACACCTAATTCATCTTCCCAAGACTCACAAATATATGTTCCTTAATCACTACATGATTATATTTTCCTATTTTGGTGGCAAAGACTTTACCACATGATTTTAGGTCGTATCACAAGAACTTGTATTGAATGGGAAAGAAACACTCTTCTTTTGGATTCCATAATAATATCAAACCTTACCTCATCACTCTTTCACACAGTCAAGAGGTCATTGATTTTAGAAAATGATCTCATGACCTAATACATATGGGGGTCCTTCACTATTATTCACTAAAATAATGACACTTCTCATCCCACATAGAGTGTACCACTCATAAAGGTCACTAGGGAACACCATAACCCAGTCCAACTAAATGGTTATCCCTATAATTCATTAGGTAAATACCACTATGTATCTATGCTGGAGGGCTATGACTAGATGTAGTCATTGGGGAATTCCACTGTACAAACCATATGTCTGGTAATCTTGAAACATTGATGAACTATATTACTCAGTCCATCTAAAGGGTAACTCATAATTATTATCGGGGAATTCCACGACAATGCCTAGTTGGAGGGTAAGAATGGAACTGCCATCTGGGAACACCGCTTCCTAGAAATGATGGAGAGTAATACTTAAAATTCTTAAGTTGTTATGTATGATCGTTGCTCCCATCAGGTTTCCAATCAAAACATTTCAAACATGTAATAATCCCATTGTATCTCAAAATCCAATACCATGGTAACGATCATGTTCTGCGTGAAAAAAGCACTCAGGATAAGAGTCTAGTGTGCCAAAATAATAGTTAAAATGAAAGATATATAGTGGATTGATGATTTCTCAGAATATTTCAAGAAGCAAACGACATGTCAAAGGACGCACACTATGTGTGGTCCCTCTTCCCTGAATGGCCATGTCTGGGATCAGAACATCATCTTTACCCATGATGTAAAATATGAGTTCTAGAAGGACTAAATATAGTGTCCTAACATATCCTATATCCGAGTCATGTCCTATCATTGTGCTCATGTACTCAGACCCCATTACTATTTTCATTGTTACACGGCATATGGATTCACATGAGATACTCCATGTTGGGAAAACACATGTTTGTGTACATTTTTCATTTGGGGTCTTTGTGCATGTAGTTGGACTACACTGCTCATTCACAAGAGAAGGAACTCCAAAACATTTTAAATAAGTACATGACGTTCTATCCTTATGGATTCCCAATTCCAAGAACCTATTCTGAAATGGGGCTCCACACTTTTTGTTCCTTAAAATACATGGCATGTAGTCTGTCATTTTCCCGAATCTCAAAATTTCCCCCAATATTCCATTGTTCTTCAAATCAGGTAAATCCAACTTAGAAAATTCCTCAAATCCATCCAAAATATTTGAATCTAGTCGGGAATCACATTCTTGAGTTTTCATTCATTGGGAATCATTCATCTTAATGAATGAGAGGTACATTCATCATTCCACTATCACCCATTCAGTCAAATATAGAAAATCGAACTACAAAGCATTGAATTTTCCATCCATTAATCACAATGATTACCTATCTATTATTTTCTCATATAGTCATTTATGTTTTTTCCAATTTTCCAAAAATCCAGTCACCCATGTAGTATCGGGTCTCCCAACAACTGTAGAACTGGGAACCAGAGGGTCACAAAGATAAATTACATGAAGAACGTGGGAATAAATACACAATAAAAACAGATTATGATTACCATCCATGATTTCATGGCCAAATATCAAGAATGATGAATTTTCATTTAAAAATTTGATAATGAAAATTTACAAAACATAGGCTCTTGAAATGGTTTGAATATAGGGGTGAAGATAGAATAATAATGTTTGATCTACTCCAACATATAAATAGAGGAAGAAAACAACAATTTATAAAGCCTACCTATTATTTGGAATGATTTCTAGTGACGAACATGTTTCCAATTAAGGAGGAATATTCATTGAATTCATCACTTCCTAATCAGATTTGGACTATCATTCTATCATTTTTTGATGAAATTATCTAGAGGGAAGATAAATCTATCACCAGAAGAATTTTGGAATTGTGAGGCACACCGTAGAGAAATACCTCAAATGAAATTATTATAAAATTTTATTTTTTCCCAAAATATTTTAATTTGTGATATAATTAATTTATTATGTCACTAGTATGCACTTTCATTGAGAGAGGGGTCTGAACATCTTGTGTCGACTCAATCTATGTCACGCCTAGGGTGAAAACTGCATTCCAATCCCAACCATGGGATCGGATTTCATATTTGAGAAACAATTTAAACGATTTTAAATTTTTATTATTTAACTACATACATAACATAAAATATTATTATAATATTTAAAAAATAAATTTCAGGAACAACAGGCCTCGAAATCGCATGTCATCAGAACTCCAACCTCTCTAAATATATTTATAAATATTTCAATGTATTTCATGGAAAATACCATGTATATATACTACTATAAATGTTTTTTAAGCTGGAGGATGTGGTACAATTGGGAAAAGGTTCTTGTATTAGTATAATGGTGAAACCTTAGGGACTCGGACTATTCCATATTGAAGAGGCGAAAGACAGTTTCATTATTTTCTTCATACACTAGTGGAATATGAGGTTGGACTGTAAAAAGTTAGATAGACCATTCTTGAATATTCTACACTATATCATGTGTTATTTGATACTAGTTCCCCTCTTTATTCTAAATACAAATATTTTTTTAAATTTTTAATTGAATTCATGATCATGGTTTTGACAATAGAGACATAATTGTTAGTACAGTCGAGAGACCTATGTTTGTGAAGTTGTGATCTCTTAATGTTTCAGAGTATCATTTCAGTTGGGATCATTGCATCCATAAGAATTTAGGACTTGATTTAATTGTGGGTATAGAATTCATAGTAGCATAACGATGCCAAATTGAATTTTACTATAATATAGTGACATTGGCATAACCTAAGGGTTAAAATTATATTTATCATGGAGAATTAGATGTCATGGAATTTTTTCAAGGGAATATCTTCAATAACTAGAGGGTCTCAGGTTCTCTTTTTTTTTCTAGATAAATAGGTTTAAATAATGATTTCATTCAACCCATAGAAAAAATTTGTTATGATATTTTTCCTTAGGAATTATTAGGTATTCCACCTAAGAGGGATGTGGAATTTATAATTGAGATCCTAACGAGTGCTGATTAATTTTCTATTCCACCATTTAGAATTGTTCCAATAATGTTTTAAGATCATAATACAAAACTGGGATATTTTATGGGTAAGGGATCTATCCATACCATTACACCTCCATGGGGAAATTTTGTTTTGAAATTTTTTCATATGGGACAATATGATTATGTGTTGTTTAATGGTTTTTTAACTAGATGAAAGTGAAGATTTGGTATACTATTTAGTGGATCAATAATCTATTTGACAAGTTGAGAGGATCTTGCATTTTATCCATTATCAAATTCATATTGAGGTATGATCATATGAGAGTACATACATCTTACATACATTGGACTTCATTCAGATGCAGGATTGTCCAATATGATTTCATTGTGATGTTGTTCAGGCTGATGAACACATCAGTAGTTTTTATGGACTTGATGAACAAAATATTCCACTTATACCAGAATCATTTTTGGTAATATATTTGGATAAAATCATGGTGTACCCCAGGACCCCTAATGATCATTCCACCCAAATTTTTTATCATATGTAAACTTAGTGGCCATCGACTATTTTCCATGATATTTAAGTGTAAATTATAGATCTAATACGTACACTTCATAGGTAAAATAAACTCAAAGGAAGGTGTATAGTTGGACAAATATAATTTCATACAGCTTTTTCATGAATTTTCCCCAATAATGTATTTCATATTAATATTTTTCATGGGCTGGTGGGATATTATCAAAGGTTTATCCCTAAAAATACAGAATTTTCTAGACCACCTTTAATATGGACCAATATATAAATTTTAGTTGTATGGTATGGATCATGTCATAATTATTTCAATGTGTCAATCAATTGATTTTTTAATGTGTCATATCTTCAACCAAATCATTCTAGGTGAGGTTTATATTGTGTTTTTTATGCTTCTATGATAGGTCGAGGAGTATATTTAATGAATGGATATCATTTTTTTTTGTGTATGGGTCAAGATTGTTGAGATCACATAATAAATTACTCTATGAATGACCAGGAATTATGTACAATGGTTTATACAATGTTGTGTTGAATGCATTTTATACTGGGAAAAATAGTTTGTATACCAATCACATGAGCTTGATGATTTTCTATTCTCAAATATATTTGATTCCCCAGTAGTGGAGATGTTTATGTATATGTTGAAATCATCTTTTGAGATACTACTAAGATGGGTAATTATGTTTATGACACTCTATACTTTAAAACATAAACTCGTGGTATTCAAGAGTTTATATCTGAGTGGAAGATGATTAAATTACTTGATGATAAGAATCTTTTGTTTTATGAGATCGTGGAGAAGAAGAAACAAGTATTTGGAGCATTGGAGTCTATAATTTGTGCAATATTAGGGATATTAATTATTAGTATCTAGATTATTTATGCTTTGGGAATGTCTTAATGTAAGGGGGTCCTCATCTGTTTTGACTATAGATGAGGACGAAATCATAAATGTTAGGTATCATGATTTTTCCCTAAGAGTATGTGGTGGAGATGATTGATGAATTTCATGCCTCAATATGGTAGGTACATCTATTTTTATACAAATATATCCAGAGTTTTACTAGTTATATTTTTTTTCTATAAATAAAATGGGAGATAGTAGATTTTGTGACACAATTCTACACCTGTAAATAGGTGAAGTCGGAGAATAAATATCCTATTAGTTTACTACACATGATTTCCATTTTAGAATATAAATTGTATAATGTTACCATAGAATTTTTGGTGTTTCTTCTGAGTAATCCCTTGAATAATGACACCATTTGGATATTTGTGGATGAATGTATAAATTATAGCATTTCAAGCATATAGGGGTGATGTTTCTAGTGGATTATTTGGGATAATTGTATGTTAATGAGATGTTATATAACTACAAAGTTCCATTGAGTGTTGTTTAATAGTATGATTATTTTTTCCATCACAATATGGGTAGGTTTTGTATAAGGTTTTTGTTATAAATGTTTCTAGGCATATGTATTTCCACCTAATGACGGATGGGGAGTTGGAGTGTAAATTAATGTTTTTAAAAGAAATTCAATGAAATTGTGTTTTTAACATCATTGGGTCATAGGATAATCACATACTTCTCATTGATTTCAAATATATTATTAGTTATCATGGAGCAATTTTGATGTCCTCGTATGAGGATATTTATGGAAGGAAATGTAAATCACCTCTTAGTTTGATGAATGCAAGTGAGTCATAATTAGTGTGAATGAGTCTCATGATGGTTACATTGGATGGGGTTCAAATAATTATAATTTGAATGGATATGGATCATTGTGTGTAGAATTAATATGGCGATTATGTTCGAAGACCACATGAGTTTATAGTTGGTAATCATTGGTTTCTTAGTGTGTCACCAGGATGGGGTAAATATTGGATATAGAGACAGGGAATGTTAAAACACAAATTTGTATGAATTTTTGAGGTTTTGGAGAGAATAATAGAGGTTGAATACCAATTTTATCTACATATTATGTATATTTATATGAATGATTTATTTCATATGTCAAATCATTGGAGGTATCACCTTATAACTTCTCATGTGATTGATGTGGATGATGTTGATCTTGAGAATAATGTGTCCTTCGAGGAGAATTTTATATTCATATTAGATCATTGTGATAGTGTGTTTTGAGGAATGTATATGATGTCATTTCTTGTATTGTGGAAACATTTTCATTTTCACGGTTAATCAGTGGGGAGATAAGGAGATAAGCCGGGCCAATGGCACAAACATTTTATCTAATAATATTATAGATTGTTGAGTTTACATCTTGATGATGATCTGTTATAATGAGTGGAGATTAAAAAATCCTAGACTTTTTTTTGAGATATTTTGATGTCATTTATAGGTAATATTTTTCATTGTTTTGCGTATATGTTTTTTGGTTTTTACCATGGATGGTTTTTGGTAAATTTTGGAAATTTTGGAAGGAATATGGCTAGTGCATGGTTGTCACATGGTTTTCCAGAACCATGCACCCCTAATAAAAATAGTGTAAACCAATTATGTAAGGATCTATATAGATAGAGTAATTTTTTTCAAACCATTAGTCCTTATAAAAGTAACCATGTGACTCCCTGAGAGGTAGTGAATGGTTAATCGCACCATTTTGGAATATATTAGCCCCTTATTGGGAACCATTCAAGTGAAAACAGAAACCCTAGAAAAATATATTAAAAATTAAAAAACACTCATCCTTCAAAATATTTTTATAAAATTATACCGTAATTTTATCCTCTCATTATTTGGAGGCTTAGGGATGAATTATTAAGAATTCCTGATAACATTCTTGATGAATCAAAATCCTGATTGAATAAAGTTTTCCCTATACTTCTGTTGTTTCTTTACGATTTGATATATATATATATCCCTCCCTCTATTATTTTTAAATAAATTAGGATATTTTATCTTCCTTTCTTGATGGTTATGATCTGGGATTTGTTGTTTTATGAATTGATTGATATTTATTTGGTGAAATGATTCTTGATATCAATATTAACATTGGGTTTGATGGTTCCATTTCAAATTATTGATTTCCATTAGTGAGTGTCCATCAAGACAATATCAATATGTGGTATAAATTAAATTCTCATAGTATGTAATTTTAATGACATGTATGTGTGCTGAATTTATCATTGCAACATTTGGAAATTGATTATTGAATTTGAATAAATAAATTTAGTAATTAATTAATGGAATCATGTTATTGATATATTGATTTTCCATGTGACTATGAAATCAGTTAATCATGATAAAATTAAATGAGGTGACTGTGATTTTACAATTGGTGAATAATTAGTCATTAATTTGATTAATTAATGAGAATATGAATTTTTTTTAAATTAATGGTATTGACATAGTGTTCAGTTGTTTGGATTCTTTAATTTAATGACTATTTATATTTTTAATTTTATTATTAATGAGAATAAAAAGGTCTGTTTTTAACAACCATGATTTGTTACATATTTATACGGTTAAACATTAATTATTGGTTTAATGGTGACTTATTCATACAATTACATGTGATGAGTGGAACACCCTATGAATTCATAGTATATTATCGCTTTAATGTAATTTAATATCATATATTTCATGCCACACTTACTTTGGTGGCGTTATAAACAAGATTGAGTTTCTGCAAAACAATACATTAGTATTATAATTATTTAAACGATATATTTATTTATCAATTAAATATTTTAAAAGGAATAGTAAATAATAAATAATAAATTTTATATATTATATTGTCACCTAAATGAATCTTATTTATAATTAAATGTATATGTTTTGTTGAAATAGTAATATTTTTGGAAAGAAAATTCGTAAAATAACTACATTTTATAATCCATTTGTGAAAAATAAAAAAATTACATTTAGAAACACCTAAAAATTTAATTTGATAAAATAGACTTCATTTTTTATTTTGAATATAAAAATTAGGTTCAGTTAACGTTTTGGTAGTTTTTTAAAAACATTCAATTTTTGATGAATAGTGAAAAATATTCTACAGTTCAAAAAAACTGACTTTTTTATTTCCATAATTATATTTAATTAAAATTTAATTTAATGTAAATATAGAAACATAATACATATATTAGTCTAATTTAAATCATTTGTCTCATTTTATATTAACATTTTATATATAAAATTTTCTTTAACTTTTATACATCTTTTACCCACCATCTAGGCAAATTTGAAAATTTGCATGAAACATACTTTTACTGCTTCTGTGATTTGAATTTTAAATGTCCAACAAATATTATTTTCAATATTAAGTAAAATGTGGTTGAATATGAAGAAAATAATTTTAGGTGAATAATATCTTTTCAATTTTATTTACCACAACTAATAGTAAAATGTGTAATTAAAAGTAAATATAACATTATAATAACATAAAACAACACAAACAGATGTAATAAATCAATTGTATAAGGTTTTTTTCAAACAAAATCAATCTTAAGATAAAAATAATATCCTTTTTGATCCATTTGGGTAAGATTGGGACATTTATTATATTTTATTAAAAGAAGAGTTAAAAGTGTTAAATTCAAATTTTAATAAATAAAACATTTTTAATATAGTGTTATACATACGATTAATAAGACTATAAATATTCCATAGAAATTGAAATATAATTCTTATATTATAGTATTTTTATTATAATTTTTAGACTTTATATAATTAAATTTATTCATGACACAATGATGTTGTTGTAATTACCTCATTGATGAATTATTAAAAAAACTGATATTATAAATACTCAATTAAATGTAAATTGAAACTTTACAGGAAATTCATGTATTTTATACATGAAAAATACATGTTAGGGTTGATTAATGTTATTTTTCATTTGTAATATTGTTTTTCTGACATTCACAAAAACAAAATTCTAAAATGTTTCAAAAATTACATAGATGGGTTTTATAAACAAATTATATTTTAATGAATGATATAATATTCCTAAAAATATAATATTCAGAAAATATTACTTAGTAAATTATATAAAAGTCTTTAATTAATCATTTTAGGTTATCTTTTTATTTTATAGTAACTATATTAACCACGTAGAATACAAATACAAGATTACATGGTTAAAGATAAACTATTTATCTAAGAGTTAAGTCTAAATAATATTGTTAATATGGTGACCTAAACATGTATAAAACCTATTGGTTGAGTGGATATATATCCATACCCACCTCATACTCTAAATAATTATATTTTGAGATATTACAAACCGAATATAATTTTATAATAAATTAATATTTAAATCTTTTAGTAAAGTACCCCTCACCTATCTTATAAAAGGGTACTTCCCCTTATCATAAATTAACAACTCCAAATATAGTTGGCTATACCAAACCCTGATAAAATATCATACTAAATACCATCACTTCTATTTGAGGCATTAATTTTATCATAAAGCCAGCCTAAGGGGCCCTTTTGGTCAAATCAAAATGAAGCACTTGAAAAGAGGTAATTATTTCCTCACCTCATTCAGTGTAATTTTTTTCTTCAACATCCTATTTATTTATTGTTTTCATAATAAAATAAAAACACCATTAACTTATAAATAATTATATTCTATTATTAATATGGTACAACAATATTAATTATTATATCCATCTTATGGATTACAAAGTCACCATGTGTGTGTCTGTAAAGCTTATAGTCTCTAAGCTGTTGTGTAATTTTGTATTCAACATTATGTTGTTTGGATGGATGTAATATTTGGGATTATGTATATAAAAATTTAAAATAACATGATAATGTTACTATATAATTAATATACCATCCTATTCAATAACATATTATCATTAAGGAAATGATATCGTCGCTTGTGTAAACGTATGGCCTACAATGTTCACAACACGATGAAATTCATTTCCACACTTACAATTTAATGATGATTATAAAAATATATAATCAATATGTATGCAATATATAACATAATATTTCTACAATAAATATATATATTTACACAAATCTCACTCACTTACATCCATTCAAAATGATATGAAAATAGAAACAAAGTTTATGCCTACGTATGGTCTACCATCTCCATAAATTGCATATTCTTTTTCATATATATATATATATATATATCAATTATAAATATTTATATTATGAATATATATAATATATAAGTAATTTTATATATTCTATAAGTAATTAAATTACTATTTTTGTGATACGATCAAGAATAACATGTTAAAAAAAGTACGATAATGAAAGTGATTATTACCTGAAATATTACATTAACGTGGAAATTATTATTAAATGGTTAGTATAAAGTAATAAATGAATCATGTATGATATTGTAAATTTGAATATGGATCTGTTATAAAATTTTAAAATACTATGGTAATTATATAGGAGTTTAATTGTACCCTCGAGAAATAGGAAGTACAAGGTAACAGTTATTTCTTCAATCACATTCTTCTCTAAGATTGTTTTTGTGTATGTATTTGCTGGCACATATTTATCATCGTTGTCTATGATTCATAAAAATGTTTTAAAAATAAAATATTTTAATTTTTTTAAGGGAATCTTTAGAAATATCATTATTTTAAATGTTTTAATGATTTATTTTTCTTAATCTATTAATTAATGTCCATATTTTAAAAAAGATTTTAATTATTTATTTGTACGAAAATCACTATTTTAAAATATAATTCCTTTAGGAAGATTTGATGTGGTATGAGATCATTTTATTCAAAAAACACTTTTAAATGACTTCCTTTGTAAATTTATTTACTTTTAAATGATTTCATGGAAAATATATATTTCTCTCAAAGATTTTTTCTGATTATTTTCAACTACGCCAACATCCTTTATTGGATATTATTCCTGATTTAGTAATCCATGTTATTATTCAATCTTCTATATTGTATGAATGAATTATGATATGTTTCAGTGAAGATGTTATATTTCTATACCATTCATGGTTTATGGTTAATGTATTGACATTTTGTATTCCAGTTTTAATACGAATATTTTTGTTCTCATTTACCTTCTTCATATAAGGAATGAATTGGAATTAATAAGTGACAGGTGTGGCCCATTATTTCCCATCATATCATCAGTAGGTCTCACGAGACAAACTAGTGTCTTGGAACACAACCTTGAAAAAAAATTTATGAATTTTCTTAGCACAAGGCCTTGATTTAGTAATTATTATGTTTGACATTATGAAATCCCTCATTATAAAATTAGTTATTACATTTGATTATTCGATTAGTAGAATATGAATTTTAATGTTTATATTGTAATGTTAGATTTATTTTTCCCATATTTTTTATATGTTATGTTTAAGAGGATATTTTTTTCATTTTTCATAAATTAATATATCTTCATGTT
The DNA here is from genome assembly GCA_963277665.1 of Viscum album. Lineage (NCBI taxonomy): Eukaryota > Viridiplantae > Streptophyta > Magnoliopsida > Santalales > Viscaceae > Viscum > Viscum album. The sequence continues at coordinate 1,499,307,523 of OY728161.1, forward strand.
ATATGTTTTTCATTATTGAGCATTTGAGATCACCCCTTTCGTATGTTTTATTTCCCAAGGATGCCAAGAAGTTTATTAACATTGATATTTAGGGTTATGCTAGGGGAATAGTTTCATTCTCAATGGATTATTTATGTTGTGTTTTATGTTAGAAATTTTAATGTGAAGTTAATGTATGTAATATATTTTCCAAGATTTCTAAACTGATTGGTCCCTCAGGACATGATTCCTTATAATAATTAAAATATATTAAAATAATGCATCATCTCTGGTTTTCTAGGGTTGGGGCATTATAGTTGGTATCATATGATGTTTAGAAAATAAAATTAGAAACTAGATTTTGATAAACTCAGATTAGGGAACATCACCCTATGATTTACCATTATTATTAGTATAAAATAACATCCTTGAATTTTTTTAATGTGGATATGTTTTGTGTTTTCCATGATATTCATCACCACCATGATACTACATGTGGATGTGGTTTTAGAACATATGTGACATGGTGTAAGAAATTTGAAAAGGTGTTCTAAGCCTAAATCAGGGTAAACTAGTAAACAAAAACGTCCCTTACTATTCACCTAGTTAGACACTCATGTGCGACATGCATAAAATATTTCAAATTTTCTGTACAAACAATTCAGATGGATTTATTTTTAAATATTTCTGAAAAAAAAAATTTATGAAACATGATGTGTTAATATCTTCAATTAATGTTGAGATTTGTTTTGTTTTTTTGGATTATACATTACGATATTATCTACCCAAGTGTATATCGTCATTTTGAAATGATTCCTAATAGAATTAATGATAACTCTAGAAAAATGTATAATTTAAAGATTAAAAAGGATTATATTATTCATAGTCATAATACAAAATTTATTTGGAAAATAGTATCCCACGTATTGTCATCATATGATGAAATAAAATCATGTATTAATAAGATAGGTAGTTAATTCTCTATGTCCCTTGGCTTTGAAGGGAAGCAAGTGAAAATTGGATGGAAGAGAGAAATATGGATAAAGGGGAGAATTGAATAAAGGATTTTCCCACTTTTGATAACACTGTAATGAATCAACTTGGTAAATGTTTGAAGGGAATGCGAGTTTGATATGAGTGTGGAGAAAAAGGACACTATGTTCTTGATAGATTGTGTAAGGTAAAGGTTTCAAACATACAATGATTCGTCTACATGGCATTGAGACACAATGTAATTCAATGTCCCAATCATCAGACAATACCTTGAATTATTCTATTGGATAACAATAATGTTATGATAATACAATAGATTAAGATGAATGAATAGGGTTTGTATGTTGTTATAAAATAATTGTGTAATTATAGAATTATATTAATGGTGTACATGTAATAAAAGTAATAGAGTATATAAGGATTATATTAAAGTAATATTTCATTAAGGATTTAAGATTTCATGGTGCCATGTAATGTTACACAGTTTCAATTTAAACATTTTGGAAAATATATTGTTGGGGGAAATGTAACACATATCATTTTTTTCAAACCGAGATAATGATTTTCGAATAAGGGATAAATGATTTAGAAATGTAGATTAGTTTTTATTTACCTCATTGGAACTTATTAATTGGTTGTTTACAAAGTTGTTTATACCACCATTATTTGGAGTCTTCAATAATTATGGATTTATAGAGTATATCAAATATTCTATGTTTTTAAAAAATAATAAATAAGTAAATACATATTAAAATATGGTTTTATGGTAATTCTATTCATTGCCATGTTTTAATAGAATACATGATGAACGTATTCACATGTTGTTATGTAATAAAATCAATCTTCATTATGTTATCAGGACCTTCATTATTAATTTTTGGACTATGAGTTTGGACATAAGTATTTTGGATAAGTCTAATGGTTGTAATTGATCATGTTTAAAAATTGATACTTTGTTTCAGGTTAATGTATAACTTATTGGAAATTGACCTAAACATTTAGATTTTAGTGAAAATTTAGAGGATTATGGGAATTATTGTGGTCATTTTTATTTAACAAATGTTCTTCAAGAATAAAAAATTTATTTTTAAACATTCATTTCATTGTTAAAATGATGATGTAAAAATAGATAGCAGCACAAACAAATGATGATAATATAATTATGATAGGTAATGAAATCAAGTATGGTTTCTTGAGATATTATATTGTTAGGGAATTAATCTCAGATCTTCACAAAAATTAATCAAATTTTATTATCCTAATACCTTATGTTTTTCTAAAGCAATGCTATTTTAAGTAATCATAGATTTATGGATTTGAGGCCCTCAATATTAAATTTATTGTTCACCATTTTTTTATTGATGTCATCAATCACTGCCTATAAATATTTATTTTTCCCCTACAATTAAGTGTCTCCAATTTCCACCAATGTTCTGCTATTCGAAATCCAAATTTGGTGGTGATGCCTTCATTTACCTTTCCCTCTTATTAAGAATAAATTTGATTGACCCTATTTTTGATGTGGGGGTTCCAAAAGCATATTTTCTATTTTCAACATTTTATTTTCAAAAATCAATTTCAAATTTCAAGGATGAAAATTATTGAAATAGGGGATAATGTAACACCCCATGAATTCATATTAAATTATATCTTTAGGTTAAATTAATAGCATATATTTCACACAACACCGACATGGCTTTCATTATATGAAATATTGGGTTTCTGTGAAACAACACATTTGTATTTTTATTATTTAAGTGATATATTTATTTATCAATTATATATTGTAATATTAATTGTATCAAATAAATTTTAAATGTTATTTATAATGGTCTCGCATTAATATAAAATATTTATAATGAAATGTATAAGTTTAGAAAATTTGTTTTCTTATAACAACTACTTTTTATATCCATTTGTGAACAATAATTAAACTAAATTTAGGTAGTACTAAAAATTTAATTTCGAAAATCGGTCTTTATATTTGAATTCTGAATATCAAAATTTGGCTATGGTTAATTTTTGATATTTTTCTAATAACATTCATTTTTTGATAAATAGTTAAAAAATACTACGTAGTAAAAAATATCTGGCTATTTAATTTAAATAAATATTTGTAAATAAAATTTATATTAATGTCAAAATAGATATATGAAAAATATACTAGTCCAATGTAAATCATTAGACTCATTTTATAATATGATTGGATATATATAAAATTTCATTGATCTTTTTGACATCTTCTACCCACCCACTAGTCAGTTTTTTCAATTTTGAATAAAACATAATTTTACTAATTCCTTGGATTTAATTTCAAAAATATGATAGAAACAATTTTCATCATTAAGTAAAATTTTGTTCAATAGGATGAAAATAATATTTGGTGATTAGTAACTTTTGAAATTTATTTATCATAGTTAAAATAAATTGGTTAAAAAGGGGGTAAAAAAATATTATATTAACATAAAATTTTCCCAAAAATGTACTAATTTTATTGGATAATGGGCTTTCGAACAAAATCAACATTTTTACAAAAAAAATTTCATTTTGACCCTTTTAACTAAGATTAGGAAATTTATTATGTTTTATTTAAAGAAGAGTTTATAGTGTTAAATTAAAATTTTAATAACTAAAAGTTTTTTAATATATGGATATACAAAATTTAAATTCTACTATATAAATTAGTTAGAAATATAAAGAAATTTCCTACATAATAGTATTTATTTATATTTTTTAGACATTATATAATAAAATTTATTTATGACATAATGATGATGTAGTAATTAAGTTATTAATTAATGTTTAAAATAATTGATAATATAAATATAAAAATAAATTTATCTAGAATATTTTAATTCCATAAAAGAATTTTATAGGTGAATATGACATTTTAAGGTATATTTAATGTATTTTTTTGAATGAATCATGTTTTTATAACTTTTAGAAAAACCAAATTCAAAATAGATTCAAAATTGACATAACTACAATTTTACAACAAATACTAATTTAGTAAATGATATAATATTCCTAGAAATATAATATTTGGTCAAATTACATAGATAATATTATATATGACATTAATTAACCACTTTAGGTATTCCTTGAAATTTAAAGTAACTATATTAACCCTGTAGTATAAATATATAATAAGACATGGTAATAATTAACTATTTATCTATGAGATAAATATTAAATAAAAGGTTAATATTGTAAAATAAACATTTCTACAACCTATTGGATGGGAGGATTTAGAATCATCTCCACCTTTTCTTCAAAATAAATCTATTTGGAGCTGTTATAAACAGAAAACAATTTTACAATAAAATAATATTTCAATCTTTTATTATAGTGCCTCCCACCTCTCTTATTAATGGACACTTACCCTTATCTTAAATTTACTCATCCAAATACATTTGGTACGAACAAAACCTTATAAAATATCCACACAACTACCTTTAATTAATCCTAGAGGCCTCACATTGATCATTAATCAATCCTAAGGATCACTTTTGTTAAAAAAAATCGAAGCACCTGAAAAGAGGTAATTATTTCATCAAAATTTTAAATGTTATTTTCTTCTTCTACATCATATTTCATTATTTTTTCCCTAATTAAATATAAATTCCAGTACCTTATACTTAATGAGATTTTATTATAAATATGTTAAAACTATATTTATTATATTATCAATCCTATGAATTACAATGTCATAATGCGTTCGTATGTATGACATAACGTCTCTACAACATGGTGTAATTTTTTTATTCAAAATTAAGTTTTTTGGATAGATATTATGGTGAGTATTATATATATAATAAATGAAAATAACATTACATTTTTTCTATATAATTAATATACCATTTAATTCCATACCATTTTATCATTGTGTAAATGATATCGTCACCCATGCTTACATATGGCCTATTGTCTCCACGACACGATAAGATTCATTTCCAAAATCACAATTCAGCGATGATTATAAAAATATATATTCTCAATAATTATTTAATATATGAATTAATAATTATAGTATATATATAGATATATATTTATTTACATATATCTTACTCACATACTTCAATTCAATACGATATGAAAATAGAAACAATGTCTATGCGTACGTAAGGCCTACCATCTCCATAAACGGTGTATTCCATTTAATATATCAATATATTATACATATTTTTATTTTGAATATATATGATATATAAATAATATTTATATTTATGAGATAATTAAATCATGATAAAAGTGACACAATCACGAATAAAAAGTTAAAACATGTACGATAAAGAAAGCGATTATTACACAAAATGTAACATTAAAATGAAAATTATTATTAAATGGGTAATATAAAGTCATAAATTAATCATTTATGATATCAAAAATATGCATATTTTTATGTTATAATGTAATAATATACTATCATCATTATACAAGAGGTTAAACGTACCCTTGAAAAAAGTAAAGTACAATGTAAGGGTTAATTCCTCAATTTCATTATTATCTGAAATTATTAATATATAAGAATTAAAATGGATATATTTATAATCCATGATAATGATTCATAAAAATGTTTACAAAATGAATATTTTATGGTTTTTTGGAATTTATTCTTTAAATAGATCGTCATTTAAATTTTTATAATGATTTAATTTTCTAAATATTTTAATTAATGTCCTTATTTTCAAAAATATTTTTAATGATTTATTTATATGGTGATAATTGTTTTTAAAAGTTAATTCCATTAAAATGTTTCAAATTTGAATGGGACACTTTTATTCAAAAACCTAATTTAAACGACTTCATTAACAAATTGTGTTACAATTAAATGATTTCATAAAAAAATGGATATTTCTCTCAAAGAGTTTTACTGATTATTTTTATATATTTCAACAAAATATATTGGATATTATTATTGATTGGTGTATACTTATTATTATACAGTATTACATATTTCAATGGATGAGTAATGTTATGATTGACTATGGATGTATTATTTTTATAACATTCATCGTTTATGGTTAAATTATTGACATTTCATATGCTAGTTCTAATACGAATGTTTATGTTATGTTTTACCCTATGCATATGAGGAATGAATTAGACTTAGTATGTGATGGGTTGAGCCCGATATAGCCCCTCGATGCATCAGTAGGTCTCATGAGAAAAACAATTATCATGGCACAAAGTCCTGAAAAAATACTTGTGAATGGCCTTATCACAAGGTCTTGATATCGTAGTTATTATGTCTGGCCTTATGCATTCCCTCATTAAGAAATTAGATATTACATGTGATGATTATACTAGTAAAATAGACATGTTGTTGATTATATAGTAATGTTTTCTTTATTTTTTCCATATTATGTTCATGTTAAAATTTAAAAGGATGACATTTTTTATACATTTTCCGTATTTATTTATATCTTATGCTAATGTTTTTACACTTATTGAGCATCTGAACTCACCCCTTTCTTATGTTTTATTTCATGAGAATCCATTAATGTTTAATGATTAATATGAAGTCTTATTTTAGGTGAATAATGTCATTATCAATGGATTATTTATGTTATTTATGTTATAAATTCTAGTGTAAAGTTCATGTAATTAATATGTTTTTCTAGATTGGTAAACGAAGCGGTCATTCGAGACTTGATTCCTTGAAATAATGACAATGTAATAAAATAATACACCAGATCTGGGGTTCTAGAGTCATGGAATTACAATGGGGATGAATAATTATCATCAATGTGATTAATTGAGTATTCTCACTTACATGAGATTGCATGATAAGATGATTAATGACGCATAAGGTTGAATTATACGGAATTCTGAGTAATGTTATATTTTTATATTTTTTATATTTTATGTATATGAGATATTGAGGTTGTTACATGGACCAATGATCCAGGTACCAATTTTAGATATTAAGTGTGTGATCAGAACTATTGATTAAAAAACCACATGTTCTTATTATGTATTGTGATAGATAATGTTGCAAAATATACCAATTTGTGATATCATGTATTGGAAATGGAATGAGGCTCTAAATTACTATGTGAAACTGAGGTGTGCGATATATAGTGAGGCTCCAAATAACCATGTGGTGTTAAAACTGGAATTATATACCCATGAATTTTTCATGAGATAGTGATTTTAATTAATCATGATATGAAATTAAATTAAATGATAAAATGTTTACCACGTTATTGTGATATGTTGTACCAGGTAAGGATAGTCTAGACTCTGACATGACCAGAAATATGTAGTGAAAATATGAGATTCAATGATTACTAGGGAAACTATGTAGTTAGGTATTTAATTAATAATAAAATGTGATAACTATTTTTCATTCATAGTACATTTTTATTTATACAACATTGTACAATATAATATACAACATATTGTTATAGAATCATTTGGTTGTGTCCTACATTGTTATACACACACCTTACTCAGGATTCATATTTAGTAATTAAATAGACTTCTTGTTTATAAGACATGATAAGGGAGAGATCCATATGTTAGATGATTAAGTTGATCCCAGATAACTATGGAATTATGTCTTTCTTTTGGTATTTAATTTGATACATGGCATGTACTACATATGACATATCTACTAATATAGTTTGGTTATTGTATTGTTGTAATAGTCATAATTTTTTAACTATTTAGTATTTTTTTTAACTTTATTTGGATATTTATTATTTATTTATTTTTTTTGTGGTATATTTTGAAAAAAAGATGTTTGAGTCCCTCTATAATTTATATGAGAACCTGACAGAGAGGTGGAAGCCTCTCGTGTGTGGGGAGGCATTCTTTAGGTCATGTGACTGACAGACTCATGGTACTACTGGGTGGGACCTTGGTTGGGACATCCCTGGGTTATTTTCCTAGAAAATGATTCCATGTTTGTAATCTAGAATGTAGAGGTGGTTGTGTACATTTTCTCCAAGTATTTAAAAATCTATACATTGGTGATTTGGTATTAAAAAAATGATCATAACTGGGTGATGATGAGTTTCAATTAGATTGGTTACAATTGTGTATACTCTTATAGTAGATTCCTTGGTTAAATCATTACATTTTTATTATCGATTAAAAATTATATGATATGATAACAACCATATATGTTCATGGATAAAAATATATTTTAATGGATAAAAAGTAATTTCGGTTATTAAAAAAATTCTTATATTTATTATTCATGATTATATGATTACATTATAGGATTATTTATTTATTATAAGTTTGTTTATTTTATTTATTGGATGGTATAGGGTAAAACATGCAATCATAGAATTTATTGGATTATGTATTGATTGTAATCATGATAAAAAAATATATGATGTAATGATAAATTTTGGGATTATAAAACAGTATTTTCCTTCATATATGAATAAAAAATGAACATAGGTGTGTTTCCCAATGTAAAAAAAATGTCACAAATGGGATTAATGAAGAAAATAGAGGAATAAATATTAATCATTCCACATGTTTAGAATTTGTGTATAAGAACCCATGAAATTTACTCAATGAAATATTATGATTATTTTTGTGAGAAAATGAATTATATAAATCATTTAATGTCATAGGTAAAATGAGATATATTGGAGAAAAATAAGGTATATCTTATGGTTCCATTTATATAATTTTGAATTTTGTATAGGTATCATGGAAATTATTCAAGTCAATTTTCTAATGATAAGGTTCACTAAATGACTAGTGAAGGAAATATTATATTCCCAACATTTAGGTGGAGTTATTGATGTGTTTTATGTATTTGGATTTGATAATAATGATAATGATATGTTTTATCAATTAATTTATATATGTTATAAAAATGAAACAACTAGGGATTGTTTTTTTTAATTTGTAATTATTTATTTTAATTCATGTGATGAATGATATTGATAAAAATGAAATTTGAATTATTTATATATTTATATTAAATTAAAACACATTATAATGTAATAATTAAACCCCTAACATGTTTTATATGATGAGATTATAATTTATTTTTGGGGTAATGTTAGGATGATAATGTTAATAGAAATTTATAGTATACCCCCAAATTGAATAGAAAATTTATTTGATGAAAATATTAAGTATGTTATAATTGATAATTTTTTTAAATTTATGGCTTTATTGAATATTTTATATAGACTATGATATCATTTAATAATAACAATACTGTTATTATTAAAGGATTTTATTATTTCATTGACGTTTTTTGTTATTCATGTTATTTTGGGATGTATTACTATGACTTGAGGGAATATTTGATCATGGAGTTCTTGTTTTTGGTGATTGAAAATTTTTGGAACATTATATTAGTTTCTTATAATTTAATCAATTGATTATTGGAAAAATTGTGAGGATTTTTTTGGTTATTTTTTGTTCAGAATTCTTTCTGACATGTTTTGGAGGAGGTTTAAGGTTATCTATATATATTATTAATTTTCATTATTTTTATCTATTAGTTATTATTTATTGAAATTAATTTCATTATATAATTATACATCCATATTGGATATATTTTTTATTATTTTTGGTATTTTTAATTATACATTGATATAAGAAATGAAATTTCATATTATTTTGGATTATATAATCTAATAAAGAATAATTTTAATGCATTTTTAATGAAAAAATAATTTTAAGTATTTATTTATTTTATTCATAGATGATATAAAACTTAATATTAATCAATGAACAAAGAAATTATGAAATTATGTTTATGAAATATAATGAAAATAATTCAGTATATTTACATGTGTTCTCTATCATGAATTTATATATATCTATTATGTCTAGGAAATGGTTCTTGAAATAATTATATTATTCAAGTTCATTCTATTGTGATGAATTTTTATTTTTTCCACCATATACATATTTATGAGTTTTGGTCATTAACCATATCGTGATTATTATTTCTATTTCAATGTAATATTTAATAGACATTACCATTTCTAGATATGTCTTATTTTTATATTGTTTAAATTTTAATGTAATATGGGTACTAGATAAAGTGTCATTTCTGGCATCCTTTTGGTTTTCCACTTCCCCATTTTAAAGAGAATTTTATTATCCCATTTTTTGATGTGTGATAACATCAATGATATTTTCAAATATTAAAAATTTGACTACAAATATATGAAATATAAGGGAAAAATTATTTATATGTGTATAATGTCACAAATTATAAATATGGAAAAAATGAAATGTTTGACTGAATTCTTAATTGACAAAAAATGATGAGAGTTAATCAAAATAATAGAAAATGTAAAATTATTAATATTTAAATGTGATATATAAAACATAGATATTTAATTGGATATATGATTTGTAAGAAAAAAAATAAAAAAAATATGTACACTGAATTTACATATTAAATATTTAATCATTCATTATAATGTATTAACAATTAAATTTCTTTCAATATTTTTTTATTATTCAAACATTGGGTCTTTAAATAATATTTATAATAATTTTTCATAGAAATTATATTTAATTAATATAATATTTATAATTTTGTATTATTTCATAAATGAATATATAAAAATCATCATAGAAATATATCATAATATTATTATTTTTTTATTTTTCCAAATAATATATATTCACTATGTGAAAAGAAAAAAATACATATTTTGGTATACTAATAAAATCATTTAACAAAATCATCTACAAAAAAGTACCATTTTATATTACTATTTATTACATATAATTTTATTTAATTATAAATTTCTTAATTAATTACATATAAATTATTATTATCGTTTCCATAGGTGCATGTTCATTTATTTGACAAAAGAAATATATTTTTAAAAAATATATTCATCTAAATTAAAAGTGAATTCTCATAATATGAAAAAGTAATATCTAATGGTTTATGATTTTAATTACATTTACAGATATATATTCAATAATATATTTTAAAATTCATTTCAGGGCTAATATAAGAAATATAATATAGGTAAATTCTGTTTTATACATAGAAATTAATTTTTCTAAGAACACATTTTCGTTGCATTTAAAAAACTATTTGTAAGTATAAAATACAAAAATTTTAAAATGAATTGAATATTTTTTATTAACAAAACTAATATAATTTAAAATAATTAAAATTATTTTGTTCGAAATGAATCTTAAAAATATTAAAATTTATTTTATAGGGTTAAGGATAAATAATTTTATCATGTCGGCATACTAAGAGAAAAAATTCTTGAATAACACATAATTGTATTTATTTTTATTTGGTGAATTTATTCCAATTGTATCATATTTTTCATTTTTATATATTTTTATCTTATTACTTTCTATTGGAATTGATCATATAGTGTTGATATTTTTTATTAAAATCCATGTGGTTCACTACCCACAACATAGAATGGGACCCCTTTCTCTATACATAGTTACTCGATTTTGTCATGATGTCTCAATAAATAGTTCATAAAAAGCATAAGAAAATTCCATTTATTAATCATATAGTTTGTTTTCATCCTCAATATTTATCAAATAAAGGATTACGTTCCAAGATAAATTTGTTCAATCAAATAATTATTATAATTATTAAATGAGATATTTATTTTATATTTCATCATAATTTTTTTTAACATATTTAATCAATAATACATGAAATTATTCTATAATTAATATAAATAGAAGATATTTTTATGATTCCCCAATCATATTCTACATCATCTCTATCAAATGGTAAATAGAAATATTTATTGATTTTATATGTGGACCCCCATCACAACATAGTGATATGATTCATTTTCTATCACCATGATTCATGGTAGATTTATTTTTCATATTTAACATATATATATATATATATATTCTTTATCACACAATTATTAGTGGTTAATTATAATATCTTATCTATTGTATTACCACCACATACATTGGAAGAAAATTATAATGAAACAATGTGATTCTTTTTTATTTATAAGTGACATGATTGATTATAATGATATGTTTAATGATTATATGTCTTATTAGTTATATAATAATGATTATAGATTATTTATTATTTTCCTTTCATTTATTAAATCCATTTAATAGTGTAATTTCACTCATGTTTATTCAAGTACTACAATATTTATAAAGGGATACATTTCATTTCTATTAACATATTTATATAAATGTTTTAAAAATATATATAATGAATAAATTGTTTTTATAGTTCAGGGATATATTTAATAATATTATGGATATCTTATTAGGGGAAATGAAAAATGAATAAACCAATAGAACCATAAATTAAAAATGAAATAATTAAAAAAATTAAAATTTTATAAATTACAAAATGTTATAATATATGAATATGTTATATGGGGATCATATAAGATATTATAAGTATAATTATAATTCAACTATATAATTACATTAAATATATAATTATTATATATAATTTCAAAATAATTGTTATTCATTTCACACTTGTGGTAATGGATTCAGAGTCTTATTTTCATATTCATGATACATTTTCAGTATTTCACAACATCATTTATTTTATGTTATTTGATAAATATATATATATATTTTAAATATTGATGAAGAACATCTGTATTGAATATCTATATTGTGATCATTATATTAATATATTTCAATTCAAAGGATTCAAATTTTTTATTGGATCATCATTTCAACACATTATTGTTGAGGCACATTCGATGCTATGCATATATATATGTTTATAGTTTATATATAAGAGACATTTTAAACATTATATCACAAATCCTTATTCCCTAATATTATTTGAAATTAAATTAAAAATTATTTCATACTTGTGTAATGTGTCAAATTTTAACCGATATGGTAATGGTTTATCTTTTAAGAATGGATTAATTATGATATATTTTATATTATACACACATAATATTTTATATGTTGTATATATATCCCCTTTCATATGTTATATAAAATTATATTCATATTATTTTTTGTTTCATTTAATGTTTTTTAATCAACAATTTTTATGATTAAAAAATATCTAATATTTTGGGGCTTTTTACGACAATCTCATTTTTACCTGAATATATTATGATTGAATATTAAATGTTGAAATTACCTAATACTGTTATAAAAATTAATTTCAATCCCTTATAATCCAGTTAATATAAAAACAATATTTAGTTTTCATTAAATGTTGACTCTCTAATTATATAAAATTATGATACACATTTAAAGAAGAAGTGGGTTTACTTCTATCTCCGATCAAGGAAATGTTTTCTACAATATCTATATTTAATAAAAAAATAAAAAATGTTCTTACCATTCTACAAAATATTTTTTCTGTCATTCTTACCCATAATATACTTTTTATATATATAATTTTTTAAATTATATTTATCTTGTATTATGAATTTCTAAATTTTGATTTATTATAGTAAATGTGAATGAAATCATTGATTTAATATACAATGTGTGAGGAAATTTTCTAAGGTTCAAAAATACACATTGATTTGATTCTTATATTAATTTTCCTATTTATTGTTTCAATAAAATTTATTGCCTTAATGTTTGAAATAGTTTATAATTAAAATATGTGAAATCAAAATTAAATGGTTGTTTTCTTTAAGAATGTTCGGTATGTATAATAATCGTTTCTTCATATATAAATAAACTATATGATTATTCTTATAAATTTATTGAAGGTTGACCATTGGTATATTAATTTTTATTTTACATTATTGTTTTAGATTATGATGATGAAATAATGTTGAAACCAATGTGATATACCAAAATTAAGATATTTTATATTGATAATTGATTTATTGATCTTGTGGAATAAAAATTAATGGTTATGATTATGTACAAATTTTTTTTATATCCCTCAAATTATTTGGGTAATGATTAATATTTTATAATATTTTAGGGAATATGATTAGAAATCAAATTCATAGTAGAGGTTACATAATAGGTTACCTCAATCTTGCAACATGTAAATAATTGGTTACCTGAAGCCTAAAATGTTTTGAATTCCTTTATGTGTATCTATTACCGATGACTTCTATTTTTTTGATTATTTTATTAATTATAAAAATTTTATAAACAAATCAAATTCCAATGTTATGTTCACACGTATCATATAATTCTATTCCTTCATAATTCAGATATTTTTAATTAACATGATTTATGAAATTCTTCACGATTATGATCTATGAGTTGTTGGTATAGAGTTAAAACATAGAGCTTATATTAAAAAACATATTTTCTCTTGATGTCCTCAGCTATGATAATTTTATTATACCTCCCTTTTTTGTCCACATTGAGTATATGTCATTGTATGTTCTAATGATTCCTTTCATGATGGTTTTGAAAAAATTTTGTATGCATGAAAAGTATTTGAATCATTTTTCTTTGTGAATAAAATAGTGGTAAATAAAATATAATATATAGATACTAGTTGAATATGTATCAATGATTAAAAGGAAACATAAAAATTATGGTTTTAGTGTTGATAATAATTATATATATTTAATATTCATCATATATTATGATTATTTATATATGTAATAATACGGTTTCCTAAATTAATTTCCCCCAATATGAACTCATGCATCCCAAAAAAATAGGATACATGTTCTAGGTATCCTTTACACGGTTCACTAAAAAAATGAATCATATCCAATGGAAATTATATAATAACTTCATGATACAAATATGTATCCACCAACCACTCACCCATCACCGAAATTAGATGTTATTACATAATGATAATTCATTTATAATCCCATTTCGATAGAATTTTCATGATATTATATTTGGTAGTGAAATTAAATTTTTTATTGAATGATATAAAAAATTTATAATTTATATTGAAACTACATACATGTAATCATACTAAAATCATGTCTCTCTAAGAGATGATGTATTAGAATATCTTGGGGAAAAAACGACTGATAAACCACTCGATGAAGCGATAATGTCCCATAAAAATTAGATCATGGAACACTACATCAAATACAATATAATATATCATGTAGTTTATCACATGGTTTTAAATATTTCCGGATACATTAGATAAAATCTATTTACACTCTATACATAGTGCACTAATCACATTTCATGAGGCATCATAGTAATCTATGTATAAAATATCATGATCTAAAGGATTAAAAACTATTGATACAATCAATATAATATTAATATATATTAATTCATCTTCAAAATAATCAAAATCATAAATCACCCACTTCTTGGTCAGTATTTTCATCAAAAATATGAATCAAGAGATATTCTGGTTGAAACTTTAAAAATACCATGAATACCCTATGAATCACTAGATAAAAAACACATTCCATGTACATAAAATATAAATAACCAACTATATCATACTTTTTGGCATGTATATGGTGATATTCTAAATAAAAATCAATGATAAAAAAACACTAATAATACCATACCCAATCATATAAATCATCTATTCTAGATTCATTTTATTCAGTAAAATATTTACCATCTTGTTGTCCATATAAATTCATTTAATATTATCAAAATTAATTTCAAAAAACACTATGAACCACATGTAATTGTGTGTGGATTTGATAAATCATATTAGCCACGTATTATCTAAATATATTTTCCGGTATTTAAAATCAATTTTTTACTTTTGATAATGTGGAAATAATATTAGTTTTACCCCATGTATATGTTCAATGTATAAATAAATATATTTTTCTTAAGTAATGACTAATAATTCATTTTTAATGAAATCACAATGACTATACTCTACATTATAAATGATAGAGGTGGTATTGTTCATTGTAATATATGATCCAAAAATATTATTTTACCATTGATAGTACCACAATTTATCATGACTAGTTCCATCATTCAATCTTTAACATCCATATCAATTACAAAAATACCACTCACCTCTATGTGAGGTGAATGATTCATATCTCCATTATAAATTAAAATGTTCACTATAGTATATCATCCATTATATTCCAACTATAACATCAAAACAATAATCACCAAGGTAATGATGTACTACATGTAAAATTAGAGACATATATTATATAACATGATGTGAATTATTATAGATGGTATACATTATTTACCAAAGGAGTTCCATGAGAGGTAAACTAAGAAGATAGCATTATAAAATAATATGGGACAAAACCAATATGAGAAAATATAAAATAAATGGATGAACCTCTATAAAGAAATTAAATATTCCATAAAACTTATCATGAATGTAACTATAAATATATTAGGTGTTATTATACAGATTTTTGTAACCACATCCATAATATACATCCTGCATCTCTCAAGATAACAGCCACACCCCTATATTTTGTGACTCCTCTAAGTCACTGAAACATGTGGTTCATGAGTCGACTATAGAGAATCCTAACCTTAGCATTAATTAACCTCCCTCATTATATATTTGAAAAATAAGAAATAATTATTTTGATAGTATTCATATTCCCACATAAACATTACTCTTAATGTGGATTCATTAAAAAAAATATAAGTTTGTTCCAAACTAATACAAATGGTAGAGTCTTCTCTCTTACAGGAGGTATGTGAATCCCTACACTTTTTTAATAACTATCCAAAATATTATTCTTGCTTAATATTTTACAATTTCTTATCAAAACAGGAACTCTCAACTCCAATAGAATATTTTTTTAGTAGAGAAATATTCGATTTATTAATACTCACGTGTTTTAACACCTCTATCATTTTATGAAAATAATTTATTTTCATAGATCTTCCAGATATATCAACATGAAAATAGCCATAAAATAAACTCTATGAACAAAAGGAAGGATTATATAAAATATATTATAATCCTTTGCCTCAGAACCAACCATATTACGATAGAATGAATGATCTTAGTATGTTTTTTTGAGTATGAAAAATCCAAAATCATTCCTTAAAGAATCCCATTATAAATGATTTTTAGTGTTTTACATTACAAAAAAATTATAAAAACTATTATAATTGTATACCATGTATGTAAATAATGCTTTCCATAACAGTTACTCATTACCAACTCCACTTGGAGGGTCCTTGAATCATACATAAAACAAAATTCACCCTCAAATCCTTATAAGAATCTTAATGATTTAATATTCCATCACAAGTGTAAATAGAGTCTTAAACATCATGGGGACCCCGAGTTCCCTGTAATATAGTGGGATTCCATAAATTACTGTCCTAGGAATAATTATACATTATTTTATTGTCCCCTCCTCCATTATCATGTATAATCTATGTGGATCAGAGCTAGGGTTGGATTTTTACTAGAACTAATAGAGTAGTGTTGGAGCATTCGAACATGATTCCTCTAACATAACATACAGTGATACTAGAGTATCCTCCACTATAGTAAAATTATAGATTTTTTTATATGGCCCCATTATGAATTTCCAAATTAAAATTTACACTACCATTAAAAATACTATTATGAGATGAATTTAATATGTTTTATGTGACACATATAGAATTTCATTAAAAAGTCATGTCCTTTGAGATGATTATACATATAGTATAATGAACCATGTTCTACCTAGTTTACAACCCTATAGATCCATATCTAAATTATAATGAAATTAATTTACAAATATCACAATATAATGAACATGGTTAATAATAGAATTTTTGTATATATATATATATATCAATATATTATATAATATTTATATAACACCAACCAAATATGAAAAATAATGAATTTAATTAATGGACTACTAGAATGATTACAACTGTTAAATACCTGACATGAGATATATCCTGACAATTTATTATGATTAATATGCTAAAATGCAATTAAAGGTAGAACAACAAAAGACTTTGGAACCATATTAACTGTAAAAACGAAAAATTTATAGAAAGAAAATCGTTAAAACTAAGAGGACATTGTACTTGAGTTTCCAAATAAGATGGAATCTACAAGAACTATGCTCCAAAAAACTAATCAACTTCATAACATGTCAAAAAGCACTAACAATAATATAATGAATAATTTGGCTATTGGTTCTATTTATAAAACAATATGATTAATTAAGTGCTCGAAACTAAGGTTCCACCTAACATCAAATTCTATTCACTATATAAAAAATTCATGGAATTAGCGTTCAGGGGCATCATATTACATTGGGAGATTACTTCTTACATGATAATTGACCTACTATAAACAACAATGTGTAATGAAAAACGATATGAAAACCCCAATTAAGATTTCAAATTATAAAATGACAAGAAAAAATAGACCCAAATGTGGGGGATTAATAAGTGTAATCCACACAACATTATAAAAATTGAAAATTTATGTTTTGGAATAATTCTAGATTATATCAAAATGACATTTACATATACAAACTAATATATCTTTAGTAAACTAAATTTTTTTCCATTAATATTTCTATATCATCGATCATTATGATTGTAATTCCAATAACTATTCCATGTTTGGAGTGAGTACAACCAATTAGAACCCAATGAGAGATTCTTAAACACATTTCCACATATACATTGAGTATTGTGTGATTATATAAATATAAATGAACATAAATAAGTATAGGGAACTGTACAATGATTGATCATAAACAATATAAAATACATTGAACCCTAGTTAAATTAAATATAGTGATATACCAAGGATGTATCATATTTATTCATCACATGGAATTTATCATACTATATATCATTATATGCATTCAAGTAAGATTCATTTTCAACCATTTTAAGAACTACACAACCTCCCTTAGTGGTTAAACACTATAATAAATCATGAATATCTACTAACCTCGATGGGTATGAATTATGAACATTACTTAAATAATGTAACCCTACATATATTAAAGATTTTTTCCATTAGATGATCATACTAAATTTTTTAAAATCCCCCATTAGAGGATATAGATCCCCTATATAATAAAAACATTTCATCATCAAGCACTATATATTCTATTGTAATCCATAGAAATTATTTATGTAATCCATTCTACCTCTATTAGTATATTACAATGTCCAATAGTTCTACTTATAATCCTGAATAATTAAATAGAGTGTAAATTTGTCGTGTTCAAATTAATGTATAAAATTTAATTTCCTAAGGGATGATATATCATAGTAACATTCCATTGTCTATGAATTATTAATTTTATAAAATATAAAATATCATTTAATGGTGTCTACAATAGGAATACATCAAAAGAAATTCCATAAACCCCCTTCAATGGCTAATGAAGTTAAAAACATTAATCCATTAATGAATTAATGATTATTTCTAAGATAAATTGATTTATGACACCCATATTACATCCATGTACAACCATTAGCTGATGAAATACCAAAACAATCATAAATGATGATATATATTTGGGACTATAAGATGATATGTGGCCATGACATTGAATCATTATAAATATTAATGAATCAATTTGTTGTGAATGGTGGATCTAGATCAGTTCATGAGGGAATAGGTTGTCAATAGATCCATCTCCGATCATATAAAAATATAATAAATTTCTAGTAGATTATGAGTATACCCACAGATTAAGAGAACTATTCATTAATCTATGAATTGTACCAGGAGAGAGAGAATATATAGAATAGACATGATTATCTAAGGAATAACCAACCTCTAATACCAATGAAAATATAGAACAATCTATTTTCCACTTCTTAATTTTTATCCTTAAATGAAAATATATATTTTCATTAATTTCATCTATAAAATTTTAGATATTAATTAATATGAGTAAAACACTATACTATTTGAATTATTACGGATAAAATATTACAGTTGATGAATTCATTTTTTAATAGGCACCATATTAGAATAAAATACACAACGTATGATATCATCCTGGGTGGTAATGATTTATCTAAACTCATATAACTATACATGGAGAATAATTTATCATTATAACAAAATAATCGTAAATGTTAATTTAAAAACACAATATTCATGTGAACAATAAATTATTGTTATGTATCTTAGATATAATATTTATCATAATTTCCATAAATGGTGGAAAATGAAACATTAATACACATCTAAATGTGAATGATTTACAACCACTAAAAATATTGATAGGGATATACAACCTAATTTAAAAGTATTATATGTATGAAACTAATACATGAATCTATTGTATGATTCACCACTTTAATAACATCTTTTGGAATCTAAATCAATGTCCTTTATTTCCATTAGAGAGTGATTTACATTCAAAAATAAAATCCCATATTGTATTTATACCACCACCAATCATGTATATGTGTAATATAAACCAAATATAGAAATTTTCATGTGGATGATATACCACCAATTGATTTTTTCACAGTGATCAATATATCACCACCGGAATAATAATTATATAGTATAATATACCCCCTTGTGAATGTTATATAACAATTATTTCTATATATTTGTTTATGAATTGTCATTATATGAATGAAAAATTGAAATTTTTTCAAAAAAATGAATAACAGTTATTATTTTCTGAATGATATTTCATCGTTATCATAACATATGGGAGAATGATGTATTATAATGTGGTAATATATCACATTTCAGTCCAAAACAATAGGCTTGTGATTTATCACTAATAATAAGTCTTCATGATTACTACCTAATATTATAAATATATTCTTCTTAAAAAATAAATCAAAACACATTATCACAGAGATTCATTTTTATCTAGGGGATTGATTTATTAATTTATCTCAAATAAATATAATAGATTTATCATGATGTTTATAACTATTCTTAGATGATCCATCACTATAATAAGTATTAAAAATAATGAAATAAATTATCAGTACATTATTGGTAACTAATTGTTCATTATATCCATGATTATTTAGTTATACACCTATGCACTTGTTTTTAGGACCCACTTTCATGCTAGGACACCCAATTTTTATAAGTTTCATAACTAGAATGACTCTAGAAAGATCATCATTCTGTAGAATGTATTGTGATATCAAATAACATTATATATCACATTGTTGATTCAATATCACCACTATGACTTATTGTGTTTCAACACTATGATTACCCTTCATATATTAATCGTTATTTTACCTTTTATCACCATTGGTATTTGTAATGATGACATTTTATTCTGACAAAAATGAGTAGGTTTTGACATAGAATCCAACAGATATTCCCATTTTTCTCTAAGAATAAATAATGTGGTATGAAATAGATGAAACCATTCTCGAGGAATTGCATATATTATTATAACCAAGACCTACCATAATATATAAAATAATTTAAAAATAATTAAAT
The DNA here is from genome assembly GCA_963277665.1 of Viscum album. Taxonomy (NCBI): domain Eukaryota; kingdom Viridiplantae; phylum Streptophyta; class Magnoliopsida; order Santalales; family Viscaceae; genus Viscum; species Viscum album. The sequence continues at coordinate 1,499,328,767 of OY728161.1, forward strand.
CAAAATATAGTTCCCCCAATGTATTTTTCTATTTAATAGCTCAATCCAAAATCATACAATCAAATTTCGATCATTAATAATGTGTATCTAAATGCTTCCACACTTTGTGGGCACCACATACTAAATCATTACCATCAGAGGTTTTATGAGTAATATCAAATGGGATAGACACCATTCTTTTTAAAAATACATCTAACCATTTAAAACATCAGAATTCCTATATTATATACTTTTTACCTTCCATGATAATATCTTGGTTAGTTCTCTTCCCATAATTTTTAGAATAGTTTTTTAACTTTTTAAAATTTTTATAGTCTTGAGAAAAATTAGCACATGGATAGTTCAAACAATGTAGCATTTATAGGATACATAGAACACTTTTTGAGTTATATAGGAGGTGAATGGTTGGCGCATAGTTATTCAAAATAAAATGTCAAAACTATTAGAAAAATATTCATTAGATTTAGTGGGGATTAAAAGTGGTGGATGTTTTCTTCAAACCATGAATCTCTTCTAGTTGTCGAGTTGGGTGACCATAGTTTAGTGAATTTTTAAAACATACCATGTGGAATACCTTGGATATTGTAAAATTAGAATTTATTTCATTTAAATTATTAACTAAATTCTCATAGATTCAATATTTTACACAAATAAAATCCAATTCATAACCAATTTAGACATTTGGATTTTAGAAACTCTAGAGAGGAATTTAGACTCTACCAACCAATTCTCTAGGTGGTCGGTGTTTCAATAAAAAAGATGATCATATAACTATTATAACTTCTATTAATTATATATGGTTAAGTTTATTCTATAGATCCAAATATCCTAATAGATATGATAAATTTTAGAATCATGGGATCATAAATGCTACATTAGGAATTGTAGATATCAAATATCTTCAAACCATTATCAGTATCTCTCTTCTAGGAACTAGTGAACACCATCAAAATATACACCTCATATATTCATTGAATAGTAATTCCATGTATTAATTATTATCTATCAATGTATTTACATCCACTTATAATTCATTGTTCCTTGAGAATTCATAGAGACGTGTTTCTTATAATATAATATACGTAATATGATACATAATCATAAATTCACTAATTATAATTTATTTGATCCTAGTATCTATGAATTGACTACAACATTGATATATTTTATCTTAATATTGATTCATATTGAGATCCTATAAATTTATGAATTCCATATTTATTTTTATCTTCATTCATCGATCACTTCATTTATTCTGTCTGAAAAATGACGATATAAGCTAAATTAGGATTTATTAATCGAAATAATTTTTTTTAAAATAAATATGTTTATATTTCTAATGATTTTCATTGGTTTTCATAGGCCATAATATGAGAAATTGTGATGACCACCCATTATATTTATTTTATATATTTCGAAATGATATTTTATTAGCTATCTGAAATAAGTATTATGTTCCCATGAAAACAAGGTGAAAATCCATTTTATAAATGACATTGTTAATTTATATTCGAATGATACTTTTAAAACCATATTATTAGTTTAAATATAATACATTAATTTGATGAATATCATAATTTTGATGAAGATTCATGAAAAACTGGTTAATTACACATATTAAATGTTGATTTTATAATAAGGATTTAAATTGAAAAGGGTATTTATAAATTTTATGGATGGAACATTGGGATGATACTATATTTTGATGATCCCTTTAATATTATTTGTATATTCTTCTACTACCCAAATCTAGTTTTAGTAAAATCTTTTATTTTTTGGGAGTGATTTTTTTGAGTTATAGTGTTGTTTGAAATGAAAATTACAAAAATGTTTAGGATTAAAAACCATTCTGATAACGTGGTGGATTTTCATTATAATACATGAGACCAATGTATCACACCTATATCTTAAAAATACTAATCATAACATGGATTATTAAATAATATAAAATAAATGTATTATTTTCAACCTGCCTTACCCCATATAGGGTATATATAGAGGACATGATTGGTTCGTGTTATTAAGACCAAAACTATTATTTATACAATTATTTTAATGAGAACTATGAGTATTTATTGAATTTGTGAGACTAGCCCTATGTTTTATTGGATTCAGTATCGAGGACACAATACTGTATCATGATCAAACCCATGAAATATATATATTTTATACATATTCTAGAAATAATTCATTTTCACTACATGGAAATGGAGTTTTATTTCTTGATTAATTAAAAATATTTTATGATCCTCTTATTCATATGATGCACCACTACTCTATTATAACAAAACATGTACAAAATTTTATATCATGTTCATCAGCATTCATTTTTATGATTCATCTAACATTATATTTTGAAATGGATTTCCATGAATTCTATTAAATAGTTTGTTCATGGTGAAGTAGTATTTTTCCAAAATTCATTTGATAAATGATAAAGAAATATATATTATTATCACTATAAAACTAAATCTTATTGTAATGTGATGAATAATTCATTTGGTTCCTATTATGAAATTTAAATCATTATTATCTCTTATATTTTTCCTTATTTATCATATATGTTTGACTATGTAATATGAATATATAAAACCCATGGTTAGATTCAATATGGAAATATAGCTCACATCCATCCTATATCATATTCTCATTGACGTCATTATATTTATTAAGAGGGTTCTCATGTTATTATTATATTCAATTGTGGTTTCAAACATGGTTGTCTAAGGGATGATGACTTCTTACACGTTTTATAGTCAGAGAATACTATGATAAATTTCTTTTTTAGTTATATTTTTTTTATAACATCCTCATAGTACATGAGTTGATTGTACTAATTTGATTATATAATATTATTTCACTTGTTTAATGTTATTATTATTTATTATTTTAATGTTGTCGATTAGGTTACAAAAAGATTATTCACAATTCATATGCTCTTGACAATATCCTATGGGGATTGAGAACACTCATTTGGTTATGAAAGAATAATCCCAGATAACGTGTTAAGTGTTACTCTATGTCATTTCCAAAAAAATTAATTCTAAAAAGTTCATTAATTAAATGTAAATTCTTTTCCCTTTTAAGACAATATAATATTTATGAATCACATAAAAATGGTTTTTGTTAATATTTCATGAACCAAGAAGTAGTTTGGGATTGGTTTCAGGATATCTACATATTCACAATGATATTTGTGTTACTAAGGAACATGGGGACATGGTTCAAAATTATATGTTACTTAATATAATGATAATTTGAATATTATACTCTTGATGATTTGGTCACTTGTTTTTAGAATCTGATATTTGTTACTATATTTAAAACAAATTAGTAGATAAAAAATTACAATTAATGTTCTTGAAGACTGTAATTATTTACTATAACTATTCTAGATGTCAACCAATAAAATACAGGGAATTAATTTTATGGATACCCAACCTATGTGAACCATAAATAACATGTTTTTTTATAATTATAAATATAACCCATTATCTATTTCTCTATTGTGGCCAAAACAAATTTATGTATACTCAGAGCCTTATGTATTTATTTGCGTTATGAACTTGTTTGTTTTTTCCATCTTTATTCCAATATTGGATCATTTAAAATTGGTTGTGAGAACCAAATTGTTGCTTAAACTGATTTAGTAATTTCATTTAGAAATGTTTTCAATTAGAAATAAGTTATTTTTATGATATTTTTTTAAAAAATAATTATCAATGAAAAACTTATATTGATCTAAAGAGAAGTGTTCAGATTATATTTTTGTTTAAAATGAGTTTTAAAAGGAAATTGTTTTGAAATTTGGAAAATGTGATTTATTATTTTGAAACCATGGTAAAAATCTATGATATATTAAAGTAATTTTTGAATCATTGATTGATTTATATCATAACTTAATTTATTCATATTAATGTGGTTCATTTTATAAATGGGTAAAAAATTTCTGATTCAATATAGTAATTTTTTATCAAATTGTAATATTTTCATGTAATAATAATTTTAGGTAGTATGTTTATTTGGTTGTTTTGGTCATTAAGCATGTGTTTAGGAGTTTATTTAATAATAGTAATAAATTTATATAATAATTTTTTATGAATAATTGAATATTTTTAATTATATTTAGTCTTTATTGTATCCCGTCATGTTCTCTATAAGATACATAACTATTTCAAGACACTAACCAAACAATGAATCATGTTGTATATATTGAGTCATTCAATACTTTTACCCCAGTTAGGACTGTATGGTATTCCATCCACTTTCTTATATATTTGATGTATGTTTCTCTTAGGTAATGATGTGTTTTTAAGAAGATGAAATGCTTTTTTTCTCAGTAGATACATGATATTAGGATGTTCATTTAATAGAACTACATTTTTCAGTGACATATCCATGGGGGGTGGGAGGTTATGTTTTGAAAATATGAACATGAAATTTTATTTTTGAACTTTTCGTGTCATATTTCATCCATTGTAAATATCATTAAGATATGAAGATGTAGACAATTTCTGAGAACTTGGTTTTTTATTAATTTGATCTATCATTTGATGTGTACTTTAAAATGTTCTCATGTCATGAATGTTTCATAACTATACTAGTAGATAATGAATTATTTATTCCTATCATTGTTATAATTTTTCACCACCTTAAATATTAAAGGATCATCTCAACATCCTGTTTTAGATATTATCCCATGGTTCTTCAATAGGCTTTTTGAGATAAGATGGAGAGAGAAAGGAAATAAAAAGTTGAAACTTTTACATTTATTGTGGTAATTTTAAATGGTGTATCCCTTGTTTGACATAATGATATTGTGGAAATGTAATATTATTCTAGTGGAAATCAGGGTCATCTTATTTGATTTTTATGTAGATCATCGAGACGTTCTTGGAAGTTATGTTACAATGATCTAAATGTATTTACAGTGTGTGACTCCTTTGTTTTACATAGGTGTATCTAAATATTGGTATTAAAATAGTGGGATTTTATATTAGGGATCATTACCACTTAAATCAGGTATATGATTCATCAATATAAAGGGGAGAAGACAAAATCTGCAATTTGAATCTTTTCAAGCAGTCTTGGTCCTATAATATGTATTGCATATTGTCTCAACTCATTGTTTTAGACATCAGAGTGCAAATAATTTGATATTTAATTATTGTGTTTCATCTATTAATAGATAAATCTCTTTATTTGTGATCACATTGAATTATTTTGTTCATTTTTGATGACCACCTATTGACAATTATTGGATCATGGTGATGGGTTTTTTCATTAGATTTCTATAGTTTGTCAATGTGGTTTTTTATTCATGAATTGATAAACATTATCCTGAAAAAATAATTTCTATATGGTTATTTGTGATTTGATGTATATAGTTCTATATTTGGTTCATAGACATAAGATTGTTTTTCTTCTATAACCATTTTTATTCACCCTTCCATCAGATTCTTCCCAATGTCAATGTTGTTTACCTTATAGGTTGGTAGTTTTTCCTTACTATCCCCTTGATGAAGACTCAATGGTTTGTTCTCGATATTGATGTTATGGACGAAAATCCCTGTATGTCTTTAGTTTCATATTTATATAGTGGCCATGTTATTCTATGAAAATAAATGTTATAATTCAATTTATAATAGGGTATAACCTAGGTAGCTATGAAAAAAATTATTTATTATAGAACAGAATCTCAGAGGTATTAGTGGATGATTCGAAGGGATAATCAATTAGTGAATATCAATGTTGAATATTTAAATATACAATCGAGTATCTTTTTCTGTGTTGTTATCATATTCCATCCTCCTAATTTAATGTTAATATTTTATAATAAATGAATACTTGGGGAATTTTAACTTCTAGTATCACTGATGTTCTGGGGTATATTATTCTATTATGATTTTTATTTATTCAATTAAATGATTCTTTTAGATTTCATTATCTATTATATTGGTTTCAGTGATATGTTCATATTGGTTGCCTTTTTGATTCACCATTTTTTGGAATATTTAAATGGTGGAAGGACCAATGTTAGGTCTTCAATTTTAACCTAACACCTCCATTCATTGGTGAATTTTTATTATGTTGTGTTGTTTTTGGTGTTTTGTTCGATTGTATTTTATTTCCTAACTCCTTAATAGGATTTTAGGAAAATATATCTAACTTTATGCGTGAAGCGTTTTTTATCAAAATTTTTAATCAAATGAATAGAATATTTATGTCTATATAAAATGTTATGGTTGGGTGATTTCAACATCATGTTAACTTTATTCATATGATTTAGTTCCTTTCTAGTATTGAATATTTTTTAGTTATATTGCTTAGAATTTTTCATTTGAAATTTGTATTATATTATGTTTTGTAAGAATGAGCAAGGTGAAAACATCATTAGTACAAAAATGTAATTTTTCAATAACTAATAAACCTATTTTTTTCACCAAATGAGGGAATATTATTGGGTCACTATTTTTCAACCTATTCATATAGAATGTTAAACCTATTTCTGTAGCCCATGTGGGGGTATTGTGGTGGCACATGGCTTATCCAATAGTGAAACCAGACTATATATCACATCAAATCTATGTGGTAGGAGCACACTTTTTGGTATGTTGTTATCACTAAGAATGTATCCTATCCAAGAGACTATTAAATGTGAATAAAATTTTCCAAAATTATTAATTATTGTATTGAGAACACCGACTATGATTCGAAACTCTTTGAACATTATCCTAATCCATACATTTGGATTTTGGTAGCCCTATACAAGTGATTAGGATATCCCAAACTTTTGAACATGTTGAGAGATGTATCGACCAAATTGGATAACATTGTCTAGTATCTTATTATCCACATTCTATTTTATACATCCTCCTATTATTAATTATTTTTCTCACAATCTATGGATTCCATGATAATATTTGGATCATATAAGAATGCTTTCATATTTTTAGATTAGGAAATATTTAAAATTATATCAAGTTCCCTCATATCTCCATGTTCTCTAATATAAGAGATGCATAATAAATTAACTATGGTTGTATTCTAGTTATTACATGTTGGTATTTCAGTTCCATTACATCATCTTATAGTTCATTATTTCACAATAATTTAATGATATATTTTTCATACATTACAATACATGTCCAATCTAAGATAATCATTTGTTTTGTCAGGATTATTACCTTGATCATATTATTTATGGTTCGAAATTTGAATAGTTATATTTTTTTAGGATCACGAATACAATATTTATTTTGATATTTTATGAATTCCAACTTGATTTGGATTCGTTCTCATAGATATTTTCATAGTTTCTTTTTAGAACTTCATGGATTATTCATGATACAAATATCTAATGTGAAATGTTAGGATATAGTTCAAATTGGTTGATATATTTAATGTTTTACATAGTGTTTGAAATTTTCTAATAAGTGAAATCGCCATGATCTCATGTTAAATTATATTCTATTTATTTTTACAATGATTATTCTTGGGTGATTTTAAATGAGATAATTTATCACATAGAATAATGATTTTAACAAATATTTTTAAATTTATATGATACATTAAATTATGAATTTTTCTTTTCAATAAAAAAACGATATTTATAATTAAATCAATTTTTTCTGAATGTTTGGATTTATTTAATATTTTAAATAAATGAGGGAGGAGATGATTATCAATTTTGAATTAAAATTGGTGATAATTGATGGTCAGTTGGAACATTATGACAATCATATATTTTGATAAATTATTGACTAGAATTACTTAATTCTTACACATACTATTATAAGAAGAAGAAAATCAGATTATTCACATGAAGGAATTTAGGGGTATGAGTGACATTTGAGATAAGCATGACTAATATTTTTATTTGATTGAGGATATGGTGATAAAAATAGTAACATAATTTATAATCAATGTGAGTTGAATATCTCACTAAAATTCATTTCCTAGTTAATTGAACCAATGTGTTTATATGATATGAATATTTTTTACTACATTATTGTGGAGTCACACACCATTTCTTGGATCCCTGGAGTACTTGAAATGTTCATGCAATTGGAAAAAAGCATTGAAAGAATGTTTACATATACATGGTTTTTAGGGGTCACATGACTCTCAATGTATGACCTAGAATTATTTAGGATATGATCAATATCTTGGCTATTATGGACCCACTATAATCTCACAGTCATCCCAATGGAATTAGTTCCCTTTATACTTAATACATGACACATTTCATTGTAACAACATAGAATTGGTGTTTTCTATCATGATTGATTACTATTTTGGATTGATCCTCTTATTGACGTGTTGAAACATGACTCTATTATATAGAATATTATATAACAATTATTATCACATGATTATATATAAACATTATTTATTGAATATAAATTAGCTTTTGAAATGAATATTATTTATTTCAATTATTATGATTTTATTTAAATTGATGAAATATAGTGTTTCGTGTTATTATTTGATAAATGATGATGAAGTGATTAATGTTATTATTTTAATACCCAAAATCATTTTAATACTATCAACATGAATTTTGGTTCCAATTATAAAAAATATAGGTATATTATATATTATTTTATTCCATGTTCACATAGTTATAATATTTTATGGAGTATATTAATTCTGATTTTTGAAATCCTACTAGACTCTATTGGTCACTCCCATCTTATTTAATCTTCTATTTATATAAATTAATTTTTAATCGAATTTTCTCATGTTCTGATCATTCTAATTTGGCAGTTCATTATTTTTTGATTTAATGATGTTGATATTATAAAATTTGGATATTCATGTATAACAATGATATTCCACATTTTGTTACATAATACTTTAAATTTTTTGTATTACTATTAATTCCTAAGGTGGTTGTATTGATTTGTTAATATGTTGAAGTTTCTACTCAGTACATTGATTATTTTTATCATTTATTATGAGTGAAATAATTCCAAATGAATGTATACATATTCATATTTTCCTGTATCTAACATAAGGGGATTGAAAATATGCTTCAAGTACTAGGACACTCACCTCAAATACGTATTCAGTTTAAACTATGGGTTGGAAAATCATGTGTTATTTAGGCACAAATGGATAATTCCAACACCTAAAACCAATAAAACTAGGTAAGAGTATAAATGAACACCATTTATTTCGCTCATATATAAGGGGACACTAGTAATTCCTTATCATTCAATTAACCACCCCAACAAATCATATGTTTAAAATAATAAGACATATTATATTCAATGAGAAAGTATTATTCACCGGCTATGTTAAAATTTTTGTTTTATGACCATGTATTCATGATCCACATAATAAATATTTTCTATGAAAATACTATATTTCTATACCCTAAATGATTCCATAACTCAATTATTTCTAGTTTTAAAAAATTACCAAAAGTTGTATATAATTGAAACTATAAATTCAATAAATTATATATTTTTTTATAATCGATATATGTTAATGAGAATAATGTTACTATTTCTAAATCCTGACCACCGGTGTATATTCCACCCCTATAACACCCCCAATTTTGTATAATAATATTAAAAGAGACTAATTTTAAATAAATGATCATTTCAATTTTACAATAAATCTGTTATTAAAATAACATTTTTATGACAAATTTACTAATGAAAAACATTAAAAAAATACTTGAGAATTTATTCTCCTCTGGAATATTCAATTTTTATAGATTCAACACTCCAATGCATTTATATAATACTATTTTTATGTTGTGCAATACTGATTGGATTTCATACATATGTAATAAAAGAATAGTTGTAAAGAAAGATGATATATTTATAAGTTCATTTAGTAGAGAACATAAAATTAATTAACAGTATGAGATTTCTCTAATTCAACTTGAGAGGATAACCAATGGGGAATATAAAAGATCCATGGTTTTTTTACATTTTGTTATCAAATTACTATATATATAAAATCTGAATGTTTTATACAAATCTTTATTAAATGGAAATTCATCCCACAGAATGAAAATTGGTTACTATTAATATATTATGACCAATAAACCTTATCAAACCACAAGGTTCCCTATGAATCGAGAAGGTCCTAATGAATCCACAATCAATTACACGATTCCTTCTAGATATATACTAAATGATTCTTTTCATCTAATATAATTAAAAAACCAACCTCGTAATCCTTGAGAATATACTATGAGACTCCATTATTCAAGATACTATCATATATAGAGTAAAGAAAACCACATTAATGAATATCAAAATATAAATTCTCTATATAAATCATGAAAAAAAATCACCTACTTTGAAATCACTATTGAATTATCATTGTTGATATCCAAAAATAAAATCATTTGTGTTATTTTACGTGCCACATATATCCTATGAAAACATGTCATCCTCATTGTAATAAACAATGGGTGGAAGATGAGCTTTTATTTATCTTTTTTTATCCCGAATCATATCTGTATCACAGATCCCAGAATGAATATATCGATATATCTAACAACTATGTGATTCCACTTAAAATATCACAATTTCCCATTTCTTAATATGAATTAAACTCATTTCTTATCTTATCAAAATGAAGATAGTTTTTAACAAAAGTTATATTATGGTATACCTCAATATAAGACCTACGTATTATAGTAATAGATAAACCCCTCCCATAAATTTAATGCCTTTCTCCACCATATAATGTGTAATTAGTAATACACTTACTTATTGTAAATAAAAAACAATTATTCCAAAAAATACAATAATCCAAATTAAATTATCAAATGTTAATCAAACTAATCACAATAATTGATGCATGGTTAATATCCTAAGAAATGAACAGAAGATGAACAATAAAAACAATTTAATTATTTTGATGTATTTGGGAATCCACAATGTGAATGTCATTT